>CM038046.1:46394658-47644658 GCA_021397845.1 Areca catechu | reverse complement strand
CACATCTCCTATTGGAAAATACGAATATGTACATATGTTTAAGCTATTGATATCAACTTTAAAAAGTAATGATCAAAGGACCACATGCACCCACCACTAATATAGATGGAGTTGAAGTCCCCAAATTTGAAAATGATTGAGACAAAAATGATATAAAAAATGTTGAACTTAATGCTAATGTCATGAATATTCTTTATTGACTTTAGATGTTGCTGAATTTAATAGAGTTTTTACTTGTAGCTCTATTAAGAAGATTTGCGATAGGCTTGAGATTTTTCATGAGGGCACCAATCAAGTAAAATGAACTAAGATTAATATGCTAGTGCACAAGTATAAAATATTTAAAATGGAACCAAATGAAACCATTACAAGCATGCTTACTTATTTCACTGATATTACTAACAGTTTAAAGAGCTTGGACAGGACTTCTTCTACTAGTATCCTAGTGCAAAAGATTTTAAGGTCTCTTCTATCATTATGGGACTCAATAATAAAAGCTATTTAAGAGACCAAGGACCTTGACAAGTTACCACTTGATGAACTTATCAAATCTCTCATGAGATATGAGCTAACCATGAGATAAAAGTAAGATGAAGAGCCTAAGAAAAAGAAGACCATCATCTTGAAGTCTACAATAAATGAAAATAAAGGAAAAGGGAGTGATGAGTTGGAAGAAGAAGATGATGATGATGATGAGCTAGCTATGATAGTAAGAAAATATAGGCAACTCATGAGGAAGAAGAAACCTAGCTTCAAGAAAAAGAATTACAAGGATGAAGCTAGTAAAGATAAAGAAAAGGAGAAAAAAAGGGAGGAACCCATATATTTGAATGTAAGAAGCCTGATCATTTCAAAATGGATTATCTCCTACTCAAAAAGATTAAGAAATATAAGAAGAAGGCCTTGATGGCTACTTAGGGTGATAGTGAAGGTTCAAGCTCCGAAGAAGAAGTAATTAAAGAAGTTACAAATCTTTACTTCATGGCATAAGAAAGTGAGGTAAATCCTGAACATTTCTTAAAGTATGATGAATCACAAAATTGATGAGGTACAGGATTCTAACATGATGCAGAATCATATGCAAGGGATGAACATAAAGAAAATCATATTAAAGCAAACAAATACTTCAGATATTTTTATGGTTTGATTCTCGAAACTATGCAAGACTAGGTTAGGGTTATCCTGTATCAGTTAGTATCCTACCCACATGCTAGAACTATCAAAGAGATAAAGCAAAATAAAGGATCCTAGGACTAAGAAGGCCTATTAGGTGCATGCTCTACTTCAAAAAAATAGAAAAAGTTAGAAGGGAAAGGTTCTACATACCTAGCAGTGACACTCTGGATATCATAGAAGGATTCGCTCTGCTCGAATCGATGCCTGGATGAAGAAGTCACTTTCCCATGGATCCATCAGCCTGTTATCAGCTTGGTTCAGGAACAAAGAAGACTTCATTTGAAGGTTGCTTCTCTTGAGGGATCCTACAAATGTCTAAGGTTAGTTACGTAGAAGAAGGAAAAAATCAGAAACAGGAAGAAAAGATGAAGGAATGGTGGAAGAGATGTTGCAGGGGGCTAGAGGCCTTAGATGATGCTTGGGGTGTCTGGATCTGGAGAGGGTGGCCTGGAGTGGAGAGATATGGAGGGCGGCTAGGGTTTAGTGGATGAAAACTAGCTAATGATAACTAGGGCCTCACACCCCTCGATTTTTCGAAGAACAAAGGCAAACGGGTCTCACACCCACTCCAATTGGAGGAAAACACTTAGACAAAATAACTCTCAAGTTTTATTCATGAAAAAAAAATATTCGTACAAGAGGGGAGGGGGTGGGTATTTATAGAGTTACCCAGGGCCCTTTTCCTATCAAAGTGGAATTACAAGTTTGTATGGGACAAGGAGTACAAGGTTTGAGTGAAATTAGAAGACTAAAGTCTTGGTATAACTTGAATATTGAACTCCCTGTAGAACTTGGATATTGACTCCTCTTGGGTTTGGGCTGTTTGACTCCATGCTAGGTTAGGATGAAATCCTCTTGGACTGGGTCAAAGGCCTTGGGCATCTTGGACTGGGTCATAGTTTGGGCACCAACTATGGTGCGGGCACCAGACTCAGAAGAAGACTTCAGGGCTCCATCTGGATCTCTGATTGACCTTGCTCGAAGAATTAGGATTTTCTGATTTTGTAATAAGGGTTGACATGGTCAACTCAATTTTAGTTGAGTCTGTATTTCCCTGCATTTAAATTTTGTTGAGTCATGTTGACTCAGTTCAAGTCTAGGTCTTCTCCAGGGTGTCACATTTTCTCCCAAGACCAAGCAAGTGGGCGCCACACTCCCAGCCACACTCCCAGCCACACGCCTGAGTCCAGGGGGCGCCACATCTCCATCCAGTATGCTTTGGTCCCCACACCACAAGATAGCAGGTCCCTTCTCTCATGCACCACTTAAGGAGAAAATAATTTGGGATCCACAATTCAAGGGGGCGGCCAAAAATTTCCCTAAGAGTCAAGCTATGTAAAGAAAGAAGCATTTCTTGGGGAGCACTTCAAGGGGGCGCCCAATCCATGCCTAAAAAGCCCAAAGCAAAGATGGGAAGAACCATGACTTAGGGAGAAAGAAAAGGAGGTGTCCAAAAGAGTTGAGCCATGGAAGGAAAGAAATTCTCTTGAAGAGCAAGGCAAGGAGGCGCCACCTACTTACCTTTTGGAGCCACCAATCAACACTTTAGGAACCGCTTGGCCGGCCATATGTGTGGGAATTGATCCTACAAACCTAATTTGAAGATCCATCCTATTAGTCCCACATGAGAAGATGTAAAACCCTACTCTCTTGTAAAGTCCTAAAAATTAAACCCCTCTTGTAATTTTAAAGTAATCTGATGAGTGAATCCAATTTATGTGTGAGAAAACTTTGCATTTTCTCTCTTCCACACTTGCATCCAGGTGTTGAGCTCCGTGAGGGAGTAAATCCGGGTTCCCTAGGAACCTTGAGGAGGTGTGAGATCTCCAACCCCAAAACCCTAGGTTAGCCACTTCACTTCCAAACCCTAGCCGCACATCATCCTCTTCTTTCCACCAAACCCTAGCCTATCCCACCTCTCATGGCCACCCTATCCAAGTCAAGGCCGACCACCAGCATCCAGGTCCAGTCCAGATACTTCAGATCCAGAGCAATTCCCAGAGGAAGTCAGATCAGCCTCCAGGAGAATCCGGATTTCAGTAACATCAGCTTTCAAGTTCTTCAATCTGGTAAATCCTTCCTTGAGTATCTGATTCCATAAATTGTTCTTCTTCTTTCCCAGATCTTGAGTTCAGGAGAAGCCAACTCTGTCAAGGATCAGTATTGGAGGATCCATTGCGAAGATATCTGAATCCGGGGATCCCACAATCTGCTCAAGAGAGTCCTTCCACCAAACTCCGTGAAGATCACTGTCTAGTCTGTAACCCTTCTCTTATCTTTACTTCTGTCCTATTGAAAGTTCAGAGCGAAACCCTAGGTCTGGGAGTTTCTCAACCTCCAGCGATCCGTTACTTCTGAACTACTCTGATAACCCAGTTTTTTTTTAAATTGTGCTTTCAATTATTATATAGTTTCTTTCAATTTAGTTCAACTTTCCTTTGAGTCTAAGCCAACTTTTGAAAATATAAAATAATAAAAAAAAAATTTTACTTCCACATTGCATCATCATCTCTTTTGTTCTGCATCATTTTTGGTATCAGAGCTTCCGTTCTGCATCATTTTTGGTATCAGAGCCCTGTCTAGGGTTTCTGTTTTGCTTGCTTGTTTTGAGTCTCTCTTTTTACTTTGTCTGCTCGAAGTAGACTCCCTAGGATGTCCGGTCCTAGGAACGAAGTGAGGTGTAAACCTCCTCTTCCCATTCCATGGGGTGTTCCTAGGGCGTGTAGGGGATCCGCTGGGTTACAACTTCGTAGCAGGAATTGTAAACGGGGAAAGCACTCTATTTTCAGTCTGTAACTATCCTGTTGCAAGAATTGTTTCTCATTGTAGGTAACTCCAAATTATATAATTTTTATTTTTCTAGAACCAGTATAATTGAATCTATTTCACATAATTTTCCTGTGATTTATTGGTTTCTGAAATTTCTGAGAATTAAATTACTGCAACTCTGTTTCTGTGTTTCTGCAATTCAATTATTTTGAGTGATCATCTCCTAATTCATCTTAAGGGCATTTGGGCAACTAAGATAAGGGGAGGAGTTGATAACCTCTCCTTAGCCCAAAACCACCACCCACTCATTCGATCCTAAGCCTAATTTTAAAATTTATTAGACTTAATTTGCCCTAGTGGGCTAGGGACATCAACAAGTCGGGTCAAGGGTAGTGTTGAGTCAGTTTGTCTAGTTACTCTGTGTGTGCTTTGTACTCAGTGTCTAGAATGGTGGTTCCGGGATTTTATCCCGAAGGGCTTGTGTGCTGGTCCGCCTACCTGGCCAATCACTGATTGGTGTCTAGGATTGGCATCTAGGGACCTAACACTCCCCTTACACCTGCCTGGCTGAGTCCGAGTTACTACAGGCTAGCTTGCCACTCTGATTGGGCATCTAGTTTGGGCTCTAGGTCTAGTTAGCCCGTAGTCATTTCAGTCGAGTTTCATTTTAGGTGTGCTTTCTTGCATCATCATGTCCAGCCGGAATGGAGTACCCTACCAACCTGGTCAAACCCAACCTGATTTAGAGGCCATGGTTAGAGCTCTTACTGAAAGTATGAACAAATTGAGCCAGGATTTGACTGCTACTGTTACCCAGTGTAAAGAACAAGTCCATGAGAATTTTACCCAGCTTAGGGATCAAGTCCAAGTACTTGAGAAACGTAGACATCAAAATTGGACCCCTGATCCAAAATTTAATAGGCCCCAACCTCATCCATGCTAGGAGCCTAGGAGGACCTTATACCGTGATCCCGAGCATAACCTTAGGAAGCCTAACCATGATATCTATAGTGTGGATCGTGTCTATGAGAGGTCCTTACAATATTCTAGACCAGTCACTCAACAACCCAAGTCTTCTAGATCAAACCATTTAGATCCACACCCATGCCCAAGTAAGGTCTCTACTAGTTTGAAACCTAGTGTGACCCAGGTTCCTATATCGCAAGAATGTTTATTTTGTGGAGAAAGAGGCCATAAATCTAGTCAGTGCCCATGCATAGGACTGGCTTGTGCACAGCTAAGTGGTAAGAATCCTAAGGATGGCATTAATGAGGGAGAACCCAAGCCTACCAATGAGGAAGAAAGGTTAGGTATGACAAGCCCAGAATCAGTTGACCCGCTTACCACTGACCCGAAACCCATTGAAGATGGCATCGAGGAAGTATATGATGCTGGCTTGAGTCTAGTTGATGAATATGAGGGGGAAGAACTTGAAGAATGTGACATCGATACTATTGGTTCCTTACCTGAGGAGACCTTGGAGAGCAACCAAGTGGTAGGACCTAGTTCAGAAATTCAAGAGATTTGTGAGAACCAGGTTCCTTTAGTCAAATACCCCGAGGAAGAACTCATAGTGTTAGCCCGAGCTATCAGTTCGTACCCTCTAATGACAGTCATTCCCCAAGTACCAATTGAAGATCTTTACACTGAACTGTTTAAGTTTGCCCACCCTATGGTAGATCCTCTCCTTAGGATGACTGAATCAAGCCTCTTACAATTGGACCTTGTCCCATGCCCAGCCACTAAGGTCTCTCCCGTAATTTCAGTTGAACATCCTTGTCTTGAGCGGATTGATTCACCCAGTCCTGTAGAAGTCCTCCTTATGACCCAGACCCCTTCCTTCGCATGACTGACCTACCCTTCTATAGAGTATACCTTTCGCACCCAAATGTCAAATTTCAAGTCTTGAGGTCATCATCCATAGGCCCTTCCATGAATCATTCTTCAATCCAGTTCTTGAGAAAATGGATCATTATTTGCTTAGAGAACAAACTTTAACTATTGCAATCACATGTCCTAGGCTACTTCCCGAACCATCTCTTGATCCATTCCTAGGAGTAGCAAACTTTTCCTTTCGTAAGGATGATCAGTTGACACTCATAGATCACCATTCAAACCTTCAGGTCACCACTTTAGTCAACAGGTAATTCGAACTCCACCTCATATTTTCCTTTCTCTAGGACTTCCAATGCTTCTTACACCATCCAAGTATACTTTGTCGAAGTCTTTAGAGTGAACCACGTGTCAGAACCTATTAGATTTGCCACCTACTTTGGAAGACCTTATGGCACCTACTAGGCACCCATGATAAGTTTTCATGCTCTGCGTGCCATCCTCCGACCCAAGGTCAAACATAGAGAGCCGTAGTTTGTTAGGTTTAGACCTAGGGTTCCTTTGGAATAAAGTCTATTCTTTAGGAATGCGTCGTCAGTTTAGTTTAGTTTTTCTTGACCCTTTACTAGGCTTTGGCTCAAATTTTGGTTTGATTGAGAGCACCAGGAATTGGGATTTGTATTTTGTCCAGGGCTGAAATTGCATACAATGACTCGGTCAATAGGTCTACAGGTAAGAGTCCATTTGAAATTGTGCATGGTTACAAACCTCACACACCTCTTGACCTAGCTCCTTTACCAGTCCACACACGAGTCTCCGAGTCTGCTGAAGTTTTTGTACAGCATATAAAAGACTTGCATAAAGAAATTCATGCCAAAATAAATTTAAGTAATGAAACTTATAAGAAGTTGGCTGATTCTCAAAGGCGAGTCAAAACTTTTGTTGAGGGAGACTATGTAATGATTAGGTTAAGGCCTGAACGGTTTCCTCCTGGAACCGTTAGAAAGTTACATGCTAGAGGAGCTGGACCATTTAGAGTGGTGAAGAGAGTAGGATCCAATGCCTATGTGCTCGAGTTGCCTCCAGAACTAGGCATTAGCTCCACTTTCAACATTACAGACCTAGTAGAGTATAGAGAGCCAGCTGTGATTCCCAGTAAGCCTTTTGAGCCTAATCCTGCTCTTGAGAGTGAACCCAACCCTGTGTGTCCACCAACAAACTGGCCTGTGAGAAAAAAGCAGATTGAAAATATCCTGGATGATCAGGTAATCTCTACTCGTAATCGAGGATACCAAAGATACCTGGTCCGCTGGCAAGGAAGGCCAGATTCTAATAACTCTTGGATCTCCCGAGAAGAATTACAAGAATTGGACCCAGACCTCTTGGAGAGATACCAGGGCCAACTTGATCCATACTCGACAGGGTCGAGTTCCTCCCACCCCGGGAGAATTGGTGCGGGCACCAGACTCAGAAGAAGACTTCAGGGCTCCATCTGGATCTCTGATTGACCTTGCCCGAAGAATTAGGATTTTCTGGTTTTTAATAAGGGTTGACATGGTCAACTCAATTTTAGTTGAGTCTGTATTTCCCTGCATTTAAATTTTGTTGAGTCATGTTGACTCAGTTCAAGTCTAGGTCTTCTCCAGGGTGTCACATTTTCTTCCAAGACAAGCAAGTGGGTGCCACACTCCCAGCCACACTCCCAGCCACATGCCTGAGTCCAGGGGGTGCCACATCTCCATCCAGTATGCTTTGGTCCCCACACCACAAGATAGCAGGTCCCTTCTCTCATGCACCACTTAAGGAGAAAATAATTTGGGATCCACAATTCAAGGGGGTGGCCAAAAATTTTCCTAAGAGTCAAGCTATGTAAAGAAAGAAGCATTTCTTGGGGAGCACTTCAAGGGGACGCCCAATCCATGCCTAAAAAGCCCAAAGCAAAGATGGGAAGAACCATGACTTAGGGAGAAAGAAAAGGAGGTGTCCAAAAGAGTTGAGCCATGGAAGGAAAGAAATTTTCTCTTGAAGAGCAAGGCAAGGAGGCGCCACCTACTTACCTTTTGGAGCCACCAATCAACACTTTAGGAACCTCTTGGCTGGCCATATGTGTGGGAATTGATTCTACAACCTAATTTGAAGATCCACCCTATTAGTCCCACATGGGAAGATGTAAAACCCTACTCTCTTGTAAAGTCCTATAAATTAAACCCCTCTTGTAATTTTAAAGTAATCTGATGAATGAATCCAATTTATGTGTGAGCAAACTTTGTTTTCTCTCTTCCGCACTTGCATCCAGGTTGAGCTCCGTGAGGGAGTAAATCGGGTTCCCTAGGAACCTTGAGGAGGTGTGAGATCTCCAACCCCAAAACCCTAGGTTAGCCACTTCACTTCCAAACCCTAGCTGGCCATCATCCTCTTCTTTCCACCAAACCCTAGCCTATCCCACCTCTCACGGCCACCCTCTCCAAGTCAAGGCCGACCACCAGCATCCAGTCCAGTCCAGATACTTCAGATCCAGAGCAATTCCCAGAGGAAGTCAGATCAGCCTCCAGGAGAATCCGGATTTCAGCAACATCAGCTTTCAAGTTCTTCAATCTGGTAAATCCTTCCTTGAGTATCTGATTCCATAAATTGTTCTTCTTCTTTCCCAGATCTTGAGTTCAGGAGAAGCCAACTCTGCCAAAGGATCAGTATTGGAGGATCCATTGCGAAGATATCTGAATCGGGGATCCCACAATCTACTCAAGAGAGTCCTTCCACCAAACTCCATGAAGATCACTGTCTGGTCTGTAACCCTTCTCTTCTCTTTACTTCTGTCCTGTTGAAAGTTCAGAGCGAAACCCTAGGTCTGGGAGTTTCTCAACCCCCAGCGATCCGTTACTTCTGAACTACTCTGATAACCCAATTTTTTTTAAATTGTGCTTTCAATTATTATATAGTTTCTTTCAATTTAGTTCAACTTTCCTTTGAGTCTAAGCCGACTTCTGAAAATATAAAATAAAAAAAAAAAATTTTACTTCGCATCGCATCATCATCTCTTTTGTTCTGCATCATTTTTGGTATCAGAGCTTCCGTTCTGCATCAAACTACATTGGGCCTGGGAGGGGCACCAACTACTTGTGGGCTTGGACTGGGGCGCCATCCCTCTTGGGCCTTGGAGCTGGGGCATCATGAAAGGGGCCTAGGGTGCTGATACTTGGGGAGCCTGGGGTGCCAATGCTGGTGAACATGATTGGGGCCCAGGTGCATGAGCTGGGGTCAGATAGTTCTCCTCTTGAACTTGATTTGAATGAAAATTACACGACTCAATTGTAAACAAAAGGACTCAACTCAATGGTTTAAGTGAACTCAATTGGACTCAATTGATTTACTTTTATTACATAGACTTAGTCAACTCAACTTGACTGGACTGGGATACAAAAGGACTTCACTTGACTTAGTGAACCCAACTGGCTCACTTTATTACAGACTCAAGTGAGCAAATGGACTTACTGAACTCACTTGACCTAATTGACTGACTTTTCCAACAATATGAATTAGAAATTGAAACCTTGAAATCCTGGTCTGTTCTTGATGTTCCTACATCAATTCTCTCGGGATGGGAGGAACTCAACCTTATCGAGTAAAGGTTGATCTAGCTCTGGTACTACTCTGACGGTCTGTGTTGAGGCATGTGGATACTCTCGAGTGATCCACGAATCCTCAGATCTTGGTCTACCTTGCCAACGAACCAAGTGACATGATAGCCTTTGATCTGAGTACTAATGGCTTGGTCGTCCAGGATATGCTCAATCATTTCCTCTCATAGCTAATTTGATGGTGGACACTTAGGATGGGGTTCGCTCTTAAGAAAAGGGTTAGGCTCAATTGGCTCATTGGGTATCATTGCTGGCTCCTTATACTCAACTAACTCTGAATATTGAAGGTTGAGCTTAATGCCTAATTAGGTGGTAATTTAGGTACTAGGTCCAACATTCTTTATCACTTTGATGGATCCAGCCTACGGGTATGTGGCCTAATCATCACAAGATTTTCCTAGCAAACTCTTGGACTCTTTTTGAGAATTAACCATGTTTCTATAAAAATCATTGCTTACATTAATCTGATGATTAATTTCTTATGCAGATCTCTAGTCATGTAGTGCAAAACTCATAACACCTAATACAGGTAAATGACTCATGCCAATACTTATTGATATGCAGACTCGACTAAAACCTAAACTACAACTGTGGGTTTAGCCCTTGGTCTGGTAGGTGACATGCAGATGAAAACTTGGCATGCACTCCTAACTGATGCCATAGGATCCTCCAGAAGTAAGATGCAAACATAACATGCTTAATGAATGTATGCAACATGCTAATCTCAACAAAATGCAATCTAATGGTCCTAGAAATGCTGGAAGCTTCTAGAAAGGGCAGGAAATAAGAGGTGGGTTTAGAGTTAGTCTGGTAGGGTAGAAAGTAAGAAGAGGGTTCGGGTTGATCGGATAAAGTAAGTGTAAGAAGGGATGTCAGGGATGAATCCTAGACTAATGAGGTTAACCTTACGGGGTTGAGGTATACTTAAAAGGTCTACATTATGGAAGAATGGGTCATTAATTTCAAGGAAGAGGTCAATTGGAGTCAAAGGAGTGACTTCATCCTGAGGGTACTGATTTAAAGAGATCAGGTCCTTAATAAATTCTTCTAGTTCTTGAATCTCAGGACTGGGCTTTATAATTTGGTTCTCTTTTAAAGTTTTCTCATGAAGGACTCTAATAGCATATTTGGTTTCTCTTCCTCTAACTGTTCTTCCACTACAGTTTGGGTGTGGTCAGGATCAATAAACTTTGGGTTGGCTTCAGTCTAGGTATAGTAAGGGTCAGCTAATTCTAGGTTGACTTTAGTCTGGATATGGTTTGGGTCAGCTAATCCTGGGTTAGCTATAGGTATCTCCTCTTCAGGTTCTCCTATGTGCAGGGACCAAATTAGGCATTGGCTAGTATAGTGTCCCATCTTATGACATCAAAAATAGGTATTCGGGTTAAGACTCAAGTTCCTCTGGGTTTTAGGTGCCTTACCCTTGTCTTCCCTACGGGCCAGTGGGGTACTAGGGCTGGGTTGAGTTGGGCTGGCTTGGGTAGGCTTGGCTAAGACCTGGTCTTGGGTTAGGAGTACTAGTCCTAATGGGCTCAAATCGACTAAGGGGTACCTGATTAATACTCAGCTTACACTTAGGGGTGGTAGGGGTGGGTTGACTTAGGGGAAGTGGACTAAGACTGGGCTCATATCTAGGGTACTAATCCTATGGGGTTCAAGCCGACTAAGGGTCATGGGTTCCTTAGGCTCATAGGACATGGGTACATAGGATCTGGGTTTAGATGATCTGGGTGTATAGGAACTAGGTTCATAGGATCTGGGTGCATAGGATCTGGGTGCATAGGATCTGGGTAGGTACTTTTTTCTAAGTTTGCTTTTCATGGCTTGCCAAGTAGTTATGGGTGTTTCTCCTTTTAGTCTAGCCATTCTATCAAACTTATCCCACTCTATCCTAGCCTGGTGAACTAACTTGCTTGAGCAAACTTGAACCGATCTCTTTCAGAATAAAAGTCATATGTCTTTCAAAATATGGGTCCATATGTCTTTCCCAATTAAGATAATCCTCAAACTCAGGATCACCACCAAATTTAGGTACTTCTGTGAATTTATAATTGGTTCTCTCTACACTAAGATCCAATATTGGTATAGGGTGTGGGGTTCTCCTATGGTTAGGCTCTGAGTATGGGTCAAGGTATGGGGTGCTCTTCGGGTTGGGAGGTGTGGGAAGAGGTGACTCTGGCTTAGGTTCAGTGTTGGACTCTTGGATTCTCTCTATGTTTCCTAATTGATCTTCTACTCGGTCCAACCTGTAAGTCATGTGGTCATTCATTTGGTTCATCTGGGTGTTCAATTGGGCATTCATCTGGGCTATCTAATCAATAAGGGTCCTTAGTAGGGTTCCTACGTCAGATTCCATGGTCAAGTTGGGCTGAGTTGAGACTACTGGTATTGGGCTCCTAATCTAATGGTCAAGCAAACAAGCACACACATCGACTCCATGGTCACACTAGGTTGGGGTGAGACTACTAGTAGGGTTAGACTCCTAATTGACTACGGTATGCTAGACCTAGAGTCAAACTAGAGTGGGTCAGCTCAACTTACATCCAAATCAATACTTAATCCTTCCACTGGCCAGGTAAGAGGTGGGGTGGTGGGAGGCTCCCCTTGCTTGTCATAAAGTCCTAATTAAAAATGACCAGTCCACTTAGGGCATTTGCCTCTGGACCTCTAGCCTTAGACACCAGTTTCAGTAATACGTGGAGGGTTGAATGCACTAGTTCTCCCACAAAACTCGGACCCGACCTGTAGGTATCCCTAAATCAATTAAGTTGCTAGTTGATTTTATTAAGGCTTGGGTGTGTATGAGGATGGTTGTTTTGGGCCCAGGACAAGTGATGAAATCCTGCCCTGATCTGACAGAGTAAAATTGCCCTTACGATGAGTTTAGGTATGATGCACACACATAAACCCCAATGCAATTTAAAATCAGAAAATCAGAGAAAATAAACTCTTTTTTTTGTCTTTTTATGAGGTGGCAAACTTAGTTCCAAGTTGGTTAGGTGAGCAATCAAAATTGGCTTAGGTTGGGTGGTTTGGATGGGTGATTAGGTTTAACCTAAACTAAGCATGCAAAAAATTTCAGCAGTGTATACTTGTAGTTCTCATGCAAATTTACCTAGGCTTTCAGTTCAGAAGAATTAAGCTGAAATTATGGAAAAATAGAGGACTAACAAGATAATACTCAATGCAAAAATCAGGAAAAAAATAATAAGGTTATGATGGAAAATAAACCCTAGGTTTAGACTACTAGCATATTTCAGCAAACCGGGTTTCTGTCAGGGTACTGTTTTATGCAAATTTACCCTATTTTCATATCTGAGAAAATTCCACAAAAATTATAGAAAATATGGAAAACCGGACCTATATTTGGACTGCTAGTGTAGAAAACAGTCTACAGAATTTTTGTTAGGGTTTGTTTTTTATGCAAGTTTTTCCTGTTTTTCAGATCAGAAAAATACCAAAAAATTTCATAAAAATAGAGGACAAAACAGAGATTAAATGACATGAAAATCAGAAAAAAAAAGAAATTTTTTTATGGGGAAACAGTCCTACATTTAGACTAGTTATGCAGATTTCAAGATGCAAAATTTTACCTACTATGCAAGAACATGCCCTTTCCTAATCTCTGATACCAAAATTGATGAGGTACATGATTCTAACATGATGCAGGATGATATGCAAGGGAAGAACATGAAGAAAATCAGATTAAAGCGAACAAATATTTTAGATTTTTTTATGGTTTGATTCCCAAAACTAGGCAAGACTAGGTTAGGGTTTTCCTGTATCAGTTAGTTTCCAATCCACATGCTAGAACTATCAAAGAGACAAAGCAAAATAAAGGATCTTAGGACTAAGAAGGCCTATTAAGTGCATGCTCTACTACAACAAAATAGAAAAAGTGAGAAGGGAAAGGTTCTACATACCTAGCAATGACGCTCTGGAAATCGTAGAAGGGCTCACTCTGCTCGGATCGGTGCCAGGATGAAGAAGTCACTTTCCCACGGATTCATCAACTTTTTATCAAGTTGGTTCAGGAGAAAAGAAGAACTCATCTAAAGGTTGCTTCTCCTGAGGGATCCTGCAAATATCTAAGGTTAGTTACATAGAAGAAGGAAAAATTAAGAAACAGGAAGAAAAGATGAAGGAATGGTGGAAGAGATGTTGCAGGGGGCTGGTGGCCTTGGATGATGCTTGGGGCATTTGGATCTGGAGAGGGCAGCCTGGAGTGGAGAGATATGGTGGGCGGCTAGGGTTTAGTGGATGAAAACTAGCTAATGATAACTAGGGCCTCATACCCCTCAATGTTCTGGAGAACAAAGGCAAACGGGTCTCACACCCACTCCAATTGGAGGAAAACACTTAACAAAATAACTCTCAAGTTTCATTCATGAAAAAAAATTATTCATACAAGAGGGGAGGGGGTGGGTATTTATAAAGTTCCCAGGGCCCTTTCCCTGTCAAAGTGGGATTACAAGTTTGTGTGGGACAAGGAGTACAAGGTTTGAGTGGAATTAGGAGACTAAAGTCCTGGTAGAACTTGAATATTGAACTCCCTGTAGAATTTAGACATTGACTCCTCTTGGGCTTGGGCTGCTTGACTCCTTGCTGGGCTAGGATGAAATCCTCTTGGACTAGGTCAAAGGCCTTGGGCATCTTGGACTGGGTCATAGTTTGGGCACCAACTGTAGTGGGCCTAGGAGGAGCACCAGCTACTTATGGGCTTGGACTGGGACACAATCCCTCTTGGAACTAGGAGCTGGGGTGGCATGACAGGGGCCTGGGGCACTGATACTTGGAGAGCCTAGGGTGCCAATGCTGGTAAACATGACTGGGGGCCCAGGCACTTGAGCTGGGGTCTGATGGTTCTCCTTTGATCTTGATTTGAATGAAAATTATAAGACTCAATTGTAAACAAAAGGACTCAACTCAATGGACTAAGTGAACTCAATTGGACTCAATTGATTCACTTTTATTACATAGACTCAGTCAACTTAACTTGACTGGACTGAGATACAAAAGGACTTCACTTGACTTAGTGAACCCAACTGGCTCACTTTATTACAGGACTCAAGTGAGCAAATGGACTTACTGAACTCACTTGACCTAATTGACTGACTTTCCTAACACATGAATTAAAGATTGGAACCTTAGAATCCTGGTCTGTTCCTGATGTTCCTACATCAAAAATGCATTTAGTGATCCACTTGCCAATTTTGAGAAGTTAAGAAAGATCAATAAAGAGTTAAAAAAATAAATTACTGAATTACTTAAAAAAAAGGAAAGTACTCTAAAAGATAAGGAAATTATCTTGCAAAAGGTTTCAAATGAAAAAGAAAAGATTTAGAAAGAAAAAGAAATTGAGTTACAAAAAGTTTTGAAAAAAAAAGAAATTATTTTGAATGAAAAAGAAAAGATTTTTATAGAAAACCAAAATTTAAAAAATAAGGTAAAAAAAGTAAAAACTTTTGTAGGCAAATTTATCTTAAATTCTAAAAAATTATAAATAATTTTGAAAGATCAAAGAGCAGTTTACAATAAAGCTAATTTGGGTTATAACACTCAAATTAAATAGAAATATCTAAGAATTTTTTTTTAAATAGCCACCTCTTAGTTCTATATCGAGCATTACTTATTTTTACTATGGAAAATTGAGATACAAAGATTATGCATTTAATTTTAGAAAAGTTAATGACAGAATGATTGAAAAGGTATGGATTTCAAAAGGAACCAAGAAGACTACCCCAAAGGATCCAAGATGACTTGGATACCTAAAACAAAAACTTGATTTTTTTTGTAGGTGTGTTTCATGGTCCAAAGGAAAAGAAGATGGTATTTTGATAATGGGTGCTCAAGATACATGACGGGTGATAAGACTCAATTTATCACTTTGGATGTTAAAGAAGAAGGAATGGTAACTTTCGAGTATAATAGAAAAGGACACATCCGAGGAATTGCTAAAATTTGCATTGCTCCCTCTATATTTATCAAAAAGGTCTTATATATAGATGGCTTAAAGCATAACCTAATTAACATAAGTCAATTTATGATAGAAGAAGTAGAGAAGTTTTTGAGTCATCTAAATGCATTGTATATAGTCTTATAGAAGAGAGTATTGTATTCATTAGAAATAAGTATGGCAACATTTATATAGTAGACTTGGATGATCTTTCTCTAAAAGTGGCTAATGCTTAGTTGCAATGAGTATTAGAGAAGATGAAACTAATTGATTATGGCATAGAAAATTATGGCATAGAAAATTATGCCATACAAGCACAGATTTAATCTCAAAATTTGTTAGAAAAGATCCTGTAAAAGCATTACCAAAACTCAAGCTTGAAAAGAATCAAATTTATGATGCATGATAATTTGGAAAACAACCTAGGAGTTTTTTTAAACCAAAAGGCATGGTTTCAACTAATAGGCCATTAGAACTTATTCATATAGATTTGTTTGGACTAACTAAAACTACTAGCCTATGTGGCAAGCATTATGTAATTATCATCGTAGATGATTTTTCAAGGTTCACTTGGATTTTCTTTCTTTCATAAAAAGATAAAGATTTCTATATTTACAAAGTTTTATAAAAAAGTTTTAAATGAAAAAGACTCTTCAATCATTGTAATGTGAAGTGATCATGGAAGCAAATTTAAAAATCAATATTTTAAAAATCTCTGTAATGAAAAAGGTATTGAGTATAATTTTTTAGCATCCAGAACTCAATAAAATAGGATAGTAGAATGAAAAAACAAAACTTTACAAGAAATGGCATGCACTATGTTGTATGAAGACGATCTTCCTAGATATTTTTGGACAGAAGCCTTAAACATAGCATGCTATGTTTTGAATCATATTTTAATCTGATTAATTTTAAAGAAAACTCTATATAAGTTTTGGAAAAACAAGAAACCAAATATTAGTTATTTTTATATGTTTGGATGTAAGTATTTTACGAAATAATGGAAAGGATAACTTAGAAAAATTTGATGCCAAGTCAGAAGAAGGAATCTTTCTAGGGTATTCTTTATCTAACAAGTTTTATAAAGTTTTCAATAAAAAGATATTTGTTATTGAAGAATTAATGCATGTTATTTTTGATGAAACTACTAGAAATCCTTTGAGAAAGAAAGATTTTTTGGATGATGATGCAGGTATACTTAACAAGAACATAGAAAATCTACACTGAAGGAATCAAGTCCCAAAGATAGATGAAAAACCAAAGGAAGAGATGATGTTGAGCTAACTTGAAATGAAAATGAGTCGAATCAAATCAGAGTGAACTATCCTAAGAATGGAGGTATGCTCATGGACATCCAAAGGGTTTATTTATTGGTGATCTATCTTAAGAGATAAGAACTCATTCATCTCTAAGAGATTCTAGAAATTACCTGGCCTTTGTTTCATAAATAGAATCTAAGAGTATTGAAGAAGCTAAAAAACATAGTGAATGGATCAAGGCAATGCAAGAGGAGCTTAACCAATTTGAAAGAAATAAAGTTTGGATACTTGTAAATAAACCTTTAGATCATCCAGTAATTAGAACAAAATGGGTTTTTAAAAATAAACTAGATAAAATTGCAAAGTAATAAGAAACAAAGCTAGAATATTTGTAAAAGGCTATAACCAGGAAGGAAGAATTAATTTTGATGAGACTTTTGCATTTATAGCTAGATTAAAAGTAATTAGACTACTACTAACTTTTGCATGCTATATAAATTTTAAGTTTTATCAAATGGATGTTAAAAGTATATTTTTGAATGGCTTTATTTCTGAAAAGGTTTATGTAGAGCAACCACCATATTTTGAAAGTTATGAGTCTATAAATTGCATAAAGCTCTTTCTAGTTTGAAACAAGCCCCTCGTGTTGGAAAAAGTATCCTAAAACCAATCATTTGGATTATAGATGGTTGAGTTATCTTGTAAATATATATGAATTATTAATAAAATAAAAGTATTTTGGTAACTCAACACTATTTGTTATCTTCCTATGAACTCTAATGTGTTGAATTTTTTAGAAATATATTGATTTAATAAAGGAAGATTTATTGAGTGGTTTTTAAATCAATTCATGATCAAATGATATGTTATTATCTAAGATAACAATATTTATTGAGAATAGGTCATTGTGTACCATATAAGTTGGTTATCCTCTTAACCAAGGAATATGAAGATACTAGTATGTCATGTAGGTGAGTGTAGGACTATATCTCACTAAACAGTAACCAACTCTGTAGAGTACTTTGCTATCAAGAGTATCTTGTAGAAAGGGTATAGGTATAAATGTTCATTCAACCTGAGACTATCATAGTGACTTGGCAAGCAACTCATTATACTTTGGTACCGACTACCTGGATTTCTATCTAGTGATGAAAAGTTGCTGGGTATAGTCAAGTACTTGTTAGGTCGGTGTTGAGTCAAGAAGAGATTGACCACTCGAAGTTGCTGGAGTAAATTCTAGGCAATATGTTGGAAATTGTATCCCAAAGCTAATCGTCTAGGCTGTAGATGGTTATGCTATCTTGTATTTGTATATGAATTCTTTTAATAAATAAAAGTTATTTATTTTGATTGTTCATCATATTTACATTTTCTTAAGATGAACTCTTGTATGATGGAGTCCTTAGAACTACATTATTTGATATAGAGAGGATATATAATCTAGTTCTCAAAGTGGTTCACAACCAAATGATACATTGTTATAGGATGACAATGTATCAAGTGTAGGTTGTTGTATGTCACATTTGTTGGTTGTCCTCTTAACCAAGGAGTATGGAGACACTGGTATGACATGCAAGTGAAATGTATGACATTTCACTGAACGTGACCATCTGCAGAGCTCCCTTCTACCAAAGGGTTGCTCACGAAAGGATATGAGTATATGTGTCCCTCAGATCGAAGTTACCTTGGCAGCTTGCAAGCAACTCACTGTACTTTGAAGATGGACTACCTGGATTTCCAATCTAGTGATGAAAGGTTTTTGGGTGTAGTCAAGTACTTGTGGAGCAGTGATGGATCAAGATGGAATTGACCCCTCCAAATAGTTTGGAGTGAATGACTCACTATGTCTCAATTTAGTAAAACCTTGGTCAAGGTAGTTCTTATGAGGAGTCGTAGAACTTGTGAGGTTGAGACATGATCTGGATGGACCAAATTAAGGTTGGCAGTCAAACCCTAGGTCATCCTGAGCATTATGAGATCAAAGGGATGAATTATGTGGCAACCATATGCCAAAGGTTCTTGTAAGGTGCTCTGCATCTTCGACCTATTCGTACGTCGGGTATCATTGCTATATAAGGCTTTGATTGGTACTGGAAATGTTCCAGTGCTACCGGCTTAGTTTTCGAGCCTATGGGGTCACACACCATCGAGGATTTCTATCTGATCTTAAGGCTAATCGACGATTGAGAATCGTTTGCCATCACCGAAAGTCAATATGATTGACTTTGTTCCAAGTGTCGACACTTGATAATTTTCGTGAGTCGACACTTCCTATGACGAGCAAAATTCTGGAAAGATTTTTTGGGAGGATTTTGGGACAAGTTTTGACATGGTTTGAATTTCGAATTCAAACCAGTTTTGGCTCCAAGGTTATTTGGTATGATAGTCATACTTACCTACTTGGATTGGACCCATTTACTATGACCTTGATCCTCTGCCCCATTCTCTCCCCTCATCTCTCCTCCTTCCTCTTTCTCCCTCTCATGGATGTACCTACAAATGAAGGTCATTCTATAGGCTGTAGAGGTTACAACACAACAAGAGAAAAGAGAGAAGATAGAGAAGGGTTGTGAGAGGTCTAGGGATTGGGTGTGAGAATCCTAGCATTCTAGCTAGGTCTTGGGAAGAGAGTTCTCTTGGGAAGGGGTTCCAGCTCTCCTCCTAGTCTTCCTGGAAGAAGAAGATCGGTCCAAGGATCCCAAAGAGCTAGCACTCCGAGGGAGTTGATCAGAGTCGAGCCCAGGTGTGGATTACCTGTAGAGGCCAAACACGTGTATGGCTCGAGCGCCCTCCTCCTTCCATAGCTTCTCTCAGTATAAAGGTATGGTACTTTTATATTTGTATTCTTCCCTTGCTTTGATGTTATATTGCATGCTAGGCATTATGCTGGATCCTGTTGCGGGCAGATCAGTAGATCGTTTAGATCTATCTATCGAGCCTTCCGCTGTGCATGCTTTAAAATTATCTTAAAACACATTCCTTCTGTCCTGTTTTTCTTGCATATTGTATGCTTGGTGTAGGTGCCCTTTTCACCTTCAATGGTATCAGAGCAATAGGTTCCTTTTTGTAGTATAATGATTCTAGCATACTAATAACATCACTTCTTAAGTACTTGGATTGAGTGCTTCACCATGGCCGTCCGGTCATAGGAGAAAAGTAGGGCTGCAAGACCCTCTCTTCCCATTCAATGGGATCTCCTATGGCATGTAGGGGTGCCCGATGTGATTGATTATTGAAAAGAAAAATAAGAAGCAAGAAAATGTAGATTAAAAATATTTTAATCTAATGAAATGATCATAAAACAACTTTAGATAAGATCTAAGAGTTTTATTGATCGGTTTTGATTGAATATTTGGAGAAACATTGGATTTGAAGTCACTATTCTTTCACCATCTTAGGTTGTGAGTCGACACTTGGCCTTGTAAGTGTCGACTCATGAGTATTTTTGCTTGAGAACTGGGTTCTATTATTTTTTTCTGTGACGGGTTGAAGTGTCGACACTTGACCAGGAAGTGTCGACACTTGGGCTTGTGAGTCAACACTTGGCCTTGTAAGTGTTGACTCATGAATAGGTGCCAGAAAATCTGGAGTTCTGTTTTCTACCTTCTCAGGCCTTAAGTCGACCCAAGTGTCAACACTTAGGTGTTGACACTTGCTCCTGGTGAGTCGATACTTGGGATGAAAATGTAAAAAAATAATGAATTCTTTTGAATTTTTTATAAAATTATTTTACATGATAAATTAAAATTATTTTAATTTATTTGAGACTGCTGAACTTAATTGAGAATTAAGAATGACTAAGAACTCTAGGAATGTGATTCAACTATGTTAAGACATTTCAATAAGCCTTAAGGGTCATGGGTTAGGTTCTATTAGGTCCTTAATTAGGTTAGACCTAGGTTTAGATGCATTGGACTAATAAGAGAACCAATCTAATCAAATGTTGAATTAGGATTTCTTCTCTTTAGATCTATCTAATAGTTAGATTGATTAGTCCATAATCTAAATGGACTTAATTTGTAGCTCAGTGAAAAGTCCAAGTCTTTAAGTTAGTATAATCGAGTCTGATGAACCGATTGGTGTTGAGGTAAGTTTGGCATTGTAATCATGGTTCTTTGGGGCTATCTCTTACCTGGCCAACCCTGTTGGTGTCTAAGGCAAGACGGTTAATGACGGAACTCAACCCATGATCTCACTAACATGGCCAATGTGGTCGATTAGGATTGATTGGATAGCTCATTGACTCGTGTTAACCCTTGTCACCCAAGGTTAATCAGTCTTGACTGATTTTAGGTGCCCATGGATCATTAGTTATGAGTAACCCTCCTAGATTACTGATTTGGTCAGTGGAAGGTTGATCCATGTCTTCTCATCTCTTCATCTGTAACATCATTTAAAAACCCTCTAAATTATTAGGTCCTTAAAAGGACAAAGTTATAGGGATAACCAAGTCCTAGCCTCCTATTAAGTGGGATAGTAATGGGTCCAGTAGTTGGGTGTTCATCGGTAGATCCAAAGATGGGATGTTCATCGGGCTATTGGAATTGTTGTTCCTAATATGATAGCTCAGTGCAACTCTCTTAACTGTGGTCAGGTGAGCCGGCCAAAGTTGGGCTTGACTATTCGTTAGTTATAAGCATTGAATTTTATCATGTTAATGGTTGGACATAATCGGGACTTTCAATAGGAGGCCCAAAGGCTGATTGAAGTGCTCCTTGGGGCAAAACCCAATTACTAGAGGTTACTCGAAGAAGTAATCAGTTAAAGAACCTATCTTTAGACATGCATGGATGGGCCGGCCAAAGTTGGGCTCATATATTGTCTATTAGACTCTGGTACCCACTAGGGAATTAAAGTAATTCCTCGGATTAGAGGTAGAGGTTACCAATCTAAGCAAAATAGTGGGAGGGACCTTTAGACTAAAGTCCATGTCTTTAGGTTAATAATTTATATACACTAATTAGCTTTGGTTTTCCTTTCAGATGTCTTCCAACCTGTCACTCCAGTCTCTTCTCGACAACGAGAAGCTTCATGAACCCAACTTCGATAACTGGTATCGAAGGCTCAGGATTGTCCTGGAGCATGAACGGATCATGTATGTAATATCGGATCTGGCACCTGAGATCCTTGCTGCCAATGCTCGGGGTTCGGTCAGAGAACTTATCAGAATTGGCTCTCTGACAAGACCACTGTCAGGTGCATTATGTTGGCTGCAATGAATGACGAGTCCAGTCACAAGTTCGAGGAAGCCCAACCGGAAGAAATCCTTCAAAGATTGAAGGAGCCTTTCAGAACACCAGATGATGTTGAGAGGTACAGGGTCTCCTGTGCTATCTACAACGCGCGGATGCATGATGGGGCCTTGGTCACTAATCATGTATTGTACATGATCGAGATGATTGAGCCTCTGGGCAAGCTCGGCTATCCCTTGCATGAACAGCTTGAGAAAGATGCGATATTGAATTCCCTTCCTTCTTCCTATCTAGATTTTCTCGATCATTACAGAATGAATAAGCCTGTAGTTAACTACCACGGTCTGTTGGGGTTGCTGCAGACTTATGAGAAAGACCACCAATTGAATAAAGGGGTGGTGAATCTAGTGGGAGGATCTTCGGGAGGGCGTCGTCCCTTTAAGAAAGGGAAGAAGAAAAATAAAGGAAAAAAGGTTCTAAGTGCTTCTGGGCCCAGTCAGGCCAAGAAAGTGAAGGCTGATCAGAGTCGTGCAAAGTGCTTCTTCTACAAGAAGCAGGGTCACTGGAAGAGGAACAGTCCTCTTTATATTGCATCCCTTATCCCGAACAGGTACAAGAAGAGATAACTACAGGATGGTCCTGGATAAGGTATTTATATGATAACACCTTGCAGTTTCTCTATTTATGATACTACTAACTGGGTATTGGATACAGGAAGTCCAATTCACATTTGTAATTCTTTGCAGGGACTTCAAGTTAGTAGAAGATTCGAGGATGGCGAGAGGTTCTTGAACGTAGGAAATGGAAGCCGAGTTCCAGTTCTGGCGTTGGGAGTCCTTAAACCTATTTTCGAGTCCTGTATTATCATTTTAAACGAATGTCATTTTTGTGTGTCTTTCATTTTGAATGTCATTTCTGTAGGCCAACTAGCCATGTATGGTTATGAACTATCAATAAAAAATGACGTTTGCAAAATCATTTGGAATGATTCTATGATTTTGACTGGACAAATGCATGATGGCATCTATTCACTATCGTGACCTGTTAGTGTAATGTACACATCTAGCAAATGCCCTAGGATAGACAATGTCAGTGAAGCATACCTATGGCATTGTAGGCTAGGTCATATCAACAAGAACAGGATAAATAGGTTAAAAACCAAGGGTCTCCTCTATTTTAGTAAAGATAACTCACTTCCAACCTGTGAGTCCTGTATTCTTGGAAAAATGACTAAGTCACCTTTTACTGGAAAAAGTGAATGAGCCAAAGAAATTTTGAGTCTGGTACATACTGATGTATGCGGATCCATGAATGTTAGTGCCAGGGGTGGGTATGGTTATTTCATTACATTTACAGATGACCTTTCGTGGTATGGTTATGTCTTCTTGATAAGATAAATCTGAGTCGTTTGAAATGTTCAAACGATATCGTAGTGAAGTAGAAAATAAACTGAAAACTGTACCAAAACCCTTCGATCGGATTGAGGTGGTGAATACCTTTCCAGCTAGTTTTTGACATATCTCAAGGAGAATGGGATTCTCTCTCAGTGGACACCTCCAGAGACACCTCAATTAAATGGAGTGTTTGAGAGGAGGAATCGAATCCTGTTAGACATGGTTTAGTCCATGATGGGCTTTGCTTCTCTACTGGTATCCTTTTGGGGATATGCTCTAGAATTAGCCTGTTACCTTCTGAATAGGGCTCCAAGTAAGTCCATTAGTAAAACACCATATGAGATATGGACTAAATGTAAGCCGACACTATCACACCTTCAGGTTTGGGGGTGCCCAGCTTATGTAAAGCATTTGGAAACAGACAAACTTGGACCTAGGATTGACCGGTGCCTATTTGTTGGATATCTAAAGGAGTCTGAGGGGTATTACTTCTACTTAGCTGAGTAACAAAAGTTGTTCGTTGATCTTAGGGCTATCTTTTTGGAAAAGGTATTCCTTGGTGAAGGGATTGTAGCCGCTAAGATTGAACTTAGTGAAGTTCAATAAGTAGAAGAACCAACACACTTAAGGGATAACATAGAACCAGTTGTGATTAGATCACACCCAGAGCCCACTCAAGAATCATTAAGGAGATCCAGAAGAGTACCGAGCCGATCAGACAGATACTATGGTTTCTTGGTCCGGGACGGTGATCCCATTGAACTCAATGAGAACAATGAGGATCCGATCACCTATATGGATGCGATGCAAAGGTCCGACTCTGAGAAATGGCTAGGAGCCATGAAATTTGAAATGTAGTCCATCGAGATCAATAATGTATGGACATTGGTTGATGCACCTAAAGGAAAATCCATAGGGTGCAAATAGATTTTCAAAAGGAAAGGGGCGCAGACGGACAGGTGGAGACCTACAAAGCCCGTCTGGTTGTCAAGGGGTATCATCAATGTTATGGTATTGACTATGATGAGACGTTCTTCCCTGTGGCAATGCTCAAATCCTTTCGGATTATGCTTACTTTAGCAACACACTTTGACTATGAAATCTGGTAAATGGATATCCGAACAGCTTTCCTGAATGGTGAGCTAGAAGAGAAGGTGTATATGATACAACCTGAAGGGTTCACATCCATAGATGAATCAAAGGTGTGCAGGCTTCAAAAGTCCATCTATGGACTGAAGCAAGCATCAAGGAGTTGGAACATGCGATTTGATAAGTGTATCAAGTCATATGGCTTCGTTAGGAATGGAGAAGAACCTTGCATTTATAAATGGGCTAATGGTTCTGTGGTTGTATTCCTTGTACTGTATGTGGATGATATTCTCTTAATCGGGAATGACATTCCAGCACTGCAAGGAATAAAGGTCTGGTTATCATCTCAGTTTTCTATGAAGGACTTGGGTGAAGCCTCTTACATACTGGGTATGAAGATCTATAGAGATAGATCTAAGAGGCTTCTGGGATTGTCCTAGTCTACGTACATCGATACCATGCTGAAATGGTTTAGCATGGAGAATTTCAAGAAGGGCTATCTTCGATAGGCACTGGAATTGATCTCTCCAAAAGGAATTATGCGACAACTCATGAGGAGAGAGAGCGCATGAGTAGAATCCCATATGCTTCGGCAATGGATTCTATCATGTACGCCATGACATGTACTAGACCAGACGTGGCATACTCACTAGGCGTAGTGAGCAGAGACCAGTCTGACCCAGGTGTAGCTCATTGGAAACTAGTAAAGACCATCATTAAGTATTTATGAAATACTAAGGACCAATAGCTAATTTATGGAGAATCTAACTTGAAACTTGTGGGGTATACTGACTCCAGTTTCTAGTCAGATAAGGATGATAGCAAGAGTGTGTCAGGATATCCTGAATGGAGGAGCTGTCTGTTGGAAAAGTTCCAAGCAGCCTACTGTGGCGGACTCAGTATGCAAAGTAGAGTACATTGCAGCATCAGATGCAGCAAAGGAAGCTGTGTGGTTGCTCACGAAGGGATATGGATATATGTGTCCCTCAGACCTGAGGTCACCATGGCAACTTCCAAGCAACTCACTGTACTTTGGTGCCGGACTACCTTGATTTCCAATCAGTGATGAAAGGTTTCTGGATGCAATCAAGTACTTGTGGAGCAGTGGTGGATCAAGATGGAATTGACCCCTCCAAATAGTTTGGAGTGAATGACTCACTATATCTCAATTTAGCAAAACCTTGGCCAGGGTAGTTCTTATGAGGAGTCACAGAACTTGTGAGGTTGAGACATGATCTGGATGGACCAAATTAAGGTTAGCAGTCGAACCTAGGTCATCCTGAGCATTATGAGATCAAGGGATGAATTATGTGGCGACCATATGCCAGAGGTTATTGTAAGGTGTTCTGCATCTTCGACCTATCCGGACATCGGGTATCATTGCTAGATGAGGACTTTGACTGGTACTGGAAATGTTCCAGTGCTACCGGCTTAGTGTTCGAACCTATGGGGTCACACACCATAGAGGATTTCTATCTGATCTTAAGGCTAATCGATGATTGAGAATCGTTTGCAATCGCCGAAAGTCATTATGATTGACTTTGTTACAAGTATCGACACTTGGGATTTTGCAGGTGTTGACACTTGGCAATTTTCATGAGTCGACACTTCCTGTGACGAGCAAATTCTGGAAAGATTTTTTGAAGGATTTTGGAGCAAGTTTTGACCTGGTTTAAATTTTGAATTCAAACCAATTTTGGCTCCAAGGTTATTTGGTATGATAGTCATACTTACCTTCTTGGATTGGACCCATTTGGTATGACCTTGATCCTCTCCCCCATTCTTTCCCCTCATCTCTCCTCCTTCCTCTTTCTCCCTCTCATGGCTGCACCTATAAATGAAGGTCATTCTATAGGCTGCAAAGGTTACAACACAACAAGAGAAAAGAGAGAAGATATAGAAGGGTTGTGAGAGGTTTAGGGATTAGGTGTGAGAATCCTAGCATTCTAGTTAGGTCTTGTGAAGAGAGTTTTCTTGGAAAGGGGTTCTAGCTCTCCTCCTAGTCTTCTCGGAAGAAGAAGATCAGTCCAAGGATCCCGAAGAGCTAGCACTCCGAGGGAGTTGATCAAAATTGAGCCCAGGTGTGGATTACTTGTAGAGGCCAGACATGTGTGTGGCTCGAGCGCCCTCCTCCTTCCACAGCTTCTCTCAGTATAAAGGTATGGTACTTTTATATTTGTGTTCTTCTCTTGCTTTGTATTATGTTGCATGCTAGGTCATTATGCTAGATCCTGTTGTGGGTAGATCGATAGATCGTTTAGATCTATCTACTGAGCCTTCCGCTGTGCATGCTTTAAAATTATTTTAAAATGCATTCCTTCCATCCTGTTTTTCTTGCATATTGTATGCTTGGTTTAGGTGCCCTTTTCACTTTCAATATTCAATCTAACAAAACCTAGGTATGGATATTTTGATGAGTAGTCACATGATTTAGCATGTTAAGAAATATTCAAATGCACTTATTCAGAGTTGGCAGTAGACTATGAATTCATTTTAAGCATTAGGTCAAAGGGATGAACTATACGATAACCATAGCCTAGGTTCTTGAATGTTGCTTTGACATCATTAAATCTATCCGAATGTCGGGCACCATTGCTAGATGGTCACATTGATTAGTTTAAAAAATTATTCCTGAGCTACCGGCTTAGGATTTGAACCTACGAGATCATACACAATAGAAGTTTCTGATTAATCATGATGGCTAATCGATAATTAAGAATCGTCTAATGGCAAAATTATAAATATGATTAACAATTTATCCTATACAAAAGTTATAAAAAAAAAATAATTAATAATTAATATTAAAATAATTAATTAGTAATTTAATTACTAATTGGATTAATTTATTGAGCAAAATAATTTGGTTCAAATAGATTTCACTTGATTAGGTTATTTGATGACTTAATCGCTAAGAAATTTTAATCTAAATTTAATTTAGATTTTGACTTGATTAGTTTTTTGATTAATTAAGTTTAATTGGGTACTAATTATATTAGGCTCAAGCTATTTGAATTGGTCAAACCAAATTAAATTTAGATTAGAATTAAGTTTGACCAAGTCAAACTTAGGAACCTAGTTTCTCCCTTGTGCCACTTTGTTCTCCATGCAAAAATGATTTTTTGTGTGAAGAATCTCCATGCCAAAATATGATTATCACCCTCTCTATTATCCATTCTGATTGGGATTAAGATAATAAAAGTCTTAAAAGAAGTTTTAATACAGTTTTGTTCAAGATTGACCGAGTCAAAACTAATTCTTGCATCCCTAGCATTCTCCATGAATTTTTGATTTTTTGCATAAAGTTTTCTCCATAAGAAATAGGTTTTGAATCCTTATCTCAATCTATTTTGGGTTAGGACATGCTTAGATAAATTTAAATTTTATTTGAATTGATTTGAATTTAAATTGAATGGATTTTAAATAAGTCAAACTACTAGTCCTAGAAAAGCTCTATTCTGTAGTCTTGTACTAATCCATTTCTCCATGCCTATTTGAGTGGCCATTTGCTTGGATTGTGTGACAACTTAGAGAGGAAAATACTATGAGAAACTAAGAGAAAAACCATATAAAAGAATATTAGAGTGGGCATGGGAAAAAAGTTGATGTGGGGACCTTTGTTCTTGGCACTAAGGAGAAAAGAAAAGAGAAAAAGAAAGGAAGAAAAGAATTTGACCTAGGATTAAAATTTGATTAATATAGACTTTAGAGAAATTGATTTAAACTAATCAAAAGTTGATTAGGATTAGGTCAAAAAAATTTAGATCAATTCTATAGTGATAAGTTGATCAAGTCCATATTGAGCAGTGGTTAGACCCGAATCCTTAGGCTAGTCTAATCAAAGCTGATAAATCAATTAGTGTCTAAGGTAAGTTTGGCATTTAATCATGGTTATTAATTAGGGCTATCTCTTACCTGACCAACTTTGTTGGTATCTACGGAAAGGGGTTAATGGCAGAACCCTTCCATCGATTTCACTTACCTGACCAATTTGGTCAATTAGATTTTGATTAGATAGCTCATCAATTCAAGCAAATCCATGCTAGTAAGAAAGATCAATTTTATTGATCGAGGTGCCCTTGGACTAATGTGATTTGACCCTCATTACTTGATGAAGCTAGTGAGAGGATTGTTGTTTAGTCCATGTCTTCTTCTCTTTTTTGTAATTAAACTCTCTAAAATTATTAGATCCCTTAAATGATAAAATTATGGAGATAATTGAGTCATAGCCTTCTATTAAGAGAGTAGTAACGAGTCTAATAGTTAAGATGATCATTGGAGGCCCAAAGATGTGGTGCTCATCTAGCTATTAGAATTATTGTTCATATTATGATGACTTAGTCACTTCTTTCTAAATGATGGTCAGGTTGGCCAGCCAAAGTTGGGCTTAGGCATTGTTGGCTAGAAGTACTCAGTCCTGTCATGTAATGGTTGGACCTAATTAGGACTTCTAGTTATAGCCCAAAGGCTTACTGATTAGATCCTGAGATAAAATTATTATCAATTTTTTTAAAAAAAATAATTGGTTAAGAACTTATCTTTAGACACACATGGGTGAGTCGGCTAAAGTTGGGATCATGCGCAATCTATTGGATTCTGGTATTCGCTAAGGAATTAGTGAAATTTCTCAAATTGGAGGTAAAGGCTATCAATTTGATCAAAATAGTGGAAGAATCTTTAGACTAAAGTCCAAGTCTTTAGGATTAAATGATTCATATACTAAATTGGTTTTGTTCTCTTTTCATATTAATATAGCCACCACTTTATCACTTCATTCATTACTAGATAATAAAAAATTAACATGACCCAATTTCGATAGCTAGTATCAAAAATTGATAATAACCTTAGAGCATGATAGATCTTGTATATGCTGATAGATTGGTACTTGAGGAGCTTGCTCAGAATGCTGGTGGTACAATTTGAGACACCTATCAGAAGTGGCTCAGTAATCGAATTACAGTCTATTGCATTATGCAGGCATCCATAAATGATGAATTGAGTCATAAATTTGAGGATGCTCAGCTGGAGGACATACTTCAAGTATTGAAAGAATCCTTCGATACTCCCGATGATATTGAAAGGTACAAAATAACTTGTACCATTTTCAACATCGGGATGAGGGAAGGGGCACCGGTCACTGATCATGGATTGTACATGATCAAACTGATTGAGTGCTTGAGCAAGCTTAATTTTTCTCTACATAAATAGCTAGGGAATGATGTGATCCTTAATTCTTTGTCAAAGTTCTACATAGATTTCCTTGATCATGATAGAATGACAAGGCCTACATAAACCACCATGGTTTGTTTGGATTACTGTAGACTTATAAAAAGGATCATCAATTTCATAAGGGGTTGGTAAATATAGTGGAAGGTTCAATAGGGTATTGCCCCTTTAAAAAAAGAAAGAAGAAAAATAAGAAAAAGGTACAAATGCTTCGATGACTAAGCTAGGTTAAACAAAGAAGTTGACAGTTGACTAGACTCAAGTTGAATTCTTCTACTATAAGAAGTAAAAATACTAGAAGAGGAATTATTCTCTTTACATTACTTTGTTGGACCCAAACAGGCCAAGAAAGAAGAAGAACCAGCAAGGCATTGCCGAACAAGGTACTTATATGATAACACCTTGTAGTTCTTCTATTTATGATAATATGGCCTTAGTATTAGATACCGAAAGTCATAATAATATTTATAATTCATTGTAGGGACTTCAGGTCAACAAAAGATTCGAAGATAGTGAGAGATTCCTAAATATTAGAGATAGAAGATCTATTTCAATTTTAGCTTTAGAAATAATCAAGCTTATTTTTGATACTAGTATCATTGTTTTAGGTGATTATCACTATTGTCCTAGTTTTTTGATGAATGTGATCTCTGTAGACCTTTTGGCCAAACATGATTATCATTTATCAATAAAAGATAGTTATTGTAATATCATTTTTAATGGTGTTACTATAATGCATAGACAACTGAAGAATGACATTTATATTTTATAATAGCCGTGAATATAATGTACACGTCTAACAAACATCCTATGATAGAAAATATATCTGATGTCTATCTTTGGCATTGTAGGCTAGATCATATTAACAAGAATAGGATGAACAAGTTATCTAAAGAGAAATCCTTGAGGTTAATGATTTTAAATCATTACAGACCTGTGAATCTTGTATTCTTAGGAAGATGACCAAGTCACTTTTTATTGAAAAGGATAAACGAGCCAGTGAGGTTCTAAGTCTAATACATAGTGATGTATGTGGACCTATGAATACTTCGGCAATACATGTATATCACTACTTCATCAAAACCTATCGAGGAATGGTATGTCACTTAATGAGGCATAAGTTGAGTTGTTTGCGATATTCAAACGATTTTGTAAGGAAATAAAGAAATAAACTGGTAAGTATATCAAAACCCTTCAATCTGATCGAGGAGGTGAATATCTTACCAATGAGTTTATGACATATTTGGAAGAGAATGAAATTCTCTCATAATAACTCCTCCCGGGATACCTCAACAGAATGGAGTGTCTGAAAGAAGGAATCGAACCCTGTTAGACACGATTCAATCCATGATCAGATTTGCGAGTCTACCTATCTCCTTCTGGGGATATGTACTAGAGTTGGCTTGTTACATTCTAAATAGAGTTTCTAGCAATTCTGTAGATAAAATGCTATATGAAATATGGACAAGACATAAGCTGATACTTTTGCATCTTAGGGTCTAGGATGTCCAGCTTATATTAAATATTTGAAAATGGATGAGCTTAGGCCTAGGTCTGATAGGTGTACATTTATAGGATACCTAAAGGAAACTAAGGGTTATTTCTTCATCATACTAATGATCACAAAGTAATAAGGTAGTCTTTTTGGTTAGAGAGTTTCTCAAGGAAGGAACTAATACCTCTAAGGTTGAACTTAAAGAAGTTCGATAAGTAGAAGAGCTAACATAATTAATTAAACCAATTCAATCAGATTTGATTAGATCAAACATGGAGCTTGTTGTAAAGGTGACCTTAAGGAGATCTAGTAGAGTACCACATCAACTGAACAGATATTATAATTTCTTGGTCTGGGATGGTGATCCTATTGAACTTGATGAAAACAATGAGGATCCAATTACCTACATAGATGCGATACAGAGTTCCAACTCTAAGAAATGCTTGATACCATGAAATCCGAAATGGAGTCAATAGAGATCAATAGTGTGTGGACACAAGTTAATCAACCTAAAGAGGTAAAATCTATTGGGTACAAGTAAAATTTTAAAAAGAAAAGGGGCACAGACGAGATGGTGGAGATCTATAAAGCCCTTCTAGTTACCAAAAGATATTGTCAGCATTATAGTATGGACTATGATGAGGCATTCTCTCATGGCAATATTCAAGTCCATTTGGATTATTCTTGCGATAGTGGTGCACTTGACTTTGAGATCTAGTAAATGGATGTCAAAACTACTTTCCTAAATGAAAAATTGAAAGAAGAGATGTATATGATATAACTTAAAGGGTTCACATCCTTAGTTGAATCAAAGGTGTGGAAGCTTCAAAGTTTCATTTATGGATTGAAGCAGACATCTCGAAGTTGGAACATATATTTTGATAAGTGATCAAAATGTATGGCTTCATTAAGAACAGAGAAGAGCCCTGCATATACAAATGGACTAATGGTTCAATAATTGTATTTATTATTTTGTATGTAGATAGCATTCTCTTAATCAGGATGACACTCCTGCAATATAAGGAATAAAGATTTGGCTATTATCTCAATTCTCTATGAAGGACTGGGAAAAGCAACCTATATCCTTGAAATGAAGATCTATAAGGATAGATCTAAAAGATTGCTAGGATATCCTAATCAACATATATTGATATTGTACTAAAGCAGTTCAGTATGGTGAATTTTAAGAAAGACTATCTTTCGATAGGCCATAGAATTACTCTCTCTAAGAAGGATTATTTGATAACTCCTTAAAAGAGAGAGCATATAAGTAGGATTTTGTATACCTCGGTAGTGGGATCCATTATATATGCCCTGATGTGTACACAACCAGATATGGCATACTCACAGGAGTAGTGAGTAGACACTAATCTGATCTAGGTAAGAACCATTGAAGGTTGTAAAAACTATCTTAAGTATTTGAAAAATACTAAGGACCAATGGTTAGTTTACGAAGATTTTAACTTGAAACTAGTTAGTTATACTGTCTCAAGCTTTTAGTCAAATTGGGATGATAGAAAAGTATGTTGGGTTATGTCTTTACCCTTAACGAAAGAGTAGTTTGCTAGAAAAATTTCAAGCAACATACTATGGCTGATTCCATATGCGAGGCGGAGTACATTGCTACATCTAATACTATAAAGGAAGCTGTATGGTTATGGAAGTTCACCACTGAGCTTGGAGTGGCATACTCTATTCATGGTCCAGTTGTTTAATATTATGATAGCACTAGATTCATTGCTCAAGCGAAAGAACCAAAGGCATATCAATGGACCAAGCATGTTCTGCATCGCTACCACCTATTCTGAAAGATTATGGAATGAGATGACATCCACCTACAGAAGATCAATGAAAAGGAGAACTTGGCTAAACCAGTTTCTAAAGCTCTCAGAATCAAAGAGTTCGATGATCACAAGTGGAAGATGGGAATATGATACTACTTGATTGGCTCTAGTCCAAGTGAAAGTTATTGGAAAAAGTATCCTAAAGCTAATCATCTGGGTTATAGATGGTTGGGTGATTTTATAATTATAAATAAATTATTAATAAAATAAAATTTATTTTAATAGCTTAACATTATTTGTCATCTTTCTTTAACTTTAATGTGTTGAAATCCTTAGAACTATATTGATTCAATAAAGGACGATTTATCGAGTGGTTCTTAAATCGATTCACAACCGAATGATACATTATTACCTAGGATGGCAATGTTTATTAAAAATAGGTCATTGTGTGCCATATAGGTTGGTAATCCTCTTAACCAAGGAGTCTGAAGATACTAGTATGACATGCAGGTGAGTGTAGGAGTACATCTCACTAAATAGTAACCAACTTTATAAAGTACTCTACTATCAAGAGTATCTCATAGAAATGATGGGTATAAATGTCCCTCTGACTTGAGACTATCATACTAACTTGGCAAACAACTTATTGTACTTTGGTGCAAGACTACCTAGATTTTTAATCCAGTGATAGAAGGTTTTTGGGTGCAATCAAGTACTTGTTAAGTCATGTTGAGTCAAAAAGGGATTGACCACTCCATGTTGCAAGAGTAAATGCTCGACAATATTTTAATTTAGCAGAACTTAGGCCTGGATAATCCTAGTGAGGAGTCATGGGATTTTGCACATTAAAACACATTCAGATGTACTTATTCAAAGTTGGCAGTAGACTCTGAATTCATCTTGGGTATTAGGTCAAAATGATAAATCATACGATACCATAGCCTGGATTCTTGAATGTTGCTTTGCCATCATTTAACCTAACCGTATGTCGATCACCATTGCTAGATGGTTGCATCAATTAGTTCAAAAAATTATTCCTGAGCTACCGACTTAGGATTCGAATCTACGAGGTCATATACAATAGAAGTTTCTGATTGATCATGATGGCTGATCGATAAGTAAGAATCATCCAGTAGCAAAATTATAATACAAAAGTTATAAATAAATAAATAAATAATTATTAATTAATATTAAAGGATTAATTAGTAATTGGATTGCTAATTGGGTTAATTTATTCAGTGAAATGATTTGGTCAAATCTAATTGAATTTGGTTTAATTAGATTTCACTCGATTAGGTTATTCAATGAACTAATCACTAAGGAATTTTAATCTAGATTTAATTTAGATTTAGACTTGATTAATTTTTTGATTAATTAAGTTTAATTGGAGTTTAATTATATTAGGTTCAAGCTATTTGAATTGGTCAAATAAAATTGAATTGATATTAGAATTAAGTTTGACCAAGTCAAACCTAGGAACCTAGTTTTTTTCCTCGCACCACTTTATTCTCCATGCAAAAATAATTTTTTGTATAAAGAATGTTCATGCCAAAATATTATTAGAACCCTCCCTATTATCCATTCAGGTTGATATTAAGCCAATAAAAATTTTAAAAGAGTTTTAATATAGTTTTGTATATCGTTTGATAGAATCAAAACTGATTCTTGAGCCCTGGCTTTTTCTACTAATTTCTGATTTTTTGTGTAAGTTTTTCTACATACAAAATGGATTTTGATGCTTTCTCTCAATCTCTTTTGGGTTAGGATAGGTTTAGATAAATTTTGAGATTTATTTGAATTGATTTTATTTTAAATTGAATGGGTTTTGAATAAGTCAAACTACTAGTCCTAGAAAAACTCTATTCTTTAGTCCTATCCTAATCCTTTTCTCCATGCCTATTTGAGTGTCCTTTTGCTGGGATTATGTGATAACTTAGAGAATCAAATACTGTGAGAAAGTAGGAAAAAAATCATTGAAAAGAACATTAGAGTGGTGTGGAAAAAAGTTGGTGTGGGGACCTTTCTTCTTGGAGCTAGGGAGAAAAGAAAATAGAAAAAGAAAGAAAGAAAAGAAAATAAGAAAAAAATGGTTTTGGATTTTTGTTTCTTCCATGACCTAATCCTTCTCATCCTCCATCTTTTATTTTCTTGGAGGACTCAAAAAATTTGAAGAAAGGATTTTAGATCAGTCATCCATAACCTTCACATGGAGCTAGCACTCTAGGGAAGGTGATTTCTCAGGACTTCATGTAGACTTTTCATAGAAGCTTGATACCCTGTACAACTATGAGGTGACATCTAGACCTTCTACCATACTCTATCAGTAGCAGTGTTCATCGACTCATGATGAGGTATGGGATCGATCCTATTTATGATTGTAGGTTAGATCTATTACATGTATTGATTAAATCGATGCATGCTAATTTTTATTTCAGTATCTATACTCTATTCATATTCTATTATGATCCTATAGGATAGATTTTTAGAATTAATCTAATGCATGATTTAGTGATTAAAATTATTTTTAATCAATATGCTTCTACCAGTTAAAAGAAAAATTCATGCATAAAACTTGCCCTAGTTTTCCAATACCTCGTGCATGGTATGAATGTTTAAGCAAATTTTTACTTCAAAATGATTTCATAAGAGAAAATGTAGATACTACATTATTTTTAAAAAGGTGAAATGATAATTTATTAGTAGTCCAAATATATGTAGATGATATTATATTTGATGCTACTAATGAAACTCTTTGTCAAGAATTTGCCAAGCTGATGCAAGAAGAGTTCAAATGAATATGATGGGAGAACTCAGCTTTTTTCTTGGGTTCCAGATAAAATAAACAAGTAAAGGAATCTTCATTAACCAAATAAAATATATAAGGAAGATACTCAAGAAATTTGGGATAGAGAGTTTCAAAGAAATTAACACACCAATAAGCTCAATATGTAAGCTTGACAAAAATGAAAAAGATTAGAGCATAAATCAAAAATTTTATAATGGCATGATTGGATCTCTACTCTATCACATTGCTTGTAAACTTGATATAATGTTTAACATATGCATGTGTACTAGATACCAATTTAATCCTAAAGAGTCATATTTATAGCTATTAAAAGAATTTTTAGATGCTTGTATAGTATTACTAATGCTGGATTATGATACTTTAAGCAATCCTAAATTAAATTATTTGGTTATTCAGATTTTGATTTTATTGGAAATAAATTAGACAGGAAAAGAACTAGTAAAACTTGTCAATTTCTAGGAGTAAACTTAATCTTCTGGTTTAGTAAGAAACAAAGTTCAGTGCTATCTATGATTGAGACCAAATATATTGCCATCAAAAGTTATTATGCTCAAATCTTATTGTTTAAGCAATAACTAGATGATTTTGGCATAAAACTCAATAATATTTCGATAAGATATGATAATACTAGTACTATAAACTTTACTAAAAACTCAATTCAATACTCAAGAACTAAATACATTGTAATAGACCATGTACAAAATGGTGATGTCTTGCTTGATTTTGTTAATACTGATAATCAATTAACTAATATTTTCATAAAATCCTTAAGTGAGGATAGATTTAGCATGATTATAAAAGAATTAAGATTGGAGGGAAGAGGATGGTGGAGCTTGGTTAGGGGATGAGTCAGCTCGAATTGGAGTGAGAAAATCAAAGAAAACCATATGTTTTCCCTATTTTAGGTCGGTCTATTGCCGTTCAAGTGTTGACTCACGACACAGAGTCAAGTGTCGACACTTCTAAGTGTCGACTTTGACTTAAAACTGGAAAAATGGGAAGTGGACCAATGATCAAAATAAGAAGGATTTCAAGGTATTTGAACAAGATTAATAAGCAATTTTGATCAAACAAGGGTCAAAGATTGTGAAAAGTTAAAAATTTCAAATAAAAGGGTTGATGACCCTAAGTTTTCTTCTAATTATACTGAACCGATCTTCTTATAGAGGCTTAGTCAATATGTCAGCTAGTTGTATTTCAGTACTAATAAATTCAAACATAATATTATTACTTTCAACATGATTTCTGATAAAATGATGCCTAATTTCAATATGCTTACTTCTAGAGTGCTGAATAGGATTTTTAGTTAAGTTTATAGTACTAGTGTTATCACATCTTATGGGTGTCTTAATTAGTTTAATTCTAAAATCTTCAAGTTGTTGCTTAATCTACAAGATTTGAGCACAACAACTTCCTACTGCAATATACTTAGCCTCTGCTATAGATAGTGCAACTGAAGTTTGTTTCTTGCTAAACAGGAGATTAAGTTAACTCTAAGAAATTGGCAAGTTCCACTTGTACTTTTTCTATTTAATTTATACCCAGAAAAATTGGCATCTGAATAACCAATCAAATCAATAGATGAATCTCTAGAATACCATAAACCAATATCAATTATACCAGATAAGTATTTAAATATGCGCTTAACAGCCAACAGATTGGATTCTTTTGGATCAGACTGATATCTAGCACACATACAAACACTAAACATGATATCTAGTATACTAGCAGTCAAATATAATAAAGGGCCAATCATTCCTCTATATAATTTCTGATCATATGATTTACCATATTCATCCTTATCATATTTACAAGAGGGGCTCATAAGTGTATCTATTGATCTGGTAGTCTCCATCCCAAACTTCTTTAAGATTTCTCTTGTATATTTAGCTTGGTTGATGAAGATTCCATCTTTGGTTTGCTTGATTTGGAGTCTGAGAAAAAGTTGAGTTCTCCCATCATGCTTATTTCGAACTCTCCCTATATAAGCTTGGCAAACCCTTGACATTGAAGTTCATTAGTAGCACCGAATATAATGTCATCAACATAAATTTATATTACTAATAAATAGTCATTTTTTCTTTAAAAATAATGTAGTGTCAACATGGCCTCTAAAAAATCATTTTCAATTAAAAACTTGCTGAGTCTTTCATACCATGCTCGAGGTGCTTGTTTTAAATCATAAAGTACTGTATGTAATTTAACAACATGATCAGGATATGCATGATTTTCAGATCTAGGTAGTTGTTCAACAAATACTTCTTCGATAATAAAATCATTTAGAAAAGTACTTTAAACATCCATTTGAAATAATTTGAAATTCATAAAATATGCAAATGCTAAAAGTAATCTAATTGCCTCAAGTCTAGCAACAGGAGCCAAGGTTTCATCAAAATCAATTCCTTCTTCCTGATTGTTCTAGGCTAGAATTATTTCTAATTACAATACCATTTTCATCCAATTTATTCCTAAACATCCATTTTGTGCCAATAATTGAAACATTAGATAGTCTTTCTATTAGTGTCCAAACATTATTTTTTTCAAACTCATTTAATTCTTCTTGCATGACATTAATCCAATTAGGGTCTTTTTCAGCATCTTCAAAATATTTTGGTTCAACTTGAGAAACAAAAGCAATATAATCTCATTCATTTCTAATTAAAGATCTTATTCTTACCCCTTTTGATGGATCACCTAGGATTAACTCCTTAGGATGTCCATGAGCACACCTCCACTCCTTGAATAGATCTTGATGCTTCTTCTCTTTCATTTTTATCTTGATCTTCTTCACTTTGTTGAGAAGGTTAATCAACTAATGTCAGCTTCTTTAACTTTTCAGCACCTGCACATGCATCAAAAGTATCCTCTTTTTAGAGGATTTGTTAGCAGATTCTTCAAAGACTACATGTACACACTCCTCTACTACTAAGGTTCTCTTATTAAAAACTCTGTATGCCCTACTTGATGTAGAGTATCCTAAGAAAATACATTCATCAAACTTGGCATCAAATTTTTTTAAATTATCTTTACCATTATTCATGATAAAACATTTACAACCAAAACACAAAAATATTTTAAAGTTGGTTTTCTTTGTTTCCAAAGCTCATATGGAGTTTTTTTAAAAATAGGAAGCATTAAAACATGATTTAAAATATAACAAGCGATATTAACTGCTTCAATCCAAAAATATCTTGGCAAATCATTTTCACAAAGCATAGTGCATGCCATTTCTTCTAAAGTATGATTTTTCCTTTCTACAACCCCATTCTATTAAGATGTCCTAGGAGCAGAAAAATTATGTTCGATTCTTTTTTCATTGCAAAAGTTTTCAAAATCCTAATTTTCAAATTAAGAACCATGATCACTACGAATGCAAATAACTGAAGTTTTTTTTCATTTGAAACTTTTCGATAAAATTTCATAAATGCTGAAAATGATTCATCTTTGTGAGCAAGAAATAAAACCCATGTAAACCATGAAAAATCATCCACTATAACTAATCCATATTTCTTACCTCCTAGGCTAGATGTCCTAGTTGGTCCCAAAGAGATCCATATGGAGTAGCTCTAATGGCCTAAAAGTTGTAACAAAATCTTTAGGTTTAAAGGATGTTTTTACTTGTTTTTCAAATTGGCATGCTTCATAAATTTTTTCTTTCTCAAAACTAAGTTTTGGTAAATCTCTTACTAAATCTTTTTTGCAAAGTTTTGATAGTAAATACATGCTTGCATGACCTAATCTACGATGCCAAAGCCAACTAGTCTTATTAATAGTGGAATTCATTACAACCAGGCATTCTCCATTAAGCAAAGATAGATTATCCAAATCAACAAGATAGATATTATCATGCCTTTTTTCAATGAATTTCACTCCAATTTTATCAAGACTAGAAATCATGCGAAAAGATGATTTGAAAATAATTTGAAAACCTTTATCGCATTATGCTTTAAACCTTCAACTAAAAGAACATTATCAATCCAAGTAGAAGGAGAGATGTGAACCTTACCAGTACTAATGATTTTTCCTTTACCATTATCATCAAAGGTTACACTCCCTCCATTTATTGCTTCAAGAGAGATGAATTGCTTCACATCTCCTGTCATGTGCCTTGAGTAACCACTATCAGGATACCACAGTCTTTTATTTTCATTGATTGCAAGACACACCTGTAAAATAAATTAAGTTTTATTTTTAGGTACCCAAGCCAACTTGGATCCTTTAGGGTTAGTATTAAAAGTGTTCCTTTTGAAATCCAAATCTTTCTAGAATCATTAATTTTTTTTAAATTACATTGAAAAGCTTTATGACCTTCTCTTTCGCAAGAAAAGCATGTAATGCTGGATGATGCAGGTAAAAAAAATTTTGAAATACTTTTGCTGTACTATTTTTGAGGTCTATAACCTAATCCAGCTTTGTTAAAAATAGCTCTTTGATTGTTTAAAAAAAGATTTAGCTTTTCAGAACTATATGTGAATTTTTCAACAAAAGGTTTTATCTTATCAAGCTCATCTTTATATTGCTTATTTTCTATTTCAAGATCTTTATTTTTCTTCAAAAGTTCATTATTTGAAACAAATGCTTTAGGTCTTTTTAAAACTTATTTTTCATAGATAAAGCTTTGTTTTTCTTTTCTAAAACATCAATTTTATTTTTCAAATCATTGACTTCATTTAAAAGAGTAGTGTTTTCATGTGAAAAAGTGTTTACATGCTTTTTCAACTTTCTATTTTCAGAAATGATCACTTTATAGTCATGCATCAATTCATCAAATGCAATTCTTAATTCATCAAAAGTATAATCTATTTCAAGATCAGAATTTACCTCTTCTTTTTATATTATAGTGCCTTGAAAAATAGATTAGCGACTTCAGTTGGTTCTTCATCTAAACTGGAGTCCTCACTATCACTCCAAGTAGCCATCATTGCTTTCTTTCTAAGCTTCTTTCTTGATTTCCTTAGAAGAAGGCAGTCATACTTGTAGTGTCCAGGATTCTTGCATTCGAAGCATATTGGTAGTTCCTTCTCCTTTTCCTTTTCTTTTTCCTTTTCTTTTCCCTTTTCTTTGCTTGGTTGAAACTTTTTCTTGTAAGAAAATTTCTTTATCCTCATGAATCTTCTAAATTTTCTTGCTAGAAGAGCTTCCTCACTCTCATCTTTTTTTTCTTTTGATTCTTCATTTGAGGATTCTTCTTAAGTTGTAGACTTAAAAGCTATCCCCTTTTTCTTCTTGTCCAAATCCATAGACTTTTTTTTCAAATTTAGCTCATAAGTCACAAGCGATCCTACTAGCTGCTCCAATGGTAGTTTGTCAACATCTTTGGCTTCTTGTATGGCTGTCACCTTTGGATCCCAAGATGTTAGAAGTGACCTAAGAATTTTGTTAACAAGATTGGCATTAGATATAATTTTATCTAAACTTCTCATTCCATTTATAATGTTTGTGAATCTAGTGTACATGTCAATGATAGATTCATTGGGTTCCATGTGGAACATCTCATAAGTGTGCGCTAACAAGTTAACTTTGGTGTTCTTCACTTGATCAGTACCCTCATGGATAACCTCAAGTGTGTCTCATATTTCTTTGGCAGATGTGCATGTAGAAATCCTCTTAAACTCACTAGGATCTAATGCACAATAAAGGATATTCATTACTTTTGCATTGATCTCGGATTGTTTAATGTCATTTTCATCCCAATCCTCTTCAAGCTTTGGGATGGAAACATTATTAACCACGACTGAAGAAATATGAGGACCTTTATCAACTACTTTTCATAAATTATAATCTATAGAATGCATGTAAATTCTCATTCTAGATTTTTAATAAGAATAATTTGTTCCATTAAAGTATGGAGGTTTTTGAGGCTTGTCCCTCAACTACACTAGTACCAACGAGGGTTGCCATAGATCTTTACTCAAGATGGTTAGACCTATATACTGAGAATGTGGCTCTGATATCACTTGTTGCCTAGTAAGCAACCCAAGAGGGGAGGTGAATTGGATTTCTAAAAATTACTTGCAAGAATATGTAACAATATAAATATTAAATCAAGTGCTAGTATGAGGTGAAATAGTATGTTCTTGAAGAGTATGCAGCGAAAATATAAATGCAACAAATATAAGAGCAAGTAAAGAAAGCTAGAGACAATCAAAAACACAAGCCAAGTATAGTGGTTCGGTGCTTTCCAATGCACCTACATCCACTCCCCAAGGTCCACTTTGGAATTCAGTATAATCTTCCATGATTACAGTCGATTAGTTTTTTGGGCTCACTAAATAAAACCCTCTTTTGGTTTTTACAAGGCTCACCAAAAAAAATCTCTTGATTTTCAAAGGCTAACCAATAACCTCCTTGGTTTTCAACTAAGCTTATCAAAAATCTCCTTGGTTTTCAAGTAGGCTAACCAAAGATCTCCTTGGCTTTCAAGTAGATTAACCAAAAACCTCCTTGATGTTGTTCTTAGGCTCACCAAAAACCTTTATAACAAAGATATGAGATAAAGTAAAGCAACAAGAAAAGCTTTTTAATGTAAAGCTGATATCTCTTTGAAGCTTGGAGAAGTTGCTTGTCTTGAACTTGATGAAGCCTCAATCAATGCTCAAAAGTGTTGGACTTGAATGCTTCTTGATAGCTTTGAATGCTTGGAGACTTCTTTTTGCTTGAAGATAGTTGCTCTCAATGAATATGAGTGAATGCACTTGCTTCTCTTTCTTTTTCTTATTCTCTTCTCATCCTCTTATGTTCCAATTTAATCTAAATCACTTAAATACCATCCCAAGGCCTTTAAAAAGGTTTATGACCATTAGACATGGAAAACTAGCTGTTGGAAGCCAAGAGGGTCGAGTTCTGTATTTTAAAAAATAGTCGTTACTGTTCCCAGAACTCCAAGTGTCGACACTTCAAGCTGTGAGTCGACACTTAGGGTCGATACTTAAGTCCCATGAGTCGATACCTTGTTTAAGATTTTTTTTTGAAGCTCTCTGGAATTCTCAGGTGAGTCAACACTTCTTCAGGTAAGTCGACACTTGAGTCGATACTTAACATCCATGAGTCGACACTTCAGGCAAGTCTTCAACTTCAGCATATTCTATAAGAAATTTGTCTCAAGCATTGAGTTGATCCTTGAGTCGACACCTTGAGTTGATACTTGAGTGGCATGAGTCGTGTTGACCCCATAAGTGATTTTGATGATAACCAAACATTGGAGTATGTACATTTATTTCTGACAACTCTTCAAGTGTTTGACAAGCTTTTGTATGATGAATAACATGTTCAAACTTCAATTCCTACACTTCTATTTTCTTGGTTAAGTTGTGTTGTAAACATTTTTGTAATGAAGAACCCAATCAAAAATGATAAGAAAAAATCAATTAAAATGGTTACTTTGTGACTGTGTGCCATGAATTTTAGGTTGAGTTGGTTTATGTGAAATTTTAAAAGAGTTGGTGAGAGTTTTATTTAAGTTAAATTGTAAAGATCTTGAAGAAGACACTCGAGCCGACCCCAAGTGATGAAGAGCCGACTCTGCTTACTGGCACACAGCAAGGATTCTGGAATGCAGCAATCCGAGCTGACTCGATAGAAAGTGAGCCAACTCTAGTGAATTCGAGTCGACTAGAATCAGTCCGAGCCAACTCCTCTAGAGTCCATTTTTTGAATATTTCTGAGAATAGCCAGGCGAGCCGACTCAAACCAAAAAGAGCCGACTCTGCCAGACCCAATTTCGAAAGCCTGAGAAAGCGAGCCGACCCAAGCTGAAAAGAGTCGACTCCTCGAGTTCAAGATTTTCAAGATTCAAGTTCGAGCCAACCCGAGCTACAAAGTGCTGACTCGTCCATAGTGATATTTTGTGCCCTGAGACAAAAAGCTGACTGCATTGAAGATTTGGTGACTCAACGTATTGACTCGAAGGATCCGAGCCCACTCGATGGAATCCAAGCCGACTCGAATGTCACTTACAGGTATCCAACGACTAGTTCCAGAATTTATTTTTGAATGCTAAAAGGTGCTCCAATGGTCACAAATCATTTTCCAATGGTCTACAATAGCTAGAACTGCCTTGGAATGATAGAAAACTTTAAATTTGAAGGATTTAAATTTTCTTGAAAAAAAAAGTTATTAGTAAGTTCTTCAAAGAAAAGAGAGATTTATTGAATATCCTACCAACCAACAGAAAAAGAGTACAAGAGCATTCAAGTCAAGCTTTCAAGTCTTCACCAACTCCAATATGAAGCTTGAAACAACTTTAGGAAGAAGCCACTGAAGTAATTAACGTTTATTCAAGTACATTCAAGTGGACTTCCAACAAGCTGTACCGGCAACTATCCGACAAATTGAGTTTGTCATTTTTGTTGCATTTATTTTCAATTCAATTTTTGAATTGTTGGGTTATTGGTGAGCCCGGTTGAAAAACAATTAGGTTCTTGGTGAGCCTTGTTAAAACCAAGGGTTAGGTTCTTGGTGATCCTGTGAAAACCAAGTTGGGTATCTTTGGTGAGCCTGTTAAAATCAAAGGGTGTTGGGTTTTCTTTGGTGATCCCGTAAAATCAAAGTGTAGAGGTTTTGGATTGTGATCCTCTAAAACAATCCTACTGTATTCGGGTGTGAATATAGTGGAAATCCTAAGTGGTATCTTAGATAGTGGATGTAGGAACTGGGTTGCTCGAACCACTATAAATTTGGTGTGTTTGTATTGTGCTTTCTTGACTCTGTTTAGCTTCTGCATTTTATAATTCTATCACAGCACCTACCACTTGCAAAGAATTTTGAATTGCATATTACTTGCCTTCAATTTTTTTAAAAGACCCAATTCACCCCCCTCTTGGGTAGCCACCTAGGCAACAACTGGTATCAGAGCAGCGTCTCTGATTATCTTGGAGTAAAGATTGATAGCTCATCCCATGAGTATATCCTTGGCCGAAGGCCAGTCAACTAATAGGCCTCCACTCTTCACAGGCACAAATTATTCCTATTGGAAAGCTTGAATGAAAATTTATATTCAAGCTGTTGATTTTCAATTAGGGAATGTCATTTTTAAAGGGCCACATGTTCCCATGACTAAAATTGATGGCGTGGATGTCCCTAAGCTTGAAGAGGATTGGGATGAACACGACATGAAGATTGGGGAATTGAATGCCAAAGCAATGAACTTGCTTTACTGTGCTTTGAATTCAAACGAGTTTAATCAAATTTCCATCTGCTCTTCAGTGAAGAAAATTTGGGATAAACTTGAAGTGACCCACGAAGGAACTTCACAAGTGAAAACTTCAAAGATAAATCTTTTAGTGCATAGCTATGAATTATTTAAAATGGAGCCTAATGAAAGTATTTCTGCCATGTATACTAGATTTACAAATATTATTAATGGTTTGAAAAGTCTTGCAGGGTATACTCAAATGCTGATTTAGTACAGAAGATTTTGAGATCACTTCCTGATAAATGGATCCTAAAGTCACTGCCATCCATGAAGCTAAAGATTTGAACATTCTATCAATGGATGAATTAATGGGATCTCTCATCACATGCGAACTAGCCATGCAGCATAGAATAGATGATGATCAAAAAAAGAAGAAAACAATTGCATTCAAAGCTGCATTGGAATCAAAAGATGATGAAGAGAGGAAGATGACTCTACCTCCTTCGAAGACGATCTTGAAGATAAAGGCATTGCAATGGTCGTGAGGAGATTCAGAAAGTTTATGGGAAAGAAGAAAGAAAGATATAACAGAAAATTCTATAAACGAGGAGAACAATCAAGAGAAAATAACAAGGACAAAGACAAGGATAAGGAACAAGTCCCCACCTACATGAATGTAAGAAACCGGGACACATTCATCCAGACTGTCCTCAATTAAAGAAATCTTTCAGAAAGAAGAAAAAAAAAGTGATGGTTGCCACATGGAGCGATAGTGAAGACTCCACTTCAACTGAAGAAGAAGAGACCACAAAAATACCAAATTTATGTCTAATGGGTCTCGAGGATGAGGTAAATTTTCCCGACACACAAATTGAATTTACTTTTGAGGAATTAAATTCTGCATTTCATGATCTATTATCTGAATTCAAAAAGGTAGGAGTAAAGATTAGATCATTAAAGCATATCAATAATTCTTTACTCAAAGAAAAATATGAGATTTCAGAAAAGAACAATTTATTGCAAAAAGAACTTCATACCTTTTCTAAAAAATATAATGCCTTGAAAATTGAGAATAGAGAATTTCATGACAAAAACAATATTTTGATGAAAGAAAATAATAAGCTGAAAAAGGAGGTTAAAAAACTCAAGCCACTTGTTGAAAAATTAACTTTATCTTCTAATAAGCTTGAGTTAATTCTTAAAGAATTTCTAGAAATAAAGCTGGAATAGATTTTAATACTTCAAATACAAATTATGTTTCAGCTACTACATTTGTGAAACAAAAGGATTTTGTTTCCAAGTTTACTTCTCATAAAACCTTTATTACAAAAGACTCTATTTCAAAACCTGCTTTATATGCTCTTAAGAATTTAAATACAAAACCTGCTATTTCTACACTTCATGCATATAGAACTTCAAAGTCTAAATTATTTCAAAATTTTAGAATCAGATGTTTTGCTTGCAAAAAATTAGGATATAAAGATCTCAATTGCAATATTATTAAAAATATCCATAGTACATCAAGAAAAATTTGGGTTCCCAAAGGGACCACCTAAACTAACCTGAAAGGACCCAAGTTAGCTTGGGTATCTAAAAGTACTCCTTGATTTTCTTGCAGGAATGTCTTGCAGCCCAGAAATTAAAGAAAAGATGGTATCTCGACAGTGGCTATTCAAGGCATATGATGGGTGACAAGGATCAATTTATCATCCTAGAAATGAAAGGAGGTATGGTTACTTTTGGAGACAATGGCAAAGGAAAAATAATCAAAATTGGAAAGATAAAAATAATCCCCTGCACTTTTATTGAAAATGTGTTGCTAGTAGATAAGTTGAAGCACAATCTATTAAGTATTAGTCAATTATATGATAAAGGTTTCAAAGTTATCTTCGAATCATCTATGTGTATAGTAACAAACTCTCTTGACTCTAGCAGTAAATTCATTGGACACAGACTAAGAAATATTTATGTGGTAGATCTAAACGATCTTGCCATGTCTAGTAGCTCCAATTTGGTTGCAATAAATGCTAAGACCAAGGAGTCATGTTTATTATGGCATAGAAGATTGGGTCATGCTATTATGCATACAATTGCCAAGTTAATTTTCAAAAATCTTATTAGATGCATGCCTAAGTTTAAAGTTGATTTTGATCATGTTTGTGATGCATGCCAAATGGGTAAAAAAACTAGGAGGAGATTTAAATCCAAAAATCTAATTTCAACTTCTAAACCTTTAGAACTACTTCACATGGATTTATTTGGACCAACTAGGATCACAAGTCTAGGAGGTATGAAATATGCCCTTGTGATTGTAGATGATTTTTCCAGATTTACATCGATTTTGTTTATTACACACAAAGATGAAACTTTCAAAATATTTAGAAAATTTTACAAAAAGGTTTCAAATCATAAAAACCTTTCTATAATTTCAATTAGGAGTGATCACGGGACTGAATTTAAAAATCAATTTTTTGATAATTATTGTACTGAAAATGGCATTGATCATAACTTCTCCGCTCCTAGAACACTACAACAAAATGGTGTTATAGAGAGAAAAAATAGGACTTTGAAAGAATGGCCTGAACAATATTGTGTGAAGGTAATCTTCCAAGGTACTTTTGGGCAGAAGCGGTGAACACTGCATGTTATATTTTAAACCGTGTTTTGATCCATCCTATTTTGAAGAAAACCCCCTATGAACTTAGGAATGAAAAGAAACCCAATATAAATTATTTTCATGTGTTTGGATGCAAATGCTTTGTACTTAACAATGGTAAGGATAATCTAAGAAAGTTTGATACTAAATCTGATGAAGCTATTTTCCTTAGTTATTCACTACATAGCAAAGCATACAGGGTTTTTAATAAAAGGACTCTTACTGTTGAAGAGTCGATGCATGTCATTTTTGATAAAACTAATCCATCACCATCTAGAAAAGATGAGTGTATGTATTGATAATGATGCAGGTACCATTCAAAAGGAGATGGAAGACATGAGTATTCAAGAAAGACCAGTTAAAGAAGGAGAAGAAATGGTAAGTAAGGATCATACCAATCTACCAACTGAATGGAGGTACGCTACTTCCCATCCTAAAGAATTAATTATTGGTGATCTTTCTCAAGGTATAAGGACTAGGTCTGCACATAGGAATGCACATGATTACCTAGCCTTTGTATCTCAAATAGAGCTCACACCTTAGAAGAACCAGAAAATGATCCAAACTGGATGTTAGCCATGCATGAAGAACTGAACCAGTTTGAAAGAAACAAGGTTTGGGCACTAGTTGATAGACCTAAAGACCACCCAATTATATGAACCAAATGGGTCTATAGGAATAAATTAGATGAACAAGGCAATGTCATTAAAAACAAAGCTAGATTAGTGGCTAAGGGATATAGTCAAGAAGAAGGTATAGATTTTGATGAAACTTATGCACTTATAGCAAGATTATAAGCCATAAGATTACTTCTTGCATTTGCTTCCTACATGAATTTTAAACTATTTCAAATGGATGTGAAAAGTACATTTTTAAATGGTTTTATCTTCGAACGAGTTTTTGTACAACAACCATCGGGTTTTGAAAATCATGCTTTTCCAAACCATGTGTTTAAACTCAATAAAGCTTTATATGGTTTGAAACAAGCTCCTAGAGCCTGGTATGATAGACTTAGCACTTTCTTAATTAAAAATAATTTTTCAAGAGGAAATGTTGATAAAACTTTTTTCATTAAAAAGAAAAATAATGATATATTAGTTGTACAAATTTATATTGATGATATATTTTTGGTGCAACTAATGAAAGTTTTTGTGAAGAATTTGCTAAGCTAATGCAGGGAGAATTTGAAATGAGCCTAATGGGTGAACTAAATTACTTCCTCGGACTTCAAGTAAAACAATCAAAGGAAGGGATCTTCATTAACCAATCCAAATACACCAAAGAAATCATCAAGAAGTTTGGTATGGAGATGAGCAAACAAATGAACACACCCATGAGCCCAACCTGCAAATTGGACAAAGATGAAAGTGGATCCAATGTTGACTAAAAGCTATATCGAGGTATGATCAGATCCTTATTATATTTAACTGCAAGTAGACCAGATATCTTATATAGTGTATGTGTATGTGCTAGATTTCAATATAATCCCAAAGAAACACATATGCTTGCTGTTAAAAGAATATTAAAATACTTGAAAGGTACAAGTAATCTGGGTCTTTGGTTTTCAAAAGAATCATCTTTTAATTTAATCGGATTTTCTGATGCTGATTATGTTGGTTGTAAAATAGATAGAAAAAGCACTAGTGGTACTTGTCGATTTCTAGGGTTGAATTTAATCTCATGGCACTACAAGAAACAAAACTCGATAGCACTTTCTACTACTGAGGTAGAGTACGTTGCTGCAGGGAGTTGTTGTGCGCAAGTTTATGGATTAAACAACAACTAGAAGATTTTGGTATTTCTCAATGCAAGATTTATATTAAGTATGATAACACAAGTGCTATAAATTTATCTAAAAATCCTATTCAACATTCTAGGACTAAGCACATAGAGATTAGACACCATTTCATTAGAGACCATGTTTTGAATGGTGACATAGAACTAGAGTTTATCCCAACAGAAAAACAACTAGCTGACATCTTTACTAAGCCACTAAATCAGGATAGATTTGAATTGCTTAGAGGAGAATTAAGGCTATGTTATCCTTTCTAGACTTAGTAAACCTGATTTCCTTCAAGAACTAAGAAAAATTATCTTGAAAACCTCCTACAATTACTCATAATTTTTTTTTTTAACAACTTTCCTTGAATTATTCAGTATATCGAATTCAATTTCTAGACCATTTGATTTCATGTGAAAAGTTTCTGTTCGAGTCGACTCGAGCAATTTTGCTCTGATCGAGCCAGCTCGAATATCTGAGTCTCGTACTCTTGCTCTGGTCGAGCTGACTAAGTCTTTGCTTAGCCGACTTGGTGTTCTGGTTGTTCTGAGTTCTCTCTGGTCGAGCCAACTCGGATATTTTTAGGGCTGAGTGAGCCGACTCGAAAGTCGGGAAATCACTATTTAGGAAGTTCTGAACTATCTTTTCTAAGTACTTCACTCTTTTACTTTACTTTGAACACACTCCACTTCCCTCGGAAGCTTTACCATTCTCCCAAAAATCATTCCCTAGAGCCTAAAATTCCTTAATCCCTCTGCAATGGCTCCTCGAAGATCTGCGAAGAAGGTTCTTTAAATGGTGTGAATCAAGCATTCGGAGTATAGATGCAAGAGGAAGAGGGGAAAAGAGAAAAAGGTTTGCTCCAGTCCAACAAGATGAAGAAACTCCTTCTCCTCCCGGACACCATGTCTTAATGATCAATCATCCTTCACCTGTGGAAGAAGGATCGACTTTGCATTCCTAGAAGAAATGGGAATGAAAATCAAAACTGGATAGAGAGTCAAGGGTGGAAGCATTTCTATTCTTTGGATACATTGACCTGCCCTTCACTAGTGCGGATGTTTTATGAAAACATTATCATTAAAGAATTTCATTTGGAATCTATAGTCAAGGAGAAGATAGTTATAGTAGATGAAGAAAGATTGGGTAGATTGCTGCAAATGCCAATGAACGGTGCTACTGAGCTTCTTCTACTAGACAAGGAACACATTCTAAAATTAATTTTGGAAAAAGAAGATGTGAGCACAGTCCAACATGTACAAGCCAATCTACTATCGAAGGAAATGAGGCTGCTACACAATATGATCAGCAGGATATTTCTTCCAAGAACTGGCAGCTTTGATTGGGTTAGTGAGAAGGATATGATAGTTATGGGACACTTAATTGAGGAAAAGCCTCTCAACCTTCTCTACATAATGATGATTCAGATGACTGAGGCAGCAAGAAAGGTCAAAGTCTGTCTACCCTACGGTATGGTCTTCACTTTGTTATTTGAAGAAGCAAGAGTTGACTTAACAAATGAAATAGGCAAGCTATTACACCACTTTGATATCTACTCCTTCAATTTACTAAAAAGAATGGGATACAAGTTGCAAGAAAGAAAATGGATAAAGAAGAAGCCTAGCCAGGTTGCTGCTACCATTTCTGAAGAAGATGAAGCTGCTGATGAAGAAGGGATTGAAGAAACAATGGTTACTCCATCTGACCTAAAAAATCTGATACTTCAAAAGATGGAAGCTATCTCCAACTCTTTGACTGATCATATAAATTCTGCAATTGAGGAAATCAGAAAGTCAGTTGACATTAGTTTGCAGAAATTAAGATATGAACAAGAGCTTCACCAGCAAAAAGTGTAAAAGGAAATGGAGGACTTCAAGGAAGAGATCAGAAGCATCATACTACAATCACAAAAGGAAATTATTCCCATTGAAGATGCTCCTGAACAGATCATCAAGGAATCACTTGACATTCCTGTTCCTGTTTCTTTATCTAATCCACCTAAACCTACTAAGACTAAGAAAGAACCCAAAACCAAGAAGACTAAAGCACCTTAAAGCCCCTGTTAGAACTAGATTTAGGGATTTAAGGTTTAAACCCTTGAAAACTAGCACCTCTGATAGAGTTATAGAGGTAGGCTCCTCTTCTTCTAATGAAGAAGAAGAAGAATAGGTCTTTTTAGTTAGTCTTTTGGTTGTTTCTGAATTTATCAATGTTATACTGTTTATATTCTGCAATATGAATGTACTTCCATTTTGAACTTGTATGAAAATCTTATCAATGAAGTATTTTTTGATTTTCTTTACTGTTGTGTACAATGATTCAATCTTTGCACTTATTATAGTACAACTATAATGAAATTTTAATTAGAATTTCTAAGTTGAGAATGTGAAATTATCTCAAACAAATATTAAAAACTTTTTCAATCTATTTTAAAATCTGAGCTTTATTTAAAATTATCTTTTTGATTGATTGACAAAAAGGGGAGAACTATGAAAAATGTGAGTTATGGAAAGAAAGATGGGAGAAATATGAAAAGAATGGGAAATTAGTATATATGTTGAGCATCCTACCAACTACTCTTAAAGTGCATAAAAACAATGAAAAAGGGGGAGCACAAAAATGATAGCAATGCTTAAACTACTTTAAAATCTAGAGAAAGGGGAGATTCTCTTGAAATGATCTTGCTCTAATTATTATCTTAATGCTCTGATTACTATTGCATGCTCTGATTTATAAATTGATGTTAATTCTGTCAATTTCTTTTTGGAACTCCGATACTCCATGTTTTGTGCTAATTATAATATCATGAAGCATGAGAAGTTCAATACTTTGATGATATACTATGATATCATCTCTTGAGCTCTGATACTTATTTACTAATTCCATTAGCTCTGATACATGTGAATATTTAATTTTCAAATACTATTATACATGTAAAGTGTAAAAATTTTTCATGCCCAGTGTTTTGTCATCATCAAAAAGGGTGAGATTGTTGACCCCATAAGTGATTTTGATGATAACCAAACATTGGAGTATGTACATTTATTTCTGACAACTCTTCAAGTATTTGACAAATTTTTGTAGGATGAATAACATGTTCAAACTTCAATTCCTATACTTCTATTTTCTTGGTTGAGTTGTGTTGTAAATGTTTTTGTAAAGAAGAACCTAATCAAAAATTCTAAGAAAAAATCAATTAAAAGGGTTACTTCTATGAGTGTGTGTGCCAAAAATTTTAGGTTGAGTTGGTTTGTGTGAAATTATAAAAGAGTTGGTGAGAGTTTTCTTTAAGTTCAATTGTAAAGATCCTGAAGAAGACACTCGAGCCGACCCCAAGTGATGAAGAGCCGACTCTGCTTACTAGCATGCAACAAGGATTCTAGAATGCAGCAATCTGAGCTGACTCGATGAAAAGTGAGCCGACTCTAGTGAATCCGAGTTGACTAGAATCAATCCGAGCCGACTCCTCGAGAGTCCATTTTTTGAAGATTTCTGAGAATAGCCAAGCGAGCCGACTCGAACCAAAAAGAGCCGACTCTGCCAGACCCAATTCTGAAAGCCTGAGAAAGCGAGCTGACCTGAACTGCATCGAGTTGACTCTTTCAGAATAAGGTTTTTCAAACCTAACAAGAAGAGCCGACCCAAGCTGAAAAGAGCTGACTCCTCGAGTTCAAGATTTTCAAGATTCAAGTTCGAGCCGACCCGAGCTACAAAGAGCCGACTCATCAAGAGTGATGTTTTGCACCCTGAGACAAAGAGCCGACTGCATTGAAGATTTGGTGAATCGACCTATCAACTCGAAGGATCGAGCCAACTCAATAGAATCCGAGCCGACTCGAATGTCGCTTACAAGTATCCAACGATTAGTTCTAGAATTTGTTTTTGAATGCTAAAAGGTGCTCAACGGCCATAAATCATTTCCCAATGGTCTACAATAGCTAGAACTGCCTTGGGGTGATAGAAGACTTTAAATTTGAAGGATTTGATTTTCTTGAAAAAAAAAGTTATTAGTGAGTTCTTCAAAGAAAAGAGAAATTCATTGAATATCCTACCAACCAACAAAAAAAGAGCACAAGAACATTCAAGTCAAGCTTTCAAGTCTTCTCCAACTCCAATCTGAAGCTTGAAACAACTTTAGGAAGAAGCCACTGAAGTAATTAAAGTTTATTCAAGTGCATTCAAGTGGACTTCCAACAAGCTGCACCAGCAACTATTCGACAAATTGAGTTTGTCATTTTTGTTGCATTTATTTTCATTTCAATTTTTGAATTATTGGGTTATTGGTGAGCCTGGTTGAAAAACCAATTAGGTTGTTGGTGAGCCTTGTTGAAACCAAGGGTTAGGTTCTTGGTGATCCTGTGAAAACCAAGTTGGGTTTCTTTGGTGAGCCTGTTAAAACCAAAGGGTGTTGGATTTTCTTTGGTGATCTCGTAAAACCAAAGTGTAGAGGTTTTGGATTATGATCCTGTAAAACAATCCTACTGTATTAGGGTATGAATATAGTGAAAATCCCAAGTGGTATCTTGGATAGTGGACGTAGGAGCTGGGTTGCTCCGAACCACTATAAATTTAGTGTGTTTGTGTTGTGTTTCTTGACTCTGTTTAGCTTCTGCATTTTATAATTCTATCACACACCTACCACTTGCAAAGGATTTTGAATTTCATATTACTTGCCTTCAATTTTCTAAAAGACCCAATTCACCCCTCCTCTTGGGTAGCCACCTGGGCAACAAGTCGATACTTCAGCCATGCCATCTGAAACTCTTTCTATGTACCATCTTGAGTCGACACTTGCACTGCCTGAGTCGACACTTGAACTGTGAGTCGACACTTGCTAAGATTTCTTCAAAAATCACTGAACTTCTACTAAAACCTTTTTGAGCTGAACTCTTTAAGTCCTTTCAAGCATTTCTCAAGTACTTAAGTCCATTTATAACTGATCTTTCATCCATACAAAGGGCTTCTTCATCATTTGACAAGCAATCAAATTTAGCCGATTTGATGAGTACCTTTTTCTATTAAACACACTTCAAGGAACAAGTTAGTACTCAGTTTATACTTAAGTATTTTGCTTATCATCAGAATCAATAATAGAGTCAACAGTATGGCTATGCTTATCAAGACATGATTGTGCACAATAGCCATTTGTCTATGGAAGGTGATAAGAAGAAAGTATGAAAGTTGATCACTTTATTGAGGTACACCATTCAGCAGCCTACCATATTAGGTTCTGGTCAGTCCATTTCACCATCTCACATCCATCAATGTTCCATATAATCAAGTTCAAACTCCTAAAGATTTCTTCATATGTATAAGTTTTTTTATAAGCATGGTGTACATGGGTAAAGAGGTCAATTTGGCTTGATTCATTAATGATCCATTCCATAACCCCTATATAGTCACTTGAAAGCTACACTTCCTAGTCAGGGATCAGATCAGATGCAATATAATTTGTTGTTATAGTGTTCCTTGGGGAGGTGTCATTGGATTCTAAAAGGTTTATCAGGAAGTGGCTCTAGTTCTAATTGCTGAGATAGGGAAGGAGCTAAGGGAGTGTTAGAGATGTTAGTTAGTGTCTGATATTTTTCAATCCATGATAGGGTCACCAAAGAATAGGGTATATCAATCAAATTGTTCACTTCATTAATATACCCATATGTTGGGTTCCTTGCGCCGGGCGTAGCGAAAGATCAGGTTTCGAAATTTTCATTTTTGAAACCATAACCGATCGGAACCCTAAACCTTGAGACCACTTGATCATGATAATCAATAAATCAAAACTTTAGGATTATTGAAGAATACCTGAAGCATAATAATCCTTTATTTCCATAAGGCACATAAGTACATGCCCTCCAAAGATGATCCACATAGGAACCAGACTAAGGAAGCACTCCTATAATAGTTGCTTTTTGACTGGGACTTTTTGGTAGCCTTTCGGACTTTCTTCCTTGCTGGACTCCCTACCCTCCTTAGGGCACTCAGATACCTCTCTATATCTCCACTTAGATCCCAAATACCCCCTCTATTTCTTTTCCTATGCTCTTATCTTAAAAGACTAGCCTCGTCTCTAAAGAACAAGCTTTGTCTTAAAAAGACAAACCTTGTCTTAAGGGGGAAGGAAGAGAAAATAGCAGGTTGGACTATTGATGGGAAATGAAGTGCTTTGGCATCAAATCATTGATGCCTTTTATAGAGATGAATGGGATGCCTGATATGTCCATTTCTCAGCCATCTGATAAGGCCCTTCAATGAGAAGGAGTCTTATTAATGATAAGACATATCATAATAATACCCTTTCATGCTCCAAGAGACATATAAATGTCTTTTCAATTTTTTCAGCCATTTTTTCATCTGCCACTTGGCATTAACCGTCAAAATAAGGCTAGGGACATGGCTTTTGAATGAGAGGTGTTGGAGATTTTAAGATACTTAAAATAAAAGGACTCTTGGCCTCTTTAATTAGCGTCAAATGAAAGAAAGCGACTCTTCATTTGTGCGCATAACACTATTCATATCATATCATTATGTTGACTGGTCAAAGCCCACATGAAAGGGCATGGAGATGAGGAGTCCTTTAAGACTCTATCTCGCATTTGTGATTCGTTGGCAGAAGGACTCTTGGTCCTTCTGCACATGGAATTGGCATGAAACCAAAGTGGCACCCAAGAGTCCATGCCAACATGGACTCTTCCACAACTGCAAGATAAAGCCAAATAAAATCTAGATTAATGTTGAATTCAGGCTACCCTATTTAGAACTCTAACCACTTAAATTGGTTATCCCAAATAACAAGCAAATAGACCCAATCCAATTGGGTTAGGAGTTGGGCTAGCCAACATATGCTAGTATGTCAATTAGCTAGCCAATTAGGGTCCCATTATCCTAATAAAAATTTAATTGACTTTCTTGGCCAATTTCCTAATGTATGTAACCCTTTGGGCTCCATATCTGGCTAGTAGTAGGTCTAGGTCTAAGCCAATTCGATTCAATCAAACCTGATTGACCTAATTAGGTCAAATTGAACCGACCTAAGTTACTAATTCGAACCAGCTTCTGAATTGACTAATGAATCTAATCAATTTGATTCATGAAAACCAACAAGACATAATTGATGTTTAGAAACGTATCATGCCTACCCGAAAGATGTGAAATTTGATAGAAATTATCAAAATATTTTTCAGTGGAAAGTTACCGTGTAATTCAATCCTTCGATCTCCCTTTATCTCGAATAAGTGATGGATATGGAGAATTGTCAAATCCTAGCACTTAATCCTTTTAAGTCTCAATTCGATAATGAAGACTTGACCGATGAAAGATTAAAAATCCTATCTAATCTCATCTTACTTTGATCAAAGACTTCCTGAGTCAACAATCAAAGAGATTTCATGGGATAAGTTCTTCTCTTACTAGGAGTGATCAATTCCTTGTTGACCTACTCATTACCTTCATATACAATCCACCATATCCAGAAGCACCCAGTACATGACTTAATTGTCATGAATGAGTATGTCCCAAAATATGGATTCATGTGCCAAGATACTATGGTAGTCTCAGGTCTAAGGATCACATGCACAACTCCCACTATGAGAACCATCTTTTGACAAGGAGTAAGACCTCCATAAGATGTTCTCAAGATGGATCAGTTTAGTGAACTCATACCCTAATGAGCACCCACATCCTTATATTAGTATCCATACACAAGTGGTTGTGATACCAACCACCTCTTTTTGAGCATACATAGGATATGCTAGTCTTACCAAAAATATCGATCCCCAAATCGATGATCCAATGACTAGGAATATTTTAGATTAGGATTTATAGGAACTTAGGCCTCACCATTATGATCTCCATCATAACCTTAATTTCATTGCCTTAACCTATGGGGTTCATCATAATCTTAACAAGATGCAGCAATATGATGAATCAAAATGCCTTTCTATTTATCAAAAAATATCATACATGAGTTGGAAGATTATAGAAATACCCATACAAAGATTGGCTTTTAGGGCACTATTCTTTCAATCTCCTACTTACACTAAAGCCAATCGCCTTTGTATCTTATACCCATACAATCTAAGTGGCGATCAAACTACTGTTATGGTAGTGCTTTAGTGAATGGGTCTGCTATGTTGTTCTTTGTATCAACTCGTTCTATTATCACATCATTTTTTCAATGATTTCTCGAATGATGTGAAAGCATCTTAGGATGTACTTAGACTTATGATAAGACCTTGTTTTCTTAGATTGCACAACAGCTCCAGTGTTATCATAATAAAGTGGCACCAGTTGTTGTACAGCTAGAACCATGCCCAATTCTATAATGAATTTCTTCATCCATATAGCTTTCTTTGTGGCTTCACTCACAGCTATGTATTCTGCTTCAATGACTGAGTCAGCTATAGTTGGCTGCTTAGTACATTTTCAACTCACTACACCACCATATAGGGTGAAGACATACCCTGATATGGATTTGCTACCATCCGGATCTGACTGAAAACTAGAATCTGTATACCCTTCTAGTTTCAACTCTGATCTACTATATATAAGAAAAATATCTTTAGTCCTTTTAGGTACTTAAGAATATTTTTCATAGCTTTCCAATGATCCTCTCCTGGATCAGCCTGGAACCTACTTACTATGCCCAAGGCATAAGCAACATTAGGCCTAGTACATAACATGGCATACATAATTGATCCTACAGCCAAAGCATAAGGAATCAAACTCATCCTTTCTCTCTCGTCCGGTGTCTTAGGAGACATCTTCTTGGAAAAATGTATGCCTTGACTCATAGGCAAGTAACATTTCCTACTTCCCTCCATGTTGAATCTCTTCAATACTAAGTCAATGTACCTGGATTGGGATAAGCCCAGCATTCTCTTAGATCTATCCTTATAGATCTTTATACCTAGTATATAGGATGCCTCTCTTAAATCCTTCATGGAAAACTATTTTGATAGCCACAATTAACGATTGTAATATTGGGATATCATTCCTAATGATGAGTATGTCATCAACATACAAAACCAAGTGATGCAGGATGACTCTAAGAATGCTAAATATGCAGTAAAAGAAGTAAACTAATTTTTTAAGATTTTTAGATTTAGGTTTGATGGATCATGTCTCAAAGAAAAATAAAGAACTAGTAGGTATTCAGTAATTCTAAGAAATCATCATATGCAGGCTGAATCATGCAAGATAAAAAAAAAAACAGGACCCGAAAATTAAGGAATTCCCGGCTTAGGATAGTTAACTTCAAGCAAATCAGATAATAAGAGAAGGAAAGGTTCATACCAGTCAGAGATTAAAATTCAGAAGCAGCAGGGATCACTCATAACTCTGATCGGAGCTTGGAAGAAGAAGCCTTGTTTTCCTTGAATCTGATGGCTGATCTGGGCAGTCCGGGCAGCAAAGAAGGCCTCCTCAGGGGAGGGGAAGCACCTCAGGGATCCTGCAAGTATCAAGGTAAATCAAAATAGCAATAAACAAATAAGAAAAGAAACTATGGTTTGGAAGGAATCGAGATTAGGGTTAGAAGATGGCAAGCAGGGGAAGAAGAAGCTCCTGGGCTTGGATGGTAGCAAGGGCTTCTGTTCTTGGGTGTGGCTGATCTTCAGAAATGCAGGAGGGTGCTAAGGCAGCAGGGATTCGATCCAAGAACACAAGGAGAGCACTCAAAACGAGAACCAAAATCAAACTCAAGACAATTCAGCAAAGTTTCAGCAAAGGTTTATTCATATAAAAAAAGATGATTACAAGAGGAGGAGGGGTGGGGTATTTATAGAGTTCCCATGTCCTCACTAACCATGGTTACACTTGGGTTACAATTCCTCTTCCAAATTGAATAAAAGTCCTTTCCTAGCTAGGTTAGAAAAACAAATCCCCATTAGGTTAGGAATTGACCTAGTCTTCTCCTTTTTCCTTCATGCTTTGACTATTCCACTCAAGGACACCTCTTGGACTTGGTCAGCACTTCAAGGATGCCTAGGAGGGCATGTTAGGCTTTTAGGGGTAGTAAGGGGCCAGCCCAAAGGGGCTTGGGTGCATGGGTTTGGGCCTTTGGAAGCTGGGGTGGCCTGGTAGCCTTGTAGTAGGAATATTCCATGGAATCTTGCTTCTTTAGGGCTTGGGGTTGGCAGTTGGACTTGATTTCTTTGGGCTAGGATGTAGAGGGACCTCTAGAATCATGGATTCCCTGGTTTGAAAATATGCTCTGGCATTTGGACTAGAATCTGGGCATCTGAAGGGCATCTGAAAGGAATCAGGATTTCTGGAAGCATCTTGAATCCTGGGTTGTCACACAAAATCCACTAGACTGATGTAGTTGCCTCTGACTCCTGGATGTGGCCTGGTGGAACTCCAAATAGGGTAACCTCCTCTCTTGTACAAAAATTGGCTCATACTGGACTCATAACTGATGTATAGACTCAAAATAATGACTAATTGAGGGTTGAGACAATCACTAACCTCAACTTATATATGGACCAATCTTAATTGATTCTAAATTTGACACATGGCTAGGTAAACCAAATAGGGCCCAGTAATCTGTGTTGATCCTGGTCCCCCACCAATTCTCTCAGGGTGGGAGGAACTCGATCCCGTCGAGGTGGGATAACTTGGCTCTCATAGTGCTCGAGTAGGGTCTGGGTTGAGGTGCTGCAGATCCTCAGGGTGATCCACAAGTCCTCAGATTCTGGCCGATCTTGCCACCGGCCAAGTATCTCTGATAGCCTCTATCTTGGTAACGATAGCTTGATCATCTAGGATTCTCTTAATCTTTTTCTCACTAAAAGGCCCATTGTATGTGGACACTCTGGGGTGGGTTCACTCACAAAGAAAGGGAGTGGCTCAAAGGGCTCGCTGGGTATCTCTGTTGGGTCCCTATACTCTACAAGATCTGAGATATTGAAGGTGGAACTAATGCCTAAGTCGAGGTGGTAACTCAAGCATATAGGCATGGTTTCCAACTCTCTTGATTATCTGAAATGGGCTCTGTGAGCATGAAGTTTTCTTTATGGGTCCCTGGAGGAAACCGTTCAGGCCTAAGCCTAATCATCACAAAATCCTCTGTAGAAAATTCTTTAGCTCTCTTTCGAGAATTAGCCAAATTCTATATATATAGTTCATTATCTATGTTCAGCTCTTGACTAATTCATGATGCATATGCTGTGCAGAGGCTAGTGCATGTGTGGACAGATGAATCAGGGTTGTAAATTTATTGGATGCAACACTAACACCTAAAAGACTCGACTAGGCTTTCCTTGAAGGAAATTTTATTGGACTCTTCAGGACAAAATCTAATAGACTATAGACTCTTTATGCTGATCCTATCATAACATGCACACCGAAAATGTGACATGAACTCTTGTAGATGCCAAAGGGTCTTCCAGAAGTAGGAAGCAAACATGATAGACTCAATGAATGAATGCAGTATGCAAACCTCTATAAATACAATCTAAGGGTTAGAAAATCATGAAAAGTTTTTAGAAAAGGATAGAAAATAAGAAGCAGATTCAGATTAGTCTGATTGGGTAAGGAATAAGAAAAGGTGTTCGGGGTTAATCAGGTAGAATAGGATGCAGGAAGGGGTTCAGTGATTAGTGCTAGACTAATAGGTGAACCTTATAGGGTTGATGGGTACCCCAAGGTTTATAGTATGGAAGAGGGGTCACTAATCTCAGGGAAGAGATCGTCAATGGGAACTATAGGATGGGATTCTTCCTGAGGGTATTGATAAGCCAATTCCTTAATAAAGTCATCTGGTTTAAGAAATCTAGACTAGGCTATACTTGGGCTTTCGTCTAGTGGCTCCTCAGGGAAGAGTCTAATAGTCGAGTTGGGTTCCTTATCTCTTAATTGCTCTTCCTCTACATCTAGATGTGATCAGGGTTTACTGGGTCAACTGATCTTGGTTGGCTTCTACTTGGGCACCTACTGGGTCAACTAATTCTAAGTCTTCTATTGAAAACTCCTCTTCTTCTTCCTCATACTCCTCTACTAAGCTTGGGTCAGCCTCATATATCTCCTCTTCAATGTCAGTCTGGTGAACTGATGAGGAGGTAAGAGGGGGTTGGCTAAGGGATACCTGACTAATATTAGGCTCAAATCTAGGGGTATTGATCCTATAGGGTTCAGGTTGACTAGGGAATAGCTGATTGGCATTGTCTGATTCCTATGGAAATGGGTTCGTGGGGTTCAGCTCTATGGGTCTTGCCTAGATTCCTACTTGGTCATCTAATGGATCAATCTTGGTGGTTGCCTGGTCAAATCGTTGGTCTACTTGGTCAAATCTAGTGGCTAATTGGTCAATCATATGGTTTGCCTGGTTATTGGTTTGGGTTATTTGGTCAAATCTTTGGTCTATTTGGTCGAATCTATGGTTCATTTGGTTTTGGAATGGGTCAATGGTTCATCTGGGTATTGGTTTGGTCAAGTTTATGGTTAAATTGTTCATCATGGTTCTTATGAGTGCTTCAAGACTGGACTCCATGGTTGAACTGGGTTGGGGTTTAGACTTCTGGTATTCGGTTCCTAAGTTAGTGGTCATGCAACAAATCAACAATCAAAATGAAATGATGCAACCGAGCATGCAAAAGAGAGAGAAAAAGCTAGTATAATCTAGGGTTTCCTAGAGCCTAGAGCCAGAAACTAGGTGGGTCAGTCAACTTACACCTAACCCATAGCTAGTCCTTCCACTGGTCAGGTAGGGGTGGGAGTGTAGGAGGCCCCCTGCTTCGTAGGGACCCAATTAAAAACCACAACACCACTTAGGTCGTTTGACTCTGGACCCCCAGCCTCAGAGACACAGCTTTCAGTAATAGCTAAAAGGTTAAATGCACTAGTTGGCCCACACAGCTCGACCTGATCTGTTGATGTCTCCTAGCCCACTAAAGCAAATAGGTCTAATTGATTTAATTAGGCTTGGGTTAGTATAATGGTAGTTGTTTTAAGCCCAGGACAGGTGATGAAATCCTGCCCTGATCTGAGATAGGGAGTTGCCCTTAAGATTAGGTCAAGAATGATGGCAATCGATGACCCTGATGCAATCTAAAACAATCAAAAAAAAATATTTTTTAATGATTTATGATGTGTCAAGTTAGGTTTAAGTTAACTGGGGTTATCAAACAAAGTTTGGCTTGGGATTGGGGGTTTGGTAGGTGATTAGGTTATGTTGAGTCAAGATGCAGAATGTAGCAGAAATTAGTGAATTAGGGTTTCGGTGGTTGCAGAGTTTGACATAGATCCCGATGCAGAAAGAAATCAAAAAAAATCTGATACAGAGGATGGACAGTGCTGTGAAACTTACTAAATTTCATGCAGAAAAAAAAATCATATAATGAGCAAACCTAGGGTTTTCTAGACTACTACAAAAATTATTAGGATTTTGTTAGGGTTTCTATTATGCCAAATTTTAGAGATTAGGGTTTCAATAAAATTAATTAAAGATGATTTGATAATACTAGGATAGAATAGAGGACATGCAGTGCAAATTTCATAGAAAAATAAAATGTTTATGATGTTGAAATCAGATGAAACTTAGACACCTACTGCAGTGGACAGAATACAGAATTAGGGTTTATGAATGCGATGCAAATAAAAAAACTATCCTAAACCCGCTCTGATACCAAACTAATGTGGGATGACTCTAAGAATGCTAAGTATGAAGTAAAAGTAGTAAACTAATTTTTTTGGAATTTTTAGATGTAGGTTTGATGGCTAATGTCTCAAAGCAAAGTAAAGAACTAGCAGGTATTCAGCAATTCTAAGAAATCATCATATCACAAGCTGAATCATGCAAGATAAAAAAAAGATAGGACCTAGAAATTGAGGAATTCCTGGCTTAGGATAGTTAACTTCAAGCAAATCAGATAATAAGAGAAGGGAAGGTTTCATACCAGTCAGAGATTGAAATTCAGAAGCAGCAGGGATCACTCATAACTCTGATCGGAGCCTGGAAGAAGAAGCCTTATTTTCCTTGAATCTAATGGCTGATCTGGGTAGTCGGGCATCAAAGAAGGCCTCCTCAGGGGAGGGGAAGCACCTCAGGGATCCTGCAAGTATCAAGGTCAATCAAAACAGAAATAAACAAATAAGAAAAGAAACTATGGTTTGGAAGGAATCGAGATTAGGGTTAGAAGATGGCAGCCAAGGAAGAAGAAGCTCCTGGGCTTGGACGGTAGCAAGGGCTTCTGTTCCTTGGGTGTGGCTGATCTTCAGGGATGTAGGAGGGTGCTAAGGCAGCAGGGATTCGATCCAGGAACACAAGGAGAGAACTCAAAGAGAGAACCAAAATCAAACTCAAGACAATTCAGCAAAATTTCAGCAAAGGTTTATTCATAAAAAAAAGATGATTACAAGAGGAGGAGGGGTGGGTATTTATAGAGTTCCCATATCCTCACTAACCATGGTTACACTTGGGTTACAAGTCCTCTTCCAAATTGGAATACAAGTCCTTTCCTAGCTAGGTTAGAAAAACAAATCCCCATTAGGTTAGGAATTGACCTAGTCTTCTCCTTTTTCCTTCATGCTTTGACTATTCCACTCAATGACAGCTCTTGGACTTGGTCAGCACTTCAAGGATGCCTAGGAGGGCATGTTAGGCTTCTAGGGGCGGCAAAGGGCCAGCCCAAAGGGGCTTGGGTGCATGGGTTTGGGCCTCTGGAAGCTGGGGTGGCCTGGTAGCCTTGTAGTAGGAATATTCCATGGAATCTTGCTTCTTTAGGGTTTGGGCTTGGCAGTTGGACTTGATTTCTTTGGGCTAGGATGTACAGGGACCTCTGAAATCATGGATTCCCTGATTTTGGAATATGCTCTGGCATTTGGACTGGAATCTGGGCATCTGGAAGGAATCAGGATTTTTGGAAGCATCTTGGATCCTGGGTTGTCACACAAAATCTACTGGGCTGATGTAGTTTCCTCTGACTCCTGGATGTGGCATGATGGAACTCTAAAATAGGGTAACCTCCTCTCTTGTATAAAAATTGAGCTCATACTGGACTCATATCTGATGTACAAGACTCAAAATAATGACTAGGTTGAGGGTTGAGACAAATCAACTAACCTCAACTTATTACAGGACTCAATCTTAATTTATTACAAAATTTGATACATGGCTAGGTAAACCAAATAGGGCCCAGTAATCTGTGTCTAATCCTGGTGCCCCCACCACCAAGAAAACAAGTGCACTCCCACTTGTCTTCTTGTATACATACGATTCATCCACATTCTTGATGAAACCAAACTCCTTGACTGTTTCATCAAAGCAGATGTTTCAACTCCTCGATGCTTGCTTTAATCCATAAATGGATTTCTTAAGCCTATATACTTGGTTTGGACTCTTACTCGAGATAAACCCTTCTGGTTGTGACATATAGATTTCTTTCTCAAGGTATTCATTAAGGAAAGCAGTCATTACATCCATTTGTCATATCTCATAATCATAGTATGCAGCTATAGCAAGCAATATCTGAATGGACTTGAGCATGGCTACTGGTGAAAAAGTTTCATCATAATCAATGCCATGTTTTTGTTTGAAACCTTTTGCTACTAGCCTGGCCTTATAGGTCTCTACTTGACCATCTGCTCTATTCTTCTTCTTGAAGACCCATTTACACCCGATTGGGTTTACTCCCTCAGGTGGATCAATTAATGTCCAAACTTGATTAGAGTACATGGATTCCATCTCGAATTTCATAGCTTTCAGCCATTTGTCAAAGTCTCTACTCATGATAGCTTCCGTATAGGTCACAAGATCATCATCCTGTATGATACTGGCTTCATTATCATTTCCAATAACAAAACCATATCTAAGAGGTGCACTTCGCACTCTTTTTGACCTATGGAGAGGATGTGTGTGTTGTGGTTGTTCCTGAACCTTAAAACATCTGGTTGAGGAATTATATTGAATGTAGGTTAAACTTCTTCAAGATCAAATATCCTCCCACTGCCCCCTTCTTAGATAAACTTCTTTTCCAATAATGTGGCATGCCTACTGACAAAAACCTTTTGCTTAGTAGGGTGGTAGAAAAGGTAGCCATACCTTCTTTAGGATATCCTATAAACCTGTACTTGTCAGCTCTAGTACTTATGTCCAAAATATTCTTGACATAAGCAGGGCAACCCCAAATCTTAAAATACTTAAGATTTGGCTTTTCCCATTCCATAATTCATATGCAGTGCTTTAACTGCTTTTGATGACACCCTGTTCAGTATGTAGGTAGCAGTCTCTAGGATATAACCCCAGAAGGATACAGGTAAAAGTGAAGCAGTACAAGCAGACTATATTTTAAAACTATTTTAAAATAAAGAACAGTGGAAGACTTGGTAGATCGATCAAGTCAACTACCAATCTGCCTGCAACGGGATCCAACATAATAAAAGTGCATGCAAAGGATACCATAAGCAATAAAAAAGAAAAATAGGTAACAATTTTCATGCTTTAGATCTGATCACATGAAACCAAGAAAAAGGTTCATTACCTTTAAACCATTGGATGGAGGTGATGAAGAGCTGCCGAGCCACTTAAGTGTCTGGCCTTTACGAGTAGTTCATACCAGGGCTCGATCCCAATCAACTCCCTTGGAGTGCTAGCTCCTCAGGATCCTGGAAACCAATCTTCTCCTTCCTTGGACCTGCAAGACCTTCTTAAAGCTACCGGGAAGAACTTGTTGGAGGATAATGAGGAGAAGTGGAAGTGGAACCCTTCCCAACCAACTCTCTCTTCTCAAATCCTAGCTTGATTTTAAGTAGGCTCACACCCAAAACCCTAATCCTCTCAAACCCCATTCTAAGGAATCCCATTCTTTCTTTCTTAAAAAAGCCAGCTTATCATTATCTTGTTGGCCCTATAATAACACTTATTTATAGTGGTAGCGAAGAGGGAGAGAGATATGGAAGGTGGAGTGATTGGGAGAGAGGGTTAAGGATTAAACCAAATTAGCTCTAGGTTCAAATAGGCGAAAATCTGTATTCCCAAATAATGCATTCCATAAAAATCTTGGAGCCAATTTCAGCCAAGATTTGAAATTTGAATTCGGAATTCAAATTTAAATCTTTTTAAAGGAAAGAGAGCATGAAAAATCAAATCCAATTTGATCCTAAGCCAAATCATATTTGGCTTGATCCATCAGGTTGCGATCATATTGCAAATAAGTCTTCCAAAATTCACTAATCGAATTAGTAAAAAAATTCTCGCCATAACCAAGTGTCGATACATGGAAGTGTCGACACTTCAAAGTATCGACACTCCAAAATGTCGACACTTGGATCATGGTCAATCATATTGACACCCAGTGATGCCAAACGATTCTCAATCATCAATCAGCCTTTAGATCATAGAAACCCCTATGGTGTGTGATCCCATAGGTTCGAATACTAAGCCGGTAGCATTAGAACACTTTCAGTACTAGTCAAAGTCATCATCTAGCAATGATACCCGATGTCCAGATAGGTCGAAGATTACAAAGCAACTCTCTAGAACCCCTAGCATATGGTTACTGCATAATTCATCCCTTTGACCTCATAATGCTCATGATGACCTAGGGTTTGACTGTCAACCCTAATTTAGTACATCCAGATCGTGTCTCAACCTTACAAGTTCTGTGACTCCTCACAAGAACTACTCTGGCCAAGGTTTTAATAAATTGAGACATAATGAGTCATTCAGTCCAAACCATTTGGAATGGTCAATCCCATCTTGATCCACCACTGCTTCACAAGTACTTGACTGTACCCAGAAACCTTCCATCACTGGATTAGAAATCCAAATAGTCCAGCACCAAAGTACAGCTGCAAGCTACCATGGTGACCTTAGGTATGGAGGACACATATATCCATATCTCTTCGCGAGCAACCCTTTGCCAGAAGGGAGCTCTGCAGTTGGTCACATTCAGTGAGATGTTATACATTTCACATGTATGTTACATTAGTGTCTCTACAATCCTTAGTTAAGAGGACAACTAACCAATGTGACATACAACAACCTCCACTTGATACATTGTCGTCCTATGATAATGTATCCTTTGGTTGTGAACCAATTTAAGAACTACTTGATATATCCTCTCTATAGCAAATATAATGTGGTTTTAAGAACTCCATCACATAAGAGTTCTTTTTAGAAAAATGCACATGTGATGAACAGCCGAAAGAATAACTTTTATTCATTAAAAAAATTCACATATAATTAAAAAATAGCATAACGATCTATAGCCTAGACGATTGGCTTTGGGATACTATTCCCAACAACTGAAGGTCTGTGAAGCACATCATGGACTGTACCATGTCCAGCAGAGTACGATTCCTTCTTTCAGCTATACAATTTAACTATGGTGTGTATGGAGGGGTCCATTCAGAGAGAATACCTTTATCTTTCAGATGATCAAGAAATTTACTAGATAAGTATTCTCCTCCTCGATCAGACCGAATGATTTTAATAATATACCCAGTTTGTGTCTCAACCTCATTTTTTATACTCTTTGAACTTATCAAAGGCTTCGGACTTGTGTTTCATAAGATACATATATCTGAACCTTGATAAATCATCAGTGAAACTGATGAAATAAAAATATTTCCTCTGGCCTGGGTTGTCATAGGACTACCACATCTGTGTGTACTAAACCTAACAACTTAGTTGCCCTTTCTTTATGTCCAGTGAATGGAGACTTGGTCATCTTCCCCATGAGACAGGACTCACAAGTTCCTAATGTTTCAAGATCAAAAGGAAAAAGAAGTTTTCTTTATATAACTTGTTTATCCTAGACTCACCAATATGACCCAAATGGCAATGCTAGAGAAAAGTGACATTTACATCATCTCTCTTTCTCTTCTTATTTTCAACAAGCATAACCTTATCATTGAGTGATAGAATTAGAGAGACCATTTGCAAATGTACCACAACTAAAGAATCTATTTCCAAAGAAAATCGAGCACCCATGGCTCGTTAATTTATTTCATAACCTTGTTTTAACAACAAAGGTACAGAAATAATATTTTTTATAATGTTAGGTACATAATAACGATCTTTCAATTCAAGAATATTGTCTGATGGCAATAACATCAAATAGGTGCCAACAGCTTTAGCATAAATGGGTCACCACTTGTGCCAAATAGCTCAAAGTCACCCCTCTTCAAGTTTCTAGGTCTCTGCAACCCCTACAATGACTTACATATATGAGATCCACATGCAGTATCAAGTACCCATGAATCAGAAACTGAAGAACTCAATGAGAGGTTTGTTTGCATCATGTACAAACTTTTAGATGCCACCAGCATCCTGCTTCAGACTTACAAGATACAACTTGTAATTCTTCTTCCAGTGCCCTTGCTTTCCATAATGATAGCAGGTCCCATCAATAGAGGGCTTCCTTGCCTTCTTCCTCTTCTGGAAGCTACTCTTAGGGTTCTTCTTCCATTTTGAACCTTTCCTTATTGCCTACTTCTTCTTTCCATCAACCAGAAGAAGTTGAGCCTTGTCACCTTTAAAATAGCTCTCTATTGTCACGAGCATATTCAGCAACTTAGGAAATGATAAGTTCAGTTTGTTCATGTGGTAATTTATAACAAACTATGAGAAGAAATATGAGAGTGATTGCAGGATCAAGTCCTGATTAAGCTCACTATCCATCATAAATCCTAGTTGACCTAATCGAGTGATTAGGTCAATCATCTTGAGGACATGTGCTTGGACAAAGGAGACCTCACTCATGCATGCTTAAAACAACTACTTCAATATTTCATATTGAGCAGTCCGACTATGCTCTCCATATAGCTCCTTAAGGTTGAGCAATATGGACTGAGATTCTATTTCTTCATGTTGCCTCAGTAACTCGTTACTCATTGAGGCCAACATGATGTATTTGATAGTCATGCTGTCATTCTACCACATTTTATATGTGGCCCTTTCCTCCTCAATAGCATCCTGTCCTACCAGAAGTGGGTCAGGAGAATCGAGGATATAGGCAATTTTCTCCTGAGCTAATACAATTCTCAGGTTCCTCAACCAGTCCACATAATTCAGACCGGTCAACTTATTGGCATCCAAGATACCCCACAGTGAAAAAGTAGAAGCCATAATATAAAAATCTACATTAAATAAAGAACAATTATAAGCAGACCACTCATGATAATATTCATAATTAGACAAGGACTTTGTATCTAATTGTATCTCCCACTATTTTCTATCGAATATCATAACCCTCAACTATGGTAAGCAGGAGACTCTCCCAGGGCTTCCTTAGTGGGGTAGAGATTTGAATTACTCATGAATGCCTTCTGTTACACAACAAACACCCATGAGTTCAAGGGTAGGAAAAACCCTTTCCAATTGCATCCCTTGTAATTCTCAATATAATACTTGCCTCTAAGACACTTATAGCCTTGTGTTACACAACAAACCATAATGTCTTAGTTTAGTTAGACTCTTCATTTTCATATAGCCATGATTGAATAATGTTGCCCTTGTGTTACACAACAAAGCAACACGATCAGTCATGCTATAAAGCCTAACATGCACCAAGATGAATATCATATCAAACCTTAAAGTAAACCTTGTGTTACACAACAAATCTACTATAGTTTTTGACATGGATTTGGCTTAGCAAGAAGGAAGGCAATTTTATAGTGTGCTTAATCAATCAACTTTACCAACTTAGAATTTAGATATGACCAAATTGGCTAGCTAAGTGAAAGAGATGAGGGGGTCCCCCATTGCTTTCCTTAGACACCAATTAAATTGGCCAAGTCAGTCAATGGAACCAATTAAAAATCTCATTCCCTTTACCTTCCCAGAACCACTTGCCTAGACACCAATTGGCAGATCATACCTTAATCGGATTTGCATCATGATTAACATACACTACGACTAAATATGATTTTATGAGGGCTTTGATGGTCTCATACACATCCTAATTCATCATGTTATCATGACATTCATTCCAATAAAACATGCATATTAACTCTAATATGCATGACATAAACATGATTCAAATAATGATCCATTCAGCTCACTTGTTCATGGGATAAGGCCACAGTGGCACCCCTACATGCCATAGGAGACCCCATTGAATGGAAAGAGAGGGCCTTTAAACCCTACTTTGCTCCTATGACCAGACGGCCATGGTGACTAACCCAATCCGAAGTAGTTACTAGGATATAACATATCGCATATATGTAATTTGAACTAATCATGCATCGATTCATATCATAGCAAGCAATCAACTCTAAAGTGACTACCAATTGCATGCATCAAGGTGGCTTTGATACCACTACTGGGTTCCTTGGGCTGAGTGCAGTGAAAGATCAGGTTTCAAAATTTTCATTTTTGAAATCCTAATCAGTCGGAACCCTAAATCCTAGGACTACTTCATCATGATAATCAATAAATCAATACTTTAGGGTTATTGAAGAATACCTAGAGTGCTATAATCCTTTATTTCCACAAGGCACACAAGTGCATGCTCTCCAAAGGTGATCTACACAGGAACTGGACCAAGGAAGCACTCCTATAATAGTTGCTTGTTTGATTGGGACTCTTTTGACAGCCTTTCGGACTTTCTCCCTTGCTGAACTCCCTACCCTCCTATAGGGCACTCAGATATCTCTCTATATCCCCTCTTGAATCTCGAATATCCTCTCTATTTTTTTTCCTAGGCTCTTATCTTAAAAGACTAGCCTTGTCTCTAAAGAACAAGCTGTCTTAAAAATAGCAAGTTGGAGTACTCAGATGGGAAATGAAGTGCTTTGGCATCAAATCACTGATGCCTTTTATAGAGAGGAATGGCATGCCTGATATGTCCCTTTCTCAGCCATCTGATAAGACCCTTCAATGAGAAGGAGTTTTATTAATGATAAGACATATCATAATAACATCCTTTCATGCTCCAAGAGACATATAAATATCTCTTCAATTTTTTCAGCCATTTTTCCATCTGCCACATGGCATTAACTAGTCAAAATAAGGCTAGGGACGTGGCTTTTGAATAAGAGGCATCAAAGATTTTAAGATACTTAATACAAAAGGACTCTTGGCCTCTTTAGTTAGCACCAAATGAAGAAATGCGACTCTTCATTTGTGATTCATTGATAGGACTCTTAGTCTTTCTGTGCATGGAATTGGCGTGAAACCAAAAGTAGCGCCTAAGAGTCCATGCCAACATGGACTCTTCCACAAATGCAAGATAAAGCCAAATAAAATCCAGATTAATACTAAATTTAGGTTGCCCCACTTAGGACTCTAACAACTTAAATTGGTTAGCCCAAATAACAAGCAACTAGATCCAATCCAATTGGGTTAAGAGTTGGGCTAGCCAACATATGCTAGTATGTCAATTAGCTATTCAATTAGGATCCCATAACCCTGATAAAAATTTAATTGACTTTATTGGCCAATCCCCTAATGTGTGTGACCCTTTGGGCTCCACATCTAGCCAGCAATAGGTCTAGGTCCAAGCTAATTCGATTCAATCAAACCCGATTGACCTAATTAGGTTAAATTGAGCTAACCTAAGTGCCAATTCGAACCAGCTTCTAAATTGATGCATGAATCCAATCAATTTGATTCATGAAAACCTACAATATATGATTGGCATCGAGCAATGTGTCATGCCTTCCCAGAAGATGTGAAATTTAATAAAAATTATCAAAATATCCTTCAGTGAAAAGTTACCGTGCAATTCAATCATTCGATCTCCCTTTATCCCGAAGTGATGGGTATGGAAAATTGTCAAACCCTAGCACTTAATCCTTTTGAATCTCAATTCGATAATGAAGACTCGATCGATGAAAGATTAGAAGCCATATCTAATCTCATCTTACTTTGATCAAAGACTTCCTGAGTCAATAATCGAAGAGATTTCATGGGATAAGTTCTCCTCTTACTAGGAGTGATCGATTCCTTGTTGACCTACTCATTACCTTCATACACAATCCACCATATCCAGAAGCACCCTATACATGACTTAATTGCTATGAATGAGTATGCACCAAAATATGGATTCATGTGCACAAGACACTATGGTAGTCTCAGGTCTAAAAATCACATGTACAACTCCCACTATGAGAACCATCTTTTGATAAGTAGTAAGACCTCCATAAGATATTCTCAAGGAGGATCAGCTCAGTGAACTCATACCCTAATGAGCACCCATATCCTTGTATTAGGGTCTCTATACAAGTGGCTGTGAGACCAACCACCCTCCTTTTGAGAATACATAGGATATGCTAGTCTTACCGGAAACATCGATCTTTGAATCGATGATCTAATGACTAGGTTCATTTTAGATTAGGATTTATAGGAACTTAGGTCTCACCATTATGATCTCCATCATAATCTTAATTCCATTGTCCTAACCTATAGGGTTCATCATAATCTTAATAAGATGCAGCAATATGATGAATCAAAATATCTTTTCATTTATCAAAAAATATCATACATAAGTTGGAAGATTATAGAAATGCCCATATAAAGATTGACTTTTAGGGCACTATTCTTTCACCATCAATATCAAAAGCATCCAATTTGAAATGTGCTAGATATTCATGTAAAGGGTCTCAAGGCAAGCTATCTTTTTCTATTTTATCTTCTACAACCTCCTCTAGCATGTTAATCTCATTATGGTCATATGTAAGTGGTCCCTATGATGCATTGAGAATATTTAACCTTAGCTTCTTATTCCCGAAAGATACATCCATAACCCCAGTCCTGTAAGTTATGCAAGCATTAGTAGTCGCTAAGAAAGGTCTACATAAGATGAAGGGTACTTGGCTAGGATTGTTGCCAGATTGCATATCTAATACCAAAAAATCAACAAGAAAATATAATTCATCTAGTTTGATCAACATGTCTTTTAGCACTTCATCGAATATCTTAATTGATCAATCTGCTAATTATAGGGTTACTACCATGGGTTTCAACTCTCCAAATCCAAATAAGTCATAAACAGAGCTCAGGCAAAGGTTGACACTCGCACCCAAACCAAATCTAGTAATGCTTTCTTAATCATGAGGTCCCCTGACACATGATATAATTAGGATACTAGGGTCCTTAAGTTTGGATGGGGCAAGTTGCTGAAAGATTGAAGCCTGCTTAGTCAAGTGGACCTTCTTCGATATGTGTGCCTTGGATCTTTATTTTTGTATGCATTGGTATGTTTGCCTTAGATCTTTATTTTTGTGTGCACAGGTTCTTTACAAATTTGGCATAGGTAGAGACTTGCTTAATGGCATCAAGAAGGGATAAATTTATCTGGGCTTATTTGAACAATTCTAGCTCCTCATTCATTTTTATATGCTTCTTATCAAGAGGTAAAGGGGATTCTAAAGCACTAGGAAATGGAGCCTTAAGTGTAGGTGCTAGGTCGATGGATTCTTCCCTCTCTTCATGTTTCTTCTTATTTGTCTTGGCTAACATTGGTTGCTCTGATTTTTGTTGGGTCACCTTAGGCTGATTTAAAGTTTTCCCACTTCTAAGGATTATGATCGATTTGATATGCTTGGAAAAAGTTTCAGGACCAGTGGAGCTCTCAGCCACATACTATCCTTTGGATTATTGATGGGCTGGTTAGGTAGTCTACCCTCCTCCCTTTTACTAAAAGTTGTTGCTAGCTAACCTATCTAGGTCTCTAGCTTTGCAATAGACTGTATGTGGGAGTGAAGGAGTTGAATGTTCATTTCTAATCCCTTAAGTACTTGGAGCACCTTTTCCTCAAAGGCAATGTTTAGCGAAGGTTGCAGGTTTGATGCGTACTATAAAAATGGAGCCAGTTTATAAGCTCCCTTAGGATAACTAGGTCTTTACACTGGAGGCCTGGCAATAGGTTGCTGGGCCCAAGAGAAATTAAGATGGTTTCTCAAACCTGGATTGTAGGTGTTGGAGTAAGGATTGTGTTTTTGTCTAAGGTTATTCTGAGTTTGTGCTTGGTTTACTTGTTCATATATGAACTCAGGATATTAGGATACTTTAGGACACTCAAAGATAGTATGTGTAGGACTTAAATAGATTAAACAAATATCTCGTATAGGTTTGGCTAGGTTACTAGTGGGTCCGACCTATAATAGTCTATCATGATTTTAGGATAATTCATCCAGTTTACTATGGCTACTAATTGAGCTTCTAACTTCATAAAACTCACCATGTTTAGGTCTAAATATGAAAGGGTCTCTCCTAGCAACAGACATGTGGTACAATAAATTTTCACTTAATGTTTCAAAAAGTTACTAGGCTTCATACTTATTTTTCAATATAAAGGTCCCACCATAGAAGGCATTAACCATTTGCCAGTACTTCTTTGATAAGCAATTATAGAAGCATTAGACCAGTTGCCATTTGGGCACAACATGGTGTATGCACTTTCTAATTAGTTCCTTTAATCTCTCTCAGGTCTCATGAAATATTTTTTCATCCATCTGGAAAAAATTAGTTATGGCCTTTCTAATTTGATTCATTTTTCCTGTAGAAAAGCACTTCTCAAGGAATTCCCTTTGAAGTTGGTCACAGGTTGAAATTGTTATAGTGTTTAAGGAGTTCAACCAATACTTGGCTTTATCCTTCAATAAAAATAGAAACAATTTTAGCCTAAGAGCATCATTAGAGAAAGGATGCTCTTATCAAAGAAACAATTTCATATGTTATTTGAGAAACCCCCATTAAGAAGGCCTTACTAGATTTAGAGGCTAGTGTAAATATTTTGAGCAACTAGGATTTGGAAAATTTCAGCCAACAGGGATCATATTGTAATTAGTGGATTGATCCTTTAGGATCCCTAAGAAAATGGTAGAGGATGTTTTAATCAAGATTGGCAATTTTATCTTTCCTATAGATTTTATCATTTAGAGACCAAACTAGTTTTAAACCCCAAGGATCATATCCCAGTTATTTTAGGAAGACCATTCCTAGCTACTACTAATGCTAAAATCAACTACTAGAATAGACTCATGAAGCTATCAACTACTAGAATGGACTTATGAAGCTGTCCTTTAGGAACATGACCATTAAGTTAAATATATTTTATCTAAAATAGGAATCCACCCTGCATGCTAATATAAATATAACCCAAGATAAAATTTATGAATCGATTGATATTAGCAATGAGAAAGTTGACCTCGAGTCAAGTTTTTGGCTAACCCATGAACCTAAGGACATCAATGAAATAGCTATTGATAATAAGATTAGCTAGACATGAGAGCCTCCCACTAAACCACTCATGAAAATGACTAAACCATCACCCAAGCCATCAATAAAAGAGGCACCCAAATTAGAATTAAAATTCTTTCCCGAGCACCTTAAGTATGTGTATTTAGGTCTAGTAGAAACTTTACTCATAATTATTGCATCATACCTAAATCCTAAACAAGAAGAGTTGTTAGTAGCCCTGAGAGAGAATTGAGAAGCAATATCTTGACCATGGCAAATATTAAGGGAATAAGCCCTTTCATAGTTTAACATGAGATATACCTAGAAGAGGAGGCCAAACCAACTAAAGATGCCCAGAGAAGACTTAATCCAGCTATGAAAAATGTAGTCAATAAAGAAATTCTGAAATTACTTGATAGTGAAATTATTTAGCTCATCTCTAATAGCTCTTGGATAAGCCCTATATGAATGGTACCCAAAAAATCTAGGATAATAGTGATCCAGAATGAGCCAAACGAACTTATCCCAACTAGGACCCAAATAAGATGGAGAGTCTGTATAGATTATAGAAAATTAAATACGATGATAAGGAAAGATCACTTTCCTTTGCCATTTATTGACCAAATATTAGAGAAATTAGTTAGATAGGATATCCCCATAGTCCCTAAAAACCAAGACAAGACTACATTCACCTATAGGTGCATGCCTTAGGATTATATAATGCAGTGGCAACCTTCCAAAGATGCATGATCAACATTTTTTTCGATATAATTAAATTATTTCTAAAAATTTTCATAGATGACTTTTCTGTCTTTGGCCCTACCTTCTTCGAATGTTTAGATCATCTAAGACTAGTCCTAGAAAGATGAAAGGAGAAGCACTTAGTTCTTAATTGAAAAAAATGCCAATTCATAGTTAAAGAATGTATAGTCTTGGTCATGTAGTTTTGAAAAAAGGAATTAAAGTAGACAAGGCCAAAGTAGACCTGACAGCGAGTCTTCCACCATCCAAGTATGTCAAGGAAATCCATTCATTTTTAGGGCATACTAGATTTTATAAAAGGTTCATAGCCAATTTTAGTAAAGTGGCTAGCCCATTAACAAATTTATTAGTAAAAGAAATAAAATTTGAGTTCACTCTTGAATGCGATATTCTTTTGAGTTTCTTAAAAATGTATTAATTTTAGCTCCCATCTTTCACCCACCTATCTAGATTGAAACTTTTGAACTCATGTGTGATGTGTCTGATCATGTGTGGGTGATATCTTAGGTCAAAGAATTGATAAGCTGCCTAGACTTATTTACTATGCTAATAGAATCTTAAATAATGTGCTGCTTAATTCACCACCATAGAAAAGAAATTCTTGGTCATCATCTTTATCCTAGAAAAATTTAGGTCTAGTTTGGTTGGATCCCATACCATTGTATTTACTGACCATAGCCATGAGACATCTCCTAGCAAAGAAAGATGCCAAGGCATGCTTGATTCGATGGATCTTACTCTTTGAAGAATTTGATCTAGAAATCAAGGACACGAAAATAATAGAAAATGTAGTAGCTGATAACTTGTCCTGAATTATAATCACACCAACTAGTGAACCACCTATCAATAAGTTTTTTTCTTAAAAAATAACTCATGTCTATGTCCATTGAATCTTGGAATGTTGATATTATCAATTATTTAGCCATTGATAAAATTCCTTCTCACTGGACTACTCAAGACAAGCACAAATTCTTCATTCAAGTGAAGCACTTTATTGGGATGATCCATACCTATTCCAATAGTATCCTGATCAAATTATTAGAAGGTGTCTCGGATAATGAGATCAAAAATATTTTATCATTTTGTCATGACCAGGAATATGGTAGTCACTCTGCACCAAGAAAATAGTTACAAAAGTTATCCAATGTGGATTCTATTGGCCCAATTTACTTAGAGATGCATACCAATATTGTAAAAGTTATGCTCGGTGCTAATAAATGGGCTGGATCATCAAGTGAGACATGATGCCACTCAATCTAATCTTGGTGGTTGAGATTTTTGATATTTGGGAGATCGATTTTATGGGACCATTTCCAAACTTCTTAGAAAATGAATATATTTTAGTAACCATTGATTATGTCTCTAAGTAGATAGAAGCTATTCCATGTAAATCTATAAATAGCAAAATAGTCATAAATTCTTTTAAAGAAAATATTCTCTTCCATTTTGGTACTCTTAGAGCAATCATTAGTGATCCAGGCACACACTTTTGCAATTAACCCTTTGCAACATTAATGAAAAAATATAATCACCCACAAGTTGGCCACACCTTATTACCCTCAAAATAGTGGGCAAGCAGAAGTGTCTAATAGACAAAGCATGCAAATCCTGGAGAAGACTGTCAATGCCAATAAAAAGGACTAGTCTTTGAAATTAGTAGATACAATCTAGGCTTACCGCACCACCTTCAAGACCAACCTAGGAATGTCTCCCTATAGGATTGTGTTTGGAAAACTATGCCACTTGCCTATTGAGCTGGAACACAAAGCCATATGGGCTATCAAGAAATTAAACATGGACTTGGATATAGCCAAAAATCATAGAAAACTTCAAATGAATAAATTAGAACTTAGAAATGAAGCTTATGACAATGCCATGGTATACAAGGAATGAACAAAAGTATTCCATGATCAAGCAATTATGAGAAAATCTTTTACTCCTGAATAAAAAGTTCTTTTGTATAATTCTAGATTACACCTATTTCTTAGAAAGCTTGGGTATAGATGGATAGGACCATTCTTAATTAAAGAAGTCTTCTCATATGGGATTGTAAAAATTGAAAATCTAAGCAATGTTGCAGTGTTTAGAGTTAATGATCAATGATTAAAATCATTTTTGGAACTATCCATAGAAGTTATTGAGGAAGCTATGGTTCTCTATGAACCTACCAATCTTGGTTAATCTACTTTTAGTATTTAGTCTGGCTAAAGACTTTAAACTTAGCACTCCTGGGAGGTAGCCCTGCTCTTTACATTTTAATTTATTTTCCTTTCAGTTTGGTTAGTTTATAAAGTCATATCTTAGTACTTCTCTTAAAAGATGAGTGCCATTAGGGACAATATTGGCTAAGTTGGGGGGAGAGCTTAATGAAGATTCCTCCTCAAGTGCCTTCATTTCTTTTACTTTTATCCCATTTCATCATATTGTGCTTAAATTAAAAAAAAATTCCTACTTTTGGGGGTATAATAACAAGCAAAATAATTATATATCAGAAGTTACCTTCTACCTTCATATTCTTAGACTTGTCATGTTCGGATAAATTGCACACTTTTGATAGTAATTGATTGAATAGTCTAGATCATTTTTGAAACATTAAGGGGATAAAATATTAATAGACTCAAATAAAAAGATTATATTAGAATAAAATTAATTTTTAGATAATTCTAATCCTTCTATTCACATCAAAGAAGAATCTACTTCTTAGATATGCATGCACAATGACCAAAAAAAGAGAGAGTTAGATAGGTTTTTAACATTGTTCCATCGAGTAACCAGTCCTCTTCATCTAAGTGATGGGTCTCATATTAAAAAGTGAAATGTGAAGAAACTTTATTATATAACCAATTTTGATCTATAGCCTTTCTAACTTGAGCCTATAAGCCCAAGGGTATTCTACACCTAGTGCCCCAAGGTTAACTAGTTGGGAAGATATTGGTTAAAAACTCGTTACAAGGATGAGATAGAAAGATTAAGAGGTCAAGGAATTACACAGTCTATATTAAAATAAAAGGAACATACTTGTACCAAAATAATATCTCACCACTCATTGGGAGTAGAAGATTTAGAGATAAAAGCAAGAGTTGGTTAAGAGTTATCTTAGAAAAATGATATGTTTGTACTAACTAATTTACTAGATGCTATAAATATTCTAATTACATATTTCATCAACTTTCTAATGAGATATCTTCTACTTATAAAAAAGAATGTGAGAAAATTCTAAGTCCAAGTAAACTTGTATATGACATTGATAATTTTTGGTAGCTCCCTCAATTATTCCCTAATAAGCCCAATAACTCATAAACTATCTTTTATTCTTACTCGAGGATGAGTAAGACTCAAGTTGGGAGGTGTGATAAGTATACTAAATAAGACTTAGAAGCACTAAATTACTTGATAATTAGTTCAATCATTATAGAATTTGATGCTTCTTATCTTATTTATAGATAATTGTGAGATTGGATCCAAAAGATCAAGGAAAATCATATTTGACTCTAATCCAAGTGCACCAGAGCAACCAACTTGAGGGCAAACTGAAAAGAAAAGACATCGAAGGGCTAAGAAGTATTCACTTGAAGATCAAAGGCCATAAATTTTAGATGCTTTCTAACATGAATCCAAGTGAGAACACAACTTTAAAATCAAGGTTCCAGATTACATGAGCACCTTTCACATGGATCCAAGTGTAAATAAGATAAAGATTGATGAAGGAGAACCAAGCTCTCCATCCAAAGGTCTTCATTCATGTCACCCATATGAAGCACCAAATCCTAGCCACCCTAAGGGTTTCTCCCATCAAAAGGCTACCTCCCCACCCCCTTTTTGGTTAGTCCCATATTGAATTAACATAAAACCCTCTCCCCTCATAACTAGTATAAAAAGATCTTACTGCCCCCCCTCTTGGAATCATCCCCTCTTGGAACCATCTCTTCTCATACCTTAGCACTTGCAAGAGTCCTAATCTACCTAAAACCCTTTCTCTATGCATCCTTGGTTCACAAGCTTCTTATTCTTACTTTCTTCCACCCTTCTAACACATGAGAAGTAGAGTAGGCAAGGGGGAGGTCAGCCCAAAGCCAAAGGAGGGAGAGAAAGCTAGAGAGAAGAAGAATTCTATAAGGTTATGTGAGATTGGGTCATTAGTTTATGAGTATTTTCTTCTTATTTTTAATTTCTGTCTTGAATCCAGCTTCAAGCCTTGTTAATGGTTTAAGAGTTGTAGTTATTATATCAACAATATGAATTCTCCAGTAATAAATTGGTATTTTATCAATCATTAAGTTTCTTCCTCTCAATTTAATTTCAGCAACCCTTTAATTTCAATACTTAGGATAGTTTGATTTCTTTGCTCTTTTTTCTTTTATTTTATTTCTACAATCCTTTAAATTTCTGGAACATTAAATTCTAGCAAGTAGTATAATCTTTATTTCATGTTTTTCAACTGATCTTATAGCTTTGAATCAAATCATGCCTGGCTAGGAAATCCCTTTGGGGTTTGTGATGAAGCTAGACCATGATTAAAATCTTTTTTCTTTAAATTTGTTTTCATGCTTTTAATGTTTAGCATCCTTCTTCCTTTATAACCTCTTTCCAAGAGACTTGATAAACTATAGTTGAATTTTAATCTCTTCATAGTTCATGCTTGATTCGATATAAAAAGAGGTGGCAGGTAGAAGATTTATAAGTTTTATAAATTCTATTCTCTTCTTCCTTATGAAAAAGCTTGATGGACTATAGTTGTATTGGAACCCCTTCATAGTCCATGCTTGGATAACACAAGAGAAGCAATTGAAGGGAGATCAAAGTCTTCAACCCTTTCTTGCTATTGAGTGATAACCATGATAGGTCCATTCATAGCCTATTCTTGGGGTCAATACAAGAAAAGAGAGTCTCTTGTTTATGGTAAAGCAAAATGCTAGTTGAATAAAGTCTCTTCATAGTCCATACTTGTTCATGCTTTGTACCTTAATCAGAAGACTTAAAAGACATCATAAGTGAAACCATAGGAAAGGCTCTCTCAATCATTGTCTAGTGGATTCAAAAGTCCTAGTTCTTATAGATTATTTATTCTTATAATTATTTATTTTACTATTTCAATAGTAATTAAACAAACAATCTTTCCTTCTCTTCTTTAAAGCCCGTTTGAGCAAGAGTTTGAATACGATTCAAATACACAATTTCTCATAGAATTGATCTGTACTCGTTGGACATGCTCCTTACACACCGTGCATTTATCGTTAATATCCATGGTACTATACTTTAATTTTTCTTTTGTTTTACTCTTCTTGGCCATGTCTGCTATGGTTGTTTCTTAAATTACTCATGTATATAATTTCTTTCTTGAAATGTTTGAGGTACCGGTGCTGTTGAGAAAAGAAGGATGATCAAGGACCTGATTGTTATTAATCATTATGATGTCATTCTCACTCAAGAGACTAAAGTGGCTTCCCCTTCTCTTGCTTTTCTGAACTCTATTAGTAGTTCCAAGTCAGACGTTTGGGAATGGCTAGATTCTGATGGACTCATGGGAGGCATTCTAATTGCTTGGTCCTCCAACATTTCTCTCTAAAGGGAGCTTGTAAAAAGATCTTTTCCCTTACTGTTTCTCTTTGGTATAGACCTTTAAACCTTGATCTTACTATAACTACTATTTATGGCCCTCATGATCATCAATCATGTGATCTTTTCTTTAAAGAACTAAGTTAAATCAAGTTGAATTACCCTAGACCTTGCCTCATAGGTGGAGATTTTAACTTGACTAAAACTATGGTTGATCACAGGGGAGCTTCTTAGAGTGTTAGGGACAATCTTATCTTCTTAGATTTTATCTCCTCCCTTAATCTAATTGACTTGGACCTGAAGGATGTGATTTTACTTGAAGTAATGGGAGGGAGATCCCTTCTATGGCCAGGCTTGAAAGATTTCTTCTCTCCTTTAAATGGGATGATGTTTTTCCTACATGCATTCAAAAGGTGCTGCCAAGCTCCATATCCAATCACATCCCTATCCTTTTGGATTGCAATCACCATTTCCATTCTCATTCTTTATTTAGGTTCAAAGCATGGTGGTTGCATGAGCCATAATTGGTGGAAATTATTCATCAATAGTGGAAAATCATAAGGAATGAAGACGATCCCACCATAGCCCGGATTCAAAATTTAAAGAGACTTAGGAGTGCCATCAAAGCTTGGTCTTTGCTAAAGAGTATTTGGAACAAAACTATTAAGGAAAAGCTTGTCCATGATTTGGAGGTCCTTGAAAAAATAGAGGAGACAATGCCTTTAAATTTGATGGAGTTAACATCTAAAAGAATTCTTATATCTAATATAGAGGATGTATAATGTGAGGAGGAACTTTATTAGAAACAAAGTGCTAAAATTCAATGGCTTAAAGAAGGTGATGGGAACACTGCTTTCTTTAATAAAGTGGCATCCGATAAGAAGAGAAGAAACTTTATTGCCTCTCTATTTGACAATGGGTTCAAGTGCAAAGTCACGATGCTATGGCCTCCTTATTATCATCCTTCTATCAAAACTTGTTTGGTGTTCATTCTTCTTCTCCTATTTCAATTATTTGGAGTATTGTATATGGTGATAGTGGACTTGACCTTACATATTTGGCTTGTGAATTCTCCTTGGATGAGGTATGAAATGCAATATTCTTATTTGATGGCCTAAAGGCTCCCGGACCTGATGGATTCATCATGGCCTTTTTCAAGAAATTTTGGAACCTTAGTAGTGATGATCTGATGGTCCTCTTCAAGAGGTTTTATAGTGATTCTCTTGACCTCAACAGGCTCAATTTCACTTACATTTCTTTAATTCCTAGGAAATGTCAGTAAAAGATTTTAGGCCTATTAGTCTTTTGAATAGTGTATATAAGATCATCTCAAAAGTGTTAGCTAACAAATTTACATCCGTTCTTCAATTACTTATTGATGATGCACAATCAACTTTTATCAAAGGGAGATCTATTATAGGAAACTTCTTAAATGAATATAAGATGCTAGCTTACTACAAAAGAACCAAATAGAGAGGAGTTATGTGTAAACTTACTTTGAGAAGGCTTTTGATAAAATCTACTGGGACTCCCTTCTCTCTCTTCTTCAAGCTTGTAGTTTACCTTGTAGATGGGTTCTTTGGATTAGATTATTACTCTTTTTTCCTTTGTGGCCATGCTCCTGAATGGTATGCCTAGTAAATGGACTAAATATACATAGGAATTGTAGTAAGGGGATCCATTATCACCATCTTTGTTTATTTTGGTGGTGGATGTGTTAAATGGATTGTTGATGCAAGCAAGTTCTCTTGGTTTGTTAAGGGAAATTAGGCCTAATGATGCTTTTCAAGATATTAAAAGCTTATAATTTGCTAATGATACATTACTCTTTTGCTGAGGAGATGAGGGTAGTCTTATGGTAGCTAAAGCTATTTTGCTTGCTTTTGAGGGTTCCTTTGGTCTCAAGATTAACCTGTATAAGAGTTCAATTATTTGCTTGAACATGGATGATCAGGAAGTTGATGCCTTTGCAAATTTATTAAATTGTAGTATGAGTAAGCCTCTGATTACTTTTCTCAGCCTACCTCTGCATGATAGGAAATTGCCTAAGCATTGTTGAATATCTCTTCTCGAGAGGATTGGTATGAGGCTATCTTCTTAGAAGGATAGACTACTTTTTTGGAGTGGTAGATTAACTCTCATTAACTCGGTTCTTTTTCCTCTTCCTAGTTACTATATGTCTATCTTCAAATTGCCGAAGTAGGTTATTGCTAAGATTGATCAAATGAGAAGGACTTTCCTTTGGAAAGGAAGTGATAAAGTTTGTGGCTTCCATTGTCTTGCTAACTAGGACTATGTGTGCAGGTCTTTGGAGCAAGGAGGTCTTTGAATCAAGAATCTTGAACATATTAATATTGCTTTACTCTCTAAATGGGCTTGGAGATTCTCTATTAGCTCTTCTAACCCTTGGTGATCGCAAATCAAATGGGCTTATTATTGTCCCAAAAGATTTGGGATGCATGTGGTTCATAATTGCTCTTGACTCTCTCATGTGTGGAAGGTGTGAACAAGCATTTAGGTGCTTTTTGGAATTGCATCTCCTTCAAGCTTGGTAATAGTGTGGATATAAGATTTTGAAAGGATTGTTGGGCTAGTTTTATCCCTTTAGCCGATTTATTCTATGATCTTTATGAAGTGGCTATTTTTAAATACTACTCAGTAAAATCTCGATGGTCTACTAGGTCTATTGCTTGAAAGTTACAACTTTTAAGGCCTCTTACTCTTGTACAATCTAAGTAGTGGGAAATGTTAAATGGTTCTATCTAATTTCAGACCTTCTAGATTGGGTGATGTGTTTATCTCAAAGCTATGCCAATCTGGGTTATTCATTGTAGAGTCATTATATAAATGTCTTAACAATGGAGGTTTAGTATGCTCTTATTATAAGGTTATTTGGAATATCCATGAAAAGAAAGGTTTTTCTTTGGCTTATGCTTAAGAACCAGATTCACATAGATGCAAATCTCACGAGAAAAGGGTGGCATATTAGCTCAGGATGTTTCTTATACTACGCTATTGGAGAGATGACCCAACATCCCTTTCTTAAATGCTCATTTGCTAAAAGCCTTCTAAATATTCTAAAAATTTAACTAAAAATTAGATGTTGGCCCTCTACTCTGCACGATATATGAATGTCTTGGCAAATGAGAAAATTTTTCATGAGGATTTGTCATGCTACTGATCAATTACTAGCCATTTACTATTAGAAAATTTGGAGAGAAAGGAACAATAGAGTCTTTCTCAATAGGACTTCATCCATTTACTCTATCCTCTAAAAAATTCTTTCTATTTTCAATTTATGGATGAACCTTTGCTCCAACTTATGGAAGGCTTTGAAAAGCTTGGTACCTCCTGCAGCTATGTCCTCTCATTCTAGTGCTTCGATCTTAGCTAAAGACTCTAACTTGAGGCATCTTGCTTTTATAGAAGTTGGTTTTTTTTGCATACTCATTCTATTCTATGTATCTTTTCATATTTCTTCTATTTTTTTTTATTATCTATTTTTCTTATTTCTAAAAATTTTATTTAGTGTAATTATTATTTTATTTTAATAAATAACGGGTGGTAGTACTCGTGTTTCGCTTTCCACTTAAAAAGATAATCTTTATTTATGGAGAGCTCCTTAAAGATATTCCCGTCTGGAGTTTATGTAGTGGAATTGATTAGTGTTATGATTGGTATGTAGAACATCATTTATTTGCAGAAAGATGTTATCTCATGGTCCACCCTATTCCTCCCACCAGCCAACCCCACCATCAAAAGGATGAATAAATAAAAATATATATATATAAAGCAGCGATTAAAATGGATTTCATGATTCTTTGGGTTGGGATTTATCTCAATGGTCACATCCCTCTGCTTCACATCTAAATATTTTGGATTTGATTATTGATTGGCGCATCTGCAAGACTTGGATCTGGGTAAATATAATACAGTTTCTTTCTTAAGGAATGGACTCTAAGATTCATATTTGTGCATTTTTTCATGTTGAGAATAAGTATTCCTATTAATAGTATCCTACAATTTAGTATTTAGTATTTTAAAAGATTGAAGATATTATGCCTATAGAAATTTGCTACATTTCATATGGAACTGTATACCAAATTATAATTATGTCTGTGTTGGGATATCCTGGTTCAGCTACGAACCAGGCTCTGGTTCAGCTACGAACCAGGTTCCGGTTCGACTTATCGTTCTCCAGACTACGGACTTCGGACTAAGTGAAGGCCAACTGCAAGCAACTCAAGGCTTCACACCGAACTACAACATCCGAAGGCCAATCCTTCGGGTAGCACCTTCGGCCCCGGCCGAAGTCTGAACTACTCATCAACTTCCGAAGACACGAACTTTGGTCCCCACCGTAGACATGATCTCCGGCCTCAAGGAAATACCAAGCTTTCGACCCATGCAAGGGGAAACCCGAAGCTTGAACCATAATCTGTTCCAAAAAGAAAACTGTAACCAACGGTTACAATCGACACTCATCATGCCATGATCATGGTGCGCAATTCCTACAGCCATGCCTCCGATCTGGCCGGAATCGCTCATTGACAGCCCACAATCACCAATCATGGGAGAGATTGGCTTCCCATGATTTCTGGGAAAAGAGCGGGCTACAGACCGGAGGCCATCTTTTAAATATAGGTAAAAAGGATGGCTCGAGAGGTACGCGTAAATAATCTCGCACACATACACTTTCAATCTCCAAGAACTATTTTTCTCTTCCACTCTCGACATCTTCCCCATTATGTGGCTGGAATCCACCACTGACTTAGGCATCAGTGTCCTCCACCGGAACAACTCCGGCAAGGGACCTGTTTTGCAGGTGAACCAGGGAGCAGTCCTGCGACGCAGCGGCTCCGACCGACCAATCCAAGGACTCCATGCCAACAGATTGGCGTGCCAAGTAGGGGGAGCGTATTATTAACATTTGTTAAGCTCCCTCCTAGACAAGGGGAAGAAACAAAGAATTTTTTGATGGCAAGAGGAAAAGCTCAAAATGCTTCTACAAGCCATAGTCGTGCTCCGTCTCAGGGGGGTGCACCTCAGGAGGAGAACGATGTTCCAGCTCCCATGGTTGTTGTGAGAGCACAGCAGTTCGAAGCTCTTATGAACCAGGTCGCCAACCTGACAGCCATGGTTCAAAAGTTCCAAGACAAAGCCTTTCCGGTGACAAACCCACTGGCTGTTTCTAGACATAGCTCTCGATCCCGAAGAAGGAGAGCACCATGGAAGGATTTAGCGCATCCCTCCCCCCGTTCTCTGCCCTCTCCCGAAGGCTGAACTTCGAGACTGCCTAGGTCTGCCGATCCCCACAAAAAGGGAAAAGGCCTAGGCAAACTTCCTCCTCCTCCTCCGAAGACTCCACTCTGGTGGAGAGAGCGCCCAAGCAGACTCCCGATTATGATGGGAGGTTCAGAGCCATCGAATCATAGATGGCAAGGGTGAGAGAACAGAAAATGCGGGATCAGAGAGATCCCGAGGACTTGATTATGGGTGATCTACGCCCATCCTACACCGACCGTATCATGGTTGAGGACATTCCTCGACACTTCAGAGTTCCCCAGATGGAACCCTACGACGGCACCTCTGACCCCCTCGACCATTTGGATAGCTTCAAATCCCATATGATGATCCAAGGAGCTTCGGATGCAATGTACTGTTTGGCGTTCCCAGCTACTTTGAAGAAGTCCGCTCAGATATGGTACTCGAGCCTGCGCCCAGGTACCATCGATTCCTTTTCCGAATTAGAAAAATTGTTCATCTTGCATTTCAGGACCTACCGTAAGACTCCTCAGAATACGGACACACTCTTCCTCCTTCACCAAAATGAAGGAGAGAGCCTGAGAGATTACATCTCCAGGTTTAATGCGGCCACACTTGAGATCCCCGATCTCAACGAGCACGTGGCCATGTCAGCACTGAAGAAGGGACTTTGAACCTCCAGGCTTACTTTTTTCTTGGACAAGAAGTTTCCTAAAAGCTATGCTGAGCTCCTATCAAGAGCTCAGAAATACGCCGATGCTGAAGAGCAGGCGGTGAATCGATATTTGATTGAAGGGAAACTCCCTTCAAAGAAGAAGAATAACAGGGGGCAAGGCCCCCAAACTTCCAATAACAATGGCGGTAGATATGCAAACCACCGAAGAAGCCCTCCCAAGCCCAGAGCATTGGGAGGAAGATTCGACTCCTACACCCCCCTCAACCTCCCTCGAGAGAAGATCCTCATGGAGATAGAAAAAGAAAACTATCTCCAACGGCCCCATCCCATGAAGGCCTCCTCTTCCGCAAGGAACAAGAACAAATTCTGCCGATTCTATCGGGACCACGGCCACAACACAAAAGAATGCATCCAACTGAGGGATGCGATTGAGGATCTTATCAAGAGAGGATACTTGGGGCGGTATATCGATCGCCAAGGACCCCGGTCAGAAGCAACTATTCCCCAGCCACCTCCCGAAGAGGCCGAATTGCCAAATCAAAGGCCCACCAACGGAGGTGTAGGGATGATACACCGGCCCACCAACTGGAGAAGGGATGAAGATGAAGCTTTAAAGTGACTGAAAGATAACAACTCTATCCTCTTCACCGACGACAACCTTGCGGGAGTTCAGCTCCCGCACGACGACCCTCTTGTAATTTCGGCCGTAGTAGCCAATTATGATGTACAGAGAGTTTTTATTGATAAAGGAAGTTCGACTGATATCTTGATGTACGATGCATTCTCCAAAATGTGTTTGCCTAGACATCAACTACAAAGATCCCCCATACCACTCTCTGGTTTCGGGGGCAACCAAGTTTATGCCGAATGGGAGATAGTGTTGCCTGTAACCCTCGGCTCCGAGCCTCAATAAAAGACATTGCCGATCAACTTCACGGTGGTCCAGATCCCCTCTGCATACAACATTATTCTGGAGAGGCCCACCTTGAACAGGTTCCGGACCGTGATCTCCTCTCACTACCTCTTGGTACGCTTCCCCACCAGGAATGGTGTTAGAGAAGTTAGAGGGAACCAGAGGACAGCACGGTAATGTCTAATGATTGAAGACAGGCATTTCAAGGATTTGACTACTCTGGATCAGCTGGATCTAAGGGATTCAACTACAAACCTTGGTGAACCCATGGAGAGGACCATCCCGATACCTTTGAAAGAGGAAGATCCCTCCAGAGTTGTGCAAATCGGGAGCGCCCTTGATGAGGAAACTAAAACGAAGCTGATCCGTTTCCTCAGGGACAACGTCGATGTCTTCGCCTGGTCAGCTTTGGACATGCCCGGGATTCCCATCGAAGTGATTACTCATCGGTTGGAAGTAACCCCTGGGTACAAGCCGGTGCGACAGAAGAAGAGGAGCTTCGCCCCCGAAAGACAGCAAGCTGTTGATGAAGAGGTTGGCAAGCTCCTCAAGGCAGGGTTCATCAGAGAGGCCTGCTACCCCGAGTGGCTGGCCAATGTGGTAATGGTGAAGAAAGCTAGCGGCAAGTGGAGGATCTGCATCGACTATACATACCTCAACAAGGCTTGCCCAAAAGATAGCTTCCCTCTTCCAAAGATTGATCAACTGGTCAACGCTACCGCTGGCCACCAGTTGCTGAGCTTTATGGATGCCTTCTCCGGCTACAACCAGATCAGAATGGATCCGCAAGATGAGGAGAAGACGGCATTCATCACTGACAAAGGTCTCTACTGCTACAAGATGATGCCGTTCGGCCTCAAGAACGCTGGAGCAACATTTCAAAGACTCATCAATAAGGTGTTTGAAAAGCAACTGGGAAGAAATATGGAGGCCTATGTTAATGACATGATCATCAAGAGTCTCCATCGGAGAGACCACATCTATGACTTGGAGGAGTCATTTAGCGCTCTCCAGCGCTACCACATGAAGTTAAACCCGGTAAAGTACTCCTTCGGGGTCACATCGGGTAAATTCCTGGGCTTCCTTGTCACCAAACGAGGGATTGAGGCCAACCCTGAGAAGATCCAGGCCTTGAAGGATATGAGACATCCCTCCTGTAAAAGGAAGTCCAACAGTTGACAGGGAGGATTGCCTCCCTAAGCAGATTTATCTCTCGGTCAGCTAAGAAATGTCTTCCGTTCTTCAAGGTACTTCGGCAATCAAAGGGCTTCAAATGGTCCGAAGACTGTCACGTTACCTTTGAGGAATTGAAGAAGTATTTGGAGACCCCGCCATTACTCTCCAAGCCAAAAGAAGGTGAGGTCCTCTACCTGTACATCTCTGCTTCAGACGAAGCAGTGAGTTCGGTTCTTGTCCGGAAGGAAGAAGATGGGTCCCAAAAGCCAATTTACTACATCAGCAAGATCCTGCATGACGCAGAAATGCGATATGCAAGGATAGAAGCTGATCTACTCTTTAGTGATTGCGGCAAAGCGACTACGGCCATACTTCCAGGCCCATGCTATCGTGGTGCTGACTGATCAACCTCTTAAGGCCGTTCTCCGATCTCCGGACACTTCTGGAAGGATAGCCAAGTGGGCTGTGAAGCTAAGCAAATTTGATATTAGTTTCCAGCCCCGAGTGGCTATGAAGGTCCAGGTGCTCTCCGATTTTCTGGCCGAGTGTACCTGGAAGTCCGAAGATGAAGCCTCTTCGGAAGAAGAAGAAACCCCGAAGAAGATGAAGTTCGTTTGGGTGCTTCATGTGGACGGAGCTTCCAATGCTATCGGGTGCGGGGCTGGACTCATGTTGGCCGAACCTGACGGCCAAATTATAGAATATACACTTCGTTTCTCCTTCAATGCCTCCAATAATCAGGCCGAATATGAGGCCCTACTCGCCGGACTTCGGATCGCCAAAGATCTGGGAGTCCGGCAACTTCGAACCTTCTTCGATTCTCAACTGGTTGTGAATCAAGTCAATGGAGAGTATGCAGCCAAAGATCCAACCATGGTGCAATACCTGGAGAAGGTTCAGGCTTTATCCTTCCAACTGGAACATTTTGAAATTATTCATGTTCCTCGATCAGAGAACTCCCAGACGGATGCACTGTCTCGACTGGCAACTACAACATCGGAGTCTCTCGGGCGCACCTTTGTTGAACATCTTGAAACTCCAAGCATTGCTGAACAAGCTGCAGAGGTGCGCCAGATTGATACTGAGCCAAGATGGATGGATCCCATCATCAGATTCCTGAATGAAGGAGAACTGCCCGAAGATAAGGCAGAGGCCAAGAAGATCTACTGGATGGCGTCTCAATACGTCATCTTAGACGGAACCCTCTATAAGAGATCGTTCTCCCAACCACTGCTGAAATGCCTCGGACCCACCGATGCAAATTATGCATTGAGAGAGGTCCACGAGGGCATATGCGGGGATCACTTGAGAGGCAGATCTCTAGCATACAAGATTATTCGACAAGGGTATTACTGGCCCTCCATCCAGAAGGACTCAGCTGATTTCGTGCGGAAGTGCGACCAATGCCAGAGGTATGCCAATGTGCAGAAATAACCTGCGAATTATCGGACTCAATTGGCAGCCCCATGGCCCTTTGCCCAGTGGAGGATGGACATTCTTGGCCCGTTCCCACCAGCATCAGGGCAAAGGAAGTTTCTCCTAGTGGCCATCGACTATTTCACGAAATGGGTGGAAGCCGAACCATTGGCCCAAATCACAGAGGGCAAGGTGGAAAGTTTTGTGAAAAATTCCATCATCTTCAGGTTCGGTATCCCACACGTCATCATCACGGACAATGGGAGACAATTTGACAATCCGAAGTTCAAGGACTTCTGTGCTCAGTACCATATCCAGCATCGGCTAACATCCGTTGCTCATCCACAGTCCAACGGAGAAGCCGAAGTCACCAACCGAACCATCCTCCATGGTCTAAATACAAGGTTGAACGCGCTGCCAAAGGGCTTTGGGCCGAAGAACTAACCTCTGTTCTTTGGGCATACCGAACTATCCCAAGAACAGCCACCAGTGAATCTCCGTTCAACCTAGCCTACGGTACTGAAGCCGTGCTACCTATCAAAGTCTCCCTATAGTCCTTAAGAATTGATAACTATGAAGAGCCTGAGAATTCTGATCACAGAAGGATTGATCTGGATTTGCTATCAAGCACCAGGCTACATGCCCAGATAAGAATGGTGGCATACCAGCAAAAGGTCGCCAAGTACTACAACGCAAGGGTGAAGGAGCAAACTTTCTGCACGGGGGACATGGTATTGCAAAGAGCAGAGGTGTCCAAGCCAACGGAACAGGGTAAACTCTCCCCCAATTGGGAAGGCCCATATCAAGTCGAAGAAATCATTCGACCAGGGACATATCGACTCAAGACCCTAGAGGGGAAGACCCTATCCCGGCCATTGAATATACAAAACCTTCGCAAATACTATCAATGAAAAAGTTCAAAAAAAAAAAAAAATCCTGTGCAAAACTCCTCAACCCTACTCAATTCAGAATGGCTAGTTGCATCGACTAAACGACAACAACCCAAATGACCCGATCTAAAAAATCGATCAACTGCGTAAAGGAGAGTCTGATCCACTCACCTTATCGGTATGCCCGATGAGCGCAATGGATGGCCTAACCAAGCCACCAAAAAGATCAAAGGTGCAGGGATGGTTTTCGTAACCTACCCTACGGTGAATCCGAACACGCGCCAAGGCGAGCCTGAACAGCCTACCTTAATCATGACAGAAAGTGCACGGGATGGTGTAAACACCCTACCCTACGGAAAATCCGAACACGTGCCTAAAAGGACCACTGTTGTCCTCTCTGTCAATAACAAACACTCTCAGAACGGTCCAACGGACCCTACTTCTTCTCTACAAACCGCAAGTGGTCTATGGAGTCTACATTATGGACGAATCGTGATGCAACACATCGCAGAAAATACACGGGAAGAGGTAAAAGAAAAGATCTTTCATTTCTTTCAATTTTTTATAAAAAGAAAAGAAAAGAAAGAGAAAAGAAAAAAAGAAACTCTCCTAAAAAGAGAGTAAGAAAAAGTAAAGAAACTCTCTTAAAGAGAGATGCAAAAAAAAAAAAATAGAGAGCAGCAGCAGCAATAGCAAGGTTGGAAAATTTGCATTAACCCCCGACGGGTATTTTCCATACCATCGGGGAGAGACCAAATAGGATGACGAAGGGCCCCCGGGGTTCCCGTCCAAACTCGAGTTCGACCCCTCATCAGAGTCAGAATTGAATTCGTGGCCGGGGAAGAGAACGGAGGGTTTGATATTATCCAAGCCCTTCAAGTCATAAAACTTGGAGGCTTTCTTCCGGCACTCCCAAAATCCCTGGTGGAAGGAGTCCAGGGCCACCCCGGTGAGCTCATCCTTAAATGAGGCAGAAGTTCTAAAGTTTGCAACGGCATCCGTCGCCTCCTTCTTTGCCTCCTCTGCCACCGTGATCGCCACCGTGACTTGGGCCCGGGCCTCCCTCAACTAAGCCTCCAGAAGGCGGACCTTCTTCTCGAGATGGTCCACCAGAGGCTCGTCCTCTTCACCTACAGGCCCAGATGACTCCGGACTTCATTTCCTCTTGGGGTCAATAGCCCTCCTCTTCGCTGCACGATGGAGCTCAGAAGTGCTGAACCTCATCGCTAATAGAAGGAAGACACCAACCGAAATGATGGCCTTCGACGGTAGGGGGGCAGGGTCTTATTTATAGAAACCCTGCGCCCACAACCGACTGTGGGGAGGTGCGTCCCACGTCCTTCCCGGCCATATGAGAAGGTGCCACGTGTCCGGGTGATGCTTCAAGAACCAGAAAGTCTCTCGGAAGCCATCCCCAGAACCGCAACCGCCGTCGCTTCGAATCCGGAGAAATCCGCATTGTGCGATGGCATCATTAATGGTCTCTTTTTGGAAAAAAGAGACCCAACGGCTTATAAGGCGTAAGAGATTATGACTGTACAAATTTTGACGTAATCAAATCCCCCTAATTATTGATTAGCGGGGAGATGACTCCTGTCCGCCCCAACGGACAAGCTCAACATCCGAAGAAAGGCAACGCAATGGAGTTTTGGTCCATTCAAGGGTTCGTCCTCACCAACTGAATGGCCTTCGGCCACGACATTCAACCAAGTAGAAAAGAGAATGGTAAAACCGGCTCTTATCGACTGGATGGCCTTCGGAGGCTATCGTTCGACTAGGCAAAAGGAGAAACGATAGAACCGTTTCAGGCTACAAATGAGGCACAACAATGTATATGCAAAGAAAGGAGAATTTATTCCAAAATATGGAAAAATTGCAATACAAAGTTTATTGGCAATACAAGTAAGAAAGGAAGAAAATACATTCAGAGTGATCCAGGTCACTCAACATCAACAGGAGAAGGCTCCACACCACAGGACTGGAGCAACTTGTCAACTTGCTCAGAGAGGATCTCATCAATCTGGGCTGGGACGGGAGAACCTTCAGCCTAGACTCCTCCAGCCTGAGTCGCCACCTGGGCCGAGATCAAAGCTGGGATCACCTCCAGATTTTCGACTGGGGTAGCAGCCTCCTCCGCCGGACATGGCGACTCCTCGACCTCCCCTGCGGCTTCGGCCTCCTCCGCTTCTTCTCCTTCCTCTCCAATTATGTTGTAGGAGGGGATCATCGAAAGGTCGAGGTGAGGGAGGGTCTCCTTTACCTTGGAAAGCCCATTGTTGAAGCTGTGCTGGTAGGCATACAATGATGTTTCATCAATCTCTGTCTGAAATTGCGAAGACATCTTGAAGTCAGCTATGGCATTGTCTATTTGCTTCCTCAAAGCTTCGAACTCCCTCTTGGCGGCTTCGGCCTCCCTCTTAGCAGCTTTGAATTCCAGGATCGCCTCTTTGGCCCTCCTAGAAGCCTCCTCAGCCACCTTGGACAGGTCCTCCATCCTCTCCTGATTCTCCCTAGCAGTCCGCTCTAGGGATTCAACTTGCTTCCTGCTCCTGTTCCACCCTACCTCTTGTCCCGCTATCCTCGAGTGGGCGCTCTTCAGTTCGCCCTTTAGGTCACGAACTTCATCAGTTCCCGGACAAGACGGTCCTCCATGGATTGCTTCAGCTCTTCGGCTACTTCCTTGGCAGCCCTAGCAGTCTGAAGCTCCTCGTTGAGGTCGTAGATGAGGCTGTCCACGTTCCCCAGGCCTTCCTCTATGAAGGTGAAGTCATAGACCAACTACATCAAAAAAGAAGAATCGAGGATCAAATAACTCTCAAGGCAAAGGAGGCGGTGATAGTCATACCTGTTACAGGGTGGCAAAGCCAGAATCAGACACCTTGAGAAAGCTCCGGTTCCGGAGAATTGCCAGGTTGTGGGGCTGTATCGTACCCTTCAACACCTGCCTGGCTTCCTCCGGAACCAGCAGCTCTCCCATAGGCGAGAGCTCCGAAGGGTTCGTCGAACGGCCTCCAGCTGAAGAAGCTCCGTAGACAGACTCTCCTTCGACTTGCCGTGCTTTGCCCCTATCGGCAGCAGAGGGGCAAACCGGCGGCACATCCATTCCTTGAGATGGGCCCCCCGTTGTGTCGACTGCGGAGGCGACCACCGCTGGAGTCTCGACTAGACAGGGCCTCGCTGGAACCCCTTCCGCAGCCGCTGCATTTTCCCCCAAGGTGACTCGAGAGGACGAAGTGCTTTGGTCCCCTTCGAGACCATCTCTCCGAGCTTTCTTCCGAGCTGCAGACCTGGTGGAAGGGGCCTGTGCAACCCTCCTCTCCGAAGTCTGGCGAAGCCAGCTCAAATTGCGCTTCATCCCACCACTTGCAGACAAAGGGAATCACCTCAGTTAAATGAACTACAATGAAACCTAAAGTAGAGGAGCATAAATTTTTACTGCTATACCTAGTGAGGGGAATTTACTGATTCCCGCTCGATGGAGGTTCCTCTCCTCCAACAACTCCCGGATAGGAGCAACTTCCGAGTTGGTCAGAAGATTATAATCCAACTGATCGATTGCCAAGATTTTCTTTCTGTCATTGGCGGTCAGGCGAGGCTTCTTCCACACAGTGTCGAAGCCCCATGGGTCGAAAGACAACACAAATACAAAGACAGGTTTCCACCCGTGGATGGCGTTGGGCATGTCCTTAATCACCCTGCGACCTGATCTGGGACCGATCACCCACCATCCGTTGTTGTGGAAGTCCCTCTTGAGGACGAAAAGGGTCGAAAACAAGTTGGTCCTAGGCTCTACGTTGGCGATGCTGCACATGACCAGGAACCCGCAGATGTTCCTGATGCTGTTTGGAGTCAACTGCGCTGGCACCACTTGGTACAAGCGAAAAATTTTAACAAAGAAGGGGTGCAGGGAAAACCGAAGACCAGCCTTCAGGTGATCTTCGTATACAGCTAGGCACCCAGGGGGAGCTTTGTTCGCCCGCTCCTCGGGTGCGGGGAGGACAAAGGGAAATTCCTCAAGAATGCGGTAGCGTTTCCAAAGAAGGGTTGCCTTGCTCTGAGAAACCGAGCTGGGGATCGACTCCGGACCAATTGCATCTCCGGCCCCCGAGGGCCCAACTTGCTTCCTCTGACTCTCTATGGTCTCTTCCATGACAAAGGAATGAAGCAAAGGAGCAGAAAGAGAATTCTACCTGAAGAATAGACCGGTTGTCCAGAACGGTTTAGGCGGAGAATGAGATGAGATTGAAGAAGCTTCCTTGCCCAGACCTTCACCCTTCTCCAAAAGAAAAGTAAGGGTCTCTGGACCCCCACAGAGGGTTAATTTGACTCAAGGTTACCCTGGGAGGTAACCCACTAACGACTGACCGCCAGGATAAGATCTATCCTTCATCCAACAGGCGGAGAACAGCCACCACAACTATCCAAATCCCAACCAAAAGATTGCCTCAACCACTGTGCAACGGGACGAGGAGGGATAGCCTCAGGGCCACCTACTTTTCCTCGATCCGGGAATGGCACCTGTTCATCATCTGATTCTCAGATCATGATGGATAGCCCAATAGAGGTCCCGTAATCAAACACGCCGTCTCTCAGGAAGAAAGGAACAAGGCCATAATACTCTCACTTCTCGAGGCAGATCTTCGCTTCGACAACTGAGAGTAGGGGGTAACTGTTGGGATATCCTGGTTCAGCTACGAACCAGGCTCCGGTTAGACTTATCGAAGCCCTGATTCTCCAGACTACGGACTTCGAACTAAGCGAAGGCCAACTGCAAGCAATTCAAGACTTCACACCGAACTACAACATCCGAAGGCTAGTCCTTCGGGTAGTACCTTTGGCCCCCGCCGAAGTCTGAACTACTCATCGACTTCCGAAGACATGAACTTCGGTCCCCGCCATAGACATGATCTCCGGGCTTGGGAAAATACCAAGCCTTCGGCTCATGCAAGGAGAAACCCAAAGCTTGAACCACAATCTGTTCCAAAAATGAAACTGTAACCAACGGTTATAATCGACACTCGTCATGCCATGATCATGGCATGCAATTCCTGCAGCCACGCCTCCGATCTGGCCGGAACCACTCATTGATAACCCACGATCGCAATCATTGGAGAGATTGGCTCCCCATGATTTCCGAGAAAAGAGCGGGCCACAGACCGGAGGCCATCTTTTAAATATGGGTAGGAAGGATGGCTCGAGAGGTATGCGTGAATAATCTCGCACACATACACTTTCAATCTCTAAGAACTCTTTTTCTCTTCCACTCTCGACATCTTCTCCATTCTGTGGCTGGAATCCGCCACTGACTTAGGCATCAGAGTGTCCTCTACCGGAACAACTCCGACAAGGGACTTGTTTTGCAGGTGAACCAGGGAGCGGTCCTGCGATGCAGCGGCTCCGACCGGCCGATCCAGGGACTCCACGCCAATAGTCTGTACTACCAACATACATAAAAATTTTCAATTTAAATGGATTCATTTGTCATTTATCTTTTTTGATTGCTGTGTTTGTTTGCTCTGTTGAGGATGTAACCGTGGTTTATGAAAACCTCATGTTTTCATTAATTAAACTCTTTGTACACTGGATGGTGGGTTGAAAAATTCATCTAAAATCTTTTGTCCTACTAGTTATGTGATTTTTTTTTTTTTGTATTATGTGCTTTACTTTTAATAAATTTGGAAGAAGCCATCTTCTCCTTGTTGCAATAAATAAAAAATAAAAAATAAAAAAAATAAGTATTCCTTATGATTACTAAACATGAATTCAACAATGCAATAGGAAGTACACAAAAAAAAAAAAAAAGCAGGTGCAAGGAATCAAATCAGTTCTTTTTTGTAGCAAAGAATCGAATCAATTCAAAACTCACATTGTACATCATAGTTAACTAGCTTTATTCAAGAAACTTCACAAACAAGGAGGAGAAACTATATATTAGACTGACCCAGTGTAGCAGACCAGGACAAAGGTCACTCACTACATGCAACGAGAATTACCGCTCCATTTATTTACTCTTCAAGATCAGAAGAGGATGTTGATTCATATTTAAACTCTTTTATAGCCTGTTGCATGAAAGCATAAGTCAGGCTATAGAAGTCTGTAGGCTTGGTGCAGTTTATATGCATTGACGAACTTCCAAGGGAGCGCATTCGGTCAGCAAGCACTTTTGGAACAACCGGCAAGTAGTTTTTGTAATCATTGTTGTGATCATCATCACTATTATTATTATCATCATTACCATCATTGCGGTCATCATTGCCGTATCTGTACTCGCAGTTTTCAACATGCAAATGAATAAGATTCGGAAATGCACCACTCTGGAGGGAAGATTGAAGCAGCCCATCATCTACATTCATCCGTAGTTCTCTGACAGAAGGAAAATCTGATGGCAGTGCTCTCAGCTTTGGGCATTCACCTATGGACAACTTAGAGAGACGGGGAAGGAATTCTCCACTGCCTACCGCAAACCATTCCTCCAAGTCTGACATGAACGCCAGTGCCAACTCCTCCAATGCAGGGAATGCTCCTTCTCCACCATAAAACTCCGAGCCTAAACACTTGACGGCAGGAAGCATGAGCAATTCGAGGACCTTGAGATGTGATAACTGCCCGAGTGCCGGAAGGCTCTTCACAGCAGGAAGCATGAGCAATTTGAGGACCCTAAGGCTGTGTAGCTGCTCCAATGCAGAAAGATGCTCACATCTAACACAAGACGTCAGAGACAGTTCGACCAAATATGGAAGGGAAGACTCCATCAGCCACCATGGAAGTGTCCTGCCTACATATCCTTCTATCTTCAGTTCCTTCAAATTTTCATGTGGCTGGAGATCTCCGAGCAAATCCTCTACAAAGTCAGTATCGGTATCCCAGTCTTGTGCGGCAAGCGCTTCGACCAATTCCTTCATATTTTTTTGCTCGTTCTGAGTCTCATCACATGGTTGCCTTGGCTTCACGTAAGCATTGAAATCCCATGACAATCTTAGTGAATGAAGGCCCTGTTTCTCCTTCAAGTTGGCTTTCCTGGCCTCTGTAGCTTCACTTGCATTCTCAAGTCCTCTAATATCCAACTCACGTTCAAGATTCAAGCAACCAAGCTCACCAAGTCTGCAATCGTTGTTCCCATCAAGCACAAATATGGGCAATGTCCTCAGGTGACTCAACTGTCCTATCGCTGGAGGCATGCAGACCAGCATATAACATGATTGTATGTCTAGATGTATGAGGCTTCTCATATTCTTCAAATTCTCTGGAAGCCTATGCAGGAAGTAACAATATCTGAGGATCAGTGACTGCAGATTTAAAAGAGAGCTCAGGGATTCAGGCAATGTTTGGATCTGGGAAAATGAGAGGTCCAAGGTTTGCAAAGTCCTGACATGACCAATGGAATTGGGTAGGGAAAGAAAATTTTTGCAACCATGGAGATTCAAATATAATAGATTCTGGAGGTCACCAATAGTTTCGGGCAGTGCTCGAAGTTGTCGACAAAATGACAGGTCTAATATCTGCAGATTCTGGAGAACAGCGATACATGGTGGTAGTGTTTCGATGTTACTTGATGAGAGGTCAAGGTATCTTAGATGCTTAAGCTTTGCTACTGAATCTGGCAAGGCTTTCACGGGACATCCGCTAAGATGTAATGCACGCAGCAACTTCATTTTGGAGAATATAGTTTGAAGAAGAACATCTTCCTCATCTTCTTCCTCCATTTTGCTTCTGGATGCAATAAAATACAAAGTGCGCAGCCTCTCTGCATCTTTGAGAGGTTCCAATATTGACTTTGTCGGGCCTCTACATACAAGTGATGAATACCGACAATTTTGGGAAATTACTGTCTCATTAACAGCATCTGCAATTGAGCATTCATCACCTGCAACGGATCGAGCAAGATCGTGAACCAGGTCATGCATCTCAACCTGCCTCACCACACCATCCGAATCTTCCTGACCGCTCTGGAATAGCGATCTCGATAACAACTCATCAACATACAGCAAACCCATTATCTCCAAGTATGTACCTCCATTAGATGATTGCACAAAGCCTTCTGCAATCCATAACCGGGCCAATGTCTCTTTTCTTATTCCTTCACCTTTAGGAAATATTGAACAATATGCAAAGCATTGTTTCAGGTGCGATGGCAGATGATCATAGCTCAGCATCAGAGCAGGTAAGATTTCATTCTCATCATCCGGCAAGTTCCAAATTTCACTCTCCTTGATGGCCAACCAATGACTCTCTCCTCTCCTAAAACGCATCAAACTTCCTAAAGCCTTTGCTGCTAATGGAACACCTCCACATTTTTTCACAATCTCCTTCCCGATGTCTACCAATTTTGGGGTCTTTTCACAACCTCCCAATCCAAATGCCCTTTTTTCAAATAACATCCAGCAATCATCCTCCGATAGACCCGATAAAAAATGTGGTGCAACGGTTCCCATGATAGAAGCCACTCTCTCACTACGTGTGGTCACTATGACTTTACTTCCCCTGGCACTACCGGTCAACACAGTTTTCAGCCTATCCCATTTTTCATGATTCTCATTCCAAACGTCGTCAAGCACGAGAAAAAATCTCTTATCCCCGATCAACTCTCTAAGCTTATGCTGCATTAAATCCATTCTTGTGAGACTACATTCGCTCCCACTCACCGCTTCAATGATCGATCTAGTAAGCCTTTTAACATCAAAATCATCAGATACATAAACCCATATCATTAATTTTTCAAAATGCTCACGCACCCTCTGATCATTATAAACTAATTGAGCAACTGTCGTCTTACCTAGCCCTCCCAATCCAACAATAGCTATCACGCCAAGATCCCTTTTATCAGACATGTCAATTAGGAAATCAATTATCTTTTGTTTATCTTCCTCTCTTCCACGAACTTCAGATTCAACAATCATAGAACCAGTCTCTTCTCTCACTGTAGTCTCGGTCCTGATGTTTTCAGCAACTCGCTCCTGTAGATGAAACTTGGTCCTCTCCCCTGCAATCTCATCTAATCTCTCCCTAATCTTCTTTATCTTACCAGCTATTTTAGACTTAAACAAAATTAATTTTGGGCTTGAAGGAAGTTGACGCACCTTTCCAATCGTGTTGCCTTTGTTCTTTGATCTTCGTTTCATAGCTTCGGCTGCAACCTCATCCAACAGATCATCCACATCATAAGCCACATCTTTGAGCTTTCTCAGCCATCCTCTGAGAGCTTTCTCCTTCACCTGCCTTGCCCCGGCATCCTCAAGAACATCATGGATCGTCGATAGAGTACTCTCCAGCTTTTTCAATTCCTTGTCGACACCCATCAACAACCCAAACTCGTCGAGGATTTTGTTGCCCAGCTTGTCAAACACCAACCTCAGGAGACTGGAAACGACCACCCCTGTCATTGCTCCTTCGTCTGACACCTAGGCAGCGATGTTCTCAGTGCTCCTCTTCTACGTACTTTTGTTCTTATGATTGCTTGATCACTCTCTCAAACTACAGATTCTGAGCACCATTACCGCATCTAGGACAGGGAAGTTGCAGTGAACTTTCCGTCAAAATGCATCCACCTACTCCCATCATTCTTAAGAAATCTTTAGCAATCACTCAGCGGGGTCCATCCATGTGCCCTTCTAACCACTTCAAATGGAATTGATAACTTTCGGCAGAGTAAAGCAAAAGAATAAACGAAAGTTCGCCGACAAGACTTTGCATTATCGGTTTCTTTAGAGGAAGGTGCGTAGATTGTCCGGGCCGGGCATCATTCGCAGATTGAAGAAGCCTAATTGGAACTAGGAAGATTCTATTAACTTGTGATATTGTTGAAAGTTGGCATTGGGACGGTTCGATGCACTTATCACAAAGATACCAGAGACTGGAAGGGAAGACTTGGGAGCTAAGCTAGATATTGACATATTTTGTCAACGGCATCGTGGTAGGGGGAGGGGTGGACTTGCAAAATTAGATGGTAGTTTCTTCAATAATGTGTCATAATACATTGGTTCTTTGCTTATGCAAACCCATAAAATCTTTTTCTGCAACCAGTTGATAATCTGAATGGTACGACGATGATGATGATGATTAGAATATTATCGTGGCAATTTTCCCATTCCTTGATAATCCCGGACATTGGCAAAGTTCATCCTTAAGTCTACGTAAGTAGCAAAATTGGCGCCTAGCATGTTATGGACTCTTGAATAGATCAAGCAGCATCCCCTCCAAACCTCTCATTTACAGATAAGAAATACAGCAGGCTTTTTAAGCTGCACCTTTTAATCCTGGCTTTCAATAGTAATTTGGGAGGGTGTAGAACTAAATTATCTGTCCAATGAACCATAGCAAAAATCGTTTGTATCCTTTGGCTGGTAACTCATTCTACAAGTAGCAAGCTACAAAGCTAATGAAATCTGCATATAGATATTGGGCCAAACCTCCTCGACATAACAACTAAATGAGCATACCATAGTGATTCAATTGAAATTCATTATTGAGCTTGATGGAAAAGGCAAAATTTACCTAGGAGACATGAAGACTGATAAAATAACTCAAATTTCTATTCTGCTTCAATTAAGAAATGAATGGAAGAACTAAATGATTATATTAGATGGTTTATGGGCTGGTAGCAGCTGTTCACGTTTACAGGATTCTTTTGTTATCAGTGCTCACAAAATGGAGAACAAAGAAGGGGATTTATACGGTCAATGGACTGATTAAGGAATTTAAGAACCTGACCACTTCAATGTTCTCATATCATTGACAATTTCCATTGCAGTGGTGGGTGACTCCATTGCTGAAAGCTTCTTTGCGTTTCAAGTTAGGCCTGTTTAGTCCCCAGATGCGGATTGTATGGTCATCACTGGCTGATGCAAGCATGTGAGGGTTTGCTGGGTTCCAGCTCACACAGTTGACAGAACCAGAGTGTCCTGGAAGTGCCTCGATGAGATCTCCAGTTTCCCGATGCCATATATACACCTGATATTACAATTATCCCATCATCAGTAAGGACATCAACATCGTCTACTCTTGGACAGGTTATAAATTCACATGTGCAGTAACAGGCCAAAATTTTCAAACAAAAATTCATGGCAATGATATGGCCTGATTTCTTAAGCTATGAAAGAATATAGTTTGCAATTTGAACAGAACAAGAGAGGTTGTAAAACTATGTATTCAGATCTGTTAGATGTCTTTCACTAATCTTCCACAACTGAATATCAAAGAATGACTGGTTATTCAACAAAGTATGTCCTTCAGAAAGTAATTATAGATTATGATATGATCAATAAGCTTAGTGAAAGAAAGATAAAGGCAGAAATTATTGATTTGACTTACTGTGGTAAAGATTAAGGTTCACTAAAACAGGAAGATTCTTTTTCAAGTTTATCCCAGTCATCGAAGCAGGACAAAAAATGAGGCAACAAATTTTTTTACTTGCCCAAAGTTCATGTTATGAAAACAAATATCTGGTCATTCATTATAAGTTTTATAGACAGTTGTGACGAAGAATTTAACTTACTCGTCCACTAGTAGACAATCATAATATCATCATTCGATAACTTTCTATGGCTGTCAACTATTAATGATCACAGCAGTAAAAACAAAGCAGTCATGCAAATCAATTGCTGGTCATGGTTTCCAAAATAAAAGGGCTCCAGATGATAAGGATCATAAAATAAAAAAACTTTTTTCTACGACAGACATGTATCTGTGCATTATAATGAATAAAGCTATTATTCATTTTATAAGTTCACCAATTGAATATCCATATCAATCAAAATACACAACTTAAATAGTGACATTTCTCAGAAATTTAACCAGTGTTGGGAGCTCATAAATGAACTTAAACATGAACAATTTTGAATATTAACATACTTTTCCATCCTTCCTATATTTATGCTAAAGATTCTTTCTACTTTATTGCCTTTTCAAAATCCAAAACTCCTGGAGAATTAATTACACCTGATATGGGAGGACAACTTGTCAAAATATATCCATGCACACAGGTAAAGGATCATATTATCAACTGAGATTTTCCAAACAACCCAACCTGCATCCCATATCTCCAGTTGGAAACAAATCCATTACCAATAGGAAGTAAAACAAAAGCACGAGTTACCATGTTCACTTTGCTCAGTATATTGTCTTACTGGAACATGCATTCAGCCAACATGGAGGACTAGCGATTATATAAATGCTCACAACTACTAATCTTAACAAACAAAAAGAATAAAATCTTCATACCTGTGAATCTTCACTTCCACTAGCAATGAAAGCCTGCTTATATCCCCCAAAACAAGACCTTATTAGAAATCGGCTGCGCTTGTGACCTCTGTATCTCGTGACAAATATCGGATCATCCTTTATGCTCCACAAGTGAATCTCCTGGTTCACTAGATTTATGAGCAAAAAATTGTCATCTCCAGATAGTGAAAACGAAGTAACTATCTGGTCCTCTTCAATCAGCTTCTCCAGCTTTGCCTGCCTATCAAGCAACAGAATTGCAGTTTCCCTGCATATGCTTATTACCCACCTGCCATCTTTCGTGACTGCCATCTCAGAGCTACTAGTTGTTCGCTGCCCTTTCCAACATTCCAGCTCTTTCCCATCCAAATCCCACAAGCAAGTGCTGTCATCTGCCCCACCAGAAAAAATTTGTCTTCCATCTGGGAACCAGCCACAAGAAATCGGGCTAAGACCACTCTTTTCATAGACATGGAGGCAATCTCCAGTACGAACATCCCAACGCCTCACAGCTTCTTCAACTCCACATGTGAGCAGCTGCTGGTCATCAGGGCTCCACGCAACCATCAGAACAGATTTCTGATGACCAGATAGCATGTGCTTCAATGACAGTTCCCCATCTTCATGGACCTAACAAAATAGGAAATAGTGTTCATCCAAGCATAAGAAAGATGGTCGATTTCAAATAGGACAGGAGCGAAAGTATTAATTCTTTTTAACAGAGTAAAAGATACATCTGCCATCATAAAATTGACAGTATTTCCATGACATCAATCAAAAAAATTAAGTGCGTTCAGCTGTCATTCTAAGGGATAGCATGTGCTTGGTCACACATCCCAATGCAAAGGCAACAAGAACTAAACCAAGATTGGTTTTTAGGGGACAAAAAACTAGTGCTTTTGAAGTTCTATTTGGATCCACTTAGAATGCCTATGCAACATCATGGAGGGTATCTAACATCAATAAAAAATAGATTATACATGCATAAATAAAGTAAATGTTGAGGAAACCTCAAAATATTTCGACTTTCAGTTCTCTAAAGAAGTTGAGAGTAAGTCCAAGTTTGCTGGCATTGACAGGTATATGATTTATGATTTACTGTATGCTACAGGATATATCTCAAAGCACTATTCACCTTGGGTCTGTGCTTGCTTAGAGGGGGTCTGTGCTTGCTTAGAGGGCAACATGAAGCAAAAAGGTGAGAACGGAGAATTGAAAGTAAACGAGTAAGGATGGTTTCTGTCATGTTGTCCTGAAGAGGGTTTAGAAGTTCAAGGTAACAAATCCTGGTTTAGGAAGTAAATATGTTTTAGTTGGAAGATGAAATAAATTACAACATGTGGAATATGGAGAGTTCTTGGTCCAAAACTTAAACATGGTTGGCAAAAGCAATAACTATACAGTTTTTGGTTTTGGAGATCACCCACTTAACGATCTAGACCTAGGGACTGATCAATCTCTTGAACAAGGGTTCCACTCATCGAAAAAGAATTCTTCAAGTTATCCCAAAAATAGAAGAAAAATGTGGAGAGACAGCAATTGAGAAGATAGAAGACTGCTTTTTTTTTTCTTTCTTACTTTTCAGCATATAATCAAAGATTATTTTGTTCTTTTCATTCAAGGATCTTTTGTGTCAGTCCATCTTCCACTCATCAGAAAAGAAATCTTCAATTTATCCAATAAAATAGAAGAAAATGTGGAGACAAGTGACAAGACAAAAAACTAGTATTTTACTGTGATACTTTTCAGCATATAATCAAAGATTATTTTTCTTCATTTTTGTTCAAGGTTGATTTTGTGTTAGTACACCTTCAATAAGTAGAAGGGAAAATTTAAAAGAGATGATAGAGTTTCGAAGTGATATCTTGTTAATGTTGCAAGAAATACGTACTTCTCTACTTTCCAAATGCTGTCTCATCTTTGTTGACTTTCCATAATATTAGGTTCACGATCCACCATCAAGCAATGTTGGAAATGATCTAGTAACAGGAATTCAGTTGACTTAAAGTTACAAAACTTTCAAATCTGAGTGTCTTTCCTCCAAATCTGATTGCAAATCAGATCTTAGAAGTTTAACAGATCTGGTTGCAGGAGTTAGCATCAAAAAATAAAAAAGCAAAATCCATCTTGGGATGGTCGAATTCATGATTTTAAGTTTCCACCATGACCAAACAGAAACTGCCCCCAGTTTCAGATTTCGGTTTGTTTCAGTGGTTACAGTTAAGTTTTAGCTGAAACTGGTCAATTTCAACCAAAAAGTAGGCCAAAAGTACCCATAGATGTTTTTTTTTATAAATCGTTCTTTTGATGTTTTCTATCATATAGTTGTTATTTATCTGTTTATTAAGTACATCAGCTATGTACTATGTAATAAAAATTTTCAATGGATTTTTCCTTGTTTCATGAGCTAAAAAGGGATATATAATAAATATAATTCTTAATGGCCACACTTCTAATAACCCTTATATTAATATTTAACGATCTAAACAACTAAATAGGACAGACATATTTCAAAAAAATAATACTTTTATGTACAATAAATTAAAAGCATTTCATAACTTCTTGGATTGGCGGGGAACCATCTCATTTTTATCCTCATCTCTATCAATACTGCAACCACATTGTGACAATGACGATCACCACTATTAACTCATCTTGCAATAATATGCGGTATTGAATAGCTAAATTTGATTTATTTTATACTCCCATATACTTGTCTTGTTATTTATGCTTGATTGATTGATATTTGGTATTTCACCTAAGAGATTGGAACATTCATGTAAGATATTTAATGCAGATTCAACATAATTTAATTTCAAATTAAAATTACTCAAATTATATAAATTATGACTCTAGATAACTTAAAACACAATCAAATGATACCTTGATTTTTTTTTTTTTTTCGTACTATTTTCAGATTTTTCCAAGCTTTCTAGTTGAAACTCTAAAACTTGAAACGGAACTGCTGAAATCACCAAAACTGAAACTCCATCCAAGGTATCAAAACAGAAACCAAAACAAAGTCAAACCTTGGTCCAATTTCATGTATTATTTGACATGGTAACTCAAGCAAACTGCAATGTGAAACTTAAGCCACCCAAAGGAAAGTTCAGGCTATTTGATTATACTTCTCCAAGAAGCAGCAATTAATGATGACTTAAAACCTTTGTAATATTTCACAATAATTAAGGATCATACTGTTGTAACAAGAGCTCAAAGCAGCTGGAATATCTAGTTCCATCAAGAAATAGTCAGTAGTTTATAGAAAAGGTAAAAATGAAAAACCTTCTCTTTATCAAGCTTACACAAGGTACAGGTACCTCATTTTCATAAAAATATGAAAAGCACAATCATTTGGATCTAGTAAGTTATCCAAGGAATATAGTTCAATCCAACAAATTCAAAAGGGCAATTTACTGAGTACTGTTGAATATTGATCTTTTCTTTGTTCAATAGTGGAAAAAAAGATTGAAAGAACATGCAGAGTGCATCATATCTAATCAAAAGACAGAGAAAAGAATTATAATGAAGAGATGTACATCTCACCCCATAGAGGAGCTATAAAGGAGGTCAAGTCTTCAAATTTGAAGAATGAAAGAAAGCACACGTGATAGCTTCACAAAATGGAACTTCTAAATTTTTTTAGTACTCTTACCAAGAGATAACATGCAAATATGGGTGAACCAGCTTATTAAGAGTTTAGTTAAGTAAAAATGAATCAATCTTCCTTTGTATATTGATGACTTGAAGAAAAATTTATAGTGCAACGATAAGATTTGTAATTTTGTATGACTCAAAATGTTGGGCAATAAAGTGGATACCAGACAGCAAATTGAATGTAGCAGAAAGCAGAATTATGAGATGGATGTACTAAAATAGGAAGCTTAGTGGCCTGGAAAGAAATAAGGATGAATGAGAAGCTCTAAGAGTTGTACAAATGAAGGATAACTGATGAACTGATAATTATGGTATGGCAATGTGCAATAAAATTTCAATGATGCTTGAATAAGGAGAAACTTAAATTTTGTTGAAGTATGCAAGACCAGGAGAGAAAAGCCTAACATAAGATGGATGGAAGTTGTCAAAAAGGAAATAGAAAAGACCGATATAAAATTGGAGATAGCCATAAATAAGGATAATGAGGATTCATAGAGCAAACCACAATAAGATTGAACAAGGCTTAATGATTATGATTAAGATTATACACCATTCACCCTTTATTTGTAGTTTTCCAAAGAAAAAGAATGTCTATATGCTCCCACCAATCTAATATAGATAATGCTCTAAAAACAAAGGATACACATTTGATCATGCATTTGACATCTATATCCAGGAACACAAGAGTGGAACCTCCATGTGAATGATGGTCCAGATATCAGGCATGCCATCTTTCAGATCATATAATCTCACAAATATAAGAATGTATATCCATGCATATGGAACAGACATCAACAATGTATAATGGGGGTGTATGACAACAAAACAGCCTAGACCATAACTATGCGTTGGAGAGTTCAATCAAAGTTTAAGCCTACTTTCAAAATTCTTGCTGAAGCATTATGGAAAGACATCCAGGAGTGCAAAGGAGCAGTGCTTCGTGAGCTAGGTCTAGATCAAGCTCAGATCATTCTCTAGCCATGCTGAGCTCAAGCCAGCAAGTTTAATTTTGAGAGCAACTAGAGCTGATCACAAACTGCTTGTTTAAGAAAACTGGTGAGAGCTTGAGATCACTCAAGGACTTTATTTATATACTTCGAGCTGATTCCCCTGGCTGTATATTAACCTTATAGTCAAATTCACTCAATTTAATATACATTTATTTTTATAACAAATGAATATAAATATTTATATAAAATTTAAATAATGCAAAATATTTATAAGTTCCTTATATTTCATATTTCGACCTTAATCTAGCTAAAAGATAAAGCAAGCTAAGCATAGCTTTAGCTTGGCTCATTTGTTAATCTAAGAATTTATCCACATTATTGGCTGACCACAACCTGCCCCACAAACAACTCACTCATTTGGCAGTTCTACATAAACTTATCGATCATTGAGCACTCAGAAAAATACGGCAACAAAGATGGTAGGCAGACTTATGATTTTTTTAAAATAAAGGAATCTACGGTTTTCTTAAGATGAAGTACTTCCATATATGGAAGAAAAGTCAGGTAAGAGTTTAAACTCTACAATACAAAATGAAAGTGGAGGGACTTTTAGAAGAGACAAGTGACAAAGTCCTTATGCAGGCACATTTATATTGTAGGATAGCACCAGCTCATGGTGTTGAACAATGGTTGACTTTCATGGAAGCAAAAGTGACAATATTGTTTGCTATACTACGTCTAGAAGAAACCTACTGAATGAGACCAGTTGATAGAGATGATGGAATCAAAGGGTGAGTCCTCTAATTTCTTCTCCTGAAAAGCTTTCATAAATTAATTGCAAAATTTCTATTGAACCTACCGCTGAAATGAGCATGTATCACCCACAAAAAAAAAAAAAAAAACAATAAGCACAATTGAAAAAGTTTATATCGTCCACCACTTTATGTTACTAATAAACAAGTAGCAAAATTATGTAGTGTATTCACCACTAAGAATATGGAGAAGGCAACAAAAGTAAACTCCAACTCTAACCGCATACTAAACCAGATTGATGTTGGAGATCAAGTTACCAACAAGCACATGAAACAAAGGAAAGACTGAGCAATTTCCAACCAAGATCCAAAATTAAAAGTTACCTCCCATATAATTGCAGATCTATCGCTTGATGATGATGCTAAATATTTCCCATAATTCGAGAACTGCAAAAACCATACTTCATCATGGTGTGCTTGCAATACCTGCTCCAAATCATTAGTACATTAGTTTAGGAGATTGTCAACAACAAAGTTTCTAAAAAACGAATTTAATCAAAACAAGAGCTTATGCGAGTTGAATATATATATTTGTCATATCATAAAACAAAGCAAAAACCCCAAGGGTTGCAAAACTTCCCCGCAATCTTTGATATGTTATACATAAAATATATATGCTCTTCTTTGTTGATGCAAGTTGTATGTGTTAATCAAGCACTTGGTAATTGGTCATGCTCACAGATAGGTGTATAACTGGGAAAAATCACTTGCAACGGATGCATAGATTGAAATTTCAAGTGATAATGTTACCATGATGACCGTGAGATATTGAGCATTCAATCTACACTTTAACTTGAGCAGACACAAGCTTCCAAAATTAAGGTAGTGCTGCATAAACACACTTCAGATACTACTTGTTTTCTTTCTTTCTTTCTCTCTCTTTTCTTCTTTTTTTTTTTTTTTTTCCCACCAATCAGGGATTGCTTGCTATGAGCAAGATTAAGACACTTAAACAATCAATACTCTAGTAGGCATGAAGCTGATAATATGTAATTTAAGCCATAGAATAGGTTTTGACATTTGAGACTGTCTTAATCAGAAAAAGATTTTTTTCATCTCTCCACTCCTGTTTCTTCTCTTCCTTCTAGTCTCCCTCACATTTCACCTCCCCCCTTCTCTGCTCCTTTTCTCGATCTTTCATGACAGAGACTTTTCTGCCAGGATAGAACGAAGATGAATAATGAAAACAGAAGGAACAACTAAAGCTACTTGTTTAAGATAATCCAAGCAGCCAACAGCTTTCTACAGGTAGTGCACAGGACTACTAATTACGTCAGCAGTCCAAATATTTGCCTAAAGAAAGAATTTATAGCTTTTTATTCTTTTGCACCACAGATCTAGGTTTACTCCCAGATTCTCAAGAATATCAACCATAGATGGCACAATGTTGGTTCAATTGTCTATCATCACACACAAGAACCAACCTTATGGCACCTCTAGAGGAACGTGATGTTAGAAAGATACCTAGCATGGTTTGAATTTTTCATTTGAATTCTCAAAACAAAACCAAAACATTCCTGTTCAACCTAGAACATTCTGAAGAAATTCAAAGTCAAAATTTGGAAGCACTCTGATACTAGGTTATGAAGGAATTTGAAGTCAGATTTTTGATATAGGCTTGGCTATCTTAGAGCTTAAACCAGATAGATATTGAAAATTTTATGACATTACAAAATAATGTAAAACATATACAATGATTAATTTTTCCTTTTTTAGAACAAGAATTATATAAATATATGTATTAGTAGATGTACATTTGCATCCCACACACACAATACAAATACATACATACATTCATATACACACAAATATATTGTTTTAGGATAAAACTGCCTAAATGATGTACTCAGAGGTCTCAAAAAATACAATATTCTTAAAAATGATATCACAGTGTTTGCTCAACTCATTTGTTCTTATTTATCAATCTTGTCCTTTTTTAATTTGTTTGATATTTTTCAGCTAAAACTAACAAAACTAGGCTGAAGATACCAAAACCACTGGAACTCCCTAAACTGAAACTCATTTGAAAAATGGCCCAATTTTTTTTAAAACGAGAGAGAGATTGATGTATTCGTTATGGTTATGTCCTAGGACATATCCCACAAGCAGAAACCACAGAGGAAATAAATTATGGCAGAGGGGAAAATTAATGTGAAGGAAATCTGGATTTTTCTATTACAAATATATAATACGTCAGGAATAATGTCTACGTCAACTTTATATGTTGATATTTCCCAATGAACAGATATGGTATGTATAGTCATAGCTTTCTGAGATTTTCAAAAAGTATTTGACTATATTGAAAGACGCGAGGAATTCACTACCAGCTTATAGGATTGATGCTAGGCTAAGAACCAATCATTCTCCAACCCCAATGGATCATATTTTAATCCTTTAACCTGATATTAGAAAGATGACATTTTTGATTTTATAAAGATTATGCATGCCTCAAAAAGGATTTTTTATGTGAAATTGACAGCAACTGCCAACTTCACTTAAATATTTTTTAAAAATCATATAGAGGGACCAAAACCTCTATTTTGCTTCGAAAAAGGGGTGAATCCCTTGTTCCAACATTGCAGAGGGGAAAGGGCTTCAAAAGACCTCCCTCCGCCACCATCTCCCTCCCTCTCTCTCCATCCCTCCTCCCTCCCTCTCTCTTTTCCTCGCTTTCCTTCTCCCTCTCCCTGTGCCTCTACCTCTCTCTCCCTCCACCACCAGCTCCCTCCCTCCCTCTCTCTCTCCTTCTCCCTGTCCCCCTTCCTTGTTAGTTCATACCGGAATGACATGGACCATACCATACCACCAGCCTACCAGCATAAGTATCAATTCCAGTACTATGGACCTTGACCATGACACTTGGGCATGAGTTCATAGGAGATTGCCTATAAAATAAAACAATTAGGCAAACACCTAAATCTAACACTCATACAAAAATCAATGTGGCACAAAGTGCAATCCCATTCTTTTCCCAAAACTATACATAACATGGGTTTTTGACCTACAATAAAATATCAAATATTTTCTTGAGAATTTTAACATATTAAAAGCCAAATGAAGAAAATAAACCCCAATCTATTAACCTCTCTCCTTAGGTTTCCTCTCTCAATCTCACCCAATAGTAAGGAAGCAACAATACCTCTCTCACTTTCCTGTCATGCCAAATCTAAACAAAAATTGATAAGGTTAAAATTAGGTCCATCCTAGCTAAGAATCAACTTTGGATATTTTTGAGTTGTGATATTCAACCATAACTGATCCACGAAGTTGGGTCTGAATTTTAGGAGTTTTATGGGACATTTAAATTGATGATGATAATGCCTTTTAGAAAAAGCTTGAAGTCAAACTTGAAAAATACTAATCAAAATTTTGTTGATGAATTTAATTTCTTTCTTTACACTTCCCATATTTGTATGATAGACCATTGTTTTTTATCTCCTACCATTTTGAATAATAAGTTATTTCATTCATCATGTCACAAATCATGCATGACACAAGTTTGAAGGTTGTTTGCAAGGGAAGATTGAGAATAAAGGAGGTCATTGTGGGTGTCCATTCTCACATTGCCCTTCTTGACCATGTTTCAATCCTAAACTTGACAACCTTCTACACCTAAAACTCAACCTCATCACCCTCATCAACCCTTTTATAGGCCCTTATTAGTCTCATCCATCTAACTCCAACTCCAACCACCCTCGTACATCCTTCTTGCCCATGCCACAATATGCATGCCTCTTATCAAATCCAACACTATAACACTATACTCCATCTAACCCTTACCCATCTCCCACACCTACTCCCTTAATCGCCTAACTCTCAACCTAGCCAACCACCAAAAACACTCAATATCATTAATCTCCTCCACCATTCCTAAGTCCCCTTCCAATTGGCTCCCTTTCAACCCTATGACACAAGTCTACCCTAATATTTCCCTCTCTCACCCCCATTGCACCCACCACCTAAATCTTCCTCTCACTTGATGAAAGAAAATGAGATTGGGGGTAATTATATTTTTCTATGATGTATAACAAGTAACCATTACCTAAATTCAGAGAAAGTAATGACATTTCTTTTTTGTGGGGTGGGGGATAGACAGGGAGGAAGGAGAGAGAGATTGAAATGCTTATGCAATGACCCCCCACCCACCCAAAAAATAAAAAGCATAATTCTCTATTTCGAACCTGTACTGTATGAGAAGGAATCTGGTCTTTCCCACATTGATGGTCGGTATACAATGACAGTGAATTATCCAATAAGTTGTGGAAATAACAAGCTTCCCGTTGCACGCTCAGAGCCTGTTCAACCAAATGCTCTAATCTCCTCTCAGGTATCATAATCGTGGGAGGAAACAATTTTTGCAAGTCCTCCATAAGCTTCAGTCGCGAGTTTGAAGTCTCAATTCCCAAATTCACAAACCCAAGTAACACACGCCGCTGAGGAGAGACAATACAACATGAAAGCTCGTGCACTTCTTTTTTGTCAATGCCAAGAGGAGTTATCTCACTTCTCAATGTATTAGTTGCATCCATGACTCTATCCTTGTCCAAAAGTTCAAAGAATTTCTGCTTTAATATCATAAATGATACAGATTTTATAATATTTTCATCACCAAGTCCTATTTTATGCAACGTAACCACGCTTTCATCCCAATTTCCGTCAAGAACTTGCTGCCTGAAAAGATTCACCGCAGAAGAATGCAAGCATATCTCTGACTCTTCCTCCAAAGCTGCTCCACTTCTCTCATAACCAAGAGAATAAAGAGCCTTTGTAATGATCCTCACAAATTCCACCCTTTTAATTACTCCTTTAGAACCAAACATATCATCTTTCCCTTGGGATGGTAAAGGCCTAGCCATTGAGCCTCCCAAAGGACCGATGCGCTCTGAAAGAAATGACTTATCACAGAGATTCCCCAAATCTTCAGAGGATGTTTTCATACGTTTCGAGGGTGGTTCATCGTCTTCAACTCGTCCCATGAAATGCCAGAATCAGCCCATATATATTTATCAAGGCAAGATATTGACAAAGATCTGTGCAAAAGCTTTAGCAAATTGGCGAGATGAACTAAAGAAAAGGATCCTGCATAGAACTAAACCAAAGGGTCCTGCATAGAATTTTAAAAAAAAAAGTTAGAATCCCTCAGAAATCAAATACAACTAGTTCAACTCAATCTCCAGCAGGCAGATGCACCAGTTAAACATCTCAATTAGGATGTTTAAAGGCAAAAGTAAAACCTTTATTAGTTTGCTTGGAATCAAAATAACCTCATGATCTATCCCGTGGACATTGATTTTTTTTTTTAGAGAGTGAGGAAAACCCGAATGAAAGGGATGTCGATTGTTATTCTTTTTTCTCAGAAATCTTAATCTATTTTTAGTTGGATGTAACAATTTTCTTCCAATTTGAAGTAATGGTTGATTGTTATACTTACTGCAAACTATAAGCACCCCAAATCTCACTTTTTCTCATGAGGTAAGAGGAAGACTAAGTCGGCGAAATGCCGACGAGAGAGAAACGTTAATGGATGATGGCAGGTGGCTCGAGAGAGAGTAGAGAAGAAGTCACCTCAATCAGCGACCGATCAGCAGAGTTGGTCGATCCCGAGACCTGTAAGCCTCGCCGGCCTGCCACCGTCCGAGATCGAGTCCAGAGATAGGAGAGGCGGGGGAGTGCTCTCGGCGTGCCCTAGGTCGGAGAGAGCCAAGGGGAAAGAAGAAAGAGCGATCGACCCTTCTCGGACAATGCTGTCCTCCGCACAAAAGAACGGGCATATCAAATAGGTGAGGAAGAAAGAGAAATTCTTTTTTTCCCTTTTTTTTTTTTTCTTGCCAGAGCTCAGGTACTTGACACATCCTTAATTTTATCCATATATCATAGGTAATTATGAATACAAATCCGGAAATTAAATGGATATCCAAATAAGTCAATATTTATTCACATATACAAATATAAATTGGATGTGAAATATGTTGACATTTGTTGTAAATAGATAAGAATATAAGTGAGCTATCAACACTTTTTTTTTCTTTTCTTTTTAACATACTAGATTTGTATTAGGGTTTACCATTCAACAAATCATGCATACTAATTATTGTTGTATATTCGAGCTTAAGACCAGAGTAGGTGCTATGTTGCCCAGTGAAATAACTCAAAAGGGATGTAAATTGAGTTTCTTAAAATCTTTATCAAGTATGTACTGAATTTTAAAATGGTAAAATGATTGTATTGTAATGTATATATGTAAATTATAACTATATTTAATGCTTAAAATAAATAGAGGAGGAGAATAGCAAAGCACACAAACATAAGATTTTATAGTGATTCTGTGCACTCCTAGTACCTATGTCCACTATTTAAAAATCTTTTAAAAATTTTACTATAATCCTTTAAGATTATAGCCGATTTATTTTCTGAGCTTACAAATCAAACTCTTATAGATTTTTTCTTTAGGCTCACCAATACAACCTTGCAATAAGTCAACCCTAGGTTATAGTCCAATTCCAAAGCTTGAAAGGGTCTATCCCCTGATTTCAATTCCCTTGAAACTAGTTATAACTCAAAACAACAAAGTACAAAATTATTAAAATCAAAAGCTCTCAAAAAGAACAAAAAGAATATCGATGAAATTCTTGAAAGATTCTTTGAGTTGTCTTCTTCAATGGAAAAACTCTAATGATTGTAATGATTGCTAGTTATCGAGAATTGAAAATACACTCTTTAAAAATAAAAGCTTTTTTTGGAAGTTAGCTATTAAAAGATTCTCTTGGAAGTACTTGACTTTCTTTAGGGTTCGCTTGCTTCTTCAATAAGTTTGGTGAGAAATAAATATGTTTAGAACCTTCAAAAACCTATTTATAGCTGTTAGAGAGTGGAAACTAGTCGTTTGAAGCTTTGTACAAACTTCTGCAGTTCAGAAAATATAGCCATTATTGTATTGTTAGAAACTGAAGTATCGATACTTGAATTGTGAGTCGATACCTTGAGTCAATACTTGAATTCTAGATATCGACATTTAGGCTATTTTGAAAGTACTACTCTCTGGAATCGTTCTGTGACATCGATACTTGGAGTATGAGTCATCCTTGAATCGACACCTTGAATCGACACTTGAGTTCCAGATATTGATACTTGAGTCCGTACCAAAAATCTAGCTTTCTGCTATTTCCTATAGCATCAATACTTAGAGCTTGAGATGACCAATGAGTCGATACTAAGAGTCAATACTTGAGCATGCCAGCTGAAACTTTGTATACCAAGCTTCCTTCTATTCTGAGTTTTTTCTAAGGATTGATACTTGATTTCCATGAATCGATACTTGGCCTGTGCCATTTGAAGGATGCATGCTAAACTTTAAATTTTGAAACTTTATCATGATTTCTTCTATTCCAACCTTCAAACAGCCAATAATTCAAGATTTTCTTAGCTTTTCCACTTAATGAAGATATTCAAAACATGAAATCCTTCTTACTTAATAGTTGATCATTTGAGTTCATCATTTATAAGGTTGAAGGGTGATGTGGCCAGAACGCTGACGTGGCACGAGGCAGCAGACGTGGAGTCCTCATCAGACACCACGACAAGCTTTCAACATGAGCGCCTTTGTCGAGCTGAGCTCCCATGAAGCAACACCTCTGCTCGCCGAAGGCAAGCTCCGTCCTCCGCCAGGTCCGTTCCCACGAGCCCGGAACATCTAGACCGGAGCCGAGTCCGAGTTCCCACCTAAGGCGGATCCCTCGAGATCGGGCCCCATGGTCAAGAGTCGAGCTCAGCCTCCTCCGTCATGAGGCGCCCCTCTGAGCTCAGGTCCCCTGGGCTGGGTGGCACCCCGGCACTGAGCTCGTCTGAGGTCGGGCCCCGTGGTCAGGAGTCGAGCTCAGCCTTCTCCACCACGAGGCGCCCCTCCGCGATCGAGCTCGATCCACCTCCGTCCTGCCGAGCAGCACCAAGGCGAGTCTACCGAAGACGGGCCCCGCCTCCCCAGCTCGGCCCTCTGTCCAAACCAACACGCCGGCCGCTAAGGGAGCCCTACCTCTCCTCCAAGGACAGTGGCGATGCTCCCGAGGGCCGTACGACGCCAGCCATGCCGCAATCAAGGCGCCATACCCTCCACCAATCTACCGTACAACCGGAGAAAAGATCCTACCGGAGAGCACGGATCCCAAGACCGGCGGGCCGTCGATCGAGACCCTGACAAACTCCCAGGAGAGGGATAAGCAAAAGGAATGTCAGAAATCTATGGAGGCTTCCCCGACTGTCACAACAAGAGAGACGTCCCGTCCACGCCACGGTACCTCGCCGTACACGACAACAGGGAGAGATCCCGAAGCAAACCAAGGTAGAAACTCCCGCCAAAAACTAAGCAAAAGAGGTATTAGAAAAAAAAGAGATATCGGCATCTAACCTCAAAAAATACCCATAGCTTGCTTTTCAATTCAAGAGAGGAACCAGAGCGACATAAGGGAAGAAGGCCAGAGAGGAGGGCAAGACCACCTCGGCCAACACCATTCCCAGCTCGTCCTCATCTTCCACTCACACTATATCCACTCCTTCTAGCATAGAGCTCATCCAGAGGGGCTCGACCAGGAGGATCTGTTCCCTTGGATCGCCACTGACTTGACCGTCGGAGTGCCCCCATCGGAATCCCCGGCCTGGGTCACTGACGTTGCTTCCTTGCAGGTCCCGAGGCACCGGAGGCATTCCCAAGCGGGCGGACGCGACACACCCGACGCCATCAGCAGCTACGGGCCACGACGATCTGGGCGGCAACAGATTGGCGCGCCAAGAAGGGGGCAGAATGACACACGATCCAGTCCAAGCCCCGCCTAGTCGGACCGCTGGGAGGATGGCGACCACTTGGGCAAGGGGAGCTTCTCCCAGCCACGCGGAGGCATCCCCTTCTCACGGCAACCTGCACGGACTGGAGACGGAAGTGCCTACTCCGGTTCTCTCGCCTCCACCGGAGGCCCAGTTGGCTGCACTCGCCCAACAGATGCAAGTTCTTGCCATGGCAGTGCGCCAGCTTCAGCACCAGCACCGGTCCGTGGCTACACACCAGCGGTCAGGGACCCCGGCGGCCCATGCCGCAACTCCCTGCAATAGCCTACACTCCTTCCAAGGAAGGCCGTCCAGCCACGGGCCACCACTGACAACCGAGACAGCCATCAAGCTCCGACGAAAAGACAACAAGCCGGCTCTGCTGACGGAGAGAGCCACTCACTAAACCTTGGGTGGGAGGCGCCCAGACCCCGCTGAGGTAGGAAAAGTAAGACCCCCCACCACGGGTGCCGTGCATCCATGTCACCTTCTCCGTCTCCTTCGACGGAGGGGTTTCCCGATGAAGCCGCTAGGCGCGTGACGAGTAAGCGCCTGGAGGAGCATGAACGTAAGCTGGCAGAGTTTGATCGCCGGTTCGCCAGCATGCCGGGCTCTGCTAGTGAGCCAGCGGGCTATGACGCCCGTCCCCCATTCTTCCAAGAAATCCAAGCAGAGCCGATCCCGCACCGGTTCTGGATGCCGCAGGTGGATCCTTACGACGGGATCACAGACCCCCTTGACCACTTGGAAAGCTATCGGGCCCTTATGAGGGTCCAGGGAGCCACCGATGCTTTGCTGTGCATCGCCTTCCCCGCCACTCTCTGGAAGGCGGCTCGAGTATAGTTCTCCTGCCTCGAAACGGAGAGCATCAACTCCTTCGCCCAGTTGGGGCAGAAGTTCATGGCTCACTTTGACGTTTGCCGGAGGATGCCACGCGAGGCGGACAGCCTCTTTTCCATCAAGCAACAGGATCAGGAGCCGCTGCAGGATTACGTGGCTCGTTTCAAGGCTGTCGCCCTAGAGATCTACAATTTGGAGGAGCCGGTCGCCATACTGGCCTTGAAGCAAGGGCTCAAGACTTCCCACTTAACGTACTCGCTCGACAAAAAGCCTCCGAAGTCTTACTCCGAGCTCCTCATTCATGCTCAGAAGTACATCTGCGCTGAGGAGGCGGATCGTACCCGACGGGAGCTTGACGGGAGGCCACCGAAGAGGCCCGCGCCTGCCAAGGGGCCAGGGGCGCAGAAGCCAATGCCCCAAGCTCAAAGCTCCCGAAGGGACCGGCCAAGACCAAGGGGGACTCCTGTTCCTGCGGAGGCCTACACCCCTCTCCTCGCCCCGAGGATGAAGATCCTCATGGAGATCGAGGGCGAGACCTATTTACGATGCCCACTGCCATTGAAGCCGTCTGCCACCCGCGACAAGTCAAAGTATTGTCGCTTCCATCGCGACCACGGTCATGACACCGAGGAATGCTGCGACCTCAAGTGGGAGATTGAGGAGCTCATCAAGAGAGACTACCTCGGAAGGTATATGGGGGGCAGATCTCAGTTGGAATCCCAAGCACTCGTTGCCCCTCTACCAGTCCCGGCGGTTGACAATCGCCCTACCGAGAAGCCGGTGGGGATGATACACTAGGGGACTGGGTGCGCCTCCGAGAAGGCCTGGGGGGCAAGGAGCGGAAAAGCTCCCGAGCATCCTGTGAGCCTGCCACACAGCATCCAGAGTGGCCACGGGCAAAGCACCATTCAACCTCATCTTTGGCATGGAGACAGTGATCCCAGTTGAGCTCGGTGCACCCCCTCAACCGGGACCTCCTCGAAGAAACGAGGGTCAAAGCCTGGCCTTGGATGGCAGCGTACCGGTAACGGGTCGCCCAACATCATAATGCCCGGGTGAAGTTGAAGATCTTCCGACCTGGCGACCTGAGGCGTCTCAACCCAGAGAGCGCAGTAAACTCCCGTCGAATTGGGAAGGCCCCTACGATGTGGCCAAGGCCCTCCTATAGGGGGCCCACTATCTCGAGGACCTGGACGGAACCAGATCCCCCTTCCCGGACGTGGAACACTCGTAATCTGGGGAGTTACTACCAATAGTATAAGTTCTCTCTCCATTTGCAATAAAAGTCCTTTTCCTGTGCAATGGTTTATCTGCCTTGCAGGAATATAAAAGACCTGGGAAGCCCCCAGGCACCGGCAAGCCTAGCTCCCCAACATCAAAGACCGGATGATCTCCGGCACCGGCGAGCCCAGCTCCCCGGCATCAAAAGACCGGACGACCTCTGGCACCGGCAAGCCCAGCTCCCCGGCATCAAAATATCGGACGACCTCCAGCACCGGGGAGCCCAGCTCCCTGGCATCAAAAGACCGGACGACCTCCGGCACTGGCGAGCCCAGCTCCCCGGCATCAAAAGACCGGACAACCTCCGGTACCGACGAGCCCAGCTCCCCGGCATCAAAAGACCGGACGACCTCCAGTATTGGCGAGCCTAGCTCCCCGGCATCAAAAGACCGGACGACCTCCGGCACTGGCGAGCCCAGCTCCTCGACAGTAAAAGACTAGACGACCCTCCGGCACCGGCGAGCCTAGCTCCCCCGTGAAGGACCTGGGAAGCCCCCAGGCACTCAGCGCCTACGAGCCCAACTCCAAGGCGCCATCTCAAGTTCTCATGTCCCCGAGCACAACTCCGGGGCGTCTGCCCAAGACCAGAGCTCAGATCTCCGGCCGAGGGAATCGTCTCAGCTATTACCGTCTTCGGACCCAGCTCCAAGACGACAATTCCTGAAGCACGATCTCAGAACATCATGCCCCGAAGACCAGTCCTCCGGCCACCATGACCCTGAGTCCGGCACAACGGCCTCACGATGACAGCTGAAGCCGAGCCTTGTCCTCCGCCAGGTTCACTTCCACAAGCCCGGGATGCCTAGGCTGGAGCAGAGCATGAGCCTCCACCCAAGGCGGACCCCTCGAGAACGGGCCCCGTGGTTAGGAGTCGAGCTCAGCCTCCTTTGCCGCGAGGCGCCCCTTCGAGCTCAGGTCCCCTGGGCTGGACAGCATCATCGCCAATCAAAGACCGACGACCTCCGGCACCAACGAGCCCAGCTCCCCGGCATCAAAAGATCGGACGACCTCCAGCACCAACGAGCCCAACTCCCCGGCATCAAAAGACCGGACGACCTCCGGCACCGGCGAGCCCAGCTCCCTGGCATCAAAAGACCGGACGACCTCTGGCACTGGCGAGCCCAGCTCCCCGGCATCAAAAGACCGGACGACCCTCCGGCACCAGCGAGCCTAGCTCCCTAGCGAAGGACCTGGGAAGCCCCCAGGCACTCAGCGCCTACGAGCTCAACTCCAAGGCATCGTCTCAAGCTCTCATCATCTTCGAGCCCAGCTCCAGGATGCTTGCTCAAGACCGGAGCTCAGACCTCTGGCCAAGGGCGCTTTGGAACAACGTAACTCATAATCATCAATGCATCCAGGCCCGACCTTTTGATGACAGCCAGAGCCGGGCCCCGTCCTCCGCCAAGTCCACTCCTACAAGCCCGGGACGCCTAGGCCGGAGCCAAGCACGAGCTTCCACCCAAGGCGGACCCCTCGAGATCGGGCCCTATGGTCAGGAGTTGAGCTCAGCCTCCTCCGCCGTGAGGTGCCCCTCCAAGCTCAGGTCCCCTGGGCTGGACAGCATCGTCGCTAACCGAAGACCTGGGAAGCCCCCAGGCACCGGCGAGCCTAGCTCCCTGGCATCAAAGCCCAAAGAAGAGGGCTCTAGCACGAAGACCTGGGAAGCCCCCGGGCACCGGCGAGCCTAGCTCCCCGGCATCAAAGCCCAGAGAAGAGGGCTCTGGCACGAAGACCTGGGAAGCTCCCGGGCATCGGCGAGACTAGCTCCTCGGCAACAAAGACAAGATGACTCTCCGGCACCGGCGAGTCCAGCTCCCTGGCAAAGGACCTGGGAAGCCCCTAGGCACTTAGTGTCCCCAAGCCCAGCTCCAGGATGCCAAGGCCTAGAACTCAGATTTCTAGCACCGCGATTCTCAAGTGTCAACGTCCTTGAGACTGGCTCCGAGACACTAAGGTTCAAGACTCAAACTTCCAGCACCAAGGATCTCAGCCTCCGACGCCTCCGAGCCCAGCTCCGAGACGGCGACCGCTGGATCATGTCTCCAAGCAGCTGAATCTAAGGTCAACATCCTTCACCGGCATGATCTCAAGCTCAACACCGGGTCAGTGTCGGTCGAAGTTCCTGACTCCCATCCCGGACCTCCCTGCACCGAAAAGAAAGAAGTAGCAAAGAAAGGAAGAAGAAGGGAGAGAGGGGACATTCCACATTGCAGACAACGGAGACACCATGGTTACAAAGATGCATTTCATTGCTAGAAGAACCGATTACACTATCTTCCGGGCCCCGACAGGCCGGGCGACCTGGTCAAGAAATGAAAGAAAATACAAGTATAAAAAAGAAGAAAAATCCTATCCTAAGGGGCCGGCTCCTTCCCCGGGCGGCGCACTATTAGGACCTCTCCCTCCTCCACCTCCGCAGGAGGAGCAGGTTCAGCTGCTGAGGCCACTGGGGTCGGACCGGCACAGGTGCCGCCCTCGCCGTCGTCGGTGCCGGTTCCCCGGGGCCAAGCGCTTCCGAGGTCGCTGGAGCCCGAGCCTTCGTTGTAGCAGCTCCCTACCTTGCCGCCACCATTGTTGTTGCGGAGGAAGCCTTCTTCCCCTGGACTCGAAGTGCAGCCATCTGCTCCTTGGACAGAACTCCCCGCAGCTGGGACGGCAGTACGCGAACCCTTGGCGAAGGAGTCCGTCGCCACTCTCCGAAAGTCCTTGAGGTACTCTGGAGTTGCCTTGAAAGCAGCCATGGCATCAGCAGAACTTTTTCGGTAGCCAGCCTCGCCCGGCGCCGGGCCTCCTCGAGCCCGCCTTCAGGTGCCGGATAGACGGACGGCCGTCGCCAGTGCCTGCTCGCGGCAGTTTTGGTGGAGCGGTGGGAAAGAGCGGCCTTCTCCTCTGCATCGATAGCTCTCTTCTCGGTCGTAGCCACCTTCTTCTCAGCAAAGGTGGCCCTCTCTCCTGGCTGCCTCGACTCGGCCCGGAGCTTCTTCAGTCAGGCCCGCTTGGACTCGACCTCGTTGTCGAGCTCCTTCCTTATTTTGGTCGCTTTAGCAACTTCGGCCTGGAGGCTCTTCACCTTCTGTATCCTCCCGAACCTCCCCATCCTTGTGGCGCTACATCAGCTTTGAGGGATGCGAGCTCGACTCCTTGCTCTCTGTCCCTCCTTGCCCAGTTGCGGCAGTAATCCCTTATAAGGATCAGCTCCCGCCCTTGCTGCAGTGAGAAGATCCTAGATTAGCAACAAAAGAAGGCAAAAAGATATCGAGTGGGGAGAAGTTACTTACAACATATAACTGGGCGAATGACGTCATGATGACGTCATCGAGGAGTCGCCCACTCCCCTTGCGCCTGTCACATGACTGGACCGAGAAGTCAATCATGCGCTCCACTAGGCTGGCGTCCTTCATCAAGGACATGTTCGAGCCCAGCCGGAAAGGGACTCGGTGATAGTCCTCTCTCGTGTTCCCTGACTCGCTCCTTCGGTGCGAAAGGCTCCCTCGGTGCCAACTGAGAGATCGGCCCACATCATACAGGACTTGGGGCACCGGCCTGACTTCTTGCGCCCCACCGTCCTCCTCCGTGCTGGTGACCTCCGAGGTGGGAGGCACCGACCTGGCGGCGTTGGCGGCTGACCTCGCACGGACAACCACCTCGGGATCGGACGCCGCTACAGGAGGCTCCGAGATGGGCTCGGCCGCCCTCTTCCGCCACGATCCTGCATCGGCATGTCCGCCCCAGCCTGCACCGACCTCGCCCTGTCATCAATTCGGGCTCTCTTCAGCACCGGCTCGATGACCTCGGTGGTTTTCCCTCGCCTCCTTCAAGAATGAGAGCAGCTCGTCCATCGAGAACTTCATCGCTGCACCAAGACAGAAAAAAAAGGTCAGCCCAAAAAAAAAAAGGGAGAAAGATAAAGAAAGAAAAAAGAAAAAATAAATAAGAAATGATGGGGAAGTGGCCAAGTCGAACTCACCCGACTCCTGCATCAAGCTGACCCCGACCTCGCGAAGGTTCTGCTCTGACAGCAAGACCTCGAGCGAAGGGATCTCAGCCGACTTAAGCAGGTCGTACAGGTCGAGGTCGGCGGCTTCGATTGAAGAATTACTATTCGGAGATCGATCCGGGTCACTCCAAACCTAGTCGATCCCCTCTACGGAGGCGAAGAAGAATCTACTCTTCTATCCTTTGATGGAAGAGGGGAGTGCAAACCTGATGCCCCAAGAGCGGCAAGAGAGGGACCCACCCATCCTCGGTGGGGTGGCGTTTCAGGGTGAAGAAGGCCCTGAACAGGAAAAAATGGGCAACAATCCCATAGAAATGGCACAGAACGATGAAACAAAATACCGTTCTGATGGCGTTGGGGACCAACTGGGCAGGAACTAGCCGGTAGTTGGCCAAGAAGGAAAGGAAGAAAGGATGTACAGGAAAGCGGAGACCCCCGGCAAAGGTCTCCTCATAGAAGGCGATCCGTCGAGGCCACTAGAGGTAACCGCTCCCCGAGACGAGGAACGGAGAGCCAAATGGACTCGGGGATGCCATAAGCTTCCCAGATGGACACCAGGTCTCAGCGGTGATCGCCGAAGCAATCCCTCAGGGACCCGTCGACTGGGAAGGCTCAGGCTCAAGAAGACTCGAGGAATAGGAGGGGAAGACCCGCGTTCCTAATGATCACCGGGCCCTGGACGGGCCGCCTACTAAACTCAAACCTCGCCACCTCCATCTCCTCATCGGAGGAGGAGGGGGTCCTCGACCGGGGGTTCTTGGCTTTGGATTGGCAAGAAGGATGGAACTCCGGACCAAAGCGATCCATGGAGGGAAGAGACAAGAGGAAGAAGAAGAAAGGGACAAGAGGGACCCTAAGATGGCTCCTACGAGACGAGAAGAGGAGGCTAACCTGCAAGAACCCTAGGGAGTCATCGACGGTCGGAAGGGAGGAAGAGAAGAGAGAATGAGGGTAAGCTTTGAAGAGACTTACCCCTCCTTCCCAAGCTGCCTACGCTCAACCATACCTTTGTGGCCCCCCAGAAGGTGCCCGCTGCGCGTCGACCATCCATTGGGCCCATGCGCCCATCCGACCGTGGTCGGTCCGACTTCCCCGCCCGCCTCGATGGCCCCCCTCCTACGTGGCCATGTGGCATCCTCCCACAAGCTCGTAGGACCGCAGAGCGAGACACCGCTGATTTTAGCTATTATTGCGCCCAATTTCTTCGCCTTTCCACGTTAGTGCCATAATTATGCCCTTCGCCCAAGCATCGCGCGTCAATGGGCCTCGGACGTGGGGGGCAAATGATGGGCCAGAACGCTGACGTGGCACGAGGCAGCAGATGTGGAGTCCCCATCAGATACCACGACAACTTTCAACATGATCGCCTCTGCCGAGCTGAGCTCCCCTGAAGCAACACCTCTGCTCACCGAAGGCAAGCTCCGTCCTCCGTCAAGTCCGTTCCCCGCGCCCGGAACACCTAGGCCGAAGCTGAGTCCGAGTTCTCACCTAAGGCGGACCCCTCGAGATCGGGCCCCGTGGTCAGTAGTCGAGCTCAACCTCCTCCACCACGAGGCGCCCCTCCGAGCTTAGGTCCCTTGGGCTGAGTGGCACCCTGGCACCGAGCTCGTCTGAGGTCGGGCCCCATGGTCAGGAGTCGAGCATAGCCTCCTTCACCACTAGGCACCCCTCCACGATCGAGCTCGGTCCACCTCCATCCTGCCGAGCAGCACCAAGGTGAGTCTACCGAAGACGGGCCCTGCCTTCCCAGCTCAGCCCTCTGTCCAAACCAATGCGCCGGTCGCCAAGGGAGCCCTACCTCTCCTCCAAGGACAGTGGCGATGCTCCCGAGGGCCGTACAACCCCAGCCATGCCGCAATCAAGGCACCATACCCTCTGCCGATCTACCGTACAACCAGAGAAAAGACCCTACCGGAGAGCACGGATCCCAAGACCGGTGGCCCGCCGATCAAGACCTTGATAGACTCCCAGGAGAGGGATAAGCGAAAGGAATGTCAGAAATCTACGGAGGCTTCCCCGACTGTCACAACAGGAGAGACGTCCCATCCACGCCACGGTACCTCACCGTACACGACAGCAGGGAGAGATCCTGAAGCAAACCAAGGTAGAAACTCCTGCCAAAAACTAAGCAAAAGAGGTATTGAAAAAAAAAGAGGTATCGGCATCTAACCTCAAAAGAATACCCATAGCATGCTTTTCAATTCAAGAGAGGAACCAGAGCGACACAAGGAAAGAAGGCCAGAGAGGAGGGCAAGACCACTTCGGCCAACACCATTCCCAGCTCGTCCTCATCTTCCACTCACACTATATCCACTCCTCCTAGCATGGAGCTCATCCAGAGGGGCTCGACCAGGAGGATCTATTCCCCTGGATCACCACTGACTTGACCGTTGGAGTGCCCCCCCGGAATTCCCGGCTCGGGTCACTAACGTTGCTTCCTTGCAGGTCCGAGGCACCGGAGGCGTTCCCAGGCGGGCGGACACGACACACCCAACGCCATCAGCAGCTATGAGCCACGACGATCCGGGTGGCAACAAAAGGTACCTGAAATATCAATCTCACAACTCTAACAAAAATATTAGTACATTTAATAAACTTAAATATTTTGTTATTCATTAAAATCAAGTTTAGAGTCAACATGCTAACTGACAGGAGTCGCTGTTAGAGTGATCTATAACATAAAGTTTTCAATAGGAGTTAGCTCCAGTGAGACCCTCCAACACTCAAGTTAGAGATCTAGAATAGAAGGGAAGTAGTGAGCATAGGAAAAATTGCTTATCAGGAGTCTTCGAGGCATTGTTATTTATAGAAGAGAGTTGAGCAAAATGGATATCTTCGAGAGTATCGAACCATGATCACGCCGTTGTGATATTATAGCCCTGACTCACCCCCATGATGGTCGAAGTTGTAGCTACTAGTGATATTATTAGCATAGGATGGCTATTCTCATGATTTAGATGATTAGTTATTTGAAATTTTGAAGGTGTGCTACGTGAAAAAGGGTGCGTTAAAGGACTGTACTTGATAACAGCCAAGTAAAGTTACCTCGACATTAAATTTAGTGTAGTTGATAGATCGGCAGATGGGTCGATAGACTGGGTGGCAGCAAGCCTTGGTGATGCCTCAGCAACAAGCCTTGGTGATGCCTCAGCAACAAGCTATAGCCGATGGATAGGTTGGCAAATGGGTAGTGAGTCATGCATCCATCTTTGAAGTCATGTCCCGAAGGTATATCCGAGGCATCCAAAGTAATCCCATAACACTTGGCCCCTATTTTCTAGTGTAATCTAGAAGTAGGTTAGACTAAGGAAGTAATGCTAATGTCATGCCTTGAATCCTGAAAGATTTGCCTATGGCTCTTAATGAGTCATTATTTAATGCAGGCGGCACTTAGATGCCATTAGCTATTGGCTATGGGAGAAATAGAAGTGATCGTGTCCCTTACTGTTGCAGGTTCATTTGGGGATTTTGAATCAATAAATGCTCCTTTTCGCCTTCTTCTCTTTGCCCTCTCTATTTAAATATGTCCTTTTGGAATTCATTTGAAATTTTCCCACTAAGTCTTCTGTGATTATTCTTTCTAGCTCCCTTAAGAAAGAATGAATCCAAAAGATCATGCAGCGCTCGAGAAGGCACTTCAAAGGAAATGGGCTAGAAGAACTGCACCGACAATCGCTCCCCCGACTTCAATGACCAATATTGTGGCCCCCCTGGTTGTGCTGTCCCTAGCACTGGTCAATCTTCCTACTGCACTGCCTCCATCACTAGCTTTAATGGAGGAAAAGATTTTCCTGCTAGTAGATCGAGGAGGCTCTGATAGAGGTTGAAAACATCACCACTCTGTCGGATGAGACCTTGTGGTGGAAGCAATAGTACTAATGGAGAGGGTTTCAAAAAGAACTGCAAAAGCTGATAATCCACCAAAGGGGATGATTGGCACCACTAACTCACCAACCACCAACCCACATGCTTGGATGATAGGAACAATGAGCCCACCAACAAGGAAACCCTACATGTTGGAAGTAGCAGAAGCAAAACCCCACACCCTAGAAGTAGCACAAACAAAACTCTGTACCCCAAAAGTAGTGCAAGCAAAACTCTATGCTTTGGAAGTAGTGCAAGTAGAATTCAAAATGGCTACTGAGATGCTTAAGGGTCTCCTCTTGCAAACAGAGCAGCAATTACCAAGGCAGATCTTCCAAATTTCCAATACATCCATCTAGGATTCATGTAGCTAGGGCATTGCTTGGCCCATTTTGCAAACTTGGCTTCTTTATTGCAAGGGCTCATAGTGGCGAGGGACCAGCTCAAGTACATGCTGGAATAGGAGAAGGCTGCCAATGTCGATCTAGTGCAGGAGATCAATCACTGTGAAGAAACTCTCTAGGAAGTCCAAGAAAAGATCGATTGCCAAGATGGCACAATAACCAAGGTGAAAGCTAGAACAAAGGATCTTGAGCATGGGTAGTCGAAGCTGAGATGAATTGCTTGTGTGCTCAAGATGAAGTGAAGCGCTTGTAAGAGGAGCAAGAGAGGGAAAAAGGGAGAAAGAGTCAAGTTACCATCTTGTCAAGGCCCATTCATTAAGAGGCTCTTATTCTTGGAAGACAATCCTCACCTAGGGGCTTCGGCTCAGCCACACGGTAGACCCAAACAACCATGAAGCTATCAAAGCTTCGAAATAAGCTCCACTTAGCTACTTCGAGGATTAAGCATATGGAGGAGTTGCCGAAGGACGAAGAAGATTTCAAATCTTCTCTCCACCATCAGCTTGCAGACCAAGGAGCAATTAACCAATTTGCTAAGAGGAAGGTAGAAAGGCTAGAAAAGATAAAAGTTGAAATCATTTTGAGGCCTGTAGAAGGGTTTCTTTGCAGATTTCGAACAATGTAAGCTGATGGTTCGGGCCTTTCTTCCCAACACTAGCATCGAACTTCCAAGGGCTGATCCTTCATATGAAAGCTTGAAGGTCGTGGTGGAAGACCATGTGAAGATGTTTCCTTAAAGCCTTGAGCATATTTCTTCTAGGATCAAGTTCCAATGCAATCACTGAACCTGAAGCATGCTCTAAGGAAGATAGAACTCCAAGGCCTAAGTATATGCATTCATTTCCACTCTTTTTCTCTTTTTCAATGTATTTCCTTTCTTTTATCCTCTAATATGTAATCATTTCCTCATAATTATGGTTCAAATTCAATAAAGGTGAATTTTTCATAAAATTTGTCTCCAAGTTATATGTCTTTGTATATTTCCAAATGTCCAAATTTGACCTTCGTATCGATCATAATAGTTAACCTTTAATTGATTTCATATTAGACATCATTTGATGGGGACCAAAAAAATCTATTTATTTTATTTTATTTGAGTCCATTAGTCCTGTAATAAAGTGAGACAACTGAGTCCAATTGAGTCCACTTAGTCAGGTCCAGTTATTTTCAGTCCAGTCGAGTTAATGTAGTTTTCATTTAGGTCTTGTACAAGAGGAGAGTTCGCAGCCAGGAGATTCACCAGGCCCCCCCAACCAGTGCTGGCCTTCTTTCACCTGGGCCCTTCATGCCGTCAAGCCCCGCGAGAGAGAGCTCCAGTTCGAGACAAGCCCACTTTGACCAGGTCCACCAAGGTTTCTTGGCCTACAAGTTAGGATTTTTTAGCCCTCAAGTTATGTACCCTGGGGTGATCTATAAATACCCCCCCCCCTCTTGTATTTTTTAACAATGAATGATGAATGAGTTTTTTTTTAGTTCTGTGTGAACTTTTTGGGGTAGCTGTGTGCTTTGATCCCCAGGGCATCTGTGTGAGCCCCTTGCTGTGTGCTTGTCCTCCACGAAAAATCTATGTGAACCCCAGGTATCCCTTGCCCTCTCTTTCTTCTCCTTTGCAAACCCTAATCTCTGGTGACTTCTATGCTCGCCAGCGATCCATCCCCGATATCTGTCCCGCATCAAGTGGTATCAGAGCTAGAGGATTAGGGTTTTGTTTTTCCTCTTGGCTCCAAATCTTTTCTCGTGTCCAAATCTCCTGTGCAAGACTCCTCGAACCTCGGTCAGCTGCCAAGGTCCATCAACACCCGAGCACCAGATCTCCTCTCCATCGCCCGTGAAGCCTGTCTCCAGTACCGACTCCGATCAAGACTTCCCCTCCGCCTCCATCGCGTGAAGCCTCCCACAGCCCCTGTTCCTGCTCATCGCCAGCAGCCGACCACCCCAAACACCCCCCAGCGGGATCTCACGACCCTCGCCGTACCCCTCCCCCTCCCTCCCCCTCCGCCCGACGAGTCCTATGCTAAGGCCACCGCCACTGCCCTCGCCGACCCCGGCCTCGGCCATGCAGCCGACCATGGCATCCCGCCCGTGGGTCGTCCGCCCTTGCAGTTGCCGGGCTTCCCCCCAGCTCCCATGGGTGCCCGCCCTCCTGCGGCCCCGTGCAAGTCACCGCCAGGCTAGGGGTGCCACCCATGCCCTTCCCCGTGCTGCCACCACCGAGGCCCAGGATGCCCCCCACCCTGTCGATCAACACCACTGATGCCCTCTGTCCATCGGCGACACATCTCGGATCGATCGTGTGCGAGAGGACTAACCGCGCCTTTGTTGTCCTCAGCCCCAAGAGCGTGTTCGCCCCCTCCTTCTCACCAGATCTTCCCTGTTCTTCGGCTGGAAGTCGATGATGCCCCACCGTTGGAGACGCCGGCTCCGCCTCCTCCCTCTTTGCTTGTGCACCCTCCCACGACAAGCCGAGCCCTGCAACAGGGCCTCGGAACGGAGTCCCCTGCACCACCGAGCCATGCTGACTGCCGTCCGACCGTCTTCTTCCTGTGACACCACCATCCCCGCCCCAGCGACGCCCGCCGGGAAGCCTCCCCCTATTCAATCTGCATCAGTCACCTATGGGATGGAAGGAGACTGCACGAACATGAAGGCAAAGGCCTTCATTATTGCCGACTTCTATGTTGCACGCTCCTCAGGGCAGAACAAATATCAAAGCTGCATGCCTTTCATAGCTGCACGGCTTGCAAAGCCGCGTAGATCTCAGAGCAGCCAATACAAAAAATCAGAGAAAAAAAAGAAAAGAAAAGATGAAGTCTTCTTCTGAGTCTGGTGCCCGCACCAATTCTCCCGGGGTGGGAGGAACTCGACCCTGTCGAGTAAGGCTCAAGTTGGCTCTGGTATCTCTCCAAGAGGTCTGGGTCCAATTCTTGTAATTCTTCTCGGGAGATCCAAGAGTCATCAGAATCTGGCCTTCCTTGCCAGCGGACCAGGTACCTTTGGTATCCTCGATTACGAGTAGAGATAACCTGATCATCCAGGATCTTTTCAATATGCTCTTTCCTCACAGGCCAGTTTGTTGGTGGACACACAGGGTTGGAATCACTCTCAATGATAGGGTTAGGCTCAAAAGGCTCACTAGGAATCACAGCTGGCTCCCTGTACTCTACTAAGTCTGTAATGTTGAAAGTAGAGCTAATGCCTAGTTCTGGAGGTAACTCGAGCACATAGGCATGGATCCTACTCTCTTTACCACTCTAAATGGTCCAGCTCCCCTAGCATGTAACTTTCTAACGGTTCCAGGAGGAAACCGTTCAGGCCTTAACCTAATCATCACATAGTCTCCCTCAACAAAAGATTTGACTCGCCTTTGAGTATCAGCCAACTTCTTATAAGTTTCATTACTTAAATTTATTTTGGCATGAATTTCTTTATGCAAGTCTTTTACATGCTGTGCAAATTCTCAGCAGACTCGGAGACTCGAGTGTGGACAAGTAAAGGGACTAGGTCAAGAGGTGTGTGAGGTTTGTACCCATGTACAATTTCAAATGGACTCTTACCCGTAGACCTATTGACCGAGTCATTGAATGCAATTTCAGCCCTGGACAAAATACAAATCCCAATTCCTGGTGCTCTCAATCAAACCAAATCTGAGCCAAAGCCTAGTAAAGGGTCAAGAAAACTAAACTAGACTGACGACGCATTCCTAACGAATGGACTTTATTACAAAGGAACCCTAGGTCTAAACCTAACAAACTAAGACTCTCTAGGTTTGACCTTGGGTCGGAGGAGGGCATGCAGAGCTTGAAAACTTATTATGGATGCCTAGTAGGTGCCATAAGGTCTTCCAGAAGTATGTGGCAAACCTAATAGATTCTGACACGTGGTTCACTCTAAAGACTTCGACAAAGTATACTTGGATGGTGTAAGAAGCATTGGAAGTCCTAGAGAAAGGGATGAAATATGAGGTGGAGTCTCGAATTACCTGCTGGCTAAAGGTGTGACCTGAAGGTTTGAATGGTGATCTATGAATGTCAACTGGTCATCCTTATGAAAGGAAAAGTTTGCTACTCCCAGGAATGGATCAAGAGATGGTTCGGGAAGCAGCCTCGGACATGTGATTGCAACAGTTAAGGTTTGTTCTCTAAGCAAATAATGATCCACTTTTTAAGAAATGGATTAGAGAATGATTCATGGAAGGGCCTATGGATGATGACCTCAAGACTTGAAATTTGACCTATGGGTGAGGAAAGATATACTCTATAGAAGGTAGGTCAGTCATGCAAAGGAAGGGTCTGGGGCCATAAGGAGGACTTCTACATGACTGGGTGAACCAATCCGCTCAAGACAAGGATGTTCAACTGAGATTATGGAGAGACCTTAGTGGCTGGGCATGGGACAAGGTCCAATTGTAAGAGGCTTGATTCAGTCATCCTAAGGAGAAGATCTACCATAGGGTGGACAAACTTAAACAGTTCAGTGCAAAGATCTTTAATTGGTACTTGGGGAATGACTGTCATTAGAGGGTACGAACTGATAGCTCGGGCTAACACTATGAGTTCTTCCTGGGGGTATTTGACTAAAGGAACCTGATTCTCACAAATCTCTTGAATTTCCGAACTAGGCCCTATCACTTGGTTGCTCTCCAAGGTCTCCTCAGGTAAAGAACCAATAGTATCGATGTCACATTCTTCAAGTTCTTCCCCCTCATTTTCATCAACTAGACTCAAGCCAGCATCATATACTTCCTCGATGCCATCTTCAATGGGTTTCGGGTCAGTGGTAATCGGGTCAACTGATTCTAGGCTTGTCATACCTAACCTTTCTTCCTCATTGGTAGGCTTGGGTTCTCCCTCATTAATGTCATCCTTAGGATTCTTACCACTTAGCTGTGCACAGCCAGTCCTATGCATGGGCACTGACTAGATTTATGGCCTATTTCTCCACAAACAACATTCTTGTGATATAGGAACCTGGGTCACACTAGGTTTCAAGCTAGTAGAGACCTTACTTGGGCATGGGTGTGGATCTAAATGGTTGGATCTAGAGGACTTGGATTGTTGAGGGACCGGTCTAGAATATTGTAAGGACCTCTCATAGACATGATCCACACTATAGATATCATGGTTAGGCTTCCTAAGGTTATGCTCGGGATCACGGTATAAGGTCCTCCTAGGCTCCTGGTATGGATGAGGTTGGGGCCTATTAAATTTGGATCAGGATCCAATTTTGATGTCTACGTTTCTCAAGGACTTGGACTTGATCCCTAAGCTGGGTAAAATTCTCATGGACTTGTTCTTTACACTGGGTAACAGTAGCAGTCAAATCCTGGCTTAACTTGTTCATGCTCTCAGTAAGAGCTCTAACCATGGCCTCTAAATCAGGTTGGGTTTGACCAGTTGGTAGGGCACTCCATTCTGGGTAGACATGATGCAAGCAAACACACAAAATGAGACTCAACTGAACGACTACCGGCTAACTAGACCTAGAGCCCAAACTAGATGCCCAATCAGAGTGGCAAGCTAGCCTGTAGTAACTCATGACTCAGCCAGGCAGGTGTAAGGGGAGTGTTAGGTCCCTGATTGCCAATCCTAGACACCAATCAGTGATTGGCCAGGTAGGCGGACCAGCACACAAGCCCTCGGGACGTAGTCCCTGAACCACCGTTCTAGACACTGAGTGCTAAGCACACACAGAATAACTCGGCAAACTGACTCAACACTAGCCTAGACCCGACCAATTGGTGTCCCTAGCCCACTAGGGCAAATTAGGTCTAACTGATTTAAATTAGGTCTAGGTTCGAATGATTGGATGGTGGTTTTGGGCTAAGGAGAGGTAATCAACTCCTCCCTTATCTTAGATGCTCAATTGCCCTTAAGTAAATTATGAGATGATCACTCCAAAAAGAATTGAATTGCAGAACACAAAAAAAGAGCTGCTGTATTTTAATTCTCAGAATTGTTACCGAAACCAATAAATCGCAGAAAAATTATGAAAAATAGGTTCAATTATACTGGTTTCAACGAAGCAAAAATCATGCAATTCGGAGTTTTATGCAGGGAAATAATTCAGACAACAGGGCAATTACGGGCTGCAACTAGATTGTCTTCCCCGTTTATAATCCCTGCTACGAAGTTATAACCCAATGGATCCCCTACACGCCCTAGGAACACCCCGTGGAATGGGAGGAGGAGGATTGCGCCTCGCTTAGTTCCTAGGACCGGACGTCCTGGGGAGTCTACTTCGAGCAGACAAAATAAAAAGAGACACAATCAAAACAAGCAAGCAAGCAAATCAGAAACCCTAGACTGGGCTCTGATACCAAAAATGATGCAGAGCAAATTAAGGGATGCGATGCGGAAGTAAATTAAGATTAATTAATTTTTTGTGGTTTTTATATGTTTGTAGAAGTTGGCTTCAAATCAAAGAAAAGTTAACCTAACGTTGAAAGATACTAATATGATAATTGAAAGCACAACTTTAAGGAAACTAAATTATCAGAGTAATTCAGAAGCAACGGATCGCTGGGGGTTGAGAAACTCCCAGACCTAGGGTTTCACTCCGAGCTTTCAACATAACAGAAATAAAGAGAAGGGATGGTTTACTAACCAGACTTGTGATCTTCTCAGGGTTTGGTGGAAGAACTCTCTCGAGCAGATTGTGGGATCCTCGGAGTCGGCTATCTTCGCAATGGATCCTCTAATACTGGTTTCGTGGTTTGGTCGGCTTCTTCTGGACTCAGAATCTGGGAGAGAAGAGGAACAAAAGATGGAATTCAGAAACTCAAGAAGAGATCTTACCAGGCTGAAGAACTTGAAAGCTGAGGCTGCTGAGATCAGGATTCTCCTGGAGGCCGATCTGACTTCCTCTTAGAGTTTCTGCAGACCTGAAGTATCTGGACCGGAGTTGGATGCTGGTGGCCGGCCAGGGCTTGGAGATGGTGGCCGTGAGAAGGGAAAAAAAAACCTAGGGCTTGGTGGAAAGAGAAAGGTGATGGCGGCTAGGGTTTGGGAATTGAGTGGCTAACCTAGGGTTTAGGGTTTTGGAGATCTCTCACCTCCTCAAGGTTCCAGGGGAACCCGGATTTACTCCCTCACGGAGCTCAACACTTAGAAGCAAGTGCGGAAAAGAGAAAACATAAGTTTGCTCATAAAAAATTTCTTTCATTCATAGATTGTTTTCAACTTACAAGAGGGATGTAATTTATAATGCTTTACAAGGGAAAGGGTTCATCTTTTCCATGTGGGACTAAAGGAGGGGATCTCCAAATTAGGGCAAATCCCTTACATATGGTTGGCCAAAATACCAAAAATTAGGATTTGGGTTATAAATGGCAGGTAGATGGCGCCACCTTACTTGATTTTTTTTTTCAAGAAATTTTCTTCCTTCCCTGGATGAACTCTTTTGGACTCCTCCTTTTCTTCCTCCCTAAGTCAAGGCTCTTCCCATCTTTGTTTTAGGTGTTTTTGGCAGGTAATGGGCGCCCCTTGATATTCTCTTCCAAGAAAAACTTCTTCCCTTCTTTGCTTGGAATCACTTGGGAAAGTCTTGGCCCCCCCTTGATTTGTGCTCTTCTCTTTATCTGGTGCATGAAAGAAGGAAGTTGCCATCTGTGGAGTGGGGACCAAAGGCTGCTGGATGTGGATATGGCGCCCCCTGGACCGGGAGTGTGGCTGGGAGTGTGGTGTCCACTTGCCTGGTCTTGGGAGAAAATATAACATCCCCGGTTGAAACCCTAGTCCACTACCGAGTCAACATGACTCAACAAAATAAAATGCAGGTAATGTAGACTCAAGTTAAATTGAGTTGATCTAGTCAACTCTTATTATAACCAAAACCCTAATTCTTCGGGCAAGGTTAATCAGAGATCCAGATGGAGCTCTGAAGTCTTCTTCTGAGTCTGGTGCCCGCACCATATAGGCTAACTCAATTCATAACCCAATTGATTTGGGTCTAGTTTCTTGTTAATTGGACTAACCTTATTGAGGTTAGGTTGAGTTAAACCTACATTAGGTTGAGTTAAACCTGGTTTATTAAAGAGTCCTGGGTGCTCAAGACTCTTGGCGCCTCTTGGTGCGCATGGGAGAAGAGAGTGTGTGCAGAAGAACTGAGAGTCCTTTTGCATATGAAACTCTTGGAGTTTCTCATCTAGGACACCTCTTCAAATAGTCTCCACACCTTTTGGTTTTGGTTGACTGGTCAAAGAGGGACAAAGGGTTGGTATGAAACGTGAAGAAGTCAGCATGTGCAGATGAAGAGTCGCATCTCTTCATCTGTGCACGATTCTGAGGTAGAGTCCTTCTGCTCTCAGGATTCCTCTTCTATGGTTTCAAGACATAAAAAGATGCCTCCTTCCCTTGAGTTCGGTACATGCCATGTGGAATGAGGAGAGTTCATCTGGAAACCAAGAGAACTCAGATAAGACTCCTGAATCTTGAAGAGTCTTATCAGATATGAAAAGACATATTTGATAAGAAACATTGGGATGCTTTTCACACCCCTTAAATTCTTATTTAAAGGGTGTGCGGTGAATGAGAAGAGTTAGTGTTCGGACTTCTGAGGAGTACAATTTCACCAAGTCTTCTCTCTCTGTCTCTCCTTCCCTCCTTTCTTTAAGACAAGACTTGTCTCATTAAGACAAGGTCTTTTCTACTAGGATAAGGCTTCGTTTTACGATATAAGCCTAAGAAGTCCTAGAGGGTTGTCCTAAAAAGAAGAGTGCTTTAAGAGAGTATTCATATGTCCTATAGTGGGACTGGGTATCCTACAGTGGTCAAAAATCCAAAGGCTACAAAAAGAGTCCTACTCTAGCAAGCAACTTCAAGAAGGAGTTCTTCCTTGGTTCAATTCTCGTATGGATCATCGTTGAAGGGCTTACACTTGTGAGTCTTGTGAAAAGAAGTGAAAAATAGCATTTCAGGTATGTTTCTTGTACTTCATTTATGATTCATTAGTTGATTATGTCTAAGGGGATCCGGGAATTAGGGTATCTTCTAGCCAGTTAGGGTTTTCATGCTTGAGTTTTTATTTTATAATTCACTTCCGCAAGTAGCATGATGACCTTGGCTCCCTAGAAATCCCATCACTAGGAAATACGGCCTAAGGTGCTGAGCAGATATTATAAGGACAAAAATTAGTTTCTCGGAATGGGTGTACCTGATCTCCACATCTCGGAGGAGTTTGCTGGCATAATACACCAGTTTTTGAGCTCCACCTCATCTATACGGACAAGGACCAAACTAACGGCCCCTGGGGTAATTGCCAGGTACAACAAGAGTTATTCTCCATCCTTCGACTTGGAGAGCAATGACGGTGATGCCAAGAACTTCTTCAGCTCCTCAAAGGCTTTCCTACACTCCTCATCCAGGTGAAGTCATGTACTTTGCATAGCACCTTGAAGAAAGGCAAGCAGTGGTCAGCAAATCGTGAGATGAATCAGCTCAAGGCAGTGATCCAGCCCATGAGGTGCTGGACTTGCTTCTTCGAGGTGGGGTGCTCCATATTGACAATTGCCCGAACCTTCTCGGGGTTGGCTTCTATCCCCCTCTGGATGACCATGAAGCCTATAAACTTTCCTGCAGCCATGTCGAAAGTGCACTTCACCAGGTTTAGCTTCATCTAGTATAGGTGAAGGTTTTGGAAGGCCTTCGCCAAGTTGACGATGTGGTCTGACCTTGGCTTGCTCATGACGAGCATGTCGTCCATATATACTTGCATGTTTTGGTCGATCTAGTCCTTAAAGACCTGATTGACCAGCCATTAGTATGTGGCGCCAGCATTCTTCAGGTCGAAAGGCATCATCCGTAGTAGTACATCCCCCGATCTATGATGAAGGTAGTGTGCTCCTCAACCTCTAAGTGCATCCGGATTTGATTATACCTGAAGAATGCATCCATGAAGGAGAGTAAGCGGTGCCCCAAGGTGGTGTCTACCAGTTGGTCGATCTTCGACAGTGGGAAGCTATCCTTCAGGCAGGCTCGGTTGAGGTCAGTATAGTCCATGTAGATCCTCTACTTCCCATTATTCTTCTTGACCATGACCATGTTCGCCAGCTAGCTAAGATACTACACTTCGTGAACAAAGCCAGCTATGAGGAGATTCTCCACCTCCTCGTTGATCGCTCGTTGCCTCTTCGGGGTGAAGCATCTCTTCTTCTACCAGATAGGGCAGTACTTCAGATCGATGCTTAAACTGTGAGTGATGATGTCGGGGGTAATCCCAAGCATGTCTATCACTATCTAAGCAAACACGTCCATATTCGCCTGGAGGAAACTCAACAGGTAGGCCCGCTCCTCTTCTTGCAGTTGGGCCCCAATCTGCACCATCTTTGTCAGGTCTATTCTAAGTGGATACGTCAACAGGCGTTCAACTAGACCACCTCTGGGATCCTGCACCCTTTGGTCGAGGTCATCGATGCTGGGGTCCTCCTCGAAACTTCTGGCCCCTAGGACAGCTTGCAGACAGTGCTAAATCGGCTGAGGAGCCCCCATCATTTTATCTATGCCATAAGAAGTGGGAAACTGCACCAATAGCTACTTGGTGGAGATGACTACATCGAGCAGATTGAGCCCGGGATGGCCAAGGATCATGTTGTAGACCGAAGGAAGCCTAACAAAAATAAAAGTCATCATGATAGTGCTTTACCGAGGTGGTGACTCAACAGTAACGGGGAGTTATCTCTCCTTCGACTCCTACAGAGTCTCTGGTAAAACTGACAAGGGGGTGTGCACAGGCTTCAATTGAGTAGAGGATAGGTTCATCCTGGAGAAAGCATCATAAAAAGGATATCAGTCAAACTTCCACTATCGACCATAATTCGCTTTACAGGATGCCTGGCAATCATCATCTCGATATCCATGGAATCATTGTTTACATTTTGGTTCCCTGATCACTCTTCCCTCATAAAGGGGAGTACATTTTCCAACCTCTCTCCCTCCTAGGCCCTCTTAGCAGCGTGCTATATTGCCCAACATATCATACCCATAGGCTTTTCGGTGGGCTAGTTGTCGATTGAGGGACAGGAGGAAGAGCAGCAAGTGCTTGAGGTTCTGCTAGAGTCTTGCCCCCCATGAACTTTTTGAGGTAGCCTCTCCTTATCAAATCTTCAATTTCACTCTTGAGATGGTGGCATTCCTCGGTGTCATGGCCATGGTCATGGTGAAATTGGTAATACTTTATCTTGTCATGACCGTTGGAAGGTCTTAGCGAGGCAGGGTGATGCAAGTAACGCTCACCCTCAATCTCCATGATGATCTTCAACCTCGGGATGAGGAGAGGTGTGTAGCTTTCTTCTGGGATGGGGCCATTCTTCGGCTTCGACCCTGGTCAGAAATTTGGGATCGATCCGGGCTTCTGTGTCCCGGATGTCTCCCTCGGAGGTTGCTTCTTCAGGGGCTTCCCATCTAATTTCTTCCTCGTACGGTCCGCCTCCTCGACACGGATGTACTTGTGAATGCGGAGGAGGAGGTCGGAGTAAGCCTTCGATGGCTTCTTGTCCAGGGAGTAGGTAAGACGGGAGGTCCTGAGTCCTCTCTTCAATGCCAGCATGGCGACTGGCTCATCCAAGTTATAGATCTCCAGGATGGCAACTTTGAAGCGGGTCACATAGTCCCATAGGGGTTCATGGTCCTGTTGTTTGATGGAGCATAGACTATCTACTTCCTGTAGCACCTTTCGATAGGCATCGAAATGAGCCACGAACTTCCTTTATAGCTATACGAAGGAGTTAATGCTTTCAAGCTCGAGTCAGATAAACCAGACCCGAGCGATCTTCCGAAGAGTGCTGGGAAGGTGATGCATAAGAGGGCATCGGTCATTCCTTGGACTCTCATGAGAGCCTTATAGCTCTCAATGTGGTCTAGAGGGTCGGTGGTCCCATGTAAGGATCCACCTGCGGCATGTGGAACTGACTTGGGATCGGCTCCTCTTGGATTTCTTGGAAGAAAGGGAGACGGGTGTCATGGCTCACTGGCTCACGGGAGGAGCCCTGCAAGTTTTTAAACTGGCAGGACAGTTTTGCCAGCTTGCGCTCTTGCTCCTCCAGGCGCTTCTCAGCCATGCGCTTGATGGCCTCGTCGATGGAACCTTCTGCTGAGGATGTTGGAGGAGATGAAGGTGATAGTTGAGGGGGGTCATGATGGGGGGCCTTGCCTCGATGGCCTTGGCAGCGCTTAGCAGTAGCCTGCTCGAAGGTCAGACACTGGCTCTCCCTGTCAATAGACCAAGTCCACTATCTCTTTACCAGGGTCTGGTGGCTTCCCTGGGGGTCAGTCATGGCCCACAGTAGCAACGGCCTTCCTTGGAAGGAACGCAGGCTATCGTGGGGTATGGCAGCTTGGGCCATGGGGTCCCTGGCTATTGGTCGATGGCCATGGATTGGTGTTAATGTTGTAACTGCCACACCGCCATAGTAAGAACCTACATCTATTGGGCGAGCATGGCCAACTGGACATCTGCTAGAGGTGGTTGCGGTGGAGCGGGGGGCTCCCTTTCTGGATTGTGTGAGCCCCCATGATGAGGGTCTCCTGCACGGCTGGTGGAGACCTCCCACATGCGCATCATCACCATGCTTCAGGTGGAGTTGCATGTGAGGGGATTGGCCTGAATCAGACTATGTCCCCTGCCCCTCCTACCTGGCATGCCAATCTATTGCCGCCTACACTACCATGGCCTGCAGCTCGGAAATGGCACTGGATGCCGACTTTGTCGCCTGGAACCCAACTCGCATGCCCGGACCTGCAAAAATGAGGAGACCTGGGCCACGGATCCCGGTGGGACACTCCGACGATCAAGTTAGTGGCGATCTAGGAAACAAATCCTCCCCGATGGACCCCCGATTGGACTCCACGCTAAGAGGAGGAGGTTTTGAGCTAGAGGGAAAGAGTTGGATAAGTGTGGTTGTGGTAGAGGGGAGCCCGAGCTATGGTGGCTGTGTCCATCGAGACTCTTTCAGTGAGTTCTCTGGGAGCCTCAGAACGCTGGGTCCCTTGCTTTCTCTCCCTTCACTTGCCTTTGCTTGCTCTTTTTTGCTTACCTTGTTTGAAGACCTTTTGAACCTTCTTTTAGGCCATGGATCTTTCCAGCAACCTACCTCGAGTTCCTCCCTCTCTGTAGGCATCGGAAGGTCAACGTCCAGCAGTGCTCCGTGTGGTGTGCCCAGTGCCTTTCCCCATTCATGATAGGAAGTTATATCGCAGGCTTTGACTTTCCAGCCAGTTACCATACTTTAAAAAACTTGGCAAGGCCTCGATTTGAGAGCAGCCGCCCCCTGGTTTGAGTCTCCTGGCATGGTTCCACTTTCGGGTGGTGCAAATGGTCAGCTAGGATGCGCAGTGCCTTGATCAGGGCACCCTTTCCTATATGGTGCAAGTGATGGCAAGAGAGATCACGGCACCTGGTGCAAGTGATGGCAAGAGAGATCACGGCACCTGGTGCAAGTGGTGGCAAGAGAGATCATGGCACCCTAGGGGCATCCTTCTAGAGTCCTTAGGTGGCGTGCCACCATCCGAGGGAGGCGGTGATGTCCTCTTCCTTCTGCTTCCGAATCCTTTGGAGTGCTATGGACTTTTCCATGGGGATTGCCTCCGCCACCGGACCTTTCGATCGAAGAGTGCTTGGCTCGAAGAGAGGGGGCCTGACATCGATCGAGGCAGGCTCGACCTCGAGGGAGCTACCCGACGAAGGAGCTCGAAGAGAGAGGAGCTCGAAGAGAGTGGAGCTCGACTTCTGTCGAGGTGGGCTCGACCTTGAGGGAGCCGCCCAGCGAAGAGCTCGAAGAGAGGGTCTAACATGGCAGCTTCTGCCAATGTGGTATCCAGCTAGATCTGATAGGGACTCCACGTCAGCAATCTTGCCACATCAGATAGGATCCAATTTGGAGCCTTAATAATTGGTACATTGGTTAAAGCAATTTTGAGAGTATTGTATGTAGCTAGATAATCTTCATTAAAATCAAAAAAAAATTTTGGCAAGCAAGTTGCATAAGGTTCGTGAGATTTTACTGAAATCCTTGATAAAACATCTATAAAACCTATATGCCAAGAAAGGATTGTACTTGTCAAATCGAGATTGGGGGAGGTAGTTTTGAGATTAATTTGTCATTAACTTTATCTACTTCAATCCCTAACTTGAAAATAATATGTCCAAGTATGATTCCCTCATGAACTATAAAATAGCTCTCCCAACTTAAAACTAGATTTGTCTCCATACATTGTCTGAGCACCTTAGTTAGGTTCTGGAGGCAATCATCAAATGTAGAACTAAACACCTAAAAATCATCCTTAAAAATTTCAAGAAATTTATCAACCATATCAGAAAAGATGGCCAACATACATCGCTGGAGGGTAGTTGGTGTATTATAAAGACTGAATGATGTGCGTCTAAAGGCAAACATTCTAAATGGGCATGTGAAGGTGGTCTTTTCTTGATTGATAAGGAATACTTGGACATGGTTTTATCTTGAATATCTATCTAGGAAATAAAAGAAACTCTGTCCTGCTAGTTATTCTAAAATTTGATTAATAAAAGGCAAAGGAAAGTGGTCTTTCCTAGTAACAACATTCAATTTTCAATAATCTACACACACTCTCCAACCAGTTGTTGTATGGGTAGGGATTGGCTCACCCTTGTCATTCTCTACTACATTAATACCTGACTTTTTAGGTACCACCTGGGTTGGACTCACCCATTGGCTATCCAAAATTGGATAAATAATGCTGGCATCAAGATACTTTAAGACTTCTTTTTTTACAACCTCTCGCATATTCAAATTTAGCCTCCATTGCATGTCCCTATGAGACTTGGCTTCAGCTTTCTAGTAAATGTGATGCATGCAAACAGAAGGATCAATATCCTTTAGATTGGCAATTGTCCATCCAATGGCTTCTTTGTGTTCTTTAAGTACATCTACAAGTTTGTCTTCCTGATCAGTTATTATGTTAGATGCAATGATTACCGGAAGGGTATCATTGGATCCAAGGAAAAAATATTTAGGATGTCAGGAAGAGGCTTTAATTCTAGGATAGGTGGTGCTTCCATGTATGGTACTAAAGGGCTTGATTGAGTCGATAGTTGTTCATACTTTATAGTTCATGGGAGAGTGGTCTTTGCATTGGATGGCTCTAATAAAGCATTCACTTTTCTCATACACCCATCTATATCAAAGTTATCTACATTGACATGAGCCAAACATGCTTGTAAAGGATCTTGTAATAGGATAGTGGGCTCAGCTTCTTCTATAAGCTTTTCTAAGGCATTAACCTCACCATAATCATTTATAGGTGGTCCCAAAGTAGCATTAAAAACATTCAACCATAGCTTTTTGTTTCTGAATGATACATCTATGACTCTAGTTCTATAATTAATACAAGCATTAGCGGTTGCTAGGAATCATCTACCTAGAATAATCAGGATTTGACTAGGGCTACCACTGGATTCCATATCCAGGACCAAAAAATCAACAGAAAAAATAAAATTCATCAACTTTGACTAACACATCCTCTATCATTCCATGCGATACTTTAATAGATCGATCAACTTGGTGTGGCTCTGAGAAGATGGTGTCAAGTAGAGCTCCAGTTACAGCGAGTGTCGGTTCAGGTTCGCTGTGGTCTCTCTAGGGAACCAAGAAAAAAACTGATGTAGCTACCAGGCAGAAGGAAGGCTACAATGGTGGTGTTAGAATACAAGCAAGGATCTTCAACTATGGAGGCAGTCATCCCAAGGCCTCCAAGGGAGCTCAACAACTGAAGGGTGTTGGCAGAGGCAAGGAGGTCTGTACAAGGGTTGTCAGGACACACAGTTACAACATGATTGTGCAGGAGGAGATTGACAGGTTTGCCAAGGCTTGGGGACACCAAGATGGAGATTGTAGGGTTTTGTATGGTACTTCTAAGCCTTGGAGAGACTTGGGAGGCCATGGCAGGGATGTTTGAGGTGATCCTTGGGAGCTTGGAGGCATGCCAAGCAATTTTTGGAGGTGTTCCAAAGGTCCCTGAGAGTCATGTTGGGTCAAGGGGCTTGACCCAGGGTTGAGAAAACATGTGAGACATGGATGTAGATGGGCTTAGGGTTGAGTGTTTTCTCATATTGACTTGTTGGGGAGAGTTTTTTGAGAGATTGTAGCATAACCCAGTTAGGTTATGGGGTTTGGGCCCAGGTCTAGCTGACTGCCCTTAGGTGTGAAGGGGGTTCAGTTGGTTAGTAGGTTAGCTTAGTTGGTTAGGTGGTTAGTTGGTTGGTTGTAACCACTTAGAAGCCTAACTACCTAAAGTCCTAACCGGTTTGGGTCCAAGAAGATGAAGCCTAACAACCCAAGAAGTCTTAGTCCACAAGAAGACCAAGATCTACTCACTCAAGGAAGTCTAACCATCGCCCCATCTATTTAAAGAGGAGGTTGTGCGATGGTTTAGGGACTCTTCGGTTTGCATAAGGGAGTCTGTGGGGGATCACCCTCCTTTGGGGTGTCCACGGTTTTGAGAGAGGACCGTGAGGCTTGGCTCATAGTCCTGGGATGGCATCTTCTTGATGTGGGAGGCCTATGGTTCAAGAGAAAGAGAGAAGGGCGGAGTGCGTGAGGATGTTTTCACATGGAGGTTCTTCTCCCTGGTTTGACTGTGGAGCTTCTTGGCTTGGTGAGAGATGGCTTCAGGTTTGGAGAAGGGTGGCATCTTGTACGTGAGGGTTTTCATGTGGGTCGTCTTAGTTGTGAGAGGAGGCGTCGGTGTCCTGTTCTTGTGTATTGTAACAAGGTTCTTCTCCAAGGAATATAATCTTTCTTTTCTCCTACATCTCTTCTCCTATATCTCCTTTGCATATTGAATCCAAGAATAGGTTGTTGCTGGTTTCTTGATCAAGAAGGTTGGTTCTTGATCTCTCCCTCACTGATTCCGCTGCGTAGGTGCTGATCTGGATTCCTAACAAGTGGTATCAATGCTTAGGAATCTCAACATGCTAAGCCCACTAGGAAAGTACTCATTGAAGTCCATCTACACCCCTAACTTGCATTCTCTTCTTGGACCTAAACCTAGCCCAATAGTAGCTTAGCCTCATCAAAGCACCAAACCCTGGACATCATACATGTGGAGGGTTGCACGCCTCCAACCTAGGACCCAATTGGCCCTAACCCTAGGACCCAACTGGCCTAGCTTCATGGAGCCTATGTCTAAGCTCTTCTTCTGGTCTCCCTAAGCTTGGGACCACCATACCCTTGAGCTTACAAATTCCAAGATAGATAGTGTTGTTGTAGGTCTCCTAGTTCGAATTGGCTCAGACGAGAGAGGGTAATGACTGCTCGGTAGTGATAATGGTACCTACAAAACAAGTTCCTGACCAAAGTTGGTTCCATTGAGGACCCTCCAATGCTCAAGTCAGAAACTTGAAATTGAAGGGAAGGAGAAAGCGTGAGGGAGATAATAAAATCTACCTAGGTTCCACTCTGGCCCTCTATTTATAGGTAGAGACTGAGATGCTATAAGGAACGAGGAGTATCGAGCAATTATTCATAACTTACCAAGTGTGAAGCAGCCATTATTTCCTTCCATATATGATAGGAAGTGCTGGTTGTTCTTTGCCTTATTAGTTCATGATAGGTTGTTACCGATGGTTGCAAGATTCTCTAGCTCACATGCAAACTAGGGGTCAGCATTTCCTAAAATGCTAGCTATGATCGGTCTTGAAGGTACCTCAAATTGATAGGGATTGAAGGTTAGCCTAATCGAGGCATGGGCACATTGGCATGGCCAACATAACAAATTTTTTCCCATATCATTTGCCCCCCACTTTCAAGTCTGAACTAAAAATAGGTTGGATGAAGAGAGTAAATCAGCTCATCTTCCTAGTTTTGCAAAGGACATGTGTCATCCCTTGGTCCTTCCAAACAAAGCATCATGACTCTTGGTCATCCACTAATGGGAGGTTGGTTCAATTAATTGGAGTTTCAGGTGTCAATCATCTATAGGGCTAGCTAAATCATTGCATTATCAGCACCGTCTGGGGCCTTCATAAATAAGCTATCCATGTGGATTCGGCTTGGTTAGTTGGAGGATGCCAAGTGTCGTCCATCCAACAAGTCTAGCTGAACCAACACCTCATCTTAACTGATTGAGACTTTTATAAATAGAGCTCTAGTTTCCCTCATTTTTTACTTTTCATTTTTTATTCTTGCTTGTTCTAGGCTATGGGCAACTTTCGGTGAGGGCAACACTTCTTCTAGAGATCATTTTAGGTGACCATCTCCTAAGAATCTTAGGCCATGGTAGTGTCCTTAGTCCCCTCAGTTCTTTTCCCTTCCTTGCTTCTACTTCTTCCTCTTGTCTTCTTTTGTTTGTAGTTTTTCTTTTTTTGGATCTTTGCTCTCCATTCTTCTTATTTTGTTTTGCCCTAGGATGAGTCATTTGCAAAGTTTGGCAGGTATTTGGTCGTCTGGCCAAAACATGCCTTGCCTTTGAGCTCTGACTCATCTTCTTCCTTGGGCACTAGTGACAACAAGTGCAAGGCCAAGGACCTTTTTGTTCCTTAGCTCTTCCAATCGATACTAGCATCAGTGGACTTGGAACTGGTCCAAACCTAGTTCCAGGTCCTACTGGTGTACTGATTGGAAATACTAGGTTCGAATGATCGGATCTATGATCCATCAAAGGGTTGGCTTGGACTTTATGGGGAATGTTTCTGAGCTGGCTTGATGATTCCACTCCACCATTTATTTGTTAGACATTTTCACTTTCTAGATATGTCACTGAGCTCAGTTGTGGCAAACTCATGGTGATTTATTTGCAGCTTTATTACCACTGGCTTCCTTGCAGAGGTTGAGCCGACTATCACCCTTTTTAGAGGATGCTTCTCCTTTCAGAAACACCCTTATTTCAGCTAGTAGTGCATGTCACCTTAGAAGATGTTTGAGGCCTGTCCCTTGATCCAGGGCACTCCTTCATCAGTTCACAACTGGAAGGAGTGCTTCTTCTTTTTTTCAAATCATTTAAGAATGACTTGAAAGAATAGTGCCTTGCAAGCCAATTGCATGGAAGATGTAATGAACTTTTCTACTTTATCTTCCTACTCATGTATATGACTTTTTTTTTATTAATAATTTGAGGCATTGTGTTTCATCATATGTTGTAACTTATTATCTTATTTATGACTTAATTAAGATTATAATAAACCCCATAGATTAGAGAAATAGTTTTAGGGCCATGATAAGATCATGCTAGTGAGACTTAAAAATCTTAATAGCCTTAATCTAAAATGTTCCCATTATAGGACTATTGAGTCAGAGATCAATAATACCATAAGATTGGTACATCAAAGGAGAGGGTGATTGATCTCACAATTAGTTATATAGGGATACTAATACAAGGATGTGGGTGCTCATTAGAGAATGAGTTTTGATGAGGACATCGTCTAGTATGGCTTTTGATCACCCAGCATTTTTTCACAAAGTATATGTATTTATTTACTTATTTATTTTACCTGGGTATATCAGGATTTGCCTTATTTTATTTTTTTCATGTATCCAACTCATACATGGATCTCATAGCATGGAACTGGATTAGTTTAAATTATTTTAAAATTTATTTTAGATTAGTCTGAAGTCCTAGAATTTTGATCAAGATGTCTCTAGCTTGCTGGGGACTAGAGTCTATTTAAAGAGGTCCTGTTATTGGAATAGATCATCAAAAAAATTAATAGAAGTCTTTGAGTTTTTCCTAATTATCTTTCTCTCCTATGTTCTCTTTCTCTCCTTTTTCTTCTTCTTCCCTACTTCTCTCCTCCCTGCTTCTTCCCCCTCTTCTCTTCTTCTTTGACTTTTCTAAGTCCCCTGAGAACTCCAACTCTTTAAGCTTCCCTTTTCAGCCATTCCTACCATCAGCCACCATCAAGCCATCTCCCACCACTGTCGTGCCACCTCCCACCATCGTAATAATAACAAAAATATTAAACTAATTAACTAAAATAAACAAATAATAGAGTAAAGGCCTTAGGATTTCAATAGACTACTTGGTAGATAGCTGATATTCTTTTTTATGTAAATACTCCTATCAGAATATAATCTATCTGTGAAGATCATGGCCCATACTTATTAGATCACGGCCCATTTTCCTAAAGTATTGATTAGTCTAGATAAGATGTATAAAATAAAAGAACTCCTATCTTAAAACAACCTATTCTAAGAGTATGAACCAAATCTAAAGAACACGATTCATCCCAAAAATATAGATTATTCAAGGATTATGAAAGAACTAATTTTATTTTATAAAAAAAGTACAAATGAAAATAATACTACATGTTCATGTAATATAATGAAATCTCAAGGAACTAAAGATCTAGCCTTCCATGGATAAACTTCTTGTCATCATCTGGAGTAGCAGAGGTGGAGGTAGAAGCTGCAGTGGAATAGTGATACAGTGGAAACTAGGGAACCAGGGCAGCAGTTAAAACTGGGGATGTGGATGAGAAACATAAGTGGATGGGAAGTCAGAAGGGGAGAGGGAAAGCAGAAGTGGATGGGAAGGTGGAAGAGGGCTATTGAGAGAAGAACAAATGCTCTCTCTTGGGCTGCGGTACTTCTTTTAAAGGTAAAAGAGAATGTGTGAGTACCGCGTTCGTTTCCATCTCTATCTACACCAACAACCCTCGATTCTGTATCCTTATCCATCACACCCGCTTAACCATCACATCCTGTGTTTGTTTTATCCCTTATCTAGAACTATTTCATCAAAAAAACTTAAACTCTATTCTATTTTATCGAACAACCTTAATTTCTTCCAACCAATCCTTCATCTCATTTGGACATCACTCCAATATTGGTCTAGCTCCCAAATATAGGTCGACAGGTGCTTGATGAAGAAGAGGAAGGAAATCGATGGCAGCTCCAGCACTCAAAATGGAGAAAAGTGGGAGAGGGAGGCATGAGCAATAGCTGGTGGGCTTTGGGAGCTTGTCCGTGGAGGTGTGCGATGGTGAGGAAGGAAGTGGGTCATGGCTGGTGGCTACGGGCAGAGGAGAATAGCAAAAATCTGGTGATGAGCATTGGTTTGGGCTGGGCTCTGGGATAGAGATTGTGACCGGTGATGAGGCAGAGGAGAAGATGGGGAGAATTCTCAGCTAGTGTCTGCAAGTGGCAACCATGAAAGGAAGTTGGCCAAGGGTCGGTGGTTCAAAATAATGAGGGGAATGTTGGCGACCATGGCAGAGGCCTTGAGCCGGTGAGGAGGCGGTGATCGACATCTCTAGATGGTGCGTGAGTAGGAGGAGAAGTCATAGTAGGCTTGAAAGCTTGGAAAAGTGAGGACAAGATGGATCGGATCTTGGGGGCTCGACTGTGGCAGAAGCATGCAGCGGCTTCGATGGCAGCAGGAAGCTTCTTCGGTGGTGAGGATAGTGGATGAGTCTCCGATAGTGACGGGACATGATGGCGCAGCAAATCATGGCAAAAATCCCTTCTCGATCCACGATTCTGTGCCATGGACTAATAAAATGGCTATTGTGGATCGAGCGGATTTAATAAACCAGGCAGCTGGTCCATGGTGGACCGGTTGCTCCAAAATTCATGCAATTTATATTAATTTTTGAAATTCAATTCCAAGCTCATTTCAAGTCCAATTTGAGTACTGTTTGTGTCATTGGACTCCAAAAATCGAGCTCTTGCATTGATTATATTCTTTTCTATAAATAATACATAAAATATTAATTTTAAAAAATAAAGATGATTTAATTATTAAATTATATATTTTTAATATAAATAATGCAAGCATAAGTCACTTTATGACTTCCTTTTTTACAACTTCTCTCATATTCAGATTCAGTCTCCATTGCATGTCCCTATGTGGTCTTGCTTCAGCTTCACAATGAATGTGATGCATGCAAAAAGAAGGATCAATACCCTTTAGATCAGCAATTGTCCATCCAATGGCCTCTTTGTGTTCTTTAAGTACATCCACCAATTTATCTTCCTGATCAGAGGTTAGGATAGAAGCAATGATTACCGAAGGATATCGTTGGGTCCAACGAAAGAATATTTAAGCTTGGCAGGAAGAGGCTTTAACTCTAGAGTAGGTGGTGCTTCCAAGGATGGTACTAAATGGCTCGATTGAGTCGGTAATTGTTCATACTTTATAGTCCACGGAGGAGTGGTGCTAAAATTAGGTGGCTCTAATAAAGCATTTGCCTTTTTAATATACCCATCAATATCAAAATCATCCACTCTGAAATATGTTAGACATGTTTATAAAGGATCTAAGTCAAGCAAAATAGGGATTTTATCATCTATAACTTCTTCTAGCATGTTCACCATATTATGATAATATGTAGGTGGTCCTTGAGATGCATTGAAGACATTTAACCTCAGCTTCTTGTTTGTAAAAGATACATCCATAACCCCTATCCTATAATTTATACAAGCATTAGCAGTTGCTAGGAAAGGTCTTCTAAGGATGATGAGTATTTGGCTGGGGTTACCACTAGATTCCATATATAATACATGAAAATCAACAAGAAAGTAGAATTCATCTACTTTCATTAACACGTCTTCCAACATTCCAAGGGGTACCTTAATTGATCGGTCTGCTAATTATAAAGTCACTATCATGGGTTTTAATTTTTCAAATTCGAATAAGTCATACATTGAACTAGGAAGAAGGTTTACACTTGCACCCAAATCTAGTAAATATTTCTTAATTGTGAGGTCTCCTATGATACAAGATATAATTGGGGCACCAGGATCTTTAAGTTTGGGTAGGATTATTTGCTGAAAGACTGAGCTGGCCTGCTCAATTAACTGGATCTTCTTTGGTATGTGTGCCTTAGATTTTCATTTTTGTGTGCACAACTTTAAGAAATTTAGTATAAGTAGGAACTTGCTTAATGGCATCGAGAAGAGGTAAGTTTATTGAATTTGTTTAAACAACTTAAGCATCTCATTCATTTTTAGACCCTTTTTATCCAAAGATAAGGGGATTCTAAAGTACTAGGAATGGAGCCTTAAGTATAGGTGCTTGGCTAATGAGTTCCTCTTCCTCTTCAATGTTTTTCTTTTCTTGCTTAACCAACTCTGATTTTTGAGTTACGTTAGGTTGACTTAAAATTTTTCCACTTCTAAGTGTTGTGACTGATTTGGCATGTTCAGAAAAAGTCTCAAGGCCAGTGGAGCTCTCAGCCATGTACTGTCCTTTTGGATTACTGATAGGTTGGCTAGATATCTTGCCTTCCTCTCTCCTACTGAAAGCTATAGCTAGCTGACCTATCTGGGTCTCTAGCTTGGCAATAGACTGTGTGAGAGTGAAGGAGTTAAGTGTTCATTTATAGCCCCTTAAGTATTTGGGGCACTTTTTCTTCAAAGGTAGATCATGATTATTTGATAATGGATGAGGTTGTGGAGCACTTGAGTATTCAGAATATGGCATGCTTCTAAACTAGGTCTCTTGATGATTAGGTCTAATTGATACTGGGTTGACAACAGGTTGAGGTTTTCAAGAAAAATTAGGATGATTTTGCTAGCCTGGATTATAGGTATTGGAATATGGATCATTTCCTGATCTAGGAGCCATTCTAGTTTGGGTTTGGTGGGCTTGCTCCCGTAAAAGCTCAGGAAATTGGTATGCAGCTGGACAATCATCTATCAAATGCTTGGGACTTGAATAAATAATACAAATATTATATACTGAATAGGTGGGGAGGAGGTATGTCCAACTTGTAAAATTTGGTCAAGCTTCTGGGATAATTCACTACCTTGCTATAGACATCTACAGAATGACCTACTTCATACATTACACCTCTCTTAGGTGCTATAGGAGGATCTCAATAGGCAGCAGACATGTGATACAAAGAGTTTTTACTCAGAGTTTTGAAAAGTTGCCATTCCTCATGTTTATTTTTAAGCATAAATGTTCCACCACATGAGGCATCAACCATTTTTCGATGCCTTTCTAGTAAACCATCATAAAAATACTGGACTAATTGCCATTTAGGTATAGCATGGCGTGGACATTTTCTAATCAATTCTTTTAATCTTTCTCATGTCTCATGAAACATTTCTCCATCTATCTAGGAAAAACTTGTTAAGGCTTTTTTATTTGATTAGTTTTTCCTATCGAAAAGTATTTCTTAAGAAATTCTCTCTAAAGTTGGTCCCAAGTTGAAATTGTTATAGTATCTAAGGAATTTAACCAGTACTTGGCTTTATCTTTAATGAAAAAAGGGAACAACTTAAGTCTAAGAGTATCATCAAAGAAATTTTGGATTTTTACTGTTGAACATATTTTAAGAAATTCGCCTAGGTGTTTGTAAGGGTCCTCATTTGTAAGTCCATAGAAAGATAATATCTGAATCACACTAGACTTAATTTATATTAGACTACCTCTACTATAGGTACTTGAATATAGGGAGAGTAGGTATATTTGAAGTAGTGAAGTACTCCTTTAATTATCGTGGTGGATCAGTTTCGTGATTGGGATCCATAATTCATGATCTATTTGCTCTACAAGTTTTGTCTATTTATGGATCTAGGGGTGTGATTTTGGGTTTTAATGATCAACGACCTAGCATATACCCTACAGTGGTACTCTAAAGTAAACAGTAGTTAATTTTTTTAATATTTATTTGTTTAATTAATTGATTAAAAAAATGAAAGAATGATAGAAGGTCTAAAGAGAAGAATCCTAGACTAGAGACAAAAGAGAGTTATTTTATTTTATTTTATTTTATTTTCAAACAAGTGATGGAATCAAAATTAACTCTATCCTAGGGTTAGCCTAAGTCTAGATAGCTCCTAATTATTTCAAGATTACCTTTGAGCACTCCAAGCCCAAGATTAATTAACTGACTTAGCCAGGTAAGTGTAAGGTTGGTAGGGATCCCCTTGTTGCTTGCGTTATATACCAATTAAATTGGCAAGGTAAGCAAACAGAACCAATTAAAGAACCACCTTCCTTCGGGCTCTTATCCCTAAACCACTTGTCTTAGACACTGAGCAACTATCTGAACCCGATCCAACTTTGGGGTTTCCTTATCTTATTAGGCTCAAAATTCTTAGGGCTAATGTCTAATTGATTTTAGAAATTAAGGCCTAGGTCAATGCAAATGTAGGGTGATGATTTGTGAGCTAAGGGTAATCAACTTCCCACCTTATCTAATTAATGGGTTATGCCCTTAAAGTTAATTATGGATGAATGTAATGAAACATAAAAGATGTCCAAAAAACTTTATGATTATCACACAAGCAAAATTAGATTAATTACTTTTTTTTAATTTATGGTTAAGTCTCGAATCTCCTAATAATTTATGAGGATGTCAATATTTTATTTTTTTATTTTTAGATTTTTTTAGATTTTAAAAATTTTTAAGTCGGTCCAACCTTTTTGTATCCTAGGACAACCATTCAACATAACTTAAAGTTATGCCAGGGCAACCTTATGTCAAAACACTCAATATTGAAAGAAAATATTATTAATTTTTAAGTTCTATTTTTTATTATTATTTTTCTTTGATTTTATTTTTTTTAATAACATGCCAAAAGTCCCTGGTGACGGTGCCAAAAATCTAGTGCGCATCGTTACACACCAGTTATAATACCTTATTTTTACTATCTTATGTAGAGTAGCAAGAGTAAGGGTCGAATCTGCAGAGACTTTAGCAGTTATTTCAACAATAATCTTAAAGAATAAAAATAGCAGAAACATTAAACTAATTAACTGAAATAAATAAATAATAGTGTGAAGACCTCTGGATTTCAACGAACTACTTGGCAGACAACTAGTATTCTCTTCTATGTGAATACTCCTATCAGGATATAATCGATTTATGGAGATCATGACCCATACGTATTAGATCATGACCCATTTCGCTGAAGTATTGATTAGTCCAGATAAGACGTATAAAATAAAAGAACTTCTATATTAAAATAATCTATTCTAAGAGTATGAACAGAATCTAAAGAATACGATTTATCCCAAAAATATAGATCATTCAAGGATTATGAAAGAAGCAATTTTATTTTATAAAAAAGAAGAGTACAAATGAAAATAACACTGCCTATTCATATAATATAGTAAAATCCCGAGGAACTAGAGATCTAGCCTTCCATGGGTAAACTCTTTGTCATCATTTGGAGCAGCAGAGGTGGAGGTAGAAGTTGCAAATGGAACAACGATGCGGTGGAAACCGAGGAACCAGGTAGCAGTAGTGAAAATCGAGGATGTGGATGAGAAACGAAAGTGGATGGGAAGTCGGAAGAGGAGAGAGAAAGTAGAAGTGGATGGGAAGGTAGAAGGGGGCTATAGAGGGAAGAACGAATGCTCTCTCTCGGGTTGCGATACTTCTTTTAAAGGCAGAAGAGAATGCATGAATACCACGTTAGTTTCCCCCAAACAACCTTGTTTATGTATCCTTATCCATCGCACCCACTTAACCATCGCATCTTGCATTTATTTTATCCCTTATCCAGCACCGTTACATCGAAAAAAGAAAATTAAACTCCGTTCTATTTTGTCGAACAACCTTAATTTCTTCCAACCAATCCTTCCTCTCGTTCGAACATCGCTCCTTCGAACATCGCTCCAATACTAGTGTAGCTCCCAACAACAGGATGGCAAGTGCTTAATGAAGAAGAGGAGGGAAATCGATGGTAGCTCCAACATTCAAAATGGGGAAATAATGGGAGAGGGAGGCACAAGCAGCAGCTGGTGGGCTTTGGGACTTGTCTATGGAGGCATGTGATGGTGAGGAAGGAAGTGGGTCATGGTTGGTGGCTATAGGCAGAGGAGAATAGCAGAAATCTAGTGATGAGAGTTAGTTTGGGCTAGGCTTAGGGATGAGATTGTGACCAACGATGAGGTAGAGGAGAAGACAAGGAGGATGCTCGGCTGGTGTCTGCAAGTGGAGACCATGAAAGGAAGCTGACCAAAGCGTCGTGGTTCAAAATAGTGAGGGGAATGTTGGTGGCCATGGCAGAGGTCTTGAGCCAGTGAGGACGTGACAAGCAACATCTTTGGATGGCACATGAGTGGGAGGAGTCATAATAGGATGGGAAAGAGAGGACAAGATGGATCAGATCTTGAGGGCTCAACCATGGTGGGAGTGTGCAGTGGCTCAGATGGCGACGGGAAGCTTCTCCGATAGTGAGGACAGTGGACAACATCTCCGGTGGCAACGGGACATGGTGGTGCAACAAATCATGGCAAAAATCTCTTCTTGGTCCATGGTTCTATGCTATGGATCGATAAAATGGTTGCTATGGACCGAGCAGGCATTTCGTAGACCAGGTAGCCAGTCCATGGTGGACCGGTTGCTCCAAAATTTGTGTAATTCATATTAATCTTTGAAATTCAATTTCAAGCTCGTTTCAAGTCCGATTTGAATGCCATTTGTACCATTGGTCTTCAAAAATTGAGCTCTTTGCATTAACAATATTCTTTTCTACAAACAATATATAGAGATATCAATTTTTAAATAAATAAAGATGATTTAATTAATAAATTAATATTTTTAATATATTATCATAAATGCCTTCTCTTCCAAGTTCGACCACGATCATGATTATGAGCACCTTTCCTTTTATCTAAAAATAAATATATTTAATTGATATTGATAGTAAGCATAATTTTTTAATTTTTTATATTTATATATTTGTTACCGCCTGGATCATCGTGGCATGTAGCTCCGGCACGTCGTCGCCGTATCGGGTGCCTCCTTGCCCCGCCGGGGATGCTCCCTCCTCCTCGGGGGTCAGCTCTTCGGTCCGATCGACCTGCAAAAAAGAGGAGACCCATGCCGAGAATTCTAGTGAGGACACTCTGACGATCAGTCAGTGGGATGATCGAGGAGAACAGAACCCCTATAGCAGAGAGCTTGGGGGACTCCCTCGCCTTAGGGGGTGGCATGATAAAGATGTTCAAATAATATAAAGAATAAGACAGTAATATTCAAGCAGCAGAAAGAAGGAATGGAGAGTAGGGAGCGGGGAGGTTCTCTAGCCGGCTCCTTAGCCACTGAGCTCTCAGGAGACTCGCTTGCTTACCTCTCCTCGCTTGTCCTACATCTACCCCTTACCTTTCTTACCTCACACCTTATGCGATGGCCCTGACCAGATGGGGGGCTTGGTCCCGGTGTCCTTTTTGAGGTGGCCTCTCATGGTATCTTCTCCGGAGGGGTTTGCCACTACTCGGAACTTCTGCTTCTTCCCTCCCCCCTCTCGGAATGGTCCTTCCAGAGGAGGAGGTGATCCGTGGGCCTCTCGGAGCCCTCTCCCTTCATTCTTTTCTAGATCTCTTTCACTTTTGGAGATTCTCCTTCTCCTCTCGAGATGCTCATCTATCTTCTGGGGATGCCCCGTTCTCCCCTCTCCCTCTTGTTGGGGGTGTCATTTTTCACTTAAGGGGGGCAGGCACTGCACTGTCGAGCCCCATGCCATTGTGGAAAGTTTCCATTCCCGGAGGGACCGCCCGAGCATTGCAAAGCCTATCGCTTTGGAAGGATTCTCCTTCTAGGTGAACTCTAGGCCTCGTGCTGCATGGATCGGCATCCTCCGGTCATATGGTAGTCGATGTGGTGGTATGCTACGGGGTCCTAGGTCTGACGGGGCTTACCTCGTGTAGAGCATGCGGGCGGCGTGTTGCAGAACTGGCATCAGTGGCAGGACATGTGCCACCTTCTAAAAGTTGTAGATGGACAAGGACCTCCGTATCATGGCTTGAATTCTTGTTGATCTTTCCCTCCTTCATCGCTGGCAAGAATTCTGGCCTTCGTATGGTAGGGAAGGACCTCCCGAAGAGGTTCGCCTTCGACAGCATGAGCTATGCCTCGACCGGGAACTGGCCTTGGATGGAAGGCTCACTTCAGCTACATGAGTACGACCCTGGCCAGGAGCTAACCTTAGATGAAGGGCTCACTCTATGAGCTCGACCCCGGCTGGGAGCTAACCTTGGCAGGAGGGTGGCAGGAGTGCTTTTTGAGCTCTGCCTCAGTCGGGAGCTGGCCTCGACCGAAAGGCTTGCTTCAGTTGCATGAGCACGACCCTAGCCAGGAGCTGACCTAAGATAGAAGGCTCGCTTTGGTTGCATGATCACGACCCCGGCCATGAGCTAACGTTAGACAAAGGGCTCACTCCATGAGCTCGACCCCGGTTGGGAGCTGACATCAATAGGGGGCTCACCTCGGCCTTCCACCCGGGGGCCGTCTAGGTGCATGCCCTACCCATGCAGCTGTTGGCTGGTGGCTATGTAGGATCCACATCACGGATGTTGCCACAACAGATGCCCCCCACTCCCGATCCAGATAATGAAGCATTGCTCGGCGATGGGAAGAATGACCATGTTGACATTTAGGGACCGCGCCTTTCGTGCCATCAATGCTTCGAGGACTGGCCATGCCTCGAAGATCGTGCCTTTATATTAATGAGGCACTGCACTCAGCTTTCCAATGGAGGGATCATCAATGCCATGGCTAGATCAAGGTGCCCGTCCCTTGAATCGAAGTGTCGAGGGGTGCCAGGCCCGTCACGTGGCAGCTTCCGGTTGGCTACAAAGCTTTTAAAAGACCTTCGGGCATAGGCAACCAGGGTTCTGCAAAGCTTCCTTTTTTCTTCTTCAGTCCCTCTCCCTCAGCCTGTGCTGAGGGAGGGCTCTTGGTAGACTTCAAGATTTCAGCCCAAGACCTAGAGGGCCAAATGAAAGCTCTCCAGGAGCGACCAGCCAATGTCAAGGTGAGGGCATCTGGTTCAGAGAAGAAATCCATCGAGCTTGAATCTTCCCCCATGGATGTGAAGGGGGAGAGCCTCCGATCATGCCATTGGGTAGAGAAAGAGGCTACCTCAAAAGTGGAGGGATCAGGAGCTGCCTTTCGATCATAAGACTGGAGATGTTACAGGAGGAGGTGAGGGCCGGGTCGTGGTCATTGTGGAAGGGGCCACAACCGCTGTGGTGCTGATAGGACCATCATGATGCGGTGCTGCTATAGCTACCCTTGGAATCAAGGGATCTATAAATTCCAAGGATGATGGTGCAGTAGAGGCAGATGCATTACTGTTTTCCTTCCCAGCAAGCTCACTTGAGAAAGGGCACCCACCTCCTGGGGTAGAAGGGACTGGAATACTCCGCTCGGTCCCGAGGGCAAAGTCCAGATCTAGAGTACTAGCCCATTGGTTGGGCGAGGGATGGCAAGGGAAGCCTGAAACTCATTTCTTCTTCTCTTGTAACCTAGGATTTGAGGTGGCCTCCTAGCCTTTTGGGAACCTCTGTAGGATGCAAGAGACTTTTGATCAATGAAAGCATCCCTTCTTTTATGATTGTTGTTCTCTCTTTTTTTCTTTCTTCTCTTTTTCTTTTTCTCTTTTTTTTTGAGCTTGAATCTGCTGCCTGGCCTCCTGGGCTACGGGGGGCCTCTCTTCAAAGTGAGGGACATTCCAATGAGGGTGGTTTTTCTTCCCCTTTCAATCAAAATTCTTTGTGTTCCCTCCACTTTGCTTGCTATTTTTCTTTTCTTCTGCTCGGATTGCTTCTGGGGGGTCTCCTTAGTTTGCCAAGCCATGAGTCAGGAAGTCGATGATAGGAATTCAGGAATTTCTCACCAACATCCTCAGGCCATGAGCAAGGCAATCAAACATAGGGCTTCCAAAATATCCCAGCTCAGTTCGCCACACTGAGTCAAGGGGCAGATGGTGGGACTTCTGGAGTTTCCCGACATACATCTCTGGACTGTGAGTAAGGTAGTGGATGCGAGACTTCATGAGTTTCCCAACTTATAGGTACCAAACTGTGAGTTTCATGGTAGAGGCAGGGTTCCAGGAATCCTGATGGGGATATCAGGTCAACCCTAGTTCACTATGGATCCTTGAGTTTTGAGTCCCTTGCCATGATTCAAATTTTATCTTTGAGTTCAATAATCTAGCTGTGTTAGCTGTTTGAATCCTGTATTTGGGTTTTGAGTTTTATTTTTCAGGCCTTGTTATACTTGAGTCCTGTATTTTGGTCCCTGAGTCCTATTTTGGACCTTTCTGCATTTGAGTCTTGTATTTAGAGTCATCCATACCATTAGGGTTTGGATAAGTCAAGTCAAATTCAGTGAGACATTTATCATTTGAAGTCTTGTAAGTTTAGTCAGCTTATGTTGAGCTAATTTAGAGTCTTATGAGTCATGTAAGTTTTATATTGAGTCCAGTCCAGTAAGAAAAGATTCAAGACACTGATGGACCCCAGCCCGAATGATAACTTGCCAACTTCAAGAAGTCCCAGTCATATTTGGATGAACCTTTGATTGCATGAGAAGGACCTTGAAGATCTTCACATCATCAACCTGCTGAGAAGATGGAGCCCAAGAGAAATCCTAGAACCAGCCCCGCACTGAAGTGGGCCGTCCAAAGCCCAAAGCCTTCTTGGATATTTCGCCCCATCCTTATGGTCACCTTCCTTGGTCGGCCACCCTTAGAATTACCACCCATTGAACCAAGTCAAAGAGAGGGAGAGACAAGTCAAAGAGAAGGTATAATCCTAGTTAGGAGAGGAAATGAGAGCCTATTGGGAGAGGAGATCTTCCTTGTATTTGAGTGGGAAAATGATACTTAGGTTTTACATGTATACCCTTACTTGGAGCCCAAGCTTGTATGCCTATATAAAGGCCCCCCTCTCATGTATATTTGATGCTATTGAATATATGAAAAATTTCTTGAGCTCTTCTCAATTTTCTGTGTGAATTCTGTATGAATTTCTATGTGATTAAGGGTATCTGTGTAATCCCTCAGGGTTTTTGTGTGATCCCTGCAAGCTGCCACCAGCCTTCTTCATCACATAGCTACCTTCCTCAAACCTCTTCCCCTTCTTCTTCTTTCAGCCATCTAGCCTACCTTCCTTGTTTCCTAACCATGAAAGGTGATTTGCAGGTCCCTCAAAGTTCATGAATCTAAGGATTCATCGACCAGCTTTGGGTCACTAGATTGAAAGTCGCGAATCCATAGGGTTGATAGCTTTATTTTTCAGGTCGCATCCGAGAGCGTAGAGTGAACTCTTCATGGATCGATCTTCAAATCTCTACTAGGTACACCCCATAGATTCATCAGGTAATGGTATTGCAGAAGAGCTAGTCTTATCGAGGCTTCTTAGCCTTGGTGGTCATGTTTCTTCACTTTTAGAGTTTATTTCTGTATGCCTGTGCTTCATATTTTTATAGAATTCTCTACTTAATATCTTGGCTTGAAATTGGGATACAAACTCCTAACTTAGTACCTATCACAGAAAAATATTGGCATGCATGAATAGCCCCGCATCAAATTTCCAATTGCATCTCAAGACTGTGAGTGGGATGACTGAATGCGATCCTATCGAAAGGACCTGGCTTGGAGATTGCCTAGTGCGGACCTCTTGGTAGATGGCGGGTTGCCCTGTTGCCACCTCAGGGTTGTGAACCTGGCCGAAAAGTGCAAGCCCGGTGGAGTGGGCTCGGCCTGGGAGTGTCGAACTGTGAGTTGCACGGTAGGTGGCGGGTTGCCCTGCCGCCACCTCCGGGCTGTAAGCTGAGCTAAGGGCACCGAGCTTCTCGATTCGCCATGCTATGAGTCACTTGGTAGATGGTATTTTGGTGCCGCCTCTAGGCTGTGAGCATGGCCATGAGGCTGTGGAGTGCCAAACTTATGGGTAAAGCCATGCTATGAGTCTCACAGTAGATGGCAGCTTGGTGTGATAGGGCTAAGGTGTGGATCCTTAGGACTAGTAGTTCTAGATGGAGAATCTTGGATGAGGAGTCCCTATGTGATAGGAACTCCTTGATAGCATTTTAACATAGCAGCCTTTGCCCGTGCCTATCTCCTTATATGCTTCTACAACTCAAACCCACCTCAAAACCCCCTTCATGCCTCCTCCTCTAATTCTTGATTAGATCAGAGGCCTCTCCTAGATATGGAGGCTTCCTTGGGTGGTGGGGAGAAAGAGTCCCAGAGGACTCAAAAACCTAGTGCCAATCCTTCCTTGCCACACATCCCTAGCACATGCCTCCTTTCCTCATTCTTTGGCAAGCTTCCTTCCCACTTTTCCATGAGAAACCTAAGACACGAAGCCTCCTCTTAGATGTGAAACTCCTGGTCTACAAGTCCATCACATGGTGAGAGAGAGTCCCTGGGAGAAGGGACTCTCAGTGCATGGAGGGGGGGCATGCATAAGATACTTATGTGTGCCCTTTTCTACTTCTTGGGGTAGTGTGGAATTCTTCCTTGCTGCCTTGGGTGGTGTGAAACCTAGAAGAGAAGGAGAGAGAGATTAGGAAGAAGTTAGGGTTTCATTCCTTAATAATTAAGTTACATAGTGTATATATGGACCTATATAATGCACTGAACCAAACCAACTTAACTCCCTGGGCTAACCCAATCTAAATACACTCACCCAAGTCCATGTATATCCATGTCTTTTCATGCACTCACCCTGTTGGACCGAAACCTAAGTTAGCCCCCTCAAGACCCAATTCTCCTAGATCTCGAGCCCTCAAGGACCCAAAACCTGGGCCTCAAGATTATGGAGGGCTAAACCTCTATCCTAGGACCAAATTAGTCCTAGTCCTAGGATTCTAACCTATCTTAGACTCTTGGAGCCATCACCATAGCTCCTTCCTAGCCTTCCAAGCTTGGGAGCACCACATTTGCACCAACACATGATTCAACCCATGTAAGTCCTCGCGTCAACTTGAGCTTTGAGTTAGAAATCTCTCTAAAAATATTTTAAAGGAATGTTTTTCTTTGGTAATCTAATTTAGTCTAGGAATTCCAAACAAGGGATTTAATCAAGAAAAATAAATTAGACAATTCAAATTGGCTAGGATCAAAAAAGAGGATGGAAGATAGATTTAGTTAAAAGAGTCAAACACTCCTAGTTCTCTTATAATTATGTAGAACCTATCCTTATTTAAGGGTTTGGTGAAGATGTCAGCTAGATGCTTATCAATATAAACAAAATCAAGCACCACATCACCATTTTAAATATAATCTCTTGTGAAATGGTGTCTCATCTCAATATATTTAGTTCTTGAATGTTAAATTAAATTTTTAGTTAGGTTTATTATATGGTATTATCACATCTTATAAAAATTTTAGTTAGTTTGATGTCAAAATTTTTAAATTATTGCTTAATCCATAAGATTTGAGTACATAACTTTTAGCTACAATATATTCAGTTTCAGCTATCAAACTTATTTATTGCTAACCAAGAAATTAAGTTAACTCTAAAAAATTGACTAGTTTCACTAATACCTTTTCTATCCAATTTATAGCTAGCAAAATCAATATCAAAATATGTAATCAAATTAATAGAAGAATGCTTAGCATACCACAAGCTAATAGCTAATACTAAGAGTACCTGATAAATATCCAAGTATTCTTTTGGCTGCAAGCAAGTGCGATTCTTTAGGATTAGATTGATATCTCACACACATGCATGCATGAAATATTATGTTAGGCCTACTAGCTGTAAAGTAGTGTAAAGATCTAATAATACCTTTATATAACTTTTGATTGATGTTTTTACTACTTTTATCCTTGTCAAGTTTATATGAGAGATTTATAGGTGTGCCAAGGAGCGTAGTCATCTCCATTCCAAACTCTTTATGTATTTTTTTTATACTTTATTTCATTGATGAAGATTTCTTTTCTTGTTTGCTTAATTTGAAGTTTGAGAAAAAAAATTAGCTCTCCCATCAAACTCTTCCTACATTAAATTGACAAAATATTGACAAAAAGAATCATTAGTAGTACCGAAAATGATATCATTAACATAAATTTATACTATTAATAGATCATCATTCTTTTTCTTTAGAAATAAGGTAGTTCAATATTTCTCTAGCAAAATTATTTTCAAGTAAAAATTTGCTTAATCTTTCATACGATGCATGAAGGGCTTGTTCCAAACCATACAGAGCTTTATACAGTTAATAAACATGATTTAAAAAAGCATGATTTTCAAATCTAGATTGTTTCTCAATATACACTTCTTCAACCATATAGCCATTTAGAAATGTATTTTGAACATCCATTTGATATAGTTTAAGATTTATAAAACATACAAAAGAAAGTAATAGTCTAATTACCTCCAATCTAGGGATAGGTATAAAAGTTTCATCAAAATTAATGCCTTCTTGATTATAGCCTTTTGTAACTAATCTAGCTTAATTTCTAGCACCTACCTCATTTAAATCCAATTTATTTCTGAAATCTCATTTAGTGCCAACAATAGAGCAATCATGTAGTCTATTAACTAAAGTCCAAACTTAATTTCTTTCAAACTGATTTAGTTATTCTTGCATAGTATTTATCTAATTTAAGTTATTCTCAACTTCTTCAATATATTTAGGTTCAATTTGAGATATAAATACTAAATAATCATACATGTTCTTAAAGAAGAACAAGTTCTTATCCCTTGAGATGGATGACCAATAATTAAATCCTTTGAATGTCCATGAGCATACCTCCATTCTTTAGGAAGATTATTATTTTATCTTGGAGTGGTCCTTTCTTCTTTTCATCAACCTCCTTTTGTTCTTCTTCTTGGATTTGAGGAGATGCATCCTTCACAGTAAGATCATTTATCTTTTTGCTCAAACGTATTGCATCATCATCATATTGTCTTCCTTTTTCAAAGATTTGATATTAGATTTAACAAATACAACATAAATAGATTCGTTAACAATAAGAGTTTTCTTGTTAAAGACTCTATATATATGCCTTGCTATATATGGAGTAACAAGAAGGATCCCTTTATTTGACTTGACATCAAATTTTTCTAAATTATCCTTTTCATTATTCAAGATAAAACATCGATATTCAAAAATATGAAAGAATTTCATACTTAATTTCTACCTTTCCAAAACTTATAAAGAGTTTTCTTTAAAATATGATCAATTAAAACTCAATTCAAAACATAGTATGCCATATTAATTGCTTCCACCTAAAAATATCTAAGGTCATTTTCATGTAACATGGTGTATATCATTTTTTTCAAAGTATGATTTTTTTTATTATTATCCTATTTTATTGAGGTATCCTCAGTATAGAAAAATTATATTCAACACTCTTTTTATTGAAAAAATTTCAAAATATTAGTTTTCAAATTTTATTTCATGATCACTATGGATACAAATAATATATAAGTTCTTTTTATTTGAAACTTTATGATAGAACTTTGAAAATACTAAAAATGCTTTTTCTTTTATGCTAAAAATAGAACACATGTAAAGCAAGAAAAATCATCAACAATTACAAGACCATCTTTTCTCCTAAGCTTGTAGTTCTAGTAGGTCCAAACAAATCTATATAAATGAATTCAAGGTCTAGAAGTGGAAATAATGCCATTCGATTTGAAAGAACTTCTAGTTTGCTTTCCAAATTGACAAGCTTCACAAATCATATTATTTTCAAAGTTTAGCTTTGATAATCCTTTTACAAGATCCTTTTTTAAATTTTTCAAAGTAAATGCATGCTTGCATGTCCTAATTTATGATGCCACAACCACTAGCCCCATTGACTTTGCCTCCATTGTAACTAGATATCAACCATCTTTCATAGAGAGATCATCTAGATCAACAATGTAGATATTGCTATGCCGATGTCTAATGAATATGAATCCATTATCATTAATCTAGAGATAATGCACATTGATGACTCAAAAATTATTTTAAAACTTTTATCACAAAATTAACTTATGCTAAACAAATTATATTTCAAACCATCTACAAGTAATACATTTTCAATAAAAATTGAGGGGATGATGCAAATTTTACCTATACCAACAATTCAGCCTTTTTTGTTATCATCAAAAGTTACCATTTCCCCTTCAACATCTTCAAGAGTGATAAATTGAGATTTGTCACCTATCATATGCTGTGAGTAGCCACTATCAAGATACCAAATTCTTTTTCTTCTTTTGGCTATTAGACACACTTACAAAATAAATCAAGTAGTAGCTTTAGGTATCCAAGCCATCTTAAATCATTTTGAGTTTGCCTTGAAGGTTCCTTTTGAAATCCAATCTTTTTAACACTATCAAGTATTCTAAAATCACATGAATAGGCTTTTTGTCCGATCTTTCCATAACAAAAATATGTGATGTTTGAAGAAGCTTGTACAAAAAAAAATAGGATACATTTACATCTTTTGTGGTTTAAAACCTAAATCGGTTTTGTTAAAAATAGCTTTTGATTGTTTAAAATCATTTGAAGCTTTTCGGAGCTAAAAGTAAATTTTTCAAATAAATGTTTGATCTTACTTTGTTCTTCTTTCAAGCTCAAATTTTTTTGAAGTAAATCTTTATTTTCTTTTAAAACCTTTTTTTCTCATTTGATAGTCCAAAATTTATCTTTTTCAATTCTTTGTTTTTGACCAAACTTTTTAGATTCTATCATAAGTTTTGAAAAAGCATCTTGAAGCTCATTAAAAGTAAAATCTAGGATGTTTTCAGATTTTACCTCTTCTTCTTGAATCATGAAGCACACATTAGCCACTTCTTTAGTTTCTTCCTTAGAGCTTCGGTCTTCATTATCACTCCATATAGCCATCATAGCTTTCTTCTTAATATTCTTAAAAATATCTTGAGAAGAGGACAATCCTCTTTGTAATTACCTAGCTTTTTACATTCAAAGCACGTGGGCTACTTTTTCTTTCTTCTTCTCCTTGTTCTTGCTAGGTTCTTCTTTGTAGGGCTTCTTCTTGAGTTCATACTTCTTTTTCTTCATGAATCTTCTGAATTTCCTTGCAACAAGTCCTATTTCATCCTCTTCATTGTCCACATACAACCTATCACTCTCTTCTTCATCAATTATGGTTGCTTTGAAGGTGATGATCTTCTTCTTGTTTCCTTCTTCCTCATTACTTTGCTTCATAGTCCGCTCATAAGTCATAAGTGAGCCAAGGAGTACTTCTGGTGGAAGTGTGCTAAGATCTTTTCCTTCTTGAATGGCAGTGACTTTAGCATTCCAATCTTTTGGTAAAGATCTAAAAATTTTATTCACAAACTCACTATTAGTATAAGATTTATCTTAACTTTTTAAGTTATTTATAATATTGAAAAATCTAGTAAATATATTGGTAATAGATTCACTAGGCTCCATCTTAAACAATTCATATTTATGAATGAGTATATTGATTTTGGACTCCTTTACTTAATTAGTCCCTCATGGATAACCTGTAATACAATCCATATCTCTTTAGTTAAAATACAAGTAGAAATCCTATTGAATTCTTTAGCATCAAGAACACGATGTAAAAGATTCATGGTTTTAGCATTTAGCTTTACCATCTTCATATCTTGTTCATCCCAATCCATTTGAAGTTTGGGAGTGACAATGCTATTTAAAAATAGTGGGTGTGTATGGATGATCGCTATCATAGGCGGTCAAAAATAATTCACCAACTTAAACTCTATAGCTAGGGTGAGTCAGGATCATATCATCACACACCTTAGGACCACAATATGATTTTTAAAAGAATAGAGAGTAATTGTTGTTGCATAAGATAAAAATAGACAAGAAATAAACTACTCTTAAGATTAAAGCAAGTAAAAGCAATTATTTCAAAACTTATAAGTTGATCTTGCATCGACAAAAAATATTTTTTTTCATAATATAATTAATTTTAGAAAATTATCTATCTTCTCTTGGCATGCTCCGTATCCGTAGATTATGACGCATCTCCGGAAGGCACTAGGTATTCGACTCTTCTTTCTCGGCATGCCCCATATCCATAACAAATCCTAGTATGTCTCCAGAAAGCAAGAGTTATCCCTAAATTTAATTTAACATTAAGCATAATAAAGAGCAAATAAAAGAAAGAAAATAAAGAATTTAGAATTAAAATCATAATCTTTTATTACATACCAAAGACATACAAGAGAATGAAGAGCAAAAGAAACATTCTCTGCCTTGCACAAGATCTTCTCTTCCCTCCCGAACTTCTGTACTTAACTGCTCCTAAGTTAATTCCTTCCTATCCCCCTATGCAAAGGCTATAGAGGGATTCTAGGGAGTGATGATCCCAGGTAGAGGTATAGAAGCCTTTTATAAGTGTAAGCAGGGGAGAGTTTTCATGATTTTTTGATATGGGACTAAACATAAGGATCATAGGAGTGGCTATGATTTAATTTTACAACAAATCTATGGTTGGTTGGGTGTGAAAGAAGGATTTCTTCCATGAATAGTGTCCATTATCACACAAATTCAGTCTTAAATTTTCTTCAATGTTTGATTGCTTAAGAGTTCTTTATTGTTGGATCTTCATCAAGTGTCCATAACCTACCATGAATTTTGTGCCATTATTGCCTTGCCATTGGATGTGTGCAGGCATCTTTTTCCTTCAAGCAGCAACCACCATTGCTTAATCATTGAATTAGGCTTTCCATTGCTTGATCGCATGCCCAGATGACCTCATTGGAGCCACCCATGCACCATCAGTGCTATGAGCATGGCTGGAGTTTTTGCCACTACCACTATCTTGGTCACTACCGGCCTCCCATTCCAGTGAGCCCCTATAACCTTGGATTGCCAAACCCACACCATAGCTTTCTTCACCAGCAGAGCTATCTCCACTGCATGTGTCATGCACCGGATACCTCGCCACTACTACTATCGGTACTTTGCCAAGGATCCCCTTGCTCTGGTTATCGCTACCATGCCCTTCACCGTGTCATCCCTTCATTGTCGCTCATCAACCCATCTGGCGGTTGCCGAGATTGCTATCATCTATCACGTAGAGGCCTTTGCCATCCTAGATATTTATCAAATGAAATTACCATTTGGTTGCCCCTATGACTATGAACTGTTATCACAGATCTAAGCACCACCACCGTCTTCGCCATGCCATGAGCTTTGTTGGACCTCTTAGGGTGGTCGTCAGCCATCATCTGGTCAGTGATGGCTGAAACCTCCCATGGTCCATGATGCCTAGCCGTGGACCATGGTTAATGGCATCTATGGATCGAGCAAAATCTTATGAACAAGCAATCGATCCATGGTGGACCGGCTATTTAATATTCATGCAAATTTATTAGTAATTGAACTTCAATTCTAGGCTCATTTTAAGTTTGACTTGCTTCAAACTTGTTTCATTTGAACCCATAAATTGAGCTCTTTGTATTGGCACTCTTCTTTCCTAAATAATATATAAAAATACTAATTTTAAATAAATAAATATAATTTAATTCTTAAATTATTACTTATATACACGTATATAATGTAATTATTACATCTTCCAACTTGAACTTTGCTCATCCTTGAGTAAAGCAGATAAATTAGCCATGTATACAAACTCATCCCTGAATTGAAAGTTGACTTAGGTAGTCCTAAAGGTAGTTGATATCCAGCTAGACCATTAAAAAGGTACTTTATTGGATCACTGAGTTAACCTAATTAGTAGTTAAATATTGATCATAGAAATTTTAGGAGATCTTCTTTACCAACCCCTACACTACTCTTTAAGTCCTCTATCTTGATTTGAGTTAGGTTTATTATCTTTTTACACTTTAGTTCTCTCTCTTTCTTCTTCTTTTTTTTAAGAAAGGAGTCTAGTGCAATATCCTAATCTTTTAAGTATTAGCATCCTCATCTTTTGATATGAACTATAATGCTTACTCAAGCGAAGAGGCCCAGTTACTCAGTGATGTACCATTACTTAATAGATCTCTTGACCTTCTTATCTTTTGATGCGAACCACATTGCTTACTTAGACGAAGGGACATGGTTACTCAATAAGAGTCCAAGAAGAGCTGTGAGGTGAGACTAACTCTCTGATAGATTTTTCAGTATCGCTACCTTTTGACACAAACCATGATACTTATTTAGGCGAAGGAGCCTGGTTACTCAGTGAGATAATGCCAAAATCCTTTTATTTTTTTCTCTCTTTTTTTTATTTTTTATAAAGAACTTTTTGACCTTTCCAACTATACTCTTAACAAACAGATTCTTTGATGAGATAAGAAGGAAGAGAGTTCTAGAATCACTCCTAATTTGATTTGGTCAAAACCTACTATTTGTTGGGTTCTCTTAGTAATGTGTCCCTTAGTATCTCTAAAATTATCTAGACCATTAATCAATCAATGGTTAGGATGCCTAACTAACTTTAGATCGAGATAAAATTTGGATACACAACAAGCAAATTACTTCTACCTACTCAATAGGTACAGGTCATGATCTCCATAAATAGATTATATCTTGATAGGTGATGTATGGAGTATTCATATAGAAAGAGAATACCAGCTATTTGCCAAGTAACTAGTTGAGATCCCGAAGCTTTTCTTTTTCATTTGAATTTTTATTATTTTATTTTTTATTCTAGTTAGATAGTATTAATTCCTTAATTATTAAATTACTATTATTATCTTTAAAAATCATTATTGAAATAATTGCTTAAAGTTTCTATGGATTCGACCCTTACTCCCGCTACTCTATGTAGTAAGTAGTAAAAATAAGGTATTTATTTTTGTTGTGCAATGACACGCACCACTAGCTAAGGTGCTCTAAGAGGAGAGGGCTGAGGATGATGGCTCGACATGGCAAGAGCTGATGAAGAAGTAGGAGGAGATAGTGGGGCTTTTGCTATTGCTATTGCTTCCTGCTCATAGACTTCATTAGTCAAACGGGATACCATGTGAACAACAATCCCAAAATCCACTATCCGTGACATCCTGAGTCTATCATTGAAAGTTAAAATATGGGATTTGCAAGTGCCTACACTAAGCATGCAACAGCACAAGGAGCAGGAATGTATTTTAAATAATTTTAAAATAGCAACTAAAAAACCTACTCTGCACAAGATCTAACATATTCAAATGCATGTACAAGCATAAGAAGGCATAAAAAGGGCATGTAATATTTATAAACAATTTAATAAACCTAGATCTAGGCATGCATGAGAAATAAAAATAGAAATTTACCTTATTCTTGCTTGGAATAAAATAGGGATAATGCTAGAATAGTTGGAATATCTGGAATAACTTTATTCCAGTCTTCTTCTTCCATCAACCGATTGGAAAGCTTTTCTTCCTCTCTTCCAAGTGCAGCAAATCCCAACCAAAAATGGCAATCTTTTGGTCTTCCCTCCTGCGACAATGGCAAGGCAAATACTTGATAGACTTTGCTTCAAGGGAGTGCTAATGGATCGTTCTACCAATTGTTTGAAGTCCCTTTATCTCTTCTCCAAGAGTAGCAACAGGAATTCTGCAACCAAAAACAAGGGAAGCCAAAGACAGTAGCAATGGTGATTGAAGCGGCTCACAGGTGCTCAAGAAAACACCCTCTAGAGGGAGGACACATCGGGGCTTCCTCTGATCCGGCTTCTCACACGATGCTAGTCACCGGAAACTCTTGAAACGGTGAGGGAAGGGAAAAACAGAACACTATGTTCTGTAATTTGTTTTCTCCAAAACAAATTTTCTTCCACCGATTGAGCACCAATAATAATAAGGAATCAAGGAAGGTTTTCTCTCCTAATCTCTCAAAACAACAGCAGGCCAAAATCACCGATGGAAAGGAAGGTGGGAGCTCTCAAAGCTTGAAGATCTTCACAGCATTTTCAGCGCCCAAAAATTTTATAACCAGCGAGAACAATAAAATGGTGCAATAGGGAGCTAAGGAGACGATCTGGGAATGCGAGAGGGCACCAGGTTATAGAATGAATTGAATTGGTTTACAACCAAGCAGTGAAGAGCCATAACGTGGTGGTTTAATACCAGCAAAAATCAAGTGAAATAAGAGAGGAAAAGACATCTTGAATCCCCTGTTTGCCCAAGCCTTAATTACCGTGTAGATGGGTTCAAAACAACATGTTGATGAGTTAAAACCGGTTCATAACTAGTTTTAAAATCCCAAACTAGTTCTAAACGGTTCACAAAATATTAGATCACAATCTAATTAATAAAAGGCTTGGTAAAGTCCTGGTCACCCAGAAACAATTTTCGGTAGACCCGAACATTTTCTGATCGACTCAAAATTGGGTCAATGCAAAGATTGCTCAATCAAACCATTACCGAAATGATTCCTAATCACAAATCGATACCTAGATCAGGGAGAAATCCTCTATGGCGTGTGACCTCAAAGGTTCGAACCTAGGCGGTAGCACTAGAACAATTCCGGTACCAACACAAGATACCATTTAGAAATGGATCCCGGCATCCGGATAGGTCGAAGATGCGAGAGCAATCAATCAAACCTCTGGCATATGATTACCGTATAATTTATCCCTTTGACCTCCAATGCTCAGGATGACCTAGGGTTAGACTGCCAACCCTAGCTGAGTCAATCCCAAACATGTCTCAACCTCGCAAGTCCAGTGACTCCTCACTTGGACTACCCCGATCGAGGATTTGCTAAATTGAGACACTGCGAGACATTCAATCCAAACTATTTGGATAGGTCAATTCTATCTTGGTCCACCACTACTTCACAAGTACTTGCCTATACCGAGAAACCTTCCATCATCGGATTAGAAATCTGGGTAGTCCGGCACCAAAGCACAGGGAGTTGCTTGCAAGCTACCATGATAACTCAAGTCGGAGGGACACATATACCCATATCCAATCATGAGTATCCCTTTAGCAGAAAGGGGCTACATGGAGTCACGTTCAATGAGATATCATATATCCTACTTGCAGATCACATCAGTGTCACCACACTCCTTTGGTCAGGAGAACAACCAAACGATGTGAATCACAATAACTTACACTTGATACATTGTCGTCCAGTATAATGTATCCTTTGGTCGTGAACCTGGTTTAAGGACCACTCAATATATCCTCTCTATATCGAAGTCAATGTAGTCCTAAGTGATGAAAGTTCGGCTGACACGGTACTCTACCGGATCTCCTAATAATGGGTTCTATGTGTGATCCAATCACAACCGTTCTATGATGTCCTTAGAGTGTGCAGGTATAGGGTTCTGGTGCAACGCAGCGGAAGGGTAATTTCAAAAATTGAAATTAATATGTACCAAAACCCTAAAATAGGAACTCCTTAATAAGACTAGAATGTATGAAGAAACATTTCTATGCAAATTGAATTAGAATACCAACCTGTAATCGCTAATTCCAATTTATGAAGACTTAAAACTTGAAGATCAATGGGCTATTTGAATTCACCAGGCATCCAAGTGTCCGCCCTCCGATGGTGATCCACACAGAGCAATGATCAAGAACACTATCTTCTTGTCCAATGGTTCCTCCTATTGAGTTCTTCTTCCTATAACTCAATTTTCGGATTATGGCTGGAATTCTTCCACACAAGAGGTTGCCTTCCTTTCTTTTATCTCTTCTCCTCCTTCCACTAAGACCTTGACCCTCTAAGACACTCTTGTCTTGAAGATAAGACTTTGTCCTAAGGGGATTTAGGCTTGTCTTAAATTGGAGGAGAAATTAAACAAGAATGTCTTAATGTAAGAAGGAAAGAACAAAATCAGAACTCCTTCTTTCCTTTACCATCGGAGACTTTCGCTCTTATTCTTGTTCAGTAGCAGAGTTTCGACAGAGGTGTACTCTATAAAGGAATAGTGCAAGAACAAGAAAAGAGAGAAAGAGTCTTTAGGAGAGAAGAAGGATTAAAAACATTTCTGAGTTCTAATTTTCCTGACCCTTTAAATAATCTCAGAGAGGCACCCACACATCTCTTCGTGAAAAACTTCTCACGCCCTTTCTCATTTTCTCACGCCCCATCCTTCCTTCTCACGGCTTTCCGGATAAATCCCACGGCTTTTCTTAATGAAAAAATCGCGATGTTTTTTTCTTAAAAAGAAAGGAGTCGTGACTTTTAATCTCCGAAGAGATGTTATTTCGCGCAACCGGGAAGCAACGAATGCTTTCTGCCTTTCTCAAAAAACATCAACCCTTGGATTCCAATCCAAGGGGGGACAATTGAGGCACTAAAAGAGAGAAGGAAAAGCCACCCCATATAAAACCGGAGTTTTTTTTTTCTTTTTTTTTTTTTACGGAGTGCACCAAGAGTCCATGCACCATGGACTCTTCCAAATGGCATGCCAAGAGTCCATTACCGCATGGACTCTTGGCATTTTTGGCGTGAAGATGCTAAGGGGTGGGTGGGGGCTAGCCTAGATACATGGTTAGCCAATAGGGTTAGCCATAATCCCTATAACCTCAATTAGGGTCTAATTAGATCCAATTAGAACTCAAATTGAACCAATCCGGAACCCTAATTCGAATCTAATTCGAATAGAAGCTAGGGCAAAGATGATTTAATTACAAATTTAAACCCTTGATCAATTCTCTTAAGTGTGTGACCCATTGGGTTCCACATCTAGCTAGCAGTGGGTTCGAATACAAGTTGACCTAATTTGATTAGAACTCTTTCTAATCGATTTAGGTCAAACCGGGCTTACCCGATTATGATCAATTAGGACTCTTCCTAATAAGTGATCATTCAATTTAATCAACCCACAAGACAAGATTGATGTCTAGCAACGTGTCATGTCTACCCGAAAGATATGGAAATTATGGTGAAATACCAAAACTACCCTTCAGTAGAAAGTTACCGTACAATTAAATCCTTCGATCAGCCTGCACCAAAAATATAATTATGGATATGGATATATGTCAAATCCAATATTATATTTGTTTCTAGCTCAACCTTATATTGATGATTCAATTATCTTGATATTAGAAACCATCTCTAATATCTTTACTTTGATCAAAGATTCCCTGAATCATCATCCGATTGATAACAAGCTAGATGCAATCTCCTCTTACTAAGAGTGATCGATTCCTTGTTGACCTACTCATTACCTTCATATCCAATTCACCATTCCCAGTATCAATCTTGTACATGTCTCAGTGTCATGATTAGGATTGAACCAAAGCATGGGTTCATATGCATAAGGTACTTATGGCAGTCTCAGGTCAAAGGATTACTTGCTCCACTCCCACTATGAGAACCATCCATTGACATGCAGCTAAGACTCCATTATATGTTCTCAAGTTGGATCATTTCAGTGAACTCATTCACTAATGAGCACCCACATTCTAGTATTAGTATCATACACAAGTGACTGTGAGAGCAGTCACCCTATTCAGTATACATAGGATGTGCTAGTCTTACCGAAAAACCCTGATCCCCTACTCAGGGTTCCTTTGACTAGGAATATTTTAGATTAAGGTTTTAAGACTTTAGGTCTCACTGGTATGATCTCATCATAACCCTAAAATTATAGTCCTAATCTATGGGGTTCATCATATAATAATAATCACAGCGTATGATGAAAAATAATGCCTTTATTAGAATATTATCAATTACAATGGTTTGGGAGATACAACATAGATTGGCTTGTAGGGCATATCCCTTTCAATCTCCCACTTCCACTAAAGCCAATCGCCTTTAAATCTTAATCCTATACTCTCGAGGTGGCGATCAAACTCTCGCTGTGGTAGAGCCTTAGTGAATGGGTCTGCTACGTTGTTCTTTGTATCAACTCTATTTATGTAGACATCTTGTCTTTCTACTATTTCTCGGACAAGATGGAAGCGTCTCAGAATGTGCTTGGACTTATGATGAGCTCTTGGTTCCTTTGCTTGAGCAACAGCTCCAGTGTTGTCACAGTAAAGTGGCACTGGTTTTTCAATCTCAAGAACAACACCCAACTCTGTGATGAACTTCTTCATCCAGACTGCTTCCTTGGTAGCTTCACTGACAACTATGTATTCTGCCTCTGTGGTTAAGTCAGCTATAGTCTACTGCTTGGTACTCTTCCAACTCACTGCTCCACCATTTAGGGTAAAAACATATCCCGAAATGGATTTGCTATCATCAGGGTCTGATTGAAAACTAGAATCAGAATAAGCTTCTAGTTTAAGATCAGAACCACCATAAACCAGAAAAATATCCTTAGTCCTTCTTAGGTACTTAAGAATATTTTTAACTGCTTTCCAATGATCCTCTCCTGGATCAGCCTGAAACCTACTAACAATTCCTAAAGCATATGCCACATCAGGCCTGGTACATAACATGGCATACATTATGGACCCTATTGCCGAAGCATAAGGTATAGAATTCATTCTATTTCTTTCTTCAGGTGTCTTAGGAGACATCCTTTTAGAAAGATGTATGCCTTGACTCATAGGAAGATAACCTCTTTTACTTTCATCCATGCTGAATCTTTTCAGCACTAAGTCAATGTACCTAGATTGGGATAAACCTAGCATCCTCTTAGACCTATCTCTATAGATCTTAATACCTTGTATATAGGATGCTTCTCCCAAATCTTTCATGGAAAACTGGTTTGATAGCCAAACCTTGACTGATTGTAACATTGGGATATCATTCCCAATGAGGAGTATGTCATCTACATACAGAACCAAGAAGACTATGGCACTCCCACTAGTCTTCTTATAAATACAGGGTTCATCCACATTTTTGATAAAACCAAACCTTTTAATAGTTTCATCAAAATGGATGTTCCAACTCCTTGAAGCTTGTTTTAATCCATAAATGGATTTCTTTAGCTTGCATACTTGATTAGGTTTATTCTTTGAAATAAAACCTTCTGGCTGTGACATGTAGACTTCTTCCTCAAGGAAATCATTGAGGAATACAGTCTTCACATCCATCTGCCAGATCTCATAATTGTGGTATGCTGCTATACCAAGTAAAATCCGAATTGATTTGAGCATGGCAACAGGTGAGAATGTTTCATCATAATCAATTCGCTGTTTTTGTCTAAAACCTTTTGCCACTAATCTAGTTTTATAGGTTTCAACTTGGCCATCAGCCCCAATCTTTTTCTTATAGACCCATTTGCACCCAATAGGATTAACACCCTCTGGTGCATCAACCAAAGTCCATACTTGGTTGACATACATAAATCTATCTCGGATTCCATGGCTTCTTGCCATCTATCTGAATCAGTACTCAAGATAGCTTCTGTATAGGTCAGAGGTTCATCATTTTGAATGACTTGGGCTTCATTATTTTCAATAATAAACCCATACCTCTCAGGTGCCCGTGACACTCTATCAGACCAACGGGGAGGAGTTTTGTGTTCTGGTTTTGATCTAACTATATGTTCTATTGATTGAGAATTGTCTATCTGTGTTTCTTGTACTTTTCCAAGTTCAATAGTTCTACCATTGCCCTTTTCTAAAATAAACTCTTTTTCTAGAAAAGTGGCATGTCTGCTGACAAAAATCTTTTGTTCAGTTGGATGGTAAAACAGATATCCTCTACCCTCTCTAGGATATCCTACAAATAGACATTTATCTGCTCTAGGTTCCAACTTATATCCAAAATTTCTTTTAACATAAGCTGGACATCCCCATACCTTAAAATATTTAAGATATGGTTTCTTTCCACTCCAAATTTCATATGGAGTACTAACAATGGATTTAGAAGTACTTTGTTCAGAATGTAAACAGCAGTTTCTAGGGCATGACCCCAGAAGGAAATGGATAAATTTGTGAAGCACATCATGGATCGTACCATATCTAATAAGGTACTATTTCTCCTTTCAGCTATACCATTTAGCTGTGGTGTATAAGGAGGGGTCCATTCAGAAAGAATTCCATTAACTTTAAGATAGTCTAAAAACTCCGTGGATAAGTATTCTCCTCCTCGATCAGACCGAAGAACTTTAATACTTTTCTCGGTTTGTTTTTCGACCATACTTTGATACTCCTTAAATTTATCAAAGGCTTCAGATTTATATTTCATAAGATACACATATCCGAACCTAGATAAATCATCTGTAAAAGTGATAAAATATGAGTATCCACCTCTAGCCTGAGTTGTCATTGGACTACATACATCAGTATGTATAAGTCCTAATAACTCAGTTGACCTTTCTCCATGTCCAGTAAATGGAGTCTTGGTCATCTTACCCATGAGACATGATTCACAAGTTCCTAATGATTCATACTCATAAGGATCAAGGAATTTTTCCTTGTATAACTTGCTTATCCTAGACTCATTAACATGACCAAGTCGATGATGCCAAAGTAAAGTATCATTAAAGTCTTCTCTTTTTCTTTTATTATTGACATGAAAAACACTATCATTGGAAGAAAGAGTTAAGAGCCCATTGCTAAATATGCCAGAACAAACAATTTTATTAGACAACATTATCGAGCAACCAGTGCTCGTTACATCCATTACATATCCTTGTTTTAATAACAAGGGAACAGATACAATGTTCCTAATAATCTTAGACATATAATAATTTTCTAACTCCAAGATCTTCCCTGAAGGCAACTTCAGAATATAGGTCCCTACAGCTTCTGCTTGGATGATATCACCACTAGCACCATAGAGATTGAAGTCACCTTCCTTCAATACTTTAAGCTTGTGGAGGTCCTGCAAAGATTTGCATATATGGTAACCACAACCGGTATCCAATACCCAAGTATTTGATATAGATGAATTTAATGTCAATATAGCATGTATCTCATACATACCTTTTGGCGCATCTGATGAACCAGGCTTCACAGTTGCAAGGTAAGCCTTGCAATTCCTTTTCCAATGTCCCTCTTTACCGCAAAAGAAACAGGTCGACTGTTTGGAGGCCTTCTTTCCTTTCTTATTCTTATTGATGCCACTCTTAGGGTTTAGCTTCCTATTAAAACCCTTTTTGCCTGATTTCTTCTTATTGGTCTTATTAATAAGAAGAAGTGGAGCATTTTCTTTCTTTATGTGGCTCTCCGCTGTTTTTAACATATTTAACAGCTCAGGCAAGGAAGTGTTCAGTTTGTTCATGTGATAATTCAAGGCAAACTGAGAAAATGACTTCGGGAGTGATTGCAGGATTAAATCCTGATTCAACTTCCCATCCATGATAAAACCTAATTGACCCAATCTGGTGATCAAGTCAATTACCTTCAGAATATTATCCTGAACGGATGTACCCTCTGTCATCTTAGCATGGAATAACTGCTTAGATATTTCATATCTAGCAGTTCTGCTATGTTCTCCATAAAGCTCTTTTAAATTGAGCATTATGGATTGAGAATCCATGCTTTCATGTTGTCTCTGTAACTCATTGGTCATAGAGGCTAGTATGATACACTTGACAGTAAGGGAGTCATTCTGCCACATTTTGTATGTGGCCATATCTTCCTCTGTGGCATCATCCCCTAGTGAATTAAGACTAGGGGTATCTAGAATATAAGAAAGTTTTTCTGAACTCAGCATAATCTTTAAATTTCTCAACCAATCCACATAGTTTGGACCAGTCAGTTTGTTGGTATCTAAGATACTTCGCAGTGATAATGAAGATGCCATTTATCTATATTTAACAAAGAACAATACATAAGCAAACAACCATGAAATGACATACATAATTAAATTAGGTCTTTAATTTAATTATGTCTCCCACTATTTTATCAAAAATCATAGCCCTCACTATGATAATTGGGAAGAACCCTGATCGATTTTTCTTAGTGAGATTGAGATCCTAATAACTTATAAAAGATATTGCAGAAAACACAACAAATCTTTTATAAGCTCAAAGGTAGGAAACTCTTCCAATTATATCTCATATAATTCTCAAAAAGTAACTTGGCCTCTAGAACATTATTAGTCTTGTAGAAAACACAACAAACCATAATGTTCTAGTTAAGTCAAGACCCTTTCATTTCTTTACAGTCAATATTTAAATATAATGCCCTTGCAGATAACACAACAAAGCATTATACTGAATATGCTGTAAGCATCTCCATGCACTAAACTAGTATTATGTCAATCACCATATTAGGTCTTGCAGATAACACAACAAACCTAATGTGGTTCATAATACAATATTGATCCAGCATGAAGGAAGGTCAATATATAGTATTTTTAACACTAAGCATTTTAGTCAAGATTTAAATTTAATCAAATCAGCCAGGCAAGTGGAAGAGATGTGGGAGTCCCCCCGTTGCTTTCCTAGACACCAATAAAAATTGGCCAGGTTAGTCAACGGAACCAATTAAAAATCACAATTCTCTTTACCTTCCCAGAACCACCTTTCTAGACACCGAATGATCAATTGTACATCATGACTAGTGATGCTTATTAGTTAAATATACTAAGACTTAATAAAATTTTTAAGAGGAGGGATTTATAAATTGCCAGCACATCCTTATAGAATGTATCACAATCAACATATCACTTTTATAAACAAATATGTGCTAAGTGTGTCATCATACTAGGACAACCATTTACCACATAATGGATCCACCATTAGCAGGGCAACCTTATTTCAGTATGATGACTTAAAAACTAAACATATCTCTATAATAATTAGGGTTTGAGTGAAAGACCCTAACTAGTGGCATACATCAAAACATATATGCAATCAAAGATATGCTAAGTGTAGTAACATATTAGGATTTAAAAACCCTAAGATGTGACATACAAGCAATCATAAATTATAGTCCTAATTAAGGTGGCTCTGATACCACTGTAGGGTTCCGGTGCAACGCAGCATAAGGGTAATTTCAAAAATTGAAATTAATATGCACTAAAATCCTAAAACAGGAACTCCTTAATAAGACTAGAATGTATGAAGACAAACATTTCTATGCAAATTGAATTAGAATACCAACCTGTAATCGCTAATTCTAATTTATGAAGACTTAAAACTTGAAGATCAACGGGCTATTTGAATTCACCAGGCATCCAAGTGTCCGCCCTCCGATGGTGATCCACACACAGCAATGATCAAGAACATTATCTTCTTGTCCAATGGTTCCTCCTATTGAGTTCTTCTTCCTAGAACTCAATTCTTCGGATTATGGCTGGAATTCTTCCACACAAGAGGTTGCCTTCCTTTCTTTTATCTCTTCTCCTCCTTCCACTAAGACCTTGACCCTCTAAGACACTCTTGTCTTGAAGATAAGACTTTGTCCTAAGGGGATTTAGGCTTGTCTTAAATTGGAGGAGAAATTAAGACAAGAATGTCTTAATGTAAGAAGGAAAGAACAAAATCAGAACTCCTTCTTTCCTTTACCGTCGGAGACTTTCGCTCTTGTTCTTGTTCAGTTGCAGAGTTTCGACAGAGGTGTACTCTGTAAAGGAAACAGTGCAAGAACAAGAAAAGAGAGAAAGAGTCTTTAGGAGAGGAAGAAGGATTAAAAATATTTTCGAGTTCTGATTTTCTTGACCCCTTAAATAGATCTCAGAGAGGCGCCCACACATCTCTTCGTGAAAAACTTCTCACGCCCTTTCTCATTTTCTCACACCCCATCCTTCCTTCTCACGGCCTTGCGGATAAATCCCACGGCTTTTCTTAAATAAAAAATTGCGATGTTTTTTTTCTTAAAAAGAAAGGAGTCGCGACTTTTAATCTCCGAAGAGATGTTATTTCACATAACCGGGAAGCAACGAATGCTTTCTACCTTTCTCAAAAAACATCAACCCTTGGATTCCAATCCAAGGGGGGACAATTGAGGCGCTAAAAGAGAGAAGGAAAAGCCGCCCCATATAAAACACCGGAGTTTTTTTTTTCTTTTTTCTTTTTTTACGGAGCGCACCAAGAGTCCATGCGCCATGGACTCTTCCAAATGGCGTGCCAAGAGTCCATTAGTGCATGGACTCTTGGCATTTTTGGTGTGAAAATGCTAAGGGGCGGGTGGGGGGCTAGCCTAGATACATGGTTAGCCAATAGGGTTAGCCATAATCCCTATAACCTCAATTAGGATCTAATTAGATCCAATTAGAACCCAAATTGAACCAATCTGGAACCCTAATTCGAATCTAATTCGAATAGAAGCTAGGATTTGCAACACCTGCTAGAGTGTCATCATGCAAAGATGATTTAATTACAAATTTAAACCCTTGATCAATTCTCTTAAGTGTGTGACACATTGGGTTCCACATCTAGCCAGCAGTGGGTTCGAATACAAGTTGACCTAATTTGATTAGAACTCTTTCTAATCGATTTCGGTCAAACCGGGCTTACCCGATTATGATCAATTAGGACTCTTCCTAATAAGTGACCATTCAATTTAATCAACCCACAAGACAAGATTGACGTCTAGCAACGTGTCATGTCTACCCGGAAGATATGGAAATTCTGGTGAAATACCAAAACTACCCTTCAGTAGAAAGTTACCATACAATTAAATCCTTCGATCAGCCTGCACCCAAAATATAATTATGGATATGGATATATGTCAAATCCAATATTATATTTGTTTCTAGCTCAACCTTATATTGATGATTCAATTATCTTGATATTAGAAACCATCTCTAATATCTTTACTTTGATCAAAGATTCCCTGAATCATCATCCAATTGATAACAAGCTAGATGCAATCTCCTCTTACTAAGAGTGATCGATTCCTTGTTGACCTACTCATTACCTTCATATCCAATTCACCATTCCCAGTATCAATCCTGTGCATGTCTCAGTGTCATGATTAGGATTGAACCAAAGCATGGGTTCATATGCATAAGGTACTTATGGCAGTCTCAGGTCAAAGGATTACTTGCACCACTCCCACTATGAGAACCATCCATTGGCATGCAGCTAAGACTCCATTAGATGTTCTCAAGTTAGATCATTTCAGTGAACTCATTCACTAATGAGCACCCACATTCTAGTATTAGTGTCATACACAAGTGACTGTGAGAGCAGTCACCCTATTCAGTATACATAGGATGTGCTAGTCTTACCAAAAAACCCTGATCCCCTACTCAGGGTTCCTTTGACTAGGAATATTTTAGATTAAGGTTTTAAGACTTTAGGTCTCACTAGTATGATCTCATCATAACCCTAAAATCATAGCCCTAATCTATGGGGTTCATCATATAATAATAATCACATCGTATGATAAAAATAATGCCTTTATTAGAATATTGTCAATTACAATGGTTTGGGAGATACAACATAGATTGGCTTGTAGGGCATATCCCTTTGAGCAGGTTCTTCTACTGGCTGAACTTCACCAAGTTTAATCTTATAGGCTACAATTCTTTTTCCAAGGAACTCCTTTTCCAAAAACATAGCCCTAAGAGTGACGAACACTTTCTGTTCATCCTCCAAGTAGAAGAAATATCCTTTGGTTTCCTTAAGGTAACCAATAAATAGGCACCAATCAGACCTAGGACCAAGTTTATCTGAGTCTAAATGCTTTACATAAGCCAGACAACCCCAGACTTGAAGGTGTGAGATTGAGGGCTTATGTCCAGTCCACATCTAATATGGAGTGGAGACAACAGACTTACTCGGAACATTATTTAACAAGTGACAAGCTGTTTCAAGTGCATATCCCCAAAAGGATAGCGGTAGAGTTGCAAAGCCCATCATGGATCGAACCATGTCCAACAGGATTCGATTCCTCCTTTTGGACACACCATTCAACTATGGTGTTCCTAGAGGAGTCCATTGAGAGAGAATCCCATTCTCCTCAAGGTATGTCAAAAACTCACCAGATAGGTATTCACCGTCTCAATCAGATCGAAGGGTTTTAATACTTTTTCTAGTTTGTTTCTCTACTTCATTACGATATCGTTTGAACATTTCAAATGACTCAGATTTATGTCTCATCAAAAAGACATAACCAAACCTCGAAAGGTCGCCTGTAAATATAATTAAATATCTGTATCCACCTCTGGCACTAACTTTTATTGGTCCATATACATCAGTATGTATGAGACTCAGAAGTTCTGTAGCTCATTCACCTTTACCAGTAAAAGGTGACTTGGTCATTTTACCAAGTAAACAGGGTTCACGGGTAGGCAGTGATTCAGAATCACTGACCTTGAGGAGGCCTTCTCCTCTCAACTTGTTTATCCTATTCTGGTTTACATGACCTAGCCTACAGTACTAAAGATACATATCACTGACATTTTCAAGCCTTGGGCATTTGCTAGATGTGTACATTACACTAACAGGCCATGACTGTACATAAATGCCATTATTTAACTTAGCTTTCATTATCACAGAGTTATTCAAAATAACTTGGCAAATATCTCCTTTTATTGATAGTTCAAAATTACAATTGGCCAAAAGGCCTACAGAGATTATGCTCATAATGAAACTAGGACAATAATGACAGTCGACTAACTCGACAGTACAAGACTCAAAGACAAGACTCAAAACTTCGACCTCCAGTACTGGAACATGATTTCCATTCCCAATGCTCAGGAACTGCTCCCCATCATTGAATCTCCTGCTAACCTACATCCCTGTAACGAATTACAAACATGAAAAGGACTACCAGTATCCAATACCCAGTTAGCAGTATCATAAATAAAGAAATTACAAGGTTTTATCATATAAATACCTTGTCCAGTAGTCTGCTGCTTTCCCTTCCTTATCCTGTTCGGATCTAGGGATGCTTGGTAAAGAGGACAGTTCCTCTTCCAGTGTCCCTGCTTCTTGCAGTAGAAGCACTCTGTAACAGATTGGTCAGCTTTCACTTTCCTGGTCTGACTCGGGCCAGGAGCATTCAGCACCTTCTTTCCCTTTCTTTTATTCTTTCCTTTCTTAAAGGGACGACGACCTCTAGAACCTCCCACTAAATTCACCACCCCCTTGTTTAGTTGGTGGTCTTTCTCGAAAGTCTGCAATAATCCCATCAAACCATGGTAATTGACTGCAGGCTTGTTCATTCTGTAATGGTCGAGAAAGTCAAGATAGGAGGAGGGCAGAGAATTCAAAATCGCATCCTTGCTGAGCTGCTCATGCAAGGGACATCCGAGCTTGCCCAACTTTTCAATCAACTCGAATATGTACAATACATGATCAGCGACAAAACCACCATTCGACATCTTGGCGTTCTAGATGGCACAAGATACTTTGTACCGCTCTACATCGTCCGGCGTGCCGAAAGATTCCTTCAACTTTTGAAGGATCTCATCTGGTTGGGCTTCCTCGAAGTTGTGACTGAACTCGTTGTTCATTGTCGCTAGCATAATGCATCAGACAGTAGTCCGATCAGAAACCCACTTCTGATAAGTGTCCCTGACCGAACTTCGAGCATTGGAAGAGGAGATTTCAGGTGCCGGATCTGTTATCACATAAAGGATCCGTTCATGCTCCAGGACAATCCTCAACTTTTGATACCAGCTATCAAAGTTATGACCCTTCAACTTCTCATTATCGAGAAGTGACCAGAGCGAAAGATTTGAAGACATCTGGAAAAAAAACAAGACCATATTAGAGTATGAATTAATTAAATAACCAAAAGACTTGGACTTTAGTCTAAAGGTCTCTCCCACTAATTTTTCAGATTGGGAGCCTCTAACTCCAATCCATAAATCACCATTTCATAATGGGTACTGAAATCCAATAGACCATGTATGAGCCTGACTATGGCCAACTTACCCATACACGCCTAAAGGTAGGTTCACTAACCAATTGCTTCCCTAAGCAACTTCCAGCAATTTATTTTGCCCCAGAGAGCACCCTAATCGGCCTAGGGGCCTCCTATTGCGGGTCTCCGGTTAGGTCCAACCATTAACATGATAAATCCAATACTTCCAGCCAACGAATGATCAAGCCCAACGATCAAGCCCAACTATGGCCGGCTCACCTGATCACCGTTAAGAAGGTTGCACTGAACCATCATCTATGAGAGAGTAATTCCAGTAACCGGATGCACACCCGTTCTATGGAACTACCGATGAACACCAAGTTAAAGGACACATTACTAACCCACTTAATGGGAGGCTAAGACACCATCAACTCTTTGACTTAGTCTTTTTCAGTACCTAATAATTTTAGAGGATTTTAGGTTGTGACAGAAGAATAAGACAAGAACATGGATCGTCCTCCCACTGAATGAATCAGTTTTCAGGAGGGTTGAATCAATTCAATAATTGATCCATGGGCACCTTAATGATCAATCAGACTGATCAACCTGGGTGACATGGGTTAACTCGAGTCAATGAGCTTTTCTAATCAGTTCTAGTCGACACGACTGGCCAGGTAGGTGAGATCATGGGTGAGTATCCGTGATTAACCATCTTTCCTAGACACCAAGTTGGCCAGGAAAGAGGTAGCCTCATACAACCATGATCACAATGCCAAACCTACCTTGACACCAACCGATTTACCAGACTCGATCAGACTAGCCTAAAGACTCGAGCTTCCACGGAGCCACTAACTAGATCCATTTTAGATGAATGGACTAACTTATCTAATTATTAGATAATTCTAAAAGAAGGACCTTAATCAACTTTTGATTAGTCTTCTTGTTATCTAGTTCAACTAAACATAGGTCTAACTCAAGTTATGGACCCAATTAGATAGCTAACCCAATTAAGCCAATTGGCTTATATAAATGACATTAGGTTTTATAAATCCTAAGATAACTTGTCATTTAATTTAATCATACAATTCAAAATTGTTTGAATATAAGCCAATATTTTAATTAAAATAATTTTAATCAAAACATGTAAAACTCCTTTTACATAAAATTTCATGCATCATATCTAATTTTATTCTTTTATAAATATTACATTACCAAAAAACAAATTTTATAAGACATGCCAAAAAAGTGTCTGAATTAAAACAATTTTAATTCCTTTGATTTCCTATAAGGATCCTTCTGAAGAGGCCAACACAGATGAACCGCATCGTGCCAAAGACACACGGTCATGGTGAAGGTCTCAACTAGGTTCCTAAAAGTACTCCCTAATCATATCCTATGATTAAGATACAAATACAATGCTATAGATTAAACATTTTAACCTACTATACATGCAATCAAGATATGTTACACCTGAACCCATGGCTCTGATACCACTAAAAGTTAAAACACGTGGTTTGCAAGTGCCTACACTAAGCATGCAATAGCACAAGGAGCAGGTATGTATTTTAAAATAATTTAAAATAACAGTGAAAAAATCTACTCCGCACAGGATCTAACATATTCAAGATGCATGTACAAGCATAAGAAGGCATGAAAAAGGCATATAATATTTATAAATAATTTAATAAACCTAGATCTAGGCATGCATGAGAAATAAAAATAGAAATTTACCTTATTCCTGCTTGGAATAAAATAGGGATAATGCTGGAATATCTGGAATAACTTTATTCCAGTCTTCTTCTTCCAGCAACCGATTGTAAAGCTCTTCTTCCTCTCTTTCGAGTGCAACAAATCCCAACCAAAAATGGCAATCTTTTGGTGTTCCCTCCTGCAACAATGGCAAGGCAAATACTTGATAGACTTTGCTTCAAGGGAGTGCTAATGGATCGTTCTACCAATCATTTGAAGTCCCTTTGTCTCTTCTCCAAGAGCAGCAACAGGAATTCTGCAACCAAAAACAAGGGAAACCAAAGACAGCAGCAATGGTGATTGAAGCGGCTCATAGGTGCTCAAGAGAACACCCTCTAGAGGGGGGACACGCCGGGGCTTCCTCTGATCCGGCTTCTGGCATGATGCTAGTCGTCAAAAACTCTTGAAATGGTAAGGGGAGGAAGGGAGAAACATAACACTATGTTCTATAATTTATTTTCTCCAAAACAAATTTTCTTCCACCGATTGAGCACCAACAATAATAAGGAATCAAGGAAGGCTTTCTCTCCCAATCTCTCAAAAAAATCACCAGTGGAAAGGAAGGTGGGAGCTCTCAAAGCTTGAAGATCTTCACAGCATTTTCAGTGCCCAAAAATTTTATAACCAGCGAGAACAATTAAAATGGTGCAATAGGGAGCTGAGGAGACGATCTAGGAATGTGAGAGGGCACCAGGTTATAGAATGAATTGAATTGGTTTACAACCAAGTAGTGAAGAGCCATAACGTGGTGGTTTAATACCAGCAAAAATCAAGTGAAATAAGAGAGGAAAAGACATCTTGAATCCCCTGTTTGCCCAAGCCTTAATTACCGTGTAGATGGGTTCAAAACAACATGTTGATGAGTTAAAACCGGTTCATAACTAGTTTAAAAATCCCAAACTAGTTCTAAACCGGTTCACAAAATAATTAGATCACAATCTAATTAATAAAAGGCTTGGTAAAGTCCTGGTCACCCGAAACAATTTTCGGTAGACCCGAACATTTTCTGATCGACTCAAAATTGGGTCAATGCAAAGATTGCTCAATCAAACCGTTACCGAAATGATTCCTAATCACAAATCGGTACCTAGATCAGGGAGAAATCCTCTATGGCATGTGACCTCATAGGTTCGGACCTAAGCGGTAGCACTGGAACAATTCCAGTGTCAGCACAAGATACCATCTAGCAATGGATCCCGGCATCCGGATAGGTCAAAGATGCGAGAGCAATCAATCGAACCTCTGGCATATGGTTACCGTATAATTTATCCCTTTGACCTTCAATGCTCAGAATGACATAGGGTTAGACTGCCAACCCTAGCTGAGTCAATCCACAACATGTCTCAACCTCACAAGTCCAGTGACTCCTCACTTGGACTATCCCGGTCGAGGATTTGCTAAATTGAGATACTGCGAGACATTCAATCCAAACTATTTGGACAGGTCAATTCTATCTTGGTCCACCACTGCTCCACAAGTACTTGCCTGTACCCAGAAACCTTCCATCATCAGATTAGAAATCCGGGTAGTCCGGCACCAAAGCACAGGGAGTTGCTTGCAAGCTACCATGATGACCTCAGGTCGGAGGGACATATATAACCATATCCAATCGTGAGTATCCCTTTGACAGAAAGAGGCTACAAGGAGTCATGTTCAATGAGATATCATATATCCCACTTGCAGATCACATCAGTGTCACCACACTCCTTTGGTCAGGAGAACAACCAGACAATGTGAACCACAACAACCTACACTTGATACATTGCCATCCAGTACAATGTATCCTTTGGTCATGAACCTGGTTTAAGGACCACTCGATATATCCTCTCTATATCGAAGTCAATGTAGTCCTAAGGACTTCATCACATGAAAAAGAGTTCATTACATGGAAAAGTCAAAATGTGATGAGCTATCAAAATAATATTTATTAATTCATACAAAGAGTACAATACTTAGCTCAACTGCATACAGCTTAGGCGATTGGCTTTGGGACACAAGTCCCAACATCAACAAGTGTGTGACTCTTATTAGTAGTAATCTACTCCTCGAAGAGTCTAGTATCTATCCTCTAAAGTGTCTCTAAAGCTGAAGATCTTCCATGCTACTCTTTAAGAAGTTGACGTGTCTTAGCAATCTCTATCTGCAACCTGCCGACTCTACTATATAGGGTCTGCATCTCAGCTCTAAATATATCACAATCGTCTATAGCAAAAGATCATCTAATCTAGTCTATGGGCGAGGGGTGCCTAGAGTCCTCGATGATTGAGATAGTATAGTAGAAGGTCTTGCTACTACCTCTAGTACCCTGGATGGTGTAAATGGCTCAACTTTCTGCACCGGAGACTCTAGTCCCACATATGGCTTTAGACTAGTGACTCACCTCATCCAATGGTCTCTAACCCTCTGGTATCCTATCCTATGAAGGGTTCAGTCACAATACTCATCATGACTTAGGAGTTTTTTAAGGACTCTCCCTCAAAAGATACTCCAAAGGCCTCAAAGACATGGGTCAACAACATACCATAGGGCAAGTAGACCTTCACTTTCTCCACTGCCTCCCTCATCTGGAGTAGCATCATGCCTAGAAGATTTATAAAAATGATCTACATCATGTGGTACATCATGGCAAGATCTCTCTCAGACACAAAATCAAATCTCCCTATATTCAGTATAAATATCCTCCCTACAATGTGATGTAATAACCTCAAATCTATAGATAGGGTGTTGGATTTAAACTCTCCAATCCCATCCACATTCATCCTGTTAAGCATACACCTTAGTCTCACTCTCCAATCAACCAATATGTTAGCAACTATTTCCTCAGATCGGATGCTAAGGATCTATCCTAAGGTAGTATCGCTTAAAGTAATCTCAACTTCCTTTATTGTAGAATAAATGACTCTTGAAATCCTGCTCAATTTTTCATAAAACTCTCTCACTAGTCTAGGGTAGGTCAAAATATTGGTTTTACAAAATTCCACCCAACTATGCTTTCTGATCCACTCTCCAAACACAAAGCCATTCTCATTAAAGAACTTGGAAATTGATCCATCTAACCATTTTCACAACCTTACCCACCATTCATTCATTTTAGGGAAAAGGGGAAGGTGGAACCTGAGTAGAAGGCATGGAAGGCTTAGTAGGCTTGGCTTGAGGTGGTGGAGCATCCTCTCTTGTAGCCTTAGCTCTCCTCTGCCTCTCCATACTTCGAGTGCCATGAGTCTACTTGGTTTTGAGCCTTGGTCATTTCAAATGATGAGCAAGCATCTTTCATGGACACGTTTTCTCATAAAAATGGGTTGAAATCAAAGGAAAATGGGGAAAGGAGGGTAGATCTAGAGATTTTTTTGGGATAAATGGAGGGTTTAGGTTAAGGGTTTTACTATTTCAAAGGTGGGGAATGACCTAAATACCTAAAAATGGGGCCTGTGGGTCCCTATATTGAAAGCCTTAAACCTGTGCTTGAGTTGACTCGAGGGAACTATCGAGTTAACTCAGACTCGAGTCAACTCAGATTCAAGCTCGAGTCAGCTCATGTCCGCATCAGGAAAAACTTAGGAAATTTTATCCAAAACTATTCCAAAAGGATTTTAAGGATGATTTTGAGGATTCTAAGAGTGTCAAAATCATAACAATACCTCTAAATAAAGATTTTCCTAAAGAGAGAAGAAGAGATTTAGTCAAAAGAATCATATAATCCTAATTCTTTTCTAATTATGCTAAATGTATCCTCACTTAAAGGTTTAGTAAAGATATTAACTAATTGCCTATCGGTGCTAGCAAAATCAAGCATAACATCATCATTTTGCACATGGCCTCTTATGAAATGGTATCTTATTTCAATCTGTTTGGTTCTTGAATGTTGAATTGAGTTTTTAGTTATATTTACAGTACTATGGTTATCACATCTTATGGAAATATTATTAAGTTTGATACCAAAATCTTCAAGTTATTACTTAATCTATAAGATTTGAGCACAACATCTTTCAACTGTAATGTATTCAGCCTCAGCCATAGATAGTGCCACTGAACTTTATTTCTTGCTAAACCAAGAGATTAAGTTAACTCCTATAAATTATCAAGTTCTACTAATACTTTTTCTATCTAATTTATATCTAGCAAAGTCTGCATCTGAATATCCTATTAATTCAATTGAAGATTGTTTTAAATCCCATAATCCAGCATTAACAATACCATATATGTATTTAAAAATTCTTTTAATAGCTAGCAAGTGTGATATCTAGCATACATGCATATACTGAATATTATATTAGTTCTACTAGTAGTAAGGTAGAGCAACGATCTAATTATATCTCTATAAAATTTTTGATCTATGCTCTTACTTTCCTTATCCTTGTCAAGCTTACATGTTGAGCTCATTGGAATGTCAATTTCTTTGGAACTCTCCATCCCAAGCTTCTTGAGTTTTTTTTTTTTTATGTATTTGATTTGGTTGATGAAGATTCTTTTATTTGTCTATTTTATCTAGAGTTTGAAGAAGAAGTTAAGTTCTTCCATCATAGTCATTTCGAACTCTCCCTATATTAGCTTGACAAATTTTTGACAAAAAATTTTATTAGTAGCATTGAATATAATGTCATCTATATATATTTGAACTACTAGTAGATCATCATTTTTTTTCAAAAATAATGTATTATCAACATTTCCTCTAATAAAATCATTTTGAAGTAAAAACTTATTCAAATGTTCATACCATGCATAAGGGGCTTATTTCAAATCATAAAGAGCTTTATACAATTTATAAACATGATTTGAAAATATATGATTTTCAAAACCAAGTGGTTATTCTATGTAAATCTTTTCAAAAATAAAACCATTCATAAATGTACTTTAAACATCTATTTGGTAAAGTTTAAAATCCATGTAGCATGTAAAGGCAAGTAATAGCCTAATAGCTTTTAATCTAGCTACAGGTATAAAGGTTTTATCAAAATAAATTTCTACTTAACTATAATCTTTACAACTAACCTAGCTTTATTTCTTATAACTTTATCATGTTTATTTAGTTTATTTCTGAAAACACATCTAGTTCCAATAACATGATGACCTAAAGATGTTTCTACAAGTATCCATACTTTATTTTGTTCATATTGATTAAGTTCTTCTTGCATAGCATTAATCCATTTGCTATCTTTTTTAGTTTCTTCTATAATCTTAGTTCTATTTGTGAAATAAAAGCTAAATAATTATAAAGATCTCTTAAAAATGATCAAGTGCTTATCCCTTGAGATGGATTACCAATAATTAAATCTTTTCATATCCATGAGCATACCTTCATTCTTTGGGTAGATCACCTTGCTTCTAAGTTAGCTCTACTTTATCATCCTCCTTTGGATCTTCATCTTTGTCTTTGGAAGATGATTCCTTCAATGTGAGATCCTCTACCTTCTTGTTTTGAATACATGCATCATCATCCAAGATATCTTCTTTTCTTGAAGGATTTGCATTAGTCTCATCAAATACTACATGTATCGATTCTTCAATAATAAGTATTCTTTTGTTGAAGACTCTATAAACCTTGCTAGATAAGGAGTAACCTACAAAGACTCCCTCATCTGACTTGGCATCAATTTTTTCTAAGTTATTTTTGCCATTGTTTAATATAAAATACATGTATCCAAAAACATAAAAATAACTAATGTTGGATTTCTTATTTTTTCAATGCCATATAGTATTTTTTAAAAAAAAAATGGTCTAATCAAAACATGATTTAAAACATAACATGTTTTGTTTATTATTTCCACCCAAAAATATCTAGGAAGGTCGCCTTCATATAACATGGTGCATACCATTTCTTTCAAAGTATAATTTTTTCTTTCTACCATTTCATTTTAGTAAGGTGTTATAGGTGTTGAAAAGTTATATTCAATTTTTTTTATTACAAAAACTTTCAAATTTTTAGTTTTTAAACACAGTTCCATGATCACTCCTACTTAAAGTAATTAAAAGTTCTTTTCATTTGAAACTTTTCAATAAAACATAGTAAACACAAAAAAAGCTTCATCTTTTTTAGCTAAAAAAAATCCAAGTAAACCTCAAAAAGTTATCTATGATGATAGGTCCATAATGCTTGCCACCAAAATATATAATTCTAGTGGATCTAAACAAATCTATATGGATGAGTTCTAAAAACCTATTAATTGAAATCATACCTTTTGGTTTAAAAGAGTTCCTAGATTGTTTTCCAAATTGACATGCATTATAAATTCAATTCTTTTCAAACTTAAATTTTGGCAAACCTTTTATAATATCTTTTTTAATAAGTTTAGAAAATAAGTCTATGCTTCATGACCTAATTTTCTATGCCATAGTCAACTAGCTTGATCATTTTTAATATTCATTGCAACTAAGGATTGGTCATCTTTAAAGTATAGACCATCTAAATCCACTACATAGATATTGCCATACATATTTACAATGAATACAATGCTATCTTCTATTGGATTACATACAATGCACTTAGAGGATTCGAAAATTATTTTATAACCTCTAACACATAATTGACCTATACTAATAAATTTTGCTTTAAACTATCTACACATAATATATTTTCAATGAATATGGAAAGAGCTATCCAAATTTTATCAATTCCACGAATATGCCCTTTTTTATTATCTCCAAATGTTATCATGCCTTCCTCTTTAGTTTCCAAAGTGACAAATTGAGCCTTATCACCCATCATGTATCTTGAACATATGTTATCAAGATATCATTTTTTTTTCTTGGACTGCAAGACATATCTACAAGAGAAAATCAAGTTTTTTATTTTAGGAACCCAAGTCATCTTAGATCCTTTGGGATTAGTCTTATTAGTTCCTTGTAGAATCCATACCTTTTCAATCATTTTTTTTTAATTACAAATATTTGCTTTATATCCTAGTTTACCATAACAGAAACAAGTAGTGCTTCATGTATGCTAAGAGGAGGTTTTTCAAAGAAATTTTTCAAATATTTTTATTTATTTTAAGTGTTATAATCTAAATCAGCTTTGCTGTAAATAGATCTTTGATTATTTAAAATCATTTACATTTTTTGTGAGCTAAGAGTAAATTTTTCAATAAATAGTTTTAATATTTGTAATTCCTTTTTCAGATTTTGGTTTTCTTATAAAACATTCTCTTTTTTCTTTAAAATACTTTCCTTTTCTTTTATCAATTTTTGTAATTCAATCTCTTTATCTTTTGAAACATTTTTCTTTTCTTTTGAAGATTCTTGTAAAGCATTCCTTTTATCTTTCAAAATTTATTCCTTTTCTTTAGAAATTTCAGCATTTTATTTCTTCAATTCCTTGTTGATCCTTCTTAGTTTTTCAAATTTATCAAGGAGATCAAAAAAGCAATTTATGGTTCATCATAATCTAAAGAAGGTTCATAAATTATCTCATTTTCATGTGCCATTAGATAAAGGTTTGCAACTTCTTGAGTTGCTTCTTCTTCGGAGCTCGAATCTTCACTATTTCTCCATGTAGTCATTAAAGCTTTTTTCTTGTATTTCTTAGCCTTTTTGAGTTGAGGACAGTCCATTTTAAAGTGATTGGGCTTCTTGCATTCAATACATATCAACTGCTCTCTTTCTTTTTCCTTCTCCTTATCTTTACTAGCTTCAGCCTTGTAGGACTTCTTCTTGAAGCTAGGTTTCTTCTTTTTCATAAGTCTTCTATACCTTCTTGCTACCATGGCTATTTCATCATCATCCTCTTCCTCCAACTCATCACTCTCCTTTTCTTCATTCATTGTAAATTTCAAAATAATGATTTTCTTCTTCTTGGACTCTTCTTCATCTTTTTTCCTTATTGTCAACTCATAAGTCATGAGTGATCTAATGAGTTGCTAAAATGGAAGCTAGTCAAGGTCCTCCACTTCTTGTATAGCAGTAATCTTTGGATTCCATGACTTCAGAAGAGACCTAAGAATCTTTTACACAAGATCACTAGTGGAATAAGTCCTACTCAAACTTTTCAAACTATTGGCATAAAATCCCTTTTCCGACCGGGCGAAGCTACTGGATCACAGGTTCACTCCCTGGTCTACCTACAAAACAAATTCCTGGCCAGATTTTCTCCGGTGGGGGACACTCCGATGCCTAAGTCAGAGGCAGGCTCCAGCCACAGAATGGAAAAGATTCTGAGGAGGATGAATGGCGAAGAAAGAACTTTGAGATTTTCAGGGTTTGATGTGCCTTACCTAAAGTGTCCCCTCTTACCAGTATTTATATTGGTTCATCCGGTCTACGGTTCCATTCTCTTTCTTGCGATTATGATGGGGGGAGTTAATTCATTCCCCTCCATTCACAATTATAGGTGGTTATTAAATGGTTCCGGCCAGGCCGGAGACGTTGCTGCTGGAGATAATGATCACGTATCCATTTCGGCATGGTTGTGCTCTGGAGATAGCTAGACAGTCGATTATAACTGTTATCCTCCATGTTCATGAGGATTTGGGGTAGATCGGAGATCTGCCTTCAGGTTTCTTTTTTAGGAGTATCCGTAGCTGGATCGGAGGGGTGCTTTCATCTTTAGACGTGTTTGAGACAGCACATGTGGCCGATGCCGAAGATCATGCCTTCGATATAGGCCGAAGACTACGTCATAGGTTGAAGACTACGTCTTCGGCCAGTAGCGAAGATCATGCCTTCGGTTGAGGTCGAGAACAATGTCTTCAGCAAGGATCGAAGGCTAACTCTTCGGTTGAAGTTGAGAACTGTGGCTTCGGCTTGTTTGTCAGTCGTTCGGCTTCTTTTGGACACTTTGGTTCGAAGTACATGGTTCAGGATGGACTGTTCATGTAGTCGAACCGGTGGCTAATCTATGCTTGAACTGACATATCCCAACAGTTGCCCCCCACTCTCAATTTTTGAAGTGATGATCTGCCTAGAAGAGTGAGAGTATCAACAGGTTGTCATTTTTCCCTAGGGAGTGGTGTGGCAGATGATTGTGAAATCTCTGATTGGACTATTTGCCATAATTGCTTGTTGATTTGAGGATCATGTGATGGACAGCTGTCACCCCCTGATTGGGGTGTGAAAAAGGAGCGGGTGGACAAGGGGCTATCCCTCCTGTTGGCTCTATCCTGTGATTTTGATGAATAACAAATGTTGAGTACATATTTTATACTAATGATTATTTGTAGTTATGAGTTTTCAGGAATCAAGCACCTCAAATTCTCAAAGTTAGAGTATCATGGCACGCTTTGACACAAAGTATTTTTTCATGATTTGAGAAGTTTTCTCCATCCAAAAAGATACAAATGAGTTCAATTATTGTTTATATATGTTGCATTTAAGTTTCATGAAACAACTTTATGTTTTTGGCATGTTTGGCACTTGCTTTTGAAAATTGCAGAACCAAGTATCGATACCTGGGAGTCCAAGTATCGACACTTCAGCATTTGGCAAGCAAAAATTTGTCATGGCATGCCAAGTGTCGATACTCAGAACTCAAGTGTGGACACCTAAAATTCAAGTGTCGATACTTAAGTTTCCAAGTATCGACTCAAGGCCTGAGACTTTTTGAAAATATAGAACTTGCCTCTAGAGAATTTTTGTGTCAAGTGTCAACACCTAAGAATCAAGTGTTGACACTTGAAAGTTCAAGTATCGATACTTGGAAGCCAAGTGTCGACACCTGATAACTAAGTGTCGATACCTGACAGCCAAGTGTCGACACTCGGGTTCTAACAGCCTTAACGAAACTATTTTCTGACAGCCTGAATTTGTGGTTTTTAGCTCCTAATGGCTAGTTCTTGATCCCTAAGGTCTAAAATAGTTTTTTGGATTTTTCATGTATTTAAGCTTCACCAAACTCATTCATGAAAAAAGAAAAGAGAAAAAAGCAAGGAAATATCCAAGAGTTAAAGTCCTTCTCCAAGAACTCCACTTCTAAAAGCTAAAAAGGAGAGATTCCACTGAAAAAGTATACATTCCTTTCATTTCATCTTTCCAAAAGTGTTCTTGAGAAGATTCCAAGTCAAGTCACATCAAGCAATCATTCAAGAGCTTCAAAGATTCCTCATCCACTCTAAGAAGAGAGTTTGCTTGTGTTTAAATTCTTGTATTCTGAATTTATTATTATTTGACCTAGCTTTCAAGGTTCTTGAAAGTAGGTTGTAAGGTTGTTGGTGAGCCAAAACCAACTAGGGTTGACTTGTGAGCCCAAAGATAAAACAAGTGTAAATGTTTGTTGGTGAGCCTAAGTGATAAAACCAACTTAGGTTTTGACTTATGAGCCTTAGAAAATAAGTCAGCTATAATCTTTGAAGAGATTATAGTAGAAATTCTCAAGGAGAGCTTGGGGAGTGGACATAGGTGCTTGGAGAGCACTGAACCACTATAAAACTTGGTGTTTGTGTGTGATTATCTCTTTTTAATTACTTGCACTTTATTTCCAACACTTTACTTATTGTTTTCCACTGCATATACTTAAATGCATTATCCACAAACACTACACAGCCTACACATAATTATTTTATTTTTTAAAAGACCCAATTCACCCCTCCTCTTGGGCTCCATTTTGGGTAACAAGTGGTATCAGAGCACCGGTACTCTCTTGTAGGTCCAAGGATCTTGAGTAAAAGATCATGGTAGCCCCAATAGGTATGGGTGTGTTGAAGGTTAAGCTTCAAACTGTCCCCCACTATTTAATGGCACAAACTACACTTATTAAAAAACTCGCATGCGCATATTCATACAAGCCATTGATTATAATCTTTAAAGGACTATTGTTAAAGGTCCTCATCAGCCTACTATGTTAATTAATGGAATTCTCACTCCCAAATTGGAAGATGATTGGGATGAGAATGACATTAAGCAAATTAAGCTTAATGCTAAGGCTATGAATCTATTGTTTTGCTCCTTAGATCTGAGTGAATTCAATAGAATATCTAACTGTCTCTCCGCTAAGAAAATATGGGACACACTTGAGGTTACCCATGAGGGTACACACCAAGTGAAAACAACTAAAGTTAACATGCTCATTCACATATATTAAATGTTCAAAATGGAACCTACTGAATATATAAGTGAGATGTATACTAGGTTCATAAATATTGTGAATGGCATGAGAAGTTTAGGAAAGATTATATCTAACAGTGAACTTGTAAATAAACTCCTCAGGTCTCTTCCAATTTTATGGGATGCCAAGGTGACTGCTATAGAAGAAGCCAAGGACGTCAACACTCTTCCTCTTGAGCAATTGTTGAGCTCATTGATGACATATAAGCTTTCATTAAAACAAAAAAATATGGATGTTGACAAGAAGAAGAAAGTGATCGCCTTCAAGTCTACCATCAAAGATGAATCAAGTGAAGATTCAAAAGAAGAAGATGAAGAAGATGAGACGGCTCTCATGGCTAGAAAGTTTAGGAGGTTCATGAGAAAGAAGAAGTATAACTTCAAGAAGAAACCTTTAAAAGGAGAGCCTATCAAAGAAAAGGAAAAGGAGAAAGAGAAGGAGCAGCCCACATGCTTTGAGTGCAAGAAACCGGGCCACTTCAAAATGGACTTGCCCCTACTTAAAAAGAGCAGAAGAAGACTAAGAAAGAAGGCCATGATAGCAACCTGGAGTGACAATAAGGACTCCAGTTCTGAGGAAGAACAGCAAGAAGTTGCAAACTTCTGTTTGATGGTCGATAATGATGAGGTATTTTTCAAAATCGAAAATGAGTTTACTTTTGATTAGTTGCATGAAGTTTTTTATGAATTAGTTATTGAATTTCAAAAACTGAATCCAAAGCATAAGGAATTGAAGAAACAAAATTTGGTTTTAGCAAAAACAAATGACAAGTATTTGATTGAAAATAATTGCTTGCTTCAAGAAAACAAAAAATTGAATGATAAAGTTTGTCTTCTTGAAAAAGAAAAACAAGATTTGAAAAAGAAAAACAAGATTTGAAAAAGAAAAATTCTTTTATTTCAACTGAAAAGTTTACAAAACAAAATAATGAAATTTTGCAAGAAAACAAAAAGTACAAAGAAGAACTTGAAAAGTTAAAATCATTCGTTGAAAAATTTACATATAGTTCTGAAAAATTAAACATGCTTTTAAATAATCAAAGGGCTATTTTCAACAAAGCCGATTTAGGTTTTAAAACTCAAAAATAGCAAAAGCTTTTCAAGAATTTCTTTGTGCCTACATCATCATCTATTACTTGCTATACTTGTGGTATTGTAAGACATAAACCTTACTTGTATAATAAAAGAAAAATTAGTAATGTTAAAAAAGTTTGGGTTCCAAAAGGAACCATTACCACTAACCTAAAAGGATCTTAGATGACTTGGGTACGTAAAGTCTCCACCTGATTTTTATTGTAGGTGTGCCTTGCAACCAATAAAAGAAGAATGTGGTACCTCGACAGTGGTTGCTCAAGGTACATGACCGGAGATGTGGAGTAGTTATCATCACTTGAATATCAGAATGGTGATAATGTAACATTTGGTGATAATGGAAAGGGCAAGATTGTCGGAATTGGTAAAGTCCATATCACCCCTTCTACTTACATTGATAATGTTTTGTATGTTGATGGTTTGAAACACAATTTACTTAGCATTAGTCAATTTTGTGACAAGGATTTCAAAATTATTTTCGAATCTTCAATGTGCATTGTTTCTAGTCTAAATGATAATGGCATCAAGTTCATTGGTCAGAGGCATGGAAATATTTATATGGTTAATCTTGATGATCTTCCTGTTCAAAACGGTCAATGCCTAATGGCAATGGAAGCCAAGATCAATGAAACTAGTTGGCTTTGGCATCGTAGACTAGGACATGTAAGTATGAATTTGATTCCAAAACTTAGCAAAAAGAATTTGATAAAAGATTTACCAAAACTTAGTTTTGAAAAATATAAGATTTGTAGTGCTTGCCAACTTGGAAAACAAACCAAATCATCTTTTAAACCAAAAGGAGTAGTCTCTACATCTAGACCCTTAGAGTTGCTTCATATGGACCTCTTTGGACCAACTAGAACATCTAGTTTGAGAGGTAAGAAGTACGATCTTGTTATTATAGATGATTTCTCACGTTTTACATGGGTCATATTTTTAGCACACAAAGATGAAACATTTTCTGCATTCATTAGATTTCATAAAAGAGTTTCAAATAAAAAAGGTGTTTCTATTGTATCTTTAAGAAGTGTCCATGGAACCGAATTTGAGAATTCTGAATTTGATAAGTATTGTAGTGAAAATGGCATTCATCACAATTTTTCAGCACCTAGGATACCTCAACAAAATGGGATGGTAGAAAGGAAAAATAGAACTCTTGAAGAAATGGCATGCACCATGCTTTGCAAAAATGACCTACCTAGATATTTTTGGATGGAAGCCATAAACATTGCATGCTATGTTTTGAACCATGTTTTAATCCGACCGATTTTAAAGAAAACACCTTATGAGCTTTGGAAGGGTAGAAAACCTTCAATCAGATATTTTCGAGTTTTTGGATGCCGTTGTTTCATCTTAAATAATGGTAAAGATAATTTAAGAAAATTTGATGCCTAGTCAGATGAGGGTATCTTTCTAGGCTACTCTATATCTAGCAAGGCATACAGGGTCTTCAACAAAAGAACTCTTGTTGTTTAAGAATCCATACATGTTGTATTTGATGAATCTAACCAAAAATCTTCTAGAAAAGAAGATATGCTTTGTGATGAAACAGGTTCTAAAAGAACTGAAGAGGTGAACAACAATGAAGAACCTACCAAGGAACAAGAAGATGATCAAAACAATAAAAGATAACAAGATCAAGAAAATGAAAATGCATCATTACCTGATCCTCTACCTAAAGAATGGAGGTATGCTCATGGACACCTCAAAGAACTTATCATTGATGATCCATCTAAAGGTGTAAGTACTCGATCATCTCTTAGAAATATTTGTGATTACTTAGCATTTGTATCTCAAATAGAACCTAAAATCATTGAAGAAGCTGAAAATAATTGTAATTGGATTAATGCCATACAAGATGAACTTAATCAATTTAAAAGAAATAATGTTTAGACTTTGGTAGATAGACCTTCAAATATTTCAATAATTGGCACGAAATGGGTTTTCAGAAAAAAAACTTGATGAAAATAGAATTGTAACTAGAAATAAGGCTAGACTAGTTGCTAAAGGATACAATCAGGAGGAAGGGATTGATTTTGATGAAACCTTTGCTCCTATTGCTAGACTTGAGGCAATTAGGCTATTATTGGCTTTTGCTTGTTTTATGGATTTTAAATTGTTTCAAATGAATGTCAAAAGTGCATTTTTGAATGATTTTATCGAAGAAGAAGTTTATGTTAAACAACCACCCAGTTTTGAAAATCATGAATTTCCAAACCATATTTTTAAACTTCATAAGGCTTTGTATGGTTTGAAACAAGCTCCAAGAGCTTGGTATGATCGTTTAAGTTCTTTCCTGCTCAAAAATGATTTTACTAGAGGTAATGTAGATACTACTTTGTTTTTGAAAAAGAAGATTGATATCTCTTAGTAGTACAAGTGTATGTGGATGATATCATATTCGGTGCTACTAACGAATCTCTTTGTCAAGAGTTTGTAAAGTTAATGCAGGGTGAGTTCGAGATGAGCATGATATGAGAACTTAACTTCTTCCTCGGACTCTAGATAAAGCAAACCAGAGAGGGAATCTTCATCAACCAAGCTAAGTACACAAAAGAAATTCTGAAGAAGTTTGGGATGGAGAACACCAAGCCTTTAGGTACACCAATGAGCTCCTCTTGTAAGCTTGACAAAGATGAATCAGGTAAATCTGTTGACCAAAAGCTTTATAGAGGAATGATAGGCTCATTGCTATACCTAAGTACTAGTAGGCCAGACATTATGTTCAGTGTTTGTATGTATGCAAGATATCAGTCTGCCCCTAAAAAGTCTCATCTTTTGGTTGTTAAATACATACTTAGATATCTATCTGGCATAATTGATATTGATCTTTGGTACTCTAGAGATTCTTCATTTGAATTGGATGCTTATTTTGATGCTGACTTTGCTGGGTATAAACTTGATCGTAAAAGTACTAGTGGAACCTGTCAGTTTTTTAGAGTTAATTTGATCTCATGGAGTAACAAGAAACAGAATTCGGTTGCTCTATCTATGGTGGAAGCCGAATATATAGTAGTTGGAAGCTGTTGTGCTCAAATCCTATGGATCAAACAACAACTCGAAGATTTTGGCATTAAACTAATTAAGACACCCATAAGATGTGATAATACTAGTGCAATCAATCTAACTAAGAATCCTGTGCAACATTTAAGAAGTAAACACATTGAAATAAGACATCATTTCATAAGAGATTATGTACAAAACTTTAATGTGATCCTTGAATTTGTATATACTAATGATCAACTAGCTGATGTGTTTACCAAACCCTTGAATGAAGAGAGATTTTGTATGATTAGAAGAGAGTTAGGAATCATTGACCCTTTTTCTTAGAACTCTCTTAATTTCCATCCTACCCAATTTATTTGATGTTTTTCCCTTATTTAAATCGATTTTCTATCAAATAAAAATTTAATTTCACTCGGCATTGTCCGATTTCACTATTTTTAACTATTTTCTCCAACTTTTTACCTTCTGATTCCATGTTTTTTATGGTTAATCCCAAACCTAAACCAATCTATTTGATTTCATTCCTTTTTAAAACAAACCCTAGTTATTTTTCTCAAATTACTGTCATTTTAAATCAAAACCAAGTCCTATTTTCTCTTTCTTTCAGTCACATTCTTAGGCGATCCACTGTTTTTGACTTGTTTTCCCCTATGTCTTCCTTAGATCGATCCCTATTCATTATGTTTACCCCCCTTTTCTTCCTACCTTCCTTCCCTCAGCGGGTAGATATGGGACCTAGGAAGAGATTAGTTGTTAAGAGGAAATTTGGTCAAAGCTCAGTAGAGAGGAGATCGAAGGCTAGGCATGATAGTGGATAGACTAGTAGTTCAGCAGCCCCCGGGTCACCCCATGCAGAGAGGATGGTAGGGAAGGTAGTAGCTGCTGGTAGATGGGTGGACCTCGATTTCTTTGACAGGCAGCACTTTCTCATTTGGCAGACTCTTTAGGATGCTAAATTGATTTCCTTTTGCACCATGCAGGAGAGGTACTATCCACATCTGGTGAGAGAGTTCTATGGGAGCTTTGATTGCCGTCGTTTACTTTGGAGCACTACAGTCAGAGGTATACATATTCCACTATCTGAGGAGGTTCTGAGTCAGGTATGGGAGATCCCACACCGAGACATTTCTATTTTTGCTGTTGAGGATAGAGAGGAGGCGTTCAGATGCATCCTAGAGAGAGGATGTTCGCAGCATGGCTACGGTCACCGCGAACCAGTTGTCAGTCGAGATGCGTTTGCTTCATCATATCACTGCCCGAATCCTTCTTCCGAAGATAGGGAGGTTTGATTTTATCATGAAGCATGAGCTGATGGTGATGACTTGCCTGGTTCAGAGGACAGAGATCGACCTTCCTGCACTGATTCTTGTTCATATGAGAGATGCCGCCACTCAGAGGAGGCATTGCTTACCATACAGTATGGCTCTCACATGTCTGTTTCATGCATACAGAGTTCCTTTGGAGGGGGAGACCTCCAAGGAGATACTTCATACGGACATATATGACGAGAGATCACTCCACCGTATGGGATATAGGTTGATTTCTGGTCACTAGGTATGTAGAGAGTCTGGCCAGGAGCCAGATGAGGAGGACGAGATCAGAGAGGCTGAGTCAGGGCCATCAGGTCCTACAATTACTCCTCACCATTCAGTTCCAGCTACTAGTGAGCCAGTCACTCCAGTTCCAGCTCTAGCTACTTCTGCAGCCGATGCTCCTCCCTCTACAGTTGATACATCTTTCGAGGAGCATGTCAGATAGCAGTTCAGTGACATCAGGAGCGAAATAGTAGGATTGGGTGTCCGCATAACTCAGTTGTGTATTGAGATAGAGGGCCTTAGAGCCCATACAGTTGTGGAGCACACTGAGATGTGTCGCACCATGGAGGTAGGATTCGCTCGTATCGAGGATTTATTTAGATCTCTTCTACCTCCAGCAACTCTTGCAGCTCCACAAGATGATGCTGATGATGATGACCATTGGGATGGACATGATAATACAGTCGATGGTGGTGATCGAGATGATGGGAGTGATGATAAAGCGACTGATGTTATTGATCATGACAGTGACAGTGATAGTGATGGTGGTGCAGATGGCTATGACATGGTCAGCCCAAAGCCACAGACTCCTGCTATTCCTCTGTTGATCCGAGTGACACATCGATCTCCACTGCTCCTATGTTCACCACACCCACTGAGGCACTTCCACCTCCTTCTACATGATCATCTAGGGTTGTACCCCGCATAAGACCTTCTACTAGGACTAGGAGCCATGGTATTATGAAGACTCCTAGAGGTCTAGCTCATAGGTCCAGGATTACCGATCCCATATCATTTGAGATCCCATCTGATGAGGATTAGCTTCACAGATGTTTATTCTGTTGTTGTTATCATTTATCTTATGTTTCATGCTTATGTACTCTATTTTATGTTGTATGTTTCAGTGTATGCTGATTGATTCAGCAAATTTTGTACTGAAAACACTCTTTTATAAATATATATTCTATTTTTCATGCTTATATTGATTGAATTCACATTGTTTAAATTTTGCTTTGATAATATTGACTTTGATACCCTACTCTTAGGCCCTGATACCTGTTTATTTTTGAAAAACTAAACCTTGTATGAGCTCTAATACCTTCTTTGTCTAAGTGCATTTATTAAAGGGGAGTTTACTCCCTTTACTGTTTAATGATTGACAAAAAGGGGGAGTAAGATATAAGGATTTCAAATTTTTATACTTCAATTAAAACTTGCTTTGATACGAAATGCTTTAAAATGATCTGACACAAAATGTTTCACTAAGGGGGAGAGTAAATGTAGTTTCCTTGCTAAAATTATACCTCTCATCTATTAAAATTGTGTTGTATAAGCTTGAGATCATGTTTATGAAGTATCATATCCAAAAATTGAATTTGAGTGTTTATATACTTAAGAATTTGTCATCATCAAAAAGGGGAAGATTGTTGGCTCTACCCTGTGATTTTTTGATGAATAACAAAATATTGAGTACATATTTTGTACTAATGATTATTTGTAGTTATGAGTTTTCAGGAATCAAGCACCTTAAATTCTTAAAGTAGAGTATCATGGCATACTTTGGCACAAAGCATTTTTTCATGATTTGAGAAGTCTTCTCCATCCAAAAAGGACACAAATGAGTTCAATTATTGTTTATATATGTTGCATTTAAGTTTCATGAAACATCTTTATGTTTTTGGCATGTTTGGCACTTGCTTTTGAAAATTGCAGAACCAAGTGTCAACACCTAAAAGCCCAAGTGTCGACACTTCAGCATTTGGCACGTAGAAATTTTTTATGGCATGCCAAGTGTCGACACTCAGAACTCAAGTGTCAATACCTAAAACTCAAATATCGATACTTAAGTTCCCAAGTATTGACTCAAGACCTGAGACTTTTTAAAAATACAGAACTTGCCTCTGGAAAATTTTTGTGTCGAGTGTCAACACCTGAGAATCAAGTGTCAACACTTGAAAGTTCAAGTGTCGACACCTGGAAGCCAAGTGTCGATACCTGACAGCCAAGTATCGACACCTGACAGCCAAGTATCGACACTCGGGTTCTGACAGCCTCAACGAAACTATTTTCTAATAGCCTGAATTTATGATTTTTAGCTCCTAATGGCTAGTTCTTGATCCCTAATGGTCTAAAATAGTTTTTTAGATATTTTTCATGTATTTAAGCTTCACCAAACTCATTCATGAAAAACAAAAGAGAAAAAAGCAAGGAAATATCTAAGAGTTAAAGTCCTTCAAGAACTCCACTTCCAAAAGCTAAACATGAGAGATTCTACTAAAAAAGCATACATTCCTTTCATTTCATCTTTCCAAAAGTGTTCTTGAGAAGATTCCAAGTCAAGTCACATCAAGCAATAATTCAAGAGCTTCAAAGATTCCTCATCCACTCTAAGAAGAGAGTTTGCTTGTGTTTAAATTCTTGTATTCTGAATTTATTATTGTTTGACCTAGCTTTCAAGGATCTTGAAAGTAGGTTGTAAGGTTGTTGATGAGCCAAAACCAACTAGGGTTGACTTGTGAGTCCAAAGACAAAACAAGTGTAAAGGTTTGTTGGTGAGCCTAAGTGACAAAATCAACTTAGGTTTTGACTTGTGAGCCTTGGAAAACAAGTCGGCTATAATCTTTGAAGAGATTATAGTGAAAGTTCCCAAGGAAAGCTTGGGGAGTGGACGTAGGTGCTTGGAGAGCACCTAACCACTATAAAATTTGGTGTTTGTGTGTGATTATCTCTCTTTAATTACTTGCACTTTATTTCCAGCACTTTGCTGATTGTTTTTCGCTGCATATACTTAAGTGCATTATCCACAAACTCTACACGGCTTGTACATAATTATTTTATTTTTTAAAAGATCCAATTCACCCCCCCTCTTGGGCTCCATTTTTGGGCAACTCCTCCTTTTTCTGTTTTGCAATGGTTCAGCCGATCATTTTATTGAGATTTGGGTGGAGGTCGTGGCCTCTTCTTATCTCTTGGAAAGGACACGTGCTCCATCTTCATCGTTGATTGGTGTTGCATGGATTATGACCTTCGATCCATTCCGTGTCAAATCAGTTTAGGACTGTTTGGGATTGTGCATCCATCTCAAGCATCCATGGTGGACTTGGAGAGATGGTTCCCCTTATTGAGGTGTCATCCAGGAGTTTCCTTGTCCCTTTATGAGAGGGAGAAAAGGGCTGGCTGAGGAAGCTTCTCCATCCTTGCATACTTTCAGCTTTGGCCCAGCTTTCCCTGTTCCTGGCTATCAGTCCCTTCCGCAAGTAGAACCTTTCTTTTGTTTCTTTGTTCTTTTTCCTATCATGGCTGAGGCTGTAGGAACTCAAGGGGAAAAGGCTGGGCCCTCTGGGACTGATGATGTGGTGAGTCCGGAGCTAGTCTCCAGCTCCGTCTTCTTGGAGAAGATTGCCCACCTTCGGGGGTGTTATCATGTTCCCAAAGGGTTTCCTCTAATACTTTCCACATCTGAAGAGCGGGTGCATAAACCTCCCGTCGGGTGTCTTGCTATATACGAAGATCATCTGAAGGCTGGTCTTCGATTTCCTCTGTATCCCTTCATCAAAGCCTTCCACATGTACCAAATAGTGCCCGTGTAGTTGACTCCAAACAGTATTTGAAATATCTGCGAGTTCTTGGTCCGGGCCATATAGCTAATGTGAGGCCCAGGACTAATTTATTTACCGCTCTTTTTGTTCTCAAGAGGGATTTCTATGGACATGGATGGTGGGTTATCAGTCCTCGGCCTGGTCGCAAGATCATAAGGGATATGCCCAGCGCCATCCATGGGTGGAAGCCTAATTTTATTTTTGTTTCCTCTATCGAATCTTGGGGTTTCAGTAGTGAGTGGAGGGAGCCATGCCTGGATGCCAATGATGAAAAAAAGGTTTTAGCGATCGATCAGTCTGATTATGCCTTATTGATCGGTTCAGAGGCTATTCCCATCCACAAACTGTTGGAGGAGAGGAATCTCCATCTCGCAGGGATCAGCGAGTTCCCTATGTTAGGTATATGTGATAGAGGTTTTCAGCTCTCCTCTTTTGACTCCTTTGTGGTCCAGTTGATTTAGAAAGGCATTTTTATTTGTAGGTGGCGGAATGAGACCTAACTTGGGCTGGCTTTGTCAGTCTTCCAAAAGGAAGGCGGCTCAGGCTCCCCCTTCAGGATCAGAAGTCCAGAGGAAGATCCGGGGGGATGATCTTGAGAGAAGTAGAAGCGCTTCGTCCTCTAGAGGGACGTCTGGAGGAAACGGGGTGCCGACGATGGAGGTTTCACAAGGACCTCTACTGGATGAATTTCTATCAGTAGTTGACTCTCCAGTTCAGATTAGGGAGATTCGTCTCTGGCGGTCGATGCACCACCACCTTGCCCCCATGTGATGAATAGGGGAAGGCACTGCAACTCGAGGAGGAGTCCGTCCAGGAGGTTCCTCTAAGTGGAAGTCGCCCTTTGGACTCTTTAGAGTTCTCCCCCACGGGGGCTCTTTTGGTCCCTACCATTGCTAGGTGGGCATTGAAAGGTACTTTGCTGCCTCATGATTTGGCAGTCATCTGGGTCGTAGCCTTGCTAAGGTGTCCGATTCTATCTATTCTTCTCTACAACATGTGAGATTTTCATCGCCCCTCCCTTATCCGATGGGTCATTCAATTTGTGACTGGTCTCACACGTTGTTTTGTTGGTGTAGCTAGTCTACAATGATACTTTTCTGGAAGAGGGCTTAGGGAGCATTGATAGCCTCATTCATAGCTTGAAGGAGGAGCTCCAAGTAGCCATGGTCGAGAGGGGGGTGGCCAAGGAACTGAAGCAATCCATGGAGAATCAGCTCACTCGCATGGACGCCGAAGTTCAGGGCTTGAAGGGTGAGCTAAAGAATGCCCACTTGATGATCTCAGAGCAGGAGGCAGAGTTGAGGAAGAATAAACAGTGGATTGACTCTTTGGAGTATTCTTTTAAAGAGAACCAATAGAAAGCTGAAGACCTAGCCAGGGCGACCAAGGAGGCAACCAAGAGTGCCGAAAAGGCATCTTCAAGAGCCGAAGAGGCATCTTCGAGAGCCAAAGAGGCAGCCCTGAAGGCCGAAGTGGCCAGGAGGGAGTTCGAAGCCATGAGAGAGCAGGCGGCTAAAGCTGTTGAAGATTCAGAAAGTCTTCACAGTTCAAGATGGAGGTAACTGAAGCAAGCCTGTACAGTTATCAATTTGGCTTCAATGATGGACTTTCCAAGGTCAGCGAGGTCTTTCCCGATCTCGATCTTTCTAGTGTTCCTGTGTTTGATATCGAGAAGGAAAGAGAGGAAGAGATTGGGGCCCCTGGTGAGGCTGAAGAGATGCCAAGCCGAAGTGAGAAAGTCCCGATCGTAGCGAAGGATCTATTTATGGCTGGTACGGTAGTTCCTGTCCAGGCTGAAGAGGGGGTCTAGGCCAAAGGTTCTCCAGCTCTGGCCTAGGTTGAGGAGATCTTTTCTGCCCAGATTGATGAGATACTTCATTTTGCCAATGCTGGGTCTCTCTCGGATGATCTGTAGGGACTTGTCAGGCTTTGGGCTCTGTATTCCTTCTTTTTCTTTCTTTGGCATGTAACCAATGAATTCTCCTGGGTTAATGAGTATTCCTCTTTTTTCCATTTTTGTGTATACTATAAGGTTTTCGAAGTATGGCATTTTTTGAACTTAGTTTAGGTAAGGTCACTGGTTTTGGCGACGGACTGAATCATGCAGCCCTTTGTCAAGTCAATTTTTCTGAACATAGGCTCCTCCTTTGGACCTCAAAACATGTAGGGAACTCCCTACGTGAGGGGATCTTCTGGCTTACCGGGGGTTTGGCGACCATCATGCTGTTGCCTGGAGAGATGGTTCGGGCACTAGACTCAGAAGAAGACTTCAGAGCTCCATCTGGATCTCTGATTAACCTTGCCCAAAGAATTAGGGTTTTTTGGCTTGTAATAAGGGTTGACTTGATCAACTCAATTTTAGCTTGAGTCTGTATTACCTGCATTTTTATTTTGTTGAGTCATGTTGACTCAGTAGTGGACTAGGGCTTCAACCTGGGGTGTTACATTTTCTCCCAAGGCCAAGCAAGTGGGTGCCACACTCCCAGCCACACTCCCAGCCATACGCCTGAGTCCAGGGGGCGCCACATCTCCATCCAGCAGGCTTTGGTCCCCACACCACAGATAGCAGCTCCCCTCTTTCATGCGCCAATTGAGGAGAAATCCACCAGTGGTCCACAAATCAAGGGGGCGGCCCAAGACTTCCCAAAAGAACCAAACTATGAAAGGGAAGAATTCTCTTGGAGAGAAATTCAAGGAGGCGCCCATTACCTGCCAGAAATACTCAAAACAAAGTTAGAAAAAGCCATAACTTGGGGAGAAAGAAAAGGAGGTATCCAAAAAGGGTTGAGCCATGGAAGGAAGGAGATTTCTCTTGAAAAGCAAGGTTAGGAGGCGCCCTAATCATTCCAACTAAAGCCAGATATAAAAGGCAACAAATTTTCTCTTGGAGGGCAAGGTTAAGAGGCGCCCAAACACTTCCAGATAAGGCCAAGCATAGAAGGAAAAAAATATTTTCTTGGAGGTCAAGACAAGGAGGCGCCACCCACTTTCCTTTTTGAAGCTTCAATCAACTTTGGAATTAATTGGCTGGCCATATGAGTAGGGATTGATATCCTAATTTGAAGATCCCCTCCTTTAGTCCCACATGGGAAGATGTAAAACCCTACTCTCTTGTAATGGCCTATAAATTAAACCCCCATGTAAGTTTGAAAAAAAAAGATGAATGAAACCAAATTTTTTTGTGAGCAAACTTTGTGTTTTCTCTCTTCCGCACTTGCATCCAGGTGTTGAGCTCTGTGAGGGAGTAAATCCGGGTTCCCCAGGAACCTTGAGGAGGTGTGAGATCTCCAAAACCCAAACCCTAGGTTAGCCACTTCTACTCCAAAACCCTAGCCGCCCACCCTCCACTTCAATCCACCAAACCCTAGCCTATCCCACCTCCCACGGCCTCTCTCTCCAAGTCCAGGCCGACCACCAGCATCCAGCTACAGTCCGGATACTTCAGATCCAAAGCTCTTTCCAGAGGGAGTCGAATCAGCCTTCAAGAGAATCTGGATCTCAGCGACATCAGCCTTCAAGTTCTTCGAACTGGTAAATCCTTCCCTGAGTCTCTGAATCCATCACTTATTTTTCTTCTTCCCAGATCTTGAGTCCAGGAGAAGCCGACCCAGCCACGAGACCAGTATTGGAGGATCCATTGTGAAGATAGCCGAATCCGAGGATCCAACAATCTGCCCGAGAGAGTTCTTCCACCCAAATTCTGTGAAGATCACTGTCTGGTTGGTAAACCATCTCTCCTCTTTATTTCTGTCCTGTTGAAAGTTCAGAGCGAAACCCTAGGTCTGGGAGTTTCTCAACCCCCAGCGATCCGTTACTTCTGAACTACTCTGATAACTTAGCTTCTTCTAAATTGTGCTTTCAATCCTTACCTAGTTTCCTTCAACTTAGTTTAACTTTACTTTGAGTCAAAGCCAATTTCTGAAATATAAAAAAATAAAAAAATAAAAAATAAAAAAAGGATTAATCTTAATTTTACTTCCGCATACGCTTCTTGTTCTTTGTTCTGCATCATTTTTGGTATCAGAGCATTCATTCTGCATCAATTTTGGTATCAGAGCTTTCGTGCTGCATCAAGAGATGCTGGCATTTAGGGCCATAATGACTGTGCTTGGGAACAGGGACCATCATGGTTGTAGCTTTCTAGTGGTCCCTCCCAACACACCAGTTGGGGTTCTGATTTATTAAGGCAAGCGTGCATGGCATGCCTGGGAGCCTGCTATAAATAAGGGCATTTGAGCTGAGCCGCGCCAGTCTCGATATAAAGAAAAGGGTATCCTTGGATCGACTACCATCCGCTCCCGGTAATGCCATTTCCAACACCATTCCCGTCTCCTTATCCTCGCACCATTCTGAGGGTTTGCCGTGGCATGAGGCCGAACCTAGCACAGCTCAGGCGGGCAGCCAAGGAGAGGCCAATAAGAGGCTTCCATGTGAGGAGGTCAGATCGGAGGTGGAGGTGTGTATTGGCGTTGCCGTGCACCCAGGCTGGGAGTAGCGTTCCAATCGAGATAGGTTCTTCCTCAGGGAAGGAACCGGCTTCTCCCGCGAGGGCCATGCCGGCTGGGCCATCTAAGAGGTCGAGCCCATAGGATGTTGGTGTGGTTTCTTCGTACGTCGAAGATGCCAAGCCTGCGACTCCAGTCGTGGGAGAGAGAAGTCCTGTGGGGTGTGATACACCTACCACTAGAACCGGGAGGCAGGAATTTGAGAATCCTTTTCTTGCTATCCTCCTTGGGATACAACAGCTAGCCTCCGGCATGCGCGTTACCTATCTGCATTCATCGGCTGGGCTGACTTTGTATGTACTTCTTATTCTGTAGATTTCTCACAACCTTTGTTTGCTGGAGAAAGGTGCCCACGAATCCATCAGCTTCAGTGAAGACCTCCGAAGCTGAATGGCTTCGGCTATAGCTAAGAGAGATGTTGCCAAAAAGCTTCGGACCGCCGCAGAAGAAGAGATGAGCAGGGCTATCACCTCGAACGGCATCTTGAGAAGGTAGCTGGGGACTCTTCAAGTGCAGGTGGATGAAATGGCAATCATTCTATAGAAGAAGAGAAGGAAGGTGATCTCTCTCGAATTGTTGCTGAGGGAGACCCTTCGAGATGCTGAGGGGCTAAAGTCTCATCAGGCCAAGTTGAAGGAAGAGATCGATGAACTGAAAATGAGCCTTTCAGTGGCCGAGCAAAGGGCTGTGCAGGCCGAAGAGGAATCTTCCGAGGCCATCAAGGCTTACAAAAGTTCTCAAGTCTTCAAAGATGAGGCACGCAAAGCCTCATCGAAGGGTTACTTTTTGGGTTATGCCGATTGCCTGGGTAAAGTTAAAAAACTTTACCCTAGCTTGGACTTGCTTTGGTTGCCATTCCGGAGGACAAAGCCGAAGACTCCAAGGTTCAGTCTGATACGGCATTGACCCCTACTCTTGTTTCGGCTGCTAAAGAGGTTGGCAGGGAATAAAGTTACTGTATTTTCCCTTTTTTAGCTATCTGTAATGTTTTCCTTCTGGATGAGCCTATTTCAGCTATCTGTAATGTTTTCCTTCTGGATGAGGGTTTTTCCTCTTTGAAAAAAATGACTAATTCTTTTCAAACCAGTCTCTTTTGAGTTGATTCTTTTTCTATGGGTGAGTCGATGACATGGTCAGTTCAGACCGATGTCCTTGGCTTGGTTGAAAACGAACTCCGATGCAGGATTGTAATACCGTTGCTGATTTCTCTAGTATGGTTGATCAGGTCAAAAAGGACCAACCTGGTTCCTTGGTCTAGGATTAACCTCAGTTGGGCTGATGTTAATCATACACCATAATTTTTCTTTCTGCATCGATGGTAGCATGGTGGCTAGATGTCACCTCATCATTGGTGATTTGTTGGGGAATATCGAGCATGTTTTTTGCTATCTGTGTCAAGTGGGTGATATTCGAATGGTCGCATCCCCGCGCATCCTGGGTGCCGCCATGTTTTCCTTTCCCAAGGAATGGCCATTAATATTGTAACCATCCAAGGGAGATTATTCTAGGTTTGAAGCACCGATGGTCTCCATTCTTAAGAGCAATTACTGGCGATTATACCATTCCCAGAATGATCATCTGGATTTCGAGGCATTGTTTCAATGCGTGGCACCCTCTGGCATGCTTGGGGAAAGGTGTGGAGCATGTTTTATTAAGGCTGTCCATGGGCACAGGATCTCGTTAAATAAGACCCGGCTCTTCTCTTTTCAGAGACCATCGAAATTTCAAACTTTTAGTTTGAAAGTTATCCTCTTTCTCCTTAGCACATCACCGAGATGAAGTTTAACATTTCAGAACTTCAGAAGATAGCTAGAAAGAGGGCTTCCAATGCTCCTATGGAGGGTGAGCCTAGTATGAAGGCTCACCGGGGGGGCGACAACGACGACCCGCAAGGGGTCATTTCCTATTTGGAGAGGAAGTTTCGGGTCTTAGAGGCCCATCTAGAGAAGGCTAGGGCTCGAGTCGAGGAGGCTACCGCAGAGGCAGAAGAGGCCAAAAAGAAGGTGGTGGAGGCCATCGTGGAATTCATGGCATCATCAGCCTTCAAGGACGAGGTCACTGAGGCAGTTTTGGACTCTTATCACCGGGGATTCCGGGAGCACCGGGACAAGGCTTTCAGGTTCTACCATTTAAAGGGCCTGGAAAATATTAGGCTTTCTGTCCCCTTCCCTGATCATGAATATGACTCTGACTTCGAAAAGGAGTCGAAGTCTGAATCAGAAGGGAAGTTCGGAGCCTCCCCATCCTCCTCTCAAAACCTTGACACCCCCCGCCGGCATGGGAAAGGGCCGGCAGGTGGTCTTTGAATCTACTTTCCTATTATCTGCTCTGTTCTCTCTCTCACTCTCTTTTTTTTTTGTAAGGTTTTTAAAAGACTCAATGAAGAAAGTGACTTTCTTTCCCCTTTTTTTTTTCTCTTGAATGGTGTACCTTAGAATATCACGAAGCGTGGGCTTTACAGTATGACGATCGTGTGACAACTTTGCAGAGCCATTAGGGATTTATTGATGGGATGGGATCGATTGAGCTATCCCATGAAGTGTTTATTGTCAACAGGGTGAGTGATGCAAATTCACTTCAGCACCTCTTCAGATTTATCATAGGGTACGACATCTGAGCCATCCTTGTGCATCCCTATCAAAGCTAAGGTAGGCTGATTAGGCCTGCCCTGGCGCGTCTTCAGATTTACCGTAGGGTAGATTGTATGAACCTTCCCTGCACCTTTTTTAGTATAAGGTAGGCTGGTTAGGCCCGCCCCAGCATATCTTCGGATTCATCGTAGGGTAGGTTATATGAACCATCCCTGTGCCTTTGATCATTTGGCAACCTGATTGGACTGTCCGTTGTGCTTATCGAGCATACCGATAAGGCAAGTGGATCAGACCCACCTTTGCACTTTTGGTTGATTCCGTTGAATGGATTACCGAGATCATTGTTGTGATACTGGGATAATGGGCTATTTAGTGTTGAACAGAATTTCATGGAAGTCTATTTATTGATAGTACTTGCGAAGATTTTGTACATTCCAGGGTCGGGATAGGACAATGTCATCCAGGGTCTTGAGTCGATACATTCCTGAACGCACGACTTCTTCGACTTGGTATGGTCCTTCCCAGTTAGGAGAAAGTTTGCCCTACTCCATTGGTCTGGATACCTCAATTCTTCGCAGTACCATGTCCCCAGTGCGGAAGATCTGCTCTTTCACTCTATAGTAGTAATATTTGGTAACTTTTTGTTGATACATTGCCATTTTCATTTGGGCTTGGAACCTGGTACTCGGTAGCAGGTCCAAGGCAACTCTTCTACGTTCAGAGTTCTCAGGCTCCTCGTACTTATCGATCCTCAAAGACTAAAGGGAGACTTTGATAGGGAGGAGTGCTTCAGTACTGTATGCCAAGTTGAACGGAGATTTGCCGGTTGCCATTCTCGTGGTTATCCGGTATACCCATAGAACGGAGGTCAGCTCTTCAGTCCAAAGTCCTTTGGCAGTGTTCAACCTTGTCTTCAGACCATGGAGAATGGTCCAATTCATCACTTCAGCCTCTCCGTTAGACTGAGGATGGCCGATGGACGTTAGTCTGTGCTGCACATGGTATCAGGCACAAAAATCTCTAAACTTGGGGTTGTCAAACTGCCTTCCATTATCGGTGATTATAGTGTATGAAATTCTGAACCGGAATATGATGAAATTCCTGACAAAGTTTTCGACCTTGCCTTCTATGATGTGAGCCAGAGGTTCGGCCTTGACCCACTTGGTGAAGTAGTCGATGGCTACGATGAGAAACTTCCTTTGCCCGAATGCAGGTGGAAACGGGCCTAGGATATCCATGCCCCACTGGGCGAAGGGCCAGGGTGCCGTCAACTGAGTCAAATGGCTTGCCGATTATCTTTGGACATTAGCGTACCTCTGGCATTGATCACATCTTCATACAAAATTAGCTGAATCTTTTTGAATGGAGGGCCAATAGTATCCCTGGCATATTATCTTGTATGCCAAGGTCCTGCCCCCTAAATAATCACCGTATATGCCTTCGTAGACTTTTCTTATGGCATAGTCGACATCTGACGGTCCCAAACACTTCAACAGAGGTTGGAAGAATGATCTTTTGTAGAGGGTCATGTCTATGATGACTTATTAGGATGCCATCCAGCGGATCCTTTTGGTCTCTGCTTTGTCTTCCGGTAGTATGCCCTCATTTAAAAATTTGAGGATGGGATCCTTCCAACTGGGTTCGGTCTCAATTTGGTTCACCTCCAAAGTTTCTTCTGCTATGCTCGGAGTTTCAAGGTGTTCGATGAAGGTGCGACCAAGGGACTCTGGAGTGGTGGTGGCAAGCCTAGATAGTGCATCCACCCAGGAATTCTCCGATCGAGGAACATGGATGATTTCAAAGAACTCCAACTAAGAGGATAGGGCTTGTACCTTCTCCAGGTATTGGATCATTGAAGGATCCCTAGCTTCAAACTCTCCCTTGACCTAGTTCACAACCAGCTGAGAGTCCGAGAAAGCTTGGAGTCTCTGAACCCCTAAGCTCTTGGCAATTCAGAGTCTTGCAAGCAAGGATTCATACTCGGCCTAGTTATTTGAAGCGTGGAAGGAAAATCAGAGTGCGTACTCCACTGTATGTCTACCCGGTTCAGCTAGTATGAGGCCCACTCCACATCCAACAAAGTTGGAGGCCCCATCTACATGGAGTACCCAAACAGACTTCGCATCCTTCGAAGTGCCTCCTTCTTCTTCGATCGGACGTGCTTCGTCTTCGGACTTCCACGTCCATTCAGACAAGAAGTCGAACAGCACCTGGGCTTTCATAGCCGATCGAGGCTGAAAGCTGATGTCAAACTCACTTAACTTTATGGACCATTTGGCTATTCTTCTCGAAGTATCAGGACATTGGAGAACAGCCTTAAGAGGCTGATCAGTCAATACCACGATGGTGTGGGCATGAAAATAAGGCGTAGTCACTTTGCCACAATAATCAAGGAGTAAATCAGCTTCTGCATTTTTGAATATCTTACTTCAACATCATATAGGTGATAAATAATGGATTTACACATTTATTTTAAGTATTTTAGTTAATTAATGGTGCTAACATTCTTTAAATAACCTAATTTCATAATTAATTTGAACTTTCTTGCAAAACTAATTATTTTAAAAATATCTTTGAAAAATGTGAAATTAGAGTACGTTCATGAAAAATAGATTTCAAGTCAAAGCACCACACACCCATTAAAATGATTAATAAAATATTTAATAATTATAATTAATGATCATGGAATCAGTAAAATTAATAAGTTTGAAACCAGCCAATAGGTAGAGCTTGATTTATGGAATCCAACGACGTAAACGGTACTTAAATCAGGTTTGAAATGAAGAAGTTATGAATTCTTTAAGGATTTTTGCACACATTTTGATGCTACACAGTTTTTGGAGCACACATTTTTTAAGGTTTCTGAAATGAAGAAGTTATGAATTTTTGAAATCATGGACCGGCTGCTGGGTTTATAATCCGCAGGATGGTTCACCGGCAGCCATTGCTGCCGGTCCATGGAACAGGGCGTGGACCACAGCCCTCCAGAGGTGCCGAAACTCTCCGGGAAGCACACCAGCGGTGTCCCTGGCCAGAGGAGAAGCTTCGGCAGTGGTTTGACGGGCGGTGGTGGCGGTTTTTGGTGGCAAATGCGAGGAACGCAGCCCACGTTCTTCACGAGGTGTCCACGGTCAGAGGAGAAGCTCCGGCGGTGGAGTTGCCGAGCGTTCTTCGCGAGTCGAGCTTCTCCACGGGCACGGGTGAGCAGTCCACGGGCACGACCGAGCTTCTCCACGGGCATGGGCGAGCAATCCACGGGCATGGCCGAGCTTCTCCATGGGCATGGGCGAGCAGTCCACGGGCACGGCCGAGCTTCTCCACGGGCACGGGCAAGCAGTCCACGGGCACGGCCGACCTTCTCCACGGGCATGGGCGAGCAGTCCACGGGCATGAGCGTTCTTCGCAAGTCGAGCTTCTCCACGGGCACGAACGCAGTCCACGTTCTCCACGGCGCAGTCCATGAGCGGCGTGATCTACGGAGCAGCAACGACGGTCACGGTGTTTCTTTTGTCCCGCATCGCTAATATGCAACGAGCTCTCCTCTCCGGTCAATTATAAAATGAACCCCATAGCACAAGGCAGAGGTATCCTGGAGAAAGGGCAAGGTACAGGGTAGAGGGCATTGCTTGGGTTGCGGGTTGGCTTTTGGGAGTGAGGTTTCTCAAAGGAGAGCGTGTCCCTACACCATCTTCCATCCTTCTCCCTCTCTGAGATCAAGATCCGAAGAAGAAGACGCAGAGGAAGCCCAGTTCGCTCCATGGAGTACGAAGGAATGAGCTATCTTCCCAACGAGGCTGCGCTGATCTGTTCTTGTCTTTGTTATTTATTTTGTTAATTTAGTTTTTACTGCATTGTACTTAGACCTTAAATTTCAATCAATGCAATATCTCTTTTTAATTCCTGTCTTTCATCTTATCTGCAAATAGATGCTAGGATCTAAATAATAGATCCTAGTGCCAAGTTTTCCTGCAATTTTAATTTTTATATTTTTCGACTTCAAATTTTTTTTTTTTTTTTTACAAGATCAAAATTTTCAAATCCTAAACACCGCCTTCTCTATGGATTCGACCCGACTCCTCTTGCTACGTATTTTAAATATTTTAAGAAGTCGGATTTTAAACTGATAGCCACGGTGTCTTAACGACAACCCCACGGTTCAACCATGTTTTTGGCGCCGTTGCCGGGGAAGGCATTAAAATAATAGTTTTTGATCTTTTTGATTTTTTATTCCATGCTAACTTTTCTTTTTCATGCAGATTAAAAAAAAAAAAAAGAAAGAAAAGCAGAAGAGGAAGAAAGTCTCCCAATCAGTAAGATCCATCCTAAACTTTCTTTCCTCTTTTACATATTAATTATTTTCCTTTTTAGTTTCTTTTCTTATTTCCAAAAAAAAAAATTAAATTTCAAATTTCAAAAAAAAAAAAATTTGTTTTCCATTTTTAGATTCATTTAGGTAAATTTATCTTTTTTGCAAAATCCAAAAAAATTTCTCAGACATTTCATAATTTATTAGGATTAGAAACTTAATCACAAAATTTAAAAAAAAATAATATATATAGCTTTAATTTAATTCTGTGTGTTTATAACTTTTATTCTGGACATCTTATTGCATTTCATAATCTCATAATCATCTTAAGGGCACTAATCCATAAACAAGATAAGGCGGGGAGTTCAATACCCTTCCTTAGCCCACAAACCATCACCCCTCATTTTGCATACCTAAGCCTTCTAAATAAAATTAACTAGATGTCAGCCCTAAGGAACTCGAGCTCAATAGGACAGGGCACCCGGAAGAGTTGGACCGGGTCAAGATTAGTTGGTTGACTGGTGTCTAGGAAAGGGGTTCAGGGATTACGTCCCGAAGGAAGGTGGTTGGATCCGCTTACCTGGCCAATTTTCAATTGGTGTCTAAGGTAAGCAAAGAGGGAAACTCCACTGACCTTACCCTTACCTGGCCAGTTAGCTAATTGGTCTTTGACTTGGAGGGCTCCAAGGCGGTCTTGGAAGTTAGGATCTGTCTAGAATTAGGGAGCCTAGGATAGAAATCTGTTTGATAAGTGTTTGAAAATAACAAAAATATATATATATAAAATAAAAAATTTTGATTCACATATTTGGGTTGCACTGTTACATGCACAGTAGGAGATCTTTATTTCCAGACCTAGTTGACTTCAACCCTGAAATTGAATGGCTGATCCATAGTACACCAAAAAATCAAATGGCTGGAAACCCAGAAGAACCACCTAGACAGATGAAGGAATACTTTATTCCTTCCACCTACAACCCATCGACTTGTATCCATTTACCTGAAATACCTGCTAGACAATATGAGATCAAGTCTGCCACAATCCAGATGCTCCCTTCCTTTTATGGGAATACCAACGAAGATCCTTAGAAGCATCTAGATGAGTTTCTAGAAATCTGTTCTACGGTGAAGATCCAAGATTTTACTGATGATGCCCTTAGGCTAACCTTGTTCCCCTTCTCACTTAAGGATAAGGCCAAGTACTGGCTTGGCACAATAGGGAAACCAATTCGAACTTGGGCTGAAATGCAGCACGAGTTCCTTAAGAAATTCTATCCTATAGGTCGAACCAACACCATGAGGCGAGCCATCACTGGATTTGCTCAGCTTCCTGGTGAACAAATTCATGAATCATGGGAGAGACTTAAGGAACTCCTTAGAAAATGCCCACATCATGGTCTGTCTAAGTGGCAAATTGTCCAAGCTTTTTATGAAGGATTAGGAGACCAGTATAGACAGATGGTGGATGCATCTTGTGGAGGTGCATTCATGAGTAGAAGTGAGGATGAAGCCTATACCTTGTTTGAAACCCTAAGTGAAAATTCGATCAACCATGCTTCTTTGACTTCATATGAAAGATCGATTCCTCACCAAAAGCGGGCAGGGATTTATGAAATTAGACATTCAAATTCCAATGTCGACTTAAACCTAATATCCCAAAGATTAGATACAGTCGACCTCCTTTCCCAAAAGTTGGACCAAGTCCTAGCCCTCAGTCAACAATCTCAATCTCCTGCACAATACCCATCACACCCATCACAATACCCATCACCCTCTAATCATCAGGAGATTTGTTCTATCTGTGCTAGCCCAGCCCATCACATGAATGAATGTCCTACGGTTGCACAGTTACCACCTTTCATCCAAGAACAAGTCCAAGCTGCTCAAGGTTACTCCAAGTCGGGTAATGACCCATTTTCAAATACTTATAACCCGGGTTGGAGAAACCATCCTAATTTTTCTTGGAAACCACAACAGACTCAGGTTCATACCCAAACTCCTCCTGCACGGAACTTTCAAAATAGGCCCCCATACCAAAACTATGCCTATAATAGAGGTCAGCCTAGTCAGCCTGCTCAGCCACCATATCATCATCAGTCATCATATCAACCTCCTCAACAGACCAATCTGGCCGACGATAGGTTTGATCAACTCCAACAATTAATCATGACCCAACAACAATCTATCACCATGTTAGAAGTTCAAATATGACAGTTAGCTGAATCTACTATGAGGAGAGAACCAGGTCAACTACCGAGTCAACCAATACCAAATCCTAGAAATAACCCACTCATTCTTCAGCCTAATGTTCCACCTAACAACCCTCAATTTGAGAATGCCAAAGCAATTTCTGAGCTTAGAAGTGGTAGGATTCTTAAGGACCCATATCAAGACCAGGAGAGAGAGGCTAGTACTGATGCTAGCGAGAATGAGAAGTTAGAAGATGATGTTAGTACTGAGACTAACCATGTAGAAGAGCCTGAGCCCAGGACTAGTACTGATACTGGTTCCGATTTCAATGAGAAAGGGAAGAAGAGAGCAGATGAATTACCTGAGACTTATAAACCTAGAGTCCCGTTCCCTTCAGCCCCAGAAGCTGGTTCTTCCTGTAAAAAGCAAGGAGCACGCAACGAGGAGCTGATGGAATTATTCAAGCAAGTCCATATTAATTTACCCCTCCTTGATGCAATTCAGCACGTTCCAGCTTACGCTAAATTTCTCAAAGAACTCTGCACCCAAAAGCGTGAGCCACGAACCATAAAGAGAATCATATTGTCTGAGGATGTAAGTGCAGTCTTGTTGAATCAATTACCTCAGAAAATGAAAGACCCCGGTGCTCCTTTGATTTCTTGTGTTATAGGAGGCATTACCTTTGATCGAGCCCTGTTAGACCTAGGAGCTAGTGTGAACCTTCTTCCAACCTCGATCTATGAAAAATTTGGGATAGGTGAACTAAAACCCATGTCAGTCATTCTACAACTAGCCGATAGATCTGTCAAGACACCACGTGGTTTGATTGAGGATGTCTTAGTTAGAGTGAACCAATGTTATTTCCCAGTAGACTTCCTCATACTAGACATGGAACCATCCCAAGAGCTAAATCAGAATCCCATAATCTTAGGTCGTCCATTCCTAGCCACTGCCAATGCCAATATCAATTATAAAACGGGAGCTATGGACATTTCTTTTGGGGATCAAAAGGTGAGAATTAATATTTTTAATGCCTCAAAGTTTGCTCGAGAGGAGGAAAATTGTTCTGTGATTAGTTTAATAGATGAGATTGTTGAGTCTGAATTTTCCTCCAATTTGATGGAAGATGACGAGCCTATTACTGAAACCCAAGTCCAAGAGATAAATGCCCTACTTGATTCACCTCAACCTTCACCACCTTGGTCAATGCAAACTGAATCCTTACCTGACCTAGGAACTGAGCCTTTGCACCCTTCGATTCAGGCCCCACCATAACTTGAACTAAAAACTTTGCCTGAATCACTTAAGTATGTGTTTTTAGGACCCGACAAAACCCTGCCTGTAATCATTGCTTCTGACCTAACCATTGAGCAGGAAAACCAATTGATATATGTTCTGAAAACACATAGGGAGGCCATAGGTTGGACCATTGCTGATTTAAAAGGCATTAGTCCATCAATTTGTATGCACCATATCTATACTGAGGATAGTGCCAAGCCAACTAGAGAGATGCAAAGACGGCTCAACCCAAACATGCAAGAAATGGTCAAGAAGGAAGTGATTAAATGGTTAGATGCTGGTATTATTTATCCTATTTCTGATAGCCACTGGGTGAGTCCTACTCAAGTCGTTCCAAAGAAATCTGGACTCATGGTTGTCTATACTGACCATGGGAATTTAGTACCAACACGACTTTCTACTGGGTGGCGTGTCTGTATAGATTATAGAAAACTTAATGCAGCTACCCGCAAAGACCACTTTCCCTTACCATTTATTGATCAGATCCTAGAAAGATTAGCTGGCCAGCAATACTTTTGCTTCTTAGATGGATACTCAGGATACAATCAGGTAGCAATCTATCCAGGAGACCAGGAAAAGACCACCTTCACATGTCCCTATGGAACCTTTGCTTTCCGTAGAATGCCTTTTGGATTGTGTAATGCACCTGCAACCTTTCAAAGGTGCATGATATCAATTTTCTCGGACATGGTAGGAGATTTCTTAGAAATTTTTATGGATGATTTTTATTCTTTGGAGAATCTTTTGAGAGTTGCCTCAATAATTTGAAGAAAATATTAAAATGATGTATTGAGGCGAATTTGGTTCTGAGCTGGGAGAAGAGCCATTTCATGGTTCGAGAAGGGATTGTTTTAGGACATATTGTATCTAAGAGAGGGATCGAGGTAGATAAAGCAAAGGTTGAATTGATCTCTAAACTTCCTCCACCCATCTCTATCAAACAAATTCGATCTTTTCTCGGCCATGTAGGATTCTATCGTTGCTTCATCAAAGACTTTTCCAAAATTTCCCGTCCTTTATGTAATATGCTCGCTAAGGACGTTCCTTTCAATTTTGATGAAGATTGTCTTAAGGCTTTTGAGTTTCTAAAGAAATCTGTGACCCAAGCCCCAATCATTAACCCCCTGATTGGTCATTACCTTTTGAAATCATGTGCGATGCTTCAGACTTTGCCATAGGAGCTGTCTTGGGCCAAAGGGTAAACAAATGTCCCATAGTGATTTATTATGCTAGCAGAACTTTGAATGAAGCCCAAAAAAATTATACCACTACTGAAAAAGAGTTGCTAGATGTGGTGTTTGCCCTGGAAAAGTTTAGATCATATCTTTTAGGTTCCAAGATTGTGATTTATTCGGATCACTTGGCTTTGAGATACCTGCTCTCAAAGAAAGATGCTAAACCATAATTGATTAGATGGATCTTACTGCTACAAGAGTTTGATATTGAAATTCGAGACAAGAAAGGATCTAAGAATGTTGTAGCAGACCATCTATCTAGGATTTTAGTTGAAGAGTGAGAACCTGCATCAATTGAAGAATCTTTTCCAGATGAACAGCTCTTAGCAGTTTCACATGCAAAGGCCCCTTGGTTTGCAGATATTGTTAACTACTTAGTGGTTGGACAAATCCCTGATGACTGGTCCAAGAATGAAAAGGATCGATTCTTTGCTCAAATTAAATATTACTTTTGGGAAGATCCTGAACCCTTTCAAATTTGTGCTGATCAAATCATCCATAGGTGTGTTCTTGAATCTGAACATCTGAGTATTTTAAACTTTTGCCACACCCTTGCTTGCAGAGGACATTTTTCTGGTCGAAAAACTGTGGCTAAAGTTTTGCAAAGTGGATTTTACTGGCTGACATTGTTTAAGGATGCCTATACTTTTGGCAAAGAATGTCTTAAGTGTCAAGCCTTAGGAAATATTTCAAGAAAAGACATGATGCCTTTAAATCCCATCTTGGTAGTTGAAATCTTTGATGTTTGGGGAATTGATTTTATGGGACCCTTTCCACCCTCAAATGGTTTTGAATATATTTTGGTGGCTGTCGATTATGTTTCTAAATGGATGAGGCAATTGCAACACGAACCAATGATCATAAGGTAGTCATAAAGTTTGTCCAAAAGGATATCTTCTCTAGGTTCAGATTTCCACGTGCCATCATTAGCGACGGAGGTGCCCATTTCACAAACTACCAATTTCGAATGCTTTTGCAAAAATATGGGGTCACACATAAAGTAGCTACACCTTATCACCCGCAAACAAGTGGCCAAGTGGAAGTATCCAATAGGGAGATCAAGAACATTTTGTAAAAGACTATTAGGCCCGATCATAGAAACTGGTCAGATCGATTAGATGATGCATTATGGGCCTATTGGACAGCTTCTCAAGAATCCCATTGGAATGTCTCCCTATAGACTGATCTTTGGAAAAGCATGTCATCTTCCGGTAGAACTTGAACATAAAGCATATTGGGCAATTAAGCAATTAAATTTTGATTTAAAGAAAGCTGGTTCTAACCGGATGTTGCAACTGAGTGAATTGATGAACTGAGGCGAGAGGCTTATGAAAATTCACATATTTATAAAGAGAAAATGAAAGCCTTTCATGATCAATTTATTTCTAGAAAAATCTTTGAGCCAAATCAACAAGTCTGGTTATTTAATTCAAGGCTTCGATTATTTCCTGAAAATTTGAGATCTAGATGGGATGGACCTTACATTGTTAATCAAGTATTCCCCCATGGTGCAGTCAAAATTTATGATCCTAGGTCAGGAAACTTCTTTAAGGTGAATGGTCAACGTTTAAAACCATACATTGAAGGAATATCAACAAATCGAACCATTGACCAAGTAACATTAACTGACCCACACTGAACTGAGCTGCATTATGTCTGGCCAAAGATATTAAACTTAGCGCTTGTTGGGAGGCAACCCAATATGTACTCAATATTTTTTTAATTCTAAAAAAAAAAAAAAAAATTGCAGCCTCTACATTGTTCATGAGCTCCTCTTCTCAGGTAACCCCTATCCCTTTACATTTTTTAGTTCTTATGGTTTATTTGACTTTTTATACCATTAGGGATAATGGTATTTAAGTTGGGGGGTCGGGATAATTTTTTTAAAATTAAAAAAAAAAAAATTTGCAGCCTCTACATTGTTCATGAGCTCCTCTTCTCAAGTAACCCCTATCCCTATACATTTTTTAGTTCTTATGGTTTATTTGCCTTTTTATACCATTAGGGACAATGGTATTTAAGTTGGGGGGTCGGGACAATTTTTTTTAAAATTAAAAATAAAAAAAAAATAAAAAAAAAAAGTTTTCATGTGTCAAAAATAAATCTGGAGCAAGATAGACTAGGAAAAGTAATAAGAGTTAGAGAGTGTTGCTAATGACTGTAGCGAGTCAAGAAGTAGACTAGCGTGTCAGACTTTTAGGGCTTACTTAGATCACCTAAAGGCTATTAGCACTTCCATTGCACATGCACGCTGACGAGACAAAGTAAGTATTAGTTGTAAGGACAATTGAGGACTTAATTATCACTGAAAACTGGTAATTGATATATATCCCAATTTAAAAAAAAAATTTAATTGAGGAAAGAGCTACCTACCTGAAATAAAAGTGCAAAACATAGAGTATATGTGGATCGCCCTAAACTTAGTAACCGGGTCTCTGCACCTAAGTCAAGTGTGGAGGTTCGCGTCAAACGGTGAAGGGAAGGCCAGGATGCTCAGCCCTTAAAAAAAAAAAAAAAAAAAAAAAATCAGGTAGTGTGAAAGCTAACTCAGTTCATAAGCTTAATTTAGGGATGTATAGAAAATTAACCAAAGTAAATGTTAATCAAAGATACATTTGTTCTTGCAAACTAGTACCAAAATGTTAAGTTAGTCATCACAAGCACAAGTGCTGTAGATCTTTAGATGAACTCTAAGAAAGTTTCTAATTATGCTGACTGTAAAATTTATTTCTGAAACTCAATACTTAGTTAGTGATACTTGCTATATCTTTTTACTTTCAAACCTGGATCTATTTTTGTAAAGGATGATCTTTGTGACACATAGTTATACTTTTTGCATTGCTAAGGGACTAGTAATAAGTAAGTTGGGGGGTGTGATAAATCATGGATTTACACGTTTATTTTAAGTATTTTAGTTAATTAATGGTGCTAACATTCTTTTAATAACCTAATTTCATAATTAATTTGAACTTTCTTGCAAAACTAATTATTTTAAAAATATCTTTGAAAAATGTGAAATTAGAGTACGTTCATGAAAAATAGATTTCAAGTCAAAGCACCACACACCCATTTAAATGATTAATAAAATATTTAATAATTATAATTAATGATCATGGAATCAGTAAAATTAATAAGTTTGAAACTCGCCAATAGGTAAAGCTTGATTTATGGAATCCAACGATGCAAACGGTACTTAAATCAGGTTTGAAATGAAGAAGTTATGAATTTTTTAAGGATTTTTGCACACATTTTGATGCTGCACAGTTTTTGGAGTAGCCATTGCTGCCGGTCCATGGAACAGGGCGTGGACCACAGCCCTCCAGAGGTGCCGAAACTCGCCGGGAAGCACGCCGGTGGTGTCCCTGGCCGGAGGAGAAGCTCCGGCGGTGGTTTGACGGGCGGTGGTTTGACGGGCGGTGGTGGCGATTTTTGGTGGCAAACGAGAGGAACGCAGCCCACGTTCTTCATGAGGTGTCCACGGTCGGAGGAGAAGCTCCGGCGGTGGCGTTGCCGAGCGTTCATCACGAGCCGAGCTTCTCCACAGGCACGGCCGAGCTTCTCCACAGGCACGGGCGAGCAGTCCACGGGCACGGCCGAGCTTCTCCACGGGCACGGGCGAGCAGTCCACGGGCACGAGCGTTCTTCGCGAGCCGAGCTTCTCCACGGGCACGAACGCAGTCCACGTTCTCTACGGCGCAGTCCATGAGCGACGTGATCTACGGAGCAGCAATGGCGGTCGCGGTGTTTCTTTTGTCCCACATCGCTAATATGCAACGAGCTCTCCTCTCCGGTCAATTATAAAATGAACCCCATAGCACAAGGCAGAGGTATCCTGGAGAAAGGGCAAGGTACAGGATAGAGGGCATTGCTTGGGTTGCGGGTTGGCTTTTGGGAGTGAGGTTTCTCAAAGGAGAGCGTGTCCCTACACCATCTTCTAGCCTTCTCCCTCTCTGAGTTCAAGATCCGAAGAAGAAGACGCAGAGGAAGCCCAGTTCGCTCCACGGAGTACGAAGGAAGGAGCTATCTTCCCGATGAGGCTGCGCTGATCTGTTCTTGTCTTTGTTATTTGTTTTGTTAATTTAGTTTTTACTGCATTGTACTTAGACCTTAAATTTCAATCAATGCAATATCTCTTTTTAATTCCTGTCTTTCGTCTTGTCTGCAAATAGATGCTAGGATCTAAATAATAGATCCTAGTGCCAAGTTTTCCTGCAATTTTAATTTTTATATTTTTTACTTCAATTTTTTTTTTTTTTTACAAGATCAAAAATTTTAAATCCTAAACACCGCCTTCTCTGTGGATTCGACCCGACTCCTCTTGCTACGTATTTTTAAATATTTTAAGAAGTCGGATTTTAAACTGATAGCCACGGTGCCTTAACGACAACCCCGCGGTTCTACCAATAGGACTTTGCTGATGTAGTAAATCGACTTATGAGAGCCATCTTCCTCTCTTCGGATGAGGACCAAACTGATCGCTTCGTCCGAGGTGGAGAGATACAGATAAAGTACTTCCCCCTCTTGAGGTTTAGAGAGCAAGGGTGGGGTCTCCAAGTACTTCTTCAATTTTTCAAAAGCAATACGGCAATCCTCGATCCATTCAAAGCCTTGAGACTGTTGAAGTACTTTGAAGAAAAGGAGGCATTTCTCGGCTAACCGAGAGATGAATCTGCTTAAAGAGGCGACCCTCCCTATTAGCTGTTGTACCTCCTTTTTGCAAGATGGATGCCTCATATCTCTAAGGGCCTGGATTTTCTCGGGGTTTGCCTCGATCCCTTGCTTAATAATAAGGAACCCCAAGAACTTGCCCGAAGTTACTTTGAAGGAACACTTCGTTGGGTTCAACTTTATATGGTGGCATCGTAGGGCACCAAATGATTCTTTCAAGTCCTTGATGTGATCTTTTCTAAGGAGACTTTTGACGATCATGTCGTCAATGTAGGCCTCCATATTTCTCTCCAATTGTTTCTTGAATACTTTGTTGATCAATCTTTGAAATGTTGCCCCAGCATTCTTGAGCCCAAATGGCATCATTTTATAGCAATAAAGACCCTTATCGGTGATGAAAGCCATCTTTTCCTCATCTTGGGGATCCATTCTAATCTGGTTATATCTAGAGAAGGCATCCATGAAGCTTAATAGCTGGTGCCCAGTGGTGGCGTCGACCAATTGGTCGATCTTTGAAAGGAGAAAGCTGTCTATTGGACAAGTTTTATTGAGATCTGTGTAGTCAATGTAGATCCTCCACTTGCCGTTAGCCTTCTTCACCATTACCACGTTGGCCAACCATTTTGGATAATATGCTTCTCGAATGAATCCCTCCTTGATGAGTTTATTTACTTCTTCGTCTATCGCCTTTTGTCTTTCAGGGGCGAAACTCTTTTTCTTCTACCGAACCGGCTTGTATTCAAGAGCGATTTCTAACCGATGAGTAATCACTTCGGCTAGAATCCCCGGCATGTCCGAAGCTGACCAGGCGAAAACATCAGCATTGTTCCAAAGAAAATAGATTAGCTCTGCTTTGGTTTCCTCATCGAGCATGCTTCCAATCTGCACGACCCTGGTGGGGTTTTCTTCAGTCAGCAGCACTGAGATGGTTCTCTCCATGGGTTCACCAGAGTCTGTAGTTGGGTCCCTCGGGTCTAATTGATTCTATGTTATAGGATCATTGAAGTGCTTGTCTTGAATCATCAAGCACTGTCGTGCCGTTATCTGATCTCCCTTGGCTTCTTCGACACCACTCCTGGTGGGAAAACGTATCAAGAGGTGGTAAGTTGACACTATGGCCCGGAATTTGTTCAGGGCGGGCCATCCCAAGATCACGTTGTAAGTCAAAGAGGTTTGGACCACCGTGAAGTTGATTGGTAGTGTCTTCTATCGAGGTTCGGTGCCGAGGGTTACTGGTAGTATTATTTTCCCCTCGACATCGACCTGATTGTCTCTGAAACCAGTAAGTGGTATAGGAGATCTTTGCAATTTGCTTTTAGGCAGGCATATCCGAGAGAATGCATCGTAGAGCAAGATATCAGCTGAGCTTCCATTATTGACTAAGATCCATTTTACATCATAATTGGACACAACGGTTGATATTACAACAGGATTGTCATGCGGGAGTTGGACCCCCACGAGGTCGTCATCGGAGAAGAGTATAGCATTGTTGTCTTTAAGTCGCTTTGGGGTATTGTCTTTGACTCTTCTCTAGTTAGTCAGTTGATGCAGCATCCCCACATTCCCATTGGTGGGCCTCTGGTTCGGTAGTTCAGCCTCTCGGGGGCCCTCTGAGGAACTGTAGCTTCCGACCAAGGTCCCTGGCGACCGACGTACCATTCAAGATAACCTCTCTTGACAAGATCCTCTATGGCATCTCTCAACTGGATGCACTCTTCAGTGTCGTGGTCGTGGTCCCGGTGGAATTGGCAGTATTTGTTCCTATTCCTTACGAAAGAGGATGCTTTCATGGGACGTGGCCATTGAAGATAGTTTTCATTTTCTATCTCCAGTAGAATCTTCTCTTTAGGAAGGTTGAGGGGGTATATGAGTCGAATCTCCCACCCGGTGCTCTGCGCCTGGGACTCCGTCATCGGTCGGGATATTTGTTGTTGTTGTTGTTGTTGTTGTTGTTGGGTGCAGGGGGGCCTTGTCCCATGCTGTTCTTCTTCTTTGAGGGGGGCTTCCCTTCAGCTAACCACCGATTCACTGCTTGCTCTTCGGCATCAGCATACTTCTGAGCTCTTGACAGGAGCTCAGCATAGCTTTTGGAAAATTTCTTATCCAGGAAAAAAGTGAGTCTGGATGTACGGAGCCCCTTTTTCAATGCAGACATAGCCACATACTTGTTGAGATCAGGGATCTCGAGCGTGGTCGAATTGAATCTAGAGATATAATCTCGTAGACTTTCTCCTTCATTCTGGTGAAGGAGGAACAAGGTATCGATGTTGCGGGGGGTCTTGCAGTAAGTCCTGAAATGCAAGGCAAATAATTTTTCTATCTCGAAAAAAGAATCGATGGTACCTGGGCATATGCTCGAGTACCACATCCGAGCGGCTTTCTTTAGAGTGGCCAGGAATGCGAGGCAGTACAGCACATCCAAAGCCCCTTGGATCATCATGTGGGCTTTGAAACTGCCCAGGTGATCAAGTGGATTGGTAGTACCGTCATAGGGCTCCATCTGAGGGACTTTAATGTACCGTAGAATAGCTTCGGCCATGACACGAGCGGTGTACAGAGGATGCAGTTCACACGCCACGAGGTCATGTGGCTCTTCTGCTCCTAGAGATTTGCAACCTTCGATTCGAGGGCCTTAAGTTTCTCCTCGTAATCGGGGGGGACCTCCTTCGGCAGGTCCTTTTTAGGAGTTGAGTCTTCGGAGGATGTAAGGGGAGATTGCCTAGGCCTATTTCCCTTTCATAATGAGTCAGTGGGTCTAGGCATTCTCGAGCTTCGACCCTCGGGAGAGGGTCGAAGGCAGAAGGAGAGATGGATGGACTCTTCTCAAGGGACTCTTTTCCTTCGGGATCGAGAACTATGTCTGGAGGTGGCTGGCGGATGCCCCACCTGGAAGGCTTTATCTTAAAAATATTGAACCATAGCCGTAAGGGCATTGACCTGGTTTAGGAGAGTCTTGAACTGTTGCTGTCCCATGACAAGCATGGGAGGCGGAATATCATTTTCTACTGGGGGTTCACCCCCTTGGGAGGGAATGCGACTTCGACTTGCTGAGGCATTCTGAGTCTTTCCTCTCGCCATCGGAAACTTCATACACTTTTCCTTTTTCAAGGAAGGGAGCTTAACAGTAGATGCTTAGTTGCCCTTCCCCAACCTGGCGCGCTAATCTGTTGGCGTAGAATCCCTTTTCCAACTGGACGAAGCTACTGGATCGCAGGTTTGCTCCCTGGTCTACCTGCAAAACAAATCCTTGGCCAAATTTTTTCTGGTGGGGGACACTCCTATGCCTAAGTCAAAGGCGGGCTCCAGCATAAAATGGAGAAGATTCTGAGGAGGATGAATGGCGAAGAAAGAACTATGAGATTTTTAGAGTTTCGATGTGCCTTACCTGGAGTGTCCCCTCTTACCAGTATTTATATTAGTTCGTCCGGTCTGTTATTTTGTTCTCTTTCCTGCAGTTATGATGAGGGAAGTTAATTCATTCCCCTCCGTTCGCAATCATGGACGATTATTAAACGGTTTCAGCCAGGCCGGAGATGTTGCTACTGGAGATAATGATCACGTGGCCATTTTGGCATGGTTATGCTTTGGAGATAGCTAGACAGTCGATTATAACCGTTATCCTCCATGTTCGAGAGGATTTGAGGTAGATCGGAGATCTGCCTTCAAGCTTCTTCTTCAAGAATTTCCATAGCTGAATCGGAGGGGTGCTTTCATCTCTAGACGTCTTCGAGATAGCACCTGTGGCCGATGCCAAAGATCATTCCTTCGGCATAGACCGAAGACTACGTCTTCGGCCAGTAGCGAAGATCATGCCTTCGGCTGAGGCCAAGAATAATGTCTTCGGCAAGGACCGAAGGCTAACTCTTCGGTTGAAGTTGAGAACTATGGCTTCGGCTTGTCCGTCAACCGTTCGGCTTCTTTCGAGCACTTTGGTTCGAAGTGCATAGTTCGGGAGGGACTGTTCGGGTGGTCGAACCAGTGGCTGATCTGTGCTTGAATCGACATATCCCAATATAAACTATTAGTAATATTAGTAAAATGAGTGTACATGCTAGCAATGGTTTCATTAAACTCCATTTTAAACAATTCATACTTATGTACAAACATATTCACTTTGGTTTGCTTAACTTGGTTGGTATCCTCATGGATAACTTCTAACTTATCCCAAATTTTCTCAATGAAGTTACAAGTAGAAACTCTATTAAATTTAGTAGTATCTAAAGCACATTAAAGAATATTCATAACTTTAGCAATAAGTTCTACCAACTTCAAATCATGTTTATCCCAATTCTCTTCAGGTTCGGGAACATCAACTCTATCTACTTTAACTGTAGGTGTGTGTGGTCTCTTGATTATTACTCTCCAAAGTTGATAATCAATAGCCTAAACATAAATATGCATTTATGCTTTCCAATAGGTATAGTTTATACTGGTGAATAAAGGGGGTATGTTTGAAGATTGCCCTTCGATAAGAGACATACTCATTTAGGTTGCCATTTGATCTTACTCTTGATCATTAGATCAAATGCAGTTGAGTACTAGGCTTTAATACCACTTGTTACCTAGCTAGACAATTCAAGAAGGGGGTGAATTGGGTTTTTCAAAAATTAAAATCCAAGTAAGTGTTGCTTGTGGAGTGTAAATGAGCAGAATATGAGTACAAAAAATTAAATACTGAAAGTAAAGCTAGGGATAAGATGATACATATGAATATAAGAGATTTTTATAGTGGTTCGGTGCCCCCGGTACATACGTCCACTCCCCAAGCCTCTCATTAAAAATTTTCTATTATAATCTTCTCCAAAGATTACAATCAATTTATTTTCTGGGCTCACAAACTTAAATCCTATACTGATTATTTTCTCGGGTTCATAATTAAAACCCTAAAAGCCAATCCCTGGCTCAAAATATACCTAACATCAGTCCCATTGAAGTAGGCAATAATAAAAACAAAGAAGGGATAGTGAGAGTACAGAAAACTCCTCAAAAGGAGCAAGAATAAAGATGTATGCACATAAGAAGAAGACACAAGAAATCTTTGAATGCTTCAATGCTTGTCTCCTTGCCGAGAAGCCAATGATCGATGGAATAACTTCTGGTGGTTAGAAGTAAGAGTTCTCAAATCAAGACTTTTGACTTTGCTTGGTGTTCTTAATGACTTTGAAATATTCTTTCTTTGATTGATGGTTGTTGGTGTCTTCAATGAATTTTGTGGCCTTTAAGAAGTCTTTCAAGGTCAAATAGCTCTTTCTAGCCTTTAGAGAAGGAAATATAGCCATTAGGAATAAGACTGGATTAATCTAAACTTTTTTGCAGAACTAGCTATTATGCTTATCAACAGTCCTTGAGTCAACTCAGATCCTTGTCGAGTCAACTCGAATCACTTCCGAGTTGGTTTACTCCTCTGTTAAGCAGACTTAGTCTTTTTTCTCCAAAGATGAGCTTCTATTTTCCAATATTTAGTCGACTCAATTCTATATGGTCGACTCGGATTCCATCCTAGTTAGCTCAAGTAAAATTTGAGTTAGCTTAAAGAATAGCCTCCAAAAATTAGCTTTTTATAAAAATGGCTCCCCCTATTGAGTTCGCTCCAATTCCATTCGATCGATTTGGTAGCATGCCGGTAGAAACTGCAGTGCCAAGTTGAAACTTTTTTGATACGATGCTGAAACTTTGATTTTCCAAAAGTTTTATGACTTCAAGTCCCAACACACCATTTATTCATGAAATTCATTGGCTTTTTAGTAACATTTGGTCTTCAAAAATTTATGTTTCAAATTGATGGATGTTATCCTTATCTTTTTTGAAACATTAAATTATATAGTTCATTAGTAACATTATATACTTAAATATTTTGTTATTTATCAAAATCAATCCTTGGAGCCAATAATAGGAAGTGTCTATTTTATTTTAATTATAATATTATCCTTTATGTGGACTCGGATATATTTTTTAATGGTAGCATTAACCACTATATTAGTCTAGATATGCCTCTCTTAATTATGAAGATATAGAAGATATTAGAATCATGAACCATAATGTGACCCTTTGGTCATGTAATCGAGGGCTGAGTGTCGGTTGTATTGGCTTCGAAAGGTCTAAGTGGGGAAAATTTCCCTGAGAACCCACTTGCTATCATGCTCGAGGATCAATGGTCTGAGTGGTTCTATGGAAGTCAAAAAATGTGTTAGGAAATGTGTCATATAATCAATCATTTGACTTGTAGATGATTGAGCTTTTTATAATTTATACATGAATTATTATTAAAATAAAATTTATTTTTGGTAGTTTATCTAATTTTGCATCTTCATTTGAGCTTTTTTAAGATGAAGTCCTTAGAACTACTTCAATTCGATAAAGAATAATTTATCGAAAAGTTCTTAAATATGTTCATGACCAAATGATACGTTGTTACCTATGATGATAATGTTTATCGAGCATAGATCATTGTATGCCATATAGGTTGGTTGTCCTTATAACAAAAGAGTATGAAGATATTGGTATGACATGCAAGTGAGTATAGGTATACATTGCACTAAACATGACCAACTGTGTTAAGTACTTTGTTATCAAGAGTATCTCACTGAAAGATATGGGTATAAGTATCCCTCTGACCTGAGATCATCCTATAATTTACAAGCAACTCATTATACTTAGATACCATATTACTTGGATTTCTAATCCAGTGATGGAAGGTTACTGGATGCAGTCAAGTACTTGTTAAGTCAGTAGTAAGTCAAGATAGAATTGACCACTCCAAGATATTGAGACAGTGCTCTACTGTATTTTAATTTAATAAGACCTTAGCCAGGGCAATCCTTATGAAGAGTCATAGGATTTAGGAGGTTGAGACATATTTGGATGCATTATTTAGAGTTGGAAATTAACTTTAAAATCATTCTGAGTATTAGGATCAAAGGGATGAATTATACAAAAACCATATACCTTGATTCTTGAATATTTCTTTGCGAACATTTGACCTATCTGGATGTCGGGCATCATTACTAGATGGTTGCATCAATTAGTTCAGGAATTGGTTCCTAGACTACTGGATTAGTATTTGAACCTATGGAATCATATACAATAGAAGTTTCTAACCGATCTTCATGGCTAACAACGATTAAGAATTGTTTAATGGCAAAATTATAAATACAATGAACATTAACCCTATACAAATATTATTAATTAATTATTAATTAATTATAAAAGAATTAATTAATAATTGGATTACTAATTGACTCAGTCTTATTGAGTTAAAAGGTTTAGGTCAAGTCTAATTAAACTTTGTTCAATTAGAATTTACCCGATTAGGTTATTTTATGACCTAATCACTAAGGATATCAAATTATGGTTTTATTCAGACTTAGGCTTTGTTAATTCTAGATTTAATTGACATTTAATTAATCATAAATGAGATCTAATTAGATTGAGTTCAAGTTAGTTAAATTATTATAACCAAATTAGTTTTGATTCCTAACTAATTTTGGTCAAAGCTTGGTCAAACCTTTAACTAGCATAACTAAGTTTCCTCTAGGATTTCTTCATTCTACTTATTTGAATAAATTCATGAAAAATTAATGCCAAACATGTTTTCATGCACTCCCTCCTTTCTTATCTGATTTGGATTAATTTAGGATGAGTTTTGAATTTAAATTAGAGGAGTTTGATTAGGAATTAGACTCTGCCTTATCCTAACTCTACTTGGTCTTAAACTCTCAAAAACTTATTAATCTTGATACCATTTTTTTAACAAAAAATATAGATAAAATATGCATTTAAAAGAATGACCTTTTACTGGTGATTTGAGATAAAAACTTTTAAAATTTTTATGATTTTTTTGGATGGGGCATGGAATGATAAAGACTAGTCAAACTAGACAAGTATTTCCGAATCTCATCCAAAGTTCACTTAATCCTATCCTAATCCACAAGCCTAATTTTCTTAGAATTCTTTTGGGATTGGGCAACGAAAGGGGCTTTAAGTTGGCATGAAATCTAATGAGAAAGGGTGCTAGAACAATTATGAAAAAACATGAGTGAAAGATTAGTGTGGGAAACCTTCTTTGGTGCTAGGGTTGAGGGAAGAAGAAAAAGAAGAAAAAAAATAGAAGAAAGGGATTTTTTTATTTTTGGTTTTTTTCATCTTAGATCTAGACCTCTTCATCCTCTTATTATATTTTTTGAGAGACTCAAGAAAATCCAAGAAATAAATTAATTTTAGCGATCCGCCTTCAGAGAGATCAGTAGTCCCGGGAGGTTAATCATGTCAGAACTTCGTATGGATAATTCATAGAGGCTGGACACCCTGTATGGCTGTGATGTGACACGGAGTGCCCTTACCATGTGCCATCAGTAGTGGCGATCATTTCCATAATCAGGTATGAAATATGATTTCATATTGTTTGTAGATTAGATCTCCTACATGCATCGAGTAGATCGATGTATGCTGATTTTATTTTCTATTACATATCTATTATGATCCTACTTAGAATTTATTAGAATTATTTTAAATATATATTTTTTATTTAAAATAATATTAAAATAGATGTTCTTCCACTGTAAATTATAAAAATATCCATGCATAAAATTCTAGATGTTTTTCCAACAATGGTATCAGAGCAGAGTTTTTCATAACAAGATAGTAGATATAGAATTGTATATGTTAGATATAATCTTAATCTGAGTAACTACTTTAAATTGGGTTGATCACCATGGCCATCCATTCATAGAAGAAAAATAGGTTTAAAGGCTCTCTCTTTCATTCAATGGGGTCTCCTATGGCATGTAGGGGTGCCGCTTATAGTTATATCCCATGAACAAGTGAGGTGAAAGGAAAATTATTAAAATTATTTCAATAATTAGATCTATTCTCCAGTGATTTAATCTTCATTAATTTATTATTTTTAATTTGAAATTAATATATTAATATTTGTTTTTATATTTAGAATGTGAAACATAAAATTAATTTCAACATAAGACTGTTTCATATAGTTGAGATCTAAAATATTTTTAATGTATATGTGATGCATATAAATTATTTAAATCTAAAATTTAGCAAACTTAATCTTAACTAATTGCTGCAATTAAAAGGTCTAAGATTAAATATAGAATTATGAATTAAAGATCTAATCATGTTTCATAAATCATGAAATTTAGGTTCGCTTGAATCGGGTCAAATAATTAGGTTGGACCTAGAGTTTGAATTTAGAATAACATGGACCTAATAAAGAAGTAGGTTTAATCTAATCAAAAGTTGATTAGGATTAGATCAAGTTTTTCTCTAGATCAAATCTATAGTGATAGTTTGATCAAGTCCATATTATAATGAATGGACCTGAATATGGCTCAGTGGTCAGACCGAAGTCCATAGGCTAGTCTAATCAAATCTGATAAATCAATTGGTGTCAAAGGTAAGTATGGCATTTTGATCATGATCATTAATTGGGGCTACCTCTTACCTAGCCCACTTATTTGGTGTTTAAGAAAATAGGTTAATGGCAGAAACCTCCCATTGGTCTTACTTACCTAGCTAATATAGTCAATCAGAATTTGATTAGATAGCTCATCGATTTGAATTAACCCATGCTAGTAAGAAAGATTAGTTTAGCTAATCTAGGTGCCCTTGGACTAATGTGATTTATCCCTTGATGAAGTCAGTGGAAGGATTGTTAATTAATCCATGTCTTCTTCTCTTTTCTCTAATTAAATTTCCTAAAATCATTAGAACCTTTTTAAGTGATAAAATTATGGAGATAATTGAGTCATGGCCTCCCATTAAGATAATGATAATGAGTCCAATGGTTAAGATGATAATTGGAGGTCCAAAGATCTGGTGCTCATCTGGCTATTAGAATTATTATTCATATTATAATGGCTTGGTCTTTCTTTCTAAATGATGGTCAAGTTGGTCAACCAAAGTCGAGCTTGAGCATCATTGGCTAGTATTACTCAATTCTATCATGTTAATGGTTGGACCTAACCAGGACTTCCAATGATAGCCCAAAGGCTTACTGATTAGTACCTAGGACAAAATTGTTACCATATTTTTTAAAAAAAAATAATTGATTAAGAACCTACCTTTAGATGCATATGGGTGAGTTGACCAAAGTCAGGCTCATATGTAGTCTAATGGATTCTGGTATCCACTAAAAAATTGGTGTAATCCTCGAATTGGAGGTAGAAGCTTCCAATTTGATCAAAAATAGTGGAAGAACATTTAGACTAAAGTCCAAGTCTTTAGAATTAAATAATTCATGTTTTAATTAAGTCTTGTTCTTCTTTCAAATTAATATGGCCACCATTTTGTCACTATGTTCATTGCTAGACAATGAAAAATTAATAAGACCTAATTTTGATAGCCGGTATCAAAAGTTAAAAATAGTCCTAGAGCATGAATGGATTCTGTATGTGTCGACAAATCCGGCACCTGAGGAGCCTACTCAGAATGCTCAAGGTACGGTCCAAGATACTTATTAGAAGTGGCTCAAGACTGAACCATGATCCATTATATTAAATGGGCATCCATGAATGATGAATTGAATCACAAGTTTGAGGATGCTTAGCTGAAGAATATACTACAAGTGTTGAAAGAATCCTTCGGCACTCCCGATGATGTTGACAGGTGCAAAACGTCTGATGCCATTTTCAACACAAGAATGAGGAAAGGGGCCTCGGTCACAGATCATGTTTTACCAGGCTCACAAGTCAAAACCTTACACACTTGTTTTGGCTTCGGGCTTACAAGCAACCCTAGTTGGTTTTATCAATTGGCTCACCAACAAACCTCACTCACTTGTTTTGGCTTCGGGCTTACAAGGAACCCTAGTTGGTTTTATCAATTGGCTCACCAACAAACCCCACTCACTTGTTTTGGCTTCGGGCTTACAAGGAACCCTAGTTGGTTTTATCAATTGGCTCACCAACAAACCCCACACTAGTTTCAAATTCCCTTGAAACTAGCCAAAGACAAAAGAATATGAATACAATGAATTAAAACAATACAAACTCCTTTTGAGCAATAAGAAATTCGTTGAAGCTCTTGATGGAGACTCTTCAAGCCTTTTCCCTTGGAATCTTTGACCTCACTCAATGCCAAACTCTTGAAAGTTGGATTCCTCAAAGATGGAAAGCTTTTGGCTAAGGAATCTCTTGGATTTCTCACTCTTTTTGGCTTGGAATTGCTTGAAGGCTTTTTACTTTTACTCTAATTCTTTTCACCTTGTCTCCATGTCTTTTTTGAAGTTTGGTGGAGGTTAAATACCTTATTCAAGCTGAAACAACTCCACAAGACCGTTAGAATCAAAAATATGGCCGTTTATGGCCGTTAGAAATCAAATCAAAAGTTCAGAAAAACTAGCCGTTATGCCATGAGTCTACCTCATGAGTCGACCTCTGGATCAAGTGTCGACCTCATGAGTTGACCTCTGGATCAAGTGTCGACCTCATGAGTCGACCTCCAGTTTATCTTAGGCAAAAATCCAGAAAATCATAGTTCTGCCCAGTTTGAATTCTCAGGCTATGAGTCGACCTCTGGTGTCGACCTCTGGACAGGTGTTGACCTCAGGTGTCGACCTCTGGACAGGTGTCGACCTCTGGTGTCGACCTCTGAAGCGTGCCACTGAAATTTTGCCGTGCCGGCTTTGCTGAACCATCTTCAAATCCTTTCATATTAATTCCAAAGTCCATATATTTGATTTTCCATTAATTTAAGGACTTTTTCAACTGAAATACAAGCATTTCTTCATTCAACATGGTTGAGTACTAAGATCTAAGAAATACACTTAAAACATAATTAGTACTCATATATACTTAAACATTTTGTCAATCATCAAAATCAAGACTAGAGTCAACAATCTCCCCCTTTTTGATGATGACAAAACCTTTAAGTATATGAATAGGGTAAGCTTAAAAAGATTAACAATAAGATAAACATATAAGCTCAAAACAATAAGCACCAAGCTCCCCCTCAAAATATGATCCAAAAAATCTTCAAAAATATTTTTTAAAATATGCAAAAGAAAAATTCAAAATTTTCAAAATTTCTTCTTCTTACTAATTCTTTCCTTTAGATAAAAACATTTTACATTCTTCTTCCCCTTTTGCACTTTCTTTCATTTCTCAAAAGATTTTTCATGTTTATCCAATCTTCCCCTTTTCATACTTAACAATTTTCTTCCCCTTTTTGACATCATGAAAAAGGGTGAAAGGCAATACAAAGTGGAAATGAAGTTGGAAAGAATAGCAAGTAGGTCATCAAAATCAATGCATGAAATCAAATATTTATGATATCAATTGAATATTGTATAAGGTGAACAAGATACCAAAGAATGTAAGCACATGCAAGAAATGATTTGATGTATATTATCCATTCGCCTTACTTGTTCATGGGATAAGGTCACAGCGGCACCCCTACATATCATAAGAGAGCCCGTTGAATGGGAAGAGAGGGTCTTTAAGCCCTACTTATCTCCTATGACCGGACGGCCATGGTGACTAACCCAATCCGAAGCGGTTACTAGGATTTCTTATAAAAAAATTTTGATGCCAATAGAATATGATACCATTTGAATGTAACTCCTCCAAAGAATTAGATTTGAAAACAAGAAGAGTACTAGAGCAATATAAGCAAAGCATGATATCAACAAGATATTCAAAGCATCAAATATGATAACAAATCTTTGGATGCTCCCCCTGAATGTTATTCCTCCTTTAAAAATATGCATTTATTTCAGGAATAAAACATGAAAGCTTATGCATCAAGATTTGAAATTTTTCAAGATATTCATGATTTTCAAAATACAAAACATTTATATCGCATAAAAATGTTTAGCATTATTTCAAATTCATTTTAAGATGATTTGATATCCATACAAATGCTAGAAGTAATATGATATCAAGTCTAGCTATTAGAGCAAGGGTTTGTCAATAAGCATACCTTCTTCTTAAAAGTAACCCTTAACTACTAGTTCTATACTTGATCCAAATCATTTCTAGATTATGCATAGATGCCAAAAATAAAAACATATAAATCATAGCATTTCACTTGAAATAATTTAGAAATTATATTAATCAAAATCAAGTGAAGATCTAATAATCACAAGTTTGACCATGAGAGCTTGAAATCCATCAACATCAAAATGGTCATGATCACAACAAATGATTATTAGTCTAAGCTTGATTCTAATCAATCAATTAAAACATTTTTCAAATCAATATGCATCTTTAAAAGTATTTTTCATGAAATACATTAATCAAAATCAAGTGAAGGTCTTACAATCATAAATTTAATCATGATAGCATGAAATTCATCAACACCAAAAAGTTCATGATCATATCCAATGATGATAAGTCCAAACTTGATTCTAATTAACTATTTAAAATAATTTTTCAAAGTAATTGATGCAATAAAAATTAATCTACAATTTTAATTATGGAAGGAGATGTTTAGAATTTACCAATATACATAATCCTTCCTTTTACCATTTAGTCCAAAATATAGCTTGTCCACTTCTTTAAATTGTCTTGTACAACCTCTTTTCAAGAACTTCCTTTCTTCATGTTGGGTTGCAAGACATTCCTGCAAAACAAATTAAGTGGATATTTTTGGTACCCAAACTTTCTTGGGTCCTTTATGATTAGTAATTATGGTTCCTTTTGGAACCAAAACTTTTCTAGAAGGATAAGCATTGAAAACACATTTATAAGAAGAATTGAAAGAAGCAGGAATATTGAAGTTCTTCAAGAGTTTTTGCTTCTTTTCCTCAATCAAAATATTTTTCTCATTAAAAACTTTTTTACATAAATCTTTTGAAATAACATTTTCTTTTTCTAAAAATTCTTTTTCTTTAGAAAAATTATTCTTTTCATTTTTCAAAATATCAATCTTAGCATTTAAATCATCATTTTTATTTGCAAGATTGGTGTTGTCAAGAGAAAATGAATCTACATGGCTATTTAATTTCTTGTGCTCAATTTTAGCAATCTGTATTCATGCACAAGATCATTAGATGCATCATGTGATTCTTTAAAGGTAAAATCATAATTATTTTTAGCACATACCTTTTTCTCATTAGCCATGAAACAAAGATGGGCAACTTCATCATCCGTACTTGAATCTTCGCTATCGCTCCAAGTTGCCATCATTGCCTTAAATTTCCTTTTGGCCTTGAGAGCTATTATTTTCTTTTCTGTATCAGCTTCCACTATTTTTTGCCATAAGTTCAACTCATAGGTCATGAGTGAACCGATAAGCTCCTCCAAAGATAAGGTTTCTACATCTTTAGCTTCTTGGATCACCGTCACCTTTGGATCCCATGATTTTGGCAAGGATCTAAGAATTTTGTTCACCAAATCAGCATTAGTATAGATTTTGCCAAGACTTTTTAATTCATTAATAATAGTCATAAATCTTGAAAACATATCAGATATAGATTCATAATGCATCATTTCAAAAGTTTCAAAAGAATGTATAAGCAAATTAATTTTAGTGTTCTTCACTTGAAGAGTACCCTCATGAGTAACTTCAAGTGTGTCCCATATTTCCTTCGCTGATGTGCATGTAGAAACTCTATTAAATTCATTTAAGTCCAATGCACAATAAAGCAAGTTCATTGCTTTAGCATTGAGTTCAATTTGTTTAATGTCATATTCATTCCAATCCTCTTCGAGCTTTGGAATGGAAATGCCATTAACCAAAATGGAAGGAATATGAGGACCACTAATAATGGTTTTCCAAAGATGATAACTAATAGATTGAATATGGATGCGCATGCGAGTTTTCCAAAATATGTAATTTATGCCATTGAAAAATGGTGGTCTAACACTAATACCTACAAGGGTCACCATAATCTTTAGCTCAAAATCGTTAGATTTTCAATCAGAGCACCGAGCTCTGATACCACTTGTTGTCCAGATATGGTGCCCAAGAGGGGGGGTGAATTGGGTATTTAAAAAATTAAAGCAATATATGTGCTATCAAGTTTTAAGGTGAAGAGTGATAGTGCTCAAATAATTGTGCAACGGAAGCAATGAAATAAATCAACAATTAAAGAGCAAAAAGAAGAGCAATGCAAACACACAAGAAGTATAGTGGTTCGGTGCACCTAGCACCTACATCCACTCCCCAAGCTCCACTTGGGAATTTCCACTATAATCTTTAGATTACAGCCGACTTGTTTTACCAGGCTCACAAGTCAAAACCTTACACACTTGTTTTGGCTTCAGGCTTACAAGCAACCCTAGTTGGTTTTATCAATTGGCTCACCAACAAACCTCACTCACTTGTTTTGGCTTCGGGCTTACAAGGAACCCTAGTTGGTTTTATCAATTGGCTCACCAACAAACCCCACTCACTTGTTTTGGCTTCGGGCTTACAAGGAACCCTAGTTGGTTTTATCAATTGGCTCACCAACAAACCCCACACTAGTTTCAAATTCCCTTGAAACTAGCCAAAGACAAAAGAATATGAATACAATGAATTAAAACAATACAAACTCCTTTTGAGCAATAAGAAATTCGTTGAAGCTCTTGATGGAGACTCTTCAAGCCTTTTCCCTTGGAATCTTTGACCTCACTCAATGCCAAACTCTTGAAAGTTGGATTCCTCAAAGATGGAAAGCTTTTGGCTAAGGAATCTCTTGGATTTCTCACTCTTTTTGGCTTGGAATTGCTTGAAGGCTTTTTACTTTTACTCTAATTCTTTTCACCTTGTCTCCATGTCTTTTTTGAAGTTTGGTGGAGGTTAAATACCTCATTCAAGCTGAAACAACTCCACAAGACCGTTAGAATCAAAAATATGGCCGTTTATGTCCGTTAGAAATCAAATCAAAAGTTCAGAAAAACTAGCCGTTATGCCATGAGTCTACCTCATGAGTCGACCTCTGGATCAAGTGTCGACCTCATGAGTCGACCTCTGGATCAAGTGTCGACCTCATGAGTCGACCTCCAGTTTATCTTAGGCAAAAATCCAGAAAACCATAGTTCTGCCCAGTTTGAATTCTCAGACTATGAGTCGACCTCTGGTGTCGACCTCTGGACAGGTGTTGACCTCAGGTGTCGACCTCTGGACAGTTTTCGACCTCTGGTGTCGACCTCTGAAGCGTGCCACTGAAATTTTGCCATGCCGGCTTTGCTGAACCATCTTCAAATCCTTTCATATTAATTCCAAAGTCCATATATTTGATTTTTCATTAATTTAAGGACTTTTTCAACTGAAATACAAGCATTTCTTCATTCAACATGGTTGAGTACTAAGATCTAAGAAATACACTTAAAACACAATTAGTACTCATATATACTTAAACATTTTGTCAATCATCAAAATCAAGACTAGAGTCAACAATTTATCAATAAAAGATAGTCATTATAATATCATTTTGAATGGTGTTACTATAATACATGGATAATTAAAGAATGACATTTATGTTTTATCACAACCTGTGAATGTAATGTATACGTCTAATAAATGTCCTATGATTGAAAATATGTCTGATGTCTACCTTTGGCATTGTAGGCTAAGTCATATTAACCAGAAAAAGATGAACAAGTTATCCAAAGAGGAAATCCTTGAGATCAATGATTTTGAATTGTTGTCGACTTGCAAACCTGTCTTCTTGGAAAGATGACTATGTCACCTTTTACTGGAAAGGATGAAAGGGCCACTCAGGGTCTAAGTCTGATACATATTGATGTATGTAGACACATGAACACTTTAGCTATAGGTGGATACCACTACTTCATCATATTTACTAATGACCTTTCAAGGTATGGATATGTTTACTTGATGAGACATAAGTCAGAATCATTTAAAATGTTTAAATGATTTTATAATGAAATAAAAAAATAAACTAGTAAATATATTAAAATCCTTCGATCTGATCAAGAATGTGAATGTCTTACCAGTGAATTTATGACATATTTAGAAGAGAATGGAGTTCTTTTACAATGGACTCCTCCCAGAATACCCTGGTATAATGGAGTGTCTGAAAGGAGGAATCGAACCTTGCTAGACATGGTTTAATCTATGATGAGATTTGTGAGTCTACCTATTTCCTTTTGGGGATATGCATTAGAGTCGGCTTGTTATATTCTAAATAGAGTTCCTAGCAAGCCTGTGGATAAAACTCCATATGAAATATAGCAAGGTATAAGCTGATACTCTCATACCTTAGGGTCTAGGGATGTCCAGCTTATTTCAAATATTTAAAGACAAATAAGCTTGGATCTAGGTCTAATAAGTGTACATTCATAGGGTACACGAAGAAAACTAAGGGTTATTTCTTCTACCATACTGATGAACATATAGTGTTTGCTAGTAATAGAGCAATTTTTTTAGAAAAGGAGTTTCTTAGAGAAGAAACTAATACCTCTAAGGTTGAACTTGAAGAGGCTTGACACGTAGAAGAACCGACACCATCGATTGAACCCAAAAAATCAAATTTGATTGAATTAAACCTGGAGCCTATTATAAAAGCACCATTATGGAGATCTAGTAAGGTACTGCATCAACCAGACAGATACTATGATTTCTTAGTCCGAGATGGTAATCCTGTTGAATTTAATGAAAACAATGAAGATTCGATCACCTATATGGATGTAATGCAAAGTGCTGACTCTGATAAATGGCTGAAGTCCAGAATTTCAAAATGGAATCTATGAAAGTCAATGATGTATGGACACTCGTTGATCCACCGGAAGGGATGAAATTCATAGGATGTAAGGGATTTTAAAAAAAAAGGGGTGCAGATATGACGGTGGAGACCTATAAAGCCCGTCTGCTTGCCAAGAGATACTGTCAGCATTATAGTATTGACTATGATGAGATATTTTTGCCTTTGATAATGTTCAATTCCATTCAAATCATGCTTGCAATAGTGGCACATCTTGATTATAAAATTTGATAAATGAATGTGAAAATAGCTTTCCTAAATGGAGAGCTAGAAGAAAAGGTGTATATGATATAGCCTAAAGGGTTCACATCCGTAGATGAAACAAAGATGTGCAAGCTTCAATATTTCATTTATGGATTATAGCAGGCATCTCATAGTTAGAACATGCATTTTGATATAGTGATCAAAATTTATGGCTTCATTAGGAATGGAGAAGAGTCCTACATACATAAATAGGCTAATGGTTCAATTATAGTATTTCTAGTTTTGTATATGGATGACATTCTCTTAATCAAGAATGATATTTTTGCATTGCAAGGAATAAAAGTATGTCTATCTTCTGAATTCTCCATGGACTCGGGAGAAGCATCCTACATCCTTGGGATGAAGATCTATAGGGATAGATCTAAAAAGTTACTAAAGTTGAACCAGTCCATGTACATTGAGATCATGCTGAAACGATTCAGCATGGTGAATTCTAAGAAAGGCTTTCTCTATAGGCCATGGAATTAATCTCTCAAAGAAAGATTGTCTGACAAGTCCTCAAGAGAGAGAGCATATGAGTAAGATTCCATATACCTCAGCAATGGGATCTATCATGTATGCTATGACATGTACGAGACCAAATATGACCAGATATGACCAGATATGGCATACTCACAAGGACTAGTGAGTAGATACCAATCTGATCCAAGTGAGAACCATTGGAAGGTCGTAAAAATCATCTTTAAGTATTTAAGAAATACTAAGGACTAGTGGCTCATTTATAGATATTCTGACTTGAAATAAGTCGGACATATTGACTCAAGTTTTCAGTCAGATAGGGATGATAGTAAGAGTGTATCAGGTTATATTTTTATCCTGAATGGAAGAGCTATCTACTGAAAATGTTCTAAGTAGCACACTATAGATGATTCTATTTACGAGGTAGAATATATTATGGCATCTATGGAAGTTCATCACGGAGCTTGAAGTGGCACCCTCTATCGATGACCCAGTTCCCTAATATTGTGATAGCACTGGAGCCATAGCTCAAGCGAAGGACCAAAAGCTCATCAGCGGACTAAGCACATTATGCATCATTTTTACTTTGTCCGAGAGATAGTAGATCGAGGTGACATTGACATTCAGAAGATCGATGAAAGAAAAACTTGGCTGACCTATTTACAAAAGCCCTCGGAATCAAAGAGTTCGATGACCAAAAGTAAAAGATGAGTATTTGATATTATTCTTATTAGCTCTAGTCCAAGTACGAGTTATTAAGAAATGTATCCTATAGCCAATCATCTAAGTTGTAGATGGTTGAATTCTTTATAATTTGTACATGAATCATTATTGAAATAAAAGTTATTTTTAGTAGTTCATCTCTTTTTGCATCTTTTTTTGGACTCTTTTTAAGATGAAGTCCTTAAAACTATTTCAATTCAATAAAGGAGAATTTATCGAGAAGTTTTTAAACATGTTCATGATCAAATGATATGTTGTTATCTAGGACGACAACGTTTATCGAGCATAGATCGTTGTATGCCATATAGGTTAGCTGTCCTCATAATCAAGGAGTGTGAAGATACTGGTATGACATGCAGGTGAGTATCAGTATACATTGCATCGAACGTGACCAACTATGTTGAGTACTCTACTGTCGGAAGTATCTCACAGAAGGATATGGATATAAGTATCCATCCAACCTGAGATCACCTTGGTAATTTACAAGCAACTCATTGTACATAAGTGCCTGACTAACTGGAATTCTAGTTCAGTGATGAAAGGTTACGGGATGCAGTCAAGTACTTGTTAAGTCAGTGGTAAGTCAAAATGGAGTTGACTACTCCAAGATATTGGAGACAATGCTCTACTGTATTTTAATTTAGCAAGACCTTAGCCAAGGCAGTCCTTATAAGAAGTCACAGGATTTAGCAGGTTGAAACATATTTAGATGTGTTGCCGCCTGGATCGTCGTGGCCTGTAGCTTCGATGTGACATCGGGCATCGCTCTCCTTGTCTAGAATCCTGTGTGCGTACCCGGTCCTGCAAAAGAAAAGAGACCCAGGCCGGGTATTCCAGCAGTGATACTCTGATGATCAAGTCAGTGGACAATCCAGGAAAACAGATCTCCCTCGGTGGATCTCGGTGAGGTCTCCACATTCGGAGGTTGTCTTTCAGAGAAAGGAAAGTGAGAAAGGAGTGTCAGCAGAGAAGGAGAGCCTGAGCAGGGTTGGTTGTGTTCGTGGGGTTCTTTTAACGAATTCCTCGATAGCCCCGGAGTGTTTGGTCTGGTTTGCTCTCCCCTTCTATATGCCAACCATTACCTCGCTTACCCTTTGCTTGCTTATCCTCTTCCTTCATTCAGAGGCCCCTTGAAGTTTGTTATAGAGAGGCAGTATTGTCCCTTGCTTGCTTCCCAGATGTTCCCTTTTTGGGGAGTCCTAAGGGTTGACGTCTGGTAGCCTTCAGGGACTATGCATGAGCTCCCCTTTCTTCCTTCATGGCAAGGAGTTATGTCACTGGCTCTGACATTCTAGTTTGTCGCCATATTTTGGGAAGCTTGGCAGAGCATTGATATGCGGGAGGCCATGCCAGGGTTTGAGTCCTTTGGCATGACCTTCTTCTTGCGGGTGATGCAGATGGTAGGTTGAGAGGCGCCGTGCCTCGAATGGGGCATTCCTTTCTGATTGGTATAAACCAGAGCTTGAGGGGATCCTGGTGCTCCGGCGAGGCATCTCCCTCCGTAGGTCTCAGGCGGCGGGCCGTCGCCTGTTAGTCGTACCATCCAACGATGAGGTCTTGGTGAAGACAACCCCCTTTCCCGCCATGATTTGAATCTCTGTCATCCTCCCTTCTTCAATTGGTAGTATGAGCTCGACCCCAGCCGGGAGCTATCTCGGCAGGGGGCTCACTTCGGCTCCTCGTTTGGGCGCCATGCTTAGGTGGCACCTCCACCTGCCAGCTGATAGCAGGCGTCCAAATGGACTCCACATCAGCGGATACAGCCATATCAAGATGCATTATTCATACCTGGCAGTTAACTCTAGAATCATTCTGAGTATTAGGGTCAAAGGGATGAATTATATGAAAACCATATGCTTGGATTCTTGAATGTTGCTTCGTGAACATTAACATATCCGGATATCAGGCACCATTGCTAGATGGTTGCATCGATTAGTTCAAAAATTGGTTCCTAGACTACTGATTTAATATTTGAACCTATGCAGTCACACACAATAAAAATTTCTAACCGATCATGATGGCTGACTAACTATTAAGAATCATTCAGTGGCAAAATTGTAAATACAATGAATAATTAATCCTATACAAATGTTGTAAATTAATAATCAATTATTATTATTAATTAATTATAGGATGATTAATTAACAATTGGATTGCTAACTGACTCAATTTGATTGAGTGAAAAGGTTTAGGTCAAGTCTAATTGAATTTGGTTCAATTAAAATTCACCCGATTAGATTATTTGATGACCGAATTGCTAAGGATTTCTAATTACAGTTTGATTTGGACTTAGGTTCAGTTAATTTCAGATTTAATTAAAATTTAATTAAGCCTAATTGAGATCTAATTAGATTGAGTCCAAGTTGGTTAAATTAGTTATAGCCAAATTAGTTTTGGTTCCTAACTAATTTTAGTCAAAGCTTGGTCAAACCCTTAATTAGCACAACTAGGTTTCCTCTAGGATCTCTCCATGCCATTTATTTGAATAAATTCATGAAAAACTCATGCCAAATATATTTTCATGCACTCCCTCCTTTCTTATCTGATTTGAATTAATTTAGGATGAGTTTTGGATTTAAATTAGAAGAGTTTGACTGGGAATCAAACTCTTTACCTTATCCTAACTCTACTTGGTCTTAAACTCTCAAAAACTTATCAATTTTTGAAACCATTTTTTTGAAAAATAGATAAAATATGCATTAAAAAGAAGGCCCTTTTATCAGTGATTTGAGATAAAAATTCATGGAAGTTTTTTGGATTTTTTTTTGGTGGTGCATGGAATGATAAAGACTAGTCAAATTAGACTAGTATTTCCTAATCTCATCCAAAGTTCACTTAATCCTATCCTAATCTACACCTAATTTTCATAGAATTCTTTTGGGATTGGGCAACCAAAGGGGCTTTAAGTTGGCATGAAATCTGATGAGAAAGGGCCCTGGAAAAAATATGAAAAATCATGAGTGAAAGATTGGCATGAGAAACCTTCTTAGGTGCTAGGATTGATGGTGAGGACACAAGAGCCAGGAAGAGGAAGCAAACCTTTTCCAATTCAATTTGGATCACCAATGAGTAAGTCCATATGTTCTTCACAAAGAACACTCGAGTCCTAGTTGTTTTGAGTTTGTAGTTAGGTCAAATTGAGTTGTAATTTGATCAAATTGAGTTATCTTGGACTTTCTCTCATTTAAAATTTGAATGGACCATGGGTGGGCGTCATCTTGGAGTGGGCGACAAGAGGGAATGAGGGGGCACCAGATAAGATGCAGAGTCTTTCTGTTTTACTCCTCTCAATTGGTGCCTCCTTGAAATGGACGATAAAAATGGATGGACGCCTATCTTGGATAAGGATGAATGAAGCAGAGTCTTTCTGTTTTACTCCTCTCAATTGGCGCCTCCTTGAAATGGGGAATGAAAATGGATGGATGCCTCTCTTGGATAAGGATGAATTTAAAGTTGTCCAAATATCCAGTTGTCCGGTTGTCCCAATGTCAGGATGTTCCAATGTCCGAATGTCTGGTGAAAAATTTGGACAACCCCTTTTTGGCTTAGAATTGATCCACCAAGGTGATGATGACTTGGGTCTTGGATAATTATGACTCTCCTTGACTTATTCTTCATAGCTTGCGGAGCAGATTTCGGATAAGTGGTTAATTGCCTTCTTTACTCTCTTCAATCTATTATGTTAGTTACTTTACTATGATCATTACTCTCTAAATCATCTAAGCTAAAATTGAATCATCCTACACTACATCGTAACTGTCCCGCATTATCTTATTGGTATCAGAGCTATGTGCCCCATCAATTGAGGGAAGAAGAAAAAGAAGAAAAAAATGGAAGAAAAGGATTTTCTTATTTTTGGTTTTCCTCATCTTAGATCTAAACCTCTTCATCCTTTTCTTGGATTTCTTGGAAGGCTCAAGAAAATCCAATAAATAAATTATTTTCATCCATCCATTAGCCTTCGTAGTGATCTAGCAGTCTCGAAAAGTTGATTGCATCGAAACTTCATATGGACAATTCATAGAGGCCGGCACCCTATGAGGCTGTAAAGCAACATGGAGAGCCCTTACCACGTGCCATCAGCAGTGGTGATCATTGACCCGTGATCAGGTATAAAATTTGATTTCATATTATTTGTATATTAGATCTACTGTATGCATCAGGTACATCAATCATGCTAATTTTGTTTTCTGCTACATATCATATTATGATCCTGCTTAGGGTTTATTAAAATTATTCTAAATGCATGTTTTTTATTTAAAATAGTTTTAAAATAGATATCCTTCCACTACAAATTATAGAAAAAAAATCCATGCATAAAGTTCTAGGTATTTTTCAATAGAACGATCGATCCATGAGGCATGATTCTGCTTTGCTTAAAGGAAAGTGGGTCATGACCGTCAGAGCTAGGGTTTGGCTGGTACGGAGACTTAGAGTCATCAATTATTAAGCTCAGCTAGCCAGAAAAGGCTTGGTCAGCCTGAAGAGGTTTGGTCAACCTGAAGAAACTTGGTTGGCCAGAAAAGGGTTGGTCAACCTGAAGAGGTTTGGTCAACCTGAAAAAACTTGGTCGGCCAAAAAAGGCTTGGTCTGCCTGAAAAGGCTTGCTCGGGTCATAAATATCCAGAAATGTTGGAGCCAAAAAAGAAATCATTAGTTAATCAATGATCCAATCCAATATATGATCGGAGAGCATGTAACAGGGCTGACCAACTGGGCTTATTTGACTTGGGCTTCATATCCTTGATCTAAGCAGAATTTCCCCCAATAATGATTATTCTAGAATGACCTGGGTATATATGTTGAAAGACGGAACACAAGTTCTTGATATTTTGAAATTTTTTATAATAAAATAAAATTTTAATTTTCCACTTTTATTCATTTTCTTTGTACAAATAATGCTCTTGAATTTTTGAAACATGATGTTTCTCAATTCTGCTATTCTTATGGTATTTTATATAAAACTACTTGTGCCGACACCTCTCAACAACATAGTGTTGCTGAAAAAAATATCGACACTTACTAGATATCTCTAACACTCTCATAATTCAAATGCATGTACCTAAATATTTATGGACAGATACTATTTTGTCTATTTATTATTTGATTAACTAAATGATGTCATCAATTCTTTACAGGAATATCCCTTATTCGTGTCTTTATCCTAATAAGCCCATTTTCTCCCTTAATCCATATATTTGTGGACATGTTTTTTTTATGCAAGATCTTTGACCTGATCTTGATAAATTATCATCCAGGTCAGTCAAGTGTCTTTATGGAAAATTTCCAAACTCAAGAGATATAGGTGTTATAACCAATGACTAGAAAGTATCATACATATGTGGATATTATTTTTTTGAGTCCACTCTTTATTTCTCTGATGAGTCTCCAGATATCATTGTTGAGCATATTCCTCTTTCTTAACTAGTTGGGTTAGTTGAATATATGCATGTTCATATTATAGCTAAACCATTATAGGTATATACTAGAAGACTTATCTTAGGCACCTATCTCTACTCAAATTAATCCCTTGTCTTCAACTAGAAATCCAAGCCATCTACTACCTAAATCTCCCGTGATTATCTCAGATTTGGATTTGCCAATTACTCTTCGTAAAGATAAACAATCTATGACAGCTCATCCTATTTTTCATTTTATTTTCTATGATCATTTTACCCCTTCCTTTCACTAGTTTGCCTTGTCCTTGTCATTTGTGTTTGTACCCAAGTATTACATAGAGGTTTTGGATAATCCAGCTTGGAAGGCTGCTATAGATGAGAAGATGGTTGCTCTTCTCTCTAGAGATACATGGGATCTAATTGACCCTCCTACTAGCTCCAAGATTGTTGGTTATAGATGGGTGTTCATTATCAAATATAAATTGGATGGGACTGTATAGATACAAAGCTAGACTTGTTGCTAAAAAGTTTGCTTAGACTTATGGTGTTGACTATTTTGAAACCTTCTACTAGTTGCTCGACTAAGCTTCATTAGGATGATCATCTAAGTTGCTGTCAAAAAAAAGTGGCCTATATTCTAGCTAGATGTCAAAAATGCTTTCTTGTATGATAATTTGTTAGAAGACGTATATATAAAGCAACCTCCTTGATATATTATTCTAGTGGAGACCATGGTATGCAGACTTAAGAAAGTAATTTATGGTCTCAAATAGAGTCCTCATGCCTAGTTTGACAAGCTCAACCAAGTTATTATGATATTTGGTTTCCACAAGTGTAACTCTGGTCACTTTATTTTTGTTCATCAAAACTCTACATGAACTATTATTTTGGCTATTTATGTTGATAACATACTTTTAACCAGAAGTGACCTAAATGGTATAGAGAAAACTGAGTACTTAAAACAGCATTTTGTTATCAAAGATATAGGAAAGCCTAATACTTTCTTGGGATAGAAATTGCACAAAACAAGCAAGGTGTATTTCCTTCTCAGAGAAAGTATGCCTTAAATTTGTTACAAGAGACAGAATTATTTGGATGTAAACCTGAAAGTACTCTTAAAAACATGGATCCAAAGTTCTAGGCTAATGATATAGAATTATTTAAAAATGTTACACAATACAAGAGTTTGAAAAGCAAATTCATTTACCTCACTATTACTAGATCAAATAAAGCCTTTGTAGTGGAGATTGTAAATCAGCTGCAAAAACCTAAGATAACTCACTGGAAAGTAACCTTGAGAATATTAACATATGGTAAGAATTCACCAAGAAGAGGTCTACTGCACATGAAGCATGGATATTTTAGAATTCAAGCCTGTTCAAACTCTAGATATGAAGAGATAAAATGGACAAAAAATTCATATCAAAATACTGTATGTATATAAAAGGTAATCTTATAATTTGAAGAAGTAAAAAGTAGAATGTTGTTGCCAAATCCAATGCCTAGGCTGAGATAGAGTTATGGCTCTTACTACTTGCAAGATAATATGAATAAAATCCTAAATGTCTAAGCTTGGATTTGATCATCCTAATCTTTTGCTTATACATTGTGATAACTAAGTAATAATTTATATACCCAGCAATCCTATGTTTAGGAGAGAACCAAACACATCAAAGTAGATTGTCATCCCGTGTTCTACAAAAGAAACAAACACATCGAAATGGATTGTCGTTTTGTAAGAGATATTGTGATGAACAAGACCATTAAAATATCATTCACTCCATCATCCAAGCAGTTAATTGATATTTTGACTAAGTCTCAGTCTTTTAATATTTTTAGCTCCATATGTAACAAACTTGACATATTTGATATATATGCACTTGCTTGACGAGAAATATTAAATTTACTTTATTCAGCAAATCTTTATATAGAAAAAATATATTTTGAATGTCTCTCAATATAATATGTGCTTGTATTTTCTATAACTCCATTTATTTAAAAAAATAGAATTTCATTAACAAAAAATATTTTTATTGAACTTTACTTTCTATAACTTCAATATATATATATATATATATATATATATATATATATATAGAGAGAAATTAAAGCAGTGAAACATCAAATACAAGCTGAGCTATTTGTACAAGTGAAAATGAAAATGCTGATTCGAAATTTCTTCCCAGCCATATCAAAGATGATTTCTTTTTAATTTTCACTCTTGAGTTGATGCTGGACAGACATCATTTCCTCCAATAGCTTCCGATGGAAAACACCAACAAAAATAATTTAATAGATCTTTTTTTTTTTTCATTTCTAAAGGAAACATCCAACACATCAAGATGAAGTGGTTCATATGTCAATATAGAAACTATAAATGATTTAATTTCTGAGACGTTACGTCAGTTCCACACAAGTTTATATCAAGGCATTGAGTAATAAGATCACACCAATACTAGCATATTAAAAAAAAAAGGTACTTTATTAGAATCTTGCATGACAAAATATGCAGTTCAAATTAAATCAAATAAAAACTCTATTGGCATAAAATATATATATATATATATATATTCTAAAGATGGAAGCCATCAAATCTCCCCAGACCCTAGCTGAAAGAAAATAGATCTCTCCCGGCTCAAATACTTGATGTGTACCATGAAGTCTACAGTAGCATGCCAGAAGAAGAAGAAGAAAGAATTCTAACAAAAATTATATCAAGTTTACATTTAAATATGCATAAACAACACACTCATGCATGTCTTCACGCATGAAAATACACATGGCAGTGATATATTTCAAAAAGGAAAAAATGTAGACCCACCCACACAATCACATGAGAAATCCAACTTGAACCAAACATACGTAACATCTTATTGCATGAGGAACAATGAAGACTAATTCTACAAGTAAACTGAAAACTCATTAAAGCTGGAGTATATAAGTCACAACCCTTAAAATAAAGCAATAGACTTGGAAAAGACTTGATTATGTCAATTGAAGAAAAATAAGAAGAAAAGAAACACTCAATCAAGCTTTGATTAAGAAAATAACTGTATAACTATATTATTCAAAAGAACAAATATGGAACAAACTTCCAGTGAAATCTCAGCCATAAGTTTCAATTACTATTTTGAATTATCTGAGCAACTACAAACATCTGCATAGACAAAATACAACACCACCACCACCAAATAAAGATCTCTTCATTCCTTTCCTCCACTGTGATGGAAGCAGCAGCCATAACAGCAACATGCGATTGTTAAAAGTTTAGTCATAGAGCAATCTTTTGCACCTTAGACCTATATCAGGAATAAATCTCACATTCCCCCAGCTGTTTCAAGTTCAGACTTTCCCCAATGCTATCTCAGCCTGCCTTGTGAGCATCGTCTATCTCAGCCTGCCTTGTGAGCATCGTCTATCTCAAAGGTACTGGAAGTCAGCATAACTAGAGCTCTGTTGACATGGTTATCTGTGATCAAAAGATAATATTCAGATGAAACTTAGCTTACTACTTCACTAACAGATATGCCAAGGTATATTGAATGTTAATAAGAAAATCATGATGCTAGACTTGCCTGAGCAAGTTCTATCAAATCAGGTTATCGGATATACTCTCCATGATATGCTACAACACTCAAAGTTGCCACTTTTTGCTAAAAACCATAAGTATTCAAGACTATCTTCTATACAAATACTTCGACAGAGGAAAGTTTATGCTCCTTGCAACCTATCAACCATTCAAAAACAATCGAATTTCAAGAAGATACATGACAAATCTAATTCAGCAAAATGATTGAAGGAAATCTACTACAGAAGACAGAAAAGAATTGCTCACCTTCAAAGCCATATCCTCATCAACAGTAGAACGGTATCTAGTTGAGCCTTCCAAGGGGCAGCTTCCACTTTTGCATATAAAATTAGCATTGCAGAGAGTAGATAGCTGCAATAGAACATCAGACATCAGCCCAACATTCCCACTTTCAGTCACCATCCCATCTTCAAGCTGTTCTTCCTCCAGTGTACCTTCACCAACTGATGTGATGCACTGAAATATAGCTAACAACCTTTCCAAGGGGAAGCTCCCAGGTCCCTTCAAAAGCATTTCTTCAGCCAATACATCTTTCTGATCCATAACTGCCTGAGAGCTTCTACACACAAATTAAGAAGAACATAAGTAATCCAAGGATCTAGTGAACCAAGCAGCCATCGCACAATCACATAAGTTTTAAAAAAAATAAAAGAAAAAAAAAATAAAAAGAGGCCATACTTCCTCCTTCGCTTACGATTATTAGAACCTCCAGTTGAGTCAAACAAGGCTGCATCAAGAGTAGCAGGGTTTCTTGAAGCGAGAAATGCAGAGATGAGAAGATATTTTGCAGATACTGACATATGAAAATCCAATTCATTAGTAGTCTCCCTGCCACTTATTTTCCTTATACTCCCTTTCTTGCTACAAGTTCCGTCCTTATTAGCTTCAAAAGAACAGTCGAAAGGAACTATGAATGTCTCATTTAATGAAGCTGCCAGGTGTGGCTGAAGGCGAACAAACAACCTTCTCTTCATGCTCTCATCAGGAACCAAATTCAGATCAGCTAAAGGCTCACAATATTTCTGAAATAGAGGATCAAATGCAGTTGCTAACTCATCAATCCGTCTAGTAACTCTAAAGAAGGGCTTCAAAACGACACTGTTCAAAGTAAACATTAACATTAATTTTATTTCTATCGAATACACAAACAAGCAAAAAAAAAAATCAGCTACTGAAGTATGAAGGTTGATCCAATTCACCTGAGAAAAGAGGAACAGAGTTTCGGATCGGCTGGGCTTCTCAACATAAAAATATTAAAAAGATCATCCACAGTATAATCAGGAAAGTACACACTAACAGGCTCAACAGAACCAGTCAAAGAGTAATAAGCATCAGGCGCGGCATTACTAATATAAATAAAACCCACTTCAGGAATATTCAATATATCAAAAAGTCTAAATAGCAAGGCAAGAATATCCGCGCTCTTGTTCCACGACCGAATAAGCTCCACATTATCGAAAATCAAATAAACCATCTCACCGTTGCCATCCAATTTACTCTTTTTAACTTTAAGAGATCCGGTCACCTGAGACAGTGTATTCCGAAGCAGGTTGACGAAGTTGGAAGCCCTCTCGCAGCGATGGGCGCTCGAATATCCGTTGCTGGGATTCCTCCTATGAAGCAGCAACTGGTTAAGCACCGACTCGAAGAGGATTCGTGGGGAGTGGCAGGAGCGGCAGCTGGTATAAACAAAGGATCGGTTTATATGGTGGAGTATTTGGAGGATGGCGCTGGTCTTGCCAGTGGAAACGCCGCCGTGTAAAAGGAGAGGGAGCATGGGGGAATTCGGCGGCCCGATCAGCCGCAAGATTTCGAGGATTTGTGCACTTCTGCCGGGGAGATTCGAGAGGAGACTGTCGATGGACAGGGGTTCGTCGGAGAATAGGAGATCATGGGGTAGGGATGGGGGAGTCGATGGAGGGGGTTTTGGGGCATCGAGTGAGGGCTTGGAGAGGGAGGAGGAGGATCTGGTTGTTCTTCTCTCCGGGGTGGCCCCTTCCGTGCCCATCTCTCGCTCCGTATTCTGGCGGCGAAACCTTGTTGCCTGCCTTCGTTGCCGCTGGCTTTGCCGATCGATTCTGGCCGCTCGAGGCTGCTTACGAGAAACCCTAGATTTTGCTTGGTTTGGGAATACGGGCGCGGGAAAAAGAGAGGGAAAATGCTGGTGGGGAAGGGGCGTGCGATTTGCACGTGATATATATAAGAGAGGGAAAATGCTGGTGGGGAAGGTGCGTGCGATTTGCACGAGATACATACGTGTATATATATATACATACATATATATATATATATATATATATATATATATATATATATATATATATATATATATATATATATATATATATATATATATATATGTATATGTATGTATGTATGTATATGTATATGTATGTATGTATGTATATGTATATGTATGTATACATACATATGTATATACATATGTATGTATACATACATATGTATATACATATGTATGTATACATACATATATATATGTACATATATATATACATATATACATACATATATACATACATATATATATGTATATACATACATATATACATATATATATATGTATATACATACATACATATATATATGTATACACACATACATACATATATATATATATATATGTATATATACACACATACATACATACATATATATATATATATATACACATACATACATATATATATATACATACATACATATACATACATACATATACATACATACATGTACATACATAGATATACATATATATGTACATGTATATATATATATATGTATTGCTGTCCAGATCGTCATTGACTGCAGTTCTGACGCGTCGGGTTTCTTCCGGGTCCTTAGTTTCCGTCTCGTGGTCGGCTTGCTAGCTTGCTCGGGGTCTTACAAGACAAAAAAAAATCTTGGACCGGGGATTCCGGCGAAGGCACTCCAACAATCAAGTCAGTAGGACAATCGAAAAGAACAGATACCTCTGAAACGGAGAGCTTGGGGGACTCTCCGCTTCCAAAGGGTGATAAAAGAGAAGATAATAATGCGAGAATAGAAGAATGGAAGAGTCTTTGCTTCTTCTTCTTTGGTTACACTTCTTTCTCTTACATCTACTTACCATTTTCTGCGGGTCTTATATAGACGAGAGGCTTTAAGGGAATTCCCGGTTTTCTCCTTCGAAGGAGGTTTTCCATTGCCCGCTGCTACCTCTCTGTCGGGCTGATTCTATGCCTGAGCCTCTAGCCATAACGGCATGTTGCCACTTCGAAGGAGGCCATCCGGGTGCTGCAGGGCATAAGGCCGTAGGGGGATGCCCTTCTTTGGGAGGTCCAGGTGTCCTATCATAGAAGCTGCAATCTCCTAGTCGTGCGATCGTCGACATGTCGACATACTGCAAGGCTGGGAGCCTGACGTTGTCCAGATCGTTCAGGTCGTGCGCACGATGCGTCGCAAGGGGGTGCCTACCCCCATGGCAAGGTATAAGCCATCTCTCGGAGGATCAGGGTGGCCAGATACTCCGCTGTCTTTGTTTTGAATTCTGGCTTCCCCCCTCTTTGCGCCTTTGGTGAGAAACCATGCTCCTAGTATGAGGGTTTGCTTTGGAGAGATGGACTTGTTCTCGACTGGGAGCTGTCCTCAAACGGGGGGCTCGTCCAATGAGCCCTGCCTCGACTGGACGCTGACCTCAGAAGGGTGGTCCTTTCTGGAGATGTGGACTCGACCTCAAGCAGAAGCTGACATCGAATGGGGGGCTCGCCCAATGAGCCCTGCCTCAACTGGGCGCTGACCTCGGAATGGTGGTCCTATCTGGAGAGGCCGACTCGACCTCAACCAGGAGTTGACCTCAGACGGGGGGCTTGCCCAATGAGCCCTACCTCGATTGGGCACTGACCTCGGAAGGGTGATTTATGGTGACATTAAGCAGATCCCAGCCAGTCCAGTCCAGATCTCAGTACCAACCCAACACGAATCCTAAAGACATCAGTCATGGATCTTGAAGATTTCAATCAACACGAATCTTGATATATATTATGGGTGTACGAGGGATTTAGGATATCTCCGAATCGAAGATCAGTTTTTATTTCTATTTAGAGTTACCGGAATCTCTTAGTAGTTTCGATTATTTTGAGTCTGTTTCAGATTTATTTTTATCAGTTGTTTGCTTGCCTTATTTAAGATGTTTTTGTCATCGAATAAAAGAGCGAAGATTATTTTGAAAAAAATCAGGGTGTGTCCCGACTCCTTCCCCCCTCTCCGTCTTCTACTTCCCCTCTTCTCGGTTCTTCCTCTCACTCCTCTCCCTCTCCTTTGTGTTTTCCCTCCCCACTTCTGTTTCTCTTCCAAGTGACTCAACCGAAGCGACGCCCTCGACCAACCGGAGCCGCCCACGTTCTCCCCACCAATCGACGTCTCCACAGTCCACTGAGACATCGTCATCAGCCTTCCCCCCCACGACCATCGTCTCCGTCGCCCACCATCGCCAGCAAACGAAGTCGACATCCCCGCCGGCTCTCTCTTCGCCTAGATATAAGTTTTTCCTCATCTCCGCTCGTGACAACTCGGCAACGTCCGATCTTCCGCCGGATCCACTGCTGTCGGATCCCTGCCAACACTTCCTTCATCGAAACTGGCCACATCTCCTCCGAGGCCGCTGACGAACCTTGCCAGTCTCCTCCTCCGTTCTCCCGACCGAGAGTCTCTCTTCGCTCACCAACATCAACTCACGGCCCGAAGCCGAGCGCCCCACCCGACTTCGCCTCCTCCCCTCCACCGTCCAGTCACCGTCCAAGGAGATCTCACCGTCAGCAGTCGGAACTCCTCTCGTGCCGGCCTACCTCCCGTCCGTGTTGCCGCCTCCACCCAGTGCTATCGCCAATGAAGTCCCTCCGCAGGCCTTCCTCTGTCGCCAGCCGCCGGAATGGGTCCGTGTCGACCTCTCCTCGAGCCGCCATCAATCTCAGCCCGTCACCAGAGAACCTACCGGTGAAGTCCATCGGACTTCCTCGCCCAAAGCCGGTCCCCTGCTCCACCCTGCACTGGACCAAGAGAAGAAGGCGAGTACGAACATGAAAGCAAGTCACATCCCTGCTGCCGACTTCTGAATCGCATAGATTTCAAAGCAATGATTCCAGAGCATATTAAAACTATCTCACGGATCTCAGAGCATTGGGTTTATTGGTTTCTATCTATTTTGTTTGATTTGGGATTGACGTTGCTTGTTTTTGGTGATTCAGGTCCAACGGCTTCTGATCCATCTCGCTCATGAACCACTGATTCGGATTTTGATTATCTCTAGATGATCTCACTCTTCCAGAATTCGTGATATTCCATGTTTCGGGTGAGACCACTTCGATAACTTGATCTAATTAATTGCTGGATTATCTTTTATTTAATTAGATATAATTTTATTGAAATTGGACAGCCCTAACCTAGTGGTCGTTCTCTAACGATCAACGGTCCAATTTCTCGAATATTTTGACTGTGCATACCAATCGGGTCAATTCATAGATTGGATCTTGTTTGACTAGGATTATTTCTTAGTTTAAATTCTTAATTGCATTGATTATCTGCTAGTTTTTATCTTTAATTACTTATTTAATTATTTCACTGATCTCATTAAGGTCCTTAGGTCTAGGATTTGTTAGCCCGTCCCGCACCAACTTGGTATCAGAGCAATAGGTTAGGTTAGGATCAATTTCAATTTTTTAATTTATTTGCAAAAAAAAAAAATCTTGTGCATGACAACTAGGTTAGGGATCAAGAATCAATCATAACCTTCTTCCTTAAATAACAAAATGGATCCTAGTTTAGAAGCTGCCCTTCAGGAAATTATTGGTAAACTTGAAGCAATTGATAGCAAGTTAGGATCTTTAGATGCAATGGTAGGAACCCTTGAGGAGGAACAACTAGTGAACACAAATCATCCTATTAGGAACTCTTCATCAAGAGTTACAGATCCTAAAGACCCTAGAGACCGAAATGACTACCCGGGTTATGATGGTGGTCGTACTCATACCCTTCAACCTGATCCTAGGGATCGACATGATTATCCAGGTTTTGATGTAGGTAGTCATCAAACACTTAGACCTTATCGCAACCCAATTGATCAAGATGAACGAATCATGAGGAATGTTAAGGTTGATACCCCGAGTTTTATAGGTCGCCTAGACCCCAAAGAATACATTGACTGGGAAGCAGAAATGGATCATTATTTCACTTGGTATGATATGTCTGAGGATAGGAAAGTTAGGTTTGCCCAAATGAGGTTGTTGGGTCAAGCTAAATTATATTGGCACAATGTCTAGAGATTAGCCACTCATAGGAGACAGGACCCCATTGGAACATGGGATGAGATGAATGATAAGCTTCGTGAGAAGTATCTTCCTGCATCTTATCAACAGCGACTTCTAGACCAATGGCAAAGGTTGACCCAGGGAACCAGATCTGTAAATGATTATATTGATAAATTTGATGAATATCTTATGCGATGTAATATGAATGAAGACCCGTCTGTCACTTTATCCCGGTTTAGAGCTTGTCTAAGAGTGGATATTTAAAAAGAACTATTTTTTAGAGAAGTTTATAGTCTAATGCAAGCATATCAATTAGCCCAGGACTATGAAAGATTCTAGAGAATGTCTATCACACGTAGACCTGAACATTCTAGACCAGGAATTTTAGGTCCAAGGCCTAGCATGAATCAAGCCCCAACTGGTCCACAACCTAACATGAGTCAGACCCCTGGTAGTCGACCCTCGTCTACAACCCCACCAATTAAGAGAGATGAAAAAGGAAAAAGGATTATAAGAGACTTCCCGAGGAAGTAGCTCTAAGATCCACTACTTCAGGTGTAACGGAATAGGTCATGTGGCTAGTCAATGTCCATCTAGAACATTGCATATAGGGTAACTTGAAGAACAAGAAGATCTAGGTAATGTTCTTAACAAGGAAGTCTACACTGCTGACCCAGGATTAGCCAATGCTTACGAAGAATATGACCATGAGGCTAGAGCTGAAGAACGATTAGGAGTGAATTTGATTAATATAAGTAATCAAATAAATAAACGACTAGCAGATTCTCACCAGCAAGTTAAGGATTTTGCTGAACAGTTTCCATCAACAGGCCCATTCAAAATTTTAAAGAAAATTGGACTGAATACATATGTTATTGATCTACCATTTGATTATGGGAATTGTCCTACTTTCAATATTTTGGATCTAATTGAATATGAAGAACCAGCATTAACACCTAGTGATCCATTTGAGCCTGCACCTTCCTTTAAGAGTGATCCTCCTCTTGAGAGCCCACTAGTCCAAATGAGAGGAAAGCACGATGTGATCGAATGTATTTTGGACGAGCAGATCAAGTCTTCGAGAAGTCAAAACTGCTATCGCTACCTGGTTCACTGGTGACGCAAACCGAAGTCAAAGGATTCTTGGATTACTGAAGAGAAGCTATAGAAAATTGATCCAAATTTATTTGAGTATCTCCAGCCTGACTTGACGGAGTCGAGATCTCCCCACCCCAAAGAAAATGATGGGGACATTGAGCAGATCCCAGCCAGTCCAGTCCAGATCTCGGTACCAGCCCAGCATGAATCCTAAAGATATCAGTCATGGATCTTGAAGATTTCAGTCAACATAAATCTTGATGTATTTTATGGGTGTACGAGGGATTTGGGATATCTCCGAATCGAAGATCAGTTTTTATTTCTGTTTAGAGTTATCGGAATCTCTTAGTAGTTCTAATTATTTTGAGTCTGTTTAGAGATTTATTTTTATCAATTGTTTGCTTGCCTTATTTAAGATGTTTTTGTCATCGAATAAAAGATAGCGAAGATTTTTTGAGAAAAATTAGGGTATGTCCCAACTCCTTCCCCCCTCTCCATCTTCTACTTCCCCTCTTCTCGGTTCTTCCTCTCGCTCCTCTCCCACTCCTCTGTGTTTTCCCTCCCTATTTCTGTTTCTCTTCCAAGTGACTCAACCGAAGAGATGCCCTCGACCAACCGGAGCCGCCCACATTCTCCCCACCAATCGGCACCTCCACAGTCAACTGAGGCATCGTCATCAACCTTCCCCCCCACGACCATCGTCTCCGTCGCCCACCATCGCCAGCAAATGAAGTCAGCATCCCCGCCGGCTCTCTCTTCGCCCAGATATAAGTTTTTCCTCATCTTCGCTCGCGACAACTCGGCGACGTCCGATCTTCCACCGGATCCACTGCTGCCGGATCCCTGCCGGCACTTCCTTCATCGAAACCGGTGACATCTCCTTCGAGGCTGCAGACGAACCTTGCCGGTCTCCTCCTCCGTTCTCCTGATCAAGCATCTCTCTTTGCTCGCCAACATCAACGCACGGCCCGAAGCCAAGCACCCCACCCGACTACGCCTCCTCCCCTCCACCGTCCAGTCACCGTCTAAGGCGATCTCATCATCAGCAGTCGGAACTCCTCTCATGCCAGCCTACCTCCCATCTGTGTCGCCGCCTCCGCCCAGTGCTTTCACCGGTGAAGTCTCTCCGCAGGCCTTCCTCTACCGCCAGCTACCGGAACGGGTCCATGCCGACCTCTCCTCGAGCCACGTCAATCTCAACCCATCATCGGAGAACCTACCAACGAAGTCCACCAGACTTCCTCGCCCAAAGCCGGTCCCCTGTTCCACCCTGCACCGGACCAAGAGAAGAAGGCGAGCACGAACATGAAAGCAAATCACGTCTCTACCGCCGACTTCTAAACTGCACATATTTCAAAGCAATGATTCCAGAGCATATTAAAACTACCTCACGGATCTCAGAGCATTGGGTTTATTGGTTTCTATTTATTTTGTTTGATTTGGGATTGACATTGCTTGTTTTTGGTGATTCAGGGCCAACGGCTTCTGATTCATCTCGCTTGTGAACCACTGGTCCGGATTTTGATTACCTCTAGACGATCTCACTCTTCCAGAATTCATGATATTCCATATTTCGGGTGAGACCTCTTCGATAACTTGATCTAATTAATTGCTAGATTATCTTTGTCGGCCCGTCCCGCACCAGTGATCCCTTTGGCTCTTCATCATGCAGCCTTGCCCAAGTGGTGGGCTTCTTCGCCATCGTGGCCGTCTGTAGGATCCTTGTCAGCGGATGTCGCCACACCGGTCCATGTCAGCGGAGGGGGTGCACTCCTTTCGTTTTCGATGCCGAATGCACCGGCATTTAGGCGGTCATGCTTCCGCACCGTCTAGGCATTGCCACGTCTTCTCTCCCCAAAGACAATTATTAATGCTTTATTGGCTTTAAGGGAACTGCTCCGGGTTTGAAGCGTCGCTTCGATACATGGCATCTCTCGATTGGCTTAGCACGAGATATGGCACACGTCTTCTATGGGCATGAAGCAATAGGGCTCCAGGCCATTAAATAAGATTCATCTTCTCAATCTCCGGAGGTTCTTCAAGCGGTGGAAGAACGAGACTCCAGAGCCACTTTTCTCCTTCCTCTTGGATGAAGTCCTGAAAAGCTAAACTCCCTTCTTTCTGTCTTTTTCATATTGTAGTGATGAAGTTCAGCCTCAAAGACCTTCAAGAAATATCTCGAAAGAGGGCCGCTGCCAAGGCGCCCGAGCGGGAGCCTAGTGCGAAGGTCCAGGAGGATGACGATGACTCCTTTTGGGCTAAGGAGATGGCACGTTTGGAGACGAGGGTACAGACCCCCCAGGCTCAACTGGTGAAGGAGAAGGCTCGGACCACGATGGCAGTTGAGAGGGCAGTGGCGACTGCTGTGTGAACGTAGATAGCCAAGAAGGAGGTGGCAGAGGCCATCCCCAAGTTCGTGGCATCCCAAGATTTTAGGGATGAAGTCATCAAGGCTATCCTGGACTCCTACCATCGAGGATTCCAGGAGCACAAGAGCAAGGACTTTCGCTTCTACGATTTGAAGGATCTTGACAACATCAAACCCTCCATCCCGTTCCCCGGGGAGGAGGATGAGCCCAGCTTCGAGGAGTCAGAGTCTGAGGAGGCTGGGATGGAACCTGAAGCCTTCTCGAGTGCCTCGCGGAGAGCTGGTGTCGTTCATCAGTCTAAGAAGGGACCGGCAGCCAGAATTTAGATCTTCCTTTCCTTATCTGTCTCTTTTTCTTTCTCTCTCTCTCTCTCTCTCTCTCTCTTTGTAAATCTATGAGGGCCTCCGATTTGTTGGGGGCACCTTACAGGGGATGTACAGGAGATTTACATCAATGAAACATTTTCTTTTTGATGGTTACTATTCTGCTTCTTTCTATTTGTGCTGCCCGATTACGGGTCAGACGACAGATGGCGGGATTTGCTTGGGGTTTTCGGTTGACATCTCTGGACTATGAGCTGGGCGGTGGAATTATTTATCTTTGGGTGTTGGGCTTCATGAGCTCCTATGTTTGAATACCAGGCTTCAGGAGTCTCCGGGCTTGGTGGCCTGGCTTCTTGGAGTTTCCGGGCTTGAGTACGGGGCGCTGTGGCTCCTGACTTTGATGTGAGGTGCTTGTGGCTCCCGACTTTAGTTCGGGGTGCTTGTGGCTCCCGGTGGGGTACTACTTCTGGACTTTAGTGTGGGGCACTATGGCTCCCAGCTTTAATGCGGGGGCGCTTGTGGCTCCTGGCGGGGTGCTACTTCTCGACTTTGGTGTAGGGTGTTATAGCTCTCGGCTTTGATGCAGGGAGCTTGTGGCTCCCGACGGGGTGCTACTTCTCGACTTTGGTACGGGGTGCTGTGCCTCCCGGCTATGGTGTGGGATGCTACTTCCCAGCTTTGGTGTGGGGCACTGTGGCTCCCGACTTTGGTGCGGGGTGCTACTTCCCAGCTTTGGTATGGGGTGCTGTGACTCCCGGCTTTAAGTCGGGCAAATAAGTTCCTGCACAGGTGAAAAACAAGATTGCACTAAAAAGGAACTTGAATTTATTGTGAAAGAGCCTTACGTTATTGGTGGTACATCCTCAAGTTGCTGGCATTCTAGGTTCACGTGAAGCGGATGCCATCGAGGCCGGCGAGGTAGTAGGCCCCACCCAGTAAGGCTTCAATCACCTGATAAGGACCTTCCCAATTCGGGAAGAGTTTCCCGCATTCCCCCAGTTGGGATGCTTCCGCTCACTTGAGCACAAGGTCACCTGGGCGAAACATCTTGGGCCGCACGTGGGAGTTGTAATAGTGCACGACTCGCTGCCGATAGGCCGCCATCCGGAGTCGATCTTTGTCCCTTGTCTCGTCCAGTAAGTCTAGGTTGAGAAGGAAGCATGCCGGGTTCTCACCTTCACTGTATTGTTCTACCCGGAGCATGGGCAGGCCGAGTTCCACTGGGATTATTGCCTCAATCACGAAGACGATGTTGAAGGGCATCTCATCGATGGCCGTGTAGGGGGTGGTATGGTAGGCCCATAACATGCTGGGCAGCTTGTCCATCCATCGGCCCTTGACTTCGTCCAGCCTCGTGCGGAGCCCTTGTAGGATGGTGCGGTTGGTCACTTCGGCTTCCCCATTTGTTTGAGGATGAGCCACCGAAGTGAAGTAGTGGCGGATGCCAAGATCGAAGCAAAATTCTTTGAAGTACCGGTTGTCAAACTGCTTCTCGTTATCAGTGATGATAGTGTGTGGGAGGCCATATCTATAAATTATGGATTTCTAGAAGAAAGACTGGACCTTCATCTCTGTTATCCATGCCAAGGGTTCGGCCTCGACCCACTTGGTGAAGTAGTCGATGGCCATGATCAAGAACCTCCATGGCTAGATGTTGTAGGGAAAGGGCCTAGGATATCCATTCCCCATTGGGCAAAAGGCCACGGGGCTAATAGCTGGAAGATAGGGGCTGTCGGTTGTCGCTGAATGCATGCGTGGCATTGGCACTTATCGCATTTCTTCACGAAATCAGCTGCATCCTCCTGCATGGTCTCCCAGAAGTATCCCTACTGGATTGCCTTATGGGCTAGGGCCCTGCCCCTTACATGATTGCCATAGATACCTTCGTGTATCTTGTGGAGCACGTAAGTGGCCTCTAAGGGTTTCAAGCACTTCAGTAGGGGGTAGGAGTAGGATCTCCGGTAGAGCTGCCCATTCAGGATCACGTAGCATGTGGCCTTCTTCTTAAGAAGGTCGGCCTCCTTTCAGTTCTCTGGCAAGGTGTCGGCGGTAATGTATTTGATGTAGGGGTCCATCCAACTGGCCTCGTGGGAGACTTGCTGGACCTTAGCCGCAGCCTCACAACTAGGGGCCTCGAGAAGTTCAATGAAGGTGTGCCCTAATGAAGTCTCTAACAAGGTGGCCAGCCTGGAAAGGATGTCAACTCGGGTGTTCTCTGCCCGCGAGATATGGGAGATGCTAAAGTGCTGGAGGGTCGATGTATGAGAGCGCACCTGATCCAGGTACTTCACCATCATGAGATCCCGCGCTTCATACTCGTCGGAGACTTGGCTTGCTACTAGCTGTGAGTCTATGAAGACCTTCAGCCTTTTAACACCCACTTTGCGGGACACCTTCAGCAACGCAAGGAGTGCTTCATACTCTACCTGGTTATTGGTTGCCTTGAAGAGGAATCGCAGTGCGCATTCCATAATGATCCAATCAGGACTAGCAAGGATGAGGCCAGCTCCACTTCCTCCTGCATTAGATGCATCGTCCACGTGGAGTATCCACGTTTCTTCCACTGGGGTCGGGTCCGGCCCGAGCTCGGAGGATTGGTTCGCCTCCTCTGGACTTCCTTCGGCCCAGGTACATTCAACCATGAAATTGGCTTGAACTTGGGCCTTCTGTGCCTACCGTGGATGATATGTGAAGTTGAATTCATTGAGCTTTAGCACCCACTTAGCCAAGCACCCGGAAGTATCGGGATGGCTCAGGATAGCCCTCAGGGGCTGATTAGTGAGGATGGAAATGGGATGTGCTTTAAAATAAAGCCTGAGATGCTGCGCAGATGTTATTAATGCAAAAATATTTTTTTCTGGCCAAATGTACCTAGTTTCGGTGTCACGGAGTAGCTTGCTGGTGTAGTAGACTGACCGCTGAAAGCCGTCCCTATCAGCATGAGCTAGCACAAAGCTGACCACCTCCGGTGAGACCGCTAGGTATAGGAGGAGCTTCTCTCCAGGCTTCGGCCTGGATAATAGTGGTGGTGAGGTGAGGAGCTTCTTCAGCCCCTCGAATGCTTCTCAGCATTCTTTTATCCAGGTGAAGTCATTCATCTTTCGAAGGATCTTGAAGAAAGACTGGCAATGCTCAGCGGAGCGTGAAATGAAGTGGCTTAAAGCCGTAATGTGCCCAGTCAGATGCTGTACCTCCTTCTTGGAGGTGAGATGCCGCATGTTTGTGATTGTCTGGATCTTCTCAGGGTTGGCCGCTATCCCTCTTTGGGTCACCATGAACCCTAGAAACTTTCCCGCTGCCACACCTAACTTGGCGGGATTCAGCTTCATTTGATAATGACGAGGTTATCAAAAGCCTCCATCATGTCAACGATATGGTCCTCCTCCGGGCTGCTCATGACAAGCAGTCATCCATGTACACTTGCATGTTGCGGCCAATCTGGTCCTTGAAGACCATGCTGACCAAGTGCTGGTAGATGTCCCCTGCATTCTTGAGGCTGGAGGGCATCATCTTGTAACAATACATACCTCGGTCGGTCACGAACGACGTGCACTCCTCGTCTTCTAGATGCATGTGGATCTGATTGTATCCGAAAAATGCATCCATGAAGCTGAGGTACTTGTGATCCGAGGTCGCATCCACCAGCTGGTCGATCTTAGAAAGGGGGAGCTATCCTTTGGGCATGCCTTGTTGAGGTCGGTATAGTCCACACAGATCCTCCACTTCCTAGAGGCTTTCCTGACCATCACCACATTAATAAGCCAATCAGGATATCGTACCTCTCAGATGAAGCTTGCCATGAAGAGTTTTTCAACCTCCTCATTGATAGCTTTCTGTCATTCCAGGGCGAAGCTCCTTTTCTTCTACCGGACTGGACAATGGTTTGGATCGACGTTCAGCCTATGGGTTATCACCTCCGGTGGGATACAGGGCATGTCAATGGCAGTCCAGGCAAAGACATCTGCGTTGGCACGCAGAAAGCCAAGCAAATGGGATCTCTCTTCTTCAACCAGTAGAGCCCTAATCTGTACCATTTTCAAGAGATCGTCCCCCAAAGGAAAAGACAGCAGGGGTTTGACTGGCCCGCTCTTTGGTTTTGGTGCCGCCGGATCAAATTGGTCTATAGCAGGTTGAGATCCGCTCCCCTCAAACCTGGGATGGTTTGCCAGCAGCGCTGCACCGACTGTCGGGACTCCCTCATCTCTCCGATTCCCTATGGTGATGGAAATCGGACCAAGAGGCATTTTGTGGAGATGGTGGCATCAAGTAGATTGAGTCATGGACATCCCAGGATGGCATTATAGGATGAGGGGAGCTTTACAACAATGAAGGCACCAGCACGGTGCTTTGCTGGGGTGGTGTCCCAGAAATTTTTGGGAGTGTAATTTCTCCCTCGACTCCGACTAAGTCTCCGGTGAAGCCTACCAAGGACACCGGTCTTATTTGGTCAGTGAAAAAATTCATCCTTGCAAAGGCATCATAAAAAAGGATGTCCGAGGAGCTTCTACTGTCTACCATGATTTTCTTTACAGGGTGCTTGGCTATCGTCATTTCGATGATGACAGCATCATTATTTGGGTTGTCTTCCCCAGTTGACCCTTCTCCCGCATAAGGGAGTACATCATCACTCTCCTCTCTCTCCCTAGCCTTCTTCGAGGTTTTACCTGTCCCCTAGGATATCATCCTTACCGGCTTCTCGATGGGATGGTTGTCGATGGCGAGGGGTCGAGGCCCTTCGGTCTGGACTGCAGGAGGCGCTCCCCCTCCACATACTTGCTGAGCTAGCCATGCTTGATTAGCTCTTCGATATTCCTCTTCAGGTGGCGGCATTCCTCCGTGTCATGGACGTAGTCTCGGTGGAAGCGACAGTAGCGGGATCTGTCCTGCCCAGTCGATGGCTTCAATGGGGGGGGCGTAGGCGCAGAAGGTGCTCATCCTCGATTTCCATCAAGATCTTTACCCTAGGGGCGAGAAGAGGAGTGAAAGTCTCTTCATCGATGGGAATGACCTTGGACCTGGGCTTCGGTCATGGGACCCACACCATCCTCTGGTTCGGGCGACCGGACGTCTCCCCGACAGCCTGTCTCTTTAGAGGTCTCCCATCTAACTCCCTCCTAGCATGATCCACCTCCTCAGCATGGATGTACTTCTGCGCCCAGAGAAGAAACTCCGATTACATCTTCGGGGACTTCTTGTCGAGGGAGTGGTGAAGTGGGAGGTTCACAGTCCCCTCTTCAGGGCTAGCATGGCGACAAACTCGTCGAGGTTGTAGATCTCTAGGGTGGCGATCTTGAACTAGGACACGTAGTCCTAGAGGAGTTCCCAGTCCTACTATCGGATCAAGAAGAGGCTATCAACCTCGTGTGGTGCCTTCCTGCGGGCATCAAAGTGCACTGCGAACTTCCCCTCCAGCTGAGGGAATGAGTCTATACTTTCAGGTTCGAGCCTGGAAAACCAGACCAAAGCAGCCTTTCATAGAGTAGCGGGGAAGGCGATGCAAAGGAGAATGTCGATGGCCTTGTGGACCCTCATAAGGGTCTTATAACTTTCCAGGTGGTCCAGGAGATCGGTTGTCCCACTATAGGGGTCAACCTGCGGCATACGGAACTGACACGGGATCGGTTCCTCTTGGATCTTCTTCGAAAAGGTTGGATGGGTGTCGTAACCCATGGGCTCACTAGGGGAGCCCTGCACTTCCATGAACCGATAGGCCAGATCCGCAAGCTTGCATTCATGCTCTTCGAGGTGCCTTTCAGCTCAACGGTGGATGGCCTCGTCAGTCGATCCCTTGATGGAGGATGCCGGGGGTGAGGGTGGATCGGAGTGAAGGAACTCGCGCCTGAGTTCCCAACCATGCCAGTGCTGCAAGCGTAAGGGTGCGTGATGGTCCGAGACCCGGAAGTGGCTCCCTCGATCGGTCGAATCACACTGTGGTCGCTTGCCGTTCGCTTGATGGACCTTCCGAGGGGGTGATGCCACATGCAGTGACCCCTCTCGGAAGGACCGTAGACTGGTGCAAGGATCGACTGCACGGGTCGCCTGAGTCCCCGGCTACTGTGGTGTTTCCAGAGAGCGCTACCTCTGATGGAGATGGTGCACCACCATGGCCAGGAGCTAGACCTGGTGGGTGAGTGCGGTGTACTAGGGGTCCACCAAAGGTGGCTGCAATGGAGTGGGATGATCCCCCTCCAGGGTTGGTTGTCATGACAAGGGGGTTCTTCCGCCTAACCGGTGGGGGCTTTGTGGGCTCACGTAGTCACCATCGAACTGTGGACACCCATGGGATCTTCCTTACTATGGGGGGAGCGACGTTTTCTTCTGACTGATCTCCCCCTACCAAGCGCATCAATCTGTTACCGCCCGGATTACCAGGGCCTGCAGCTTTAATGCGTCAGGTTCCCTACAGGTCCTTGGCTCCCATCTTGTGGTCGGCTTGCTAGCTTGCTCAGGGTCCTGCAAGACAGGAAAACCTTGGGCCAGGGATTCTGGTGAAGGCACTCCGACGATCAAGTCAGTGGAATGATCGAGGGGAATAGATACTTCTAAGGTGGAGAGCTTGCGAGACTCTCCACTTCCAAAGGGTGATAAAAGAGAAGATAATAATATGAGAATGGAAGAATGAAAGAGTCTTTGCTTCTTCTTCTTTGGTTACACTTCTTTCTCTTACCTCTACTTACTGTTTTCTGTGGGTCTTATATAAATGGGAGGCTTTTTAGGGGATTTCCAGTTTTCTTCTTCGAAGGAGGCTTTCCGTTGCCCGCTGCTGCCTCTCTGTCGGGCTGGTTCTGTGCCTTAGCCTCCAGCCTGATGCGGGACTAACTAGATACCAGGATGAGATGATGCAGGTGATTTTTATTCTTTATGATTTTTAGTTTTTTTATATGGATTTTGGATTCCCGAAGATAGACAAAAAGAAGATCTAGGGTTCTATAATGAAAAGAAATCCAAGCAAGTAAGTCCCTAATCAGGAGAGGAAGAGGACCCTGGGATTGAGAAATCCTGTAGGACTTAGCTCTCGGATCAAAATCTACTTAGGAGTTCTAGGGTTGCAAACCTCAAAAGCTCTGAAGCGCCCGATGCCGAGTTCACTCGCTCTTGTAGATGCAGCCTGGATGATCGAGCCTTCAACCCACGTGGATGCGCTGGCTTTCTGTCCGAAGGTCCCGAAGGCAAGGAAAACTGACTCCGTATTCATGGTACCTGGAGGACCTACGAGCAATCAAGGGAGGAGTTAGGAATCACACGTAGCAGGAAGAAATAATGAAGGAAAGGTTGTAGATGATGATGATTGAGGGTCTTCTTGCTAGGCGCCTAGATGGATCATCCAGTTGGGCTCCGAACTCTAAGATGGAAGATGGATTGGCAGAAGAGACCGTAACTTAAGGCCTCACACCTCTCGATGCCCGAAGGCAAAGGCGCTCCCTCACAGAAATCGACGTTCTTAAGGAACGAAGGCAACTAAGAATAACACTCAAATAACTTTTTTTCATTCATCAATATTTAATTTTACAAGGGAGGGGTAAGGCCCTTTATATAGGCACTTTAAAACCCATTCAAATTTCAAAAATACAAAGCTTCATGAAGAGGGTGCCCAAATTCAAATTTCTTCTTCCAAGGTTTTGTGGCTTGATTTGGGGCTTGAAAGATGGGAGTTGTTTCCTTGATTTGAGGGTCAATGATTTTCTTCCATAGCCGACCAAGCATTTTAGGAAGATGGCTTGATATGGGGCTTGAAACAAAGGAGTTGTCTTCTTGATTTGAGGGTCAATGATTTTCTTCCATAGCCAACCAAGCACTTTGGGAAGAAGTCTTGATATGGGGCTTGAAATAAGGATCATGCCTTCATTACCCATTGACCTTCCTTGGCTGCCCATAGCTCCTTTGGAAAGAGGCTTGATAGGGGGAGGAAAGGGAGGAAAAAATCAAGGAATGGCACCCATAAATTCTAGCATTCCCTTCTTGCCTTGGCCGTCCACATGTCAAGGTGATGTGGCGCCACATGGGATAGATGAAGTGGTGCCAAGTAGCATCCTTCATGGCTTGGGAGATGACTTGACTCATTACAAATTGGACTAGACTCGAAGACCACTCTGGCTTGGGCCCAATCTTCAAACAGACTCGGACTGGAATCATTATAGGACTGGACTCAATACAAGACACAACTTGACCCAATTGGTCAATGTACAAGACTAAACAAAAATAATTGAGACTAACTTCATGACTAAAATTTAAAATGCATAGGCTTGAAGCCTTATTACAGGACCCAAAAATTGAAACCCTGATCAGAGGTCTGGTGCCCACACCACAGCCATAACAGCATGTTGCCACTTTGGAGGAGGCCATTCGGGTGCTGTAGGGCATAGGACCATAGGGGGATGCCCTTCTCTATGAGGTCCAAGTGTTCTGTCATGGAAGCTATAGTCTTCCAGTTATGCGGTCGTCACGTGTCAGCATACTACAAGGCTGGAAGACTAACGTTATCCGGATCATGCAGATCGTGTGCATGATGTGACACAAGGGGTGCTTGCCCCCATGGCAGGGTATGCGCCACCTCTCAGAGGGTCAAGGTGGCCAGGTACTCCACTATCTTTGTTTTGAATTCTGGCTTCCCCCTTCTTTGGCCTTTGGCAGGAAACCAAGCTCCTGGTAGGAGGGTCTACTTTGGAGAGACGGACTCGTCCTCGACCGGGAGCTTTCATCAAATGAGGGTCTTACCCAATGAGCCCTACCTTGATTGGGCACTGGCCTCGAAAGGGTGGTCCTTTCTGGAGAGGCGAACTCGACCTCAAGCGAGAGTTGACCTCAGATGGGGGGCTCGCCCAATGAGCCCTGCCTTGACTAAGTGCTGACCTCGGAAGGGTGGTCCTTTTTAGAGAGGCGGACTCGACCTCAACCGAGAACTGACCTCAGACGGGGGGCTCGCCCAATGAGCCCTGCTTCGACTGGGCAATGACCTCGGAAGGGCGGTCCCTTTGTTGACTCAGTTATTGATTTTGATGATAAGCAAAATGGTTAAGTACAAGTTGAGTACTAATGATTTCTTTGAAGTGTATTTTTATAGAAAAAGGTGCTCATCAATTTAAAAAATGTTGGTTGATTGAAGAAGTCCAAATCTAGATGAAAGATCTGCTCAAAGAAGACTTGGACAGTTAAAGATTGCTTGAATGAATACTTGAGTTCAACACAGACTTGATTCAGCATAAGTTCAGCTGTTTATATGAAGATCTCAGTGAAGTGTCGACTCAAAGTATCAAAACATGACACCAAGTATCGATACATGACAGTGAAGTGTTGACTCAAACCGGTACATAAAGAAAGTTTTAGTTGGCATAGCTGAAGTGTCAGCACATGGACTTGAAGTGTCAACTCAAAGTGTCGACACATGGATCAGCTCATCGTCTGAGATTTTTTAGTCACAGAACTTACTGAAGTTGAAGATCTGGCTGAAGTGTCGATACATGGATGCTAAGTGTTGACTCAAAGTGTCGACTCACCTGATGAAGTGTCGACACATCTAAGATTTCCAGAAAGCTACATTGAGGACTTTTGAACTAGGTGTCGACTCAAGGAGTTCAAGTGTCGACCTGAAGTGTCGACTCACAGCCTGAAGTGTCGACACATGGAGTTTTGAGAATAGTAATTGCTAGTTTTTCAAATGCAGAACTCGTCCTTCTTGGCTCCCAATGGCTAGTTTTTCATGTCTAACGGCTAGAAATCATATTTGAGGCCTTGGGAAGGTATATATATATATGATTCAAATCAAATCAAAACACAAGAGGAAAGAGTGATTGGAAAAAGAAGAACAAAAGAGAAAGAAAAGAGAGCATTCACTCCTATTCATTGAGTTCAACCACTTCCAAGCTAGAAGATGCCTTCAAGCATTAAAGAGCCTTTAAGAGCATTAAAGATCAAGCATTCTTGAGCAATTAAAGAGGCTTCATCAAGTTGAAAGCATCACAACAACGAGCTTCAAAAAGATACTCGCTTTTTATTAGAAAGCTTTTATTGTTTCTTTACTTCAAAACTATATTTGTTGTAAGGGTTCTTGGTTAGCTTATTGCAAAACCAAAGGAGGTTATTGGTAAGCCTTTGAAAACTAATTAGGTTCCTGGTTAGCCCACAAAATCAAGTGAGATTTTGACTTGTGAGTCTTGTGAAAACAAGTCGGGTTTTGATTAGTGAGCCCAGAAAACTAATCGACTATAATCGGTTGAGATTATAATGAATTTCAAAGGAGATCTTGGGAAGTAGATGTAGGTGCATTGGATAGCACCGAACCATTATACTTCTTTGTGTTTGTGATTGCTTGTCTCTTCCATTTGCTCTTACTTTTATTATTTTATATTTCTGCTGCATATTTACTTAAGAGCACTTCATTTACATTCATAGTACTTGATTTAATTATTGGATTGGATCACACACTCTTACATTCCATCAAGTAATTTTTAGAGACCCAATTCACCCCCCCCTCTTGGATTACTTACTGGGCAACAAGTGGTATCAGAGCCCTGTTCTTAGTTTAAAGGTCTAACCGTCTTGAGTAAAGATCTATGGTAGCCCCTATTGGTACTAGTATAGTGGAGGGACAAGCCTCAAATAGACCTCCATTTTCAATGGATCAGATTATACTTATTGGAAAACTAGAATGAGAATATACATGCATTCTATTGATTACAACTTGTGGAAAGTAGTTGATAAAGGTCCATATATTCCTTCGATTATGGTTAATGGTATTTCCATCCCAAAGCTCAAAGAGGATTAGGATGAAAATGACATTAAACAATCCGAGATTAATGCGAAAGCAATGAATCTCCTCTATTGTACATTAGATCCTAGTGAATTCAATGGGATATCTACTTGCACATCTACCAAGGAAATATGGGACATACTTGAAGTTACCCATGAAGATACCGATCAAGTGAAAAATACTAAAGTGAACATGTTAGTGCACACATATGAACGGTTCCGAATGGAACCTGATGAGTCTATCACTGATATGTACACTAGACTTACAAATATTGTAAATGGAATGAGAAGTTTAGAAAAAATGTCTAATGCTGATCTTGTCAACAAAATCCTCAGGTCACTTTCAACATCATGCGATCCGAAGGTAACCGCCATCCAAGAAGCTAAAGATGTTGACAAGCTATCATTGGAGCAGCTGGTATGATCGCTCATGACTTTTGAGCTAAATTTGAAGCAAAAATCTATATATATGGATAAGAAGAAAAAGAGGATTGCATTCAAATCTACCATACAAGAAGAATCCTCAATTGATGAATCCGAAGAAAAAGATGAAGATGAAAGTGAAGAAGCACTTATTGCAAAAAAATTTAGAAGATTCATGAAGAGAAGAAAGTTCCCTTACAAGAAGAAGTTCCAAACAACTAGAGAAGGGAAAAGAGAAAGAAAAAGAAAGAGAAAAGGAAAAGGAGAAGGAGATACCTACATGCTTCGAGTGTACGAAGCTGGGACACTATAAATTTGACTGCCCTCTCCTAAAAAAGTCAAGGAAAAAGCTAAGGAAGAAAGCTATGATGGCCACATTGAGTTATAGTGAGGACTCCAGTTTAGAAGAAGAACAAGCTGAAATTGCAAACTTATGTCTCATGGCACATCAAGAGCAAGAAGAGGTAAATTCTGATATAGAAATAGATTTTACTTTTGATGAATTAAGAAATACTTTTGATGAATTAATGCATGATTACAAACTGATTTTATCTGAAAATAGAAAATTGAAAAAGCATGCAAATAGTTTTTCATGTGAAAACAATTCTTTATTAAATAAAATTAGTGATTTGAAAACTAAACTAGATATTTTAGAAAAGAAAAATAATGCTTTAATAATGGAAAATGATATTTTAAAAAGATCCAAAACTATTATTTCAAATGGTAATCTTTTGAAGAAAACAAGGATTTAGAATTGAAAAATGCAAAGTACAAAAATGAGCTTGACAAAATGAAACCTTTTATTGAAAAGTTTACCTATAGCTCAGAAAAATTAAACCTTCCTTTAAACAGCCAAAGAGCAGCTTTTAACAAAGCAGGATTAGGTTATAGACCACATAGACAATAAAAGTATTTTAAAAACTTTTTTGTACCTGCATCATCTAGCATAACATATTTTTCATGCAAGAAACAAGGTCATAAATCTTTTCAATGTAATATAAGAAAAATTAATATTCATAGAAAAGTTTGGGTTCCAAAAGGAACCAATTTAAGTGCTAACCCTAAAAGACTCAAGTTGGCTTGGGTACCTAAAAACAAAGCTTGATTCGTATTGCAGGTGTGTCTTGCAACCAAGGAAAATAAAAGATTATGGTATCTTGATAGTAGTTGCTCAAGGTACATGATGGAAGATGTGAAGCAATTTATCTCTCTTGAAGCAATGAATGGAGGGCGTGTGACCTTCGGGAATAATGGTAAAGAAAAAATCATTAGTATTGGTAAGGTTCACATTACTCCTTCTACATGTATTAGTAATATACTTTTCGTTGAAAGTTTGAAGCATAATCTTTTAAGTATTAGTCAATTTTACGATAAAGATTTTTAAGTTATTTTTAAATCATCTTATTGCATGATTGCTAGTCCGGATAAAAATGGAGTACAATTCATTGGAAAAAGGCATGGTAATATTTATTTGGTAGATTTGATGATCTATCTTTGCCTAATGGAGAATACCTAGTTGCAATGAATTCTACTAAAGATAAGGCTAGTTGGCTTTAGCATAGAAGACTAGGTCATGCTAGTATGTATTTACTTTCAAAACTTTGCAAAAAGAATTTAGTAAGAGATTTACCAGAACTTAGATTTGAAAAAGATAGAGTTTGCCAAGCATGTCAATTTAGAAAATAAGTTAAAACTTCTTTCAAGCCTAAAGATTTTGTAACTACTAGTAGGCTACTAGAACTACTTCATATGGATCTCTTTGGACCAACTAGAACATCAAGTCTAGGAGGCAAGAGATATGGATTAGTCATAGTGGATGATTTTTCAAGATTTACATGAATTTTCTTTCTAGCACATAAAGATGAATCATTTTTCTGCTTTTATAAAGTTTTATCAAAAAGTCTCAAATGAAAAAGGTGTTTCAGTTATTTGCATTCACAGTGATCATGGAACTGAATTTGAAAATCAAGATTTTGAAAATTTTTATAATAAAAAAGGAATAGAACATAATTTTTTTGCACCTAGGACACCTCAGCAGAATGGGGTAGTAGAAAAAAAAATCATACTTTGGAAGAAATGGACGCACTATGCTTTATAAAAATGATTTACCAAGATATTTTTGGGCTGAAGTTATTAATACTGCATGTTACATTTTGAATCGAGTTTTAATCCGTCCTATTTTAAAGAAAACTCCTTATAAACTTTAGAATCAAAGAAAACCAACTTTAAAATATTTTCGAGTTTTTGGTTGTCAATGTTTTATCTTAAATAATGGGAAAGACAATCTTGAAAAATTTGATGCCAAGTTTGATGAAGGTATCTTTCTAGGATACTCTACATCAAGCAGGGCATACAGAGTTTTTAATAAAAGAACCCTAGTTGTAGAGGAGTCTGTACATATTGTTTTTGAAGAATCTACTAACAAATCCTCCAGAAAAGAGGATACTTCTGATGCATGTGTAGGTGTTGATAAGTTACAAAAGTTGACTTTGAATGATCAACCTTCTCAACAAAGTGAAGAAGATCAAGACAAATGTGAGAAAGATGAAGACACTCAAAAGCACCAAAATCTACCTAAGGAGTGGAGGTATGCTCATGGACATCCTAAGAAATTAATCCTAGGTGATCCATCTAAAGGGGTAAGAACTCGAGCTTCAATTAGAAATGAATATGATTATATAGCTTTTGTTTCTCAAGTAGAGCATAAATATTTGGAAGATGCTGAAAAAATCCTAACTGGATAAATGCTATACAAGATAAATTAATTCAGTTTGATAGAAATGATATTTGGACATTAATAAAATGACCATCTAATGTTTTTATTATTAGCACTAAATGAGTGTTTAGGAATAAGTTAGATGAAAATGTAATTGTTGTTAGAAATAAAGCTAGGCTAGTTACCAAAGGCTACAATCAGGAGGAAGGAATTGATTTTGATGAAACTTTTGCTTCTGTTGCTAGACTTGAGGTAATTAGATTACTACTAGCATTTGCTTGTTTCATGAATTTCAAACTCTTTCAAATGGATATTAAAAGTACTTTTCTAAATAGTTTCATAACATAAAAAAATTTTATTGAACAACCGCCTGGATTTGAAAATCACGCACATCCTGATTATGTTTTTAAATTGTACATGGCACTTTATGATTTAAAGCAAGCACCTCAAGCCTGGTATGAAAGACTCAGCAAATTTCTGATTGAAAATAAATTTTCTAGAGGCCATATTGATAAAACTTTCTTTCTAAAGAAGAAAAATGATGATTTATTAGTAGTGCAAATCTATGTTGATGATATTATTTTCGGTGCTACTAATGAAATTATTTGTCAAGAGTTTGCTAAGCTAATGCAGGATGAGTTCGAGATAAGCATGATGGGAGAACTCAATTTCTTTCTCAGACTCCAAATCAAGCAAATCAAAGATGGAATCTTCATCAACCAAGCTAAGTATACAAGAAAAATTCTAAAGAAGTTTGGGATGGAGACTACTAAGTTAATAGGTACACCTATAAGCCCCTCTTGTAAACTTGATAAAGATGAGCATGGTAAATCTATAGATCAAAAATTATACAGAGGTATGATTGGCTCTTTATTATACTTAACTGCTAGTAGACCAGATATAATGTTCAGTGTATGCATGTGTGCTAGATATCAGTTGAACCTAAGGAATCACATATATTGGCTGTTAAGCGCATAATTAGATATCTGTCTGGTATAATTGATATTGAATTATGGTATTCTAGAGATTCATCTGCTAAATTAATTGAATATTCTGATACTGATTTTGCTAGATGTAAATTAGATAGAAAAAGTACTAGTGGAACTTGCCAATTTCTTGGAGTTAACTTAATCTCCTTGTTCAGCAAGAAACAAACTTCAGTTGCACTATCCACAGCTGAAGCTGGTATATTGCAGCAGGAAGTTATTGTACTCAAATTTTATGGATTAAGCAATAACTTGAAGATTTTGGAATCAAGTTAACAGTACACCTATAAAATGTGATAATACCAGTACTATTTGCTTGACTAAAAATCCTGTTCAACATTCTAGGAGTAAACACATTGAAATTAGACATCATTTTATTAGAGATCATGTTGAAAATAATGATGTTGTGCTTGAATTTATTTATACTGAATTGAAATTAGCTGATATTTTAACTAAAACTCTCCAAGAAGATTAGTTCAGTATGATTAGAAGAGAACTCGGGATCATTAATCATTTTGATTGAGAATTTTCCTCTCTTTGACCAATAAAAGATCAAATTTGACATCAATCATATTCAATTATCTTTAATTTGATTGAATTTCCAGTGATTTTAATCTGCCTATCATTTTCTGGATTTTCGGTTTTAAGCCATTGTGTCGACACCTTTAGTGTCGACACCTTCATGTGTCGACACATGGACCTATGTCGTGAGTCGACACATGAACAGCAGAAGACCGAGAATAAAGACCGTCTCAGTCATTTTCTTTGGCATTTTCCTTTCAAATTAGTGCCGACATATGCCCTAGAATAGTTCCAACCACCGTTTCCCTCCAAATCTCGCCAAAAACCCCCTCAAATTCCCGTTTTGGACAATTTTTGGTTCGGTTTTGCTACTTTTCTCCCTTGGATTTTTCGTTTTGGGCTAATTGAAATCCTAGTTCCCTCCTTTTAGTGTTCAATCCGTGATTTAGAGGAATGGGACCTAGAAAGCAGGTTGTCCATCATCCTCGGTCATCTAATCAAGAAGAAAAGCGAAGAACCAAAGCAAGACATGAAGCTAGAGCTCCAGATCCACCTATTCGACCACTATTCACTGCTTCTAGTCGAATGAGCTTGAAGACGGTTGTCGGAGGACGCCGTGTGGATTTTGATTTTGTCGACCTGCAGCATTTCAAGATAGGTCAGTGGATTAGAGATGCTGGTCTGACATCATTCTATTCTCTAAGTGAGATACTATCCAGGGCTCATACGAGAGTTCTACGGATCTTTAGCCCGTGGGAGTGATGGTTGGCTAGCTCAAGTCAGAGGCAGGGATATCCCCATGACTTCAGCGATATTGAGTAGGGTATGGGATATTCCTATGACTAGTTCAGTAGTTGATAGTTTGATTGACAGAGTGAGTGGACTCCAGTGTATATTTGAGTCAGATATTTTGCCTGAGGGAGCCACTATTTCTGCATCCTGACTCATTGCTGAGATAAGACTTCTACATCACATTGTCGCCCGGATTCTTCTACCAAAGACCGGTCGCTTTGATTATATCACAGAGAAAGAGCTGCTCATCATGGTCTCTTTGGTACAGCATACACCCGTCTGCCTTTCGGTGCTCATGATACATCAGATGATGGAGGCTTCGACTAGTCAGAGACTTTGTTTACCTTACGGGATGGGGATAACACTGCTATTTAGAGAGTATGGTGTGAGCTTTGATGATGAGCCCTTCCGGATGCTTCTACATACTGATGTCTATGACATCAGGTCATTACATCAGATGGGATATCAGCTGTTTAGAGGCCAGTGGAGATGCAGAGTATCTGGACAGGCCGATGATAGAGATGTTGGGATTCCTATGCACCGCAGCGGAAGTGTAATTTCAAAATGATGAAATTTGCACCATAATCTCTTAGCCAAGATATCCTTATTCAGGATTAAAACATATACTAAACATATAAACATACATTGTTAGAATTAGAGTACCAACCTGTAATCGCTAATTCCAACAAAGTTGATGTTGAAGGGGCTGATTGAATTCACCAGGCGTCCAAGTGTCCGCCCTCCGATGGTGATCCATACAGAGCAGTGATCAAGACAACTCTATCTTCTTTTAAATGGTTCCTTCTATTGAGATCTTCTTCCTAGAACTCAATTGCTTGGACTATGGCTTGAATTCCTCCACACAAAAAGCTTGCCTCCCTTTCCTTGACCTCTTCTCCTCCTTCCACTAAGACCTTGGCCCTTTAGACACCCTTGTCTTGAAGAAAAGACCTTGTCCTAAGAGGACATAGGCTTGTCTTAAGTTGGAGGAGAAATTAAGACAATGATGTCTTAATGTAAGAAAGAAAGAAACAAATCAGAACTCCTTTCTTTCCTTTACCGTCGGAGACTTTTACTTTTATTCTTGTTCAGTAGCAGAGTTTCGACAGAGGTTTACTCTGTAAAGGAAACATTGCAAGAGCAAGAAAAAATAAAAGAGTCTTCAAGAGAGGAAGAAAGAAAAAGATTAACCCTGTTCTGATTTTCCCGACCCTTTAAATAATTCTCAGATAGGCGCCTACACACCTCTCCGTAAACACTTTCTCACGCCCTTCTCAATTTCTCACGCCCCATCCTCCCATCTCACGGCCTTCCAGATTAAATGCCATGGCTTTTCTTAAAGGAAAAACCGCGGTGTTTAAAAAAGAAAGGGATCGCGACTTTTCATCTCCGAAGAGATGTTATTTCGCGCGCCCAGGAGGAAACAACGACTTTTGTCTTTCTTAAAAGACTTCCAGCCGTTGGATTCCCATCCAAAGGGAGGTATATGAGGCGCTAATGACTAAGAAAGGAGGCTGCCCCAAATAAAATCATCGGAGATTTAAGTGGGGTGCGCCAAGAGTCCATGCGCCATGGACTCTTCCAAATGGCGCGCCAAGAGTCCATATGCGCATGGACTCTTGGCATTTGGCGTGAAATAGCAAGGGGGCGGGTGGGGAGGCTAGCCAAGTTACATGGCTAGCCAATAGGGTTAGCCATAATCCTATTTTCACAATTAAGGTCTAATTAGGTCCAATTAGAACCCAATTTGAACCAATCCGGAACCCTAATTCGAATCCGATTCGAATAGAAGCTAGGGTTTGCAACACCTGCTAGAGTGTTATCCTGCAAAGATGATTTAATTCCAAATTAAACTTTTGATCAATCCTCTTAAGTGTGTGACCCATTGGGTTCCACATCTAGCCAGCAGTGGGTTCGAATACAAGTTGACCTAATTTGATTAGAACTCTTTCTAATCGATTTAGGTCAAACCGGGCTTACCCGATTCGATCAATTAGGACTCTTCCTAATAAGTGATCTTCGAACTTGATCAACCCACAAGACAAGATTGACGTCTAGCAACGTGTCATGTCTATCCAGAAGATATGGAAATTCTGGTGAAATACCAAAATTACCCTTCAGTAGAGAGTTACCGTACAATTAAATCTTTCGATCAGCCTGCACCCAAAATATAACTATAGATATGGATATATGTCAAATCCAATATTATATTTATTTCTAGCTCAATCTTATATCGATGATTCAATTATCTTGATATTAGAAACCATCTCTAATATCTTTACTTTGATCAAAGATTTCCTGAATCATCATCCGATTGTTAACTAGCTGGATGCAATTTCCTCTTACTAAGAGTGATCGATTCCTTGTTGACCTACTCATTACCTTCATATCCAATTCACCATTCCCAGTATCAATCATGTGCATGACTCAGTGTCATGATTAGGATTGAACCAAAGAATGGGTTCATGTACATAAGGTACTTATGGCAGTCTCAGGTCAAAAGATTATTTGTACCACTCCCACTATGAGAACCTTCTATTGACATGTAGCTAAGACTCCATTAGATGTTCTCAAGTTGGATCATATCAGTGAACTCATTCTCCAATGAGCATCCACATCCCAGTATTAGTGTCATACACAAGTGACCGTGAGAGCAGTCACCCTTTCCAGTATACATGGGATGTGCTAGTCTTACCGGAAAACCCTGATCCCCTACTCAGGGTTCCTTTGACTAGGAATACTTTAGATTAAGATTTTAAGATTTTAGGTCTCACTGGTATGATCTCATCATAACCCTAAAATCATGGTTCATCATATAGTATAAACACAGCGTATGATGGAAAAATAATGCCTTTATTTAGAAAATTGTCAATTACAATGGTTTGGGAGATACAACATAGATTGGCTTGTTGGGCATATCCCTTTCAATCTTCCACTTGCACTAAAGCCAATCGCCTTTAAATCTTAATCCCATACACTCGAGGTGGTGATCAAAATCTCGCTGTGGTAGAGCCTTAGTGAACGGGTCTGCTACATTGTTCTTTGTATCAACTCTATTTATGTAGACATCTTGTCTTTCTACTATTTCTCGGACGAGATGGAAGCGTCTCAGAATATGCTTGGACTTATGATGAGCTCTTGGTTTCTTAGCTTGAGCAACAGCCCCAGTGTTGTCACAGTAAAGTGGCACTGGGTTTTCAATTTCAGGAACAACACCCAACTTGTGATGAACTTCTTCATCCAGACTGCTTCCTTGGCGGCTTCACTAACAGCTATGTATTCTGCCTCTGTGGTTGAGTCAGCTACAGTCTGCTGCTTGGTACTCTTCCAACTCACTGCTCCACCATTTAGGGTAAAAACATATCCCGAAATGGATTTGCTATCATCAGGGTCTGATTGAAAACTAGAATCAGAATAAGCTTCTAGTTTAAGATCAGAACCACCATAAACCAAAAAAATATCCTTAGTCCTTCTTAGGTACTTAAGAATATTTTTAACTGCTTTCCAATGATCCTCTCCTGGATCAGCCTGAAACCTACTGACAATGCCTAAAGCATATGACACATCAGGCCTGGTACATAACATGGCATACATTATGGACCCTATTGCCAAAGCATAGGGTATAGAATTTATTCTATTTCTTTCTTCAGGTGTCTTAGGAGACATCCTTTTAGAAAGATGTATGCCTTGACTCATAGGAAGATAACCTCTTTTACTTCCTTCCATGCTGAATCTTTTCAGCACTAAGTCAATGTACCTAGATTGGAATAAACCTAGCATCCTCTTAGATCTATCTCTATAGATCTTAATACTTAGTATATAGGATGCTTCTCCCCAATCTTTCATGGAAAACTGGTTTGATAGCCAAACCTTGACTGATTGCAACATTGGGATATCATTTCCAATGAGGAGTATGTCATCTACATACAGAACCAAGAAGACTATGGCACTCCCACTAGTCTTCTTATAAACACAGGGTTCATCCACATTTTTGATAAAACCAAACTTTTTAATAGTTTCATCAAAGCGGAAGTTCCAACTCCTGGAAGCTTGCTTTAATCCATAAATGGATTTCTTTAGCTTGCATACTTGATTAGGTTTATTTTTTGAAATAAAACCTTCTGGCTGTGACATGTAGACTTCTTCCTCAAGGAAACCATTGAGGAATGCAGTCTTTACATCCATCTGCCATATCTTATAATCATGGTATGCTGCTATAGCAAGTAAAATCCGAATTGATTTGAGCATGGCAACAGGTGAGAATGTTTCATCATAATCAATTCCCTGTTTTTGTCTAAAACCTTTAGCCACTAATCTGGCTTTATAGGTTTCAACTTGGCCATCAGCCCAAATCTTTTTCTTATAGACCCATTTGCACCCAATAGGACTAACACCCTCTGGTGCATCAACCAAAGACCATACTTGGTTTACATACATAGAGCCTATTTCGGATTCCATGGCTTCTTGCCATTTATCTGAATCAGTACTCAAGATAGCTTCCGTATAGGTCAGAGGTTCATCATTTTGAATGACTTGGGCTTCATTATTTTCAATAATAAACCCATACCTCTCAAGTGCCCATGGCACTCTATCAGACCTATGGGGAGGAGTTTTGTGTTCTGGTTCTGTCCTAACTATATGTTCTAATGGTTGAGAATTGTCTATCTGTGTTTCTTGTACTTCTCCAAGTTCAATAGTTCTATCATTGCCCTTTTCTAAAATGAACTCCTTTTCTAGAAAAGTGGTATGCCTGCTGACAAAAATCTTTTGTTCAGTAGGATGGTAGAATAGATATCCTCTACCTTCTCTAGGATATCCTACAAATAGATATTTATCCGCTCTAGGTTCCAACTTATGTCCAAAATTTCTTTTAACATAAGCTGGACATCCCCATACCTTGAAATATTTAAGATATGGTTTCTTTCCACTCCAAATTTTATATGGAGTACTAACAACGGATTTAGAAGGTACCTTGTTCAGAATGTAAACAGCAGTTTCTAGGGCATGACCCCAGAAGGAAATGGGTAAATTTGTGAAGCACATCATGGATCATACCATATCTAATAAGGTACGATTCCTCCTTTCAGCTATACCATTTAGCTGTGGTGTATAAGGAGGGGTCCATTCAGAAAGAATTCCATTAACTTTAAGATAGTCTAAAAACTCCGTGGATAAGCATTCTCCTCCTCGATCATAACGAAGAACTTTAATACTTTTCCCGGTTTGTTTTTCGACCATACTTTGATACTCCTTAAATTTATCAAAGGCTTCAGATTTATGTTTCATAAGATACACATATCCGAACCTAGATAAATCATCTGTAAAAGTGATAAAATATGAGTATCCTCCTTTGGCCTGAGTTGTCATTGGACCACATACATCAGTATGTATAAGTCATAATAACTCAGTTGACCTTTCTCCATGTCCTGTGAATGGAGTTTTGGTCATCTTACCCATGAGACATGATTCGCAAGTTCCTAATGATTCATACTCATAAGGATCAAGAAATTTTTTCTTGTATAACTTGCTTATCCTAGACTCATTAACATGACCAAGTCGATGATGCCAAAGTAAAGTATCATTAAAGTCTTTTCTTTTCCTTTTAGTATTGACATGAAAAATACTATCATTGGAAGAAAGAGTTAAGATCCCATTGCTAAATATGCCAGAACAAATAATTTTATTAGATAACATTATCGAGCAACCAGTGCTCGTTACATCCATTACATATCCTTGTTTTAATAACAAAGGAATAGATATAATGTTCCTAATAATCTTTGGCATATAGTAATAATTTTCTAACTCCAAGATCTTCCCTAAAGACAACTTCAGAATGTAGGTCCCTACAGCTTCTGCTTGGATGATATCACCACTAGCACCGTAGAGATTGAAGTCGCCTTCCTTCAATACTTTAAGCTTCTGGAGGTCCTGCAAAGATTTGCATATATGGTAACCACAAGCGGTATCCAATACCCAAGTATTTGATATAGACGAATTTAATGTCAATATAGTATGTATCTCATACATACCTTTTGGTGCATCTGATGCACCAGGCTTCATAGTTGCAAGGTAAGCCTTGCAATTCCTTTTCCAATGTCCTGCTTTGCCGCAAAAGAAACAGGTTGACTGTTTTGAGGCCTTCTTTCATTTCTTATTCTTATTGATGCCACCCTTAGGATTTAGCCTCCTACTAAAATCCTTTTTGCCTGATTTCTTCTTATTGGTCTTATCAACAAGAAGAAGTGGAGCCTTTTCTTTCTTAATGTGGCTCTCTGCTGTTTTTAACATATTTAACAGCTCAGGCAAGGAAGTGTTCAGTTTGTTCATGTGATAATTCAAGACAAACTGAGAAAATGACTCTGAGAGTGATTGCAGGATTATATCCTGATTCAGCTCCCATCCATAATAAACCCTAATTGACCCAATCCGGTGATTAAGTCAATTACCTTCAGGACATGATCCTGTACGGATGTACCCTCTGTCATCCTAGCACGGAATAACTGCTTAGATATTTCGTATCTAGTAGTTCTGCTTTGTTCTCCATAAAGCTCTTTTAAATTAAGCATTATGGATTGAGTATCCATGCTTTCATGCTGCCTCTGTAACTCATTGGTCATAGAGGCCAGTATGATACACTTGACAGTGAGGGAGTCATTCTGCCACATTTTGTATGTGGCCATATCTTCCTGTGTGGCATCATCCCCTAGTGGATTAAGACTAGGGGTATCAAGAATATAAGAAAGTTTTTCTGAACTCAGTACAATCTTTAAGTTTCTCAACCAGTCCACATAGTTTGGACCAGTCAATTTGTTGGTATCTAAGATGCTTCTCAGTGATAATGAAGATGCCATTTATCTACATTTAATAAAGAACAATACATAAGCAAACAACCATGAAATGACTTACATAATTAAATTAGGTCTTCAATTTAATTATGTCTCCCACTATTTTATCAAAAATCATAGCCCTCACTATGATAATCGAGAAGAACCCTGATCGGTTTTTCTTAGTAAGATTGAGATCCTAATAACTTATAAAAGATCTTGCAAATAACACAACAAATCTTTTATAAGCTTAAAGGTAGGAAACTCTTCCAATTATATCTCATATAATTCTCAAAAATAACTTGGCCTCTAGAACATTATAAGTCTTGCAGAAAATACAACAAACCATAATATTCTAGTTAAGTCAAGACCCTTTCATTTCTATACAGTCATTATTCAAATATAATGCCCTTGCAGATAACACAACAAGGCATTATACTGAATATACTGTAAGCATATCTTTGCACTATACCAATATTATGTCAATCACCCTATTAGGTCTTGCAGATAACACAACAAACCTAATGTAGTTCATAACACAATAATGATCCATCATGAAGGAAGGCCAATATATATAGCATTTTTTAACACTAAGCATTTAAGTCAAGATTTAAATATAATCAAATCGGCCAGGCAAGTGGAAGAGATGTGGGAGTCCCCCCGTTGCTTTCCTAGACACCAATAAAAATTGGCCAGGTCAGTCAACGGAACAAATTAAAAATCGCGATTCTCTTTACCTTCCCAGAACCACCTTTCTAGACACCGAATGATCAATTGTTCATCATGACTAGTGATGCTTATTAGTTAAATATACTATGACTTAATATAATTTTAAGAAAAGGGCTTTATAAAATTGCCAGCACATTCTTATAGAACATATCACACAGATAGAAAAAAATATGTGCTAAGTGTGTCATCATACTAGGACAACCATTTACCATATAATGGATCCACCATTATGCCAGGGCAACCTTATTTCAGTATGATGACTTCAAAACTAATTATATCTCTATAATAATTAGAGTTTGAGTGGAAAAACTCTAACTAGTGGCATACACCAAAACATATTTGCAACAAAAATATGCTAAGTGTTATCAGCATTCAAGGATTTAAAAAAAAAACTAACATGCAACACTACATCAAAACCACATAAAATTTTCATATGTTTTAACTGTAATAAGGGTGGCTCTAAGACCACTGTTGGGATTCCGATGCACCGCAACGGAAGTATAATTTCAAAATGATGAAATTTGCACCATAATCCCTTAGCCAAGATCTCCTTATTCAGGATTAAAACATATATTAAACATATAAACATACATTGTTAGAATTAGAGTACCAACCTGTAATCGCTAATTCCAACAAAGTTGATGTTGAAGGGGCTGATTGAATTCACCAGGCGTCCAAGTGTCCGCCCTCCGATGGTGATCCACACAGAGCAGTGATCAAGACAACTCTATCTTCTTTTCAATGGTTCCTTCTATTGAGATCTTCTTCCTAGAACTCAATTGCTTGGACTATGGCTTGAATTCCTCCACACAAAAAGCTTGCCTCCCTTTCCTTGACCTCTTCTCCTCCTTCCACTAAGACCTTGGCCCTTTAGACACCCTTGTCTTAAAGAAAAGACCTTGTCCTAAGAGGACATAGGCTTGTCTTAAGTTGGAGGAGAAATTAAGACAATGATGTCTTAATGTAAGAAAGAAAGGAACAAATCAGAACTCCTTTCTTTCCTTTACCGTCGGAGACTTTTACTTTTATTCTTGTTCAGTAGCAGAGTTTCGATAGAGGTTTACTCTGTAAAGGAAACAATGCAAGAGCAAGAAAAAATAAAAGAGTCTTCAAGAGAGGAAGAAAGAAAAAGATTAACCCTGTTCTGATTTTCCCGACCCTTTAAATAATTCTCAGATAGGCGCCTACACACCTCTCCGTAAACACTTTCTCACGCCCTTCTCAATTTCTCACGCCCCATCCTCCCATCTCACGGCCTTCCAGATTAAATGCCATGGCTTTTCTTAAAGGAAAAATCACGGTGTTTAAAAAAGAAAGGGGTCGCGACTTTTCATCTCCGAAGAGATGTTATTTCGCGCGCCCGGGAGGAAACAGCGACTTTTGTCTTTCTTAAAAGACTTCCAGCCATTGGATTCCCATCCAAAGGGAGGTATATGAGGCGCTAATGACTAAGAAAGGAGGCCGCCCCAAATAAAATCATCGAAGATTTAAGTGGGGCGCGCCAAGAGACCATGCGCCATGGACTCTTCCAAATGGCGCGCCAAGAGTCCATATGCGCATGGACTCTTGGCATTTGGTGTGAAATAGCAAGGGGGTGGGTGGGGAGGCTAGCCAAGTTATATGGCTAGCTAATAGGGTTAGCCATAATCCTATTTTCATAATTAAGGTCTAATTAGGTCCAATTAGAACCCAATTTGAACCAATCCGGAACCCTAATTCGAATCCGATTCGAATAGAAGCTAGGGTTTGCAACACCTGCTAGAGTGTTATCCTGCAAAGATGATTTAATTTCAAATTAAACTTTTGATCAATCCTCTTAAGTGTGTGACCCATTGGGTTCCACATCTAGCCAGCAGTGGGTTCGAATACAAGTTGACCTAATTTGATTAGAACTCTTTCTAATCGATTTAGGTCAAACCGGGCTTACCCGATTCGATCAATTAGGACTCTTCCTAATAAGTGATCTTCGAACTTGATCAACCCACAAGACAAGATTGACGTCTAGCAACGTGTCATGTCTATCCGGAAGATATGAAAATTCTGGTGAAATACCAAAATTACCCTTCAGTAGAGAGTTACCGTACAATTAAATCTTTCGATCAGCCTGCACCCAAAATATAACTATAGATATGGATATATGTCATATCCAATATTATATTTATTTCTAGCTCAATCTTATATCGATGATTCAATTATCTTGATATTAGAAACCATCTCTAATATCTTTACTTTGATCAAAGATTCCCTGAATCATCATCCGATTGTTAACTAGCTGGATGCAATCTTCTCTTACTAAAAGTGATCGATTCCTTGTTGACCTACTCATTACCTTCATATCCAATTCACCATTCCCAGTATCAATCCTGTGCATGACTCAGTGTCATGATTAGGATTGAACCAAAGAATGGGTTCATGTACATAAGGTACTTATGGCAGTCTCAGGTCAAAAGATTATTTGTACCACTCCCATTATGAGAACCTTCTATTGACATGTAGCTAAGACTCCATTAGATGTTCTCAAGTTGGATCATATCAGTGAACTCATTCTCCAATGAGCACCCACATCCCAGTATTAGTGTCATACACAAGTGACAGTGAGAGCAGTCACCCTTTCCAGTATACATGGGATGTGCTAGTCTTACCGGAAAACCCTGATCTCCTACTCAGGGTTCCTTTGACTAGGAATACTTTAGATTAAGGTTTTAAGATTTTAGGTCTCACTAGTATGATCTCATCATAACCCTAAAATCATATCCCTAATCTATGGGGTTCATCATATAGTATAAACACAGCGTATGATGGAAAAATAATGCCTTTATTTAGAAAATTGTCAATTACAATGGTTTGGGAGATACAACATAGATTGGCTTGTTGGGCATATCCCTTTCAAGAGATGAGGATGCTACTGAGGAGGAGCATATATTCTCCGGCAAGGCACCTCTTCCAGAGATTCAGCCTGAGCCAACAGCGCAGCCGAGTCTGCTTCTCAATCTGAGCTAGCTACATAGCCTCAGCCTCAGCCAGCTCAATCAGATGCTCCAGCAAATTTAGAGTCTATTAGACAGAGTTAGTCTCATAAAGACAGACATCATGATTGTTCGACAGTGACTTGATAGCTTTATCATGGAGATGAGAGACAGCCATAGAGGATTGAGTGATAGCATCGCCGCTATTTTATCTGCACTATCCAGACTCTCTTCTCAGAGTGTTCCAGTTTCTGCTCCAGCTCCACCTACCCCAGCACCAGTGTTGGATGATAGTGATGATGATGATGATGAAGAGACTAACTCTGATGGTTTCGACTTTCTAGACTTGATATCAGAGCCAGAGGCAAAGGTGACAGCAGACTTATCTAGGAGTCCCATTCGAGATCCTTCCAGTTCACCCATTCAGACTCCTGTTCTGTCCTCTCCACCATCTAAAACTGATGATCATACTGCTATACCTATTCTTTCACCTGTTATTGATTCACCTATCATTGATACCCCCATCATTGATACTCCTACTGTTGACTCACCGATTACAGATATACCTATTATTTCTTCAGCTGATACGCCTATCGTCGATATGCCTATCATTTCTTTAACTGATACACCGATTCTTGATTCACCTGTAGTTGATACAACTATAGTTCATACATCTTCTCTTATCCGAGAGCTAGGTTTTTACATACCTGGTTTTCATTATCTTGATTTCGGTCCATCATTTGATCGTACACCGCATTCGACAGTTGTAGAGACTGTCACTCTGATCTACTCTGTTCCTACTGATGACATAGCCTCCACCTCTTCTACTTCAGCTAGAGGTAGGACATATGTTCAACGCAGAGGACGTGGTCGTCGTACTCCTTCATGATCGACTAGGATCCGTCTTCGTGATCTCAGATCGATGTGGCCCCGAGCTCGTGCTTTCACTGACACTAGACTAATTGAGATCGGATCTTCAGAGAATGAGGATGAGGATTAGGATACTTTTTATGTTTAGTTAGTTTACTTTTCTGCACTTTTTATATGTTTTGATGTTCTCTTTATGTACAAATTCTGACATTGTATGAAATATTATGTTGTACTGATATCATGTTATGAATTCAAATGAATGAAATGCATCAATTTCCTTCAGTACTTTATTGTCTTCATTTATGAATGATTGAATGAATTATTATGTTATACTTCAATGTTTTATCTTGAATGACTTACTTATTCTTCCTTTCTTCCTTTTTAATGATAACAAAAAGGGAGAGTAATAAGACTAAAGTATAAATATGTAAATTTCTTTGATTCCTTTGTGTTTGAAAAATTGAAAACTCTTTTGAAATTTGTTTGAGCTTGAGTTGAAAATTCTTTGCAAAATTCATTAAGTAAGGGGGAGCAATACTTCCTTTGTATTGAAAATCAATTTTTAAATTGAATTTCATGTCAAATCTTTTCTTTAAATGTTTAAAAAGATGTTTACAAATTCTTTTACAAATCATCTATTCAGGGGGAGTCTAGTCTATTGCTGAATTTGTCTCACCTGAATATGTTTTCTTTTAGAGTATCACGATACATAACTCTATCTCTTATATATTCCAAGCTCTGATACTCTTAGCCATTATAATGCTCTTACTCTGATACATCTTTTCAATATTGCAATTGTTCTGATATACCTATTGTAATTAGCTCTTCGCACCTTAAAAAGTTTTTTTGAAAGCTTTTTATGCAATTTATACTTAAAGATTTTGTCATCATCAAAAAGGGGGAGATTGTTGACTCCGTTATTGATTTTGATAATAAGCAAAATGGTTAAGTATAAGTTGAGTACTAATAATTTCTTTAAAGTGTGTTTTTATAGAAAAAGGTGCTCATCAATTTGAAAAATGTTGGTTGATTGAAGAAGTTCAAATTTAGATGAAAGATCTGCTCAAAGAAGACTTGGATAATTGAAGATTGCTTAAATGGATACTTGAGTTCAACACAGACTTGATTCAGCACAAGTTCAACTATTTATGTGAAGATCTCAGTGAAGTGTTGACTCAAAGTATCGACACATGACACAAAATATCGACACATGATAATGAAGTGTCGGCTCAAGCCGGTATGCAAAGAAAGTTTCAGTTGACATGGCTAAAGTGTCAGCACATGGACTTGAAGTGTTGATTCAAAGTGTCGACACATGGATCAGCTCATCGCCTGAGATTTTTTTGTCACAGAACTTGCTGAAGTTGCAGATCTGACTGAAGTGTCGACACATGGATGCTAAGTGTTGACTCAAAGTGTCGACTCACCTGATGAAGTGTCGACACATCTGAGATTTCCAAAAAGCTACATTGAAAACTTTTGAACTAGGTGTTGATTCAAGGAGTTCAAGTGTCGACATGAAGTGTCGACTCACAGCCTGAAGTGTCGACACATGGAGATCTGGAAACAGTAACGGCTAGTTTTTCAAATGCAGAACTCATCTTCCTTGGCTCCTAATGGCTAGTTTTTCGTGTCTAACGGCTAGAAACCATATTTGAGGCCTTGGAAAGGTATATATATGATTCAAATCAAAACAAAACACAAGAGGAAAGAGTGATTGGAAAAAGAACAAAAGAGAAAAAAAAGAGAGCATTCACTCCTATTCATTGAGTTCAACCACTTCCAAGCTAGAAGAAGCCTTCAAGCATTAAAGAGACTTCAAGAGCATTAAAGATCAAGCATTCTTGAGCAATTAAAGAAGCTTCATCAAGTTAAAAGCATCACAACAATGAGCTTCAAAGAGATACCCACTTTTTATTAGAAAACTTTTATTGTTTCTTTACTTCAAAACTATATTTGTTGTAAAGGTTCTTGGTTAGCCTATTGCAAAACCAAGGGAGGTTATTGGTGAGCCTTTGAAAATTAATTAGGTTCTTGGTTAGCCCGCAAAACTAAGTGAGGTTGGTGGTGAGCCTTGAAACCATTTAGGTTCTTGGTTAGCCCGTAAAACCAAGTGAGGTTTTGACTTGTGAGCCTTGTGAAAACAAGTCAGGTTTTGATTAGTAAGCCTGGAAAACTAATCAGCTGTAATCGGTTGAGATTATAGTGAATTTCCAAGTGGATCTTGGCAAGTGGATGTAGGTGCATTGGATAGCACCGAACCACTATACTTCTTTGTGTTTGTGATTGCTTGTATCTTTCATTTGCTCTTACTTTTATTACTTTATATGTTCACTGCACATTTACTTAAGAGTACTTCATTTGCATTCATAGTACTAGATTTAATTGTTGGATTGGATCACACACTCTTGCATTCCATCAAGTAATTTTTAAAGACCCAATTCACCCCCCCTCTTGGGTTGCTTACTGGGCAACACCCTTTGGCTCTTCGTCATGCGGCCTTACCCAGGTGGTGGGCATCTTCGCTGTTATGGCCGTCCGCAGGCTCCACGTCAGCGAATGTCGCCACACCGGTCCATGCCAGCGGATGTCACCATATCAGTATGTATATGTATATGTATATATATGTATATGTACATGTATGCATATGTACATGTATATATATTTGTATATGTATATATGTATATGTGTATATATATATGTATATGTATATGTATATGTATGTATGTATGTATATATGTATATATACATGCATATATACATACATACACACTGTTGTCGCTCGACCGCCATGGCCTGTAGCTGGAGACGACCTTAGACCCTGCCCTTGTCACTTGGGAACTGGCTCGCATGCCCGGACCTACAAAACAGAGGAGACCAGGGTCGGTGATCTTGGCAGGGGCACTCCGACGCTCAAGTCAGTGGCGATCCAGGAGAATAGATACTCCTGGTTGAGCCTCGCAGATGGACTCCACTTTATGAGGAGAAAATTATGTACTTGGAGAGTATGAATGGATTGAGAGTAGAGCAGGAGAAGTGGCAGCAAAGGAGTGTTTAAGCTAGATGGCTGTGTCCGTCGAGACCCTTTCGGTGAGTCTCCAGTAGCCTAGAGCACTTGGCCTCTCAGTTGCTCTCGTGTATGCCACCCCTTTCACCTGTTTATTTATTACTTACCTTTTTCTTGGAACCTTGGAAAACTCTTTTAAGCCAGGATGGCTGCACGTCGCCTATCTTGGGATCCTCTCCTCGCTTGCAGGCACGTGCAGTGATACTCCGTGCCATGCACAAGGTACCTTTCTCCATTTGTGATAGGGAACTACACCATGCGCTCTGACCCTCCCTCTGGTCGCTCCACTTTGGGAAACCTGGTAGAGCCTCGATCGGGGGGCAGCCATCCCCTGGATTTGAATCTCCTGGGCTGACTTCCTCTTTTCGGTGGCACAGACAGTCAGTCCAGAGCGCAGTGCCTCGATCGTGGGACCCCTTCCCTTTCGGTGTAAGTGGTAGCAGGGGCAATTATTGTGGCTTGGTAGGTGCCCCTCCGTGGTCCTTGGGCAGCTTACCACCGTTCAAGGAAAGCGACGATATCCCTCAACCACCGGTCCCCTCGTCCAAAGTGAGGCACCATTCAAGGAAGGCGATGACGTCCCTCAACCACCGGTCCCCTCATCCAAAGTGAGGCCGGTCCAGGGAGGACAAACTCGACTTTGGCCAGGGCGTCTCGACCTCGAGGGAGCCATCTATCGAAGGAGTCCGAAGAGAGCTGGAGCTCAACTTTGGCCAAGGCATCTCGACCTCAAGGGTGACACCTGGTAAAGGAGTCCGGGAAGAGCCAGAGCTCGACTTCAGCCAAGGTGTCTCAACCTCGAGGGAGCCACCTGGCAAAGGAGTCCGGGGAGAGCCGGAGCTCGACTTCGGCCAGGACGTCTCAACCTCGAGGGAGCCACCTGGCGAAGGAGTCCGAGGAGAGCTGGAGCTTGACTTCGGCTAGGGCATCTCGACCTCGAGGGAGCCACCTGATGAAGGAGTCCGAAAAGGGACGGAGCTTGACTTCGGCCAGGGCATCTCGACCTCGAGGGAGCCACCTGGTGAAGGAGTCCGGGGAGAGCCGGAGCTCGACTTCATCCAAGGCATCTTGACCTCGAGGGAGCCACCTGGCGAAAGAGTCCGAAGAGGGACGGAGCTCGACTTCGACCAGGGCGTCTCGACCTCGAGGGAGCCACCTGACGAAGGAGTCCGAGGAGAGTCGAAGCTTGACTTCGGCTAGAGCGTCTCGAGCTCGAGGGAGTCACCTGGCGAAGGAGTCCAAAGAGGGACATCCGACATGGCAGCTTCATCCGATGTGGCATCTGACTGGGTCTGACATGGGTTCTATGTCAGTAATCTCGCCATATCATTTGCCCCTCACTCCTAAGTCCCGTTGGCACACGACACTCGGGGCGAAGGGAGTAAATGTAGTGATGACGTGGAAAGGCCAAAATCTAGCACCATTATTGCCATAATCACTGGGCCTTGCAAGGCGGACCTCCAAGCCAATGCGAGGGTGACACGTGGACTCGTCCGAGGAGGCTTTATGGCTGATGCAGAGTTCGAAACGGTCACGAGCGAATCGAAGCGTTGCCCTTTGCCGATTGCTGACACATGGCGTAGATCCGACGGCGGTGACTCTAGGACGGTACGGTTGTGGTCTAGTCATTTTGAAAGAAAGGACAGTTCAATGAAAACACTTCCTCTTTCAAGTTCCTCGTGCCCGCTAGCGACCAGAGCCTTCTCTCTTCTCTCAGCCATCTTTTTCCTCCAAGGCTATCTAGGTTCGTCTTCTTTATTCTTCTTTTTCCTTTGGTTGGGTAGAGCTCATCTTCAAGGTTAGGATCTTCCCGGACTTCGTCCATCTCCTTTTTCTTCCATCTCTGTTCTTTCTCCTTCATCTTCTTCCTTGAGATGGCTCGTTGGGGTCGCAACTAGAGCGGGCACTAGGGCCAAAAGAAGTCGACAGGTTGAACCCACATCCTTGTGGATCACCTGTGAGTAAAACCCTGAACACAACCTATTTACCATGTAAATATTTTATTTTAAATTCTATTATTTTGGTTTAGTTAGGAAAAAGCCTTTTTACCAACTATAATTAGGATTGTGTTTATTTTGGGGTAAAACCCTTTTTACCAAGTTGAGTCGAAATTTCAATTGAGTCAAACACTATTTATCCAATTGGGATCTTAGTAGTCCAATTTAATTAGCCCTTTTTACCAACTTTAATTGAATTTTTGTTTGAAAGCCTAATTAAGTATGGTTGGTTCAATTAATTATTAGTTGGTTAAATCATGTGGTTAGTTATTCATTGAGTCCATATAATTAGTTAAGTCATTGAGTCCTGTATTACAAGAGGGGACCCAAGACAACATCCCATGTGCACCCAATTGAAGACTCAAGATAATCCATGTACTACCCCAAGTCATAACCTCTTCTTGGCACCATTTTTCAAGGATTTGGACATCAACACATGTCATGTTTGGACATGTCATTAGGACAACACTATTTGGTACTTCATCCAGGACAAGAACACGTGCCATGTTACTTTTGTTTGGACATCCAACATGCCATGTATTTTATTATTTTTGGTCGGCCAAAGGAAAGCAAGATTGGTGCCACTTAATATTAAGATAAGTAAAGCAGGAGGACTCCCTAAGATGGCGCCCTCCCACTCAAATGTTTCACGCCAACTTCAAGAGTTCTAGGAATTTTAATCACTTAGGGGAAGAAGGTTCAATGGTCTTCTACTTCAAGAGTTTCAAGTAATCAGGATGGAAGCAGCTTAAGTCTCCTGAACTCAAGAGTTTCACCACTAGTAGACAACCACATCATCCAGACTCTAGAGTCCAGCATCAAAGGCCAAGTGATGGAGCATCTTGACCTCACATCAAGCCACTTCATCAATCCAACACTTGGGCGCCCAAATGAGATAAGAAGCCTCAAAATTTTGCCCACTTTGAATGGAGTCCAGATCAGCCCAGCAAGTAGAGTCCAAGTCTTGTACACCCTTGTAGTCCAAGGGAGTACAAGACTAGTGTTTGTGTCCTTTATATTACTGGTTGGGAGTCTATAAATACCCTACTAGCCCCCTTGTAAATCATCAATTATTCATCAATATACAACAAAATTCTATCGAGTTTTTTTCCTTTGCTGTGTGCATCGCAGGGTGTGAGGCCCTTCCTTTGTTCTACGGAACATCGCGGGGTGTGAGGCCCTATTTATCCAACCGTCAAGAAATCCAAATCCACCATTTCTAAACCCTCATTTCTTTCATTCTTTCCTTTCCATTGCTGCTTTTAATTTGTGTTTCTTTCTTTATTGAGTGTTACAGGTGAACAGGAATCAAGATCAAGTGTTCTTGTCAAAATCGATATCGTGCGGAAGATCGGAGCCCGAAAGAAAGATCTTGAAATCCTATCGCTATGATCTTGAGAGTTCTACCAGATCTACATCGAGAGAGTGATCTTCGTTGGTATAACTAAACTTTTTTTCATCTCATAATTTCTAACTCATTGAATAGATCCTAGTTTATGGTGGTTTCTTAACCACCAGGTTATGTTTTTTTTAATTGCTTTATAGGTTTACTTGTATGGGTAATTGAATTAGTTTCCTTCACCGTCTCCTTTGAAGTCTTCTTTAAAATCTGAAAAATATAAAAAAAAATTAGTTTCTAATTTTTCTCTGTTAATTAGTTATTAATTTTAGTAATTTAGTTTTGATTTTCTATCCCGCATCAGTTTTGGTATCAGAGTAGGTTAAACTAGGGTTTAATCTCTCTTGTGCCGACTTAGTTTTCTTTAAGTACTCGGATCGGGTGCTTCACCATGGCCGTCCGGTCATAGAAAAATGAAAGGCTGCAAGACCCTCATAACCTATTCAAACAGGATTTTCTATGGTGTGTAGGGGTGCCATTGTGAATTGACCTTTGAAGAAGAAAACAAAGAGATAGGCATCTTTAGATTTAATTTCTACATCTTTGCAATCTTAGCACATAATTTGTTGCTTTAATTGTTTATGTCCGTAGATAACTCACAAAAATCTGATTTTTATTTTGCTGGATTCTTTATAATTGAAAGTATTTTTCAAAATTTTTTCATGAATTATTTCGATCTGTAGATTTTTTGCCTGCCGAAATGCTACTTGAGAATAGTTCCGCCCTGTTTTCAGTAAAGCTAATTTTAGCAAGTTTAGGATTCTTTTGGTAAAAAATTTTGTAATTTTAATATTTACTACATATTAGATACTTATCTACAGAATATATTCTTGTTTAAAAAAAGAAATTAATTAATTTTTATTTTTACTTATTTGCATATTAGGGTTTCATCTTGTGTGTGCATCATTTAAACCTAATCTTAAGGGCATTCAATATCTACATAAGGGAGTGATTTCATCACCCTTCCTTAGCCCACAATCACTACCTTTGCATCGGTCCTAGCCCTAATTAAAATTAATTAGACTTAATTTGCTCTAGTGAGTTAGGGACACCAACAGGTCGGGTTCTAAGTATTGTGTATAAGCTAGTGCACCCAATCATCTAATTATCACTTGAACTTGGTGTTTAAGGCTAGAGGTCCAGAGGCAAACACCCTAAGCGGTTTCATGATTTTTAATTAGGACCCTGTGAAAGCAGGGGGAGCCTCCCATGACCCCATCTCTTACTTGGCCAGTGGACAGGGTAATTATTGAATTGGTTGTAATTTGAGCTAACCCATCTACTTGAACTCTAGGTCTAGGAAACCCTAGTCCGAGTCGAGTTCGATATGTTTGCATTACATAACCCCTAAATTAGGAGACCAATACTTGTAGCCTCAAATCCAACCCAGTCTGGTTTGACCATGGATAGGGGTGTGAATGGGTCGGGTCAGATCGGGTCATGAGTGACCTCGATCCAACCCAGTTCTTTGATCGGGTCCTAATAGTAGACCCAGACCCAATCCACTAAAAAATCGGGTAGGGTCGGGTCGGGTCTACTATCCGAATTTTCAATCCAACGGGTCATTCGGGTTGGATCGGGTCCATAAATAATCCGGTTCTAATCTACAAAGTTTGGATCTAAATATGATCCGAATAAAATATAGATAATATATTTTAATTATTACATAGCTAACTAGTATTAACTATAAAATAGATAACAAATAATATTATTTTTAAAATAAATTAAGATATAAAAATAACTATAACTAGTTCCATATAAGTTTTAAATTATAATTTAAAGATCCAAATATATATAATTCTAACAGTATTAGTATGTTCGAATCGGGTTGGGTCGGGTCGGGTCCAAATTCAGTAAACCCGACTCGACCCGAAAAATGGAACGGGTCTAATTTTAGGACCCAACCCTATCCATGGGTCCATAAAAACGGGTTGGATCGGATCTAAATGGGTCGGGTCAGGTCGGGTCGGGTCATGGGTCAACCTGACCCATTTACAGCCTTAACCATGGAGTCCACTATGGAAACCTTACTAAGGACCTTCACAGAATAATGTATCCAAATGAACCATAAGTTTGATCGACTGGACCAACGATTAGGAAACCTAGAGAAAACCTATAAGACCCATCCTGAACCTAAATTTGAAACACACCCTGACCCATTCCTGGAGCCCAATCCTAGGAGACCCCCATACCAGAACCCAATCTGGGATCTTAGTTCGAAGAGACCCAATTATGATTTCATAGATCATGATGAGAGAGCCACTAGGTACATTAGGTTAGAAACACCTACCTTTGGTGGTGATCTTGATTTTGAGGATACATTAATTAGGAAAGAGGTATGGATAAGTATTTTGCTTGGGATGTAATGTCAGAAGAAAGGAAATATAAGTTTGCCAAAACTAAGTTAGTTCACTAGGCTAGAACCTATTGGGATAAGTTTGAAAGGATGATTAGACTACAAGTAGAAACCCATAACTACCTGGAGAGCCATGAAAAGCAAGCTTAGAGAAATGTACCTTCCTGCACCCTATCATCAGGGATCCTATGAACCCAAACTCTACGAACCCAGATCTATAACCCATAGATCCAAACTCATATCCTATGAACCCATAGAACTCATAACCCCTAGGTATCAGCCAAATGTTAGTCAAGTTTCTCTTAGTCAACCATAACCTATTAGGATTAGTGCCCCTTGTCAAAAATCAGGATTTAGCCAAGTCCATCAGAGTCGACCTATTCCTTAGTAGAGTCGACCCAATTCTCACCCGAGCCGACTCAACCCTATTCCGAGCCGACCCACCCCTGTTATTCTAGATCCTAGCCAATTCTACTACCCTATTGGTTCACCAAGATGCTATTGAAGAAGAAGTTTATGAAGCTAATATGAACATAATGGATGAGTATGAGGGAGAAGAGGAAATACATATGACTGACCCAGAATTAGCTAACCTGGTAGGTACCCAGACTGAAATCGGCCCAGAGTTAGTTGATTATGACCATACCCAGACTGAAACTAGCCCAGAGTTAGTTGATCATGACCATATCCTGACTAAAATTGTGCTAGTAAGATCCTTAGAAAAAGAAATCCATGAGGAACCTAATCCTACTACTGAGACCTTACCTAGGAAAACCCTAGAAAAGAGTCAAGTCATAGAGCCTAGTCCTAAAATTCAGGAACAAAAAAAGCTTATTGAGGACTTGATTTTTCCAAACCTGTAACCTTAGGAAGAATTCACTCCATCAGTCCCAATTGAAGATCTTTTTTCCTGAAATTACTGACCCATTTTTCTATAGGACAGATTGTAGAAATACCCCGAACCTTTAAGGTCAACCCTGTTAGCCTAGGACCAATCCCCGAATCCTTTTCTTATTTCCTATCCTACCAAGTCAACCTCGAGCCCAGTTCTTATTTTTTACCTTTTCCTGAAGCTTCCAGCATTTCTCGAACCATTAGTTTGCATTTTATAGAAGTTAGCATGTTGCATAAGCCCATTGAGCATGTTAGGTTTACAACATATTTCTGGCAGACCCTATGGCATTTATTAGGAGTGCATATTAAGTTTTCATCTGCATGTCACACACCGACCAAGGGTCAAGCATAAAATTAAATTTAAGGACTTAAATAAATAAAATAATAATATTAATTAATTAATTAATATTTTTTTACTATAAATGTATAGTTGAGTCTATTAGACATTTGCAGAGTCATATGCACAATGCATTAAAAAAATTGTATAAAAATTATATGGCTAATACTAAAAGAAGACTCAAGGAATACAAAGAAGGAGACTTTATTATGGTTTGATTACAACTTGAACGGTTCCCACCTGGAACCATAAAAAAGTTACATGCCCGTAGTAGTGGACCATACAAAGTAATTAAGAAAATTGGACCTAATGCCTACATGCTTGAATTACCACCTAAACTAGGCATTAGCTCTACTTTCAATGTTTCAAACCTTATCGAGTATAAGGAGACAACGTTGATTCCTAGTGAGCCATTTAGGCCTAATCCAATCCTTGAGAGTGAACCAATCCAAGTGTATCCACTTGCCATACCACCAGCCCGGAGAGACAAGATCGAACGGATCTTGGATGACAATATCATCACTACTCGAAGCAAAGATTACCAGCGATATCTAATTCGTTGGCAAAGATGACCTGAGTCTGATGATTCTTGGATCACCAAAGAAGACTTGCAGAGAGTTGCCCCTGACTTACTAGAGTATTATAATAGTAGAATCGACCCATACTCGACAGGATTGAGTTCCTCCCCCCGGGAAGAATTGGTGCGGGCACCAGGGCCAAAAGAAGTCGACAGGTTGAACCCATATCCCTATGGATCACCTGTGAGTAAAACCCTGAACCCAACCCTATTTACCATGTAAATATTTTACTTTAAATTCTGTTATTTTGGTTTAGTTAGGATAAACCCTTTTTACCAACTGTAATTAGGTTTTTGTTTATTTTGGGATAAAACCTTTTTTACCAAGTTGAGTCGAAACCCCAATTGAGTCAAATCCTATTTACCTAATTGGGATCTTAGTGGTCCAATTTAATAGCATTTTTTATCAACTTTAATTGGGTTTTTATTTGAAAGCCTAATTAAGTATGGTTGGTTCAATTAGTTATTAGTTGGTTAAATCATGTGGTTAGTTATTCATTGAGTCCATATAATTAGTTAAGTCATTGAGTCCTGTATTACAAGAGGGGACCCAAGACAACATCCCATGTGCACCCAATTGAAGACTCAAGACAACCCATGTGCTAGCCCAAGTCATAACCTCTTCTTGGCGCCATTTTTCAAGGATTTGGACATCAACACATGTCATGTTTGGACATGTCATTAGGACAATACTACTTGGTACTTCACCCAGGATAAGAACACATGCCATGTCACTTTTGTTTGGACATCCCACATGCCATGTGTTTTATTATTTTTGGTTGGCCAAATGAAAGCAAGATTGGCGCCACTTAATATTAAGATAAGTAAAGCAGAAGGACTCCCCAAGATGGCGCCCTCCCACTCAAATGTTTCACGCCAACTTCAAGAGTTCTAGGAATTTAGGGGAAGAAGGTTCAATGGTCTTCTACTTCAAGAGTTTCAAGCAATCAGGATGGAAGCTGCTTAAGTCTTTTGAACTCAAGAGTGTCACCAAAACTCTTGAGTCTTTTTCAATCCAGACTGAGGAGTCCCTCACCAGCAGACAACCCATCATCCAAACTCTAGAATCCAGCATCAAAAGCCAAGTGATGGAGCATCTTGACCTCACATCAAGCCACTTCATCAATCCAACACTTGGGCGCTCAAATCAGATAAGAAGCCTCAAAATTTCACCCACTTTGAATGAAGTCCAGATCAGCCCAGCAAGCAAAGTCCATGACACCCAAGAGAAGGATTCTAGGAGTTGTAGTCCAAGAGAGCACAAGACTAGTGTTTGTGTCCCTTACATCACTGGTTGGGAGTCTATAAATACCCCACTAACCTCCCTTGTAAATCATCAATTATTCACCAATATACAATGAAATTCTATCAAATTTTCTTCCTTTGTTATGTGCATCACGGGGTGTGAGGCCTTTTTTTGTTCTATGGAATATCGTGGGGTGTGAGGCCCTATTTATCCAGCCATCAAGAAATCCAAACACTCCTTTCTTTCATTCTTTCCTTTCCATTGATGCTTTTAATTCATGTTTCATTCTTTGTTGAGTGTTATAGGTGAACAGGAATCAAGATCAGGTGTTCTTGCCTCGAAACCAGCATCGTGCGAAAGATCGAAGCCCGAAATCAAGATCTTGAAATTCTGTCGCTACGATCTTGAGAGTCCTGCCATATCTATATCGAGAGAGCGATCTTCGTTGGTACAACTGAACTTTTTCCCATCTCATAATTCTTGACTCGTTGAATAGATCCTAGTTTACGGTAGTTTCTCAACCACCAGGTCTTGTTTTTTTAATTGCTTTATAGGTTTACTTGTGAGGATAATTGAATTAGTTTCCTTTGTCATCTCCTTTGAAGTCTTCTTTAAAATCTGAAAAATATAAAAAAAAATGGTTTCTAATTTTTCTCTATTAATTAGTTATTAATTTCAGTAATTTAGTTTTGGTTTTCTGTCTCGCATCAGCAACTTTCATCCCTCAACCAATCCTGATGAGACTGGGCCTTCTCGGCCGAGGACTCCTTTCTTCGATGAAAAGAAAGAAATCCACTTCGAGATCCGCAGAAGGCCTCACCCCACAGGGATCGTTATAGGGGAGCCTTGGGCTCGCCTCCCTCCTCCTCCTCCTGAAGCTTCTTTTAAACCTTCTTGGTCGACTGGTCCTGGTGGTATTGCTTCGGCGATAACCGGCTAGGAGCTTTTGATCATCCGGGAGGCCTTCAGTGTCATATATTTTGTTCGGCTCTCGGTCCCACGACCGGGAGAATGGGTCACCTCCAGTAGCCTGGGTTGGATTGCCCTTTATGAGGAAACCCTCATAGGGGGCCTTCGATTCCTGCTTCATCCCTTCTTTATTTCCGTGCTGAGCCATTATCGTTTAGTTCCAGCTTAGTTAGTTCTGAATGCAGTCAGGACAATTTTTAGCTTTATCATCCTCTGCCACTTCCTTGGGATCGTAGCCCATTTTTCCTTATTTAGGATTTTCTTTATCCTGAAACGCTACCCAACCGAGAAGGGGTGGTGGTTTATTGCTCTCCGCCCAAGGGGCATTAAGTTCGAGCTCCCCTCTTCCATCAAAGGATGGAAGAGAAAATATTTTTTAGCTTCCATCGAGGGGGTCGATTGGGTTTGGAGTGACCTAGACCGGACCTCGAATCGAAACTCTACTGTTGAGGCGGTAGATCGAAAAATTTATGACCAGCTCCATGCCGACCAAATCCCTTCCATCGAGGTTCTGCTATCGGAGTAGAGCCTATTCAAAGCCAGGGTCAGCCCAATTGTTGACTCCGTTATTGATTTTGATGATAAGCAAAATGGTTAAGTATAAGTTGAGTACTAATAGTTTCCTTGAAGTATGTTTTTGTTGAAAAAGGTGCTCACAAATTTGAGGAAGCTTGTTTGATTGAAGAAGCCAAGTTTAAATGAAAAGAACTGCTCAAAGAGGACTTGGAAAGTCAATATTTGCTTGATTGGACATCTGAGTGAAGCATAAATTTGGTTCAGCACAAGTTCAAGAATTTTTGAGAAGATTTCAGTAAGGTGTCGATTCAAAGTATCGACACATGATACCAAGTATCGACACATGCAAGTGAAGTGTCGACTCAAACCGGTACACAAAGAATGTTTCAGATGGCATGACCGAAGTATCAACACATGGACCTGAAGTGTCAACTCAAAGTGTTGACACATGGATCAGCTCATCGGCTAAGATTTTCAAGCCACAGAACTTGCTGAAAATGAAGAACTGCAGAAGTGTTAACACATGAAAGCTAAGTATCGACTCAAAGTGTCGACTCACCTGAGGAAGTGTCGACACATCTGAGATTTCCAAAGAACCAGATTGAAGATTTTTGAACTGGGTGTCGACTCATGAAGTTCAAGTGTCGACCTGAAGTATCAACTCACAGCCTGAAGTGACGACACATAGAGTTCTGGAAACCATAACGACTAGTTTTTCAAAAACAAAACTCGACCCTTTTGCCCTCCAATGGCTAGTTTTTCAAGTCTAAAGGCTAGAAACTAGATTTGAGGCCTTGGGGAGGTATTTATATGCTCCAAATCAAATCAAAAAGGAAATTATTCATAACTATTGATGAGAATGAAATAAGAGCATTCAAGAGAGAAGAAAAGAGTGCTTTAACTCCTATTCATTGAAGATTCAACCACTCTCAAGCAAAAGCAAGCCTCCAAGCATTCAAGAGCCTTCAAGAGCATTGAAGATCATATATTCTTGAGCATTCAAAAGGCTTCAACAAGTTCAAAGCACCTCTATATCGAGCTTCAAAGAGATACCCGCTTTATTTTAGAAAGCTTATATTGTTTCTCTACTTCTAAACTTTATTTGTTGTAAGGGTTCTTGGTTAGCCTATTGTAAAACCAAGGGAGGTTATTATGAGCCTTTGAAAATCAATTAGATTCTTGGTTAGCCCGAAAAATCAATGGAGGTTGGTGGTTAGCCCGTAAAACTATTTAGGTTCTTGGTTAGCCCGTAAAATTAAGTGACGTTTTGACTTGTTGGTCATGTAAAAATAAGTTAGGTTTTTGATTAGTGAGCCTGCAAAACTAATCAACTGTAATCGATGGAGATTATAGTCAATTCCCAAAGGAATCTTGGGAAGTGGATATATGTGCATTGGATAGCACCAAACTACTATATTTCTTGATATTTGTGGTTGATTATCTCTCTACTTGCTTTACTTTTATTGCTCTTTATTTTCGTTGTGCTTTTATTTAAGAGCATTACACTTGATTTCATTGTACCTTGATTGATTGTTGAATTGGATTGCATAGCATTGCATTGAATCAAGTAAATATTTTTTAGAGACCTAATTTATCCCTCTCTTAGATTGCTTACTGGGCAACAAGTGGTATCAGAGCCCTGTTCTCAGTATATAGGCTTTACCGCCTTGAGTAAAGATCTGTGGTAGCCCCAATTGGTACTAGCGTAGTTGAGGGTCAAGCCTTAAATAGACCTCCATTTTTTAATGGATCAAATTACACATATTGAAAAACTAGGATAAGAATTTATATGCATTCTATTGATTATAACTTGTGGAGAGTTGCAGATAAAGGTCCTCATATTCCTTCAGTAGTGGTTAATGGTGTTTCCATCCCAAAGCTCGAAGAGGATTGGGATGAAAATAACATTAAGCAATCCGAGATCAATACCAAAGCAATGAATCTCCTCTATTGTACATTAGATCCTAGTGAATTCAATAGATTATCTACATGCACCTCTGCTAAAGAAATATGGGACACATTTGAAGTTACCCATGAGGGTACCGATCAAGTGAAAAATATTAAAGTGAACATGGTAGTGCACATATATGAGATGTTCCGAATGGAATCTAATGAAACTATCACTGATATGTACACAAGATTCACAAATATTATAAATGGAATGAGAAGTCTTGAAAAGGTAATGTCTAACACTGATCTTGTGAATAAAATCCTCAGATCACTTCCAACATTATGGGATCCGAAGGTGATCGCAATCCAAGAAGCCAAGGATGTTGATAAACTACCTCTAGAGCAACTGGTTGGATCGATCATGACTTATGAGCTAAATTTGAAACAAAAAACAATGGACATGGACAAAAAGAAAAAGGAGATTGCTTTCAAATCAAACATATAAAAAGAATCCTCAATAGATGAGTCCAAAAAAGAAGATGATGATGAAGGTGAAGCCCTCCTTGCAAGGAAATTCAGAAGATTCATGAAGAGGGGGAAGTTTCCTTACAAAAAAAAATATCAATCAAAAAAAAAGGAAAAGAGAAAGAGAAGGAAAAAGAAAAGAAAAAGGAGAAGGAAATACCTACATTGATACGAGACAGAGATCGGGAACAGATCGCTGGCGAGCGTAGAAGTCACCAGAGATTAGGGTTTGCAGAGGAGAAGAAAGAGAGGGCAAGGGATACCTAGGGTTCACACAGATTCCCCGTGGAGGACAAGCACACAGCAAGGGGCTCACACAGATGCCCTAGGGATCAAAGCACACAGCTACCCCAAAAAGTTCACACATAACTAAAGAAAAATTCATTCATCATTCATTATTAAAAAATACAAGAGGGGGTGAGGTATTTATAGATTCACCCCAGGGTACATAACTTGAGGGCTAAGAAATCCTAACTTGTAGGTCAAGAAACCCTAATGGACCTGGTCAATAGTGGGCTTGTCTCAGACTAGAGCTCTCTCTCGCGGGCTTGATGGCATGAAGGGCCCAGGTGCAAGAAGGCCAGTGCTGGTTGGAGGGGCATGGTGAATCTCCTGGCTGCGAACTCTCCTCTTGTACAAGACCTGAATAAAAACTACATTGACTCGATTGGACTCGACTAGACTAAAAATAACTGGACCTGACTAAGTGGACTCAACTGGACTCAGTTGTCTCACTTTATTACAGGACTAATAGACTCAAATAAAATAAAATAAAATAGATTTTTTTTTATCCCCATCATACATGCTTTGAGTGCAAGAAGCCGGGACACTACAAGTTTGATTGCCCTCTCCTTAAGAAGTCTAGGAAGAAATTAAGAAACAAAGCAATGATGGCCACCTGGAGTGATAGTGAAGACTCCAATTCTGAAGAAGAGCAGATAGAAGTTGCAAATCTCTATTTAATGTCACATCAAGAACATTATGAAGTAAATTCTGATACTGAAATAGATTTTATATTTTATGAGCTTAGAAATACTTTTGATGAACTTATGCATGATTATAAAATAATTTTATCTGAAAATAAAAAGTTGAAAAATCATGTAAATAGTTTTTCTCTTGAAAACAATTCTTTGTTAAATGATGTTAGTAATTTAATATCTAAATTGGATGTTTTAGAAAAGAAAAACAATGCTTTGTCAATAAAAAATGAAATTTTAAAAAGACCCAAGAATAATATTTCAAATGGTAATCTCTTAAAGAAAAATAAAGATTTAGAATTGGAAAATGTTAAGTACAAAAATGAACTTGAAAAGATAAAGCCTTTTGTTGAAAAATTTACCTATAGTTCAGAAAAATTAAACCTACTTTTGAATAGCCAAAGAGCTATTTTTAATAAAGCAGGATTAGGCTATAGACCACAAAAGCAACAAAAGTATTTCAAAAACTTTTTTGTACCTGCATCATCTAGCATTATTTATTTTTCATGTAAAAAGTTAGGTCATAAATCTTTTCAATGCAATTTAAGAAAAATTAATTTTTTTGGTAAAGTGTGGGTTCCAAAAGGAACCATTTTAAATGCTAACCCTAAAAGATCCAAGTTGGCTTGGGTACCTAAAAACAAAGCTTGATTTTATTGTAGGTGTGTCTTGCAACCAAGGAGAACAAAAGACTTTGGTATCTTGATAGTGGTTGCTCAAGGCACATGACGAGAGGTGTGAAGTAATTCACTTCTCTTGAAGCTTTGAATGGAAGGAGTGTGACCTTCGGGGATAATGCTAAAAAAAAAAATCATTGGTATTTGTAAGGTTCACATTACTCCTTCTAGTGTATTAGTAATGTACTTCTAGTTAATGGTTTGAAGCACAATCTTTTGAGCATTAGTCAATTTTGTGATAAAAATTTTCAAGTCATTTTTAAATCATCTTATTGCATGATTACTAATCTGGATATAAATGGAGTGCAATTAATTTAGAAGAAAGCATGGTAATGTTTATTTGGTAGATTTGGATGATCTATCTTTGCCTAATAGAGAATGCCTTGTTGCAATGAATTCTACTAAGGATGAGACTAGTTAGCTTTGGCATAGAAGATTAGGACATGCTAGTATGTATCTACTTTCAAAACTTTGCAAAAAAAACTTAGTTAGAAATTTATCTGAACTTTGTTTTGAAAAAGATAGAATTTGCCAAGCATGTCAATTTGGTAAACAAGTTAAAACTTCTTTTAAACCAAAAGGTTTTGTAACTACTAGTAGGCCACTAGAACTACTTTATATGGATCTCTTTGGGCCAACTAGAATATCAAGTCTAGGAGGCAAGAGATATGAATTAGTCATAGTGGATGATTTTTCGAGATTTACATGGATTTTCTTTCTAGCATACAAAGATGAATCATTTTCTGTATTTATAAAATTTTATCGAAAAGTTTCAAACGAAAAAGGTGTTTCAGTTGTTTGCATTCATAGTGATCATGGAACTGAATTTGAAAATTAAGATTTCGAAAACTTTTGTAATAAAAAAAGAATTTAACACAACTTTTCTGCACCTAGGTCAGCAGAATGGAATAATAGAAAGAAAAAATCATACTTTAGAAGAAATGGTATGCACTATGCTTTGTGAAAATGATTTGTCGAGATATTTTTAGGCTAAAGCTATTAATACTGCATGTTACATTTTGAATCAAGTTTTAATTCGCCCTACTTTGAAGAAAACTCCTTACGAACTTTGAAATCAAAGAAAACCAACTTTAAAGTATTTTCGAGTTTTTGGTTGCAAATGTTTAATCTTAAATAATGGATCAAATAATCTTGAAAAATTTGATGCCAAGTCTGATGAAGGTATCTTTTTAAGATACTCCACATCAAGCAGTGCATATAGAGTCTTCAACAAAAGAACTTTGGTTGTAGAAGAGTCAATACATATTATTTTTGAAGAATCTACTAACAAATCCTCCAGAAAAGAGGATACATCTGATGAATGTGCAGGTGCTGACAAGCTTCAAAAGTTGACACTGAATGATCAACCTCCTTAGCCAAGTGAAGAAGATCAAGATAAGAATGAAAAAGGAGAAGACACTCCAAAGCATCAAGATCTACCTAAGGAGTTGAGGTATGCTCATGGACATCCTAAGGATTTAATCCTAGGTGATCCATCTAAAGGGATAAGAACTCGAGCCTCAATTAGAAATGAATGTGATTATATAGCTTTTGTATCACAAGTAGAGCCTAAATATTTTGAAGAAGCTGAAAAAGATCCTAACTGGATTAATGCCATGCAAGATGAACTAATTCAGTTTGATAGAATTAGTGTTTGGACATTAATAGAAAGACCATCTAATGTTTCTATTATTGGCATAAAATGAGTATTTAGAAATAAATTAGATGAAAATAGAATTGTTGTTAGAAATAAAGCTAGGCTAGTTGCTAAAGGCTACAACCAGGAGGAAGGGATTGATTTTGATAAAACTTTTGCTCCTGTTGCTGGACTTGAAGCAATTAGACTATTATTAGCATTTGCTTGTTTTATGAACTTTAAACTGTTTCAAATGGATGTTAAGAGTGCTTTTCTAAATGATTTTATAACAGAAAAAATTTTTGTTGAACAACCACCTGGATTTGAAAATCATGCACATCCTGATCATGTTTTTAAATTGCACAAAGCACTTTATGGATTATAGCAAGCACCTCAAGCCTGGTATGAAAGACTCAGTAAATTTTTAATTGAAAATGAATTTTCTAGAGGCTATGTTGATAAAATACTATTTTTGAAAAGAAAAGATAATGATTTATTAGTAGTACAAATATATGTTGATGATATCATTTTCGGTGCTACTAATGAAATTCTTTGTCAAGAGTTTACTAAGCTAATGCAGGGTGAGTTCGAGATGAGCATGATGGAAGAACTCAATTTCTTTCTCGGACTCCTGATCAAGCAAATTACAGATGGAATATTCATCAACCAAACTAAGTATATAAGAGAAATTATAAAGAAATTTGGGATGGAGACTACTAAAGTAATAGGTATGCCTATGAGCCCCTCTTGTAGACTTGATAAAGATGAACATGGTAAATCAGTAGATCAAAAGTTATATAGAGGTATGATTGGCTCTTTACTGTACTTAACTGCTAGTAGACCAGATATAATGTTCAGTGTATGCATGTGTACTAGATATCAGTCTGAACCTAAAGAATCACATCCGATGGCTGTTAAGCGCATTATTAGATATCTATCTGGTACTGTTGATATTGGTTTATAGTATTCTAGAGATTCATCTGCTAAATTAATTAGATATTCTGATGCTGATTTTGCTGGTTGTAAATTGGATATAAAAAGTACTAGTGGTACTTGCCAATTTCTTGGAGTTAACTTAATCTCATGGTTTAACAAGAAACAAACTTCAGTTGCACTATCCATAGCTGAGGCTGAGTATAGTGCAGCAGGATGTTGTGCTCAAATCTTGTGGATTAAGCAACAACTTGAAGATTTTGGAATCAAGTTAGCTAGTACACCTATTAAATATGATAATACCAGTGCTATTTGCTTAACTAAAAATTCTTTTCAACATTCTAAGAGTAAACATATTGAAATTAGACATCATTTTATTAGAGATCGTGTTGAAAATAATGATGTTGTGCTTGAATTTATTAGTACTGAATTTCAATTTGCTGATATCTTAACTAAACAGCTTCTGGAAGATCAGTTTTGTATGATTAGAAGAGAGCTCAGGATCATTAATCCTTTTGATTAAATTTTTCATATCTTTAACTCAAATCAATCTTATGTGACAACAATCATGATCAATCTTTACTAATTTTGTAGAATTTCATTGAATTATGCTTGATTTTGATAAATGCTTTAATCTCTTATTTTTTGATTTTTAAGTCGATGTGTCGACACATTCGTGAGTCGACACTTGTATGGCAGCAGACCGAGAATAAGGGCATTCCGAAGCATTTTTCTTGCCATTTCTTCATCTCTCTCAAGCCGACACATAATCTAAGGTACTCCTCACTGTTCCTTCCCTCTATTTCGTGATTTAAACTCGTTGATTCTTCGTTTGGAGCACTTAGTAGTTCGGATTTTGCTAGATTTCGCCTCCTATTTGAAATTTGAGCCTTAGAAACCCTAGGTTTCCATCCAAATCTTGCCCAAATCTTTATTCCAAGCAATGGGACCCCAAAAGCAAGTAGTCCGTCGACCTCGTCAGTCAAATCAGAAAGAAGAATGAATAACGAAAGCCAGACACGAGGCTAGAGCTCCTGATCCGCCCGCACGAACCACTTTTTGTAGCTTCTAGCCGGATGAGCTCGAAGATCGTCGTTGGGGGACGACAAGTGGACTTCACTTTTGTCGACCAGCAGCATTTTAGGATCGGACAGTGGATTCAATAAGCTGGTTTGACTTCATTTTGCTCACTCAGTGAGAGGTTTTACCCTGGGCTTATTCGAGAGTTTTATGGATCACTCGTCCGTGGGACTGATGATGGATGGCACAGGTGAGAGGCCGGGATATCCCAGTTTCATCAGAGGTTCTGAGCAGAGTATGGGACATTCCAATGACTGGATCAGTGGTGGATAGCTTGATGGACAGAGTGAGTGGACTCCATGTATCTTTGAGTCTGATATATTGCTTGAGGGAGCCACCGTACCTACATCCCGACTGTCAGCAGAGATGAGATTATTACACCACATTGTCGCCCGGATATTTCTATCGAAGATCGGACGCTTTGATTACATCACTGAGCGGGAGTTGCTAGTGATGGTCTCATTAGTTCAGCACACGCCCATCTGCCTTCTAATGCTCATGGTTCACCAGATGACGGAGGCTTCGATGAGTCAGCGACTCTGCCTGCCTTATGGGATGGGGTTGACTTTACTGTTTAGGGAGTATGGCGTCAGCTTTGAGGATGAGCCCTTCCGTATGCTACTTCATACTGATGTGTATGACATCAAGTCATTACACCGGATAGGTTATCATCTATTCCGAGGCCAGTGGAGACGGAGGATATCTGGTCAGGCCGATGACAGAGCTGATGATGATGATGCTGTAGAGGAGGAGCGCATCCTCTCCGGTGAGGCAGGACCTACCGAGAGTCAGCCTGAGACAGCAGCACAGCTAGAGGTTGCATCTCAGTCTGATCCTACTACTTCAGCACAGCCTCAGCCAGCTCAGATGAAGACTCAGGATGTTTCTGATAGCTTACTGGACAGAGTCAGATGCATTGAGATTGATCTTTTGATCATGAGATAGCATCTTGACTGCTTCATAGCTGAGATCAGAGAGAGCCATAGTGGACTGAGTGATGGCATCTCGCTATACTGACAGCACTGTCCAGACCTTCAGTGAGTACTCCAGTTGCTGATACTGCTCCACCTGCTCCTGCACCTGTTGTTGATGTTGATGGTGATGATATAGATGAAGACGATGAGGAGACTGACTCTGGTGGATTCGATTTTCTAGATCTGACTACAGAGCCAGTGGCGGAGGTGATGGCAGACTTGCCCAGGAGTCCTACTCATGACCCTTATAGTTCACCTACCCAGACTCCAGTCCTATCTTTTCCTCCTTCCAGATCAGTTGATCATATTCCGATTCCTATTCTTTCACCAGTTATTGATACTCCTGTTATTGATTCACCCGTTGTTCATACACCGATTATTGACACTCCTATCATTGATTCACAGATTATGGACTTAGCCGTTCATTCTTCAGCTGATACTTCTATCCTTGATTCACCTATCATATTGTCAGCTGATAAACCTATTCTTGGCACACCCATTGTTGATACTCCTACCATTCACACATCCTCACTTATCCGAGAGCTTGGTTTTTACACACCTGGCTTTCAATATCTTGACGCTGGTCCCTCTTTTGATTGTACGCCACTTCTGGCAGTTGCTGAGACTATCGAACCAATTAGTTCCGTTCCTGCGGAGGACATTGCTTTTACCTCTACTGCTCCAGCCAGAGGTTGGACATATCCTCGATGCAGAGGACGTGGTTGTCGTACCCCTCCACGGTCGACCAGGACCCGACTTCGAGATCTCAAATCGATGTGGCCTCAAGCTCGATCTTCTACTGATACAAGACTGATTAAGATCGGATCGTCTTTTGATGATGCTGATGATATGGATGAGGATTAGGATTTCTATGTATTATTTTTAGATAGTTTACTTTTATGCATCTATGTATATTTTGTCTTTTTGTTGTACAAATTCTGACTTGAAATGATATATCATGTTGTACTTCATGTTTATGACTTCAAATGAATGAAATGGTTTACACTTTTTTTAATTCTTCATTGTCTTCACCTATGAATGAATGAATTTTCATTTTAAATTCAATGCTATACCCTGAATGTATTGACTATTTGTCTTCCTACCTTTTTAATGATAACAAAAAGGAGTAGTAGTAAGATTAAAGTATAAATGTGAAGATTAAAGTATAAATGTGATATATATATTTGTGAGTAGTAAGTATAAATGTAAAGTGTATTTCGTGATATGCAAGGGGTAAATGAGAGTATTTCCAAAATTTGAAAATTATTTTGAAAACTTGAATTGAAATTGTTTACAAATTTCTTAAGAAAGGGGGAGCTATACCTTGTTTTCATTAAAAATCCTTTTTAAAATGAATTTCATCTTAAAACCCCTCTTTAAGTGTTTGAAAAGATATTTACAAATTACTTTATGAATTATCAATTTAGGGGGAGCTTTATTTATTGCTGAATTTTTATGTAGAGTATCACGATACATGTGATTATGTTTCATATATAGCCCAAAGCTCTGATACTCTCAATCATTACAACTTGCTCTGATAATATTAAAACATTATATCATTCTTATTCTAATATATCTTGTCGATATTCAAAATTACTTTGATACAACTATTGCATTTAATTCTATGTACCTTGACGAATTCTTTTAAAAGATTTTTATACAATTTATACTTAAAGGTTTTGTTATCATTAAAAAGGAGGAGATTGTTGACTCCGTTATTGATTTTGATGATAAGCAAAACGGTTAAGTATAAGTTGAGTACTAATGGTTTCCTTAAAGTGTGTTTTTGTTGAAAAAGGTGCTCACAAATTTGAAGAAGCTTGTTTGATTGAAGAAGCCAAGTTTACATGAAAAGAATTACTCAAAGAGGACTTTGAAAGTTAAAATTTGCTTGATTGGACATCTGAGTGAAGCATAAATTTGGTTCAACACAAGTTCAAGATTTTTTTAGAAGATTTCAGTAAGGTGTCGACTCAAAGTATCGACACATGACACCAAGTGTCGACACATTAAGGTAAAGTGTCGACTCAAGCCAGTACACAAAGAATGTTTTAGATGGCACGGCTGAAGTGTCAACACATGGACCTGAAGTATCGACTCAAAGTGTCGACACATGGATAAGCTCATCGCCTGAGATTTTCAAACCATAGAACTTGCTGAAAATAAAGAACTGCAGAAGTGTCGACACATGGAAGCTAAGTGTCGACTCACCTAAGAAAGTGTCGACACATCTAAGATTTTTAGAGAACCAGATTGAAGATTTATGAACTGGGTGTCGACTCATGAAGTTTAAGTGTCGACTCACAGCCTAAAGTATCGATACATGGAGTTCTGGGAACAGTAACAGCTAGTTTTTCAAACGTAGAACTCAACCCTTTTGCCCTCCAATGGCTAGTTTTTCAAGTCTAACGGCTAGAGACTGGATTTTAGGTCTTAGGGAGGTATTTATATGCTCCAAATCAAATAAAAAAGGGAACTATTCATAACTATTGATGAGAATGAAATAAGAGCATTCAAGAGAGAAGAAAAGAATGCTTTAACTCCTATTCATTGAAGATTCAACCACTCTCAAGCAAAAGCAAGCCTCCAAGCATTCAAGAACCTTCAAGAGCATTGAAGAGCATCTATTTTTGAGCATTCAAGAGGCTTCAACAAGTTCAAAGCACCTCTACATCGAGCTTCAAAGAGATACCTACTTTATTTTAGAAAGCTTATATTGTTTCTCTACTTCTAAACTTTATTTGTTGTAAGGGTTCTTGGTTAGCCTATTATAAAACCAAGGGAGGTTATTGGTGAGCCTTTGAAAACCAATTAGGTTCTTGGTTAGCCCGGAAAACCAAGGGAGGTTGGTGGTTAGCCCGTAAAACCATTTAGGTTCTTGGTTAGCCCGTAAAACCAAGTGAGATTTTGACTTGTTGGCCTTGTGAAAACAAGTTAGGTTTTTTATTAGTGAGCCCGCAAAACTAATCAATTATAATCGATGGAGATTATAGTGAATTCCCAAGAGGATCTTGGAGAGTGAATGTAGGTGCATTGGATAGCACCGAACCACTATATTTCTTGGTCTTTGTGGTTGATTATCTCTCTATTTGCTTTACTTTTATTGGTCTTTATTTCTATTGCACTTTTATTTAAGAGCATTACACTTGATTTCATTGTACCTTGATTGATTGTTGAATTAGATTGCATAGCATTGCATTGCATCAAGTAAATATTTTTTAGAGACCCAATTCACCCCCCTCTTGGGTTGCTTACTAGGCAACACCAATGCAGGAGTTGGGTGAGTTCGGTGCAAGCTCTACTTGTTTTTATTTTTTGCTTGTTTTTTCAAGCTCGGAACTGACCTCATTCTCCTTTGTGCAGGCATGAAGTACTCAATGGAGGAACTCCTCGTGCTCTCCAGGAAGAGGGGTGCACCGGCATGGGCTAGAGAATCCCCATTGAAGAGGCCTCGGGACAAGGATAGCGCAAGCGCCGCACCCGCCGTGCCATCCGCGCTGTGTAGGAGGATGGCCCGAACCTGCCCCCGAACCGCCGAGGTAGCAGGACTTGCCTCCGGTTCGAGAGCCTGATGTGGTTACTCGGGCCAGGTCCGCTACCGCCACTGTGGCGCCCCCACCTCCTGAAGTTGTTGAGGTGGAAGCGGAAGAAGAGGAGGAGAGGAGGGAGCCACCAGCAGCAATGCCGTCTAGCATGGCGGCAAGCCCCCACAAAGATTTCGAGATGTCCTTGGCCAGTCACGAGGGCGATGCCGTGGTAGCAGCGAAGAAGAAGAAGAATAGCTCTCGCAAGTTGCCCTTCGAGGTTGCACCGGACGCCTCGTTGGTCCAGAATTGGGTCCTCGTCGAGCGCATGATAGACTTTGCCGTCCAACCGCATGATTGGTGGGAAAAAGCGGGAAGGCTTCTGGTCGATGCCATCCTTGGCACCTTTCCGCCGCTCTTTTTGGTGGGTGTTCTTGTGTTTTCTTCTTTCCCCCCCTTTTTTGATGATGTCTTCCTTGGTGCAGCTTGGGACGGACCTCTTGCTCATACGAGACTACTACAAGAACCGGGCCAAGAAGGATAAGTAGTGGGTGCAACAGCTTTACTCGTTGGCGGCCGAGGTCAAGTTGAAGATAGACGTGGCCTGGGAGGCCGAACAGATGAATAAAGAGCTGAGGGCCAAGGCGACGAGCATCGAGAGGCACCTCAAAGGCCTGGAGGAGTCCTTGGACCGGAAGAGGAATCGGGCCAGATGCTGAGCTAAGGAGCTCAAGGCCAGGGAGGCCAGAGTGGAAGAGCTCAATGACGAAGTGGCCCGGGAGAGGGAGCAGGCTTAAAGCCTCCGGGCCCAGCCGGAGGTGGCACAGGAGCGGGCTGCTGCCACCGAGAGGAAGGTTGCTACTGCCAAGAAAAAGGCTGCGGGGGCAATGGACTAAATGGAGGCTGCGAAGGAGGCCACCGAGGTAGTTCCAAATTACAAGGCCTCGAAGAAATTCGATGCTGAGTTCCATGAACTGGCCACGGACTCGTTCTTCAAGAGATTCGTGTTCAACCGGTCCAAGGTGGCGGAGCTCATTCCGGACATGAGCTTGGATGGGCTCACCTTCCCGGTAGCTCCGTGCGGGGGCCCAATCCTGGCTGTGGCAGAATCGGAGGAACTCGCGGCTACCGTCAACATAGCCCCGTTGTCGGAGGTCCTGGACGTAGCCCCATCACCGAAGGTCCCGGACGTAGCACCGCCGTCGGAGGTCCCAGAAGACATCGCCCATCCTGAGCACCATCTCGGGAAGGAGCCAGCGGAGTAGCATAGGAGCCTCCCCTCTTCTTGTACCTTTTCTTTTATTGCTTTTGTTTGGGCTGCCCGGCCTGTCGGGGCCCAGAAACAATGTAAGACCTTGAAAATTCTTAATGAAATTTTCTTCTACCCTGTTTTATTTGTTTTCTTCCGAATTCTCAATACTCCGGCAATTTTCCTTCCTTTTCTCCTTGACTGCCCATGCACACGTCTTTGCCGAGGCATCTTGCCTTAAGGCTCTAAGTCCTTGGGCTTTTTCCTGCCAAGCTTCAGGTACGCGGGATAGTTAGGAAGGAAGTCCTTGACTTGCCGAGTCGTTCCCACCTCATGAGCAGCATAGCGAAAGTGCTTTGTGCGCTTCCTCGGAAGAGGTCTAGGCGACCTCGAGTGGAGCTATCTCCAAGCACCTACGGCGCGACCGAGCCAGGATGCTGCACTCGGTGGGCCCACCAGGTAACTACGAGGTGCCGAGCTTCGGGAGTTTTCGGGTTTAAGGTGCCGGACTTCAGGAGTTTCCGGGCTTAGAGTGCCGGACTTCAGGAGTTTTCGGGCTTGAGGTACCCGGCCCGATCTAATCAGCCAGACCGATTCCTTTTATACATGATTGTTTTATTATTATACATTAGCATGCCAATTTATTGTTGACCTATTTATATAATAACAGAATTTAAATAAATAAAAAGATGTAGATAATCACAGTCTAATATTTATCGATCGACATTCTTGATAGAAATAGATGGTTTATAGGAAATGGATGCTTCATGAAACATTATACTCATCAAGTAATCACTAAATGTTTGTTCTATATATGCGTGCATGTATATTTCAGACTTTTAACCAAAAGATTTATAGAATATTATTCTCTATATACAATGAACAGATAATTCAGCAACAAAAACTTCTGTTTGGTAATCCTCAATTTAACTTATAGAAGAATTAATTCAATTTTATGATTGGTTTTCTGTCGTGAGATTTTAACCAACTATTTAGCTATTTGAACATGAGTATTTGACCAGTTCATTTCTTATCTTAAATATCTTTAATTCGGGCCGGCCCGAATCGGGCTTTAGTTCGGACCGACCCGAATCGGGCTAGATCGGGCTTTAGTTCGGGCCGACTTGAATCAAAGCCCGATTTGAGCCGGTTCAATCAGGCTTGGGCCGGGCTCGAGCCAAGTTTTTTTAAAATAAATTGGGACTCGGCCCGGCCCGAACCCAAATTTTTTTTTGGATCGGACTCGTGTAAACATAAGATCTGGTTTGGCCCGGCCCACTTCCGGCCCTAATTATTATATCTATTTTCATAAATACTAATTTAAAAATATATATATATATATTTGCTAGAACTAAAAGGGGGAGGAGTTAGATCCCGGGCGTGGCCACCCCCAGACGGTCCCCCAACCCCAGCCAGAGAATGTTCGATGCACGGCGCATATTAATTTTTCTACAGCCGTTCCCCATCCGAAGATGAGTACGTCAACCTGACTATCACTGGCGTCAGTTGAGTGAACGGGATTTATTATGTATATTCCTAACTTTTTCACTACCGTCAACTAACAGGAGTTCCATAATTTTTTATTAATTTTTATTAATTTTATTTTTAAATTATTTTTTTATTTTTTATTTTATTTTTGGATTTTTTTATCAAAATATATCTAAATCAATATTCGAATCTCTGATCACCCGCAAGTGGTATTTAAAAATATTTTAAAAAAATTTCTTCAGGTAGGCTATCGGAATTCTGACAACGATGCCACGTGCTGTGCTCCGGTCGAAGTCCCCCTTGGCAGGGTCTCTTACCTAACATCGTACACGTGGAGGCCGTGCTGGCTGTTGCTCCGTAGACGTGGTCGTATGCGTTGAGGAGGTGAGGTCACCTCCGGTGACGAGCACGGCTCGCAGCATAAAATCCATGAGAGCTCGAACATTGCCCCACTCCAGCTCCGGCCCTCCTATCCTGCGCCGCGCTTACTATTCTGCGTGCCATCTCTGGCCTTAGATCGCGTCGCTTCCAAGATCGCCGTTGCTCTCTCTCTCGTCCTCTGAGTTCAAGAGGCAGTAAAGGTCAGTTTTTTTACCCTAAATTCTGTGATTTCTTATCAGCCTTTGAGTCATTTTACTCTTTCCTGGAAGTTCGTGGGTTTTGAATCTCTGATCTTTGAGTGTTTTTTTTTTGACTGAATTGATTAGTGTTCATCTTATTTAGTGGACAGCTCTTTGAATTCTGGATCTCTTTTGTACTGTTGATCTTTGTTGATTTGTTATTGGATGTCTGGATGCTTGGAAATTGAATCTTTTTCGGAAGAAGAAATTGGATCTCGGATATGATCATAGAATAGCAAATTTTAGGATAGATACTCAACGGTATTATGTTTGTGTGATGTAGCGGAATTTTCTGCTGAATTCAGTGGTGGTATTTGCCCGTTGTGATCTTGTTTCTGTTCCTATTGTTGCTCGATTTGATATTCTGAAGTCACTATGCGAGGAGTATCTTGATTCATAAAAGAAAGCACCTTTTATTCATTAGAATCTCAGATTTTGTGTATAACATGGTATACATCAGGTGTTGGGAAGGTATGTGGAAGTTGTTATTGCTTCCATGGTCTTGACATGTATCATAATTGCCTAGCGTTTTTGTTGTAAAGGGATGGACATATATGTGTAAGAAATTTTTTATTATCCCAAAATTCTATGTATGATTTCTAGAATACTAAAAATAATATTATTTTCAAAAATTGATTTGAGCAAATCATAGATCCGTAAATTTTATAAAATAAATAATAATTTTAGATTTGTGATGCGTACCTGCATTTATTATTAATCTATCAAACCTGTAATCATAGATGCTCATATGAACATCAAAGACCAAGTCCTCTTTAGCATCCTCTCAATAGACAACTATTCGATGAACTATCCGTGAGAACAAATCTCACGTAAAATATTATGAGAAGTGGAGAGGGGATTTAATCTATTTATAAGCAAATCCTAACAGGCATTCCATCATGGACTAGTTAGACTAAGATCTATACCATACCGTCTTAACCATATCAACCAACATAAGGTATCCAAAGCCTAAATATAAGGATCACACAATATTTAGTTATATACATGTTTATTAACACGGATCATAAAATCAACTTATTTTTAATAAACTATAATAATAATAATTAATGTTAGTCCAAAATTAGTAAAACTCTTATATTCTTCCACTTGGACAACATTAATTATGATTTTGAAAATATTTTATTTTAAAACGACTCTCAGGTTGAAAACAGTATGCGGTCACTAAAATATATCCATAAACAGTATCTACAAATGACTCGGTCTAACAGTATCAATCATGCCGAATCATAGGAGTCATTGCATCCCTTATTTGATATAATACCTTTCCATGGTTATAAGCATCACAAATATTGTCGACATAAGTCTTAGTATGGTAATGTAGCAAGAAAATAGCATCAAAAGTGATCCAAAGATAGCATGCTATTTTCATTGTCAGTCCACCAATTTTTCTTCAACATGCTTAAAAACAAAATAAGCAAGAAAAATTTTAATGGCATCAAAACAACAAGCCATTCTGTCTCACATACTCAATATGGTATTAATAACGAGACAGCACAACATATTTGAGACTCGATACCTGATCTTAGTTTTCATATAATAGATACATAAACAAGATATATATCATAACAAAAGAATTATATAAATATACCAGCACTCATAATTTCTTTTTAACCATATGCTTTATTATAAGCTAGAAAAATTTCACGACTTTAAAAGAAGCCTATATATCTTTTAACAAATATATTGAGATCTCTTAACTAACAAATAAAACATATCCATATAACTGTCATTCTCAAGACAAAGACACATTCTTGAGATATTATGTTATATTTTATTTCACATGCATATATAAACTATAAAGGAATGCAATCTATCAACAATGTATATAAATATTCATGATAGATATATTAAAATAGAAAGAAGATCTATCAAATAAAGCACAAATATAAAGCCACTCTCACTAACCATGCACAACAAAAGAATTTAATATGTCCATATTTTTAATAAGCTTTGTAAAGCATACGGTAGAGCTGTCAACGGGTCGGGTTCGGGTCGGAACCCAGATATCCAGATCCGGACCCGATTTTAACTACCAGACCCAGACCCGATTTTAACTACCAGACCCAGACCCAGACCCAAATACCCGATAGATCCAATTTTAAAGTACCAGACCCGGATCCGAATGGATCCCGGGTATTCGACCCGAACCCGGACCCGAATGGAAGGTACCACCATGGCCCATGGGCTTGTAAGAGTGGAGTCTATTCTTTTTTTTCATTCTCTAATAGCAGGAATGGCAATGACAAAACTGAAACATAAATAAAATATAAGAAAGATTCTACTACTTGTTTTGATATTTTTTTAAAACTTTTAGCATGACAAAATCATAGTCTAGCTACATAAGATGTTCCAACAATAACCAATCTATAAAGATGTGACAAACCAAATAAGGATACAAAACTAACAACATCCAATCCCATTTGTCCATCATACAATTATTTCAAGAGAATGGCAATCATAATGGGATTACAGGATTCTAAGAACCTGCTAACAAGGTTATTGAACTAACATATGATTATAAGAAAGCTAATAAAAGATTACATAACTATATCATCATGACTTATCAATAAAGTAGCAAAAACTAAAATAGCAGGAAACACTCTTATCAAAGTTGAAACTCAATTGCTAAACCTCTAATGCATAGGCCATCCAAAAAATATGAAACCTGTTGAAACTCATTCAAGAAATATGAAAGTAGCTAAAACATAAAAATATCCAATTGAAAACACAATAAAAAACAGAAAACCATATACAATAGCCAATAACAGTTTCAGCCAGTACATAAGACGAACATTTTCAATTAGTACATAAGACAAAATAACACTACACTTTTAAAAATAAATAAAACTAGAAGTAATTACAAAAAGTAATCTCAATTTGTTCCATACACAGTTTGTTCCATCCCATTGTTCCATTCCAATTTGTTCCATCTTCCATCATTTCTTATAACTCCAAATCAACTTCTTCCATGCTATGGGATAATAATGAAAGCCTAATCAAAAGAAAATATAAATCAGTACTTATTAAATATAAAAACAAAAATTACACAAATAAATGTGCTTGTTAATAAAATATTATAATTAAAAAAACTTGTTAAAGCTCCACCATACCATAAAATTCAACCATCTCAAAGCTCAATAGATGTTTTAGCAACATCTAAAAAATCCATATCTAGTAAATACTATGAAAACCAAAAAAATAAAAAACTAAATAAAAAGTAATTAAAATTTACCAGACTTTGTGGATTCAAGCCAATCACTTGTAGTTAACAAAGCTTCAACAATCTCTGAAGCTAAGCATGATCGTCTCTTATTAGTCACCCTATCACCAATACTGAATGTTGATTTAGAAGCAACAGTAGTAGCTAGAATAGCTAAAATATCCGTGCCATTTTTGCTAATGTAGGGTACCGAGCACTATTCATCTTCCACCAATTCAAAATATCAAAATTATTTTTTCTTGGAAACATAGCTTCTTCCAAATATTTTTCCAACTCAGATTTATTAAAATCTTTAATTGTGGAAAAACGAGATTGACGATACCACTCGTCAAAGTCATGCTCATCATCCAAAGATACACCCGCACGGCTTTCACTTGAATTTGCATTTATTGAACCACTAGATACAAAATAACCTGAATTTCTAGCTAACAACTCCTCACCCCCATATTCATTATACAAATCAAACATAACTGTATGAACTTTATCAATATAATCAAAAGAACTAGAACCATACAGCTGATCATAATAATACTCCACGATATCAATTTTGAATCTTGGACCAAGAACAATTGTAATTGCTAATGGCAAAGAACATTCTTCCCAATATTTTCCAAACTTTTCTCTCATAGGTCCTGCCATTAATCTAAGACATTCATGCTGACTGTTCTCCCACTCTCTTATCTTAAGCTGAATTTTACAAATATCTCGAAAAAATAGATTAGAAGTAGGAAACTTCGAACCAGAAAAATGATTAGTTGCATCATAGAATAATTTCAAACAATCTCTTATAATGCATGCCACTATCCATTCATCTTCTGAAGGATTACATTTATAACCTCTTTCCAATTGAGACAAATGATAATATACCTCCTTCAAAGGAATAGAAGCATCAAGCATCAAATAAGTTGAATTCCACCTATTAGGTACATCTTTTCCTACCTTTTTTTGCATCCGTTAACTTTAACTGAGCTATTGCTTTTTCAAATTTTTGATATAAAGCAGGTGATTTATTCAACAAACTCACAGTTTTTCGAATCTTTTGCGAGAAGTCTCCAGCTTTTGCTAATCCATCTTGAACAATCAAATTAAGAATATGTGCACTACATCGCACATGAAATAATACATCAGACAAAGAAAGCAATGATTTCTCATAAAGCCACCTTTTCAATTATCTAACCATTACATCATTTGCACTTGCATAATCAACAACCATTGAAGAAATTTTTTATCCAAATTCTATTCCAATAACAAATCAGAAATAAAATGAAACAATGTTTCACCATCATGTGGATATTGAATCTTTCTAAATGCAATGATTTTTTTCTTCAATTCCCAAATATTTGATATATAATGTGCAGTCAAGCATGCATATGCAATATTTAAATGATCAGAAATCCATATATCAGTAGTAAAGGAAATCTTACTAGAAAGTGTATCAAAGTAATCATATAACTTTGCCTTTTCCTCCTTGTAAACATTCAATATATCACTCCTGATTGTATTACGACTCGCAAGCTTAAAATTTGGATTCAATCTAGCATAAAATTGTTCAAAATATTCATGTTGAACCATGTTAAAAGAGTAGTTATGCTTGATAATCATTTTTGCCAAATCTTTTCTACTTTTTTCTTGGTCAAACTTGTAAGGTTGAGCTGCCTTATCACAAAAACCTTTTATAATTTATTGTTGTACTGCTCTTCCATCATTCTTTTTTCTAAAAATGCATATACTAAGATGCTTTCTTAAGTGACTTGTTCCTTTACTACTATCCCACAAAGTTCCTTCTTACACCAATTACATCTAGCAATATCATTACCATTTTTATTTTTAAATTTAGTGAAATCATTCCATACCGGTGATATTAACTTCCTTTTATGACCAGCAACATAGTTTTGTGTAGATTCAGTTGTTTCATCTTCAATTACCTCCTCTCCAGGGATGAATACGTTTTGTTCAACTTCAACATCAATATTTTTGGGAGTTGACATTTTCTGAAATTCAAAATAAATTATATAAAAAACATCCTACGGTACTGTGACACTGATGATCATGGCTATTAATAAAAAACAAGAACAAGGCAACAACTAACCGAGGCACTGTAGCGTTGTAGCACTGTAGCAGGGGCTCGGATCCGAGGAAGACAACCTGAGAACGATATCGGGATAGGGGTAGTGGTAGCCGGTGGGGGAGTGGGGACGATCGACGATGTTGGTGGCTGGCGGTGCTCGAATCCAAGAACGATGTCGAGCACTCGAGCTGCGGGGGGTCGATGTCAGGGTAACGCGGCCGGTGGGGCTTGGATCCGACGAAGGCAGCGCTGCTGGAGCTAGAGGATGATGTCCAAGATGGCGGCCGGCGGGGCTCGAAGTTAAGGAAGGGAGAGCTGGAGGGATAGGCGATAGGCCGATGTCGGAGGCTCGGAGCAACAGAGCGACTAGCGAGCAGCGGGTGTCAGCCATCGAGGGGGGAGGCGTCGGCCGTCGAGGGGGGGAGGCCAATGTCGGAGGCTCGGAGAAGCAGAGTGGCTAGCGAGCAGCGGGCGTCGACTGTTGAGGGGTCCATGGGGGGGAGGCCGATGTTGGAGGCTCGGTCCGCTCGGAGAAGCAGAGTGGCTAGCGAGCAGCGGACGTCGGCCGTTGAGGGGTCCGCCGTTGGGGGGAGGCGTTGGCTGTCGAGGGGGGAAGGCGTCGGCCGTGGAGGGGTGGCGTCGGCCATGGAGGCGGATTTAGGGATTCGGTGGAAGGGAGAAAGAGGTTAGGGCACAAATGGAAGAAAGGTTTTATAGTACAAGTAAGGATGGATTCTTAACCGTTGGATTATGATCCAACATCCCATATTTATATAAATAAATATAAATATATATAATATTATTTTATATAATTGGGTCCCGGGTCTGTCGGGTCCAGATATTATATATCCAGATCCGGATCCATTTAACTATTACTAATCGGGTCTGGATATGTTAGATCCAGATCCGGACCCGTTGGATAAATACCCGCGGGTCTTGGGTCCGGGTCCGGGTAAATGGATCCAGATTTAGATCCAAACTCAGACCCGTTGGATAAATACCCGCTGGTCTCGGGTTCGGACCCGACTCGTTGACAGTTCTAGCATATACAGGCATCAAATCCTTGGTCAGAGGATTAATCAATATGGACTTTATATATATACACTTAACAGCTATATGTCCTTGGATTACAATTCATCAATAAAGCAATCAATGACAAATAAATTTATCTATCAAGTCAATGCATAAATACATCAAACTTTCACTAATTCAAAAAATCAAAAGATTCTTAAATATCCATATTTTAGACATATTTCATGAAAATTATGGATCTTATTCATTTGATTAGGAGATTAATAAATATTGACTTTGTATAAATATACTTTATAAAATATTTTTCTTTTAACTAAAATCTTTGATTGTTGAATATTTTATCTCCATATAAATAAAGATAATGAAAAACTTTTATTGTTCCTTTAAAGAACATAGCTGTAGGGATGGCAACGGGTCGGGTCACCCAAAACCCATACCCGCCCCACTAAAATATTATCCATCCCATACCCGTCTCGGGTTGGGTATAAAAAAATCATGTTTGGATCTGATCGGGTCGGGTATACCCGGTCTCATAAAATCTAGTTTACTTAAAACCTAAATGGGTCGGGTCGAGTCGGATCGGGTCGGGTATATTTGTCCCATATCCAATTTACTTAAATATTTTATAAACATAATTTTTTTTATATATAAACGGGTCGGGTTCGAGTCGGGGCATACTACTACATGTACCTGACCCGAACCCGAGTCGGGTTTTTTTTATATAACCCATATCCGTTTATAAATTAGGCAGGTCGGGTTTTACCCGCCCCATTAGGGTCGGGTTGGGTCGGATATCCATCGGGTCGGTAAAAATTGCCATCTCTACATAGCTGTACTATTATTATAACAAATCTTAAATGGTTTTTTTAGATAGAATCAACAATTATAAGATTTAGGATAGATTCATAATCAAAAGTAATATAAATTATAACTTTGCAACATGTCACAAACTTTGCTTATATATGCCACTAAATTTTATTTTCATGACTTTCTACCTAACAAACCCTCCAATCATTTACATCTTAAAAAACTAAATTGTCATAAGAAATGATATATTTCCATTTCTTATTATGTAATTTTTTTATTAGTGATACATCAACTAGTAATGGAGGTACTGATAATTAGTTTGTATATAAGATGTTGCTCTTCTATATCCTCTAGTAAGATGAAATATAATATTTTCTTAACTAAAAGAAAAATAAGAGTAACATTTATTTTTTCTTTAATATTATATTTCTAGTATGGGAGCATCTAACATCATGCAAATTAGAATCTATAAACATGATATGATTTGATTTAATATTTTTTATACCTCTATTAGAATAATAGAATCCGTATTCATTTAGAATTATCTAGATAACCAAAATAAATAATATATTACTTCAAATCCAAAATTTATCCACTGATGAAATATTAATAATTAAGTATTGTAGGATAGTTTCAAATATAAAATTAAATAATATTAGGCTTCCTACCAACCTTCAATTCAAAAGGCATCTTGTATAACTATTTTACCAAGAACTTTATCCAAAATATAGATGGTAGTCTTTAAGATCTTATATTAGAAATATCGTAGTAAATTATTTCCACTCATCACACTTCAAATCATATCCTTCATAGTATGATTTTGCATCTTAGTCACACTATTTTGTTTAGGAGTTTCAGGCATGGTGTATTAAATAACTGTCCCATACTTATACAAATATTCAATAATACTATTTGTTTATTATATATGAAAACTTAAAATGTGACTGATACACCATGTCAATATTCTTGTCCTTTTCTAAAAATATCAAAAAGTCTGAGTGAAATAGGATAAAATTATTAATTATTTCACTTATATAGTTTTAAGTTCACTAAACTGCACAGCAAGAAAAATTTAAAAAATATGATCAGTAACCAATGCATTAGAGACAGAGATTTCAAAATACTTAGTTTAGACGTAATACTCTCTAGTTTCATAATATGAGCCCTAGCACCATCATGCCATCATATCTTATATTAATTTATCTATCCATCAATTATCCAGATTTTCTTTTATCAAATTGTACATACCTTTTATTAATGAGGTCATGAAATTATATTAGATTACTATTCTTAGATACAACATCGAGAATGGAATCAATTATATAAATATATTATAGGTAAAATGATTCATTTTTTTACCATATTTATAGGTAGCTTTTATTCTAGAATACTCTTATAAGTCATTCAAAATGGATGATCATTACACAATGTAATATCCATAATCCATACTACTTAGTACTAGTATAATTTTAGTTTTTATATTTTATAAATTATTATAGTTAGAGCTATCATAATGGGAGAATTAACTCTATTGAATGCAAATATATTAATTGCTAAATAATCTTTATGCAGTTAATCAATAGAGAGACATAGATAATATAGATGCTAGAAAATCTTTATAAGCATTATTATAATGAGAGCCCTTGGTTCAATGCTACAAAACTTTTTTTAGAAAGAAAGTGGTCCACATAAGATATCTCTTTTCAACATATAATACTATTTAATTCCTTCTAAATATTTTTTAGAAGGATCTTGTAAATTTCAATGAACGGATCACTTTGGTGGTCACCATCCATCAAAATTCACAAACCTTCTTATAGAGATCAAGTCATGACCTCGACATAAGATACATAAATGGCAAATCAAGATCATGTACGATGCAACATGTTTGAGGTACAATAATAAATAAATAAAGGCTTTAGACATAACAAGCCATTTTCAACAAGAGTATCATGTGCATCATCATAAAATTCTCCTTTAGGTAGAGAATATGACGTGCTTTTGAACTTTAATAATGAGGTCAATATAATGAAAATACAAAATTTTTAAAAATCTATTCTCTTTAGGCTGATAAATTTTCTAAGCCCAATATTCCTGCACCTTTGATAATTTGATCTAGTTAAGATCTCAACAACATTGTTATTATTAATATAAAAAATGACTTTATAATCAAAGATAGCAGGAATACAAAATATTAATCATTGGACATATACATAAATGATATATAAGAGCAAATATAATATTATATATTTTTTTTAGATAGAATGTGTTATATGCATAAATATTTTTCACATGAAGCCACAAGCAAATAAAATATCTTAACATTCACGAACCTATCTCCTTTAGACAGGTAGATCCATGAAAGCTAGAACACCCTTATAATATAATGTCTTATGCAATCTTTTCCGGTTAAAACATACAACCTCCTTTGGACTGGCAGTTATATGCCATAACCAGAAAATATCCCTTTTATAATGAATAAATCTCATGGACAACATAAATAAATCATTTTGGTGATAAATATTTATACCAACCCATAAAATTATTCATACAAAAAAAATAAATACCCAACTAAATATAAAATAACATATTTTAACCACATATATACCATAAAAGATCAGTCCAGAATGGGATACTTAATAATATGCACCCCACTGATCAAATTATAATAAAATATTACATTCTAACTGTCATTTCTATCAATAACACTTATTACAAAATTATAAAATATCTTTGGACAAGAATTATAACATATAATAAGTGTCGCCACGCAGGAGCTGCAGGCCACGACGATCTAGGCGGTAATAGATTGGCACGCCAGGTAGAGGATTGGTCCCGCATTGAGCCAGTCTCCGTCATCAGAGCAGCTCCGCTAGCAACATGGTGGTGACACGCCTGCGGGAAGTCTCCATCAGCCGCGTGGGGGATCCTCCTCCCCACGGAGACCCACTCAGTCCGGAGAGGGAGCTCCCCGCTCCGCCACCGTCGCCTCCAGCGGATCTTCAGCTCGCCGCGCTCGCCTAGCAGGTCCAGACCTTGATCGTGTCGGTGTGATAGTTGCATCACCAGCACCGGTCCCTCGCAACCCAATAGCAGCCAGGAACCCTCGCGACTTAGGCCGTCGGATACCGCGGCAGTTTGCGGTCCTTCCATGGAAGGCCATCGCACCCACGGGCCACATCTCATCGCCAGGGGAGCCTCCAGACCCTAAGGAAGAGCCAACTTACAGGGCTCCCCACGTGAGCCAGCGGGCTATGATGCCCGTCTCCTTTTCTCCCGAGAAATCCAATAGGAACCAATCCCCAGTCAGTTTCGCATGCTTTAGGTGGATCCCTACGATGGGACCACCGACCTCTTAGACCACCTGGAGAACTACAAGGCCTTCATGAGAGTCCAGGGGGTGATGATGCCCTTCTCTGCATCGCTTTCCCGGCTATCCTTCAGAAGGCTGCTTGAGTCTGGTACACCCACCTCGAGCCTGGGAGCATTGACTCCTTCGCGCAGTTGGAGAAGAAGTTTGTGGCGCACTTCAACGCCTGCCGGAAGGTACCACGAGAAGTCGACAGCCTCTTCTCCATCCGACAACAGGACCATGAGTCCTTGCGAGACTACGTGTCCCGCTTCAAAATTGCCATCCTGGAGATCTACAATATAGACAAGCCCGTTGCCATGTTGGCGCTGAAGAGGGCTCAAAACTTTCCGTCTCACCTATTTCCTAGATAAGAAGCCTCCGAAGACTTATTCTGATTTTCTCCTCCGAGCCTATAAGTACATTCGTGCGAAGGAGGCGGACTGCATCCGAAGAGAGCTGGACGGGAGGCCTCTAAAGAAGCAATCCCAGGGACGTCCTGGAGTGACCCCGAACCTCCAGACGGGTCCGAAGTCAAAGAGTATCATCGTCCAGGAAGAAAGATACACTCCTCTCCTCGTCCCAAGGTCTAAGATACTCATGGAGATGAGGGCGAGCACTACCTGCCCCGCCCTCCCTCACTAAGGCCGTCCGGTGGCCACGACAAGTCGAAGTACTGTCAATTCCACCGTGACCACGGCCATGACACCAAGGAATGCCATCACCTTAAAAGGGAGATCGAAGATCTGATAAGAAGAGGCTACCTCGGAAAGTTTGTGGGGGGCAAAGCTCCGACGGAACCTCAGGTGCTTGCAGTTCTCTATCCTGTTGAGAACCGGCCTTCTGAGAAGTCAGTGAACATGATATCCTGGGAGATAGAGCGTGCCTCGAAAAGTACCAGGGCGGGGGAAGGGCCTAAGAATGTATTTTTCTTTACAAGGGAAGGGGGATCGGGGTGAAAAATGTAAATAATGATGTTGTTGTCGTCGAGATGACGATAGCGAAGTATCCTGTAAAACGGATTATGGTCGATAGTGGAAGTTCAATTGATGTCATTTTTTATGATACCTTCTCCAAGATGAATGTCTCCTGCCCAGCTGAAGCCGGTGCACGCTCTCCTGGTCAGTTTTATCGGAGATTTAGTTGGGATTGAGGGGGAGATCACTTTCCCAGTCATCGCCAGGTCGCCATCCCGGCAGAGCATGGTCTTGATGACCTTCACGGTTGTAGGCTCTCTTTAATCTACAACGTGATTTTTGATCGCCTCGGGCTCAATTTGCTCGACGCGGTCATATCAACAAAGTGGCTCCTGGTTTAGTTTCTAACCTCTTATGGTGTGGGAGAGATGCGGGGGACCCCTTAGCCGGTTTAGCACTGTCTACAGGCAGTCCTCGGTGCTAGAGGCACCGAAGAGGTTCCTGTCACTGGTGAGCTTGACCAAAGAGCGCAGGACGTCAAGGGTGGCCCAGTCGAGCGCTTGTTGTCATGCCCCCTCGGTGTAGATCCATTGAAGACTGTACAGATAGGAGCCCAGCTGCAGAAGGACTAGAAGGCTCGCCTGCTAAGTTTCATCCAGACGAATGCGGACGTCTTTGCTTGGACCGTGGCGGACATGCCAGGAATCCCTCCTGACATCATCACTCAGGTTGAACATCGATCCGAAGTGCCGTCCAGTCCGGCAGAAGAAGAGGAGCTTCGTCCCATAAAGATAGAAGGCAGTCAACGAGGAGATGGAGAAGCTCCTTGTGGCCGGTTTCGTTCGCGAGGTCCAGTATCCTAGCTGGCTGGCGAATGTAGTCATGGTCAAGAAGGTTACCGGGAAGTGGAGGATCTGTATAGACTACACCGACCTCAATCGAGCCTGTCCAAAAGATAGCTTCTTTCTTCCAAAGATTGACCAGCTGGTAGATGCTACGTCAGGGCACCGCCTACTCACCTTCATGGATGCATTCTCCGGGTACAACTAGATTCGGATGCACCCGGAAGACGAGGATCACACTACCTTTATCACAGACTGAGGAACGTACTGTTATAAGATGACGTCGTTCGGTCTGAAGAACGCTGGAGCCACATACCAGCACTTGGTCAATAAGGTCTTCAAAGACCAAATCGGTCGCAACATGCAAGTTTATATGGACGAGATGCTCGTTATGCGTAAGCCGGAGTCGGACCATGTTGCGAACCTAGCAGAAGTCTTTCAAAACCTCCGTCTTCATTAGATGAAGTTGAACCCAGCTAAGTCCTTCTTCGGCATGGCCACCGAGAAATTTCTGGGCTTCATGGTTATTTAGAGAGGGATTGAAGTCAACCTAAAGAAGGTCCGAACGATCATCGACATGGAACACCCTACCTCGAAAAAGCAGGTTTAGCGCCTGACCGGTCGGATTGCAGCTTTAAGTCGGTTCATTTCGTGCTCAGTTGATCACTGCCTGCCCTTCTTCAAGGCGCTGCGCAAGGTGCACAACTTCACCTTGATGAAGGAATGTTGGGAAGCCTTCTAGGAGCTGAAGAAGCTCCTGGCGTCGCCGCCACTCTCCACACCGGAAGAAGGGGAGGAACTCCTATATCTGGTGGTCTGCCCAGGGGCCGTCAGTTCAGTGCTTGTCCGCACGAATGGAGACGGAGTCCAGAGGTCGGTATACTATGCCAACAAGCTCTTTCGGGATACGGAGACTAGGTACACCCGCTCTGAAAAACTAATTTTTGCACTTATTATATCTGCTCAACATTTCAGGCCATACTTCCAAGCTCACCCGATCGCGGTCCTCATCGACTAGCCATTAAGGGCCATACTTAGCCATCCGGACACATCCGGACATCTGGCTAAATGGGCATTGAAACTCAGCGAGTTTGACGTTACCTACCACCCGAGGCCATCTTAAAAGGTGCAGGTGCTAGCTGATTTCTTGATGGAATGCACCAACATGAGTGAAGAGCTAGAGGAGGCTTCCCCGAAGCACCCCGTGGAACCACCGTTCGACGAGGCGGTTTGGGTCCTCCACGTGGATGGTGCATCCAATGCAAGGAAAAGTGGAGCCGGCCTTATCCTTGCCAATTTTGATGGAGTTGTGGCCGAGTGCGCATTATGCTTCCTGTTCAAAGCCATCAACAACTAGGCTGAATATAAAGCACTCCTCATGGGATTAAGGGTGTCCCGCGAGCTGGATGTGTCCAGCCTAAGAGTCTTCACTGACTCACAACTGGTTGCGGGTCAAGTCTCGGGAGAATTTGAAGCCCGAGACCCTCGGATGGCAAAGTATCTGGAGCGGGTATGCTCGGGTACAGCGGGTTTTTGGTGCTTCAGCATCTTCCACATTCATCATGGAGAGAACGCTCGTGTTGAGGCCCTCTCCAGGTTTGCAACTTTGCCAGACTCATCATTGAGGTATGCCTACATCGAATACCTGCAGGCTCCCGGTTATGAAGTGTCCGGTGAGGTCCAGCAAGTCACTCCTGAACCTAGCTGAATGAATCGCTATATTAGATACATCACTGATGGTACCCTGCTTGAGAACCACATAGAGGCCGTCTTCCTCAAAAAGAAGGCTGCGCGCTTTGTGTTGATGGACGGGCAATTTTATCGAAGGTCCCATTCCTACCCGCTCCTGAAATGTTTGAGACCCTCAGAGACAGCTTTTGTGCTCTAGGAGATACATGAAGGCCTTTACGGGAACCATATGGGGGGCAGGACGTTGGCGTACAAAGCCCTCCGCCAAGGATATTACTGGGAGACCATGAGGGAAGACGCAGCTGACTTCGTAAAAAAGTCTGACCGCTGCCAACGGCATGCTTACATACAGCATCAACCGGCTGCACTGCTTTTCCAACTCTCCGCTTCCTGGCTGTTCGCTCAGTGGGGGATGGACATCTTGGGCCCTGTTCCCCTTCGTCCGGACAGCGGAGATACTTGATAGTGGCCATCGACTACTTCATTAAGTGGGTCGAGACCGAGCCATTGGCACGAATTACTGAAGCCAAGGCCAGATCTTTCCTCTGGAAGTCGATCATTTACCGTTTCGGACTTCCCCACTCCATCATCACCGAAAATGACGGCAGTTTGACAACCAAGCATTTGAAGAGTTCTGTGCTGATCTCAACATCCACCGCCGTTTCATCTTGGTGGCTCACCCCCAGACCAACAGGGAGGCTGAGATGACCAATCGGACCATCCTTTAAGGGCTCCGTACCAGACTAGACCAAGCCAAGGGCCGGTGGGCTAAGGAACTCCCTAGCATTCTTTGGGCCTACCGCACCACACCCAGGACGGCAACGGGTGAGACACCCGTTGGGCTGAGGAACTCCCTTCTGCTTAGCCTGGACCTCTTGGAAGAGACAAGAGACAAAGCCCGCCTCCGCATGGCGGTCTATAGACAGCAGGTGGCCCAGTATTACAACTCTCGCGTGAAGCTGAAGGCCTTCCGCTCAGGCGATCTAGTCCTGCGGCGAGTTGAAGTCTTGCAGCTTGGAGAATGTGGCAAGCTCTCACCCAACTGGGAAGGACCTTACAAGGTAGTTGAGGCCCTCCCTCATGGAGCTTACTACCTCGCCGGACTCGATGGCGTCCAATTTCTTTGAACTTGGAACGTCAGCAATCTGAGGATGTATTACTAATGATGTAAGATTTTCTTTCATTAATGAAAAGTTTCTTTTTTGGTGCTTCACTGTCTTCACCTGTGTAGGAACTTTATCCGTAGGAATATTAGTCCGACGACGGCAAGCTGGGAAATTCCAGAAGCCCCACAATCCGAAGCCGGGAAACTCCTGATGTCTCGCAATTCGAAGCCGGAAAACTCCTGAAGCCCCACACTTCAAAGCCAAGAAACTCCTGAAGCCCCGCACTCGAAAGCTGGGAAACTCCTGAAGCCTCGCACTTCGAAGCCAGGAAACTCCTGAAGCCCCCACTCAAAAGTCGGAAAACTTTTGAAGCCCCGCACTCAAAAGCCGGGAAACTCCTGAAGCCCTGCACTCCAAAGCCAGGAAACTCCAGAAGCCCCTCACTTTATCCGTCAGACTCAGTTCGGCGACGACAAGCCGGGAAATCCCAGAAGCCCCACACTCTATCCATCGGCTCTCAGTTCGGCGATGGCAAGCCGGGAAACTCCAGAAGTCCTGCACTATACTCGTTGGACTCTTAGTTCGGCAATGGCAAGCCGAGAAACTCCAGAAGCTTCGTACTCTATCTGTCAGACTCTCAGTTCAGTGACGGCAAGCCGGGAAAGCCCAGAAGCCCCACACTCTAAAACCAGAAAACTCCAGAAGCCCCACACTCTATTCGTCGGACTCTCAGTTCGGCGATGGCAAGCCAGGAAAGCCCAGAAGCCCCGTACCCTATCCGTCGGACTCCCAATTCGGCGATGGCAAGCCGGGAAACTCTAGAATTCCTACATCTTATCTGCCGGGCTCCCAGATCGGCGATGGCAGGACCAAAATTCCTGAAGCCTTGCACTCCAACTTGTAAGTTTCTCAGTCTGGCAGGGATAACTTACAGAATCTCCAAGGTTTCTACGGCCGCCTGCCAACTCTTGAATTGGGCAGGAAGAGCTAGAACTTTGGAGACCCCGAGATGGGCAACCAGTCCTGGCAGGACCCCCGAGGTCTCTTCGGCAACCTGCTAGTCCCTGAATTGGGCAGGAAGAACCAGAGCTTCAGAAGCCTTAAGAGATTGGCCACTCAGTGAATCTCCTAGCCCGATGGAGATAGTTCACAAAACTCTTAAGGTTCCTCCGGTCACCTGTTAACTCTAGGGGATGACTAGGAAGAGTTGAAACCTGGGAAGCCTTTAGACGGGTGATCACAGTGATAATCCATCTCTATGCAAAAAAAAAAGAGAAGAAAAAGAAAAAGAAAAACAGATAGGAAGAAAGATCATGGCAATGTCGCAGGCTCCTTGCTGGGATGCCGGGGGATCTTGCTGGCATCTTCTTGACCCTCCGTCGGCGTGGGTGGTGGTTCAGAAGTGATGGGCACCTCGGCCCCTTCTGTTGAAACCCTCACCTCCTCAGTGCAGGTGCCTGGGAGATCCAGGAGATGTCTTCCAGGTCCTGGTCCGGGTGCGCTTGGGCCATCTTTGATTTGTAGTCCATGAACCCTTTAATGGAGTCCATGACCGCCTCTCGGACCTCCTCGACGAACTCCATCGAATCCTTGAACTTCGGCACCGCCTCCGCAGCCTCCTTGGCGGCCTCCATCAAGGCCATTGCGGCCTGCGCTTTCTCCTCCGCTGCCGATGCCCTCACCATTGCAGCCTCCAGTCGTGGTTGGAGGGTTTGGGACTGCCCCTCCAAGTGAGCCACCTCCATGGCGGACTCTTCCGCCTAGCGGGTGGCCTTGCTCTTCTCGGCGGTCAAGGATGCCTCCAGGTCTTTGGCCCGCTTCTCTGCTATGATCGCCGCCTCCTTCGCATCGGCCACTTCTGTTCGGAGGATCCTGGCCCGCTTCTCCAGGACTTGGACCCTCTCCGTCTGTGCTCGAGCCTCAGCATCCAGCACCTCTAGGTGCCTCTTCTCCTGGGCCTCCCGCTTGGCCCATCGAGTGCGGTAATCCTTGATGAGGATTACGTCGGTGGCGATCTACAATAATGGAAATGTCAGCAGAAACAATGCAGACAGTAACAAAAAGAAGTTAAGAGTGTAGAAGACTTACCGAGAAGAGCTGGGGCAGGATGCCAGTGAGGGTGGTCGTGAGCTGCTTGCCACTCTCGCAGCGGTCGCGGGGCTGGATGACGAACTCCATCATTCTCTTGGCTAGCCCAGAGTCCTGGGTAACCATTGCTTTCGACGGGACCATAATGGACACTTGCTTCACCTCAAGTGCCGCTGTCGGCAGAGCTATTGCCAGTCCCGGAGTGGGTGATTACACGGGCGTCTCGACCGTCAGGGGTGTGGTCGCCGCTCCTGCTGCCAGAGGCGTTGTCGATCTCCTCTCCACCACCATCTCGTCTTCCACTTCGACCACCTTCGGGGTCTCCGCGAGGGAAGTTGCATGCCCAGCCCAGGTAGTTGTGTCGGGCCCACGGGCTGGGGGCTGGGCCTGCACCCTGGACGAGGTGGGGACCAGCCTAGTTCTCCTTCCCTCCGGCCGGATGATGAGCCTGCCCTGGGCCCCTATCCGGATTCATCGCGGGCCCTCTTCGATGGGTCCTCCCTAGGCTTGGGGGACGCGCTCCTCTTCCGAGACATAGACCGGATTTGGTCCATCATGAACTTCATGTCTGCAGAGAAGGAAGAATGCTGGTTAGCCTTAAAGCTGGGAAGAACCCATGCAGAGAAAAGAAACATGATTATAGGGCTCACCTAAGGCACGAATTGGGCTGATCCCGGCCTCGGACAGGTTCTGCTTGGCCAGCAGGTCCTGAAGGGAAGGAATCTGGGAGGTGACGAGCTGGTTGTACACCTTCCGGTTTGCGGCCTCCACTTGGGAGTTGCAGTTCGAGGAATGGTCCGGGTCACTCCAAACCCAGTCAACCCCTTCGATCGAGGGAAGAAGTATATATTCTTCCATCCCTTGATGGAAGAAGGAAGTTCAAATTTGATAGCCCCCGGGCGGGGGGCCACGAACCACCACTCATCATCAGATGGGTGGCGTTTCAGGGTGAAGAGTGCCCTAAAGATGGAAAAATAGATAACGATCCCGTGAAAATGGCAGAGGACAGTGAAACAGGAGATAACCCTAACAGCATTTGGGGCGAGTTGGGCTGGAACTAAGCAAAAATTACTAAGGAAGAAAGGATGCAGAGGCAGACGAAGACCCTCGAGGAAGAAGTCCTCGTACAAGGCAATCCGGCCCGGGCCACTAGAGGTGACTCACTCCCCTGGTCCCGGAACTGAAAGCCGAACGAAGTCTGGAATTCCGTATGTGTCCCGGAGCCGAGAGAGGTCCTCCCTGGTCATCACCGAGGCGATGCCAGAGGGACCAGCCATACCGAAAGGAACAGAAGGGATAGGAGCAGCAGAAGAAACAGGAGCAGAAGGAGAAGGGGGTGCCCTAAGTCGACCTATGACAATCCCCGTCGGCCGGGGACCTCTACGAATGCTAAGGGGGACATCCTCCTTGTCGGAGTATGGGGTCTTGGGCCGAAAGGGCCCTGCCTCGCTGGAGTGCCTTGAGTGGAAGCGTCTCCAGCCAGACGGATCCATCCTAAAGCAAAGGAAAGGGAGGTGCTAACGGAAAGAAGCCTAAAGACTCTAAAAAAGGGGACTCCCTCAGCGCAGGTCGATGGAGAAGAAGACAAAGGAGGGGAAATTGACCTGAATGCCTCGGAGAGAAGGGTCGTACTGGGAAAGAAAGGGCTCTAGTTTCCTGCGAGCTCGGAGGTTCGAAAGAGATAGTTTGGAAAAAATTTCTCCTTTTCAAAAATAGCCTGACAGCACCCGTGCATCTTTTCGATCCTCTCACCACCGAATGCGTGCCATGTGTCGAGATCGGCTGAGAATGGCGCCTCGACATGCTGAAAATCGCCTCGGGCCCGGTGTCAATCATCATGCTTCCTTGGACCTGCTGACATGGCATCTCCGCATTGGCTTCGAGGCACGATCCGCGAATCGTCAATCATGGCATTTAATGGTGCCAGGTATTTGTCCTTTCCACGTCAGCGTCACCATAACTCCCTTCGTCCCGAGTGCTGCGTCGCGTCGGGACTCGAGAGTGGGAGGTAACTGTATGGCAAGATCGCTGATATGGAGTCCCTCTCAGATCTAGCTGGCGGCCACGTTGGCAGAGGTGCCACTTGGATGCGGACCCCGGGCGGAGCATCCGGGGAGCTCCTTGGTCGGAGTGGCTTCCTTGAGGTTCAGCCCCGGCCGAGGTCGTGCCTTCGTTCTTCGAGCTCCTTGGTCAGAGTGGCTCCCTCGAGGTCGAGCCCCGGCCGAGGTTGTGCCCTCATTCTTCAAGCCCCTTGATCGGAGTGGCTCCCTCGAGATCGAGCCCCGGTCGAGGTCGTGCCCTCGTTCTTCGAGCCCTTTGGCCGGAGTGGCTCACTCGAAATTGAGCCCCAATTGAGGTCGTGCCCTCGTTCTTCGAGCCCTTTGGCTGGGTGGCTCCCTCGAGGTCGAGCCCTTGTTCTTCGAGCCCCTTGGCGGCCAGAGTGGCTCTCTCGAGGTCGAGCCCCGACCAAGGTCATGCCCTCGTTCTTTGAGCCCTTTTGGCCGGAGTGGCTCACTCGAGGTTGAGCCCCGGTCGAGGTCGTGCCCTCATTCTTCGAGTCCCTTAGCCGGAACGGCTCCCTTGAGGTCGAGTCCCAGCTGAGGTCGTGCCCTCGTTCTTCGAGCCCATTGGCCGGAGTGTCTCCCTCGAGGTCGAGCCCCAGCTGAGGTCATGCCTTCATTCTTCGAGCCCCTTGGTCGAAGTGGCTCTCTCGAGGTCGAGCCCTCAGTCGGAGTCAGGCTCCCCCACTCGAGGTCGACCCCCAATTAAAGTCAACCTCTTTCCCGGAAGTCAGGTATGGATTTTTTTAGGTGAGTGCGGCCTCTTCCATAAGCACCCCTAGGGCAGACGAGCGGGTGATGTCGGCAGGTTGCGCCACAGCCCTCGCTAGAACCATGGCACGGCACAGTGAGGCTGATACCCCTGAGGGGTGGTGCTCCGCTAAGGTACACCACCTGGAACCTCTGAAGAAATGGCACCCATCATGGCACGCCGACTGTGACCCCTGCGAGATGGCATTTCATCAGAGCACGCCGCCTGTGGAGGAGCGTTCTGCTAGAGCGTCAAGCCCCTCAGCTCACTATCGGCACTACCTGGGGAAGGGCACTCCGCTCAGGGCGCTGCGCCCCTCTACCCACCATCTGCACCACCCAGAAGAGGAAGATTTTGCCAGGAAATTTAGACCTTGCAGCATCTGCCTCCAGACTAGTGCTCTGCTAGGTCTCTCCAAATATGGTGGGACGACGCCAGAGAGGGATAGTGTGCTGTCGGAGTGTCAGGACCCATGGCATACCTCATGTACCCTCCACGAAAGGGACGTGCACTCCATGCTCCACTACCACTGCCAGGGACAGGCCACCCCCTCCTCCAGAGAGGGGAGAGAGAGCAGACCCATGCTTCACCCGCGTGAGAAGCGCCCAGAGGAGGCCAAGCCAGAACTCCGCACCTCACTAGAGGTGCCATTCATTTATAAGAAGCCAAAGGGGGCCTCCGGCAAAGGTAAGCGAGAAGGGGTAGGCAATTTAGCAAGGCTCGGAAGACATTCGGAATACACCAGAACTCTCCAAGAGAGTTCCAACATCTACAGTCACCACTGCTCAAGCCCTCCTCGCTCCTAACCCTCACTCCATTTCTCAAGATCTTTGAGGGTGGAAACCACTTCGGGATCCACTGAGGAGGATCTGTTCCCCTTGATCATCCATCGACTTGACCGTCGAAGTGCCTTCGCTAGGATCCCTAGTCCGGGTCTGCCTTCTTTTGCAGGACCGGGTACGTGCATTGGATGCCAGGCGAGAGAGCCACCAACTGACCCATGCAGGAGTTGCAGGCCACGACGATCTAGGCTGTAGCAGCCTCGTTGGTAGACCCCTCCTGAGAGGATTCAAACGAGGGGGCATTTGTCTCGCCTTTGCTCTCTTCCACGTTGCAGCTCCTTATGCCAAGGACTTATCGTGGAGACGAGGACTATGACCGATGCGAAACCTGTTGGAAGGAAGGCCTCCTGTGGAGGGATTGGCGACTTTCTTGGGATCGCGATCGGGACCGTGAGCAGCAAGAAGTTTGTCGATGAGAAGATCTCTCCCAGGGAGATCGATGGTTCGAATGAGTGGCAACAACAGTGGAAACACTGGGATCTTCTAGGGACTGCTACTTTGTCACAGTCTGCTGCCATTGTTGCTGCAATCCTTGCACTACTGCAGTTAGTGTCTGGACCTGCTGCACCAAGATGACAAGAATGTCCTACTAGGTGCTAGTGGTGGAGGTGTTGGAGTAAGGGGCTCCGCCACCTGGTTTGGTGGCTCTCCATGGTGCGAAGAGCATATGGTATGGTTGATGGAGGCATCCTACTCACGTCTTCATCTTTGTTATCTTTTATAGCTCCGGGATCTTCAAGATGCTTGATTTGCATCCCTTTCCTGGTGCACCAATCTATTGCTGGCAAATCATTCTTTGCTGGAACTCTGGTGATGCCTAAGGATCCTCTGGTCTTCTTCGGTGGAAAAAGGATGGCTGCTCCTGGCTTCTTTTTAGCTGAGACATGCAAGAACAATCCCTTAATCGGTGGTAACCGGCAGGAGACCCTCTGATGTTCAAGTTAGTGGGAGGAGTGAGATGGGTTACAATAACTGGAGCTGAGAGCGATGAGAGAAGGAAGATCTAGTGTTTAGGAGCAGTAGAAGTGTCATACCTGGCCGGAAGTCCCCTCTTACCTATTTATAGAGTTATCTGGGATAATTGAATGCCATTTAAGAGGTGGCCTCTGCTGACGTGGATAACAACTTTCCATTGGAAGGTTAGGATCGTCTCTTGTATCCTTCATGTTGGAATCTTTCTATTAGAAGGATAGTGGTTTATTGGGATCTTGTCCATCATGATCTCTAGCTAGAACAGTTGGGGATTGCTTGCTTCTGCCACTCACTCGGGTATTGCGAACTCCCAATAAATGGGATAGCATGCTACTGGTGAAAGAGTCTTGGCACTGTATGTTGGTAGGCCCGACTAGATCTACCTGGGTAGCTAATCGGCATTGATTAAGTACTCGGTTTGGCTGGTTGCGCTGCTTGGCATAGTGGCGGGTGTAGTCATCTCCTTCATATTTGGTACCATAATCGGTAGTCGGAGTGCACCTTAGTTGATGAAGTAGTTGATATTCCGGTTAGCAGTCGGGCATCCAGCTAGTCATCGAGACCGAGTAAGTAGTCACCTTAACAATATCTTTACTAATTTTGATATTTTCCTTTCCAAAAATTGTAGAAATGGATCCATCAACAATTCTAACATTTTCCTATCTTGGACCGAATAAGGAATAAGAGGAAAACAAGGATGAAGAACTAGTCATAAGATCAGCAACACCTGAGTCAATGACCCAACTTGCACTTATAAAAGAATGATAAGAAATTAAGGAAGTAGACAAACAAACCGGAAGCATTGGAGCTTAAGTGAATTGGAAGTTGTTTAAATATCTTAATAAAAGAGAGACTGTCCCAACACTAGGAGTAGATTCAGTCTTGCATGGGACTGAGCAATAGTGGAAGAGTTCATGGTTAAGTCTCTTTGAAACATGACCAGCAGTTGCCTGTGGTTTGTTCTCCCTTCTTAGTGCAGTAGGCCTCGGATGAGGATATTTCACCCAAGAAGTGCTCATCCACATGTTTTTTCTTGCCACGATGAGTGTAATGCAAATCTTCCATGGAAGTTTCACCATTATTCTTTTTGCTCCCTTTCTTATCTTTTGGAAGATGAGGAAAGCAATACAGAATGTTCAGGGAATGCAATAATGGTGAAAACCTGAACATTCTGCGTCCAGAGTGGGTTGCTCTTGATGCAGAATTCTGTATCAGGACTTGTTGCTGCGACTTCTCCTGAACCGGGGTTGGACGGCTGGGCTGGAGCGCTCTTCTCTCGGTCGGCCTGCAAGAAAGTCCCAAGGGCCGGAGGTGCTCCGGCGAGGGACACTCCGATGCTTAAGTTAGCAGGAGCTTGAGGGCAACAGAATGGAGGAATCGAATGAAGATAGTGTATAGAAAGGGAAGAGAGTTCTTAGCCCAAAAATGAGGTCCCTCGTCTACCTTATATAGGTGTAGAATACTGTCAAATTCTGTTAGGGGGCGGCCTGAGAATGCTCGATTTGTCCCAACGAGAATCAAGATGGTGGCCAGGTGGCACCAGGACGTGGCGACGTTGTGGTGTCCGTTGCAACAGAATTCCGGTACCAGCTGGAAGGAGCTTTTAGAGCCTTCAAGTTACTTCCGGAGTCGAAGTGAGTCGGTTAGACTTCGACAAAGGGAGAACCAGTCGGCCTTAACAGAAGTGGGTCGATCATCCGAAGGAGAACACCAGTCAGGCCTTCTGAAAGAGTAGACCGGTCGGACCTCGACGGAAGCGGGTCGTTCGGACCTCTCCTTCAGTGGGTCAGCCGGTCAAACTAATGATGGAATAGGTCCGACGGACCTCAGCAGGAACGGGTCAGCCTGGCCCCAGCAGGAGTGGGTCAGCTGCCCGACCGGAGGGCCGTAGCTTCGGTTCACCACAGAAAAGCCGATTGAGTGCAACAGTTGCCCCCCCTGCTCAGGACCTTTGAAAGGGGGGCACGTGGCTTCGAAGGGCAGGAGCACCATCTTTGCGCAGGTCGCGTCCGTCCTCGAGACAACCGCAATCTCGATTAGGAACGTCGCGTCTGATCGCTTCGAATCTCCCACGATCGGCGCCAGCGACAGGGTCGACCCGTTATAGGAGGCAAAGGACCTGTCGTTAATGCGACAGGACTGAAATTATAACAGCCCAGCCGGGTTTGCGCAACGGTTGGGATATAGAGACAAACCGTGCGATGTGGCAGCATTTGAGCAGCCAACATCACACCCAAAGCAATCCTTTTGCCATTGATTCCGCCTTCACGCGGATTGTCGCTTGCCTTTTCTCATCAGCCAGTTGCCTCGACTTCCGCGGCATGGAGAATTGCACCAAGGGATGGGACGATTACGATGCCCATAGAGTGAAGGAAGGCGCCCCTCCGGAGATCTATATTAAGGGGGCGAGGCGCTCAGGGAGAACTTTCTGCTGTTACAGCGCTTCACGAGAGAAAGACAGCACCTCCCTCTTCCGCAATCCCCGGTCTTCTAGGAACCCAGTCTCAGGTCAGTCTCCCCGCCCTTATTCTTCCTTCATATAGATGGCCACTGGTAGCCGCGGTCCGATCCATAGGCGTAGGGAACCAGGTCCAAGTGAAATTCAGTCGGTGATGACCCCGGAACGGGTCGAAAACCTTAAGGCAGTGTACGGCATTCCCTCGACTTTACACTTTACTGTCCCAGGCCGAGATGGGAGAGCGAACAACCCACTAGGACCAGGAAACCTTCCGATGTATGAAGCCCAAATCAAGGCCGGCTTGAGGTTTCCACTGCACCCCTTTTTCGTAGAAGTCTTTAACTTCTACAGAGTGACCCCAGCACAGTTGACCCCGAATAGCATTCGGGTGATCTGCTGCTTTATAGTATTATGTCATAGAGCCGAGATCGAATCCAGGTTGTCCCTCTTCGGCAATTTTTTCCTTCTGAAGGACTTCAGGGGTCAGGAGTGGTGGATGTTTTGTCCCTGCCCTGGCTGAAGGGTCTTGAAGTGCCTTCCGTCGGCCATCCACGAGTGGAAGGCCAAATTTTTCTTCGTAGATAGTCTTCATCCTTGGGGCTTCGAGCCGCTATGGAGAGAGCCGAGGCCGAGGCTTCGCGAGGGGAGGGCGATCCTGATAGCCGACCGGGCCAGCTTTACTGTGATAGAGGGGGCCGGTCCGACCATGGCATATGAACTGCTCGGGGAAGACGTCCTTCACCAGGCAGGGGTCAGCCGCCAAAGATTCTTAGATAGGACAAGGGGGCCGCCGCGGTCGACTGATCCCCTCCCTGAACTCATTTCGTTGACTTATCCGCAATCTTTCCCTTTACTCACCTTGATCTTTCTTTGGAACAGGAAGAAGAATGAAGGTGGATAGAGTAAGGGTAATCCAGTGGGCTGTGAGGAAGAGGGCCGCCCAGGGGGCAGAGCCGACTGTGGAGCCGACCGTAGAGAGGCAGAAGAAGAGGCGGGCGGAGGAACAGCCCGCGCCTGTTGTAGATGTGGACTCCGATGAGGACGCTGCACCTCTGATGGAGGTATTGGCAAAGAAGGCACCGGAATCTTCAATTCCTGCCGAGCGGTCGGCCGCCCGACCGGAGCAGGAACTGTCGGAGTTATCTGACACGGCGGCGGCTTCAGCCTCAGCACCCGCCGAACTGGTAGAAGCGGTCTCCCTCGCAGACAGAGGAAAGGGGACGGCCGAAGGAGAGTCGGCCGAAGGAGAGGCGGCCGAAGGAGTTCATTAAGAAGCGCATTAGCATTGGCACGCTCTGAACAATGCAAGGAGGGCGCGGAGTCTGCTCAGGGGGGCGATGACGGACGCCGACTGGGAGTTATCGATCCAAAGGAACCTGAGCGATGTGGTAAAGGATTTCTACCGCGACCTCATAAGGGTAAGATATCTACTTTGCGCCTCTGTGCCTTTCCTCTTACCTGTCTTATGAGAGACTAACCTAGTATTTTGCTCACAGTTTCTTCTTGGAATTTCCCTGATGGACGACAGCTTAGGTCAGCTGCTCTTTGTAGCCAAGACCACAGCCAAGGAGATCCAGGGGTCAGAGACGGCTCGAGTGGCAGCAGAGGCATCTCTGAAGGCCATGGAGGAAAAATTGGTGGCCGTCCAGGCCGAAGCTGTCATCAAGGGAAGCATCGAAGGACCTCCAGGATCGGCTAGCCGACCGGGAGGATAGATTGAAGAAGAAAATGGTGAGGGTCAACTCCCTCGTTCGTCGGCTGAGGGAGGAGGAAGAGCAATTCGCCGAAGCTGACAAGAGGGCCTAGGCTGAGCAGGCGTCAGTAGCGAAGTGGGCGAGCTAGCTGAGTAAGGCCAAGGAGTTGGCGGCGGAATAGGTCCGTGATGCCATAGCAACATACAAGGCCTCCGTGGACTTCGCCGAACAAGTAGAAGAAGTAGCGTTAGAGTCTACCTAGACGGCTACGACGACTGCTTGAAGGATATGGCCGGACTCTTCCCGGGACTTGACTTATCCGGCGCCTAGCTGAGCGGACCGGCCGAGGGAGAGGATTACCCGATCGATGATGAAGCCGAACCCCAGGTCTAGGACGGTGCAGTAGGGGCTGAGGCCCAAGTTGAGGCTGACGCAGGGGCAGCGGACGTCCCAGTGGAAGCTTCAGCTGCATTGGGCGGGGCCGAAGTCGAAGCCCCAGCTGTACCTTCGGTAGGTCAGACCTAAGGTGTTTGTAAAGGTCCGACCCCCCCTTTTTGTAAAGAACCCCTCTCAATATAATAGAACTTTTTGTCATACTTCTTGCGAATATGTCTTCATGTGTATGGAGTCGGCCGTAGTGACTGGAACTTTTTTCTTTTCCAAATATTTCAAAGTGTCGACGGTCGGCTTAATAAGACCGTAAGATCTTTGAAATAGCTGTTGAACAATAGCTCAGTCCGAGCCTAAATACTTAGAAATTTTTTCAAGTGTTGGCCTGTCAGTCCGTTCAAACTCGAGACCTGTAAAATAGCTGTTGGACAGTAGCTCAGTCCGAGCCTAAACACTTAGAAAATTTTCCAAGTGTTGGTTCGTCGGCTCATCCAAACTCAAAACCAAATTTCCACATGGATTGTCTCGAAGTTGTTATTTGACCGTGGTCGCATTTTTAGAAGTGGGCTGCCTTATAGCCTTTGCTAAACGGGGTCGGGCTTTTGGAAGTGGGCTGCCCTAGAGCCTTTGCCGACCGGAGTCGGACTTTTGGAAGTGGGCTGCCCCAGAGCCTTTGCCGACCGGGGTCGGACTTTTGGAAGTGGGCTGCCCCAGAGCCTTTGCCGACTGGGGTCGGACTTTTGGAAGTGGGCTGCCCTAGAGTCTTTGCCGACCGGGTTCGGACTTTTGGAAGTACCTCATGGAAGAAGTTATGGCTTTTATTGATAATACTTGTGGAGGTTGTCTACATTCCATCGACGCGCCACCTGCCGTCCGTCCAAGTGTTTGAGTCGGTAGGTTCCGACTCGAATTACCTCAATGACTCCATAAGGGCCTTTCCAATTTGGGGAAAGTTTTCCTTGCTCGGTCGGTCTTGAAATCTCCATCCTCCGCAAAACTAGATCTCCAACCCGGAAAGTTCGTGCCTTGACTCGTGAATTGTAATATCTAGCCATCTTCTGACGGTAAGTCGCCATCTTGAAACTTGTCCGGAGCCTGGTTTCTTCAAGTAAATCTAGATCAGCCCTTTACTGCTCTGAGTTGGTCGGCTCGGCGAAGTGATCAATCCGCAGGGATTGCAAAGAGACTTCCACGGGGATGACTGCTTCACTTCCGTAAGTCAGGTTGAATGGAGTCTCCCCAGTCGCCGTTCGGGCGATCGTCCGATAAGCCCAGAGCACTGAGTGAAGTTCTTCTGCCCAAAGTCCTTTGACTTCATTCAGTCGGGTCTTCAGTCCATGTAGGATTGTCCGATTAGTGACTTTGGCTTCTTCGTTGGACTGGGAATGGCCGACTGACGTGAGCCAATGCGAGATGTGATATTGCTGGCAGAAGTCCTGAAATTTGGGGTTGTCAAACTGCCTTCCGTTGTCGGTGATGATTGTCTGTGGGAACCAAATCGAAAAATGATGCAGTTCCGGACAAAGTTTTCTGCCTTGGCTTCTATGATTTGTTCCAGCGGTTCGGCCTCCACCTACTTGGTGAAGTAATCAATGGCCACAATAAGGAATTTCCGCTGGCCAGACATTGGAGGAAAGGATCCCAGGATGTCCATCACCCACTGTGCGAATGGCCAGGGTGCAGCGAGTGGAGTCAGCTGGCTGGGGGGTCTTCTTTGAATACTGGAGTACCTCTGGCATGCGTCACACCTTCGGACGAAGTCCAACGCGTCCTTCTGGATTGTAGGCCAATAGTATCCCTGTCGAATTATTTTGTAGGCTAGGGATCTTCCTCCAAGATGGTCGTCATAGATGCCTTCATGTACTTCCCTGAGTGCATAGTCCATCTCAGTCGGTCCCAAACACTTTAGCAGTGGCTGCGAGAATGACCGCTTGTAGAGGACGCCGTCGAGGACGACGTACCTAGAAGCTGTCCAGCGTACATGCTTGGTTTCGGTCGAATCTTTCGGAAGGGTCCCTTTGACTAAGAATACGAGGATTGGATCCATCCAAGAAGCTTCCTGTTAAACTTGGTGGACTTCAGTCGGCTCTTCAGCGATACTTGGGCGCTGCAGATACTCCATAAAAGTTTGGTCGGAGGTATTGGCGACGGCCGTGGCCAGTCGTGACAAAGCGTTCGCCCGGGAGTTCTGTAATCGAGGTATGTGGAGAATTTCGAAGAATTTAAATCGGGATACGAGGCTTTGTACCTTGTTCAAGTACTTGGCCAGGGTTGGCTCTCTTGCTTTGAATTCGCCCCTCACTTGATTCACCAAAAGCTGAGAGTCGGAGAAGGCTCTGATTCGGCCAATGCCTAGTTCATGGGCAATTCTAAGTCCTGCAAGAAGGGTCTCGTACTCTGCCTGATTATTTGACACATGAAATGAAAAGTATAGAGCATACTCTAAGCTTTCGCCATCGGGGTCGGCCAGGATCAGGCCGGCCCCGCAGCCAGCAAGGTTGGACGCTCCGTCCACATGAAGGGTCCAAGCGGGCTCAGCTTCGTCAATGGCATCGGCTTCAGGTGCTTCGACCATTTGAGAGGGTGCTTCTTGCTTCCAGGTACACTCTGTGATGAAGTCAGCAATTACTTGGGACTTCAAAGCCGATCGGGATTGGAAGGAGACGTCAAACTCGCCAAGTTTGACGGCCCACTTTGCAAGTCGACCAGAGGTGTCCGGGCTCCGAAGGATCGCCTTGAGGGGTTGGTCAGTCAGCATGACGATTGGATGCGCCTGGAAGTAGGGTCGGAGTCTTTTGGCCACTATGACCAGAGAATAGACAAACTTCTGTATTTTAGGGTACCTCGTTTCGGCATCATGGAGAACTTTATTAATGTAATAGACAGGTTTCTGCTAACCATCTTCTCCCACTTGCACGAGGATGGAGCTGACCGCCTCGTCTGACGTCGACAGGTACAGATACAAGGGCTCTCCCTCCGTCGGCTTGGCTAGCAACGGAGGGTTCTTCAAATAATCTTTCAAAGCTTCGAAAGCCGACCGACACTCGTTGGTCCAGTGGAAGTGGTCTGACCGGTGCAATGTCTTGAAAAATGGTAGGGACTTCTCAGTCGACCGGGAGATGAAACGGTTAAGAGAAGCTATCCGACCTATTAGCTCTTGCACTTGCTTCTTACCGGTCGGATGTCCCATTTCAATAACATCTCTGATCTTGTCTGGGTTGACTTCAATTCCTCTTTGCGTGACCAAGAAGTCGAGGAACTTGCCAGAAATCACCCCGAAGGTACACTTTGAAGGATTCAGCTTCATCCGATGGCATCTCAGTGCATCAAAGGATTCCTACAAGTCTTTGATGTGGTCGGCTCTGTGGAGGCTCTTAACTATCATATCATCCACATACGTCTCCATATTCCTCCCGAGCTGCCCTTCGAAGACCCGGTTAATCAATTTTTGGAAAGTGGCACCGGCATTCTTCAGGCCGAAGGGCATCATCCTGTAACAGTACAAACCTTTGTCGGTGACAAAGGCGGTCTTCTCCTCATCTTCCGGGTGCATCCTAATTTGGTTATAACTGGAGAAGGCATCTATAAAACTGAGAAGCTGATGGCCGGCCGTGGCATCCATCAGCTGATCAATCTTTGGCAGGGGAAAGCTGTCCTTTGGACACGCCTTGTTGAGATCGGTGTAGTCCACACAGATCCTCCACTTCCCGTTATCCTTTTTCACCATCACAACATTTGCTAGCCATTCAGGGCAATGGGCTTCCCTAATGAAGCCAGCATCAGAGAGCTTTACCTCCTCGTCAATAGCCCTTTGTCTTTCGGCAGCGAAGCTCCTATTTTTCTGTCGGACAGGCTTGTAGGTCAGATCCACCTTAAGCTGGTGAGTGATTATCTCCGACGGAATACCTGGGATGTCCGACGCTGACCAAGCAAAGATGTCAGCATTGTTTCTCAGGAAGTCGATCAGCTCCAACTTAACATCTTCGCCGAGGGTGCTTCCAATTTTGAGGACTTTGGTGGGGTTGTCCTTTCGAAGGGGAACAAACATAATTCTTTCGTCTGGCTGACCATGGCCGTCGGCTTCAGCCCTTGGATCAAGCTGCTCCAGAGTAGGACAGCCATCCGACTGTCGGTCTTGAATAGTTAGGCACTGCCTAGCCATCCGGCGATCTCCCCTCATAATTCCGACCTCGCTCGTGGTCGGAAATTTTGCCAACAGATGGTAAATGGATACAATGGCCTGAAACTTGTTGAGGGTCGGTCGGTCCAAAATGGCATTGTAGGCCGAGGTTGTGCGTACGACCATAAAGTTGATGGAGAGAGTTTTCTGAAAAGGCTCCATCCCAATTGTCACAGGTAGAACTATTTTCCCTTCGACTCCGACGGAGTTTCCGCTGAAGCCCGTTAGTGGTATGGGGTACTCTTGTAGCTTTGATCGGGACAGGTTCATTCTTACAAAAGCATCATACAATAAGACTTCCGTGCAGCTTTCATTATCGATAAGGATTCGTTTTATATCATAATTGGCAATCACTGCCGATACAACTACAGGGTCATCTCCAGAAAGATGGGATTCCAGGAGGTCTTCATCAGAGAAACTGATTACATTGGAATCCCTAGACCTCTTGGCAATGTCTGGGTCCTCTTCATACCTCCAGTCGGACCTTCGGTGCAGCATACCGACGTCCCCACCGGTTGGACGCTAGTTGGAAAGCTCTGCCTCCTCCGGAGGGTCTCTGATAGTTGAGGTTTCGGCCCGATCCCTGCGGGGTCGGACGTATTTATGGAGATACCCCCTCCTGATGAGGTCTTTAATGGCGTCCTTCAGCTGGATGCATTCTTCCGTGTTATGTCCATGGTCCGTATGGAACCGACAGTACTTGTCTTTATTTCTGGACGCAGAGGGGCCTCTCATCGGACGAGGCCTTGCAGGAAGGTCTCGTTTTTAATCTTCAGGAGGATCTTTTTTTTGAGAGGGAGAGGGGCGCATAAGTTTCGAACCTCCTGGGGAAGTCCTTCGGCTTCGGGCTATGGTGCTGGGTCGACCGGTTGCCATTGCTGGGAGGTCAGACTTCGGGAGCCTTGTCACTTCGCTTCCTGGAGACCGACCTCCCTTTAGCCTGGTGTCGGCTTGCCGCTTGCTCTTCCGCCAGGACGTACTTCTGCGCCCAGGCCAGCACTTCGGAGTAGCTCGTCGGAAACTTCTTGTCCAGGAAGAATGTCAGCCTGGACGAATGGAGCCCTCTTTTGAAGGCTGACATAGCTACGTCTTCGTTCAAATCCGGGATCTCCATGGCCGCTGAGTTGAAACGGGCCATGTAGTCCCGGAGAATCTCTCCCTCCTTTTGCAGTACGAGGAAGAGGCAGTCGGTGTTCCTCGGAGTCCGACTGCAAGTCCTGAAATGGGAAAGAAAGAGGTTTTCAAGTTGAGGGAAAGAGTGGATCGTACCTGGCCGGATGCTGAAGAACCACATTCGAGCGGCCTTCTTAAGGGTGGCAGGGAAGGTGATACAGTGGAGGGCGTCGGAGGCGCCCTGTACCATCATGTGAGCCTTGTAGGTGCCCAGATGGTCCAGCGGGTCGGTGGTGCCGTCGTAGGGGTCCACCTGGGGGATTTTGAAGTGATGGGGGATCGTCTCCCTCATGATCTCGTCAGAGAAAGGCGGGCGTGAGTCGTACGCCTGCCCCCCTTGGCTTTCTACCGATCAACGATTTCGGCAATGCGCTCCTCCATGCGCAAAATCTTGCTGGTGTAGTCCCTCGGGGGTTCGGTCGGGTGCCGAACGTCACGAGGCACGGAGTCAGCAAAGGAGGGTGAGGCGAACCTCGCCCTTTTGCCATCGGCGCGAGTCCCCAGGGACCTCCGGGGCAGCATGAGAGAAAGGCTGAGGGACTTCCTGCCATCGGCTTCCCTCAGCAGCTGGTTGGTGGGCGGCTGCTGCCGGTTGTTAGCCGCCTCCTGAAGATGATGAATCGCAGTAGTAAGTGTATCTATGCAGTTCAGCAGCATTTGGAATTGCTGAAGTCCCACAATGATAGTGGGTTCGGCGACTGCGGTGGTGGTGGCATCATTCTCCCTGGGAGGTCCTTCAGACCTGGACAGGGAGTGACCTCTTCTGGCTGAGGTGTTTTGAGCTCTTCCCTTAGCCATTGCGTGACTTAGTAAGAGGGTTCCTCCTTTTAAGGAAGGGAAAAATGAACGAGGTTCGTGAGGCCGCCCTCCTTCTAGTGCCAATCTGTTGCTGCGACTTCTCTTGAACCGGGATCGGATGGCTGGGCTAGAGCGCTCTTCTCCCGGTCGGTCTGCAAGAAAGTCCCAAGGGTCGGAGGTTCTCCGGTGGGGGACACTCCGATGCTTAAGTTAGCAGGAGCTTGAGGGCAACAGAATGGAGGAATCGAATGAAGATAGCGTATGGAGAGGGAAGAGAGTACTTAGCCCAAAAATGAGGTCCCCCGTCTACCTTATATAGGTGTAGAATACTGCCAAATTCTATTAGGGGGCGGGCTGAGAATGCCCGATTTGCCCCTACGAGAATCAGGATGATGGCCAGGTGGCACCAGGACGTGGCGACGTCGTAGTGTCCGTTGCAATAGAATTCCGGTACCAGCTGGAAGGAGCTTTTGGAGACTTCAAGTTACTTCCGGAGTTGAAGTGAGTCAGTCGGACTTCGACAAAGGGAGAACCAGTCCCAACAGAAGTGGGTCGGTCGTCCGAAGGAGAACGCCAGTCAGGCCTTCTGAAAGAGTAGACTGGTCGGACCTCAACGGAAGCGGGTCGTTCGGACCTCTACTTCAGTGGGTCGGTCGGTCAGACTTCTGATGGAATAGATCCGACGGACCTTAGCAGGAACGGGTCAGCCTGGCCCTAGCAGGAGTGGGTTAGCGCCCGACCGGAGGGCCGTAGCTCCGGTTCACCACAGAAAAGCCGATTGAATGCAACAGGACTCATCTCCCTTCTCTTGCTTTCTTCACTCTTCACCAAGGAGAAAACCTGATCCAGAGTGGGTAGCTCTGTTGTCAAAATCTGTCCATTAACTCCTTCAAACACATTATTCAAGGCACCCAAAAACTAAAAAGGCTTCTCTTCAATCTGCTTTGGTATAGCTCGCCATCTGTGGGAGCTTTCCAACTCAACCATGAATCATGATCTAGTTCCTACCAAAGACCTTGAAGAGTTGCATAATAAGTGGAAATTGACATCTCCCTCTGTCTGAAATTTGTTGTGTTGCTCAAGATGGTAAAGTGATAAACCGTGGCATTGTTTCTGCTTTGAGAATAAGTATATTTGACCTTTATCCATATCTTGAATGTTGTATCTAGGAAAGCCATGGTCCTATGAATTTTGGGTGTCATGTAGTTTGAACAGCCAAGACATAACCTAGGGACTCTCTTTTTTCCACTTAAGGTACCCATCATCATCAGTCTTCTTCAGGGTTCTTGGTAGCACCTATGATATATACCAAGAAGCCTTGACCAGTAATAAAAGCTTTGGTAGCCATAGCTTATTCATGATAGTTGTACTCATCTAATTTCATAGGTGCAATAATCTGATTATGTTTCTGAAACAAAACTATAAACTCTGGTTCTCTTTTGTCTAGAACTCACTTCTGATTCACTAATTGAAGACATCTTTAATTCAAGATTGTATTAAGAGAGGAAACGAAAATACAAGATCAGTGGCTGCAAGTGGCTCTTCCAGTTCTGAAATACCAACCAGATCTCTGCAAACAACCTTGAGAAACTGTCTTTTGTCTTACTAGAATTAGTGTGCCTGTAGCCTGGTCTAGATGGGGTCACAGTCAGATCTCAAAAAGATATTCCTTTATGTCTAGATCTAATCTAGATCTGCATAGCTATTCCTTTCAGAATGTAGATCCGATATAGATCTGCATTTATTTTCCTTCTGAAATCTTCTTTTTGGTTCACCAAGGCAATGTAAAATTAGGGCTTCTTCTAATTCATGATCAGCACAAAGGAGCTTTTTTTTCTTGCTATTAAATATGAAGATAATGAAGGAAAAGAAAGGAAGCATAGGATGGAGAACCCATTATTGAATCACCTCTCTGTTACCATGTTGCAGCAATCAGAACTTTGCATAAGAGATAAGAAGACAAGAAGAAAAGAAAGAAGGGCAGAAGAGAAGAGAAGAGGAAATAAATTATAGGTAGAACCAACCAAAAAGATTAGGCCTGTCTGTCCCTCCTCCTATTTATAATAAAGATGTGAAAATTACAATAGTGCCCCTATGGTAAACCTATTTTAGTCTTTCCATAGATTTATCTTATTTTCCTTTTCTGCTTAGGAGTTTCATATCTCGGATATGCATGGAAGATAGAATTTATTGATAATTGTACTTTAAACTTTTGCTATTCCTTCCCTTTTATTTGTTGAGTACTCACATGAGATCTCACATGAGTCCATTGAACATCTGATGGACATCTCGCATATTTCTTGTTATATATTACTATATATTTAAAATATAAATGCATAAATGGATATAAATATATAGATCCTTATATACTCAATCATATTAGTTAAATTTGAGCCCTTCAATTACATGACCTGCCATTTGTATTGTTAGGTTTGAGATTTGTTATTCCTCTTCTACTGCATGATGTGCTATTTGAATTGTAAGTTTGAGATATGTTATATCTTTCCTAATTTAAACTGTATCCCAATTATTCCCTCTTATTATGGATGAGAAATATCGCTTATTGGATGGTCATTGTTGATCTTTTCTTTTGAGATACTATAATAGGAATTGCTTTAAGAAGAGAATCATGTCATGCTTCACATGCTGTGGAGAAGATGATGTCCATCGAACAACTGATGGTGGAGATCCCTATGTGGGAAGCTATTCAGTAGGTAATATGGATTGAATGTAGGATTTTGAATTAGCTTTAGTAGTATCTGACCATTATAATGTTTTGTTAATCTTATCTGCTGGTATATGGCTACAAATTTGAATGCTATGTATTATGTAGGGAATGATGGAGCATATCGTGCTGCAGAGCCTGCCTCTAAGGGTGTTCAAACAGTAAAAATCCAGCCTATTGCAGTCCCAGCCATTCCAGTAGAAGAAATAAAGGAAATCACCAAAAGTTTCGGTGATGAGGCATTGGTTGGTGAGGGTTCATTTGGCAGAGTATATTTTGGTGTTCTTAAAAATGGGAGAAGTGCAGCCATAAAAAAATTAGATGCAAGTAAGCAGCCCGACCAAGAATTTTTGGCACAGGTTCGGTAATCATTCCTATTATCTGAATATACTTTCAACATGAGTTTATGTGCTTCTTATATAAGACTATACAGGTTTCTATGGTGTCAAGGCTAAAACATGAAAATGTTGTGGAGCTGATCGGTTATTTTATTGAAGGAAATCTCCGTGTTCTTGCCTATGAATATGCAACCATGGGATCCCTTCATGATATTCTTCATGGTATGACTATGGACCATCATACTAAAACTCTGTTCTATTGGCTCAAGTTAACAAAATGCAATAAGAATTTTCAGTAGTTGTTGATGCACCCCCGAGTTATCAATTCACCATAGTCAATTTTAGAGAACCTTTGTGATTCAAAATTAATGGATCATAATTTCAGCCAACAAACATCTCCTAATCTAATAACCAAAATATTATAAAGTGCAAATCCAAGCCTAGGGTAACTAATGTTTTTTGCATGTAAGGATCGCACTAAAAGTATTAATGAAACATTAAACTCAATATTCTGCACATAATAATCCTATACCAGCGCACAGGAATTTCAAGAAAGAGGAAAAGAAAGCAGTGAAATAAAATAGTCTAAATTAGAAATTGGATGAGCTCTTAGGATATTTTGGGCTCAAGATGTGACAAAATAATAAGTAAAGAGAGTCTCAAAAACTGAACTAAATGATGCAAGATTTTCTGCCATTAGGGAGGGCAACTATTCTGACTTTCATATTACACGGAGAGAATAACCCCAAAAGTTTGGGTCTTCAGATCCAACAGCGCCATGGAGCAACAAAGGGAAGAGGAAGAAGCAAATAGTGGGTAGCAACTGGCAAATTGCAGTCAGAACTCCCTTGGCCTCAATGCTCAGACCCTGTTAAATAGCTTGCAAGGGTTCCCAAATTAGTTAGAAATCCCAAGTATGAAAAGAGAGGGGAGGGCTGACATGGGAAACAAGAGAAGTATGGGAAGGATGTCAATTGAAGTGCAAATAGGGAACTTCCTAATTGGAACAGATAACATAGTAACGAGACCAATGCAATAAAGTGCATATTTAAGAGCATATTAAAAAAAGGAAAAAATATTGTTAACTACTGTACTATCACATTTATGTTTCACTTTTCTTATAATTTCTATTATTTTGAAAAATGTTTTGTCCTTTGTTTGCCTCTTTCTTTCCTCCCTCCTACCTCTTGCTCCTCTAATGTTCTCCTACTCGCTCCAAGTCTCTCCTACCTCTTGCTTCTCGAAATGTGAATGGCCAATCTATCTCCATACGAGATATAAATGTTTTCTTTTCTTTTCTAATTTTTTATTTTGGAATTGGTTGTTGTCCTTTGAGATGTAATGCTCAAATTAGTATCTCTAGCATGCCCTTCTCATGACACTCTACCTTCCAACATCTTCTTATGCTCTCCCTAATTCTTTCTTTAGTATGCTCTTCTCATGATTATTTTGATTGCAACTCCCACCTCCTCTAATGGAAGGGGAAAGTAAGGGAGCAAAGAATGGGAAGAAGACAATATGACACTCTTGTTAGAGGAGAGAGCTGGAGGGAGATGACATGATACTCTTTTTGGGAAGGAGTTGTTGGTAGGGTGCTATTTTTAGGGAAGAGTTGGTATGGACTAGACTAGAGTTGTTGGGGCCATTTCAGGTCAAGTTAGGGTCCAATACCAAGCCAAAATTGCTTGCTTGAGCCTAGCCCAAGCTCAATATGACTTGACTCAACTTTGGGCCAAAACTTAGAGCTTGAGCTCAACAAAAATACAAAAATCGTGAATTGGTCCCAACCCTCCAACCAAATAGAGATATGAGATGGGAGGGGGACCCTAGAAAAGTGGAGAAATAAATCTGGAGATTGGCTTAGCAAATGATGGAGAAACAAAAAGGAGTTATGGAGGTTCACCGGATAGGAGCATGGAATTGGGGACCAAGGGATGGAGAGAGAGAAAGTGAGAGGAATGAGGAGAGGAGTTTGGCCTTTTGTTGGAACCAAAGAGCTAGATTAGCATGATAGCTGGAGGAAGAGAGAGTGGAAGGGTGGGGGAGTTTGATTCAAGTTTTGGAATTTATACTGTGCTGGCTAATTTGATTGGGGACCGGACAACTCTCCAAACCAAGTCATTTAGAAATTAGGACTTAGAAAAAAAAATCAATAAAAACTAGTAGAACCGAACAGACCAGTTGAACGAGCCAATTTGGGCTGAGTTGCCCATCCCCTTATTCTGCAACCCTTCATTGCCATCGCCAACCCCAACCTCTCTATGGTCCATCTCTAACATCGACCTCTCCCTTCCTACCCCCTCACCATTGAACTCATCCACCATCCGCCACCTAGAAGTTTCTTCCAGATCACCAGCCATGTTGTCCCCCTCCCAAATCAAACCATCTCTGTCATCCGATCCTTCCATGAGTTGCCCTTTGCTGAGTGATCGAAGTACTACTCCAACTCCCTGGCCGGGATCATGTCTTAACTTGAATGTGGAGCTCTATTGCTTGGCAGCGGTGAGCTGGTGGGACATAGTCCAAGTGGTGATGAGCTTGGCTTGGAGGGAGTCGAATCATATCTTAACGGTGTGCCAGTGAAACTGGTGGCATGGGACAAGCACGTGACTGTGGTGGGACAAGTGATGATGGGGATGATGGTGGAGGGACTTGGGTTGGGGCTAGGATAGCTCAAGGTGATGAAGGCTCAAGGGGAGGACAATGGTGTGCCACTACTATCTACCCTGCCCCAAGTTGATCTCATCTTTGATGGGTTACTTCTCTATAAGTTTTCCATCTCCTCATCATTGTTTATTTTATGGGCCTAGTGATCAGATTATGCAGAAAGGGGGTTAGTTCAGTGAGGAAGTAGAGGTATTGCCTTCCAAAGCTTATGGATTTTTTCTTATTATTCTGATATTTTTCATAATTTTGAAAATAAAAAATATATATTTATGATGTTAGCATATTGTCATGCTGACATCACTGATGGAACCAGCCAGTCCAATTAGTGGACTAGCCCAGGAAGCAAGTCACCTTCCGATCCGGTTATCAAAATATTGGTTTGATATTAGACAGGGCAGGCTTAGTATTGGAGAGTTTGAGAGAGGGATAGTGAGAGAGCTCGGGGAGGGAGGGAGGGAGGGAGAGAGAGAGAGAGAGAGAGAGAGAGAGAGAGGAGTCTGCATGCTAGGAAAAAGGGTGAGAGATAGGATTAGGGGAGGAGTTGGTCATGCCACAATGTTGCCTCAGCTCATGTTTAAGTGGTGCATTTTTGAACCCAAACAAGCCCTTCAATCTTGACTATTGAGATCACTTAGGCCCTGCTGTATGCTATAGGTTCTGCTATTGCTTCTTATCTGGCGAGAAAACGTGTTTTCATATATACCTAGAAGGAAAATGAATTTCATGGGAAGCTATGCACGTGGGAGGAACACTTAAACCACAATGGGAAGATTCGATCCTTAACAGTCTGCATAGGAGAAAGAAACCCTGAAATGGAAGTAGCAATTCCGATATTTTGGGCATTGTGGCTCTAGATGGTTCTGATCTTTCTAATTCCTAATCTCCAGCTGTTCTTGCCTCCTTACTTCAAATTCTAACGAGGCCTTGCCCGATGAATAATATAGCCAGCCATCCAAAAAAGCCTTTAATCTGATGTTTCCTTGATCTATCATGTCATCAAAAGCAGTTGAAATGTCATGTGAAAAACATGTGACAATTTAAGTGGATGTGGACAGTCCCTACACTGTAGAATCAAAACATCACGACTTCTTAAATGCTAGTCCAAATAACGAGCTAAAGATGTATCAGAGAGTTAATGAAGAGTCTAAGAAAAAGGTAGCTAATCTAATGCCTAAAGTGGGTTCAGTGGTGAAAAAGTACTACCAAACTGTATCAGTTGCAGTCTGATAGGATAGATGTGTACTAGTATTGATAGAAGATAGCTGTATATGTAAAAGCATATTACAAGATTTGATGCAAAGCATTGCATAAACTTGAGCATTGGATAGACTGTAGTCATTCAAACAAGCTAAAGAGAGCATCTCTATGTGCTAGTATTCATAGCTGTAGGTTTTTGTCTGATATTTGGTTATTAGACCTTGGTCCTTTTCTCTCAAAGAAGGGTGTTCTTTTTTCTTTCTATTTATTTATTTATTTATTTTTGTTGGGGGGGGGGGGGGTGGTGGGGGTGGAATTTGGCTATTTAACCTCCATTTTGCTCACCTTTATAATCCAGCAATCCTCTCCTGCCATCCTGTAAAGTTCTGCATGTAACAAAATAATGCCAATGTGTAACTCTGAACATTCCCCCTTTCCTCTGTACCTTATTCAGATGTGCACAAAAAATCCATTGTTTTATATTGAGTTCATTATGGTTTTATAAAGTTGATCGGATCATACCTTTCATTCTCTGTTTGTGAAGGACGACCTTGAACATATGAGCTACTGCAGAATATGGTAGCTATGCTGATCTCCAACAATTATTGTTTATTCTTTAGTCCATCTGCCCATTAATCAAAATGCTAGTGACTTAGTCATGGGAATTTTTTGCTGCAAGCTGTTATGTCAAACTCATCTTAGGCACGCTTAGACATGAAAAAACTTGTCACCCTCCAACAACCATGACAGATCAAGATGTTCCTGTCAACTTAGCTTTCACTGCTCTATTTTGGCTTCCTTTTTCGTCCCTGAAGACATGCTTTCACCACAATCCCTCCTCCCCTGCACATCCACACACACCAATTTTGTAACCAACTTTATTCCTTGTAGGAAAAACTCCTATGCTAAGTCATAGGACAGCATGGGTTTGCATGTTGTAGTTTGTTCTCTGATTAAGTGCTATTTGTTGTCTGACCATGTAGAATAGTTGTTCCACTGGCAGTTCGAAAGATGCTTACAGTTTCTTATAGTTTTTGAGTATGTTTAGTTTTAGAATCTTCCACCTTTGAGAAGATAACTTAGAAAGATATTCTAATCTATGCAGCAATTTTGCTTTGCTTTTTTCAAATTGACATTAGGATGCAATCTATTATAAATCAAAATGCAGCCAGCTCAAAATTTTGATTTTTATCACAACTAACTTGGAGTTGTGGGGTATTAGTTAGGAATATATATAATAGGGGGTGTAAGCATGAATAGAACTTCTTTCCATAAGCAATCATGGCCTTTGAATCTAATTGAAGAAATCCTGACCATGTTAACTCTCTCCGAAGACTCCTAATATTGACTTCAATTCAGTCAGAAGAAAATTTTTACTAAATTACAACTATAGCTTATGGCCACTTCTTGACCTAGAAAACATTGAAAAATTGCAGATCTCAAGAAGTCCTTTTCAATGAGCTCAAGATCATCAAAACCTGATATTTCTATGAAAGGGTGATTCCTTTCTAGAAGTTGGAAGAAAACCGTCACTGAATTACAGCAATAGCTTTCAGCAACTTCATTGGCCCCAAAACAAGTTTTCACCAAGGACCATGAGATAATAGTTCTTGACACAAGATGCAAGTAAAAGAAAATTGGCTTCAGAAAATAAAGGATTACACAACCTAAGAATGCAATGCAATAGATTGTCATGCAGGCATTTCCAAATTCATGTCATGGAAACAAGTACAAGCTGATTGAATTCAAAAGAATTTGATTAGTTTTAGTAGCCATCCTGGGACTTGATCTGTACATCATCACTTTTCAGAGCTTCTATCACATTTGACACTCTGAAAAGGCACTGTGAAATTATAAACTTTTATTAGTTTCATTAGTTCATGGGATCATACGGTAGGTTTTAAATTCTAAACATTGGAGAATGTGCCTGGTTATTGTCAAAAGCTAGTCAACTTCAGGAAAATGTTAATTTACCCTTGATAAGTCCAATTTGGAAATTTGTTAATATGTAAAATCACTTTGTAATGAGCATATTATGTTCCTCCTGACATATGATGCTCTAACTTGCAGCACTTTCTGTATCAGTTTTATGTGGCCACCATGATCTGCTATAGCTTCACAAGCATCGATTCTGTAAATTGTCCTTGTATACTGTCAAGCCTGATATGCAATATTAGCCCTTTCCATATCAGCTTAAGATTTTTTTGGGTCTAGTTGATTAACATAAACAGTACAGAGTGATGTCTTATCTGTGTAATAATTATAGGAGTTGATGCATGTCTCCTGGACCTAGCTGACATGTGCTTGATATAGAATACATCCAAGGCTGGCAGAGCAAGTGAAGGGGTCCAGAGCTAAGTTGGCAGTTAGTTGGCCTTTGGAAACTAAATCCTGAAGGTTGATGGTATAAGGCATTGATCTAAGTTAAAATTGGAAATCAATTATCAAGTGGAGAAAACCTGACATCAAAATCAATCAGAGATGTTGTCAGATCCTAACCAATGGAAGAATCAAATCATGTCAGGATTCTTTTTCTCATCTCTTTTCTTAAATGTAAAATCTCCTTTCTATTTAGCTGTGGGTGAATGTGGATGTAAAATCTCAATTATTCTAAAGCTCTTTTAAGTTGAATTAGATCACAGTTTTAATTATCATTCTCTTTGTAAATTGTTCATTTTATTTTCATTCTTCTTCCAATCTTTCTATGCCAACTTTGCTGGGGTAGTTGTCTTCATTTTGCAGAGACAATGTCATGTGCATTAAGATTCTTTGCATATATCTTCAGTGCTTGTCTATTGATACACATCTGAAAATTCTTTGCATGAAACAATAAATTTCATTCAACTACATCAAACTGTTTTTAAAATTGCATAAAGTCTGCCCTGTGTTAGAGCATGAAATCAACAAATGAAACAAGAACTTACAACACTATCCCGAATAGTTGGGATAAGTACAGGTAATTTAACTTGTAATTGTCTGATACAGGGAGAAAAGGTGTCAAAGGAGCACAGCCAGGTCCTGTTTTGTCATGGACGCAACGAGTTAAGATTGCCGTAGGAGCAGCAAAAGGACTTGAATACCTACATGAGAAAGCACAACCTCATGTTATTCATCGAGATATCAAGTCCAGCAATGTTCTGCTTTTTGATGATGATGTTGCAAAGATAGCTGACTTTGACCTATCAAATCAGGCCCCTGACATGGCAGCTCGACTTCACTCTACTCGAGTTCTTGGTACCTTTGGTTATCATGCGCCAGAGTAAGTTCTGTCAAGATTGAAAATGTTTGTCTGTATTGAATTACCAATGCTTCCCCATGAGTATAGTTACACAGATTGAGATGTGTGTGTTTATGCTAGAGTAATTTAACCTGGAACTAAGTTCATTTGCATCCTTTCGATTAAAGTACCTTTAATGTGAGGTGTTTAACTCAAGCTGGCAGATATGCGATGACTGGACAGCTTAGCTCTAAGAGTGATGTGTACAGCTTTGGTGTTATTCTTTTGGAGCTCTTGACTGGCCGCAAACCCGTAGATCATACATTACCACGGGGTCAGCAAAGCCTTGTGACATGGGTAAACAATTCTTTCTTTTGGCTTTTTAATATAATCTTCCTTTAGTGTTTGTTTAAGAAGTATTTTGAAAGGCATTACATTGCTCTTGTAAGCGTAGCTTCATTGCTAGAACACACAGTAATTTTTTATTCCCTATAGGATTAATTGCCACATTATGCAGGCAACACCAAGGCTTAGTGAAGACAAGGTAAGGCAATGTGTGGACACAAGACTAAATGGAGAATATCCTCCCAAAGCAGTCGCAAAGGTAATCACTGTGGAGCTTACTCTAGCTTTTATTCTCAGAGCTCGACCAAGCTCTTTTCTGTGTAGTTCTTAGACCATCTCATGAAATTTTCTTGCCAGAGTTCCTTTTCATGTTCTAAACATTCTTTTTCCAAAAATGATATCTACCTGTCAGCCACCCACCCTGATATGTTTAAAATGAATCTGTCTATATTATGAATTCTCTAGCACCTCGACTTAGAAAATTTACTCCCTTGAGCACATCCAACCATGCCAAAGTTTTATCATTTCAAGTTTCCAAACCCTCTAGCTTCATGATGTTGTACCGTTTTCTTCAGATGTTGAGCCAGTTAATGAACTATTTCCTTTTAACGCGGGCCATCTCAAGTGGAGTCATACCATTGAGAGCTTGATATGTGATTGCTCTAGTGATCTTTAGGATGATTACAGTGTGTGTATAATTTTTCAGGAAAACCAAATGTTCCATCTGTATACATTGTCTTTAGGTATTAGTTACTTGTGTTGATATTGAAATTTTCAATAATACACTTTTGATTTGACCTTCTTATGTCTCTATATGTTCGAAACAGTTTGCTGCTGTGGCTGCCCTGTGCGTGCAGTATGAAGGTGAATTTCGACCAAACATGAGCATTGTTGTCAAAGCTCTTCAGCCCTTGCTGAATACTCGATCTGGCCATCCTGGGGAGGCAGCAGGATTGTGAATTCCTGCTTCTCTTACTCTTTTGTTGTCTTGTTGGGAAAATATATCATTGAGCTTGTTGGCTAAATGTTGGGTGTCGATCGAATACCATTCTTCTTGAAGGACTAATGATCCCGGAAACTAATGTATTTGGATACTTCTTTTATAGCGAATGACATTTTATTTTTGCCTGTTAGGTTCATGTGATCAAGTTGGAGAATTTCTCCAAGATGAGGGGACTTTGTCCAAGATGAGTGGTTTATTTCTAATGGATTTTTTAGGCTTTTCCTAGAATAAAGGATGGGTGACAGGCCGTGTGGCTGCTTAGTGTTAGCATTTTAGCTACCATGGAGGCATGTGTAGTCCCACATTAAGTTAAGAAAAATTCTAGCTCATATGTGAGGGTGGGCGTGTTTAGTCCCACATCAGTTGTAATGCAAGGGGGTATTCTGGCTCATATGGAAGGGATGTCTCCTTTTTATATCGAGGTGCCTTTTGGATATGGGTAAAAGTAGACAATACCTTATATGACAAATTCTTGCCGAGTCATAAGGTGAAGTCTCTTCTATACGATTAAAGTCAAAGCATCTTACCCTTGCATCAACATCTCTCTACTCTTTGATGCCCCACCCAGATCTCACCTTATCCACACCTTGCTGGACCTCCCATGGAAAGCCAGCCCAACCGGCCCAATCAAACTTGGTCCTGCCAATTAAGCGGTGCCCATCCACATCTAAAGCTGAAACAAGAGATAATTCTCTGTTCCACCTTATACCAACTCGAGCCCCCTCTACTCAATTTTTTATTCTTCTCCTCCCTCCTCTTTTTCTTTTCTCTTCCTTCATGTTATTTGCTACCTCTGTCTTCTTTCTTTTCAACTCACATAAGATCTAAATCCCTCTTTGCATTTTTTTCAGATTCTAGATTTAATCATTAGATGGTTTAGGGTAATTGATGAGGTAATTGTTGAGAAAGATGGGATAAGGAGGAATTGGAGGAAAGAAATATTGTGAAAAATTAATGTTAATCCAGAGCGGATAAATTTTGTCATGTTTAATTTGGGATTTTTAATTCCTAAATGGCTAAATAGTTTAATTTAAAATTTTAATTAAAGATTATCAACTCGTTACTTAATTAGTTTTTAAAGTTTGAAAATTTTTGGATGTTTTTATCTATCATAAATAAATCATAAAAAGGACTTATCTCTTAAAGGTAGACTTATCATTATTTATAACCTAGCACATGATTATATTGAAGCTTGTGATCATAGATATGCCTCTAGGTCCAAGTGAGTGGAAAAGTGAGTTGAACAATGATTCGAATAGGTAAAAGATATCTTCATGCATTTCTATATTCCATATTACTTTCAATTGCCAATATATTATTAGAGTCTAGGTTTTATCGCAGGAGATGGAATATCAATTTTCGGTGAAGAAACAATAGCAATACTAAATCCAAACACAATATATTTTACATCTAAATTTAGAGGCATCGGGAGGTTTCTAGTTATCTAGTGCCAATGATGTTATCTTACACCAATAGAGGGCAATGAATGTTGAGATGACAACTATTTTTACTTTTCTAAAAGTGTAAGAAAATGATTGTTCCACCTTCCTACAGGGATAGAAAAAGAGAGGGAACATGTGCTTGTATGATGGAAAAATGTTTTTCATATTTTAAGAGTTGATTTTAGACCTTATGATTGATATATGGTGTTGTTTTCTATGTCCGTTTATAGAGGTTTAGATCTGAAGGTTGGGTAGGAAGGTATGGAGGCAAAAAATACAATGCTAGGATTTGAAGATGAGGGGAGACATTGGGCAATGATCAGAGAAAGAGTCGGAAGGGGATAAATACATGAGAATGTTTTGTCAGTAATTGTGGGTAATCTATTATTAGAAATTTAAGTTTTAGAGAGGAGATGATAGGAGGGATAGAATTGATATACTTATGATTGTGAAAATAGTATTATGATGAGAGGTTTTAGCATATTTTTGTACTTGCTGCAGGTTATTGAGAAGGGTAATAACGTTTGATTGTGAATGGGCTTTGCTATTGCAAGGTAATTAGGCTTCACTAATTAATGAATTTATAAACATGATTTGGTAGAGTACTTTGAAAATGGTATGATTTGTTAAATTATGGGTTTAGCTAGAAGCATGAATTTACTATATTCTAGTGTCTTTGAACATTATAATTTCTTGCAATTTGATAATTATGTTATTATTGTAATTATTTTAAATCAGCTTAATCTTGAAAACCCTATCATGAATCTTGAAAACTGTGTATTGGTAAAGGTAAATATATTGGTTTAGAAACCCAAGTTAGCACATTAATTATGGAATTCTTCATGATTGTTTACCATTATAGATTGTGCATGTTAAGTCAAATCTTTACATCACAAATATACTGGTAATTATATATATTAAATTTGTAATAAATACTAAACTTACGGTCTACTTACATTTTGGTTCCTAGCATACAGGAGTTATATTTGGCATTTGGTATCGATTATTCTTGAATTTGACATTTTGGACCACTTCACAGTCTATACAATTATGGACCGTTGGATTAATAAAATGCTTTTGTAAATTTGTGATCATAAGAGGTTCTTGAAATCTTTGATATATTTACTTTGGTTTTGGTATTTGATGTGGCACATGCGCTGATGTGGAGCCCCTGCTGGCATTCGCTCAGGTAAGAGATCTGCCACCTGGATACGGTGGCCAAACAAAGAGCCAAGGCGAGCCTTCCTACCAAGGTTAGCTTCCAATCGGGATCGTGCTCATAGGGCGAGCCCTCCATCTGAGACCAGCTCTCGGTCTGGGTCATGCTTATGTTACAAAAGCGAGCCCTCCTGCCAAGGTCAGCTCTCAGCCGGGATCGTGCTTATAGGGCGAGCCCTCCGTCTGAGGCCAGCTCCTGGTCGGGGTCGTGCTCATGCTGCCAAGGCGAGCCCTCCTACTAAGGTTAGCTCCCAGCCGGGGTCGTGCTCATGGGGCGAGCCCTTCGTCTAAGGCCAGCTCTCGACTGGGATCGTGCTCATGCTGCCAAGACAAGCCCTCCTGCCGAGGTTAGCTCCCAGTCGGGGTTATGCTCATAGGGTGAGCACTCCATCTGAGGCTAGCTCCTGGTCAGGGTTGTGCTCATGCTGCCAAGGCGAGCCCTTCTATCGAGGTCAGCTCCCAACCGGGGTCATGCTATAGGGCGAGCCCTCCGTCTGAGGCTAGCTCCCGGTCGAGGTCATGCTCATGCTGCCAAGGCGAGCTTTCCTGCAGAGGTCAGCTCTCAGCCAGGGTCGTGCTCATAAGGTGAGCCCTTTGTTTGAGGCCAGCTCTCGACCGGGGTCGTGCTCATGCTTCTAGGGGCGGGGCTCCCGAAGCAAGCTCCTTCCCTGCCTTGTGGAGGACAGAATTCCTACCAGCGGCAAAGGAAGGATCAACAGAAATTCAAACTACGACGAGGGGGTCCCCGTCCACCTGCAGTCTCTGGGAGGAGGCACACGCCCTACCATAAATTCAGGCTCTGTAATGCACCACCTGCATGCTCTGTGCAAGGTGTGCTCCTCCAGGCCTCCGATCGTGTAGTGTACCGCCACGTCGACAATCGTGCAACTAGAGGTCTCAACCCTTGTGACACGAAACCTGAACCTCCCCCAAGAGGAGTATTCTATAAGGCCATAGGCCCTGTGACGCTTCGACAGTCCCTCCAGGAATAGAAACATCCCATCATGGCTCGGGGCTTAGCAGCACATCGCCCGCCCCTCCTGCACCATTAAAGGGATAAGGTCTATACCACGCTGTCGGACACTCCCAACAGAAGGATCTCCTTCAAAGGACCGGTCCAAATGGGGGAGCAGGGCAGACAACAGAAAGCCCCCCTCCAAAGGGGGCACCGAGAAAAGGACATCTTAGGGAAGCTCCATACCTGGTCTGGGCCATCGTTCTCAAATAAAATAGAAGAAAGAATCTTTAGAGGGGAGGAGGCAATCGATAAGAGACAGAGAGCTAACGGGCTAGGAACCAGCTAGCAGAACCTCCTAAGATCTTTGATCCCAGCTTGCCCTTATCTTTACATTTCAGTTATATCTTTCATCCTCTACGCGTGGAGAGTTTCCAAGCTCTCCGCCAGAGAGGTCTTGTTCCCCTAGATCGTTTCACTGACTTGACCGCCAGAGTGTCCCCGCCAGAATTTCCGGCTCGGGTCTCCTCTATTTTGCAGGGTAGCCGACCAAGGAGCGCATCGAAACAGAGGGCCAAGCACCTAGTGGGAACCCGACATGCCAACTACAGGCCACGGTGATCTTGGCGGCAATAGATTGACGTGCCAGGAAGGGGACAGAGCATTAGAACTCCAGCGACTGTGGGAAGTCCAACCGTGAGTCGTCCCACTGCCAGTAGAGTACCTGCAGAAGCCCTAGAGCTCAATGGTGATAGCGAGAGCACACGAGGCTTCCGCCAGCAGGGCGAGGGTCCCCCATCATGGTGACCAGAGCCTAGAAAGGGAGCTCCCCGCTCCACCACCACCACCTTTGGTGGACCCCTGGATCACCGCACCAGCCCAGCAGGTCCATGTCCTGGTTGCAGCGATGTGCCAGCTCCATTAGAGACACCGGTCCCTGGCAACATAGCAACAGCCAGGGACGTTGGTGGCTCATGCCGCCAACCCCCGTACTAGCCTGCGATCTTTCCGGGAGGGGCCGTTGCATGCGGTCTCCCACCCGAGAGGGGACCACCAGGTAGCCGGGAAGAGGCAGCATGATGGTCCGACCGGCTGGGAGAGCCGCTCCCCGATCTCGGACCATGGTGCACACTCCTACCAGCGATGCCGGCGTAGCCAGGAACTCAGGTGAGAGTTCCCCCACTCCGTACCTCCATCACCCCTGATAGCCTTTGCTGAGGGGTCTACTGACGAGGCCATCCATTGCTAGGCAGAGAGATGCCTCGAAGAGCAGGAGCGCAAACCGACTGAACTTTCTCGCTAGTTTGCAGATATCAGGGCTCCCCTAGCAAGCCTGTAGGTTATGATACCTGCCCCCTTTCTTTGATAGAATCCAAGAGGAACCGATTCCCAGTCGATTCTACATGCTCCAGGTTGATCCCTACGACGGGACAACTGACCCCTTAGACCACTTGGAAAGTTACAAGGCCTTTATGAGGGTCCGGAGGGCTACTGACGCTCTCCTCTACATCACCTTCGCGGCTACCCTTCGGAAGGCCGCTCGAGGTTCTCCAGACTTAAGTCAGAAAGCATTGACTTCTTCTCCCAGTTGGAGAAGAGATTCGTGGTGCACTTTGATGCATGCAGGAAGGTGCCACGTGAGGCTGACAGCCTCTTCACGATCCATCAACAGGACAGAGTCTCTCCAGGACTACGTGTCCCATTTCAAGGCTACCATCCTGGAGATCTACCACCTCGACGAGCCAGTCACTATGCTGGCTTTGAAGAGGGGGTTGCAGACCTCCTGCTTCACCTACTCCCTCAACAAGAAGCCTTCGAAGACTTATTCGAAGTTCCTCCTCCGAGCCCATAAGTACGTCCACACAGAGAAGGCAGATTACACCAAGAGGGAGCTCAATGGGAGGCCCCTCAAAAGGCAGGCTGTTGGGGAAACATCCATTCCCTAAGCCCAAAAGTTGGCACCGACCCCACGACCCCGCCAAAGAAGAGAAGTTCACTCCTCTCCTCACCCCGAGAGCAAAGATTCTTTGGAGATCGAGGGCGAGTGCTTCTTGCGCTGTCCTCCTCCTCTGAGGCCATCTACTGGGCATGACCGATCCCGCTACTGTTGCTTTCATCAGGACCATGGCCATGACACGGAGGAATGCCACTACCTGAAGAGGGAGATAGAAGACCTAATCAAGCATGGCTACCTAGGAAAGTATGTGGAGGGAGGAGTTCCCCTGGCAATCCAGAATGAAGAGCCCCATCCACTCGCCATTGATAACCAGCCCATCTAGAAGCCGGTAGGAATGATTTCCTAGGGAGCAGGCCAAACCACGAAGAGGGCTAGGGGGAGAGAGGAGAGTGATGATGTACTCCCCTGCATGGGAGAGGGGTCGACCTGGGTAAATAACCAAAATAATGACACTATCATCATGGAAATGATGATATCGAAGCATATTGTAAAGAGAATCATGGTAGATAGTGGAAGCTATATAGATATCCTTTTTTACGATACTTTTGTAAGAATGAATCTATCTGCCGATCAAATAAAACTGGTATTCATGCCCTTAGTGGGCTTCACCGAGGATTCAGTTGGGAGTTGAGGGAGAGATTACACTCTCAATAACTACCGGGACCCCACCCCAATAAAGGACTGTGCTGGCGACCTTCATCGTGGTGAGAGTCCCTTCGCCTTACAATGCAATTCTGGAGCATCCCGTACTCAACCTGCTCGATGCCACTATTTTTACAAGGCATCTCCTCATTTAGTTCTCGACCCCTCGGGGGATCGAGGAGATGAGGGGGTCACCCCAGCCCATCCAGCACTACCTGCAGACTATTCTAGGGTCGCGAGGAGTCGACCCGAACCCAGCCATCGATCAACTGAATCCGGCAAAGTCGGAGCTGAAGGGTGGACCCGTTGAGCCCTTATTGTCCTTCTCTTTAGGAGAAGATCCCTTAATGATGGTGCAGGTGGGGGCCCTCTGCCTGAGGAGCAGAGATCCCATCTGCTTAGCTTCCTGCAGGCCAATGCAAACATCTTTGCTTGGACCACTGCCAACATGCTCGACATCTCTCCAGAAGTGATCACCCATAAGCTGAATGTTGACCCCAACTGTCATCCAGTTCAACAGAAGAAAAGGAGCTTCGCCCCGGAGCGGCAGAAGGCGATCGACGAAGAAGTGGAGAAGCTTCTAGCAGCGGGGTTCATTCGTGAGGTATGCTACCCTGATGGTGTGGGCACCAGGCTCAGGAAGAGGCTTCAGCTAATGCCAAGTTCTTTATGGATAGAAGACTAGGAATTTAAGTCCTGTAATAAGTCTATGAGTCATGTATTTATTTTTATTTGAATAATTGAGTCCTGTTTTATTTTAATTTGGGTCCAATTAGAGTTAAATTGGCTTTGTATTGAGTCGGGTTCAAGATCTACTTGCATTGGGCTTCAATTAAGCAAGAATGAGTGCAACCAACTTCAACAACTACTTGGAGCACCACATCATCAAAGCACCATGCCACCTTGGAAGACAAGTCATGCCAACTTGGAGGATAAATCATGCCACATCACCAAGACACATCAACCATGAATTTTCAAATTTGAATGAAGCTCCACTCTTTATGGGTGCCCACCTTGTAATTAGGAGATTTAAATTTGAATGGGCCACTCCTATCTTCATGGGACACCCCTTGATTTTCTCCATGAAAAGTGTTGCATTTTTAATTTGAAAAGGAGCTTAAGGTTTATAAAAGCTCCTATAATTCTCTTGTAATGGTAATGATGAATGAAGAAGAAATTTTTTTTTGAAAGCTTTTCCCTTTGCTAGCCAAAGTCCATTGAGAGAAGGAAAGGTGTGAGACCTAAGTTACCTAGCCAATCCAATTTCTAACCCATACTCCATTTCTATTTGATCAACCTTGAAGACTCTCCTACAATCCACTCCAAAATTCATCCATCTCCTCTTCCAAAGGCGTCTTCTACAAAGAAGTTCAGCATGCCAACAAGTGAAGGAGGTTTAAGTTGTGGACGCCAAGGAAGATCTACTTCAAGCCAAGCTTAATCTTTATTACTCTATTCCAAATTCTCTTTATCCATTCCAACAACCTCCTATCTAAACCTGTTAATCTTTTCATCTCCTTGTGCAGGATCCCCGAGTCTCATGGTTTCCAAGATGAAGGTTTACTATGCCAAAGAATCAGAAGCAAGAGGCCTTGAAACTTTGAGTAATTCCTTTGTCATTTAGGTACCTCATCTTGAGTGTCCTTTATCCCATTTTCAGAACATTAATAGCCGTGTAACCATTCTTATACTTTCTTTCATATCTGAAATAGCAAGGTAAGCTAGCCCTAACCTGTGTGGTTTCCTAACCACAAAGGTCATTTCTTAATTACTTTGAGAGAGTTTCTTTCTAGTCATATTTTTCTCTATGTTCTTTTCTTGAATTTCTATTTCTTTTATAGAATAGCTGCATGCCTATTTGCCTCATCAACATTTAATCTGTTTAATCCTTAGAGATGCATCATTCGAATCTTGTTCCCCATCATTTTGGTATCAGAGCATGGTAGGTTAGGGTTACTTTTGAATTTGTGCATTTAGGTAGGTTGCTGAAATTTTCTGCATGCATAGCATTCATACATGCTACTTAGTTATTGTTTTTAAAATCCAATCTAGATCTAAAACTCACGCCTCTTGAGCGGGTGTACACCAGTACACAGTCACGACCCATGGAAATAATGAGCCCCTGGCCGGACGTGAATTTTTAGGTTGAAGTTTGGTATGTAAATGCCTTTGTTTGTTTAAATTCTGCTTGCTGTATTTCTGAATGGGATGACTGAGATTCGCATAAAAGTCTGAATGAAAGTAGTTAATTTTTCATTGAGATAATTTTTTTCCTACTTCATATTAAGTTAGTTATCATCACATAAAATCTCATCCTCAGAAAGAAATTACAAAAAAAATAAAAATTCCAGCATTCCATCACTATCACTGAAATTTCTTTATGTTCAGTCCTGTTTTTTTATCTAGTTTTCAGTATCTGCTCAGCATAGTATAGAATTTATTTTAAATTTCCTTTCGTATGGCATATCATCTAGAAGTTAGCAATCTTTTATGAATTATTTTAATTTTTTTGAATCTGTTACATTGAACTTTTCCATCACTTGAGAACTGCAACACACTAATTCTGCACCTGAAATTTGGATCCATATGTTTGTTGCATTCATTTCATGGTAAACAAAATTAAGGGCATCAAATTGACATAGAGTCAGGATTTTATTACCTGTCCCTAGCCCAAAAATCACCAACTTGCATAACGAGCCCAACTCTAATTAAAACGGATTAGACATTTAATTGCTCTAGCGAGCTAGGGACACCCACAAGGTCGGGTCGAGTCAAGTGTCAAGCCAACTTTGACACCCTGTTTGTGTGTGCTTGTATCTGGTGTCTAGGCAAGTGGTTCAGGGACTAGAGCCCGAAGGAAAGTGGGTTGGTTCGCTTACCTGGCCAATTTCAAATTGGTATCTAAGGCAAGCAAAGAGGAACCTCCACTAACCTTACACTTACCTGGCTAGGTGCCAAGTTACTAAAACCCGGATTGTCAATTTGACCTTACATTTGATTTATACTCTAGGTCTAGCAAAACCCCTAGTCCGAGTTGAGTCCGTGTGCATGGCAACTAGATCAGGAGCACCTTATCAGCAAACCCAAGCCCAATCTAGTGTAACCATGGAACAAAACTTTGAGAGTCTAATGAAATCCTTGAATGACCAAATGACCAGGCTGAACCAAAACTTAACTGATCAATTAGCCCAGACCAATCAAAACTTGACTGATCAGATAACCCACATCACTGCTAGACTTGATTGATTAGAAGCTCGTACCCCTGGAGGAAATCATGAAGTCCAAAATGAGTTAGAGCCTGAATCCGAGTTTGAGACACCCATCAAACCTAGAAGAACTCTTCATAAAGACCATTTCTTCGAGCTAAATCCTAGGAGGCCCAATCCTGATTGAGTCCATGACCTAAATCCTAGGATAGCACACCATGATCCAGTCTATGAGCCAAACCCTAGGAGACACAATCAGGATCAGACAGACCGTAACGAGCGAATCCTTAGGAGTATTAGATTGGAAGCACCAACATTCGATGGAAATCTGGATCCTAAGGTTTGCATAGATTGGGAGGGAGAGATGGATCAGTATTTCGATTGGTATGACATGACAGAGGAGAGAAAATACAAGTTCACGAAGCTTAGGTTAATTCGTCAGGCTAGGCTTTACTGGAGAAATATCGAGAGGTTCATTAGGCAAGGGGGTGATGTTCCCATAGTAACCTGGAGGGCAATGAAACTTAGGCTTAGAGAGAAATACCTTCATATGTCCTACTACCAGAGACTTCTAGACCAGTGGCAGAGATTGACCCAGGGAACCAAGAGTGTAGCCAAATACATTACCAAATTTGATGAATTTGTAATGAGATGCAATGTAGATGAGTCTGAGTTAGTTACTTTGTCGAGATTTAGGATAGGATTGAGAGAAGAGATCCAGAAGGAGTTATTTCTAAGAGAAGTCCATGACTTAGAGCTAGCTTACCAGGTTGTACGAGATGCTGAGAGATTTCATAGGGACCATTTTATCGCAAACCCGAACCCCCTAGAACTAGTGCACTTAGTCAGCAGCCAGGAACAAATCAGATGCGACCCAGTCGACCCAACCCTAGCACCCCTTTGACCCATAAAGATGATAGGGGTAAAGCACCAGAAGTTCAGAGGACTCCAAATTCTAATGTGGCTTGCTATAGATGTCATAAGTTAGGCCATTACGCTAGCAATTATCCAACTAGGGCCTTACACATAGGAGAATTAGAAGAAAGTGAGTCTGAACCCAAAGAACCCCTAGGTGATAATGTCGAGGAAGTATATCAGGCTGAGGATAATTTGGCTAAAGAGTATGAAGGAGATGAGGAACAAATAGAGCCTGATATGTTGGGAGTAGTTAGATGCATCCTTACCCAAAACGCGATACAAGAAGATTGGCATAGGACTAACATCCTACAAACATTCGTCAAGTTAGGGAATAAGGTATGTAAAATAATCATAGATAGTGGGAGTTGTGTAAATGCCATATCTATTAGTGCTGTCAAAACTTTAATCTTGTCCATAGTTCCCCATCCGACTCCATATAAGGTTTCTTGGATAGACTCCACTTCGATTCCTATCAAACATAGGTGCCTAGTCCAAATCCAGTTACAATCCTATCAGGAGAAAGTGTGGTGTGATGTCTTACCAATGGGAGAGAGCAGTATCATCCTAGGTCGACCCTGGTTATTTGACCATGACACGACCCTATATGGCCGATCAAATTCTTGCTCATTCATGCACCTAGGAAAGAAGTTTGTGATCAACCCAACACCACCTAAGGACACTGTTAAGAGAGTATCAAGCCACCTAAAGGAAAAGAAAACGGGAGTCAATTTGATCACTGAAAAGGAAATTAAGAAAGAACTCACTGAGGGTACACATGCTTGGATTTTAACCACTAAGGAAATTCAGGAGCCTTCCTAGAAAGAACGCCCTCAGGAAGTGGCTAAAGTGTTAGAAGATTTTAAGGATGTATTTCCAGATGACCTACCTGACCAGCTTCCACCACTTAGGGATATCCAGCATGCCATTGACTTAGTCCCAGGAGCCACTCTACCCAACCTTTCATACTATAGGATGAACCCTACTGAACATTTAGAGTTACAAAGACAAGTAGGGGATCTCCTTAGGAAAGGATTTATTAAAGAGAGTTTGAGTCCCTGTGCAGTACCCGCATTACTGACCCCTAAGAAAGATGGCACTCGAAGGATGTGCGTTGATAGTCGTGCCATTAATAAGATCACAATGAAACATAGGTTTCCCATACCCCGTTTGGATGACATGTTAGATATGATGGCCGGAGCAACAATATTTTCAAAGATTGACCTTAAGAGTGGCTATCATCAGGTTAGGATTAGACTAGGGGATGAGTGGAAGACTGCATTCAAGACCAAGGAGGGTCTTTTTGAGTGGATAGTAATACCTTTCGGACTGTCTAATGCTCTTAGTACCTTTTTGCGGATTATGAATCAAGTCCTATGGTTATTTATAGGAAAGTTTGTCGTAGTTTACTTCGACGACATTCTTATATATAGTAGGACCCGGAAGGACCATTTGGACCACTTGAATCAAGTCTGTTTAGCTCTTAGGAAAAATAGTCTCTTTGTAAACCTTAAGAAATGTGACTTTTTTATCCATAGAGTCATTTTCCTAGGTTTTGTTGTCACACCTGACGGAGTTTCTGCTGACCTTGAAACGATCAAATCAATTATAGAGTGGCCAGTGCCAAAAAGTGTTCATGAAGTACGAAGTTTTCATGGCCTAGCTACTTTTTATAGATGATTCATTCGAGGGTTTAGTACCATAGTTGCACCAATCATAGATTGCGTTAGGAAAGGCCAATTTGAATGGACAAAAGCTGCTGATAGGGCCTTCCTAGATGTTAAGAAGAAAATGACACAAGCACCTATCTTAAGATTGCCTGATTTTTCCAAGGTTTTTGAGGTTGCTTGTGATGCATCTGGAGTTGGAATAGGTGGAGTTTTAAGCCAGGAGAGCCATCCCATAGCTTTCTTTAGTGAAAAATTAAATGAAGCCAAGCTTAAGTATTCCACCTATGATAAGGACTCTATGCGGTAGTGCAAGCTTTAAGGTATTGGAGGCACTATCTACTACCGCATAAATTTGTCCTGTTTTTTTATCATGAGGCCCTTAGATTCCTTAGTTCCCCGAAAAAGTTGAATCCTAGGCATGCCAAGTGGGTCGAATACATCCAGGCCTACACGTTTGTCCTAAAACATTGTCCTGGAACTGAGAATAAGGTGGCCGATGCATTAAGTCGTAGAGCCCTGCTTCTGAACTCGATTAGCACTGAAGTCATTGGATTTGAAAGACTTACGGATGAGTATGATAATTGTCCAGACTTTAGTGAAGTTTACCAAGATCTGAAATTAGGACCATCTAGTGACCACAATGAGTATAACCTTTTAGATGGTTATCTGTTTAAGGAAAACAAGCTTTGTGTTCCGAAGACTTCCCTGAAAGACTTTCTAATTTGGGAAACCCATGCTGGAGGTTTGGCTGGCCATTTTGGAAGAAACAAGACCATATTGATAATTGAGGAGAAATTTTACCGGCCAGGCCTTAAGAGACAAGTAGCCAATATTGTTGCCTGATGTAGGACATGTGCGGTTGCCAAACATCAGAGATAAAATACCGGGTTATACACTCCTTTACCTGTGCCGGATTGTCCATGGCAGGATCTTAGCATGGACTTCGTTTTAGGACTGCCCAAGATCCTTAGAAAACATGATTCAATCTTTGTAGTGGTCGACAGATTTTCGAAAATGGCCCATTTTATACCCTGTTCCCAAACTTTTGATGCCTCCAGGGTAGCCAAGCTTTTTCTCGATCAAGTAGTCAAGTTACATGGGTTACCTAAAACCATTGTTTCAGATAGGTATGTCCATTTTACAAGCTATTTTTGGAAAACTCTTTGGCACCTACTAGGAACAAAACTAAAATTCTCAACTGCTTACCACCCTCAGATTGATGGACAAACTGAAGTTGTAAATAGAAGTCTGGGAAACTTATTAAGGTGCCTTGTTGGAAAGATTTTGGGAAATTGGGATTTACTTTTACCTCGTGCTGAGTTCGCATACAACAGCTTGCCCTGAGGTTGCTTTGTTCTCTGGGCTCAGGAGTGGGGGGCATCTGATGTGGCACATTTGCTGACATGGAGCCCCTATTAGTGTTCACTCTGGCAAGAGATCCACCACTGGACACGGTGGCCAAACAAAGAGCCAAGGCAAGCCCTCCTACCGAGGTCAGCTCCCAACCGGGATCGTGCTCATAAGGCGAGCCCTCTGTCTGAGTATAGCTCCTGACCGAGGTCATGCTCATGCTGCCAAGATGAGCCCTTCTGCCGAGGTCAACTCCCAGCTGGGGTCATGCTCCTAGGGCGAGCCCTCTGTCTGAGGCCAGCTTCTAGCCGGGGTCATGCTCATGCTGCCAAGGTGAGCCCTCCTATCGAGGTTAGCTCCCAGTCAGGATCATGCTCATGGGGTGAGCCCTCTATCTAAGGCCAGTTCCCAGCCAAGGTCGTGCTCATGCTACCAAGACGAGCCCTCCTGCCGAGGTTAGCTTCCAGTCGAGGTTGTGCTCATAGGGCGAGCCCTCCATCTGAGACCCACTCCCGACCAAGGTCATTCTCATGCTACTAAGGCAAGCCCTCCTATCGAGGTCAGCTCCCAGCTGGGGTCATGCTCATAGGACGAGCCCTCCATCTAAGGCCAGCTCCCGGTCAGAGTCATGCTCATGCTGCAAAGGCGAGCCCTCCTGTCGAGGTCGGCTCCTAGTCCGGGTCATTTTCATAGGACGAGCCCCCTGTCAGAGGCTAGCTCCTAGTCGAGGTTGTGCTCATGCTTCCAGGGGTGGGGCTCCCGAAGCAAGCCCCTTCCCTGCCTTGTGGAGGACAGAATTCTCGCCAGCAGTAAAGGAGGGATGGGTTAATAAAAATTCAAACCACGGCAAGGGGGTCCCCGTCGACAATTCAGGCTATGGGAGGAGACGCATGCCCTGCCATTAATTCAGGCTCTGCAATGCATCACCCGTATGCTCTGTGCAAGGTGTGCTCCTCCAGGCCCCCGGTCTGATAGGTACCTTCACATCGACAATCGTGCAACCGGGAGTCTCAACCCTCACAACACGAAACCTGAACCTCCTTTAAGAGTAGTATTCCATTAAGGCCACAGGCTCTGCGATACTCCGACGATCCCTCCAGGTATAGAAACATCCCACCATGCCTCAGGAATTAGTGGCACGATGCCCGCCCCTCCCATAGGGAGTTGTACCACCAAAGGGACAAGGTCTGTGCCACGTCGATGGACATCCCCAATGGAAGGATCTCCTTCAAAGGATTGGCCCAAAGGGGAGAGCAGGGTGGACAACAGAAAGCCCCCCTCCAAAGGGGGCATCAAGAAAAGGACTTCTCAGGGAAGCCCTATACATAGTCTGGGCCATCGTTCTCATATAAAATAGAAGAAAGAATCCCTAGAGGGGAGGGGGCAATCGGTAAGAGACAAAGAGCTAACGAGCTACGAACTAGCCAACAGAACCTTCCAAGCTCTTTGATCCCAGCTCGCCCTTGTCTTTACATTTCAGTTTTATCTTTCACCCTCTATGCGTGGAGAGTCCTCAAGCTCTTCGACAAATAGGTCCTGTTCCCCTAGATAGTCCCACTGACTTGACCATCGGAGTGTCCCCGTCGGAATTTCCAGCTCGGGTCTCCTTTATTTTGCAGGGCAGTCGACCAAGGAGCACACTGGAGCAGAGGGTTGAGCACCCAGTGGGAGCCCGACACGCCAGCTACAGGCCATGGCAATCTTGGCGGCAACAGTATTGGTTTCTCAAGTGCCTTTAAATCATATATAACTATTGATTGGGAAGGTGATGTTTATGTTACAGTATATTGAAATTATAAATAATATTTAAATCTAAATATATACATATATATTAGTAAACTAGTTGTTGCGTCGAATATTTGTATTTGTTACTCTTGCTTAATTCTTTTAATTATGTTTGGTTACTTGTTGAGTCATGAAGCTTATAATCTTTACCTATTTTTCACATTCAAGAATTAAATTTTAGGACAATCATCGGCATTTTGGGCATGTACATAGAGGCAAGGCCAATTTGTAGTTGGTGGAGGGTTCCTTGGAAAAATAAAATGTATAATAATGGTTAGTGCAAGAGTAATGTATGAATGATCTAAATATCTAAGTTTTGAAATGTAATATTTGTAAGAAGAATCTTGTAGGATAGTTTATAGTGGTGTTGCAATATATGTAATATTTTGAGTAATAGTTTAGTATTTTTGATATTCACTATCTCCTATATATGAGTTATATAATTTTTAGATTATATTGAATTCATTGACATGTGGATACTTTATATATTGTTACCGCTAAACCCTAAGTGGCTGACTTGCTTGGCTTGATTGATTGAATGAGAGGTGAGAGATGTCCACGGACCACTTGTAACACCTATAAAACAATTTCTTGATTGGAAATTCTCTGGTGAAGGACCCTCCTTTGCTTAAGTTAATGGCGGTTTTGGAGAATAGATGGAAAACTTAGAAAATTCAAAAGTGGCAAAAGTTTTTCCAAGTACAGTGTAGCTTATCCCTTGAAGGTTCTCTCTTACTAGAATTTATAAATACTCATAGTAATTGAATTCTGTTGGGAGGTAACCTCCTTCTATTAGCCATAATAGGATTCTGTTAACCATGATAGTATTCTATTAAGGCTAACCTCTTCCTGTTGTAGTAAATAGCTGGCATAACAACCTTATGTTATGATAGCTGTTTATTCTTTATTTACTTGATTGGATGCCTTTGATTAGTCAGCCTGCTTAGTCGTCCAAAGCACCTTTGTGCCCTATTAGTCGGCCACCATATTTTTTGTTCGATCATTTGGGCATCCTACTTTTTCAATCATAGAAATTATTGGTCTAACTCTAAAGGGTGTAGTTAGTCAGACCTAAGTATTATTAGTCGATGTTGTTTGTTTGTGGTTGAGTCATTTGCTTAGCTCACTTGATCGGCGAACCTAGTCCATCTTGATCAACAAGTTTGATTATTTGGTATAACAGTTGCCCCCCACTCCCAATTCCAAAGAACTTTATCATCTTGAGAGAAGGGAGTACGATAATTATGGCTTTGCACAATTTTGAGCTTCTGCCCACTTTTCTTCACATTGGCCATAAATATCTTTCTAGAAGGTTATGGAAAAAGCTATTTTATCATTTCATTGTTAGAGCTACTATCATTTAAAGAGACGATTATTAATGGCAAGATCTGCCAGCCATTTATAGAATCAAGCTACTTTTCCTCCTAGCATTTTACCTTTGCCATGCATCGAATTTCCATTGATGGTTACGCTATTCACGTGGATCAGGATGATGTGTCAGCATTTTAGTAGTGGTGTGGTGGAAAGCCATGGGTTTTCTTTGATTGTGATTCAACCACATGGCATGATCAGCCAGATTTCTTGTCATCTAAAGACTAAATATCATTGCTGACATTGCCTATATAAGGGAGTTTTCATCTTTCCTAAAGGTTCTTTGAACCCTGGGATCTTCTTTTGGCTCCTAAGAGCTTTCTTCTACCTTAGGATCTTCACCTTCTTTAGGTTCTTCTTACCTATAGGGCCTTCATAGGTTAGGTTCTTTCCCCTACTAGCGGCGTCCTTCTTCTTTACTGGTATCTTTGAATCTTGAAGTTTTAAGGACTTTAGGAATCCTTTCCGTAGACTTTTCATCGTAAACCCTTTTTCTTCTTTCTCTTTCCTTTCTTTTTCTTTTCCAAAGAAGCTTCCTGGGGATGGGGATGGTTAGACTTCTGAAAGTCCCTGCTACTACCAGAGCTTCCACTTCTGGGAGGGAAGCTTTACAACAATCCCATGAAAACCCTAGACCCAAGAGGACCAAAGTTTTGAATCTTAAGGACCTTCATGCAGAACAGGTGAAGGGTACCCTTGATAAATCTAAAATTGCTAGCCTATGAAATTATTATAAAATTTCACAAGATATTTGAGTATCCATCCCTAGACCCGATGATCGGATGAATAGGGCCCCTCTTGGTAGCATAGCAATATATGAAGACCATCTTAAGGTGGGGCTTCATTTTTCTCTTAACCCATTCATTATTAGGATCTTCAACTTGGACAAAGTTATTTCGGGATAGTTAACAATGAACACCATTCGAATCATCTATGCCTTCATCGTCTTATGCCATGATCTTCAGATTGAGCTCAAGACTTCTACATTTTGTACTCTCTTTATGATTAAGAGGGGGATCCTCATGGCCAAGGATGGTGGGTCATCGGATTGTGCTATGGTCAAAAGTTTATCAAGGATCTTCCCTCCATCATCTATGGATAGAAACCCTATTTTTTTTTTTATCATCTAAGCAATCTTGGGGCTTTAGCATCGAGTGGAGGGAGCCTTTATTAACCCCCAATAATGGTAAGAAAGTTCTCATAGCTACTAAAAAAACTTTGAGAAACTCTTAAAAGCGCAAGTCTCACCATTGAAGGAGTTGCTGGGCAAGTATAGTCTCTTCCTTGTCAGGATTCGCATGGCACCTACATTAGGTATAGTCCAAATAATTAGTCGTAGCTTCATATTGCTATCACTTTCAATATTTATCTGATCAAGTTAATCAAATTTTTCCTTTGCAGAAGAAGCAATGAGGCCTGACACTCAAAAGTATGATAGGTGGTTTGGAAGAGATACATCGATCCCTCAGAATCATCTCAACAAGCTAAGAAGGCATGCATGACACCCAGTTCATCGATCGCTAGAGCTTCATCAACTCCAACTGTTCCTATTTCTACTATTATAGAGACAGAGGTAGCAGACATTTCTAATGGCGATGTCATCATTATCGATCCTTTGCTGATGAGGCCAAGTCAGTCAGTGGTCCTGTCTTCCAAGCGGTTGATCACTTGGCCCATCAACCCTCTTATTTCCCATGCCCACTTCAATTGAGAGAAAGCACCACAGGTTTCTATGGGGGTGGAGAGAGGGTCTCAAGCTGCTTAAGAACTTAAGACTTTTGTTGATCTCAATATCTATTCTGATGAGTCAAGGCTTTAAAAACCTTAAATTAGCTTGATGATTGCTAAAGGCTATCATCCTCTTGAGAGATTGTGAGGTGATAAAGTCTCGCCATCTAGATGAGATTGTTCCTTCATTGCATTCGAGTCTTTTGAAAGTAATTTTTCTTCCTCTGCTTCAATCTTGTTTGATTTTTTACGATCACTGATCATCTTTAACTTGAAAAATTTTCTTCCACCATTTCAGATCATTCATCAAGTGGTTGTCATTGAAAAAAGCTTTCAGGGCTTTGCTAAACTCAGTTGGACTCTCAAAGATCAGTTTGAGATTGCTAAAGCCCAAAAAGAAGTTGCTAAAGTGTTGAAGTAGAGTCTAGAGATCAAGCTGGAGAAGAGTATTAGAGAGGTCTCTTAGCTCCAGAAAGAACTATGCTTGGTGAAAACAAGTTGGCCGATGTAGAGGCCAGATTGAAGAAGAAAAAGAAGCTTTTGTCTGACAAGAAGACCATCAAAGAGCTGAAAAAGAAGGTCATTGACTCTATTACTCGGGAAGAGGAGGCCAAAAAGAAGGTCAGGCTATAAAGGAGAAAGTTCTAAGGGCCATAGATGATTATAAGAAATTAGCTGACTTCGAAGATGAAGTTATTGAAGCATCAGCTTACACTTATAAAATTGGCTTCAATGACTATAAGGCCAAAGTCAAGGAGCTCTTTCCAAGCTTGGACCTTCACAAAGTTATCGCTGGTGGGGAAGGAGCCATCGGAGAAGTAGTTGAGGAGGGTGAAGTTTAAGAGGAAGCAGCTAAAGAAGTCCCAGCCAAAAAAGTTGCCCTTCTAGCCACTACCTCAATAATGCTAGTAGAGTGCTTTATGAGCTAGAAGTTGTCCCCCAAGCTTAGCTAGTAGTCCTTGAAGAAACCTGCTAGCCAACTCCATCGAATGAAGATCAAGCTTAAAAGGCTTTTTTACTTTTTGCTTTAATGAACTTTTATCTTTTTGGAAACTTTTTGTCAGTCAGATTGATCCTCGGCTCTCTGTAAAGACTTTAAACTTTTTTTGTAGAAACTCTTCTCTAGAATGAATATCAATGAAGTTTCCTTTCTTCTTCTAATATAATTTTTCCCTTTACTCATTTTTTAAAAATTTACAAGTGTCAATTTATTGGCCTCTTGCACAACACTGATTGATTGATTGGCTTTAGTCAATTAACTAGTGCTAGTCGATTAACTAGAACCTCAACCAGGGCATTCTTTAGCAATTAACTTTGTCTTTTGATAGTCAACTTGTCGATCAACCTTCATGAGATGGTGGTTGAATGTATTAACTGAACTTAAATGGCCAAGTATGAAGTTCATTTAGTAATTTCGGACATACCGATTGTAGCTGGGTACTAGCTAGCTATCTTTTAATTTATCAGGAATATTGATTGTAATCGGGTATTAGCTAGCTATTTTTTAATTTATTGGACATATCGATTATAGCCAGCATTGGCCAACCATCTATTAATTTATTGGACACACCGATTATTACCAGCTATCAGTCGATTATCTTTTAATTTATCGGACATATCGATTATATCTAGGTATCACCTAGCTATATAATATTATTGGACATACCCATTAGTTTTAAATAGTTGGATATCAGTCAACTATCCACTTATCATCACAAAGTATTCTTGTAGGACGCAAAAAATAACTTTGTTAACTCATTGATAATACAAGCGTAGATTCTTCGCATTCCATGGGTGAGTGATCTGAGATCTATCCAAGTTCTCAATTCGATAAACTCTAGGATGGTATTATTTCAATAATCCAGTATTGGCCTTCCCAATTTAGAGAGAGCTTTTCTTGCTTAGTGGGCTTAGAGATTTCAGCTCTTTGTAATACAAGATCACCCAACCAAAAAATTTTTGGGTTAACCTTGGAGTTGTAATATCAGATGAATTTTTGTTGATAAGATGCCATCCTTAGATGAGATTAGAGCCTTGTTCCTTCTAGTAAATCTAGGTCAGCTCTTCATCACTTTGAGTTACTCAACTCATTGAATGGTTAAACTCTTATAAATGGCAAGCCGATCTCTACTAGTATCACTACTTCGATCTTATATGTTAGGTTGAATAGAGATTCTCTTGTGAAAGTCCCGGAATTGTTTGGTAAGCTCAGAGTACTGAACTTAATTTCTCAACCTAGAGTCCTTTTGCTTCATTCAGCTTTATCTTCAAGCCATGAAGGATTGTTCGATTTATTATCTCAGCTTCACCATTTAATTAGAGTATTCGATGGAGGTTAACTTATGAACAATGTGGTATTGAGCATAAAAATTTTTAAACTTTTAATTGTCGAACTATCTTCCATTATCGATGATGATAGTATAAGAAATTCCAAACTAATAAATTATACTATTTTTGACAAACCCTTTAATTTTTCCTTCAGTTATGTGAGCTAAGGATTTAGCCTTCACCCATTTAGTGAAGTAGTTAATTGCTATGATGATGAACTTTTTTGGCCAGAAGTTGGGAGAAAGGGGCCAAGGATGTCTATTCTCCATTGAGTAAATGGCCACAGAGCTACTAACTGAGTTAGCTGGCTCACGAGATATTTTTGAATGTTTGAATATCTCTGGCATTGATCATATTTTTGATAAAGTCGGTCATATCTTTTTTGATAGTTGGCCAATAATATCCTTACCTTAATATTTTATAGGCTAGAGACCTGCCCCCCAAGTGATCTCCATATATGCCTTCATGTACTTCTCTAGTGCATAGTCAGTATTTATTAGACCCAGGCACCTTAGTAAGGGTAGAGTAAAAGACCTCTTATAAAGGGCTCCTTCTATAATTATGTATTGTGAAGCCATCCATCTAACTCATTTGGCTTTTATGGGGTCACTTAGCAGAACTTCATCAATTAGATACTTGATGATCGGATCCATCTAGCTAGCTTCATGTTCTATTTGGTATACTTCATACCTTTATCAATACTTGGTGCTCAAGGTACTGACATATGTTCGACCTAGTGAATCAATGGCTGACATCGCTAACTAAGAAAGTGTGTCAGTCCGAGCATTTTTAGCTTTAAAAATATGAGAAATCTCGAAAAACTTGAACTCGAGTATGAGAATTTGTGCCTTCTTCAAATATTTTTCCATAATTAGATCTCAAGCTTCAAATTTTTCCTTTATTTGGCTAACTACTAGTTGAGAGTCTAGCTTAACCTTTAGTTCCTTGGCAATTCTTAGTCCTTCTAGGAGCGCCTTATATTCAGCCCGATTGTTTGATACTTGGAAAGCAAACTGAAGTGCATATTTACAACTATTCTTTCAAGATTTGCCAAAATTAGCCCCACTCTATTACCAACAAGGATTCAGGTCCTGACAGGACATCCCACGAGACATCGGCATAGGGTATTATCCCATGTATCGGGATAGGACATCCTGCCATCATCCCAGTATTCTAATCGGGATACTTTGGGACATTCGCTGTCCCCAGTGTTGGGACGGGGTGGGACGTTGATGCATCCCGTTCTAAGAAAAAATCGAGACAGCCCTGTCCCACGGGATTTAAAACCTTGACTGCCAAGTGAATTAGATGCTCCATTTATGTGGAGTATCCATGTAGGCTTTGAACATTCTTCATCGCCTTTTCTTGGCTAACTACTCTTTCAATTCTTCCTTGGCTATCCTCTTCATATGCCTAAGTACACTTAGTGACGAAGTCTGCTAGAACTTGAGCTTTCATCACCGGATATGTTGGAGTGTTGCAGGATGGCTTTTAGTGGTTGATCAATCAGTACCATAACTGAGTGAGCTTGAAAATATTGCCTCAAATATTTTGTTAGTATGACTAATGCATATACTAGCTTCTCCATCTTTGAATATCTTGTTTCAGTGTCATGCAATACTCAACTGGAGTAGTAAATTGGCTTTTGTATCCCTCTACCTTCCTCCCTAACTAATATAAAGCTTACTTCATGTGACATAGAAAGATATAAGTACAAGATTTCTCCTTCTTAAGATTTCAAGAGTAAAGGTGGGGAGCCGAGGAACTTCTTTAATTCTTCAAAGGCTCATCGACAATCATCTGTCTACTTAAAATTTTTAGTTTGTTGCAAGGTTTTGAAGAATAGTAGACATCTTTTGGTCGACCAAGAAATAAATCGGCTCAATACAGTAATGCATCCAGTCAGCTATTGAACTTCCTTCTTAGTGGAAGGATACCTCATGTCAAGAACTGCCCTTATCTTCTCAAGATTAGCTTCAATTCTTTGGTTGGTAATAAGGAATCCAAAAAACTTTCTGGATGTCACTCCAAAGAAATACTTCATCGGATTTAGTTTCATCTTATGGCATCGTTGTGCATCAAAGGCTTCCTCTAGGTCTTTGATGTGGTCCGACATTTGGGCACTTTTCACCAACATGTCATCAACATAAGCTTCCATATTTTTTCCAAGCTATTTCTCCAAGACCCTATTGGTTAGTAATTGGTACATAGCCCAACATTTTTCAAGCCGAATGGCATCATCTTGTAATAATAGATACCTTTCTCAGTCACAAAAGCTATCTTTTCTTCATCTTTAGGATTCATGCGGATTTGAGTATAACCCAAGAAAAAACCCATGAAGCTTAAGAGCTTGTGCCCGGTAATCGCATCAACCAATTGGTCTATTTTTGGTAAGAGAAAACTATTTTAAGGACAAGCTTTATCGAGGTATGTATAATCAATACAAATCCGTCATGGGTCTGCTCCTACCTTTTAGAGTGGAGGCCCCAGCCAGGGCTGCGCTCCAGCCTTTCGAGGTTGAGCTCCCAAGATAGAGCTCCCCCTCCTTCCGAGGTCGAGCCCTCGATCAAGGTCAGCTCCCATCTGGGGTGGAGCACCTGGCCGAGGTCATGCTCCCCCATCCGAGATCAGCTCCCATCCAGGGTCGAGCTCCCAGTCAAGGTCATGCTTCTGCCATCCGAGGTCGAGCCCCTGGCCAAGGTCAGCTCTCATTCGGGGTCGAGCTCCCGGTCGAGGTATGCTCCTACCTTTCATGGTCAAGCTCTCAAGATATAGCTCCCCCTCTTGTTAAGGTCGAGCCCTCGATCGAGGTCAGCTCCTATCTAAGGTCGAGCTCCCGGTCGAGGTCATGCTCTTGCCTTACAGGGTCGAGCTCCCGAGATAGAGCTCCCCCTCCTACTGAGGTAGAGCCCCCAGCTGAGGTCAGCTCCCATCCGGGGTCGAGCTCTTGGTCGAGGTCGTGCTCTTGCCTTTTGGGGTCGAGCTCCCGAGATAGAGCTCCCCCCTCTCTTACCAAGATCAAAGTTTCAGCCAGTAGCCAAAAGGAGAGGATTAGCAGAAGTTCAGACCGTGGCATGGAAGCTCCTAGCTACCATCAACCTCCAGGAGGTGGTGCATGCCCTACCAAAAATTCAAGCTCTGTAATGCGCCATCCGCACACTCTATGCAGTGCGTGCTCTACTAGGCTCCAGGCCCTGTAGCACACTGCCACATCAACGACCGTGCAATTGGGGGCTCCAACCCTCATGACATAGAACCTGTACCTCCTCCAAGAGGAGTATTCCATTATGGCCCCAAGCCTTGCAACACTCCGACGGTCCCTTCTAGAATAGAAATGCCCCATCATGGCTCGGGGCTCAGCGGCACGGTGCCTGCACCTTCCATGAGAAACTGCATCACCAGAGGGACAAGATCTATACTACACCGATGAACACCCCCAATAGAAGGATTTTCTCCTGAAGACGGGTCTATCAGGGGGAAGGCTGTAGACAAAGAAAAATCTCTCCCAGAAGGGATACCAAGAAAGTGACATCTTAGCGAAGCCCTAGACTTGGTCTGGGCCATCCTTCTCATATAAAATAGAGGAAGGGACCCCTGAGAGGGGAGAAAGGCAACTGGTAAGGCATAGAGAGCAAACGGGCAAGGAACCAGCCAAGAAAACCTTCCAACTCTCTAATCTCCACTTCACCTTATCTTCCCATTTCTTAGATCTTATCTTAACTTTTATCCTCTACATGGAGAGGTCCCAAACTCTCCGTCACAAAAGTTCTGTTTTCCTTGATCATCCCAACTGACTTGATCATCGGAGTGTCTCCACTGGAATCCCCGGCTCGGGTCTCTTCTTTTTTGCAGGCCACACAGACTCTGGAGCTGACCGGGAAAGAGGGCTAAGTGCCCAGAGGGAGCCTGATGCATCCGCGACATGCCAGAGCTACGGGCCATGGCAATCTAGGTGGCAACAGTATTGATTTTCTTTCAGCTTGGCATCGACTTACAGCTTGTTTTTCAGCTAGCGCATACTTCTGAGCACACACTAGCAGCTTTGAGTAACTTCTAAGAAATTTCTTGTCCAGAAAAAAGGTTAGCCTAGATGATCAAAGTCCCTTCTTCATAGCCGACATAGCCATAGATTCATTGAGGCTCGGGATCTCAAGCATGGTGGCATTGAAGCATGCCACGTAATCTCTTAAAGTCTCTCCTTCTTTCTGCTAAATAAAGAAGAGGCTGTTTGAATTATATGGCATCCTTTGACTTGTTCGAAAGTGAGCTATGAACTATTCTTCAAGCTAGCTAAAGAAGCGAATGGTGCCTGGCTTAATCTCGAGTACCATACACGGGTACTCTTTCTTAGTGTTACCAGGAAAGCAAGGAAGTGAATGGCATTGCTAGCACCTTGGATCATCATGTGGGCTTTATAGTTGCTTAGATGATCCAATGGATCAGAAGTCCCATCATAAGGCTCCAGTTGGGGCATCTTGAAATGTGGAGAAATCGCTTCTATGATCCACCAAGAGAATGGAGGTCGAGAATTATAGTCGAGAGAGTCATCGATTCTTTGATTATCATTCTTTAGCTCTGCAAGTCATCGCTCTAACATCTAAAATTTCCTTTCATATTCGTCATATTAGCGAGTTTTTGGCCCCATCAAGAACCTCTAGGTTGGAGTCTTCTCTTAAAGACTCTGAAAGAGACCTTGGGTGCTTCTCTCTGCACCGACTACCCCCCTTCAATTTTGTTCAAGATTGTGTCATCGCGGGGGGCTTCATCGGACAGGAGAGCTTCGATTGGGGGGTGCACCGAATTGTTGATCATGCCAAGATTCTCTTGAGGAAGATCATTGGCTATGTCTGAAGGTGACAATTGGAATAACCAACTCCAATGGGCATTGCTAATTGTTGGTTGTAGCCTCCTAAAGATGTTGGACAGTAGCAATTAAGTCTTGTACTTAATTCATGAGAGTGTTAAACTACTGTTGATCCACTACCACCATTAGAGGTGTGTCATTGATCTCTAATTATTGGTTAAGTGGGCCGTTTCGTCTAGATGATTGATAGCCCTTATTAGCAGAAGTATTATGTGCTTTTCCTTTTACCATTACTTTTTTTCTTTAAATTTTTCTTCATAGTTGGGAGATGTGAGTGCTGATCTTCTATTTGGTGTGCCAATCTATTGCCGCTAAATCCTAAGTGGCCGACTTGCTCGGCCTGACTGATTGAGTGAGGGGTGAGAGATGTTCATAGGCCACCTATAGCACCTATAAAATAAATCCCTGTTTGGAGATTCTCTGATGGAGGACCCTCTGATACTTAAGTTAGTGAGAGTTTTGGAGAAAAGATAGAAAACTTAGAGAAATCAAAAGTGGCAAAGTTTTTCCAAGCACGGTATAGCTTACCCTTTGAAGGTACTCTCTTACTAGTGTTTATAGATACTCGTGTAACTAGATTCTATTGGGAGATAACCTCCTTCTATTAGTTATAATAACATTTTGTTAAGGCTAACCTCTTTTTATTACAATAAGTAGTTGGCATAACAACCTTTGTTAAGATAGCTATTTATTCTTTATTTACTTGATCGGATACCTTTGATTAGTTGGCCCGCTTAGTCATCGGAAGCACCTTGGTGCCTTATTAGTCGGCATATCTTTTGTCCATTTATTTGAGCATCCTGCTTCTTTGATTATAGAAGCTGTTGGTTAACTAACTCTTAAGAGTGTAGTTAGTCAAACCTAATTGTCATTAGTTGATATTGTTTGTTTGTGGTTGAGTCATCTACTTAGCTCACTTGATCGGCAAACCTAGTCCATTTTGATCAGCAAGTCCGATCATTTAGTATAACACATATTTATAGAGATAGTTCTTTATACCTATGTGGCAGCTCATGTCCTCTATATTTCAATTTGGGGTTAGAGGAGCGGCGTCCCCGAACCTCCTTCAATGTGGCCCCCGAGATCTCCCTCCTTGGTACCCGCACCTTGTTGGACCACCTCGAACCTCCCTTGTCCACACTTTGTCAAAAGTCCCTTGACCTTTCTTGCCCCATGCCTTACCCGGCCTCCATGACGGTGCCCTTACCTTCCCAAATATCCACCAACCTATGCATTATGCCCTCCTTTCCACGATCCTTAGCAAACATAGTATAGATGGAGGCCAAAACATAAACATATAAAAAGATACTGCTTGTTGCGATAAGCCAATTGATCTGACTCATAAAAGGCCATAATATATCCAAAGGATAAACAAAGATGGTGTCAGGTCCAAAAGTTGGTGAGAGGCAATCAGTCAACCACCCTTATGGATCCATTAGTTTGACTCGTCCATAAAGTCCGACCTACTTACAAAGACCGACCAACTTCAAGAAGAATGGGGATGGCAAGAAAAGAGTTGGTTGTTCTACCAGAATAACCACCAACTGTTATAATAGGCTTAGGTTAGTTCTCAATGAATAATATCGGAACTAACTAGAAGAAGCCATTTTAACTAAATTCTGTTAAGGCCAATGCCTATAATACTAGTATGAGGGGATCTCTGGGGGTTAGTAAGAATAACTAGCTAAAGTATTCTCTTATTCCTGCCTATTTTCTTTAAGATTCTGTATCTATTACTCAAATCCTTGCTAACTTAGGCATTAGAGTGTCCCCCACTGGAAATCCTCTGGTGAGTGGGTTTATTTTGCAGGACCCCAAAGAGAACCTGATCGGGTGAATCTTGATGGTGTGGAAGGATCACTTGGATTTGATAATAATAGATTAGCATGCCAGGTAAGGGACTAAGAATTGAAATCTTGAAAAGAATCTTGATAGAGAAGATGGTAAAAGGAAGAGCTCAGAACACTTGCTGGAAGTGTTTACCCACCATCTAAGAAAAATGATTTACCCTTGGAGGACAATGATGTTGCCCCTACGGTAGATATAGGATGACAACATATTATTCTCTTGGATAAAGTGGAGGTCCTGACTGCTACCATTTAGAATCTTCAAGAAGTCGCAATCAGTGGACAACAATGACCAATCACTTCAAGATGTAGCCGATGATCTCCTTTACAAGAGGCTTGATGACGAGAACCGAGTCAATGTTCTCAGTGTCATCATTCTTTGAATCAGCATTCTCCCATGCGGCAAGGCTCCCGACTTCATGAATATGAAGAGAGCTAGCTCAAAAGGAAACACCAAAGGTTTTTTTTGTATTCTCCAATGACTCTACCCCAAGAAGTTTCTACTGGAGTAGGAAAACCCGATGACATGATAACTTTGAAAGGAAATTCTGAAAGTTGGAGATATAATTGCTAAGCTCGACGATCAATGAAAAAATGATGAGTGACTTATAGCCTATGATTTATGATCTCTATTCTTCAGGAAAATTATGGAAGAAGTGATCCCATCTCACTCCAAGATCCCATAGTTGGAACCTTATGATGGAACCACTGATCCTCTTGATCATCTAGGCAGCTTCAAAGTCTATATGATGATTAAGGGGGCAAATGACGTCCTCCATTGCCTCACTTTTCCAGCGACCCTCAAGAAGGCCGCACCGATGTGGTATTCGAGCCTCCAGCCAAATATCATTCATTCCTTTGATCAATTAGAAAAATTATTGATGGATCATTTCAAGATCAGTAGAAGGATGCCATGCAATCTGGATAGCCTTTTTTCATCCAACAACAAGAAGGCGAAATCCTAAGAAAGTACGTGGTCCATTTCAACTCTATCGCACTCAAAATTTCTGATCTTAATAAACATGTGACTATGTCAGCTATAAAGAAAGGTCTCTGGTCATCTAGATTTACTTTCTCTCTAGATAAGAAGCTCCCAGCCAGTTACTCTAAATTATTGGTGCGTGCATAAAAAATGTGCTAGCTGAAGAGCAGGCAGCAAGCAGACATCAAGTGGAAGGAAGGATAATCTCAAAGAAAAAGAACCAACAACAATAGGAGCCTCTAATCGACCAACTATTGATCGACTAACTATTGGCCGACCAACTATTAGTCGATCAACTATTGGCCGATCAACTATTAGCCGACTTATCTTTGGAGCTCATAAAGATCGACTCACCTCTATGTCAAAAGTCCAACCAACCCAGCCTATAAGAAATATAGGCTAGACTACCAAAAGATGGATCGACACCAAACTTCACCGACCAACAAAGGACAAAGAAGAAAAATATTTAAATGAAGAGTTAGCCCAATCCACTGACTCAATCAATATGTCCAACAAGTAAAGAGTTGGTTGAATTAACTAACTCAATCGGTATGTCTGATAAATAAAGAGTTGGTATAATCCACTGACTCAATCGGTATATCTGACAAATAAAGAGTTGGTCTAATCCACTGACTCAATCGGTATGTCCGACAAGTAAAGAGTTATCTAATTCACTGACTCAATCAATATGTTCGATAAATAAAAAGTTGATCTAATCTACTGACTCAATCGGTATGTTCGACAAGCTCCAAAGTTGACTTCATCAGCCTACTCAATCGGTATGTCCAACAAGCTTCGAAGCTGACTTCATCAGCCTACTCAATCGGTATGTCCAATAAGCTCAGAAGCTAACTGCATCAGCCTACTCAATCGATATGTCCGGCAAGTATAAGAGTTGGCCTAATCAGCCTACTCAATTGGTATGTCCGACAAGCATAAGAGTTGGCCTAATCAGCCTACCCTATCAATATGTCCGACAAACTAAGAGTGGGCCTAACCAGCCCGCCTTATCGATATATCTAACAAGCAAAGAGCTTGCCTGACCAGCTGACTCAATCAGTATATCCGATAAGTATCAGAGCTAGCCTAAATCACCAACTCACATCCGATAAATAAAGAGTTGGTCTAGCATACTAACTCAATCGATATATTAAAAAAAAGAGGGCTAACTTAGTTGACTAGCTCAGCCATTATGTTTAACAAAAGGAACATTGGCACTATCAGAAACAATCTCTACACTACTGACCCATTATGCCGATGGGGCAGCACTTAACAAAAGCTACCATGAAACAAGTATTTTATACAAAAAAAACTGACAGGTTCATACTTAGAAATTTTTTCAAGCACACATTGAGAACATACGATAAGAACACTATTTGTGGAGAAAATGGAAACTACATTCATATAAGGATTTGTTACATTTTGGAAGAAAGTTTGGAATTGCACAAGGTACAAAAAGAAACAAAAATAAAAGTATATCATGATTGATCTTCCTCGATCGATTCGAAAGCTTGAACGGGATTAGTCGCAACTTGGATGGGGCTGCTTGAAACATCAACTACAGGAGCAGGAACATCTTCGGCTATTCAGCTGCCCCATCCTCCTCATTGGTCTCGTTCGAGTTTACCTTGGGGACATCAAGATCTGGGTAGAACTTCTTCACCTTTTCCAAGCAGTTCTCAAAGCCCATGTTGTAGCTTTCCACCCCGGCTTCGGTCATCTCATCATCAAAGGTGATAGACTTCTTGTATTCATTGATAGCTTGAAGAACTTGTCATTTTGCCAATTCCGCCCTCTCTTTGGCCCGTTCGGCCCTCTTTTCAGTCACTACCTTCTAGACCAAGGCATCATCAGATTTCTTCAAATTATCCATGGCCATTTGCTTTGAAGAATGAAGCTTCTTTTCTTCTTTTTGAGCTTTGTCCCTTGTTCGACCACTTTGGCCTGTGCTGCTTTCAACTCTTTCTCTAAAGAAAGGTTGACAGCGATACTCTGGTATAGTTTTTGCTCCATGGCCGTCCTGAGTTCTTCAGCTACTCTTTCTCAGCCTTCGCTGCTTCTAGCTGATCCCAAAGGCCCTTATTAAGATTAGCAAATCCTGTGATACTCTCTTCAATCAGAGAGATCTTATGGATAAACTGCAAAAGATTAGCAAGAAGAGTTAGTTATTGTGATCCATCAAAAGAAGATACAAAGGGAGAAGATTCATATCCTTATAGTGTTTGGGTAGATGGAAGTAAAGATCTCCTCTAGACAACGAGCCTTAGTCACCTCCCAATCGCTTGGGAGGAGAGTGGCCTTCAACATCGTTCTAGCCAGGCTAGGGTTGTCAAACCCTGCATCGTCGGAATATACGTTAAAGTGAATCGGGTCCTCTTTTGCTTGTGGCTTGGACCCTGTGTCAACTGCAGGAGCTTTTCCCTTATCTGGATGACTGACTGAAGATGATGGTCTGACTTCTGGAGGTGCAGTCGACTGTTCTGAAGGTCGTTCGACTGGGGTCATCCTTGGACGAAGCTTTGCCAAGGGAAATCATCCTCATCAGATATTGTCCTTACCATTATTAGAGTGTTCCCCCTAATCGGGACTTCCAGGGGATTACCTAAGGGAGCACTTGTCATGCATGCTCTCTTCATACCCTTCGACTTGGTGGGAGGGGCTGCCGCTGTCCTCTTGCTGACGGCTTGATGGAGTTTGCGGGCATACATCTTCATCTTCTTGTCTGCAAGAAAGGGACGTAACAAGGATGGTTAGTCGAAGAAAGAAAGAAGACAAACAAAAAATAAATAATGCACCCGACAGGACATACCTAGTGAAGGGGAAGCGCTGATCTGAGTGAGGTAAAGGCCCTGCTTGCTCAACAACTCTCTCATCAAAGGAACTTCGATCCTAGAGAGCTTGTTGAAGTCCTCCCTATTGGCCATTATGACCTTCTTCCCATTATTGGGGGTCAGACGGGGCTCCCTCCACTCGGTATTAAAGCCCCAGGACTGCATGGAGAAAAGGAAGAAGAAGCAAGGCTTCCACCCATGAATGGTGGATGGAAGCCCTAAGATGAACCTTCGACCAGGACGAGGGCCAATGGCCCACCATCCTTGGTTGTGAAAGTCATTTTTTAAGATAAAGAAGGAGCTGAACAAAGAGGTCCTAGGCACTATGTCTAAGTCATGACAAAGGACCAAAAAGGCGCATATGATTCGAATGCTATTTGGAGTCAATTATGCCAGGCTACATGATACAAATTGAAGACCTGGATAAAAAATGGGTGAAGAGAAAAATGAAGACCAGCCTTAAGGTGTTCTTCATATATTGCTATGGTCCCGGGAGGAGGCCTATTTATCCTCTCACCGGAATGAGGGCAAAGGCAGGTAAATCCTATGAAATCTTGTAATAGTTCCACAGGGAGGCTAACCTAGACTCCGTAAGGGTACTCCTAATGGATTCAAGCCTCAGTTCTTTCCTATAATGAGGATCCTTTTCCATAGAGGGACCATGACTGCCGGAGGAGTCGCCTTCTCCCCTACCGGTCGAAGACTTGCTAGCGATAGGAACATCTAAAGACCTAACCATTTCTACAAAGAGAGAAAATAGTCTAACCAGGGAAGAACAGAAGAGCTCAAGAAGAGAGGAAGAGATTGAAGCAAAGACGTAGACCCCCAAAGACCAGAATAAAAAATGGTAGAAAGATCTGACCTTCGGGGAGCAAGGCCATTTATATAGGAACTGTCAACAATCGTGATTTCTTCCTTGAGCTATGAGAAACACCTCTTATCGTGCCATGTATGAAGATCATTAGTAGAAGATATGAAGCCAAATAGGCAAAAAAATTAATATGACAGAGGAGGACTGATGCATCATTAGTCTTGATCTACGAGAAGCTAGCTATCAATAATAGGACACGATGACAATGGCCATGATTTCATGCCCAAACTAAATCATACGCATCATATCATGCCATGAACCACGATCCAAGTTGAAGATGAAGAGCCAACATGAGGAAAACCAATGTGACTCTTTGATCCATGTGAGCCTATCCATAGCCAATGGGAATTTGACACCTAGCAAAGGACACGACTCTCAAAATGGAAATCAATCAATTCGACCCTCTGGCTCGAAGATTCGCCATCATTAGAGAATATCTCTTCCATGCCAAGGACACTGAAAATGAAGAAACTAAAAAAAAAACTCATCATTCTTATTATTAACTCGCATCTTTCAAGGCACTAAATATACCTTGAACTTGGGAGTTGGAGGAAAATGTTGTGATAAGCCAATTGATTTGACTCATAAAAGGTCATAATAGGCTCGAAGGATAAATAAAAGGTCATGTCAGGCCCAAAAGCTAGTAAGACGGCAATCGGTTGACCACCCTTACGGATCCAATAGTCTGACTCGCCCATAAAATTTGACCTACTCATAAAGGTTGACCAACTTCAAGAAGAATGCGGACGACAAGAAAAGAGTTGGTTGTTCTACTAGAATAACCACTAATCGTTATAACAGGCTCAGATTAGTTCTCAATAGAATAATGTTGGACTAACTGCAATAAGTCCTTTCAACTAAATTCTGTTAAGGCCAATGCCTATAAATACCTGCAAGAAAAAACCTCCGGGGATAACTAAGAATAACTAGCTAAGTATTTTCCATTCCTGCCTATCTTCTCTGAGATTCTATATTTATTACTTGAACCCATGCTGACTTAGGCATCGGAGTGTCCCTCATCGAAAATTCTTTGGTGAGTGGGTTTGTTTTGCAAGACCCCGAAGCAAAAATGATCGGATAAATCTTGACGGTGTGAAAGGATCACTTGGATTCGACGATAACACTACCTAACATCTGCTTGTCGATATGCTAATCCTTATTGGACTTGCATTGATGGCCATGAAAATAAGAGGGGCAGGTTGGGGGAGGAATGTTGCTTATTGTCTCTTTTTTACATCATCATGTACCCAAAACACTTTGGAGGGCAACTGATCCCATTCATAGCTCCTTTGACCTTCCAAATGGGTTGAGTTATATGTAACTCAATTACATGCAACTCCACACAATGCTCGTAATCCTCTCTCTCCTCCTAGCTATCCATAGATTTCTGCTACACTTTGACCACATGAAAAGATTAGCGGTGGTGCATAGGAGACTTTGTTATAGAGTATGTTTTGGTGTGCGGGAGATTCAGTTGTAGAGTATATTTACAGCATGCACGAGCATGTGTATATGGTTGGGCATGCATGTGTGCATGCACAGCACTCATGTGGTATGTAGGAGATGTTGTAAAGTATATTTTGATCAATATTAGGGGTATAACCAAACCAAATCAAGTAAAAAAGCTTGTGAAGTCTGTGGTTAGAGAGAGAAAGTCTGGCGATAGTTTTTCATGAGTGAGAAAGGGAAACAACCAATTAGGGTTTTCTCTAATCTCCCCAGGGGGAGTAAAGAGGAGATAGGGAATGAGGGGAAAAACTCTACGAGGTCTGAAGGTTAAGCTAAGGGCTCCGACACTGGAGCTTCTGAGCATAGGGCATCATCTTCTTGCCAAAAGCCTGGGGAGAAGGTGTCGACTGCAAGTATCCTAAAGAATAACATCCGATCAAGTAAAGAGGAAGATAAACGAGTTGCCGTTGCTACAAATGTGAGTATAAATGTCCTTGATTCAGAAGGCACTATGGAAAATATAAAAAGGAAGGAGGGATTGTCACTGGATTTAGCCCATAGTTGGTCCCAAGTTGTTCAAGATGTTAGACAGTTCCAATGGAAATCCACGCGAGCCTCTAAAGCCGATATTGCTGCTTTGGAGGAGAGATTTTCCAAGATGGTTGTCTTCTCGGCTAATGAGGTAAGTCATGCTCGATACCAACTTAAATTTGCTCTTCTTGATAGATTTTTGGGTCGGGGACTCCCTCTGGAATTCACCCATAGGGAGCTTAAGCTCCGATGGGGATTAAAGGGATATTTGACTGTTTCATCCTTGTCTAAGGATGTTCTTCTCTTTCGGTTCCAATCTGAGGAGGATAAGACCAGAGTCCTTGAGAAAGGGTCCTGGTCTTTGGCTGGCCAGCTTCTAGCCCTGAAGGACTGGCATCCTAACTTCAAACCTAGCCATGATGGGATCCACCAGGCTAGGGTTTGGATTAGGATGCCAGACCTACCTATCGAATTGTGGGAGAAGGATAAAATTATAAAAATTGCTTCTGCTATGAGCAGCCCCCTGTTCCTTGATGAATGGACTGCAAACTCAACCCGTATGGGTTATGCAAGAGTTTGTGTCCTCATTGATGCCTCTAAACCTATTTGCCTGGATATCAAAATCCTGGTAAATAACGAATGCTGGTGGCAAGAATTTATTTATGAGGAGTTACCGGAGATTTGTTATACGTGTGGTTATATTCAGTTAGACCCTTTGAATACTTGTAAATGCAAGGAGTTACCAAAATATCTGAGAACCAAACCGGTGTATGGCCCTTGGATTCGGATAGCAAGGGTCCTAATGCAGCCTCAAGCATCTGCCACAAAATCTAAGGCAAATATTGCTTCTGATAAAGGAAAAATTGTTAATCAATGGACTTATACCAACAAATCGGCAAAAAGGTCATCTCCAATTAAACACCACACATCACAGCAGCAGGATTTTGGAAAGGGCTCTAAGTTTTTTCCTTTGAGCCAGGATCTATGTGAAAATGATCGTACTGAAATGGAGGGCATTCAATCCACCTTAGGGAAGGGCGAGACTTCAACCACAATAGCTTATAAGGAAAAATGAAAGCGATCTCCAACCAAAGCAACCACAAAAGATGATTCGCTAAGAACACACTCCTCTCCTTCAACTAAGGTGATCATCTGGGAAGATCCATGTCATGTTCATGAACCAAGTACACTATTAGTTCTATACAAGCTAAAGCAAGGTAAGAAGGATCAACAGGTGAGGGAAATATGGCGACCAATTGCCAATCCTACCTCAAACAAAGACACTCAGATTATGGAATGTGATGTAGGCCAACAAACCCGGCAAAGTGAAGGATAGGTACATATCTTAAAAGACAAAGGTACGCACCACGAATATGTTACGTAATTATCATCTGTTCTTAAAAATCACCTAATCCTCATGATACTCAATCTTTATCTATACATAATCATGTACACATCTAATAGATGTTCTAATAGTTTAGCTCTCATCGATCATACGGACTATAGAGGATATGCCCAGAGGGGCAAAGTTTCATGTCTCACTAAAATGAAATTATTAGTTTGAAATTGTAGGGGAGCAGCAAAGGCCCCTTTTGTTAATTACTTAAAAAATATATTATGTAATTATAGTTCTGATATTTGCTATTTTTTAGAAATAGATTGTCCGACCAGGCTCTTGACAGAGTGAAGTCAATTATAGGCCCTAAGTGGGGGGTTTATATGATTTCCTCTTTAGGTCTATCTAGGGGTATCATAATTATCTGAAAAATTGACTTAGGTCAATTGGATTTTATGCATACCAACAGACAAGTTGCCTTTGGAATAATTACACCTACCATCGGTCAATCTTGGATCATGGTTTTTGTCTATATGAGTATAAATGGTATTGAAAGGAGATTACTTTGGGATCAGCTTTTATTAGCCAACACTATGAATTTACCTATTCTCATGATTGATAATTTTAATTATATCTTAAACAGTGAAGACAAGAAAGAAGGCCAACCTTTCCACCTAACTAGTGATGTTAGAGAATGTAATCAATTCATTGCCCAGGTGGGCCTCATAGATCTCAACTTCTTGGGACCTCCTTACACGTGGTGCAATAATAGAACTGGCAAAGCAAGGGTGTGGGAGCACTTGGACCAGACTTTAGTATCTCTGAGTTGGTTACAATTATTTTTGGCTTCTATACTACAACATCTTACTCGTTTTGCATATGATCATTGCCTTATCCTATTATCGGTGCAAGAGCAGACTAGGAGAAGGAGAACACCATTTTGTTTTGAGAAAATATGGTTGAAATATGAGAGGATTCGTCACACCATAGCTAGGGCCTGGAATACCAACGTTATGGGCACCCTTCCAGTAAGGCTATCTAAGCTTCTATTCAAGACTAAGATTGCTTTGACTAAATGGAAGAAATGCTTAGGTAACATCTTCTGTAAAGGTCAGCAGTTGCAACAAAAAATTTATAACCTTTAATTAAAAGAAACTAATTCGAATGATTTTTTTGAAGACGATCATAATCATCTCTTGACTTTTCTTCGCCAATTCATGATGTGGGATGAAATGGAATGATGTAATCTAAGAGGAGATAGTAACAATTAAATGAAAAATGAAGTAAAGCTAGGCTACTTTTCATGTAAAAGAATATAAACTATCATGAAGGGATTTGCATGTAAACTAGACCTGAATGAGAACTTTCACAATATTAAAGAGGAAAGGATCTTTGTGGTTAAGAAACCACACAGGATAGGGCCTAATTAATCTAATATTTCAGATCTGGAAAAACACTGAAAGAGGGGTACCCAGGCATTAAAATCTCAAAGATTGGAAAGGTTACACTCAAGGATGAAGCTCATGGATGACAAGGTGATTCCTCTAGATGGTGGGGCTTCTTGTCTCTATTTCTTGTCTTGGAAGACCTTCTTCTTTGGAGCCTAGAAATCCCGGGGATCCTCCTTGCACCTTGGAAGATGGAATGGGATGATTAGATGGAAGGGAAAATAGCTCTTGGCATGGAAGATTGATTGTAGTAACTAAGGGTCTCTCACCCACTTCCTCTCGGAGGACATTTGATAACACAAATGGAATAGAAGAAACTTTCAATTTTCATTCATATCATCATCATTCCTTTACAAGAGAGCTTGGAGTAGATTTTATAAGCCTTCAAAGAATTTTGAAAATTCGAATTACATGGAGCTTTTCATGGAAAGTTCATAGCTATAAGGGTGGAATTCGAATTACATGGAGATTTTCATGGGAGCTAGCTATAATGGTGGAATTCAAAATAACCTTGGCCACCCCTTTTTAAATTTGAATTCCTTGGTGAAGTGGCAAATGGTGATGTGGCTTGATGAAGTGGACGCCAAGTGGTTGGGAGGTTGACATGGCATCCAACAATGCTTGCTGAAGTGGCATCCTCCTTGGAATATTTTGTTGAAGTGGTTGAGTGCATCCAATCTTCAAGTGAGCTTGCTTACATTGAACCAATTCCAAACTTCTCTTGGACCCAACTACTAAACTCACTAAATACAGGACTAATTTGACTCTAATTGGACTCAAAACCCAAATGGACTTAAAGGAAACCAAATTGAAATAAACTCAATTCAATTAAAGAAGTAAAATACTCTATTTACAAGATACAATTTTAATGAAAGAATTAAAGCCATACTGAATTAGACTGAAGCCTCTTTCGAACTTTGGTGCCCGTACCAATTCAATACGAATTTGCAGGCCCAAGAAACTTATTGGCACGAGAAATCTAGAATAACTTGGCTGAAAGAGGGTGATCCTAACACTAAGTTTTTTCATCTTTCAATAATCATTTGCAGGAGATAGAATACTATTCATAACTTGAAGGATCAACAAGCAAACCTGGTGACGGAAGATGAGGAGTTAAGAAGGCTGGTTTACTTTCATTTCAAGCATAGATGGCAGACCGACGACTCTAAAGACCCTGATGCTCTTTTTTTTCAAACATTAGACTGACACAAATCCAAAATGACAATCTTATTAAACCTATTTCTGTGCAGGAGATCTTGGATGTCATAAAGCAGATGCCATCCGATAAAGTGCCAGGTCCGGATGGATTTCAGACTTTCTTCTTCCAAAATTCTTGGTCTATAATTTATAAAGAAGTCTTAGAAGCTGTTATCTATATTTTTCAAAATGGTTATATGCCAGCTTCGTGGAAAAGAACATTCATTACTCTAATTCCTAAGAAAAGCAACCCAACTGTTATAACCGGTTTATTGTCCAATTAGTTTATGTAACACTACATACAAGATTATGGCAAAAATCTTGGCTAATTAGTTGCAGCCCATTCTTCTATCCATCATATCTCTTGAGCAAGGAGCATTTATTCCTGGTAGAAGTATTATTGATAATATTCTACTTACCCAGGAAATTATGCATTCCTTGCATCGGGCACCTAGGAATCGAGGTCTAATGGCTATTAAAATGGATATGGAAAAGGTGTATGATAAAATACTTTGGTCTTTTCTGTATAAGGTTATGCAGTATTTTGGTTTCCATCCAAAATTTGTTGATATGATTATACAATATGTCACCAATTATCAATACGCAATTTTAGTCAATAGTACCCCTACGCTTTGGTTCCATCCGACCAGAGGACTGTAATAAGGTTGCCCTCTATCTCCTTCTTTATTTATCTTATGTTCAGATATTTTCTTTGCTCTCATTAATTATGCAGTTCGGCACTAGCTTCTTCACCCTTTTATTCTGGGCAACAATAGATCTCATCTTTCACATCTACTTTTTGCAAATGATATGCTTCTGGTAACCCAAGCTACTTCTATAGATGCCAAATGCTTGAAGGCTGTTCTGGAAGCTTATAATCAACTATCGGGTCAATTCATTAATGTGGCAAAATCTTATCTTACCTTTAGTCCCTCTATCCCTCACAATACTAAAAACCGTATCTCCTTTATATTGAATATAGAGGAAAAACAGGGAACTTAGAAATATCTTGGTGTTCTAGTCTTGCCTACCAAATTAGCAACTAACAAATTTAATTATCTTGTGGATGCAATTAACAATAAAATAGAAGCGTGGAAATGGAAAGCTTTATCGTTTGCAGGACGATTGACGTTGGTAAATTCGGTGCTATCATCTTTATTCAACTATACTATGGCGGTGCTTTATATTCCATATTCTACAATCAAGAGCCTAGAAAGAAATATAAGAGCTTTCCTATGGGGACATTCTACTGACCAGAAAAGGCATACATCTTGTATCTTGGAAAATTGTTTGCACTCCAAAAAATAAAGGGGGCCTTGGCATTGTCTCATTGCTTGATAAATAAAGGGCCTCGTTTGCTAAACTGGCAACTCAAGTCCTTTTAAATCCTAACTCCATGTGGGCTCAGACCATTAAAGCAAAGTACCAAATGCCTACTACTTGATGTAATTACAAAAAACCTCGCAAGTGTTCTACCACCTGGGCCAGGATTGCCGATATGGGCCACTCTATTGCCTCTCAATTCATTTGTGCTATTGGTGCTGGAGAGACAATCACCTTGCTTACTAATCCCTAGATGTCTCAAACTCCGTTATCTATTTGGCCTACTTATTTAAATATGGATATGGATATTCAGGGATGGAATTTAAATCGCCTTATGGCCCCGAATAGGGCGTGGGATACTAACATTTTACATAACCTATTTTCTAGTGATCTGGCACAGTATATTCTTTCCATACTAATTCCAGTAGGGGCATGGGATGATATACTCACATGGGTTCCTACATCGAGGAACAGAGTCAGCCTGAAAGATATGTATCCTTACATTACTCAGCCGAGCCAGGTGAGTGGTCCATCTCATAATTGGATTTGGAAGTTGCTGATTCCTCAGAGAGTTAGAACTTTCTGGTGGAAGCTGGTTAAACGTAAAGTGCCATCCAAACATTTTCTTTGTAGTAAGGGTATCCTTGTTCAAGATAATATTTATTATGATATATGCCTGACTCAACTTGAAGATCTAGATCATATTTTTATCACATGCCCTTTTGCTAAAGATTGTTGATATCTTATTAATGCTATTTATGGCTTCCAATATCACCTCCACTCTATTTTTGACCTTGAACTTATACTGTCGAACTCACAAACTGATAAGGCCACAAAATTTATTATTGCTTATATTGTGTGTCAGGTCTGGAAAGCCCAAAATGCCAGATTATTTCAAAATAATTTTATCACTCATAGACATGTCTGCATGCTTGTTCAGCAGTTTAGCACTACCAGTACCTGCAATTATTATCAACTGGAGTCTAAGAGTCTATCAAGGATCTGGGAAGATCCAATCCCCCTTTTATTTGATCTTAGAGGACCCAAAATGGTTTGTTAGCTTCCTCCCCCAAGGGGACTCTTAAACTCAACTATGATGCTTCTATCACTAAGGACGACACTACTATTACTTATATTATCTGTGATAGTGAAGGTCTACTGGTCAGAGCAGGGGGGATGAAGATTATTCTTACTTCTGTTCTTAATACAGAGCTAATTGCTGCATGGTATGGTCTCAAGTTGTTAAATCATCTATAAGCTCAAAATCTTATTGTCGAGGGTGATAGTCAGATGTCAACAAATCTTATCAACCAAAACTTTTCTTATCCTTCAAAAAATGCTCCTTTATTGCAATATATCTTATATTGGAAAACTCTTTTTTGGACTTTCTCTACTTGGCATGTCTACCGTCAAGCTAATCAAGCTATAGATTATTTAGCTACATATGCTCGAAACGATAACTTCACCTTTGATAAAGATGAAGGAATCCTGAGTGAGCTAGTGGGTATTTTGTGGAGGGATAGTCATGGAATACAATATATTAGAAAATGACAATGCCAACCAGGAATCTATCACTATCATTTATTCCTTCCATAATGAAAGGTGTAGGCAGGAAGAAAGGAAGGAAACCCATAATTATTTTCCTCAACGATATCATGGTGCTTTGCAGCCAATGCTATGTTTCCAAAGCTTCGTGCTCACATCTCCAAATTTATTGCTCCAAAGGATGAATTTTTATAAATGCAGTATACAATATATGATAAAGGAAAAAAAATAAAAAAAAGAAAAGGAAAACAGAACCAAGAAAAAAGACAAAGTCAAAAGCATAAATTGAAGATAGAAAAAGAAGATGAAAGAAAAAAAAACGAATGAAAGATTATTGCTAACCTTCTTCTCTTCTTTTGCAGGTCAACATTATTTTTGTCATTATTACCAAGAACACAAATTTCATACAACGGGAACCGAAATACAAAATTTCAATAACTTCTTCGATTGGACTGCAGCTAAAGGGTTTGAGTCTCTTTATTATCTACAAAACTTCATCCTCTTATTAGTTCATATCAATATTTTGTTAGCTGCAATACAATCTTTAAAGGGTTCTGTTTCTCTGCTCTGATTGTGCTACATATTTTATCTCTATAACTACAACACTAAAGCTTCTGTTTATGGCTCTTGGCTTCACCTAGCCATGATTCATAGTTCATCAGCACATACTTATTGCATTATCCAAGATTATGTAGCAGGGAGGTTGTTCACACCTTGTATCTTAATCTTTGTACATATGCTTCTTCTGACTAAGTCTAGCAGTACTTGGGAGTTTCACACTATATTGCTTCCTATATCATCCTGCATTCTGAGTCCATATCCCACCAACCATGGTATACAAGGAAATTATTTAGTTTCCAAAAGGGTTCCCATATTTCATGTTACAAAGTTCAAATGGCTGATTTCTCATGATACTACTACAAGAAGTATGACAAAGGAGAAAATAGAAAGCAAAAAAGGAAAAAAAAAAAAAAAAAAAGGGAATTTACAAGATCCAGAAATTCATGATAGGAAAAAAATAATAGAAAAAGAAAAAAAGAAAAAAAAAAGGTATCTCATCATCTTGTTCTCTTTTGTAGGTTACCACTGTTCGTGCTAATGGTACATCACCACATTGCATTATCAATTTCACTCTTCTTATTAACAGCACATTTACTACTGGTCATACTATGGTAGAGCTGAAAAGAGAGTCAACATATCAGCCACTCTCCACTACAGTCCATCAATGATGCATATCCTTTATGCTCTGTACCTCATTATGCTCTGGATGAATTATATGGTTCAATTTTTTTGGTTTGAGTGTTTCTCACATGCTATGGTTTCACCCAATTCATTAAGCACTACCTTTAAGTTTTGTAATTTAGCAGGTTGTGGGATGCATCTATGGTTCAAAGTCTACTCGTCTTAGGATTATTCTATTCTACTGATTTATGGATCTATTTTCCCATATGACTCATTTATTAGGCATACCTGTTATGTGGGAGGCTTCTTATGTTATGATATTTAGATGCCTAACTACTGGGAGACTTGTGTGCCTCACATTCATCAGCTCTCATGTTCTTTATTTACTACTGCTTCTTTTCAGGATGTTTTCGTTCTATTACTTCTCATATTATTCTGCAGCTTTCATCCTGCTACACAGGAGAAGCTAAAATATCAAGATCATTTCTATCGCTTCATCCAACCAACATACATTCTCAAGCTCTGCTCATTTATACAACTGTGGTCTTGGAGATGGGAAGCTTTTGCAAATCAATCTGGTTTACATCAATTCAGCTGCTTATGTTTTCTTACCTATACTCTCATTGGCTCTGGATTGCATCACTATCACAATTGCTGGCCACTTATCTCTGTTCACTACAACAATGACAGTTGGAGCACTCCCCAGTTTGGCTAATTCTATGCATTCTGTTAGTGCACTCCCCAATTTGGCCATTACTACACATTCTGTTTCCAGATTGAATCACCTTTACCATTCTTGTTATGTTTATCTTTTGCTCTTCTATACTTGATACTGATACCAAGCTGTTGGGTATTTATATGTATAATCTTAACTGCTGCTTGTTCAGGGGGTTGTATAAGTGTTGCTATTTTTTTGAGAGTTTGTATTACTTTCTGCATCTTGTAAACAGTTTAAGTTTCTGGTTTAATTTAAGGAGTTTGCTCCTCTTTCTATCAAAAAAAAAAAAAAATCAAACCAAATCAAGTAGCTAGGAACTCGAGCTCTACTTGATTTAAAATACTTGAGTTCGAAACTTGATTTAAAATTGATGAAATCTTAATATTCTAAACTTGAGTTCAATTCGATGAAAAAAAAAGGTAATACTCAATATCGACTTGATTTAAATGCCAATTGTGACATATTTGACCTCAAGTCTAAATTCAAATTCAATAGTCTATTATATATATATAAGTTGTGAGTCTTCGAGTCAAGTATCATGTTATTTGGGCATAACCCGGGTAGCCCATGAGTATTTTGTTTACACCCCTGGTCAAAATGCATGCAGATGTTTATTTAAGAGAGAGAGATTGGAGTTAGAGGTGTGCAAGAGATTTAGTTTCATAGTATATTTCAGCATATAGGAGATTTAGTTGTAGAGCATATTTTGGTGCGTAGGAGATCTAGATGTAGAGAATATTTTGATCAGGAGTTTTTTTTTTTTTTTTTGGGGGGGGGGGGGGGGGGGGCGCGGGTGCGCGTGGTTATGATAAAAAAACTAACACGTGTTGAAAGATCTCATGTACATGAGAAATCTTGATCCATGAACAAGGGCGCTCGGATATAACTGAATTTTTATACACAAATATTTTAAAACTTGCAGAACACAACGACCAATTTAGCCTTACACTCTATAACCTTAATATTTAAATTCATAATAAATATGACTATAACTTTTATAATGAGTATAATATATACATCAAAATCTAATATGTTATAAAAAATAAGATAATACTACATGAACGTAATAATGAAAATACAATTATAATATTAGCACCAACAACAATATATAATATATTCAATAATATTCCAATACAACTTCATATATAATGAACATAATCTAATGTTGTCACATAACAATTTACTATTAAAAATTCATACAGATTATGTTAATGTCATATTACAAAAAATATATTTTAAGTATCAACTTGGTAAACCTATACTTGGTGGATTGCTGCTGACAAAATAGGGTGTCAGCTTCTTATCGAGCATTTATTGAATACATTGCTTCCATTTAAAATTCTTCAGGGAAACAAAAGAGCAGGTCCTAAAGTTTGAAATGCCATAAGAGCACCAACCAGTGCAAAGGCAAGCACAAATACACCTGTACATATCAATATCTTATTGTGAACTATATATAAAAAACCAAAAAAATGCATTCGGTCTAAAGAATACAATGCTTCTTCCGATGTGTTTGCTCTGGATTGCAGTTTATCTAGTCTAAGCGTGACTAAGTTGAATCAGACCCAAGAATGCAGCAGGCCCACATAACCACAGCAACTAAAACTGAAATTGTCTCCTGATCATTTGTATGATGATAATCCGTGCCTTGTGCCGTTGGATGTCGAATCGGGGTTGTCACTCTTGTCTGTGTCATAGTTCTCCTTTTGAGATTCAATTTCCTCACTCCCTGCTTTGTTACGCCGATGCCTTCGGTCCTGAGAATTTCCCTTAGTCAGATGACTCTGTATCATGATACACGTTTCTTCAAATATTAAACTAAATAAAAGCTACAAAATGTATATACAGATATACAAATAGCTTAATCGACAAGTTATAAAGCAACTCAAAATTTTCTATTAAGAATAATTACAGATGTGGCTAAAAAATGTCAGGATAATAAGAACAAAGCCAGGCTCAAATAAAAACATGATATACAAGCATGCTGTATCTACTTTAAGCAAACAAGAACATACGACTGGAATACAGCACGTATTATGCTCCAGCCATCCTGCATAAAGGACATTGTCCAAACAAAGGCATGTAGTGAAATGCTCGCATCCATATTTAGCTCACATAACATGAGATGTGTTGTAATTTACGTAATCCTTTCATGGCCTCATGCGGCATGAAACCAATCAGGTTGCAGGTGTAAGATAGCTGGTATGATGGTTCTATTCATAAGAAGATGGTGCGGACCTTTGATTTTATGGCATGAGTTTGGGTCTCTCTAATTATGATGTAATGTGCTGTTGCTATGTCAGGCTACAAGGTCATGGCAGGCCTTCTTCCACCAAACAAAAATAAAGAAAGAAAGAAAGAAAGAAAAAAAAAAAGGTATATATCATGAAACTAAATGCAGGTATCCAAATCTACACTTGTTAGATTGATGCTAATAAAATTCCTCGACAGCAAAAGCAGATTATGGTCAAGAATTATTTAGATTCCATTCTCAAACCACAAATTAAAGCTCCAGAAATCCAGATTCCATAGAGCCATTTATCCTTTGTTATCAGAAGAAATCAAGGAGAAAAATGTCTCATAATTTTCTCCTTAAATTGAAAGGCCATGGTTCCAAAAAATTTTCGCATCCAACAGTATTCTGACATGCATATACACTGATTTCCAACTTGCTACTCGTGTTGTACCATCTAAGTCAAGCTGATATATAATTACCATGTATAACATCAGCCTGATCTTGGCTGAATCCCATATCCCACTTATGCTCTTAACTACTCCGCTAGTTTTACGAGTGCCTCTAGTTATTAGAAACAAAAGAGACTGGAGACTAGAACCCAAACCTCACGCGGTATATGGTCATCCGAATCCAGCATCCTGACAACCTGACTCATCTTTGGTCTTTTTTCTGAATCTGGATCAACACACTTCAAGGCAGCCAGAAGAGCCCTCTTGAGAGCTCTTGTAGATGGTCTTGTCCCCATTTTTGGGTCTACCACATCTTCTGAGCGCCTGCTGCCAACCATCCTTTTAAGCCAGTCAACCAGATTAACCTGCAATCACCACGAGAGAAAATTTACGAGGAAGATCACACAAGACAATTTTACATATCTTCCATATGCATCAATATAATAAATGAAAAGAAACTCAGAGCTTTCAACTTTAGATTTAATAGAAAATGTTACCAATTTCAATGGATAAGGACCATGGGAGAGCAGGGACAGGATGAGTTTTAGGGCAAGGTTTACAGCATGGTCTAAAGAGAACAAGTTGGGTCTTAAAGCTTGTTACACAGAGATCATTGGTCTAAATATGATTTATGTGAAGGAGAATAAAAGGAATGCAAGAGGGCAGAGAAAGGAAATTATATACCTATCCAAAAAATAAACCATTCTATAATTTTTTAGTATTATCTAAGCATGACTCACTGGTGAAAATTGAAGAACAACAATCACTTAAAATAAAAGAAGAATACAGCTTTCAGTAGAAAGGTGACGTACAAAGCCTTTTGATCAGACTCCTCACATGGAACTTTTGAACCTAGTAACTGTTACCTACTTATTTAAGTGTGCAAAAAGCCCAAATGTAAAAATAAACTGAGATCACAACAATTCAAACACTGAGCAATAGTAGCAAAGAAATTAATAGCACGTATCCATTGCTGGATGATCATTCAAAAATTTACAGATCTGAAGGATTGGTTTGTACCTTGTACTAGTTTTTGATCCCTCGTAAATGATCCTAAAGCCATCAAAACATCAAACAGGCCCTCTATCTAAATACTACATGCTATCACTGCTAGAAGCTAATCATATGCTTTTTTCCATGTCAACCAGATCCTCCACAAATCCCTTTTTAATGTTAGCCACATATAATTAATAAAATACCAATATATATTGAATAAGGTTTTATGTCCCAACAGGATGGGGGGTGTCTTGGCCATCACTAGGATAAGGTTAGGACTCTGAAACCAATCCATGTTGAGAGAGAAGAAGAAAGAGGAGAGAGAAAAAGAAGGAAAGATGAAGAAAATGATAAAGTGAAAGGAAAGAAGAAGAAAAATGAAAGAAAGAAAGGAAGGGAGAAGAAAAAGAAAAGAAGGAAAGAAGGAAGAAAGGAAAGAGAAAGAAGAAGAAAAAAGGGATAAAAAGAAAGGAAAGGATAAGAAAAAAAGAAAAAGAAAAGGAAAGAAACGAAGATAAAAAGAAAAAAGAAAAAAAGTAAAGAAAGAAAGAAACAAAAAGAAGGGAAGAAAGATAGAGGATATCTGTCAGGATACGTGACCGGGATTATGGGATGGGATAGGACAGCAAGGCATCATGTTCCATTGAAAAACTAGGACACCTCTATCTCACAGGAGATTTAAAACCTTGATATTGAGTTTAATAAACTAACATTAAATTAAATAAGAGCATAAATGTCAAGAAGTTATCCTAAAGGGAAGACATCAATTAAATCCAATTGGAACCCCAAGAGACCAAATAAAACAAAAGAATTAAAAATGGGATTCCTGGTTGAAGCCAGAGACATAACAACTGCATTAATAGAGTCAGAAGCATATAAAAGGATTCTGGCAGGTACATGACTATGCAATGACAATACATCAGAACAACGACAATGTATGAATGTAGATAAGGAACTCAGTGATGACCAATGAGAATTCCCCATGAGAAAAGGATCCAAAAGATTTGTTCTGAATCCATGTAAATGGGAATGGCTTGAATACTCCATGGCATGGAAACCATAACTATGCCCTGGTAGCAAATAGCTTAGTGAGATATCTTATTTGAAAATACACAAAATGTCTTTGATCAAGATCAACAATGCCAACATTTCATGTTTCCAAGGCTCCTTAACTATGTTTCAAGTGGTCATAAGATAAACCATTTTTCCTTGACAGCACAAATGTTTTAGTTTGATCCATGATATGGAAGCATCCAAATAAAATAAGTTATGGTTCATATATGGTTTGAAGATAAATGTTTTAGGGTCATCTACCAAACCATTATAGAACCATTACTTTCTAACTCATTAAATTGAATTAGATAGATTTATCAAACACCAATCCTTTTGTACCTCATTAGCAGGACGTCCATAATCGACGGGATCTCTCCCAGTAATTGCCTCCAATAGAAGAACCCCAAAGCTATAAATGTCACTCTTTTCATTAAGGAGTCCAGTATTAGCATATTCTGGCGCCACATACCTGCAAATGGAAAACTGAAAATGATAAATACAACAATTAACAAACTGATTGTGTTATATCTTTACTTTTCCAGGAAAACACATTTAAGCTGATGCAGCAGATGATGCTTTGCAAGATGCGGCGATAGAACATTTACCCAAAGGTCCCCATAACTCGAGTAGTGATATGGCTTTTCCCAGCACCCAACAGCTTTGCTAAACCAAAATCAGACACCTTGGCATTGAAATCATCATCAATCAAAATGTTACTGGCCTTGATGTCACGATGGACAACTTTTGGTTCAATGGCCTCGTGTAAATAGGCAAGCCTGGAAGGAAAAAAAATCTAATCATAATCTAGTCAAACCATGATGTCTAACCTAACAATTTAACATTCATAGAAAGGAAAAGGCAAAAAAAGAAGACACAAAGACATAACCCAAGAGATATGATGTATCCTTCATTAACTACCAAGGCAATTTTCTAGGACCCATGTAAGTCTAAAAATAAAATAATGAAGTTTAATACTCCAGAATAATATAACACTTTCAACCAAATAATTATGATTATAAACATCCATAAATGACCAGAATCTATCATTTAATAGAATCATATACAAAATTTTAAGAAAAATAATAAGTGAGATAGTTTCATGATGATTTGACTTACGCTTTAGCTGTGCCAAGGAGAATATTTATACGAGCCTCCCAAGTAAGAGAACCTTGCTGGTTCATGGCTCCATGAAGCCATTGTTCAAGATTTCCATTATTGACATACTCATAGACCAGCATCCTGAGCAATTTTTTTTTGAGACAACAAACCAATGCTTTAGAAATCTTGAAAATCACCATTATCTATTAAAATCTTGACATTTACTTCAAAAAAAAAAAAAATCAATTCATAAATATTGATAAAGCATTGTTAATCAAGGGACATGAAAAGGTCACATGATGCTACCATCAAAATATATATGGAATCATGCAATACCAAGGTCATATTTCAAATTGAATTAAGTGGCCAGGAATAACAGAAGGATTAGACAAGAAGTGAAGCTGAAGAGTAAAGATGATTCTGCACCTTTGAGTGCCCTCCACACAATATCCCAGAAGCCGAACTAAGTTCTTGTGGCGAACATGACCGATAGCATCAACTTCCACCCTAAACTCCTTTTCTGCTTGGCCTCTGCATTCCAGAACAGCACAAAGAAAGGAGACCCACAATGTCAAACCTGTGCAATGAGTTTGTGAATTTTTTTATGAATCACTTATTAACTTACACATTGTTGAGAAGCCTCTTAACTGCGACTGGAGTTCCATTGACCAGGCAGCCACGATAAACAACACCATAACCACCCTCCCCGATAACATTATCCTTTGAGAAACGATTGGTTGCAATTTCTAAGTCTCTTAAGGTGAACCAATGGCCCCATCCAAGGTGAGAGAACTCTGGCAGGCCAGTCAAAGGTGAGGGGGCATCAATGGGGTAGGTTGAAGATGGTCCGTTAACTGCAACTATCCCTGAACCTCCTTCACCGGAGTGGGAGATACCATCTTTTTCAACAAAATGAAATGAGCCCGAATGACTATTTCTGTCAGAATGTCTTGATCTACGTGAGCCCAAATCCATCACAAGCTTATTTGAGTCATTTTCACTGGATCTCTCTTGAATTGCGAGAAGAATTCCTTCATGTGCAATGAAGTCAGTGGACGGGAGTTGCTCCACCCTTACCTCCTTAATTTCCTTCGAAACAGCAGGTATTTGAGTGGTTGGTAGGTTATCTGGTGCCCTTCTATATTTTCTCCGATTCTGAATAGCAACACATATTACAACTAGAGAAAGAGCAAACAATAGAATAACCCCAACACTTATACCAATTATGACCCATAGCTTAAGACCAAGAAGAACTGTTTTTTTGGATAGATGTTGATTAAGAGTGCTATCAGATGATGACATATTTTCGATGCCAAAATTCCTGCAGAAAAAGGTAAGAAAAGATAAATCTGACTGAAGAAAATATATTGAAGAAACTATATTCAGGGAGTATCTTGCAAGAATATAATGCACAACTGATAGGAATTAATATTGATATTGACATGCATGCATGCTTATTTGCAAGCACACATACTCAAATTACTAATCCGAATTCTTGGAAAGGGAAACCAATGAACGACAAATCTATACATGTTTGAGTTGACATGTACTTATATAAAGGATAGAAGGACCATCTGCTAATGGAATTACTGAAGAAAATATGTTGAAGAAACTATATCCAGGCAGTACCTTGCAGAAATGCAATGCATAACAGAGAAGAATTATAGATATGGCATGCATGCTTACTCACAGGTCCACATACTCAAATGATTAATCAGAATTCTTCAGAGAGGGAAACCCATGAAGGACAAATCTATATATGTTGATATGGACATCCAAATGATAAAAGAACCATTTGCTAATGCACTTGCTAGTGATTTCTAATTTCAGCATATTTGAACCATTGTAGATAGATCAGAATCAGCACAATCTTAATCAATATCAGTTTGGTAGGTACATCCAGACCATTTTTGAAGGTAATATAAAGACTAGATAAAAAAAATCAAAATCCTAGATTTCCACCGAGTGACTCTTAAATTCTTATAGATAGCAAGGTGCAGTATGATTATTATTTTGCAACAGTTCAATGCAAAAAAAAAAAGGAGCAGCATCCATGTGCAGGGTGTCATGATTTGTCTTAAGCAACCTTCAATTTCTCTCCGAATAGAAGTTCAAAGGAAGATAAAAGAATATACGAGTATTGAACAAGATGACAGAAGACTCATACTCACGTGAAAAGAATATATCAAATAGTAATATGGAAAGAAGAACCTAAATTTAGTATATCCATATCCCAATGCTATCATAATAAACCTATCAGATTCTCTTTCTTTCTATCAACATAAAAGTTACTACTTTTCAAAATCCACATCCCCTCTAACCCTTTCAGCACCAAATTCCAGCGCTAAATTATTAAATAAAAAAATTAAAATAATAAAAAAAAAACCATGAACAAATCAACATAACAGATTTACAAACCAAAGTACCAATTTTTTGGGGAAAAAAAGCTTATAACTGAAAACTATATGAGAACTCTTAACCTAAACGAGAAAAAATCCTTTTTTTATTCCGACTCCCATTTTTCCTCCTCAATTCATGCCATAATCCGATAATTGCAACGCCAAAAAACAATCAAACAAATAATTTGCATTCAAATGAAAGCTCCAATATCAGTACCTGTGCACCACCGATCTCCAGCCACACCCAGCACCAGCCCCCCTTTCCTTCCCCTTTCTCCTCTTATACCCTTATCCCCTTCTCGTCCTCCGAAAGAAAAACAAAATAAGAGCACTGTCCTCCCTAGTCCTAGACCCAACGATTCCAATCAAATCAGGCCCCAACCGACACAGCGGAAGCTACGAAACCATTTCGCTTGAAGACGAGATCCCGCGGGGGTCGGTGGTTGCTGCTGGGGCTTATACGGTTGGTAAGGCGGCAATGGGGCCTGGGATCTAAGCTCCAATGGCGCTTTCTGACGCACTCCCGGCAGCGGCAAAGGAAGTAGAGAAAGCCCCACTTCGTTTGAACTCCTATTCCAAACCCTAACCTAGAAAAAAGGATTGGAGATGGAGTGGGGTAAGGGAACATGGAGGGAGGAGAGATGGTGAGGAGGGTAGTTTGAGTTTGAGGAGAGATGGAGTTATCAGCGGTAGGTAGTGATGGAAGAAGAGAGATGATGGCTTGGGAACGCAGTAACAGAGAGAAGCGAGCGGCAGGTGGTGACCGACTTTTTATTTTTTTTTTTTTTAATTTTGAAGGAAAAGGAAAAAAAAAACTCTATCTAATATACGCATCCCATATAAATTTATTTAATTATCGGTTTTGCAAGAGAAATTTGAACTGTTTTTTTTTAAAAAATATTTTATATTTAAAATTTTTTAAATAATTTTATTTTTAAATCTAAATAAATGTATATCAGAAATACCTCGAAACACAAAATATACCTATAGGTTATGTATTTATAGAAGCATAATAGATATTAGTAAATATGCATGGCAATTCCCATACTCGGATTGTAAGATATAATTATTTGAAAAATATGAATACATATCATTTTGTAAAAAAATATTCTGACCTCTTCTTGCAAAATTAATAATTAAATATATTTCTATCATTTTATACAAAATCTGCTATAAATTTTAAGGTGTAAAATAATAATTTTGAAAAATTATAAATAAATACGCTTCCCATTTTTTTTATGTTCTTCAGAAATTTGTTAAAAAGAATGCCTCCGTAATCTTAAATAACATGCCCACAAAATTAAAAATTTATTTGCTATATATTTGAATTAGAGCTTGTCCTCGTACTCATACCATCTCTATTTTAATAACCAAAATTTCAAATTTGAATCTTAAAAAGTGCATGTTCCAGAACTAAATTCTTATAGTACAGGAGATCTTCCCCTCTCCGTCATAAAATTAGCTAGCATCTTAATTTTATTCAATAATTTTTTATTTTTTAATATAAATTTATAATAACTTTATCTTTTAACATTAACTTATCAAAATTTATATTCTTGCTTCACTAAAATAAATTTTAACTACCACGATGGTGACCGAAAAAGGAATGGTTGCAGTACATAAGTAGGTTGGTGTTTGAGATAAAGGGATTCTAGAAAATTACAAAGATAAATTTAAAACTAATATAGTATATTTAATCAAAGTTTAATAGTCAATAAAAGTACAGTATGTCATTATTTACAAAAAAAAAAAAAAAAATACAATATGTCATTTGTGACAAATGAAGGCAATAATATAGTTGCTCTCGGGATATGTGTTGATATCTCTGAACGAATAATGGCCATTGAAATAATTTTGAAGGTTTACGTTGCTAATATCTTGCGTGTTTATTATTCATGAAAGAGGGATGATGAGCTCAAGAGATTACTAGATTCTTTGGAAGTGATATAGTATACAGTATTTTTTCAAGCATCATCTTTGATTTGTACAGAAGACCCTCTGATATGAGAATGGCGATAGCTTGGATCCGGAGACTACCCGTCCATCCTTGAGTGCACCTCTTCCTCTAGAACATGGCTTGGAATCGTCTTCCTACGAGGACTTTATTTCGGCACAAGGGTATGGATATCTCGACGTTCTATCCAATCTGTGGCCTTGAGGATGAGTCCACTGAGCATGCTATTCTTAGTTGCCCCAGGACGAGGCTAATCTGGAGACAGGTTGGGTGGTGGCCTTGGGATGGGGATGATGGGCCATGACTGTGCTTCTTCCTTGACATGCTCCGGCAGCGGTTGGCTGAGGATGGTCGCCACTATGCCTACATTGCCTACCAAATCTAGTTGTCTAGAAACATACTGGTCTTTGATGAGCTGGCCATTCCGGCACATCGAATTTTTTAGAGAGCTACGCTCACGACGAAGGAGTTTTCCCACTACGACACTGTTACCATCCCTGTGACCCTAGATCCCTAGGATCCCCTTGTTGCCTCGGCAGCGACCAGAAGGGCTATCTATATTTCTTGGGAGCCCCCCTCTAGGGTTTATCAAGGTAAATTTTGATGGCAGTGTTCATGGTACATCTAGTGATGCAGGATATATCATTCGGGATGTCGATGGCAGGCTTCTTGCGGCTAGAGGCATTTTTTTTCATGAGCCCTCGATCCTAGAGGCTGAACTTGGAGCTGCTTGAACCGGCATTACCAGAGTTGTCCATGACTTGCATGCTAGAAAAATCATCATTGAGAGAGATTCTTCCACTGTTATCACCTGGATTCGGGATAGGGTGAAGCACCCTGATGCACATCCTCTTCTTTGTGATATCTTGAGCTTTCTCCAACCATCTTTGAATGTCTCCATCTGTCATGTCTATCGAGAGATGAATAGCGCTACTGATTGGGTTGCTTCTTTTGTTGCTTACTATTTGGGTGACTGGTTTTGGAGTCAGGGTGACATGACGCCTCTTCAGGATCTTCTTTTTTTTGATCTTTTGGGCTGCTCTCGCACCAGAATTGTGTGACTGTCCGATATTATCAACAAAAAAAAAAAAAAAAAAAAAAAAAAAAAAAAAAAAAAAAAAAGGGGGGGGGGGGGGGGGTTTGGTGTAAAATTAGGAATAAAGCACATTTCTTGGAATTATCAGTATAATAATAATAATAAAAAGAAATATTATTCATAATATGATAAGCCTATTTAATATTTTCTTTTCAAATTAGATACTTAATTTTTAATGTAAATATCTGATGTTGTCCGGTTGAAGGGAGTTTATCCATGGGGGGATTTGTGCTGTTGAAAACTTGATTGTTCATTGGATATAGGCTATAAATCGCTGATACAAAAACATATATCTCCTCCACCTGGCATCAAATAGGAGTTGTACCTCAGCCAAGATTTTTAATTGATAATAAAAAATAGTTATTAAATTTAAAATATTTTTGTAGTTTATACATTCAAGCTTAATCTTGTCAAACACTGGTCTTTGTCACATGCAATGCATATAAAAGAGTTAGCATCCAAGGGCTTGTGGGGCAATTAGGATTTGAAAGCAAATGAATATTTTGTTTATTGCTCTCCCTACCGGTGCAAACTTGCATGATTTCTTCTATAGTAAACTTTTTCCATAACAGGAAATATAAAATATAACTGTTATATGAAGATGGAGGTTCCATTTTTATGGGGTCCATCAATGCATGGCCTCCGAGAATTCTTTTCCACATCAACATAATTTCGAGTATAGTTTGTAGCAAACTTAGGGGTAGGAGAGGTTAGATTTTAAAATGAGGATGGGGATGAAAATGAATTGCTCCTATTCAAATCATTTGATCGGAAAAAAATGGATTTCTATTCTAATTTTAGAGGGTGAATGAGATGTCCCAATTCTTCAAAATATAATTCTGATTTTTCTTTAGAATTTAAATTTTATTTCAATTTTAATACTAATTTCAAGCTTAATCATGAACCAAATACATCCTTCATTTACTAATCGAGGGAGTCTTTGCAATTCCATGTACGGTCGAAAACAAAGCCAAGCAGCTTCTGAACAAGCCAAGCTTAGCTATTAAGAAGTTTATTTAGGATTGTTCACCTATTAAACAAATTAAGTCTAAGCTCAGTTACAGACTTGGTTTATGAACGGGCCAAGCGTGATGGGCATCAAGCTCAGCCTGATGATGCTCATGAATAGTAGTGGCAGATAAAATGTACATATTTGCTTAAGCTAGTCATTACATAGCAAACATTCGTCGGAAATTTACCATAGTAGCTAGCAACTACCAGTATATTCGGTTGGCAACTTGGAGTAAGACATGGTTGTCTGACAAATTTGACAATAATGAATGTCAGGTTTTTTTAATTAAACTGACCTTAAACAATTAAATAGTTAACTATTTAATAGTTGGCTTAATCGAAAAAAAGTTAGTTTAAGCTCATCACCATATCCGAGACCGACATAATCGCATAAGCATATATAAATCAAACTTGAATAATGGTTACATATATTGCTTCAATTTTTTTTATTGAAGTCCTATTCAGCTCAATGTGGCCTGTTTGCATCACTAAATTATGGAACAAAGCTCAATAGTCATTTGATACTATTTGATTAGTTTATGAAGTAATGAGTCAAATAAAAGGGAGACTCACATGTAGCCCCTTGTAGATAAATGGGAGTTTAGCTAGTATCCAAAGAGAGATGTCTCTCTTCATGGAGACAAAAAGCTTCATAAACCTTTAAAAGCAGCGATAAGGAGTCAAAAATCTCAATACGATTTGCAAGGTTTCTTTTTTTTTAAAAAAAATATATATAATGGGATTATATTTTGGAGATTTTAAACAAGATTAGAAAGGTGGGTGATCGCATTCCAGTGGGTCGCACTGACATTACTTCACGGCAACAGCATGAGCTGGCCAGGCCGTTTCTGAACCATGTTTTCTCCCTTGCTTTGGTGTGAGTGAAACGTCAATGCAGCAGTGCGCATCCACTCGGCCAGCACTGATGAGGACCTTGTACTTTTAATGGGCCCCAAGGCCCCCAACCATGGAACCAGAGAAAATTAGGCTACCGGAGAAAGGCACGGTAGAGTCGTCATGCGAAGCATTACTCCCTGCATGAGCCCCTGGGCGTTTTGGTATCATGATGGGCCCCAAGCATTTTTCTATGGATCAGGCAATGAATTGCTTTGGCTGGGGGCCAACTTAGTAACTCCTATTGGATTGATGGCAAGGTGGCAATGCTTAACTCGCTATCCTGCCTAATTTAATTTAATTTATTGTACATTGGACTTGGTTATTTATTGAATAAAATGGTCAGATTCATGTTTGGTTTTTTTTTTTTTTTTTTTGACTTGTTTAACAAATTAGCCGTTTTCAGATTATCGACATTTTGATCTATTATATATTTGACTTGATTTACAGCTGAGCCGTTCCAATCCGATTACCAGAAACTTATATCTTTAAAAAGAAAAAAAAAAATAGAAAGTTAAAAAAAAAAGAAGAAGAAGAAGAAGACGATTACAATCCATCATTCTTGATTTGAGCAGGGGGTTGTGACTATTGAAATAACCCTCGATTAATATGACTCCGGTCAATAAATGAATCGAGGGATGAATCGGATTCGAATACAAGAGAAGATGTTTGAAGCTTCCTGCCATAAAAAAAAAAGGAGCTCTTACTACAGGTCTCTCTCTCTTCCTGCTTTCGACGCCTTGCTATTCTCTCAGGGAACTCCTGAAGTTACGCTTTTTAGTACTGGGACATAGGTGAAGTACTTTTCAGAAAAGAGAGGGGCTAATAAGGAGTTTATTAAATTGCAGAAGAAATTATTAAGGAGTTGATGCAACTGCAAACACAGCAAATAAAATAATATGATAATATTTTTACTAGATTATTGGTAAGATGATTTCCTTTTCAAACATTAAGCGGTTAATTATACTGGTTGAGTTTTATTCAAACGCGAAGTAGCCTCCCAAATTGTTGGAGAAATTTGGTGTAAAAGCCAAACCACGTATACTTTGAAACCATACCTATTTAATCATATACTTCAATTATCCTATCATTTTTTTAGATGTAATGAGACAGTGAGAAATCAAGTCCGTATGGGAGTATTGAGACATGTTGTTGCTGAACCTCATGTGACCTTTCAGTATTTTGGTTTGCTAAGCCGGGCTCCTCGCGGTCTTGCAAAATAAACTCGCTCATCGAAAGATTTTCGGTGGGAGACACTCCGATACTTAAGTCAAGGTTCAAGTCAATAGATATAAAATCTCAAAGAAAATGAACAGAAAAATGAAAGAATACTCCAGCTAGTTGACCTTACTTATCCCCTGAAGTCCCCCTTTTCTCGGTATTTATAGGCGTGAGCCTTAACATAATTCAATTGACAGGGCCTCTATCGATTAGTTCCGTTAGAAACTAACCCGTGCCTGTTATAACGATAATCAATTATTTTGGTATAGCAACTACCTCTTCTTGAAATTGGTCGGCACTTAGGTGTCCATTGGCCTATAGAGGCTAGTCAGCTCTTCCAAGCCAGTCGGTCGATAGGCATTGGTCAGCCTTTATGGACAAGTCGGAGTACCAGATTTGTGTAGCTAATCGGCCGATTGGTGCCTCATCAACTTTCTTTGGGCCAGACATAGTATTTTGTTCATTCTTTGAGCCTGTTATGACTTTTATGCGTCAGGCTGATCGGCTCACTACAAGAAAAACCAGTTTTAGCAACCGATTTTTCGGTTGCTAATAAATAAAAATCGGTTGCTAATTTTTTTTGCAACCGTTTTTGCAACCGAAATTAGTCGGTTGCAAAATCATAGGTTGCAAAAATTTGTGACCGATTTTTTTTGTTACAAAATTTATATTTAGCAACCGAATTTTATTTAGAATTTTATTTAGTTTTTAAAAAAAAATTCTAAAAAATAAAAAAAAATTGGTTGCAAAATTGGTTGCTAAAATTTTTTTTGAAAAAAAAAAAAAAATCGGTTGCAAAATCGGCTACTAAAATTTTTTTTTGAAAAATTTTAAAAAAATCGGTTGCAAAATCGGTTGCTAAAATTTTTTTTGAAAAATAAAAAAAGAATCGGTTGCTAAAAAATTTTTTTGAAAAATTTAAAAAAAATCGGTTGCTAAAAAAAAATTTTCTGAAAATAAAAAAAAATCGGTTGCAAAATCGGTTGCTAAAAAAAAATTCTAAAAAATAAAAAAAGAATCGGTTGCAAAATCAGTTGCTAAAAAAAAAATCTAAAAAAAAAAAAAAGGTTGCAAAATCGGTTGCTAAAAATTTTTTTTTGAAAAATAAAAAAAAATGGTTGCAAAATCGGTTGCTAAGATTGAATAATTAAAAAATAATAATGAAAAATGAATTATTATCCTGAATTTTACAAATACCAATATCACCAGTTTTGACTAGATGTAAACCAAGAAACTTTAATACAAGCTTGTAGTACACCAAATGATATGAATCTATCAACTAAATATAAAAAGTTGGACATACAATTGGAGCAGTAGCTCAAACAAAGCATTACATATCAGCATTTTGTCTATATCCAACATTTCTAACAACCCTTCTCAAACTCATGAAAGCTATCAAATTTAGAGTTTGCCAAGCATTAATTGAAAGTGTAACATTTTATCAATATCTACAACAAAGTCTAATCAGTTGGATGGGAAGAAATGCTTTGACACTATAAGTAATATCAATGTCACTTTTATTTTAAGAAAAACAACTATGAGTAAAATGGATGGCACGAGAATTATAACAACTAAAAGGCATGAGGACAATAAGGATGATTCCCAAACTAAAGTGTGTGCAACAAAGCCGAATAAGATATGAACCATTAGTGATCATATAGTACCCAGTTGTAATGCAAAAACAAGATTTCATATCATTTCTTTCCTTCATAGAAATAATTAATCAATATCACTATTTAATTAACACAAGTATATATGTTGCCCAGGTGGCTTTTCCCAATAGGGAGGTGAATTGGGAATTACAAAATTTTTTGCAAATATGTGCACAAGTAATTCCTTTTAGTGGTTGAGAGTTGTGTTAATCAGAATTAAGCGCGAAAGCTGAAAAGTATGTAAAGCACAACACAAACAAAACAAGTTTAGAATGGTTCGAAGCAACCCAGCTCCTATGTCCACTACCCAAGTTCACCACTATGGATGTCCACTATATCTCCCAAACCGGAATACAATCTGATTGTTTTTCAGGCTCACAATCCTAACCTCTACACTTTGGTTTTGAAAGGAATCACCAAAGAAACCCAACACTAGGTTTTCACAGGCTCACCTAGAACCTCTATACTTTGGTTTTAAGTAAGCTTACCAAAGAAACCTATTTGGTTTTTACAACCGGGTTCACCAATAATCCAAGTATTCTAAGAGTAGAATGAAAAGCAACAGAAATGACAAACTAAGTTGTCTGGTGGTTGCCAATGCAGCTCTAGTGAAGCTCAATTGAATGCTCTTCAATGCACTTCAATGGCTTCCTTGCTTTCCTCAAAAGTTGCTTCAAGCTTCTGATAAGAGTTGGTGAAGGCCGACTTCAAAGCTCAAGTGCTCTCTCTTCTTACTTCAATAAAATATTCAATAAATGTTCAACAACTCATTAGTCTCTTTAAGGATGTTCTCATACCTCATTTATAGAGACTTTAACTACCTTCCCTTGATTTTGAACGTTGTAGACCATTGGGAAGTGACAGGTTTCCGTTGGAGTACTTTTGGGATTCAAAATCAGAAATCTGGAACTAGCCGTTGGGAAGAGACCCCGACATTCCAGTCGGCTCGGTCATCTTCGAGTCAGCTCAGATTAGGTTCGGGTCGGTTGGGTTAAATACCAGTTGGCTAGGTTCCACAGTCGAGAAAATAGTTCACTCTGAACGAGTCGGCTAGGCTGAAATCCAGTCGGCTCGGATCCCCTGAGGTTCTAAGAACATTTTCAACCAAGTTCTGGATGAGTCTGGGACTTGGTGCCAGTCGACACTTGGTGCCAGTTTTCTTTCTTGTGCCAGTGCCAGAGTCAGCTGGTTCCTTCATCCAGTCGGCTTGAGATTGGTTTTTCAGTCAGACCAATTTTTATTCTCCAGAACTCACATGCCAAGCTTTGAAGACTTCCTTAAGATCTTCTTACAACAATATCAAGAGAAATTAAAGCTTGAAAACTAGTAGAAGCAACCCTTTATCTTTGATTCAAATTTAGAAATTTTTGTTGGGTTCTTCTTTACAAGATTCTAATTACTTACAACTCAACATAAAGAAATAAAGGTTGTAGGGTTTAAAAAATATGTCAAAGTAGTCGTCCTACAAAAACTTATCAACCATTTGAAGAGTTGTTAGATAACCAAATACATGCTCCAATGTTTTGTTATCATCAAAATCGTTTCAGGGGTCAACAATATAGAGTTCGGGAAGGAATCATGAGCAAGTACCAATTCCATGAAAATTTAGAGTATGCACATGAGGCTTCATAATGAACATGGTGAACCAGTAAGAAGCATGCACAAAAACATTCAATGTTTAGCCTACTATGCTCACATGAAAAGAAAGGCCAGAAGGGTTTAAAACAACAAAAATCGAACAAAACTTTTAAAAAATAAGATCAGAAGCTCAGGATTGCCTATATTTATACATTGAGAAGGGTCTAAGGCAGCAAATGGTTGCTTGTAATAATAGTAAGCCATCCAATTTTGCAACACTATTTAGATCCATGCAAAATGGCCCGATCCAGCATACAATTTCAGAATTTGAAGCATCACAAAGATACCAAGGCAACTCATCATATCCTCAAACCGCAGGTAACAAGAGAAAATCCATGAAAATCATCAATAAAACAACAAAAACCGAACAAAACTTTAACAAAATAAGATTCAGAAGCTCAGGATTGCCTCTTTTCGTACATTGAGAAGGGTCTAAGGTAGAAAATGGTTGCCTGCAATAATAGCAAGCCATCCAAATTTGCAACACCATTTAGATCCATGCAAAATGGTCCGATCCAGCATACACTTTCAGAATTTGAAGCATCACGAAGATACCAAGGCAACTCATCACAGCCTCAATCTGCAGATAACAAGAGGAGGGAATCCATGAAAATGCACAATAAAACAACAAAAATATAACAAAAGTATCAAACATGAAGAGGTGCAGTTCATAATACAAAGCTAAACAAATAACGGTAACAAGATGTGCAGTTCATAATATAAAGCAAAACATATAAGAGTAATCAGTGGAGCAAGGTAATATGAATAATGTGCTAATGCTCCTATTCCTCCTCATCATTATGCTCCTCGTCGCCTTGCTGTGATCCTTATGCATGATACATCTGATAAGGATCTACTCCAGTTCCTTGCAAAGGATTACCAGTAAAAGCATGAGTTGCAGGAGTTGCTGCAGGCTGAAAATTTATGTTGGATAATATTTCCTGCAACATTCGTTCATTGTTATCAATCCGCCTCTGCAGTTCATCCCTTTCTTGCTCGGCAGCTTGTACCCGAGCATTGAGTTCATTGACTTCGATTTCAACCTGCTTCCGTACTTGTTCCTGGAATTCTTTACTATTCAACCATTGATGCAGGCGTCAATGCAGTGGACTCTAATCCTAGCCCATACACTCTTCCTTTCTTCTTTCCACCAACAATATGAATCCATACATCCAATTCCGATGGTGGAGTTTGCTGCTGGCTAGGATTAGAGATAAATTAACATATGTAAAAGAATACTATAGAAGCGACTAGGTCTTAGAACTGGGGCTACAACATATTTACACATAATTCCATAGAAACTTATCACTGAATTGTGACAATTAAAAAATGGAACAAAAAGAAAAGTAAAGATTTAAAAAAGAAGAAAAGAAAAACTATTGTAGAAGGAAACATGACTTGTCTAAATTTACATCCTCTGTTAAAACTAGTAACAAAGGAACCAAGGAAAATATTTATTCTCCTAATTCTCCTTCCCAAAATTGGTAACTTAGTGAGAATAAGAGAAAAGACAAATTCAAAGTGAAATTTAAGCAGAGTCAACAAAAATATATAGAATCTCTACTTCACTCTTAGCCAAATTGCTAACAGGTAAAATCGAACATCTACAGGTTAAGTTTATTTTTCTTTTAAAAAAAAGATGTATTAGAAACTGCACAGAACAAATGTTCAGCAGAATTGATAATAAAATATATAAAATTAGAAAATCAAGACATATCGTTCCACTTGGAAACCACAAACATTTATAAGAGAATTTATAATACAGCATTCAGACACCATAACAAGATATCCAGAATGAATATAACTAAAGATACAAATGGCTCCAGAAAAGAAAAGAACCCTATCAATGTAAGTGATTTCAATTAAGCTTTATAACAACTTATTTATACACATGCACACACACAGATATGTATTCCAACTGATAAATTAATGCTTGAATATAATTCCAAGAGCATTTATAATACTATATTCATACAAAATAAAATATCCAGCAGAGCTTAAGATACAAATGTCTGTGGAAATTTCAGTTAAGCTTTATAACAAATTAATTACACACATGCATGCGCACGCATTTACACATATTATTCCAATTGGCGATTAATGCCTGAACATAGTTCTAAGAGCATATGAACATCAATTTTAGTAAAAGCCAATCTAAGTTGCTGAGAAATCACCCAGATTCTAGAGTGAAATAAAGAAATGGAACCAGAGCCCAGGAAATGCCTAAGGACTATGATAATTGCAATCAAAACAGAGAAGAAAGCATACATTCATTTAACGATATCAGAAGAGCAATCTACTTCATGACCTGATCTCCAGGATGTAGTTTAAGCAGGAAAGTAACTTTTCTAAAATGTTAAATCTGCTAGCAATCTAGGGATAAGCAAACAATTTAGAAATTTTCCCCAAACCCATGCCCTCACCGATTGAAAAAGCTCAGAGAGACGACTTTAAAAAGAATCTTGGGCGAAGGAACAGACTGAATACACTAAAGATTAACTCAAATAAAACAAAATAGAAAGCTTGAAAAGAGGAAAAGGTTTTTTCTAAAAAAAAAATTGGAAGACGGTGATACCCGGATCTGGCGGGGCTCGGAGCTGAGGAAGGGAGAGCTGGAGGCGGCGACCGGCGGGGCTCGGAGCTGAGGAAGGGAGAGCCGGAGGGGTAGCCGGTACACGACGATCGGCGGGGCTCGGAGATGAGGAAGGGAGAGCCGGTGGCATAGGCAATACCCGGAGCCGGCGAGGCTCGGAGCTGAGGAAGGGAGAGCCGGAGGCGGTGGCCGGCTGGGCTCAGAGCTGAGGAAGGGATAGCCGGAGGGATAGCCGGTACTAGACCGGCGGGGCTCAGAGCTGAGGAAGGAAGAGCCGGTGGCGTATGCGATACTCGGAGCCGACGAGGCTCGGAGCTGAGGAAGAGAGAGCCGAAGGCGATGGCCGGCAGGGCTCGGAGTTGAGGAAGGGAGAGCCGGAGGGGTAGCCAGTACCTGACGACCGGCGGGGCTCGGAGATGAGGAAGGGAGAGCTGGTGGTGTAGGCGATACCTGGAGCCGGCGAGGCTCGGAGCTGAGGAAGAGAGAGCCGGTGGGGTAGGTGGTACCCGGAGCCGGCCGTCGAGTGGAGCGAGGCGTCGGCCATCGAGGGAGGTGTCCGGAATTGGTGGTGGAGGGAGAAATAGGATTAGGGGAACGGTGAATGGGAGAGAGAGAGAAAAAGAATGGGGCTAGGGCATCATCGAAAAAACAAGTTGTTTAATACCCGTCGATTTCTAAAAAAAATAAAAAAAACCAATTTTTTTTACAACCGAAAAATCGGTTGCAAATTTCAAAAATAATTAAATTTATTTTTAAAAAAATTAGCAACCGAAAAATTCGGTTGCAAATTTTAAAAATTAAAAAATAAAATTTAAATAAAATTTTGCAACCAAAAAATCGGTTGCAAAATTTTAAATAAAATTTTTTAAAAAAATTGAAAATTTATATATTTATAATTTTTTTTGCAATCAAAAAAATTGGTTGCAAATTTCAAAAATTATAAAATTTATTTTTTAAAAAAAATTTATCAACCGAAAAATTCAGTTGCAAATTTCAAAAAAAAAAAAATAAATAAAATTTTGCAACCAAAAAATCAATTGCAAAATTTTAAATAAAATTATTTTAAAAAAATTAAAAATTTATATATTTATAATTTTTTTTGCAATCGAAAAATTTGGTTGTAAATTTCAAAAATTATAAAATTTATTTTTAAAAAAAATTAGCAACCAAAAAAATCGGTTGCAAATTTCAAAAATTGAAAAAACTAAATTTAAATAAAATTTTGCAACTGAAAAATCAGCTACAAAATTTTAAATAAAATTTTTTAAAAAATTGAAAATTTATATATTTATAATTTTTTTGCAACCAAAAAAATTGGTTGAAAATTTTAAAAATTATAAAATTTATTTTTTAAAAAAATTAGCAACTAAAAAATTTGGTTGCAAATTACAAAAATTAAATTTAAATAAAATTTTGCAACCAAAAAATCAGTTGCAAAATTTTAAATAAATCTTTTTTAAAAAAATTAAAAAATTATATATTTATAATTTTTTTTGCAACCGAAAAAATCGGTTGCAAATTTAAAAAATTATAAAATTTATTTTAAAAAAAATTTAGCAACCGAAAAATTTGGTTACAAATTTTATAAATAAAAAAAAATAAAATTTAAATAAAATTTTGCATTCGAAAAATCGTTTGCAAAATTTTATTTAAATTTTTTTTTATTTTTGAAATTTGCAACCAAATTTTCTGGTTGCAAAATTTTTAAATAATAATTAAAAATAATTAAAAATAATTTTTGTTCGGTTGCAAAATCGATTGCAAAATAAAATTTTGCAACTGAATTTGCAACCGATTTAAATGATTGCTAAATTATTCAGAAAAAATATTGGTTGCAAAATTGTTTTCAAAATCGATCACAAATATTTTTAAAGAAATTGGTTGCAAAATCGGTTGCAAAATCGGTCATAAATATAACCAAAAAAATCGGTTGCAAAATCGGTTGCTAAAACTGGTTTTTCTTGTAGTGTTATCACAACATTTGCCCCCCATTCTCAATTTCAAGGTATGTTTAATGCCTTGAAAAATAGGAGTAGATAATGATAAGCTTTTTTTTTTAAGAGAGAGAAAGAAGATATTCTTTTAATGAAGAGAGAGAAAGAAGATATTCTCTAATGATAATGGATCTTGGATTCAGTTGGCAGCTTTGATTCGCCGTTCTTGGGGCATAACGCCCTTGCGAGGTGTCGAGTTCTCATTGGAGAGGAAGTTATCACTCGGATCTCGGGGTCACATCGATCGGGGCCATTAAAGTCGCATGAATTTGAAATTCCATCCATCATCATCCTTTCACTTCTTCCGACCGATTTCTTACGGATCGATACTGTCATATCAGCTTCAATTGGTTGGGATCTACATACGTGGCATGATCAGAGGTGATTATCGTGGCTTGAGGAAGAGATCAAGACCATCGGTGCCTCCTATATAAGAGGCTTTCCTTTTCGAGGGTCAAATCTTTTCCACCATTTTCGTCTTCATCTTCATTCCAGTCTTCCTCTTCTCCGAGTTCTTCCATTTCTTCTAGGTCATACCCTATTTCTCTCTCATAGAAATGGTTAGGTCTTTAGAGGTTCCGTCCACCGACAAATCTTTTATTGGTAGGGGCGGAGGTGAGTCCTCCGGCACTCAAGGTCCTCCTAATTATAGGGAAGAGTTAAGACCGGATTCCATTAGGAGTGTCATGACTGAGTCTAGATTGACCTCCCTATGGAATTACTATAAGATTTTGCAGGATTTACTTGCCTTCGTCTCTCACTCCGGTGAGAGGATAAATCAACCTCCTCTTGGATCTATAACAGTGTACGAAAAATAGCTTAAGGCTAGTCTTCGTTTTCCTCTTCATCCCTTTTTTATCCGACTTTTAACCTTTATCACATAGTTTCGACACAACTGTCTCCAAATTGTATTCGGATAATTTGCACCTTTCTTGTCCTTTGTCATGACTTAGGCATAGCACCTAGAACCTCTTTATTTAGTTCTTTCTTTGTCCTAAAAAAGGACTTCCATGATCAAGGATGGTGGGTCATCGGCCCCCGTTCTGGTCGGAGATTCATAACAGGGCTTCCGTCTACTATTCACAAATGGAATCCTTGTTTTTTCTTCCTTTTGTCCACACAACCATGGAGGTTCAACATCGAATGGAAGGAGCCCTGTCTGACCTCCAATGATGGAAAGAAGGTCATCATGGTTGATAAGGAGGACTTTGACTCACTCTCCAAAGTTGAAGTCCCTCCGATGAAGGAACTGTTGAGCGAGGAGAGCCTTTTTCTCGTTCAAATCACTACTCTCCTTCCTTAGGTATGTCCCATTGATCGTATTGTTGTCTTCTCTTATATTTTCTTTTTATCCTTGATTGATCCTTTTTTGTTGTTCTTCTTTTTGCGGATGAGAAAATAAAATCGGATGCCTATAAGCTTCGACAAGCTATCAAAAAAAGGGCAATAATGGTTTCTTCAAGCAAGCGAGAGGTCTGGAAGAAAGCTCGCGCAGACACAGTGGCTCCTTCAGGCACTCCCCCAGAAGCTCCGGTGGGGGGGATACACCAATAATAATTCGGTTGGCATTTGATGACGATGATGTTTCTTTGTCAGAATGTATTCCGAAGATGATCCCAGCCGAATAGCTGATGGAGTTGTCGATAGCAGCTCCGGAGGCTGAACCTTCATTCGGGTCTGATCGTCGAGATAAGGGTAAGGCCTCAGTGATTGACCCGACCCCCGAATCGCAGGCAAGGCTTGAGGAACAGGCTGATGAAGATTTCATTGATTTTTTCATCTTCGTCAATGATACGAGGTTCGACAACCCCAACTTAGATAGGCTGATGCTGAGGGCCACCATCCTTCCTTGGGATTTGGAGGTCACCAAAGCTTGCCATCTAGAACATATTTTTACCATCATCTATCCGAACACTCTCAAGGTATGCGAGATCTCCTTTCCGTGTCTTCTTTTTATAAATCATAATATTTTCATTAACTTTGTTTGTTCTTTGTTGGTAATTCATACACGAAATCTCCTTGATAGAAGAGAGCGTCAAGGGATTTGCTGACTTGAGCAAAGATCTTTGCGATCAACTAGAGTGGCAAGCGCGGAGAAAGAAGTGGCTGAAGAACTTAAGGCGGCCATGGAGAGGAAGCTGAACGATACTGTCGCTGCCACCCTTTCACTGGAGAAAGGGTTGAAAATGACCCAAGAAAAAATGGCCGAGCTAGAGGCCAAGCTCAAAAAGAAGAAGAAAAAGCTATGCTCGGTGGAAATGTTAATTAAAGAAGGCCTTTAAAAATCCGACAAAGCCCTAGCACATAAGGTCGATTTGGAGAAAAGGGCCGAATTAACTAAACAAAGGGTAGAGTCAGCTGAGCAGAAGGCAAAATAGGCTAAACAACAGTCTCTTCGAGCCCTAGAAGAGTATAAGAAGTCTACCACTTTCGAAGACAAGATGAATGAAGCCGGAGTAGAAAGCTACAAAATAGGCTTCAAAGATTACTTGGAGAAGGTATAGAAATTATATTCCAACTTTGATGTCTCCAAGATAACTCTAGATGAGGCTGATGAAGTGGATGGGGCAAATGAACAGGCCAAGGATATGATGAGGGACGGGATTCTAATCTGACGCATGATGACATGAAAGAGAGGAACATAAAGAAAAATCAGATTAAGGAAACAATGATTTCTGATGTTATTTAGGTTTAGTTCTCGAAAATAGCTAAGAGTAGGTTAGGGTTTAATTGAATATTTAGAATTCCTACCCACATGCTAGAACTATCAACGAAATAAAGCAAGTAAAGGATCCTAGGTCTAAGAAGGCCTACTAGGAGCATGTTCACCTTCAAGAAATTAGACAAAAAGAGATGAGAATTATGTTTAACATACCAGGCAAAGATTTCTAGTTACTGTGGAAGAGATCGTTTTGCTCAGATCGGTGCCTGGATGATCTGGTCACTTTCCCGTAAATCTGCTGGCTTTTTATCAACTTTGTTCAATGGCAAAGAAGAATTCATCTGAGGAACGTAGCACTGAAAAGATCCTGCAAACATCAAAGATTAGAGGCAAGCAAGAAGGGAAAAATAAGAAACTGGAGATCGGGTTGAAGGATGATTGGAAGATGGAGTTGCAGGGGTTGGCAGTCTTGGAGGGAGCTTTGGGCATCTAGATCTTGGAGAGGGCTGATGGTGGGTGTCTTAGGGCTTTTGCTTGGATGGATAATGGCTAGGGTTTAGTAAAAAGAAAAAAGAACTAGTCTCACACACACTTCCAAATAACACAAATTGTCACAAGAAAAACTCACCAGAGTTTATTTCATGAATAAGAGATTATTTTACAAAAGGGAAAGGGGGTGGGTATTTATAGGCTCACCCAGGTCCTCTCCTTGTTAAGATTGGAGTACAAAATTTGATTGGAAAAATGATTACATAGTTTGATTAGGAAGAGGATTACAAAATTTGAATAAAACTACACTTCCTAATTGACTTGGGAAAGAATATTTCCCTTTGACCTGGTCTTCTCCAATTAACTTGGGAAAGAATATTCTCCTTTGACCTGGTCTTCTCTAGGGGTGCTTAGGCTTGTGGGCTCACTCTGGGGTGCAACTCCTGATGGGCTTCTTGGCTGGGGTGTCTAGGAGAAGGAATATTCCATGGGGCGCCTGGTATCTTCCAATATGTGGCTCCATGGGCTTGGGCGGCATGAGAGGCCTAGGGCGGCTTGAGCAAGGCGCAGGTGCAAGGTCTCTAGCTCCTAGGTGAGGCCTGATAAACTCCCGATCTAGGAATTCTCCTCTCTTGTATTTAAAAATTACAGGACTCAAGTAAACTCACTAAACTTGGATAAGTAGACTCACTCAACTTACAAATGGACTTAAGTAACAGGACTTAAGGGACTTATGAGATTGATATAAGGGATTCACTATACTCAATTGGACTTCTTACCTCAACTTATTACAGGACTCAATTGAAAGACTTTATTATAAGACTTAGCAAAATTGACCAACACATGACTTAGAGAACAAATTGAAGCTTGAAGTTTATGTCTGATATGATGTCCTCATCAATTCTCCCGAGGTGGGAGGAACTTGACTCTATCGAGTAAGAAGGTCGATCTGGCTCAGGCACTGCTCTAACGGGTCTTGGTTGAGACGTTGTGGATCCTTTCTAGTGATCCATGAATCCTTAGATCTCGATCGACCTTGCCAACAAACCAAGTGATATGGTAGCCTTTGTTCTGGGTACTAGTGGCCTGGTCATCCAGGAAATGCTCAATCATTCCTCTCACAGGCTAATTTGATGGACACTCAGGGTTGGGTTTACTCTCAAAGAAAAGGGTTAGGCTCAAAACTCACTAGGTATCATTGCTGGCTCTTTATACTCTACTAAGTCTGAGATATTGAAAGTTGAGCTTGATGCCTAATTAGGTGGTACTTAGGTACTAGATCCATTCTTCTTTATCACTTTGATGGATCTAGCTTACAGGTATGTAGCCTAATTGTTATAAAATTTTTCCAGTAAACTCTTAGACTCTTTTCAGGAATTAACCATATTTTTATAAAACATTGCTTACATTAATATTATGATTAATTTCTCATGTAAATCTCTAATCATAGAGTGCAAAACTCATAACAACACCTAATGACATGTAGGCAAATGACTCATGCCAACACTTATTGATATGCAGATTTGACTAAAACCTAAGTTACGACTGTGGGTTTGACCCTTTGTCAGGAGGGTGACATGCAGATGAAAATGGTGCATGGACTCCTACTAGGTGCCATAGGGTCCTCCAAAAGTAAGATGCAAACATGACATGCTCAATGAATGAATGCAGTATGCAAACTTCTACAAAATGCAATCTAGTGGTTAGAGAAACATGAGAAGCTTCAAAAAAGGACAAAAAATAAGAGGTAGGTTCAGGGTTAACTTGGTAGGGCAGAAAGTAAAAAAGGGTTTGGGGTTGATTGGATAGAATAGGATACAAGAAGGAGTGTCGGGGATTAGTCCTAGACTAATGAGGTTGACTTTATGGGGTTGAGATTTACCTACAGGGTTTGCATAATGGAAGAATGGGTCACTAATTTCAGGGAAGAGATCTTTAATGGAACTATAAGAGAGAATTCTTCCTGAGGATACTAGCTTAAAGAGATCAGGTCCTTAATAAATTCATCGGGTTCTTGAATATCAGGACTATATTCTATAATTAGGTTTTCTTCTAGTGTCTCCTTAGATAGAGTTGCAGTTGTAGGATCATGGGTTTCTTCCTCTAATGGTTCTTCCACTACAGCTTTAGTTTGGATGTGGTCAGGGTTAGCTAATTCTAGATTGGCTTCTATCTGGGTATGGTCTGGGTCAACTAACTCTGGATTGGCTTTAGTATGGGTAGGGTCAGGGTCAACTAATTCTGGATTTGCTTCAGTTTGGGTATCTACTGGGTCAACTAATTCTAGGTCTTCTATAGGTATCTCTTCTTCTTCCTCTTCCTCATACTCATCCACTAAGCTCACATCAGCTTCATATATCTCCTCTTCAAGGTCATTCTGAAGAACCAATGGGGTGGTAAGAGGGGGTTGACTAAGGAAAAATTGGCTAATGACTGGGATAACAGGGATGGGTGGACTAAGGGGTTCCTGACTAATACTAGGCTCATAACTAGGTGTACTAATCCTATGTGATTTAGGTCTACTAAGGGTTATGGGTTCCTTGGGTTCATAGGATATGGGTTCAGACCTATGGGTTATGGATTTTTTGGATGTGGGTGCATAGGGTCTGGGTTCATAGGATCTGGGTTCATAGGTTTTGGGTTCATGCAAAATTGATGCAAGGTGTAGTGAAGGGTACTTCTCTTTTAAGTCTATTTATCACGGCCGTCCATGTGGCTACGAGGATCGACCCTTTTTGTCTAGTCACTCTCTCAAAATACAAAGCTACACCTCCTTCCCAATCAAGATAATCCTCAAAATCAAGATCACCACTAAATGTAGGTGCTTCTATTGCCCAGGTGGCTTTTCCAAGAGGGGGTGAATTGGGAATTTAAAAAGTTTAAGCAATTATGTGCTCTTTGAAAATCCCTTATAAGTGTTAAGTGCTGTGATAGGATAATTGAATGCAGAAGTGTAATCAAATAAGAAAAGTACAACACAAACACAAGCAAATTATAGTGGTTCGGTGCAACCCAGCTCCTACGTCCACTATCCAAGATTACCACTTGGGATTTCCACTATATCTCTCACTGGAATACAGTCGGATTATTTCAATAGGCTCACAATCCAAACCTTTATACTTTGGTTTTAAATCGAGCTCACCAAAGAAACCCAACTTGGTTTTACCAGGATCACCAAGAACCCAACACTTGGTTTTAACACAGGCTAACTAAGAACCTATTTGGTTTCTAAACCGGGCTCACCAATAACCCAACAATTCAATAAAAGAATTGTAAAGAAAAACAACAGAAAGACAAACAGATTTTGTCAAATGCTTACCGATGTAGCTTAAGAAAAGTCCAGTTGATTGCACTTCAATGTACTTGGTTGGCTTCTTCAACTTCTTCAATAAATGCTTCAAGCTTTAGTTGGTATTTGGTGAAGGCTTGAAGACTGTCTTGAATGCTCTTGCTCACAAGGTAGCTTGGATATTCAATTTAGCATTTACTCATCATCTCTTATTTAAAATAGTTCAAATCCCTCAAATATATAGTCTTATACTCTTCTCAGACAGTTTTAGTCATTATAGACCATTGAGATGTGATATTTGACCGTTGGAGCACTTTTTGAATTCAAATTCCAAGTTTTGGAACTAGCCGTTATAAGTCTGAAATCGACCTTCGAGTCGGCTCGGATCCTTAGAGTAGTTCTGCTTGAGTTGACTCTCTTCAATCTAGTTGGCTCGGTTGTATAGTGTTCTGATTCTCACTCTGTAAGAGTCGGCTCACCTTGATTCTAGTCGACTCAGATTCTCAGGCCTTCAAAAATATAGTCTGAAAGAGTCGGCTTTTTCTCTTTAGAGTCAGCTTGGTTGTCTATAGTTCTCAGAGCTCTTTTTCTGGACTCTGGAGGAGTCGGGTCGAATCTTTGAAAAGTTAGCTTGGATGTCTGACTAAATGATAGAGTCGACTTGGACTCCCTTTGGGTCGGCTCGCTTGTCTGATTCAGGAAGTGGTACTCTGGATGAGTCGGCTCGAATAATTGCGTGCCAGAAATCTTCATGCATGCCATATGCCAGAGTCAGCTCTTTTCTCTTCGAGTCGGCTTGGATGATTCTTCAGTGAATTTCAATCCTTCTCTAAAATTCATCCAGCAAGGCTTTAAGCTTTTAAGATGCCTTCAAACTCTTCTTACAACATACTCAAGGTAATTTTAAGCTTGAAATATTCTAGAAGTAACCCATTTGATTGGTTTTTACTTAAGTTTTTCTTTGGGTTCTTCTTTATACGATTCCATTACAATACAACTCAACACAAGAAATAGAAATGTAGGAGTTGAAATTGAGTAATGAATTCATCTTACAAAAACTTGTAAAATACTTGAAGAGTTGTTAGTAAAATAAATGCATTCTCCAATATTTTGTTATCATCAAAATCACTTATGGGGTCAACAATCTCCCCCTTTTTGATGATGACAAAACACTAGGCATGAAAAACTCTTTACAATTACATGTATGATTGTATTTGAGAGTAAGCATTAACATGTATCAAAGCTAACTGTATTGGTAAGTACATATCAGAGCTTTTATGAAAAACTATATAGTATTAGTGTTAGTGCTTTTATATGTATCAGAGTATTAAAGCTTGTATGTTTCAAAGTATCAAAACTAGTACAAACACAAGGTATCAGATCTCAAAATTGTAAGTATTAGAGCTAATTCTTGAGCTAAATTTTTGAAGCAATCAGAGCAAATTGCAAGTTTTGAGCTAGAGCCATTCAGTTTCAATAATTTTCTCCATCTTTCTGATGATTTGAAAATTTTGAAACAACTTCATGCTTAGTCAAATATATTCTCCCCCTTTTTGTATATTCTCAAATAGTTATTAGTATTTTTCATGCAATCTCAATGTTTTCTCCCTTTTGTCAATAATCAAAAAGGTATTCAATTAAATCTCAATTTTTATGATAGAATGAGAAAGTTGATAAAGTTTGTTTGAGATAATTTCACTTTTTCTTCTCAACTTTGATATTCTAATTAAAATTTATGTTGATTAGCATTGTACAAATGATAGTATTATTGAGAGTATTGCACAAGTTCAATTTATACACAAAGGATGTGCCAAGAATATATTCATTGCATTCATAAATTTTCATTACACATTACAAAAGATTAAGATAAAAAGTCTATTCATTATCACTATATAGCTGAGTAGTATTGGATGGCCCAAAAGGTTGTATAGATGCTATTGGGTCCATAAATTGTGATTTAGAATCTTGGGGCCTAAGATGAGGAGCTGGCAGCCTATGATGTGTAGTAGAGGTAGGTCCAGGTGCAGGTCTAGGTTTAAGAGTGGCAAATGCTGTAATGACAGTCGTTTTGAGCTGATCAAGTTGAAATTGAACCACCTCCATCTCTTCATGAAGCTTCTTCACCTCAGTGTTTAATGCAATTAACTGATCAGCTTGCATTTGCAAAAGCTTCAGCAGAACCTCTCAATCTCCCAAATTCTAACCTTAAGATCCCTATGCCCCTTGTATAATCTTCCTCCATCCTCTTTCCCTGTTCCAATGATCCCATTTTGAACCTTATCTCCTTTATCTCTGTTCTAAATTCTTCCAAAGTTTGAACAACTATTTTCTTGATTGAATCAGAACCAGATGATATGGTATCAATGATAGGCTGCAGATCAGGCTGAGATGTAGGTCTGGAGGTCTCAAGTGATTCAACTTTGCCTCTTAACTCCCTGACCTCACTATCAGTATGATCCAGTCTACAGTCCACTGATTGGCGAAACTCACCAAACATAGTAGCCAAGGAAGTAGTCAAAGATTTTGTTAGTGACTTCATCTACAGTGCTATGAAGTCTTGTGTCACTGAAGGTCCAGTTGACGGTGTAAGTGGTCCTGAAACAGAAGGTGCAGGAGGAACATAAGTAGTATCTGGCACTGGTGGAGATGCTGGTAAGGGAGTCTCATACTCAAAGTGCACTGTCTCCACAGCCTCAAATGTAGCATGCTCAGTCTTAGTAGGTGCAAATCTAGGTACAGTAGTCTCAGCTGGCTCAGAAATGCTAGCAAAGTCAGTAGAAGTGCCAACTGGAACATCAATAATTTGCTCAGGTGCTGAAGGCCCTGCAGTGGAGATCTCCCTAGAAAGGTCTTCACTGTCACTATCCTCAGTATTACAGCTGCTGTTGGAGGCTGCTGTAGCCCTCTCTTCAGTTCCCTTCTTCTTCCACATCCCTTCACTAAGGATATATCCCATTCGGAGTAGAGATTTGGAAGTATAAGTATTGGTGAGATGAAGGGGTTTACCATCTTCCCCTTCTAAACTGATCCTGTAGGCTTGAAACAACAAGGTTGGAACCATTCCATAAGGTAAACATGCCTTAACTTTTCTGACAGCCTCCTTCATTTGCATTATCATGATATAGGGTAAATTTAATGCCTCCCCCTAAATGATGTGTTCCATAAAGCTGAGGTCACGTTCACTTACCCAATCAAATTTGCCAGTCCTTGGAAGAAATATTCTACTAATGAAGTTAAGGAGTAGTCTCATTTCTAGTGAAAGTGTGTTTGCCATGACAGTTCCCACTCCACTAACATCTGTCATGCCTAGTATTGTTTGAAGGGTTTTCTCTCTATCCTTCAAAACTAAGTGCTTAGTCCCTTCAGTAGGCATTTTCAATATTATGCTGAGCCTTTCCTCTGTCACTATAATCTATTTTCCCTTTACTGTGGATTCAATGTGTTGGGGTTCAATTCTCAGGTTTTCATAGAATGCTCTAACAAGGGTTGGATATGTAGATAAATTCAAAGAGCAGAAGAATGTCCAACCTTGTTCATTAATTAAATCCCCAATTTTTAGTCCAATTTCTTCAAGAAATTTGAAAATAATCCTTCTACCACTAGTAACAGGCCAGTTAGACATTGAAATCACCTGTCTTGGAGAATGAGTAGAGGCTAATAGTTATGTTTCTCCTTCTTCCCTCTCAACTGCTCGAGTCAGCTCCTCTTGCCGATACTTTTCTTCTTTCTACTTCCACTAAGGGTGTAGCTCTTTTGATCTCTTCCCAATAGCCATTTTTGGTGCCATTGCAACACTTGTGGGAAGAAATGTGGAATGGGAGCTTGAGGAAGAAGATTTCGGGTTTTTCTAGAGGTTTTGAGTAGAGTTTTAGGGTTTAGAACGAGAATAGAGAGCAGAAAAGTTTGGAAAAAATTGCACGGCTCTATTAAAAAATCATTTGCCCGACATCCGAGTCGGCTCTAATAACCCTAAATTGCCCGAGTCGGGCTCGACCTGAGCAAAAACTGGAATAACAAAGATTCAAGTCAGCTTGACCAGAGCCAAATGCTCAAGTCGACTCGAACAGAAACTTTCCATAAAGTTGAAATGATTCAGAAATTAAAATTAATTCGATAAAATCTTAAGGAAAGTTGTTTAAAGAACTTGAATTGATGTAGGAGGTTTTCTAGATAACTTTTCCTTAATTTTAAAGGAATTAGGTTAAAAAAGTCTAGAAAGGATCATAAAGACCTAATCTCCTCCAATCATTTCAAATCTATCCTAATTGAGTGGCTTAGTGAAAATGTCATCCAGTTGCTTCTCAGTTGGGATAAATTCTTGTTCAATTTTACCATTCAAACATGATCTCTAATAAAATGGTGCCTAATTTCTATGTTTAGTTCTAGAATGCTGAATTAGATTTTTTGTCAAATTTATAGTACTTGTGTTATCATATTTGATTGGAATTTTAGATTGTATAACACCAAAGTCTTCTAGTTGTTATTTAATCCATAACACTTGTGCACAACAACTCCCTACAGCAACATACTCTGTCTCAGCAGTAGATAGTGCTACTGAGTTTTGTTTCTTACAGTGCCATGAGATTAAATTCAACCCTAGAAATTGGCATGTGCCACTAGTGCTTTTTCTATCAATTTTACAACCAATATAATCAGCATTTGAAAATCTAATTAAATTCAATGAAGAATATTTTGAAAACCATAGACCTAGATTACTTGTACCTTTCAAATATCTGATAATCCTTTTAACAGCAAGCATGATGGGGGACAGATCCCGATCAGAATTATTTTAGAGAAGAATGGATTGTTTGTCGCTAGGAAACGACCTTTAGGTTAGGTTCAACCAGGTCCAATTATAAAAGAAAAAATACTTTTTTCATTTTTTTTCTTCTTTTCATTTTTTTCCTCTATTTTTTTCACTATATATATTTTTTTTCTTTTTTTTTTCCTGCCTTTTTTTTTATTTCTGGCCTGCACTTAAAGTCGGCAAGGGATGCCGGCTTTGCCTTCACGATCGTGCGCATTCACGATCATGTCGAACAAGAGAGGGTGTTTCCAGAGGGAAGTCGGCGAGGTTGTCGGTGGGCTCTTCGGTGACAGTCACACATGACAAGAATATTGTTCCCCCTCCTGAAAGGATCCTTGAAAATGGCTTGAGGATATAGTATCACTTCTGTCCTCACCAGGGGCTTAACCTATGCTCTAACCATCATAATTCCACTTTGGAAGCTTGCTAGAATCAGTAACAGGCCCTGGCAGAGTCTTTCCTTTACTTCGGATGTCCATACCAGATCCTCCAATCCATATGTACTCGACTATGATCTTCTCCGTGGTTTCGGAGAGGTTCAGGTTGAAGAGATATGAGCAGAGACATGGCTTCAAGCCTGCAACGAAGCGGAGAGAACCCAAAAATTGATCAAGGGAGTAGCGCTCGCTGGAGGGGTCATCATTGTCTGGAGCGCCGAGCAGAGATGGTGGAGCTCGATTGATGTCGCGAGGGGAACTCGATCGATGGCACGGCTGGGAGCGGAGGAGATGGTCGGCCACGGTCGGTGGCTTTGGAGGCGATGCGGACATTCCCGGTCGTAGGCAAAGGAATGGGACCTGGCGGTGGATCTCTCTGGACATCGGCTTCTACACAGATGGAAGCGGTGATGGCATCTGGGCGTTGCAGCAATAAGGAAGATCGGTCGGGCACTGGACTGGAGGGAGGTTTTCGATCTGGATGGCAGGATCTATGTAGGGTTCTCCTTGATCCTCGCTGGGATGACGCGATCGTGGGCGTCGTGTAAAGATCTGTGCACAGGGGGTTCGATGGTTGGTCACTAGGGCAAATCCGAAAAATGGCAGTCTGGTAGATTCGGGAAGATGGATCGGTGGTTGATTCAGGAGAAGAAAACAAGGGAAACATAGAAGAAAAAAAGGAAAAACAATGACCGAGAACCCTTCTCCTACCGAAAGGGACAAATATTGAGGCACCTTCTCTACTTGGAAGGGCCCTTCTCCTACCCGGAGAAACAACGATCAACCTTCTCCTACCCGGAAGGGACAAATATTGAGGCACCCTTCTCCTACCTGGAAGGGCCCTTGTTGCCATAAATGGAGCCCAAGAGGGGGGGTGAATTGGATCTTTTAAAAAATTTAAGACAATAATGTGAGAGGCAAGTGGTGCTAGTGAATAATGAAAAACTCAATGCAAGATATTAGCAATAATTAAAGAGCAAGAGAGAAAGAGAGTAATCACACACAAAACAGAAGGTTTATAGTGGTTCGGTGCAAACCTAGCATCTACATCTACTCTCCAAGCCACCCTTGGGAATTTCACTATAATCCACACTAGATTACAGTCGACTGTTTTTCACAAGGCTCACAAGTCAAAACCTAAGTGGTTTTGTCACTTAGGTTACCAACGAACCTTAACACTTGTTTTTTCTTCGGGCTCACAAGTTAACCTAGTTGGTTTTAACCCTTTGGCTCACCAACAAACCACAATAACCTTCTTCAAGACACCCTTGAAAGCAAGGTCAAATCTCAATAAAAACAGAAATGTAATTTAAAATACAACAAACTCTCTTCAAGAGTGGATTGGAATCTTTGAAGCTCAGTGGATGCTTTTCTTCACTCTTCCTTGGAATCTCCTTCAATGTGCCTCTTTTTGGAATGAAGTGAGGATGAGCTTGTAGGATTTTCAATGGAATCAAGCTAGAAGAGGCTTTTGATGTGAAGTTTGGAGAGAATATTGGCTTTATGGCTTTTGAGTAGACTTCATGCACTTGAATACACTTTACTTCACTTCTCTTGCTTTAAAATGAGGTTGGTGGAGCTTAAATACACCAAAAACCTTCCCAAAAATGGTTTGTGACCGTTGGTGTCTTGGAATAGCCGTTTGGAGCTTGAAAAGCAAGTTCTGCAAGCCAGAAAAACAGATCCGTTAGAGCTGTCAGGCTGCAAGTATCGACACTTGGCTGTCAGGTGTCGAAACTTGGCTGTCAGGTGTCGACACTTGATTTCTGGGTGTCGACACTTGAACATTCAGGTGTCGACACTTGATGCATAGGTGTCGACACTGACACAAAAATCCTCAACAAACAAAGTTATATTTTCAAAAATCTCAGGCCTTGAGTCGACACTTGGAACCTAAGTGTCGACACTTGGTGTCGACACTTGAATATGGTGTCGACACTTGGCGTGCCAAGGATTTTGTCTGTGCCAAATGCTGAAGTGTCGACACTTGAGACTGAAAACTTTCAGATTCAAGTGAAAATGCCTCAAAAATATAAATAAAATTCATGAATACATTAAACACATAATATTTAAACAATTATATGCCTTTTTCCATGAAGAGGATGCCCGGAATTGTGAGAATTGCTCTGTGCCATTACGTGCCTACACCATAAGTTTTTTGGATTTTGAGGTGCTTCTTCCTGAAAACTCACAACTGGAAATCCTCATTAGAATACATTATGCACTCAATGTTTTGTTATTCATCAAAATCACTGGGTGGAGCCAACAATCTCTTCCTTTTTGATGATGACAAAACTTGAATAAAAAGGCAATATATTTCAAACTTTAACCAATTAATTTATGAATATGAATTTAAGTCATAATAGAGGCAAAAACTTCATAGATAGGAAGAAACAATCTCCCCCTAATTAGATACTTTTATTAAGGTAAACTTCAAGATTCTTGCAAGGTGAAAAATCAATACAATCAAATACAATACACCTTTTTCAACAAATCAATAAAATCAAAATCAATACATGTTCTCCCTTTTGTCAATCATTAGAAAGGGGAATAACCTCCCCCTCACAATGAGCATAGAGACAAAAAGATAGTAGAGAAACAAATAACATAGATATCAGAGCTGAAATTATGCTAATATCAAAGAGTATCAGAGCTAAAATATACCAAGATAAAAAGTATCAGAGCCAAAGAATAGTAAACTGATTTAGTGAAGCACAAAACTTGCAAGAGTACTGAACAGAACACACACACACACACACACACACACCACACACATTATATATATATATATATATATATATATATATATAAAATAAGTTTTCAGTACAAATTTGCTGTCAAACAAGTATCAAACATACAATATAAGAGCTAAAACAGACATCTGTGAGGCTAATCCTCATCAGATGGAACATCAAGACTGAAAGGAGCACTGATCCTAGATCTGGTGGCTAATGCCCTAGGAGGTGCTAAAGCTCTACGACTCCTAGTGCGGCCGGAAGGACCAAAGATGGGTACAACCCTAGAAGATCTAGTGGAAGGAGGTGAAAGACGATCAGCTGGCTCAATAAGATCTGGTGTGGAATCAACCAAGGTAGTAGCAGGAGCTGGTGTAGTAGGAGGATCTCGACTGACCACCTCATAAGCATCGGCACCGCCCACACTGTCGCTGTCACTGCCCACTACCTCTGTAGCTCTATCAATATCCTGATCACCATCCTCAGCAGAATCAGCATGGTCGCTCTGGTGATCGCCGCCATCATCATCATCATCGTCATCATCGTCAGATCGTGCAAGAGCAGGGGCTGCCGGAGGTATAAGGGATCTCAACAAACTCTCAATGCGAGAGAATCCCTCCTCCATGGATCTGCGAATCTCAGCATGCTCCGAGGTAGTATGTGCTCGTAGAAGCTCGACCTCGCTACGCAGCTGAGTCACCTCACCTCTGATCTCTGTAAACTGTGCTCTGGCATGCTCCTCAAAGGATAGTCCTGTAGATGGTGGTGGAGGAGCTGAAGTGTCAGGAGACAGGTGCTCTGCCTGTGTCAATGGTACATCTACTAGAGGAAGAACTGCTGGCTCAGATGGTCCAGCCTCAGCCTCTCGAATCTCATCCTCCTCATCTGGCTCCTGGCCAGACTCTCTGCGAACCCATCGACCTCCAACCAGTCTGTATCCCATTCGGTGCAATGACCTCTCATCGTACACATCCGTGTGTAGTATCTCCTTGGGATCTCCCCCTCCAATGATACTCCACACGCTCTGAAAAGTCGGGTCAGTGCCATGCCGTATGGCAAACAGTCGTGCTGAGTGGCAGCATCATACATCTGTGACAGCATCAGAGAAGGAATATCTATCTGTCTCCTCTCAATCAGACTGGTCATCACCATCAACTCCCTCTCGGTGATGAAGTCGAATCTGCCAGTCTTCGGTAGTAGGATCCGTGCAGTAATATGCTGCAAAAGGCGCATCTCCAATGATAACTGGTTCGCGGTAACCACTGATATACCGCGAACTTCCTCTCTCTCAAGGATGCACCTAAATGCCGCCTCTCTATCATCCACTGAAAAAGCACAGACTCCTCTCCGGGGTATCTCCCATACACGGCTCAGAAGCTCATCAGTCAAAGAGATCTGAATACCCCTGACAGATGTCGTCCACAGTAGTCGTCGACAGTCCAGTGCACCATAGAACTCCCTCACTAGGTGAGGATAGTAGCTCTCCTGCATGGTGCAGAATGGTACTAGTCCTGCATCAGTGAGTATCTGTCTATTTGTTTGAGGGAGAGCTCATAAGTCATTAAGAGCCCCAGCAGTGTTTCGGTGGGAGAGTGTTGACATCTTTAGCTTCTTCAATTGTGGTGACCTTTGCATCCCATGAAGCTGCAGAGACCTGAGAAGTTTATTCACAAGTTCACCGTTAGAAATAATTTTTCCTAGGCTTCTCATGCCATTCACAATGTTTGTGACCCTAGTATATATTTCACTAATAGACTCAGTAGGTTCCATTTTAAACATTTCATATGTGTGAATTAGCATGTTAACCTTGGTGGTTTTCACTTGGTGTGTACCCTCATGGGAACCTCAAGTGTATCCCAAATCTTCTTGGTGGAGAGACAATTTGATATCCTATTAAATTCACTAGGGTCAAGAGAACAAAATAAAAGGTTCATTGCCTTAGCATTAAGCTCAATTTGCTTAATGTCATTCTCATCCCAATCATCTTCCATTTTTGGAGTGAGAATGCCATTAATCATCATTGTAGGCTGATGAGGACCTTTTACAATAGTTCTCCATAGATTATATCAAGTGTTTGAATAAATATGCGCATGCGTGTCTTCCAGTATGTGTAGTTTGTGCCATTAAAAAGTGGGGGTCGATTTGAAGCTTGACCTTCAACTATACCCATTCCTATTGGGGCAGCCATGATCTTTCACTCAAGATCCTTGGACCTACAAGAGAGTACCGGTGCTCTGATACCACTTGTTGCCCAGAAATGGAGCCCAAGAGGGGGGGTGAATTGGGTCTTTTAAAAAATTTAAGACAATAATGTGAGAGGCAAGTGGTGCTAGTGAATAATGAAAAATTCAATGCAAGATATTAACAATAATTAAAGAGCAAGAGAGGAAGAGAGTAATCACACACACAAACACAATGTTTATAGTGGTTCGGTGCAAACCTAGTACCTACATCCACTCTCCAAGCCACCCTTGGGAATTTCACTATAATCCACACTAGACTACAGTCGACTTGTTTTTTACAAGGCTCACAAGTCAAAACCTAAGCTGGTTTTGTCACTTAGGCTTACCAACAAACCTTAACACTTGTTTTATCTTCGGGCTCACAAGTTAACCCTAGTTGGTTTTAACTCTTTGGCTCACCAACAAACCACAATAACCTTCTTTCAAGATACCCTTGAAAGAAAGGTCAAATCTCAATAAAAATAGAAATGTAATTTAAAATACAACAAACTCTCTTCAAGAGTGGATTGGAATCTTTGAAGCTCAAGTAGATGCTTTTTCTTTACTCTTCCTTGGAATCTCCTTCAATGTGCCTCTTTTTGGAATGAAGTGAGGATGAGCTTGTAGGCTTTTCAATGGAATCAAGCTAGAAGAGGTTTTTGATGTGAAGTTTGGAGAGAATATTGGCTTTATGGCTTTTGAGTAGACTTCAATATACTTGAATACACTTACTTCACTTCTCTTGCTTAAAATGAGGTTGGTGGAGCTTAATACATACCAAAACCTTCCCAAAATGGTTTGTGATTGTTGGTGCCTTGGAAATAGCCGTTTGGAGCTTGAAAAGCAAGTTTGCTAGCCAGAAAAATAGATCCGTTAGAGCTGTCAGGCTGCAAGTGTCGACACTTGGCTGTCAGGTGTCGACACTTGGCTGTCAGGTGTCGATACTTGATTTCTGGGTGTCGACACTTGAACATTCAGGTGTCGACACTTGATGCACAAGTGTCGACACTTGACACAAAAATCCTCAACAAACAAAGTTATGTATTTTCAAAATCTCAGGCCTTGAGTCGACACTTGGAACCTAAGTGTCGAACTTGGTGTCGACACTTGAATATAGGTGTCGACACTTAGCATGCCAAGAATTTTTGTCTGTGCCAAATGCTGAAGTGTCGACACTTGACTGTCCAGGTGTCAACACTTGAGACTGAAAACTTTCAGATTCAAGTAAAAATGCCTCAAAAATATAAATAAAATTCATGAATACATAAACACATAATATTTAAACAATTATATGCCCTTTTTCCATGAAGAGGATGCCCGGATTGTGAGAATTGCTCCGTGCCATTACATGCCATACACCATAAGTTTTTTTAGAATTTTGAGGTGCTTTCTTCCTGAAAACTCACAACTTGAAATCCTCATTAGAATACAATATTCCCAATGTTTTGTATTCATCAAAATCATTGGGTGGAGCCAACAGCCCTTCTCCTACCCAGAGAAACAACGATCTTCCTACCCGAGAAACGAAGCAAATTTTCTTTTTTTTTCAATAATAATCATCATAATCTTATTTGATCGATAAAACAATAAATAGACTACGTTGAGATATCCGATATCTGATACCTCAACTCAATCCTAAACATTCAAACTATTAAAATTAAACTAATCCACCTAAATCCTAAAATGAGATAAATCCTAAAACAATGATAAAATAAATTAAACTAATCCTAAGATATCCCAATCCCTCGTACATCCATAGAAATAAAATATTATATTTATCCTGCTCCAAGGTTTGTATACTTTGGGATTTGTGCTGCATCGATATGTGTGCTCATCAACTCCAGGATCTGGACCCCAGGGTTTGGGCTGGATGGCTTCAGATTCTGGGCTGGGCTTCTGGATTGGGTTGGCTTCAGGTTTTGGGCTGGGTTGGGCTTCAGGTTCTGGGCTGGGCTTCAGGTTTGATCTGGGTTGCTTCAGATTCTGGGCTAGTGATGTCCCCATCATTTCCCTGAGGTGGGGGAACTTGACTTCGTTAAGTCGGGCTTCAGTAATCTTTTGACTCCAGGATGCACACATGATCTGCAGACTGAATTTTTTTTTTAATACAAATAATATAATTAAATAAATTAGCTAACCTAACCTAAACTTGCTTTGATACCAAAGTTGATGGGGGACAGACCCCGATCAGAATTATTTAGAGAAGGATGGATCGTTGGTCGCTAGGAAACGACCTTTAGGCTAGGTTCAACCAGGCCCAATTATTAAAATACTTTTTTTTCCCTTTTTTTCCTTTTTTCTCTTCTTTTCATTTTTCTCCTCTCCTTTTTTTCACTATATATATTTTTTCTTTTTTTTTTCCTGCCTTCTTTTTTTAAATTTCTGGCCCGCTTAAATTCGGCAAGCGATGCCGGCTTTGCCTTCACGATCGTGCGCATTCATGATCATGCCAAATAGGGGAGGGGGTTTTCAGAGGGAAGTCTGGCGAGGTTGCCAGTGGGCTCTTCGGTGACAGTCACACATGACAAGAATATTGTTCCCCCTCCTAAAAGGATCCTTGAAAATGGCTTGAGGATATAGTATCACTTCACTGTCCTCACCAGGGGCTTGACCTGTGCTTGAACCATCATAATCCACTTTGGAAGCTTGCTAGAATCAGTAACAGGCCCTGGCAGAGTCTTTCCTTTACTTCGGATGTCCATACCAGATCCTCCAATCCATATGTACTCGGCTATGATCTTCTCCGTGGTTTCGGAGAGGTTTAGGTTGATGAGATCTGTGAGCAGAGACATGGCTTCAAGCTTGCAACGAAGCGGAGAGAACCCAAAAATCGATCGAGGGAGTAGTGCTCGCCGGAGGGGTCATCATCGTCTGGAGCGCCGAGCGGAGACGGTGGAGCTCGATCGATGTCGTGAGCGAAACTCGATCAGTGGCATGATTGGGAGCGGAGGAGATGGTCAGCCACGGTCGATGGCTTTGGAGGCGATGCGAACGTTCTCGTTGCAGGCGGAGGAATGGGACCTGGCGGTGGATCTCTCCGGATGATGGCTTCCGCACGGATGGAAGTGGTGATGGTGTCTGGGTGTTGTAGCAATAAGGAAGATCGACTGAGCACTGGACTGGAGGGAGGTTTCCAGTCAGGATGGCACGGATCTGTGTGGGGTTCCCCTTGGTCCTCGCTGGGATGACACGACCGTGGGTGGTGTAAAGATCTGTGCATAGGGGTTTCGATGGTTGGTCACTTGAGCAAATCAAAAAAATGGCAGTCTGGTAGATTCGGGAAGATGGATTGGTGGTTGATTCAGGAGAAGAGAAAACAAGGGAAACAGAGAAGAAAAAAGGAAAAACAACGACTGAGAACCCTTCTCCTACCCGAAAGGGACAAATATTGAGGCACCCTTCTTCCACCCAGAAGGGCCCTTCTCCTACCTGGAGAAACAATGATCAACCCTTCTCCTACCCGGAAGGGACAAATATTGAGGCACCTTTCTCCTATCGGAAGGGGCCTTCTCCTACCCAAAGAAACAACGATCTCTCTACCCGGAGAAACTAAGCAAATTTCTTTTTTTTAATAATAATCATCATAATCTTATTTGATCAGTAAAACAATAAATAGACTACGCTGAGATATCCAATATCTGATACCTCAACTCAATCCTAAACATTCAAACTATTAAAATTAAACTAATCCACCTAAATCCTAAAACAAGATAAATCCTAAACAATGATAAAATAAATTAAACTAATCCTAAAGATATCCCAATCCCTCGTACATCCATAGAAATAAAATATTATATTATCCTGCTCCAAGGTTTGTATACTTTGGGATTTGTGCTGCACTGGAATGTGTGCTCATCGACTCCAGGATCTTGGGCCCTAGGGTTTGGGCTGGGTGGCTTCAAGTTCTGGACCGGGCTTCTGGATTGGGTTGGCTTCAGGTTTTGGGCTGGGTTGGGCTTCAGGTTCTAGACTGGGCTTCAGGTTTGATCTGGGCTGCTTTAGATTCTGGGCTAGTCGATGTCCCCATTAAAGCATATGTGATTATTTAGGATTAGATTGGAATTTAGCACATGTACATATGCTAAACAAGATATCAGGTCTACTTGTAGTTAAGTATAACAAGGATCCGATCATACCTCTATAGAGCTTTTGGTCAATGTTGGATCCATCTTCATCTTTATCCAATCTGCAAGTTAGGCTCATGGGTGTGTGTTATTTGTTTGCTCGACTCCATACCAAACTTTTTGATTATTTCTTTGGTGTACATGGCGTGGTTAATGAAGATTCCTTCCTTTGTTATTTCACTTGAAGTCCAAGGAAGTAGTTAAGTTCACCTATTAGGCTTATTTCAAATTCTCTCTATATTAACTTAGTAAATTCTCTGCAAAGAGTTTCATTAGTTGCACCAATATAATATTATCGACATAAATATGTACAATTAATAAATCATTAGTTTTCTTCTTGATGAAAAGAGTTTTGTCACCATTTACTCTGAAAAATTATTTTTAATCAAGAAAGTGCTAAGTCTATCATACCAGGCTTAGGTGCTTGTTTAAACCATATAAATCTTTATTGAGTTTAAAAACATGATTTAGAAAAGCATGATTTTCAAAACCTAATGCCTGTTCTACAAAAACTTGTTCGGATATAAAACCATTCAAGAATGCACTTTTCACATCCATTTGAAAAAGTTTGAAATTCATGTAGCAAGCAAATGCAAGAGTAATCTAATGGCTTCTAGTCTTGCTATAGGTGCATATGTTTCATCAAAATCTATACCCTCTTCTTGGCTATATCCCTTAGCCACTAATCTAGCTTTATTTTTTACTACATTTCCATGTTCATCTAACTTGTTTTTATAGACCCATTTGGTTCCTATGATTGGATGGTCTGAAGGTCTTTCAACTAAAGTCCATACCTTATTTCTTTCAAACTGATTTGTTCTTCATGCATGGCCATCATCCAGTTGGGATCAGATTCAGCTTTTTTGAAGGTTTGAGGTTCTATTTGTGATACAAAGGCTAGGTAATCATGTGCATCTCTATGTGATGACCTAGTTGTAATACCTTGTAAAGGATCATCGATAATTAATTCTCTTGGATGAGAAGTTACATACCTCCATTCCCTTGATAGATCAGCATGATCCTTACTTACCGTTTCTTCTCCTTCTTGAGTTTGTCTTTCCTGTATGCTCATGTCTTCCATTTCTTTTTGAATTGTGCCTTCATCATTGTATATGCACTCTTCTTTCTTAGAAGGTGAAGAGTTAGTTTCATCAAAAATACATGCATAGATTCTTCTACAATAAGAGTTCTTTTGTTAAATAGTCTATATGCTTTGCATGTAATGAATAACTAAGAAAAATTGCTTCATAAGATTTAGCATCAAATTTTTCTAGATTATCTTTACCATTATTATGCATAAAGCATTTATAAACAAATACATGAAAATAATTAATGTTGGATTTCTTTCATTCCAAAACTCATAAGGGGTTTTCTTCAAAATAGGATGAATCAAAATGCGGTTCAAAATGTAACAAATAGTGTCATCGCTTCTGTCCAAAAGTACGTTGGAAGATTGCCTTCACATAACATTCTTCGGGCCATCTCTTCCAAAGTCTTATTTTTCCTCTCTACAATACCATTTTGTTATGGTATCCTAGGAGCGGAGAAGTTGTGATAAATACCATTTTTTATGCAATAATCATCGAAAAACTGATTTTCAAATTCGGTGCCGTGATCACTCCTAATTGGAACTATTGAAAGATTTTTCTGATTAGAAATTTTTTTGTAAAATTTTTGAAAGACTTTAAAAGTTTCATCTTTATGAGCGATAAACAAAACCCAAGTAAATCTAGAAAAATCATATATATCACAAGAGCATATTTCATACCACCTAGGCTTGTGATCCTAGTTGGTCCAAATAAGTCCATGTGAAGTAGCTTAAGGGTCGAGTAGTTGAAATCATATTTTCAGGTTTAAAGCTCTCCTAGTTTGTTTACCCATTTGGCATGCATCACAAACATGATTAAGATATATTTTAAATTTAGGCATGCCTCTAACTAAATTCTTGAAAATAACTTGGCAATAGTATGCATGCTAGCATGACCTAATCGTCTATTCCAAAGTAAGCAAGATTCCTTGGCTTTAGCATTCATTTCAACTAGACTGGAACTACTTGATATTGCAAGAATTAAGGTCTACCACATAAATATATCCAAGTCTATGTCCAATGAACTTACTGCTAGAACCAGGAGAGTTGTTACAATACACATAGATGATTCAAATACAACCTTGAAGCCTTTATCACATAATTGACTAATGCTTAGTAAATTATGCTTCAATTTATCTACTAGCAATACATTTTCAATAAAAGTACAGGGTTTATTTTGATCTTACCAATTTCGATTATTTTTCCTTGCAATTATTTCCAAAAGTAACCATACCTCCTTCTTGTTGGGAATTATGTGCAAAGCCAATCGTCTAGGCTGTAAAGGTTGTGCTATCTTATATTTATATATAAATTTTTTAATAAATAAATGTTATTTATTTTGGCTGTTCATCATATTTATATTTTCCTGAATGAATTTTTATATGATGGAGTCCTTAGAGCTACATTGTTTTGATATAGAGAGGATATATCATGTAGTCTTAAAGTGGTTCACAACCAAAGGATACATTGTTATAGGACAACAATGTATCAAGTGTAGGTATTGTATGTCGTATTTGTTGGTTATCCTCTTAACCAAGGAGTGTGGAGATACTGGTATAACATGCAAGTAAAATGTATGACATTTCTCTGAATGTGACCATCTGCGGAGCTCTCTTTTGCCAAAGGTTGCTCGCGAAGGGATATGGGTATATGTGTCCCTCAGACCTGAGGTCACCATGGCAGCTTGCAAGCAACTCACTGTATTTTGATACCGAACTACCTAGATTTCTAATCTAGTGATGAAAAGGTTTTGGGTGCAGTTAAGTACTTATGGAGCGATGGTGGATCAGATGGAATTGACCTCTCCAAATAATTTGGAGTGAATGATCACTATGTCAAAACCTTGGCCAGGGTAGTTCTTGTGAGGAGTCACAGAACTTGTGAGGTTAAGACATGATCTGGATAAACCAAATTAGGGTTGGCAATCGAATCCTAGGTCATTGTGAGTATTATGAGCTCAAGGAATGAATTATGCGGCAACCATATGCCAGAGGTTCTTGTGAGGTGCTCTGCATCTTTGACCTATCCGGACGTCGGATGTCATTGCTAGATGAGAACTTTGACTGGTACTGGAAATTTCAGTGCTACGGCTTAGTGTTCGAACCTATGGGGTCACACACCATAGAGGATTTCTATATGATCTTAAGTCTAATCGACAATTGAGAATCATTGGCCATCACGGAAAGTCAATATGATTAACTTTGTTCCAAGTATCGACACTTGAAATTTTGCAGGTGTCGACACTTGATGAAGTGTTGACACTTGGCAATTTTCATGAGTCGATACTTTCTGTGACGAGCAGAATTCTGAAAGATTTTTTGGAAGGATTTTGGGCAAGTTTTGACCTGGTTTGAATTTCAAATTCAAACCATTTTGGCTCCAAGGTTATTTGGTATGATAGTCATACTTACCTTCTTGGGTTGGACCCATTTGGTATGACCTTGATCCTCTTCCCCATTCTCTTCCCTCATCTCTCCTCCTTCCATTTTCTCCCCTCCCTACTGCCCTAATGCCCACTATTTCTTTCTGTGCGGTTAACTAAGATAATTTTGAAAAATTTGAGAGAGGAATATAGAGAAGGGTTGTGAGAGGTTTTGGGGATTGGTGAATCCATTCTATCTAGCTTCTCTTGGAAAGAGAGTTCTCTTGGGAGGGGTTCCAGCTCTCCTCCTAGTCTTCCCAGAAGAAAAAGATCGGACCAAGGATCTCGAAGAGCTAGCACTCCGAGGGAGTTAATTAGAGTCGAGCCTAGGTGTAGATTACCCGTAGAGGCCAAACACATGTATGGCTCGAGCGCTCTCCTCCTTCCACAGCTTCTCTCAGTATAAAGGTATGGTACTTTTATATTTGTGTTCCTCTCTTGTTTTGATGTTATGTTGCATGCTAGGTCATTATGCTAGATCCTGTTGCGGGCAGATCGGTAGATCGTTTAGATCTATCTACTGAGCCTTCCGCTGTGCATGCTTTAAAATTGTTGTAAAATGCATTCCTTTTGCCCTGTTTTTCTTGCATATTGTATGCTTAGTGTAGGTGCTTTTCACCTTCACTTCTTTCATCTTTAGGATGATAAATTGATCCTTGTCACCCATCATATGCTTTGAACAACCATTGTCAAGATACCATCTTTTCTTCAATTTTTGAGCTGCAAGACATTCTTGCAAGACAATCAAGAATTCTTTTAAGTACCCAAGCTAACTTGGATCCTTGCAAGTTAGCAAAGGTGGTTCCATTGGAACCCAAAGCTTTCTTACTTTGCTATTGACATTTCTAAAAATATTGCATTTAAAAGATTTATGTCCTAATCCTTTGCATGCATAACATTCAACTCTAGAATTCTGAAAGGATGCAGATATAAAAGATTTTCGATTTGAGCTCTTAGAAACATACAATGTAGCTTTAGGAGTAGAAGCATAAATATTTGTTGCAAAAGCTTTTGGATATATTAATTTTGGAACATAAGCTTTTGGTGTCATAAAAGTAGTAGCTGAAATTCCATTTGAAATTGAAGAATTAAAATCGATTCCAGCTTTATTTCCAGAAATTCTTTGTTCTTTGAAAATCAACTCAAGCTTGTTTGAAGATAATATAAGTTTTTCAATAAGTGGCTTGAGTTTTTCAACCTCCTTTTTCAAATCATTGTTTTCAATAGTTAAAGCATTGTTCTTGTTAAGATATGTATTGTTTTCAGTTTCAAAGCTTTAAACTTTTCAGAAAAGACATGTAAATTCTTTTATAATAATTGTTCTTTTCTGAAATTTCTTATTTTTCCTTTAGTAAAGAATCATTGATATTCTTTAAGGATCTAATCTTTACTCCAGCCTTTTTGAATTCAGATAATAGATCATGAAAAGCATAATTCAATTCATCAAATGTAAATTCTGTTTGAGCATTGGGGATGTTACTTCATTTTCGAGACCTATTAGATAAAGATTAGCAGTTTTCATGGTATTTTCCTCTTCAGTTGAGGTGGATTCCTCACTATCGCTCCTGTAGTAACCATCGCTTTTTTTCTTCTTCTTGAAGGTTTTCTTTAATAGTGGATAATCTGGACGAATGTGCCCCAGTTTCTTACATTCATAGCAGGTGGGGACTTGTTCCTTTTCTTTCTCCTTGTCCTTGTCCTTATCTTTACTATATTCCCCTTTCTTATAGAATTTTCTATGATATCTACCTTTTTTCTTTCCCATAAATCTTCTGAATCTCCTCACGACCATTGCGATATCTTCGTCTTCTAGATCATCTTCGAAAGAGGTGAAGTTATCTTCCGAATCCTCATCATGTCTTTTAGAATTAGATGCAGCCTTGAATGCAATAGTCTTCTTTTTCTTTTGATCATCTTCAGTTCGGTGCTGCATGGCCAATTTGTAAGTGATGAGTAAACCCATTAATTCATCCAGAGATAAGGTGTTTAGATTTTTTACTTCCTGGATGGCAGTCACTTTGGGGTCCCACTTATCCGGAAGTGATCTAAGAATCTTCTATACTAGATCTGCATTTGAATAAACCCTGCCAAGACTTTTCAAACCATTAATAATATCTGTAAATCTTAAAAACATGGCAGATATGGTTTCAGTAGGTTCCATTTTAAATAATTTGTAATTGTGTACTAGAAGATTATTTTCAAAGTCTTCACTTGGAAAGTTCCTTCGTGGGTCACTTCGAGTTTGTCCCAAATTTCCTTACAAAAGAGCAAGTGAAAATCGATTGAACTCGTTGGCATCCAAAGCATAGTATAATAAATTCATTACTTTGGCATTTAATTTTTCAATCTTCATGTCATGTTCATCCCTGTCCTCTTTAGGCTTTGGGACATCCATGCCATTAATTTTGATCATGGGAATTTGTGGCCCTTTTAGAATGACCTTCCATAATTGAAAATTGACAGCTTGTATATAGATTTTTATTCTAGCTTTCTAGTAAAAATAATTAGTGCTCGTGAAGAGTGGAGGTCTATTAGTAGATTGGCCTTCGGTCAAAGATGTACTCATGGGATGAGCCATCAATCTTTACTCTAAATATATTCAAAGACACTACTCTGATACCAGTTGTTGCCCAGGTGGCTTTTCCAAGAGGGGGTGAATTAGGAATTAAAAAGTTTAAGCAATTATGTGTTCTTTGAAAATCCTTTATAAGTGTTAAGTGCTGTGATAGATAATTGAATGCAGAAGCATAATCAAATAAGAAAAGCACAACACAAATACAAGCAAATTATAGTGGTTCGGAGCAACCTAGCTCTTACGTCCATTATCCAAGATTACCACTTGGAATTTTCACTATATCCCCCACTGGAATACAGTTGGATTATTTTAACAGGCTCACAATCTAAACCTCTACACTTTGATTTTTAAACCGAGCTCACCAAATAAACCCAACTTGGTTTTACCAGGATCACCAAGAACCCAACACTTGGTTTTAACACAGGCTAACCAAGAACCTATTTGGTTTTTAAACCGGGCTCATTAATAACCCAACAATTCAATAAAAAAATTGTAAAGAAAAGTAATAGAATGACAAATAGATTTTTGTCGAATGGTTGCCAATGCAGCTCAAGAGAAGCCTAGTTGATTGTACTTCAATGCACTTGGTTGGCTTTTTCAACTTCTTCAATAAATGCTTCAAGCTTTAGTGGTATTTGGTGAAGGCTTGAAAATGCGGTTCAAAATGTAACAAATAGTGTTCATCGCTTTTTCCCAAAAGTACGTTGGAAGATTGCCTTCACATAACATTCTTCGGGCCATCTCTTCCAAGTCTTATTTTTCCTCTCTACAATACCATTTTGTTATGGTATCCTAGGAGCGGAGAAGTTGTGATAAATACCATTTTTTATGCAATAATCATCGAAAAACTGATTTTCAAATTCGGTGCCGTGATCACTCCTAATTGGAACTATTGAAAGATTTTTTTGATTAGAAATTTTTTTGTAAAATTTTGAAAGACTTTAAAAGTTCATCTTTATGAGCGATAAACAAAACCCAAGTAAATCTAGAAAAATCATATATTATCACAAGAATATTCATACCACTAGGCTTGTGGTCCTAGTTGGTCCAATAAGTCCATGTGAAGTAGCTTAGGGGTCGAGTAGTTGAAATCATATTTCGGGTTTAAAGCTCTCCCTAGTTTGTTTATCCATTTGGCATGATCACAAACATGATTAAAATATATTTTAAATTTAGGCATGCCTCTAACTAAATTCTTGAAAATAACTGGCAATAGTATGCATGCTAGCATGACCTAATCGTCTATTCCAAAGTAAGCAAGATTCCTTGGTCTTAGCATTCATTTCAACTAGACTGGAACTACTTGATATTGCAAGATCATTAAGGTCTACCACATAAATATATCCAAGTCTATGTCCAATGAACTTATGCTAGAACCAAGAGAGTTGTTACATACACATAGATGATTCAAATACAACCTTGAAGCCTTTATCACATAATTGACTAATGCTTAGTAAATTATGCTTCATTTATCTACTAGCAATACATTTTCAATAAAAGTACAGGGGGTTATTTTGATCTTACCAATTTCGATTATTTTTCCTTGCAATTATTTCCAAAAGTAACCACCTCCTTCTTGTTGGGAATTATGTGCCAAAGCCAATCATCTAGGCTGTAAACGGTTGTGCTATCTTGTATTTATATATAAATTCTTTTTAATAAATAAAAGTTATTTATTTTGGTGTTCATCATATTTATATTTTCCTGAAATAAATTTTTGTATGATGAAGTCCTTAGAGCTACATTATTTTGATATAGAGAGGATATATCTGTAGTCTTAAAGTGGTTCACAACCAAAGGATACATTGTATAGGAAAATAAATGTATCAAGTGTAGGTTATTGTATGTCGTATTTGTTGGTTATCCTCTTAACCAAGGAGTGTGGAGATACTGGTATAACATGCAAGTAAAATGTATGACATTTCTCTGAATGTGACCATCTGCGGAGCTCTCTTTTGCCAAAGGGTTGCTCGCGAAGGGATATGGGTATATGTGTCCCTCAGACCTGAGGTCACCATGGCAGCTTGCAAGCAACTCACTGTATTTTGATACCGAACTACCTAGATTTCTAATCTAGTGATGAAAAGGTTTTGGGTGCAGTTAAGTACTTATGGAGCGATGGTGGATCAGGATGGAATTGACCTCTCCAAATAATTTGGAGTGAATGATTCACTATGTCAAAACCTTGGCCAGGGTAGTTCTTGTGAGGAGTCACAGAACTTTTGAGGTTAAGACATGATCTGGATAAACCAAATTAGGGTTGGCAATCGAATCCTAGGTCATTGTGAGCATTATGAGCTCAAAGGAATGAATTATGCGGCAACCATATGCCAGAGGTTCTTGTGAGGTGCTCTGCATCTTTGACCTATCCGGACATCGGGTGTCATTGCTAGATGAGAACTTTGACTGGTACTGGAAATGTTCCAGTGCTACCGGCTTAGTGTTCGAACCTATGGGGTCACACACCATAGAGGATTTCTATATGATCTTAAGTCTAATCGACAATTGAGAATCATTGGCCATCACCGGAAGTCAATATGATTAACTTTGTTCCAAGTATCGACACTTGAAATTTTGCAGGTGTCGACACTTGATGAAGTGTTGACACTTGGCAATTTTCATGAGTCGACACTTTCTGTGACGAGCAGAATTCTGAAAGATTTTTGGAAGGATTTTTGACAAGTTTTGACCTGGTTTGAATTTCAAATTCAAACTAGTTTTGGCTCCAAGGTTATTTGGTATGATAGTCATACTTACCTTCTTGGGTTGGACCCATTTGGTATGACCTTGATCCTCTCCCCCATTCTCTCCCCTCATCTCTCCTCCTTCCATTTTTCCCTCTCCCTACTGCCCCTATAAATGAACGTCATTTCTGTGGCTGCAACTAAGATTTTTGAGAAAAAGCTTTGAGAGAGGAATATAGAGAAGGGTTGTGAGAGGTTTTGGGATTGGGTGTGGGAATCCTAGCATTCTAGCTACGTCTTGGAAAGAGAGTTCTCTTGGGAAGGGGTTCCAGCTCTCCTCCTAGTCTTCCCAGAAGAAAAAGATCGAACCAAGGATCTCGAAGAGCTAGCACTCCGAGGGAGTAAATTAGAGTCGAGCCTAGGTGTAGATTACCCGTAGAGGCCAGACACATGTATGGCTCGAGCGCTCTCCTCCTTCCACAGCTTCTCTCAGTATAAAGGTATGGTACTTTTATATTTGTGTTCCTCTCTTGTTTTGATGTTATGTTGCATGCTAGGTCATTATGTTAGATCCTGTTGCGGGCAGATCGGTAGATCGTTTAGATCTATCTACTGAGCCTTCCGCTGTGCATGCTTTAAAATTGTTTTAAAATGCATTCCTTTTGCCCTGTTTTTCTTGCATATTGTATGCTTAGTGTAGGTGCTTTTCACCTTCACTTCTTTCATCTTTAGGATGATAAATTGATCCTTGTCACCCATCATATGCCTTGAACAACCATTGTCAAGATACCATCTTTTCTTCAATTTTTGAGCTGCAAGACATTCTTGCAAGACAATCAAGAAGTTCTTTTAGGTACCCAAGCTAACTTGGATCCTTGCAAGTTAGCAAAGGTGGTTCCGTTTGGAACCCAAAGCTTTCTTACTTTGCTATTGACATTTCTAAAAATATTGCATTTAAAAGATTTATGTCCTAATCCTTTGCATGCATAACATTCAACTCTGGAATTCTGAAAGGATGCAGATATAAAAGATTTTTGATTTGAGCTCTTAGAAACATACAATGTAGCTTTAGGAGTAGAAGCATAAATATTTGTTGCAAAAGCTTTTAGATATATTAATTTTGGAACATAAGCTTTTGGTGTCATAAAAGTAGTAGCTGAAATTCCATTTGAAATTGAAGAATTAAAATCGATTCCAGCTTTATTTCCAGAAATTCTTTGTTCTTTGAAAATCAACTCAAGCTTGTTTGAAGATAATGTAAGTTTTTCAATAAGTGGCTTGAGTTTTTCAACCTCCTTTTTTAAATCATTGTTTTCAATAGTTAAAGCATTGTTCTTGTTAAGATATGTATTGTTTTCAGTTTCCAAAGCTTTAAACTTTTCAGAAAAGACATGTAAATTCTTTTATAATATATTATTCTTTTCTGAAATTTCTTATTTTTCCTTTAGTAAAGAATCATTGATATTCTTTAAGGATCTAATCTTTACTCCAGCCTTTTTGAATTCAGATAATAGATCATGAAAAGCATAATTCAATTCATCAAATGTAAATTCTGTTTGAGCATTGGGGGATGTTACTTCATTTTCGAGACCCATTAGATAAAGATTAGCAGTTTTCATGGTATTTTCCTCTTCAGTTGAGGTGGATTCCTCACTATCGCTCCATGTAGTAACCATCGCTTTTTTTCTTCTTCTTGAAGGTTTTCTTTAATAGTGGATAATCTGGACGAATGTGCCCCAGTTTCTTACATTCATAGCAGGTGGGGACTTGTTCCTTTTCTTTCTCCTTGTCCTTGTCCTTATCTTTACTATATTCCCCTTTCTTATAGAATTTTCTATGATATCTACCTTTTTTCTTTCCCATAAATCTTCTGAATCTCCTCACGACCATTGCGATATCTTCGTCTTCTAGATCATCTTCGAAAGAGGTGAAGTTATCTTCCGATTCCTCATCATGTCTTTTAGAATTAGATGCAGCCTTGAATGCAATAGTCTTCTTTTTCTTTTGATCATCTTCAGTTCGGTGCTGCATGGCCAATTTGTAAGTGATGAGTAAACCCATTAATTCATCCAGAGATAAGGTGTTTAGATTTTTTACTTCCTGGATGGCAGTCACTTTGGGGTCCCACTTATCCGGAAGTGATCTAAAAATCTTCTATACTAGATCTGCATTTGAATAAACCCTGCCAAGACTTTTCAAACCATTAATAATATCTGTAAATCTTAAAAACATGGCAGATATGGTTTCAGTAGGTTCCATTTTAAATAATTTGTAATTGTGTACTAGAAGATTTATTTTCAAAGTCTTCACTTGGAAAGTTCCTTCGTGGGTCACTTCGAGTTTGTCCCAAATTTCCTTTACAAAAGAGCAAGTGAAAATTCGATTGAACTCGTTGGCATCCAAAGCATAGTATAATAAATTCATTACTTTGGCATTTAATTTTTCAATCTTCATGTCATGTTCATCCCTGTCCTCTTTAGGCTTTGGGACATCCATGCCATTAATTTTGATCATGGGAATTTGTGGCCCTTTTAGAATGACCTTCCATAATTGAAAATTGACAGCTTGTATATAGATTTTTATTCTAGCTTTCTAGTAAAAATAATTAGTGCCCGTGAAGAGTGGAGGTCTATTAGTAGATTGGCCTTCGGTCAAAGATGTACTCATGGGATGAGCCATCAATCTTTACTCTAAATATATTCAAAGACACTACTCTGATACCAGTTGTTGCCCAGGTGGCTTTTCCAAGAGGGGGTGAATTAGGAATTTAAAAAGTTTAAGCAATTATGTGTTCTTTGAAAATCCTTTATAAGTGTTAAGTGCTGTGATAAGATAATTGAATGTAGAAGCATAATCAAATAAGAAAAGCACAACACAAATACAAGCAAATTATAGTGGTTCGGAGCAACCTAGCTCCTACGTCCACTATCCAAGATTACCACTTGGGATTTTCACTATATCCCCCACTGGAATACAGTTAGATTATTTTAACAGGCTCACAATCTAAACCTCTACACTTTGATTTTTAAACCGAGCTCACCAAATAAACCCAACTTGGTTTTACCAGGATCACCAAGAACCCAACACTTGGTTTTAACACAGGCTAACCAAGAACCTATTTGGTTTTTAAACCGGGCTCATTAATAACCCAACAATTCAATAAAAAAATTGTAAAGAAAAGTAATAGAATGACAAATAGATTTTTGTCGAATGGTTGCCAATGCAGCTCAAGAGAAGCCTAGTTGATTGTACTTCAATGCACTTGGTTGGCTTTTTCAACTTCTTCAATAAATGCTTCAAGCTTTAGTTGGTATTTGGTGAAGGCTTGAAGACTGTCTTGAATGCTCTTGCAGTGCTCTCTTGCTCACAAGGTAGCTTGGATATTCAATTTAGCATTTACTCATCATCTCTTATTTAAAATAGTTCAAATCCCTCAAATATATAGTCTTGTACTTTTCTCAGATAGTTTTAGTCATTGTAGATCATTGGGATGTGATATTTAACTGTTGGAGCACTTTTTGAATTCAAATTCCAAGTTTTGGAACTAACTGTTATAAGTCTGAAATCGACCTTCGAGTCGACTCGGATTACTCGAGTCGGCTCGGATCCTTAGAGTAGTTCTGATTGAGTTGACTCTCTTCAATCTAGTTGGCTCGGTTGTACAGTGTTCTAATTCCTTACTCTATACGAGTCGACTCATCTTGATTCTAGTCGACTCGGATTCTCAGGCCTTCAAAAATATAGTCTGAAAGAGTCGGCTCTTTCTCTTTAGAGTTGGCTTGGTTGGCTATAGTTCTCAGAGCTCTTTTTTGGACTCTGGAGGAGTTGGCTCGAATCTTTGAAAAGTTAGCTTGGATGTCTGACTAAATGATAGAGTCGGCTCAGACTCCCTTTGGGTCGGCTCGCTTGTCTGATTCAGGAAGTGGTACTCTGGATGAGTCAGCTTGGGCCCTTAGAGTATATCTGCATGCCAGAAATCTTCATGCGTGCCATGTGCCAGAGTCGGTTCTCTTCTCTTCGAGTCCGCTGGGATGAGTTCTTCAGTGAATTTTCAATCCTTCTCCAGAATTCATCCAGCAAGGCTTCAAGCTTTCAAGATGCCTTCAAACTCTTCTTACAACATACTCAAGATAATTTTAAGCTTGAAATATCCTAGAAGTAACCCATTTGATTGGTTTTTACTTAAGTTTTTCTTTGGGTTCTTCTTTATATGATTCCATTACAATACAACTCAACACAAGAAATAGAAATGTAGAAGTTGAAATTGAGCAATGAATTTATCTTACAAAAACTTGTAAAATACTTGAAGAGTTGTTAGTAAAACAAATACATGATCGAATATTTTGTTATCATCAAAATCACTTATGGGGTCAACAGCTTCTCGCATAATGTACCTAGTGGCTCTGTCATCCGGGTCTATAAAGTCATAATTGGGTTTCCTTGCACTACGATCCTAGATTGGTTCAGGGTATGGGGCTCTCCTAGGGTTGGGCTCCAAGTATGGGTCATGGTATAAATCTCCTAGGGTTGGGCTCTGCATGGGTCCTAAGGTCAGTTTCAGGTTTAGGTCTGCTATGTGGCTTAGGGGTTTTTTCTAGATCTCCTAATTGGTTCCCTACCTGGTCAAAACTATTGGCTAAGGGATCAAGCCTTTTGTGGGTTTGGGATAGGATTGGATAAATTGGTCAAATCCATGATTCATTTGAGTAGTCCATTGGTTTATCTAGGTGGTCAATTGGGCATTCATCTGGTTCATCTGGGTGGTCACTTAGGAGATAATCTGGTCACTCATGGCCTTCATGAGAGTCTCAAAATTGGGCTCCATGGTTGAACTGGGTTGGGGTTTAAACCATTAGTATTGGGTTCCTAACCTAGTGGTCATGAATCAATCAGTCAAGGTTGTTGACTTTGTTATTGATTTTGATGATAAACAAAATACTTAAGTATAAGTTGAGTACTAATTATTTTTTTAAAGTGTGTTTTCATAGAAAAATGTACTCATCAATTCAACAAGATTTGATTGCTTGTCAAAATGAAGAAGTCCTTTCCATGAATGAAAGATCAGTTTTAAATGGACTTAAGTACTTGAAGATTGCTTGAAAGGACTTGGTTATTTTAGCACAAATTAGTTTCAGCAAAGGTTCAATAGTTTTTGAAGAAATCTCAGCAAGTATCGACTAAAAGTATCGACTCACAACTCAAGTGTCAACTCATGACAATGGAAGTGTCGACTTAAACCGATACGTAGAAAGAGTGTCAGATAGCATAGCTAAAGTGTCAACTCATGCCAGTCAAGTGTCGACTCAAGGATCGGCTCAAGGCCTGAGAGAATTTTGATATAGAATTTACTAAAATTGAAGACTTGCCTGAAGTGTCGACTCATGGATGTCAAGTGTCGACTCACCTGAGAACTTCAGAGAGCTTCAATGAAGATATTTGAACTTGGTATCGACTTATAGAACATATGTGTCGACCCTAAGTGTTGACTCATAGCTTGAAGTGTCGACACCTGGAGTTCTGGGAACAGTAATGGCTAGTTTTTCAAACACAGAACTTAGCCCTCTTAGCTCCCAACAGTTAGTTTTTCATGTCATACGGCCATAAACTAACTTTGAGACCTTGGGAATGTATTTAAGTGATTCAAATCAAATTTAAACATAAGAGGATCAACAATAGGAAAAGAAAAGTAAGTGCATTCACTCCCATTCATTGAGAGCAACCACCTTCAAGCAAAAAGAAGTCTCAAAACATTGAAAGCCTTCAAGAGCATTCAAGTCCAACATTCTTGAGCATTGATTGAGGCTTCATCAAGTTGAAGACAGCAATTTCTCAAAGCTTCAAAGAGATATCCGCTTTTATTATGAAAGCTTTTCTTGTTGCTTTACTTTAACTCTATCTTTGTTATAAAGGTTTTTGGTTAGCCTATTAGAAAACCAAGGAGATTATTGGTTAGCCTATTGAAAAATCAAGAAGGTTATTGGTTAGCCTTGAAAATCAAGGAGATTATTGGTTAGCCTTGAAAACCAAGGAGGTTATTGGTTAGCCTTGAAAACTAAGGAGGTTGTTGGTGTTATTGGTTAGCCTTGAAAACCAAGGAGGTTGTTGGTGAGCCTTAAAACCAATTAGGTTCTTGGTTAGCCCACAAAACCAAGGAAGGTTATGACTTGTGTGCCTTATGAAAACAAGTTGGATTTTGATTAGTGAGCCCGGAAAACTAATCGATTATAATCGTTGGAGATTATATTGAATTTCCAAGTAGACCTTGGGGAGTGGATGTAGGTGAATTGGAAAGCATTGAACCACTATACTTGGATTGTGTTTGTGATTGCTTGTCTCTCTCTCTCTTTCTATTGCTCTTACATTTATTGCTTTTAAATTTTCGTTGCATACTCTTTAAGAGCATATTACTATTGCATCTCATTGCACTTAAGTTGTTTATTGAATTAGTGCACACTTGTATTTAATTTTTTAGAAACCCAATTCACCCCCCCTCTTGGGTTACTTACTGGGCAATAAGTGGTATCAGAGCCACGTTCTCAGTATATAGGTCTAATCGCCTTGAGTAAAGATCTATGGCAACCCCTCTTGGTACCAGTGTAGTTGAGGGACAAGCCTCAAATAGACCTCCATATTTTAATGGAACAAATTATACTTATTGAAAAACTAGGATAAGAATTTACATGCATTTAATAGATTATAATTTGTGAAAAGTTGTTGATAAGGGTCCACATATTTCTTTGATTGTGGTTAATGGTGTTTCCATCCCAAAGCTCGAAGAGGATTGGGATGAAAATGATATTAAACAATCCGAGATTAATGCGAAAGCAATGAATCTCCTTTATTGTGTATTAGATCCTAGTGAATTCAATAGGATTTCTACATGCAAATCTGCTAAGAAAATATGGGACATACTTGAAGTTGCCCATGAGGGTACTAATCAAGTGAAGAACATGAAAGTAAACATGTTAGTGCATACTTATGAGATGTTCCGAATGGAACCAAATGAATCTATCACTGACATGTACACTAGATTCACAAACATTGTTAATGGCATGAGAAGTTTATGTAAAGTCGTGTCTAATGCTGATCTTGTCAACAAAATTTTCAGGTCACTTCTAACTTCATGGGATCCAAAGGTGACCGCTATACAAGAAGCCAAAGATGTTGACAAATTACCCTTGGAGTAGCTAGTTGGATCGTTCATGACTTATGAACTAAATCTGAAACAAAAATCTATGTACTTGGACAAAAAGAAAAAGGGAATAGCCTTCAAGTCTACAATTCAAGAAGAATCCTCAAGTAAAGAATCAGAAGAAGAAGAAGACGATGGGAGTGAGGAAGCCCTTCTAGCAAGGAAGTTCAAAAGATTTATGAAAAGAAGAAAATTCCCTTACAAGAAAAGGTTCCAAACAACTAAAGACAAGGAAAAAAAAAATGAGAAAGAAAAAAAAAGGAGAAGGAATTACTTATATGCTTTGAATGCAAGAAGCCAGGATATTATAAGTTTGATTGTCCTCTCCTAAAGAAATCAAGAAAAAAACTTATAAAGAAAGCTATGATGGCGACCTGGAGTGACAGCGAGGACTCCAGCTTAGATGTAGAACCAACTGAAGTCGCCAATTTATGTTTCATGGCACAACAAGACAAGAAGAGGTAATTTCTGACTCTGAAGTAGATTTTACTTTTAATGAATTGAAAATTGCATTTGATGAATTGATGCATGATTATAAATTGATTTTATCTGAAAATAGAAAATTGAAAAAGCATGCAAATAGTTTTTCACATGAAAATAATTTTCTTTTAAATGAAGTTAGTGAATTAAAAAGTAAACTTGATGTTTTAGAAAAGAAAAACAAAGCTTTAATAATAGAAAATAAAGTTTTAAAAAGACCTAAAGCTATTGTTTCAAATGGTGATCTTTTAAAGAAAAATAAAGATCTAGAGATAGAAAACAAAAATTATAAAGATGAACTTGATAAAATAAAATCCTTTGTTGAAAAGTTCACTTATAGTTCAAAAAAATTAACTCTTTATTTAAATAATCAAAGAGCTATTTTTAACAAAGCAGGATTATGATACAAACCTCAAAAATAGCAAAGGTATTTCAAAAATTTCTTTGTACCTGCATCATCAAGTATTACATGTTTTTCATGCAAAAAATTAAGTCATAAAGCTTTTCAATGCAATTTAAGAAAAATCAATAATTTTGGAAAGATTTGGATTCTAAAAGGAACCAATTTAAGCACTAACCCTAAAGGACCCGAGTTGGCTCGGGTACCTAAAAACAAAATTTGATTTATTTTACAGGTGTGTCTTCCAACCAAGGAAAATAAAAGACTATGATATCTTGATAGTGGTTATTCAAGACACATGATAGGAGATGTGAAGCAATTCACCTCTCTTGAGGCAATAAATGGAGGGAGTGTGACCCTTGGAGATAATGGTAAAGAAAAAATCATTGACACTGGTAAGGTTTACATCACCCCTTCTACTTGTATTAGTAATGTACTTTTAGTTGAAGGTTTAAACCAAAATCTTTTAAGTATTAGTCAATTTTGTAATAAGGATTTTTAAGTTATTTTTGAATCATCTTTTTGCATGATTGCTAGTCCTAATAAAAATGGAGTAAGATTCATTGGAAAAAGGCATGGTAATATATATCTAGTAGATTTAGATAATCTATCTTTGCCAAATGGAGAATGCCTAGTTGTAATGAATTCTACTATAAATGAGACCAGTTGGCTTTGGCATCATAGATTAGGTCATGCTAGCATGTATTTACTTTCAAAACTTTCTAAAAAGGATTTAGTAAGAGATTTGCCAAAACTTAGTTTTAAAAAGGATAAAGTTTATGAAGCATGCCAATTTGGAAGATAAGTAAAAACATCTTTTAAACCTAAAGATTTTGTTACAACTACTAGGCCATTAGAACTACTCCATATGGATCTCTTTGGACCAATTAGAATATCTAGTCTAGGAGGTAAAAGATATGGATTAGTTTTAGTGGATGATTTTTCACGGTTTACATGGATTTTATTTCTTACTCATAAAGATGAATCATTTTCAGTATTCATGAAGTTTTATCAAAAAGTTTCAAATGAAAAAGGTATTTCAATAATTTGTATTTGTAGTAATCATGATTTTGAATTTGAAAATTAGGATTTTGAAAACTTTTGCAATGAAAAAGGGATTGAACATAATTTTTCTATACCTAGGACACCTCAACAGAATGGGGTTGTAGAAAGGAAAGATTGCACTTTAGAAGAAATGGCGCGTACTATACTTTGTAAAAATGATTTACCAAGATATTTTTGGGTTGAAGCAGTTAATACTGCTTGTTATATTTTGAATCATGTTTTGTTTCCCAGGTGGCTACCTAAGACGGGGGTAAACTGGAACTTTTAAAAAATTAAAGCAAGTAATGTGCAAGTAAAAATCCTTTGCAAGTGGTAGGTGCTGTGACAAATTAGTAAATTATGGAAGCTAATTAAAAGCAAGGAAGCACAACAAAAACACACAAAATTTATAGTGGTTTGGAACAACCCAGCTCCTACATCCACTATCCAAGATATCACTTAGGATTTTCACTATATTCACATCCGAATACAGTAGGATTGTTTTGCAGGATCATAATCCAAAATCTCCACACTTTGGTTTTAATAGGATCACCAAAGAAAACCCACACCCTTTGGTTTTAAACAGGCTCACCAAAGAAACCTAACTTGGTTTTACCAGGATCACCAAGAACTCAACACTTGGTTTTTATTAAGGCTCACCAAGAACCTATTTGATTTTTCAACCGGGCTCACCAATAACCCAATAATAATTCAAAAATGAATTGAAGTAAATGCAACAAAAATGACAAACTCAATTTGTTGGATAGTTGCCGGTGCAGCTTGATGGAAGTCCACTTGACTTGCACTTGAATAAGCTTTAATTGCTTTAGTAGATTCTTCAAAAGTTGCTTCAAGCTTCATATCAGAGTTGATGAAGACTTGAAGGCTGACTTGAATGCTCTTGTGCTCTTTCTCTTTTGGTTGGTGGGATATTTAATGAAGCTCTCTTCTCTTTGAAGAAATTTTCAATTAATTGCTTCAAGGAAGTTCAAATCCTTCAAATATAAACTCTTCTATCATTCCAAGGTAGTTCTAGCCGTTGTAAACCATTGGGGAATGATTTGTGACTGTTGGAGCACTTTTTGGTATTCAAAAATAATTTCTGAAACTAGCCGTTGGATACATGAAAACAATGTTCGAGTCAGCTCGGATTCCTTCGAGTTGACTCGGATCCTTCGAGTCGATAGGTCGAGTCACCAAATCTTTAGTATAGTCGGCTCTTTGTCTCAGGGCGCAAAACTTCACTCTGGAAGAGTCAGCTCGATGCGGTTCGGGTCGGCTCGCTTTCTCAGGTCTTCAAAATTAGGTCTGGTAGAGTCAGCTCTTTCTGGTTCGGGTCGACTCGCCTGGATGTTCTCAGAAATCTTCAAAAACTGGACTCTGGAGGAGTCGGCTTGGACAAATTCCAGTCGACTTGGATTCATTGGAGTTGGCTCGATACCTTCGAGTTGACTCAAATTGCTGCGTTCTAGAATCCTTGCTGCGTGCCAGTAGGTGGAGTCGACTCTTCATCATGCTGGGTCGGCTCGAGTATCTTCTTCAGAGTTTTTATGCTTGAACTCAAAGAAAAACTCTTACCAACTTTCTACATTTTCAAGCATACCAACTCAAAATAATTTTTATGGTGCGCACACACAGAGAAGTAACCCATTTTACATGATTTTTCTTAGCTTTTTCATTGGGCTTTTCTTTACAAAAACACATTACAACACAAATCAAGCATAATTTGTGCTACCAAAGAGGGGGGTGAATTGGGACTTTTAAAAAATTAAAGCAAGTAATGTGCAATTAAAAATCTTTTGCAAGTGGTAGGTGCTGTGACAAATTAGTAATTATGGAAGCTAAGTAAAAGCAAGGAAGCACAACACAGACAAACAAAATTTATAATGGCTCGAAGCAACCCAGCTCCTACATCCACTACCCAAAATACCACTTGGAATTTCCACTATATTCACACCCGAATATAGTAGGATTATTTTGCAGGATCATAATCCAAAACCTCTACACTTTGGTTTTAACGGGATCACCAAAGAAAACCTAACACCCTTTGGTTTTAAACAGGCTCACCAAAGAAACCTAACTTGGTTTTACCAGGATCACCAAGAACCCAACACTTGGTTTTTATTAAGGCTCACCAAGAACCTATTTGGTTTTTCAACCGGGCTCACCAATAACCCAACAATAATTCAAAAATGAATTGAAGTAAATGCAACAAAAATGATAAACTCAATTTGTTAGATAGTTGCTGGTGCAGCTTGATGGAAGTCTACTTGACTTGCACTTGAATAAGCTTTAATTGCTTCAGTGGATTCTTCAAAAGTTGCTTCAAGCTTCAAATCAGAGTTGGTGAAGACTTGAAGGCTGACTTGAATGCTCTTGTGCTCTTTTTCTTTTGGTTGGTGGGATATTCAATGAAGCTCTCTTCTCCTTGAAGAACTTTTCAATTAATTGCTTCAAGAAAGTTCAAATCCTTCGAATATAAAGTCTTATATCATTCCAAGGCAGTTCTAGCCATTGTAGACCATTGGAGAATGATTTGTGACTGTTGGAGCACTTTTTAGCATTCAAAAATAATTTCTGGAACTAGCCATTGGATACCTGAAAACGATGTTCGAGTCAGCTAGGATTCCTTCGAGTCGGCTCGGATCCTTCAAGTCGATAGGTCGAGTCACCAAATCTTCAATGTAGTCGGTTGTTTGTCTCAGGGCATAAAACTTCACTCTGGAAGAGTCAGCTCGATGCAGTTCGGGTCGGCTCGCTTTCTCAAGTCTTCAAAATTAGGTCTGGTAGAGTCGGCTCTTTCCGGTTTGGGTCGACTCTCCTGGCTGTTCTCAGAAATCTTTAGAAACTGGACTCTGGAGAAGTTGGCTCGGACAAATTCCAGTTGACTCGGATTCATTGGAGTCGGCTTGGTTACCTTCGAGTCAGCTCGGATTGCTACGTTCCAGAATCCTTGCTGCGTGCCAGTAGGTGGAGTCAGCTCTTCATCATGCTGGGTTGGCTCGAGTATCTTCTTCAGAATTTTTATGCTTGAACTCAAAGAAAAACTCTCACTAACTTTCTACATTTTCAAGCATACCAACTCAAAATAATTTTATGGCACACACACACAAAGAAGTAACCCTTTTTACATGATTTTTCTTAGCTTTTTTATTGGGTTCTTCTTTATAAAAATACATTATAACACAACTCAAGCAAGAAACAATAGTGTAGGAGTTGAAGTTTGAACAAATTAAGCCATCCTACAAAAACTTGTGAAACACTTGAAGAGTTGTTAGAAATAAATGTACATGCTCCAATGTTTGGTTATCATCAAAATCACTTACGGGATCAACATGTTTTAATTCATCCTATTTTAAAGAAAACTTTTTATGAACTTTGGAATCAAAGAAAACCAACTTTAAAATATTTTTGAGTTTTTGGTTGTAAATGTTTCATTTTGAATAATAGTAAAGACAACTTGAAAAAATTTGATGCCAAGTCTGATGAAGGTATTTTCTTAGGATACTCTACATCAAGTAGGGCATATAGAGTTTTTAATAAGAGAACCTTAGTAGTAGAGGAGTCTATACATGTAGTCTTTGAAGAGTCTGCTAACAAATCCTATAAAAAAGAGTATACTTCTGATGCATGTGCAGGTGCTGAAAAGTTAAAGAACGGATATTGGAAGATCAACCTTCTCAACAAGGAGAAGAAGATCAAGACAAAAATGAAAGAGAAGAAACCATACAATCCACAACAAAGCATCAAGATCTATCCAAGGAGTGGAGGTATGCTCATGGACATCCTAAGGAGTTAATCCTAGGTGATCGATCAAAAGCGATAAGAACAAGATCTTCAATTAGAAATGAATGTGATTATATTATTTTTGTTTCTCAAATTGAACCAAATATTTTGAAGATGCTGAAAAAGATCCTAATTGGATTAATGCAATGTAAGAAGAATTAAATCAGTTTGAAAGAAACAATGTTTGGACTCTAATAGAAAGACCATATAATGTTTCAATTATTAGCACAAAATGGGTATTTAGAAATAAATTGGATAAAAATGGTATTGTTACTAGAAACAAGGCTAGATTGGTTGCTAAAGATTATAATCAAGAGGGAGGCATTGATTTTGAAGAAACCTTTGCACCTGTTGCTAGACTTGAAGCCATTAGATTACTTTTAGCATTTGCATGTTTTGTGAACATCAAACTTTTTAAAATCGATGTTAAGAGTGCTTTTCTGAATGGTTATATAGTAGAAGAAGTATTTGTTGAACAACCACCTAGTTTTGAAAATCATGCACATCCTGATCATATTTTCAAACTACACAAAGCACTTTATGGTTTAAAGCAAGCACCCCGAGCATGGTATGAAAGACTTAGCAAGTTTTTGATTGAAAATAAATTCTCTAGAGTCCATGTTGACACAACTTTATTTCTAAAAAGAAAAATGATGATTTGTTAGTAGTACAAATTTATGTTGATGATATTATATTCGGTGCTACTAAAATCCTTTGTCAAGAGTTTGCCAAGCTTATGCAGGGAGAGTTCGAAATGAGCATGATGCGAGAACTCAATTTCTTTCTTGGACTCCAAATCAAGCAAACTAAGGAGGGAATCTTCATCAACCAAGCTAAGTATAAAAGAGAAATCTTAAAGAAGTTTGGCATGAAGACTACTAAGTCAATAGGTACACCTATGAACCCCTTTTGTAAACTTAATAAAGATGAACATGGTAAATCTATTGATCAAAAATTATATAGAGGAATGATTGGCTCTTTATTATATTTGACTGCTAGTAGACCAGATATAATGTTTAGTGTCTATATGTATGCTAGATATCAGTCTGATCCTAAAGAGTCTCATCTGTTGGCTGTTAAGCACATATTTAGGTACTTATCTGGTACAATTGATATTAGTTTGTGGTATTCTAGAAATTGATCAATTGATTTAATTGGATTTTTTGATGCTGATTTTGCTAGGTATAAACTTGATAGAAAAAGTACTAGTGGAACTTGCCAATTTCTTGGAGTTAACTTAATCTTATGGTTTTGCAAGAAACAAACTTCAGTTGCACTATCCACAGCTGAGGCTGAGTATATTACAGCAAGAAGTTGTTGTGCTCAAATTGGTGGGGGCACCAGGATCTGACACAGATTGTTGGACCCTATTTGGTTTACTGATTAGGATTTTCTTGAACCCTTAATAATGTGTCAGATTTTGTAATCAAGTCTTGTAATAAAGTTAGTCCAGTTGAGAGTTTTGTAATCAAGTTAGCTCAGTTGAGTTGAATTGAGTCCTGTAATAAGTTAGGTTATCTCAACCAGTCCAATTGAGTCCTGTAAATTGAGTCCAGTATTAATCTAGTTATACAAGAGGAGGAGCATCAGTCAAAGCCTTCACCAGGCACCAGGCCCCTAGACCAAAGCAAGTCCAAGCCCATGAAGCTCCATATATGAAGATTCTAAGAACCAAGATGCCCATGGAATATTTTAGACCCCAGCCTAGGGTTTCTAGGCCATCAGGAGGCCCATGAGCCCAAGCCCTTTGAAGATTGCCCAAGCCCAAGTGGAGGCCGCCCCTTGCTGCCCTAAAGTCCAAGCCCAAGCCATCTTGCCGTTCAAGCCCAAGCCATCCTTGACCAAGTCAAAGGAGGAGAAGAAATCCAATTCAAACATGGAGATCAAGTTTAATTCTCATTCAAATTGTATTCTCCTAGTTTTAAGCAAACTTGTTATCCCTCTCCCACTCTACTTTGTAATTCAATTCTAACAAGGAGAGGACTTGGGGAACATCTATAAATACCCCACCTCTCCCCCTCTTTTAAGGATCTTTTATTCATGAATGAAACCCTGCTGAAATTTTAAGCTTGCTAGCTTGTTCTTGTGTTCTTATGTTGAGGTGTATGAGTTTTGTTTGTGAGCCCTAATTCATCCAAGCCCTAGCCATCCCAAAGCATTCTCTTCCAAAATAGAACATGCCAAGGAGAAGAAGCCCTAAGCCATCCATCAGCAAGAGGCCTTCTTCCCCCTCTAGCCGCTAGCAGCAGAAACCCTAATTCCATCTTCTCCAAACCATAGTTCTTTTCTTTTGCTTTCTTATTTGTTCTCTTGCTGACCTCTGATGCTTGCAGGATCCCTGAGGTGTTCACCTCCAAGGAGGAGGCCTTCTTTGCCTCTTGGACTGATCCCAGATAGTAGCCAGATCCGAGGAACTACAAGCTTATCTTTCAGGCGACGATCTAGAGTGCTGTATGACCCCATCATCGACAGGATCTTCGAATCGGTGCTTAGTACAATTCTTTTCCCTCCTGATTTCTGATTTGTTGAAGGTATGCTATCCTAATCAGGGGTTTCTCAATTCTTAAGGTCCTGCTTTTATTATTTTGGCATGAGTTCATATGCATGTAGGTTTGATCTTTTCATTACTAGTTTGCCTGCTAATCTTTACTTGATTTTGGGACTCTAGCCTACAAATTAAAATTCTAAAAAAATATAAAAAAAATAGTTTCTATTTTCCTGAAATAATTGTAGTCTTAGGATCATCCTACATCATTTTGATATTAGAGTTAGTTTAGGATAGTTGCATCTTCATCAAAAATACCAAAAAAACTTCATCTATGATTTTTTGCATCCTATCTTCTGCATTAGGGGTCTAGGTTTTGGTCAATTTCATCCATCTAGCCATTTCATTTTGCTTTGAAATTTATATGACGTGTTCTATATTTTGTCCTAATAATTTTCATAATTTTTAATTATTTTTACAGAAACTAAAAGGTCATAAAAACTTGGCATCTTAGAAACTCTAACTGAAATCCTAAGTTTTCTACACATAGTCTGAAAACCCTAGGAGTTGAATCATCATCCGATTTTTTCTCTGCATCAAATTTGGTAGGGATCATCATCACCATCCATCCTCTATTATGCAATTTCTCAAATATTTTTGGCATCGAAAACCTTGTCAAATTCTGTATCAAATTGAACCCTAATTTTCTGATTCTATGATTTCTGCATACTTGACTGAACCTAACCTAATCAACTGCCAAACCCCTCAAATCCCAAGCCAAATTTTGTCTACTAACTTAATCAACTTAAATATAACTTTCCATCTCATAAAAAGACAAAAAAAAATATTTTTTGATTGTTATTAGATTGCATCAGGACCATCGAATATTCATTATCTTCTCAAACTAATCTTAAGGGCATTTCTTTATCTCAGATCATGATAGGAGGTCATTACCTATCCTGGGCCCAAAACAACCACTATCATCTGAACCCAAGTCTTAATTAAAATTAATTAGACTTAATCTGCTCTAGAGAGCTAGGTGATACCAACAGCTGGGGCCCGAATTGTGTGGATAAACTAGTGCACTCAATTCTCCAACTATTACTGGAAACTGGTATCTAAGGCTGGGGGTCCAGAGTCAAATGACCTAAGCGATGTTGTGGTTCCTTAATTGGGTCCCTGTGAAAGCAGAGGGGCCTCCCACACTCTCACCCACTACCTGGCCAGTGGAAGGATTAGTTGTTGAGTTGTGTGTAAGTTGAGTCGACCCACTCAATTTTGGCTCTAGGTCTAGCAAACCCTAGAACATACTGATCCTTGCATGCTTGACTGCACCATACCATTTTGAGTGGTTGATTGTATGACCACCAGGTTAGGAGATTAGTACAACCAATCTAATCCCAAACCTAGTTCAACCATAGAACCCAATCTTGAAACTCTTCTAAAAGCCATGAATGAACAAATGGTTGCCCAATTAACCACCTAGATTAACCAATCAAATACCCAAACCCAAGATCAGTTTGCCTAGATGAACTTCAAGTTTGACCAATCCAATATCCAAATAAATCAAAGACTTGACCAATTGACCCAAACAAATAACCAAGCAACCAATAGGATCGACCAATTAACCCATAGGCTGGATCAGGTAGAGAACTGATTAGGTACCATAGAAAGAATCCAAGAGTCCAATACTAAACCTGATCCTAAGTCACCCTGTTCCACCTCTCATAACCCTAGGGGAGCCCAACATCAAGACCAGTTTTTGGAACCTAACCCTAGGAGAACCCAATCCCAGGACCAGTTTGTGGAACCCAATCCTAGGAGGATCCCACGCCAGGAACCATATCAGGAACCCAACCCTAGGAGAGTCCAAAACCCTGACCCTATCCAGGAACCCAACCGTAGAAGGCCCCACCATGAAGTTTGTGATCAAGATGAGAGGGCCTTAAGAAACATTAGGGTAGAGGCACCCACCTTTGATGGTAGTCTTGAACCAAAGGTCTATGTAGATTGGGTAGGAGACACGGATTATTATTTTGAGTGGCATGACATGAGTGAAGAGATGAAGTACAAATTTGCAAAGATAAGGTTGATTCATCAAGCTAGGCTACATTGGGCTAACCTTGAGCGTACTAGGAGATAACAAGATCTACCTCCCATTACCACCTGGCAAGAGATGAAATTGAAACTTAAGAAGAAGTACCTTGCTAAATCCTACAATTAGAAGTTCCTAGACCAATGGAATAGGATCCATCAAGGGAATAGGTCAGTAGCATATTACATCTCCCAGTTTGATGACTTTGCCGTTAGGTGTAATGAGTCAGAATCTCTAGCTCAGACCTTGTCTAGGTTCAGAACAAGATTATATGAGGAATCTAGAGAGAGCTGTATATGAGGGAGGTCACCAATTTGGATCAAGCATACCAGATAGCTAGACATTATGAACAATTCCAGAGGGGACCTACATATCAGCGGTCTGAACCAATTAGGAACAATGCCCCATTCTCAAAATCAAACCCAAACCAGGTATACCAAGGTCGACCCAATCCCAACCCAATTCGATTCAACCCCAACCTAGTTAGGTCAAATCCTAACCTCGTTCGACCCAACCCTAACCCAATTCGATCCAATCCCACAATTCAACCCGTCCCAACCCTAATCCACTTCGACCCAACTTGAGTCTGAGTCAATCTAGTTCAAGCAATTCTGCACTAGTTAGAGTTGATAAGGGTAAGGCACCAGCATTCCAGAAAGCCCCAAGCCCCAGCCCTAATGCCTGCTTTAGGTGCAACAAGGTAGGTCACTATGATAGCTAGTGTCCCACCAGATCGTTACACATAAGAGAGCTTGAGGAGGAAGAACCTAAACCCAATAATGATGAGGAAGAAGAAGAGGTTTATGAAGCTGAGGCAGACTTAATAGAGGAGTATGAAGGAGATGAGGAGGAATTTGATCAGTCTGACTTAGTTAGGGTAGTTAAATGCATCCCATCCCAAACCAAGACACAGGAAGATTGGTGTAGGACTTGCATCCTACAGACTTTAATGAAAATTGGGGATAAGGTATGCAAGATTATAATAGATAGTGGGAGTTGTGTTAATGCCATCTCTGTCGATATAGCTAAATCAGTAGGATTGACCCTAGTTTCCTATCCTTGCCCCTATAGAGTCTCATGGATAGATTCCATATCAATTCCAATCAAGTCTAGGTGCCAAATCTTGACCAAACTGCAATCATATGAGGAGAAGATTTGGTGTGATGTCCTTCCCATAAGAGTTAGTAGTATCATCTTAGGTCGACCATGGCTTTACGATCATGATGCATCCTTATTTGGTCGAACCAACATCTATACCTTTAGTCACCATGGGAAGAAGTTTGTAATTCATCCAACTCAACCTAGAGATCCAGTTAGGAGAGATTTTAGTAGCCTTAAGGAAAAGAAACCAGGAGTTAATCTAATTAAGGCTAATCCTGAGTCCATTGAAGGATTAAAAGAAGACATTGATGAGTTGAGTCCAATAGAGGAACCTGAAGAAGATGAATTAGAGAGTGAACCTATCGAGGAATTAAAGAAAAATGATCCTGAACCCACTATAATATTTGAAGGACAAGTGGCTGAGCTAGGATCAAACATTATAGATGAAAGTGAGGGTTCACAAGGGTTGTTCATAAAGGAAATCCAAGAACAAGTCCCTAAGGAACAACCACAGGAAGTAGATATAGGTAGTGAAATAATATCTGGTTTTGAGTCCAAACAGTCCACAGACCTACTTCATCTATCCACACCTGTATTGACCTCTGCACAACATTTGCATCAGAACATTAGTCAAAAAACAAAAATAATTAATAAACTTTATAAAAACTTGGCTAATTCTCAAAAACAATCTAAAGAATTTTCTGCAGGGAATTATGTGATGACCAGGCTTAGGCTTGAACGGTTCCCTCCAGGGACCGTAAAAAACTTACATGCTCGCATAGCTGGACCGTTCAAAATAATGAAGAGAATTGGATCCAATGCCTATGTGCTCGAGTTGCCACCCAAATTAGGTATTAGTTCCACCTTCAATACTTCAGACCTTATGGAGTACCGGGAGCCAGCAGCGATACCTAGCGAGCACTTTGAGCCTATCCCTTCCCTTGTGAGTTAACCCAACCTAGAGTATCCACTTACAAACTAGCCTATTAGTGAGGAAAAAATTGAGCGCATCCTGGACGATCAAGCCATCAGTACCCGTAACAAAGGCTATCAATGATACTTGGTCTGATAGCAAGGTCGACCGGAATCGGAGGACTCGTGGATCATCCAAGAGGATCTGCAGCGCCTTAACCCAGACCTTCTTGAGCAAATATGAGAGCCACATTGACCCTTACTCGACGGGGTCGAGTTCCTCCCGCCCCAGGAGAATTGGTGGGGGCACCAGGATCCGACACATATTACTAGGCCCTATATGGTTTACTGATTAGGGTTTTCTTGAACCCTTAATAATGTGTCAAATTTTGTAATCAAGTCTTGTAATAAAGTTAGTCCAGTTGAGAGTTTTGTAATCAAGTTAGCTCAGTTGAGTTGAATTGAGTCCTGTAATAAGTTAGGTTATCTCAACCAGTCCAATTGAGTCTTGTAAATTTAGTCCAGTATTAGTCCAGTTATACAAGAGGAGGAGCATCAGTCAAAGCCTTCACCAGGCACCAGGCCCCTAGACCAAAGCAAGTCCAAGCCCATGAAGCTCCATATATGAAGATTCCAACAACCAAGATGCCCAGGGAATATTCTAAACCCCAGCCCAAGATTTCCAGGCCACCAGGAGGCCCATGCCCAAGCCCAAGCCCAAGTGGAGGCTGCCCCTTTCTACCCTAAAGTCCAAGCCCAAGCCATCTTGGCATCCAAGCCCAAAGAAAGGTCTTGATCGAGTCAAAGGAGGAGAAGAATTCCAATTCAAACAAGGAGATCAAGTTTAATTCCCATTCAAATATATTCTCCTAGTTTTAAGCAAACTTGTAATCCCTCTCCCACTCTACTTTGTAGTTCTATTCTAACAAGGAGAGGACTTGGAAAACATCTATAAATACCCCACCCCTCTCCCTCTTGTAAGGATCTTTTATTCATGAATGAAACTCTGCTGAAATTTTAAGCTTGCTAGCTTGTTTTTGTGTTCTTTGCCCTAATTCATTGGATCGATCCTAGATAGTAGCTAAATCCAAGGTAACTCACAGGCTTATCTTTCAGGCGATGATCTAGAGTGCTGTGTGACCCCGTCATCGACAGGATCTTCGAATCGGTGCTTGGTACAATCCTTCCCCCTCTTGATTTCTAATTTATTGAAGGTATGGTATCCTAACCGGGGGTTTCTCAATTCCCAAGGTCCAACTTTTATTATTTTGGCATGAGTTCATATACGGATAGGTTTGATCTTTTCATTACTAGTTTGTTTGCTAATCTTTATTTGATTTCGGGACTTTAGCTTATAAATTAAAATTCTAAAAAATATTAAAAAATTAGTTTCTATTTTCTTGCAATCATGGTAGTCTTAGGATCATCCCGTATCACAAATCTTATGGATTAAGCAATAACTTGAAGATTTTGGAATCAAATTAACTAAGACACCCATAAAATATGATAATACTAGTGCAATATGCTTAACTAAAAATCTTGTTCAGCATTCACGAAGTAAACATATTGAAATTAGGCATCATTGTATTAGAAATCATATTGAAAGCAATGATATTATACTTGAATTTGTTAGTACTAAATATAATTAGCTGATATATTGACTAAATCTCTCCAAGAAGATCGGTTCAGTGTGACTAGAATAGAACTTGGGATCATCAACCCTTTTGATTGAGAATTTCCATTTCTTCATATTCTTTAACCCTTGAATGATCAAATTTGCTATTAATTATGTTTAATCTCCTTGAATTCCTTTGAAACTCTATTCATTTTGATCAAAGCTTCATTTCCTATTTTTTTGGTTTTAAGTCGAAGTGTCAACACTTGACTCTGTGTCATGAGTGGACACTTGAACGGTGACAGACCGAGATAAAAACAGGAAAACAAAGTATTTTCTTCGTCTTTTTCCTTCCAAATCGAGCCGACTCACCCCCTATTTCATTCCAACAACATCTTCCCTCCAAATCTCAACTCCAAACCTCTCAAATCTTTGTTTGGGACAGATTTTCCTTCAGGTTCTATTGTTTTCTCCCTTCCTCTTCGATTTTGCACCGTAGAAACCCTAGGTTTCTTTCCCTCTTGTATTTTAATCTTGTATCCTTGGAATGGGGCCTAGGAAGCAAGTTGTCCGGCATCCAAGACCATTCAATCAAGAAGAAGAAAGGAGAACAAAGGCACGACATGAGGATAGAGCAGCTATGGAGCCTGAGATTCTGGCCATACCTCTCTTTTCTGTAGCGAATCGCATGGGATCGAAGACCATTATCGGAGGATATCATGTAGACTTCGATTTCATTTATCAGCAGTAGTTTAGGATGGGTCAGTGGCTTAGGGATGTAGGTTTGGTATCATTTTGCTCCTTGATAGAAAGATTTTACCCGGGTTTGATTCAAGAGTTCTATGGTTCACTCGCCCGAGGTAGTGATGGATGGGTTGCTCAGGTGCGAGGCAGAAATGTCCTAGTGACAGTAAAGATTCTGAGCAGAGTATGGGACATACCCATGAGAGGATCTATAGTGGATAGTTTAGTGGATAGATTCAGTAGTCTCCGTTGCATTTTCGAGATAGATAATTTACCTGAGGGAGCCACTGTTGTAGCTTTGAGATTATCTGTTGAGATGAGGTTGCTGCATCACATAGTAGCCCAGATTCTTCTATCGAAGACTGGCCATTTTAACTTCATCACAGAGCGGGAGCTATTAGTGATGGTTTCTCTGGTACAGCATACTCTTGTATGCCTACCGATACTCATGGTACATCAACTGATGGAGGCATCTATCAGCCAGAGATTGTGTCTGCCCTATGGGATGGGCTTGACTTTACTGTTTAGAGCTTATGGAGTAGTAATGGATGATGAGCCCTACTGATAGCTACCGCACACTGATGTCTATGACATCAGATCTCTTCATCGGATGGGGTACCAGCTTGCAGAGGCCAGTGGAGATGGCGTGTATCTGGTCAGGCCACTGACAAAGATGAGGATATAGTGGAGGAGCGCATCTTTTCTAATGAGGCAGGGCCCTCAGAGCCACCCACTAATTTGCCTGAGGTACAGCCCAAGCCTTCAACGTTGCCAGAGCCAGCTCCTCAGCCTGAGCCAGCATGATCAGATATCCCTAGAGTTTCAGAGAGTCTAGAGGATAGGGTCACTCGCATTGAGATTGAGGTGATGATCATTCATCAGCGAGTCGACAGGTTTCACATGGAGATGAGAGAAAGCCATCGAGGGCTGAGAGATAGGATCTCTACCATTCTATCTACTTTGGGTAGACCCTCTTCTGGTAGAGCCCCTGATACTTTGGCTCCAACACCATCTGCTCCTAGACCAGATTTGGATGAGACTAACTCTGATGACTTTGACATGGCAAATCTGATGATAGAGCCAATATCGGAGACTATAGCTGACCTTCCTAGGAGTTCCATTCATGATCCATCTAGTTCATTTTTCTAGACTCCTATTTTACCCACTCCTCTCTCCAGACCTGCTGATCACACTTCCATTCCAGCACCTACTCCTGTCATATCTTCAGATTTTGATACACCTATTATTCATTCTCCCCCATTGCATACATCTTTTCTTATTAGGGAACTAGGATTTTATATTCCTGGTTTCCATCATCTTGATTCAGGTCCTATCTTTGATCATACACCGATTCATACTGCCATTCCTATTAGTTCTGTTCCTGATGCTGACATGGCTTCTACCTCTTTTGCACCAGCTAGAGGCAGGGCTTATGTTAGACGTAGAGGATGAGGCCATCGTGTTCCATTAAGACCAACCAGGACCCATCTTCGTGATCTTCGATCTATGTGGCCTCGATCCCGAGCTTTTATTGATACAGGTCGATCGAGTTTGGATCCTTGGATGACGAGGACCGTGCTTAGGATAGTGTCTATGATTAGCTAGTTTATATTTCTGTACTACCTGTATACTGTTATGTTTACTTACTTTTATGTATCAAACTTGTATCAATGTATGAAACATTATGAATGATTGAAATGTTCTACTTCATACCTATGTCTTTGGATGATATCTCCTCTGAATGAATGAATTGCATTACTTAATTTCAGTGTTTTAATTTCTCTATTCCTTTTTAATGTTGATAAAAAGGAGGAGAGGTAAGTATAAAAGATAAAGGGAAGAGATAAGATGAAAGGTAGGTACGTATAAAAGATGAAAGTGAGATAAGAGAGATGAGAGGTATATATATTTCTTGTGCAATGAAGATAAGATGAAAAATCATTTTGTGTTTGAGAAAAATATTTTGAGCACTGAGTGAGGGGGAGTAATCCTTCCTTTGGATTGCAAAATCTATTTTGCTAAAGTTTCTTGCAAAATCCTTAATTTCAGATATTTAATTTAAGCTTTTTGCCTTTGAAAGATCTTTGAAAATCAATTTTTTAAATCACCTCTTGAGGAAAAATATTTATACTCTTCAATCTATTGTTCAATTTTTTTTTAAATTACTTTCATCTTGTTACATTACTGAATTTATTATTCTTAAGCATGTTCTCTTTAGAGTATCATGATACATGAATTTTCTTTTTAGTTCCGATACTCTTAGTTCAAATTCAACTCAAATGAGCTTTTAAAATTCATCTCTTATCTTTCTTTATTTGAATACATACTGCAATAAGCCTTATGCATATTGAAAATTTTTTTTAAGAGCTTATCATGTGAATTATACTTAAAGGTTTGGTCATCATAAAAAAGGGGAAGATTGTTGACTCTGTTATTGATTTTAATGATAAAAAGATACTTAAGTATAAGTTGAGTACTAACTATTTCTTTAAAGTATATTTTTATAGAAAAATATACTCATCAATTCAACAAGATTTGATTGTTTATTAAAATGAAGAAGTCTCTTCCATGAATGAAAGATCAGTTTTAAATGTATTTAAGTACTTGAAGATTTCTTGAAAGGACTTGGTTATTTCAGCACAAATTGGTTTTAGCAAAATTCAATGGTTTTTGAAGAAATCTCAGCAAGTGCCAACTCAAAGTATCGACTCACAACTCAAGTGTCAACTCATGATAATGAAAGTGTCGACCCAAGCCGGTATGCAAAAAGAGTGTCAGATGACATAGCTGAAGTGTCGACTCATGCTAGTCAAGTATCGACTCAAGGTGTCAACTCAAGGACCGGCTCAAGGTCTGAGAAAATTTTGATACAGAACTAAGGCTACAAATGGGTCAAACTGACCCGTAACCCGATCCGACCCGACCCATTTAGACCCGATCCAATCCATTTTTATGGACCCGTGGATCTGGGTTGGGTCCTAAAATTAGATCCGTTCAATTTTTTAGGTCAGATCTGGGTTTACTGAATTTAGACCCGACCCGACCGATTCGAACATACTAATACTGTTAGAATTATATCTATTTGGACCTTTAAATTATAATTGAAAAATTGTATGGAACTAGTTATAATTATTTTTATATCTAAATTTATTATAAAAATAATATTATTTGTTATCTATTTTATAGTTAATAATAGTTAGCTATGTAATAATTAAAATATAGTTGTCTATATTTTATTTGGATCATATTTAGATCCAAACTTTGTAGATTAGAACCGGATTATTTATGGACCTGATCCAACCCGAATGACCCGTTGGGTTGAAAATTCTGATAGTGGACCCAACCTGACCCGACCCTATTTTTTAATGGATTGGGTCTGGGTCTACTATTAGGACCTGATCAAAGAACCAGGTCAGATCAGGATCACTCATGACCCGATCCGACCCGATCTATTCGCATCCCTATACAGAACTTACTGAAATTGAAGACTTGCCTGAAGTGTCGACTCATGGATGTCAAGTGTCGACTCATCAAAAGAAGTGTCGACTCACTGAGAATTCTAGAGAGCTTCAATGAAGATATTTGAACTTGGTGTCGACTCATGGAACATAAGTGTCGACCCTAAGTGTTGACTCATAGCTTGAAGTATCGACACTTGGAGTTCTGGGAACAGTAACGGCTAGTTATTCAAATATAGAACTCGGCCCTCTTGGCTCCCATGGCTAGTTTTTTGTATCTAACGGCCATAAACCGATTATAAGGCCTTGGGAATATATTTAAGCGATTCAAATCATATCTAAATATAAGAAGATCAATAATAGAAAAAGAAAAGCAAGTGCATCCACTCCCATTTATTGAGAGCAACCACCTTCAAGCAAAGAGAAGTCTCAAAGCATTGAAAGCCTTCAAGAGCATTCAAGTCCAACATTCTTGAGTATTGATTGAGGCTTCATCAAGTTGAAGACATCAATTTCTCAAAGCTTCAAAGAGATATCCGCTTTTATTAAGAAAGCTTTTCTTGTTGCTTTACTTTAACTCTATCTTTGTTGTAAAGGTTTTTGGTTAGCCTATTGGAAAACTAAAGAGGTTATTGGTTAGCCTTGAAAATAAAGGAGGTTGTTGGTGATCCTTAAAACCAATTAGGTTCTTGGTTAGCCCGCAAAACCAAGGGAGGTTTTGACTTGTGAGCCTTGTAAAAACAAGTTGGGTTTTGATTAGTGAGCCCGGAAAACTAATCGGCTGTAATTGATGGAGATTATAATGAATTCCCAAGTGAATCTTGGGAAGTGGATGTAGGTGTATTGGAAAGCACCGAACCACTATACTTGGATTATGTTTGTGATTGCTTGTCTCTCTCTCTCTCTCTTTCTCTTGCTCTTATATTTATTGCTTTCAAATTTCTGCTGCATACTCTTTAAAAGTATATTACTATTGCATCTCATTGCACTTAAGTTGTTTATTAAATTAGTGCACACTTGTAATTATTATTTTAAAAACCCAATTCAACCTCCCTCTTGGGTTGCTTGCTGGGCAACAAAGGTTTTATGATGCAGTCAAGCACACAAGGGTACTATGTACTACAGTTTGCTAGACCTAGAGCCAAAGTGGAATGGGTTGACTAAACTTACACTCAACTCAGCAACTAATCCTTCCACTAGCTAGGTAAGAGGTTGGGTGGTGGGAGGCTCCCCCTGCCTGTGATAGGGTCCTAATTAAAAACCACTTGTCCACTTAGGATGTTTGCCTCTAGACCTCTAGCCTTAGTACCAGTTTTCAATAATAGTTGGGGAATTGAATGCACTAGTTTACCCACACAACTCAGACCGACCTGTTGGTGTCCCTAGCTCACTAGAGCAAATTAGGTTGCTAGTAGATTTTAATTAAGATTGGGTACGTATGCAAGGTGGTGGTTTTGGGCCCAGGATAGGTAATGACCTCCTGCCTTGATTTGAGATAGTGAAAGTACCCTTAAGATTAGTTTAATGATATGATGCACATTCGATGAACCCTAATGCAATCTAATAACAAACAGAAAATAAAAAAATATTTTTTTTTCTTTTTATGAGGTGGCAAATTAAATTTAAGTTGGTTAAGTTATCAAACAAAACTTGGCTTGGGTTGGGAGGGGTTTGGTAGTTGATTAGGTTAGGTTAAGTCAAGTATGCAGAAATCACAAAAACTGAAATTAGGGTTTGCTTTGATGCAGAAGTTAGCATGGATTTCAATGCATAAAAACTCTAAAAAATTTACAAAACATATAATGATGTGAGAGGATTCTTCCTAGCAAATCTCATCCAAAACAAAAATGAGATGATGATGCAAAACCTTGGGTATCAAACTGGGTGCAGAAAAGATAGATTTCCGGTTAGGGTTTCTAGGATGCCAATTTTTTTTGTAATTTTTGATTATGTAAAATCTGACAAAAATATCAGTAAAATAGAGGACTCAATAGAGATGACTTGATGTAAATTTTAGAGAAAAAAAATACCTAAGTTGATGAAATAGATCTAAACTCGGACCCCCAATGCAGAGACAGGATGCCGATTTTTGTTAGGATTTTATTTTTACTATTTTTTTGTTTTTTTAGATCTGAAAAATTCCAAAAAATTAACAGGATAAAGGAGGACAAATCATAATATTTTCACTAACTTTGTTTGTTCTTTGTTGGTATTCATACACGAAATCTCCTTGATAGAAGAGAGCGTCAAGGGGTTTGCTGACTTGAGCAAAGATCTCTACGATCAACTAAGTCGGAAAGGGCGGAGAAAGAAGTGGCTGAATAACTTAAGGTGGCCATGGAGTGGAACCTGAATGATACTGTTGTTGCTACCCTTTCACTGGAGAAAGGGTTGAAAATGACCCAAGAAAAAATGGCCGAGCTAGAGGCCAAGCTCAAAAAGAAGAAGAAATGCTATGCTCGATGGAAATGATAATTAAATAAGGCCTTCAAAAATCCGACGAAGCCCTATCACATAAGGTCGATATGGAGAAAAGGACCAAATTAACAGAACAAAGGGTAGAGTCAGCTGAGCAGAAGGCAGAACAGGCTAAACAACAGTCTCTTTGAGCCATAGAAGAGTATAAGAAGTCTATCACTTTCGAAGACGAGATGAATAAAGCTGGAGTAGAAAGCTACAACATAGGCTTCAAAGATTGCTTGGAGAAGGTATAGAAATTATATTCCAACTTCGATGTCTCCAAGATAACTCTGGATGAGGCCAATGAAGAGGACAAGGCAAATGAACAGGCTGAGGATATGATGAGGGACGAGGTTCTAATCTGATGCATGATGACATGAAAGAGAGGAACATAAAGAAAAATCAGATTAAGGAAGCAATGATTGCTGATGTTATTTAGATTTAGTTCCTGAAAATAGCTAAGACTAGGTTAGGATTTCATTCAACATTTAGAATTCCTACCCACATGCTAGATTTATCAATGAAATAAAGCAAGTAAAGGATCCTAAGTCTAAGAAGGCCTATTAGGAGCATGTTCACCTTCAAGAAATCAGACAAAAAGAGATGAGAATTAGGTTTAACATATCAGGTAATGATTTCTAGTTGCTGTGGAAGAGATCGCTCCACTCAGATCGGTGCTTGGATGATCCGGTCACTTTCTCGTGAATCCACCAGCTTTTTATCAGCTTTGTTTGAGGGCAAAGAAGAATTCATCCGAGGAACGTACCACTGGAGGGATCCTGCAAACATCAAAGGTTAGAGGTAAGCAAGAAGGAAAAAATAAGAAATTGAAGATTGGGTTGAAGGATGATTGGAAGATGGAGTTGTAGGGGTTGGCGCCTTAGAGGAAGCTTTGGGCATCTGGATCTTGGAGAGGGCTGATGGTGGGTGTCTTAGGGCTCTTGCTTGGATGGACAATGGCTAGGATTTAGTAAGAAGAAAAAAGAACAAGTCTCACACACACTTTCAAAGAACACAAATTGTCACAAGAAAAATTCACCAGAGTTTATTTCATGAATAAGAGATTATTTTACAAGAGGAAGAGGGGGTGGGTATTTATAGGCTCACCCATGTCCTCTCCTTATTAGAATTGGAGTACAAAATTTGATTGGAAAAGGATTACATAGTTTGATTAGGAAGAGGATTACAAAATTTGAATAAAACTACACTTCCTAATTGACTTGGAAAAGAATATTTTCCTTTGACCTGGTCTTCTCCTAATTGACTTGGAAAAGAATATTCTCTTTTGACCTAGTCTTCTCTTAATTGACTTGAAAAAGAATATTCTCTTTTGACCTGGTCTTCTCTAGGGCCGCCTGGGCTTGTGGGCTCACTCTGGGGTGCCAACTCCTAATGGGCTTCTGGGCTAGGGAGCCTGGGAGAAGGAATATTCCATGAGGCACTTGGTATCTTCCAATATGTAGGCTCCATGGGCTTGGGCGGCATGAGAGGCTCAGGATAGCTTGAGCAGGGCATAGGTGCAAGGTCTCCAGCTCCTGGGGAGGCCTGATAAACTCCTGATCTGAGAATTATTCTCTCTTATATTTAAAAATTACAGGACTCAAGTAAACTCACTAAACTTGGACAAGTGGACTCATTCAACTTACAAATGGACTCAAGTAACAGGACTTAAGGGACTTATGAGGTTGAGACAAGGGATTTACTATACTAAATTGGACTTCTTGCCTCAACTTATTACAGGACTCAATTGAGAGACTTTATTATAGGACTTAGCAAAATTGACCAATACATGACTTAGAGAACAAATTGGAGCTTGAAGTCTATGTCTGATCTGATGTCCCCATCAGGATACACCCGTCCAAGATGTAGTCACTCATGCTCTAACTTCTGATCAGGCCGAAGAAGATTAACGTGCCTTTTTCTTTTTTTTTCATGTAAAAAACTAGACTTCTTTTTGAAGTATGCAGTAACTCTTTTCATATGAATGAAATCATCTTTTTCTTTCATAATTGTGTTTTCGAATGTGTGCATCTCGAAAATTTTCTAAGTATGGATTCATCGATTTTTCCCATACATTGTACTAGTTTTAGGATAGCTTTCGCTAAGTGTTATGCCATCGAAATAATGGTTCCATAATATAAAAATTATTTTAAGGGACATCAATGTTCTCTTTGTGGAACATTGTGTCCTAGCTAGTCTGGCTGGCTCTTTTAGATATACCGATGAGATGGTGGGCTAGACCAACTCTATTCATCGGATATAAGTCGGTGGATTAGATCAACTCTTTAGTCATCGGATATACCGATTGAGTCGGCTAATTAGGCCTACTCTTCATTTGTCGGATACATTGACTGAGTCTGCTAGTTAGGCCTATTCTTCATTTAAGAAAGAACTGAATATGGAGAAGATGAGGAGATTTTAATTGATAATATTTATGAAGATTTTCTACATTCCAGGGTCGAGCCATCTGGTAGCCATCCAGGCTTTCGATTTGGTAAGTTCTAAGTCGTATCATGTCGGTGATCTGGTAAGGCCTTCCTAGTTGGGGGCAAGCTTTCCTTGCTCTATAGGCCGAGATACTTCGGCTCTTCACAGTACAAGATCTCTGGGTCGGAAGGTTCTGGTTTGACTCATGAGTTGTAGTATCGGGTGACTCTTTACCGGCATGCTGCCATTCTTAGATATGTCTAGAGTCTTGTGCCCTCAAGTAGGTCCAAATCGGCCCTTCTTTGGTCCGAATTATTTGGCTCTTCAAAGTGATCAGTTCTTTTGGATCAGAGAACAATTTTCATCGGTATCATGGCTTCGCTCCCATAAGTTAAGTTAAATGGTGATTCTCTTATTGTAGATCAGGGAGTAGTTCAGTATGCCAAGAGAACCAAATTTAGTTTTTCGGCCCAAAGTCCCTTTGCTTTGTTCAGTCAAGTCCTCAGGCCATGAAGGATCATCCGATTTGTCACCTTAGCTTCACCGTTGTCTTGGGAATGTTCAATGGAAGTTAACTTGTGAAGAATGTGGTATTGAGCATAGAAGTCTTTGAATTTTTGGTTATCAAATTATCTTTCATTATCAGTGATGATAGCATAAAAAATTTTGAATTGGTAGATTATGAAATTTTTGACAAAGCTTTTGACTTTTTCTTTAGTAATTTGGGCTAAAGGTTTGGCTTCAATCCATTTGGTGAAGTAGTCAATAGCTATGATCACAAACTTTTATTGTCTGGAGGCTGGGGGAAAAGGACCTAGGATATCCATTCCCAATTGAGTGAATGGACAAGGGATGACTAGCTGAGTCAATTGACTGGCTGGATGCCTTTGAATATTGGTGTATCTTTGGCACTGGTCATGTCTTCGCACGAAGTCGGCTGCATGCTTCTAGATGGTCGGCAGTAGTATCCCAGGCATATAATTTTGTAAGCCTGAGATCTGCCCTCTATATGATCACCACATATGCCTTCATGAACTTTTCTTAGGGCATAGTCAGTATTTGAAGGTTCCAGGCACTTTAGTAGAGGCTATGTGAAGGACCTCTTATAGAGAGATCCTTCTAAGATGACATATTGGGAGGCTGTCCATCTAAGCCGCTTGGCTTTAGTGGCATCTTCTGGCAGAGTTCCTTCGATCAGATATTTGGTAATCGGGTCTATCCAACTTGGCTCTCATTCGATTTGGTGTTTTTCTTCTCCTCCTTCAGCCATAATGCTAGGGGTCTCTAGATATTCAATGAAGGTCTGACCTAGGGAGTCGGGTGCCATTATGGGTAGGCAAGATAGCGAGTCGGCTCGGGAATTCTCTGTTCCGGGAACATGAGTGATGCCAAGAGAGACGAATCAAGACATAAGGTCTTGAACCTTTTCCAAGTATTTTGCCATAGCTGCATCCCGGGCTTCAAAGTCTCCTCTAACTTGGTTCACTACTAGTTGGGAGTCTGAGAATACCTTTATCTTCTGAACACCCAACTCTTTGGTAATTCTGAGTCTTGCTAGAAGGGCTTTATATTTGGCTTGATTATTAGATGCCCAAAAAGAAAACCAAAGAGCATACTCCACGACATCTCCATCAGGGTTGGCTATGATCAGACCGACTCCATAGCCAGAAGAGTTAGATGCTCCATCCACATGAAGAATCCATGTGGAGTTGGAGTTGTTATCAAACTTGATGGGTGTTTCTCTAGTAGGTGCTTCTTTGTCGCCCCAAGTGCATTCGGCGACGAAGTCAGCTAATACTTGGGCCTTTATTACTGATCGGGGTTGATATGTGATGTCAAATTTTTTTAATTTGATAGCCCATTTAGCCATTCTGCCCGAGGTGTTAGGGCATTACAAGAGGACTCTCAGTGGTTGGTCCGTCAACACGGTGATGGGGTTAGACCAAAAGTATAGTCTCAGGCACTTCGCTGCTATCACCAAGGCATACACCAACTTTTAAGTTTTTGGATATCTCACCTTGACATTGTGAAGCACCTTGCTGGTATAGTAGATTGGTTTATGAGCACTGTCAGATCCTTTCTTGACCAGCACCAAGCTGACAGCTTCATCCGAAGTAGTGAGGTAAAGATATAAATTCTCTCCTTTTTCAGGTTTCGAGAGTAGGGTTCGATTTACCAAGTATTTCTTGAGCTCCTCGAAGGCTTGTCAGCAACTTTCTAACCACTCGAAGTCCTCTCAATTGTTGCAAGGCTTTAAAGAAAGGAAGGCACCTTTCAGCCAATCGAGAGATGAATCGGCTTAATGATACGATCCATCCAGTCAGCTATTGGATTTTCTTCTTATTGGAGGGGTGTCTCATGTCGAGGATCGCTCGGATTTTCTTAGGATTGGCTTCAATTCATTGATTGGTAACAAGGAAACCAAGAAATTTTTTCAACATGACTCCGAAGACATATTTGCTTGGATTCAATTTCATCTGATATCTTCATAGTACGTCGAAGGCCTCTTGGAGATCCTTGATGTGATCATCAGTCTGAATACTTTTGACGATCATGTCATCGATGTACGCCTCCATGATTTTGCTGATCTATCTTTTGAGGATTTTGTTGACCAGCCTTTGGTACGCCGCTCTGGAATTTTTTAAGCCAAAGGGTATTACCTTGTAATAGTATAGCCCTCGATCAGTGATAAAGGTCATATTCTCTTCGTCTTTGGTATTCATCTAGATTTGGTTATATCCAAAGAAGGCATCCATAAAGCTTAGGATCTTTTGTCCAGCGGTGGCATCAACAAACTGATCAATCTTCGATAGAGGAAAGCTATCCTTTGGGCAAGCTTTGTTGAGGTCAGTGTAGTCAATACAGATTCTTTACTTGCCATTTGCTTTTTTCACCATGACCATATTGAAGAGCCAATCTGGATAATGGACTTCCTTGATGAATCTTGCATCAAGGAGTTTGGTTACCTCCTCGTTGATGACCCTCTATCTTTCCAGAGCAAAATTTCTCTTTTTCTGCCGAACCGGTCGACACCCAGGATCAACTTTGTGTTCATGAGTAATGACTTCGGGAGGGATCCTGATGCGGGATAGACCTCGATCAAGATTTATTCTAGGAGATCGAACCGTTGGTCACTAGGAAATGACCTTTAGGCTAGGTTCAACCCGATCCAAATTATTTTTTCTCAATTTTTTTTATTCAAATAAACTTTCTTTTTTTTTTTAATTTTTTCTTTCATTTTTTTCCTCTGATTTTTTTCCTCTTTTTTTCACCTTTTTTTTCTTTATTTCCTACTCTTGAAGTCTGCATTGGAAAGCCAGCTTCGCTTTGAGAACTGTGCAGGAAAAGAAGTCGGCAAAGGGGAGGATGACCCTGCTTTCACGTTCATGCAGGGTCTTCTCCTATCTCCTCCACGGATCGAACTAGCAACAGAGAAACTCGCGGAGGGGAGGGATTTCACCGGTGATTTCAATGGAACCGGTGGTCTTCACCAGCACCGGCAATGGGAGGCGGGCAGCGGCATGGGGAAACGCAGTGTTTGGCGATGGAGATGAGGCATCGAGCATTGCAGCAGGGAGCAGCTTCGAAAGGATTTTGCTGGTGTCGGTGCTGGGCGGAGGCAGTGGCCAGGGGAGTTGGCAACGCGGCCTCTCCGGTGGGCGGCGGGCGTCATGGCAGCAGGGCGTCGGCGGCCGTCGATGTGTCATCGTGGGCGGAGACGGGGAGATGGATGATGGCATCATGGGCATCATGGGCGTGGGTGGAGCGAAACAAGGGCATCACGGGCATGGGCTGGGAGCAGAGGAGATGGACGACGGGCTGGGAGCAGAGGAGACGGCTGATGGAGTCTTGGGGATGATCGATCATCAAGGAGAGGGCATTGCTCTCTCGGCTTGACCGGTGGACGACTTCGAAAAATAGAGGGATGTCGGTACTGAGGGCTGCGGCAGAATGGCTCAGCACGATGCTTCTCACAGGCAGAAGAGGTGGTGGTGGGGAATGACCGATGGGTGGTTTGGTGGCACAAGCTCGATGATGCGCTCGGTCTTGGATGGTTCTGGCAGTGGCGGACTTGATTTGATGGATGACGGGGCGACGGGTGGTGGAGGTCATCGACTTGTCCGTGGTCCTTCTGTGGGATCTGTGTTCGGGAGTTGAAATAAAGAAGAGACGGAGAGGAAAGATGGAAAGGAAGATCTCGGAAGGAAGAAAAAATGTACTATAGACTTCTCACCCTTCTCCTACCTGGAAGGGGCAAAGATTGAGGCACCCTTCTCCTACCCGGAAGGGCCCTTCTCCTACCCGGAGAAACAACGATCTCCCTACCCAGAGAAACAAAGCAAAAATTCTTTTTTCAATAATTCATCATAATAGTCATCTTTTTATTTGATCGGTAATACAATAAATAGGCTACTTTGAGATATCTGATATCCTAATACCTCAACTGAATCCTAAATATTCAAACTAATAAAATTAAACTAATCTATCTAAATCCTAAAAACAAGATAAATCCTAAAACAACGATAAAAAATCATACAAAAAAATTTCAAGATATCCCAATCCCTCGTACACCCAAAAAAATAAAATATTATATTTATCCTGTTCTGAGGTTTGTATACTTCGAGATTTGTGCTGCATCAAAATATGTGCTCATCGACTCCAGGATCTTGGGCCCCAGGGTTTGGGCTGGTTGGCTTCAGGTTTTAGGCTGGCTTCTGGGTTAGGCTAACTTCAGGTTCTGGGCTGGGCTTCAAGTTTGATCTGAGCTGCTTCAGATTTTGGGCTAGTCGATGTCCCCATCATTTTTCCTGAGGTGGGGAGAACTCGACTCCGTCGAGTTAGGCTTCAGAAAATTGGCTCCTCGATGCATCATCTGTAGACTGAATTTTTTTTACAAATAATATAATTAAAATAAAATTAGCTAACATAACCTAAACTAGCTATGATACCAAATTTTGATGCAGGACAGACCCCGATCAAGATTTATTCTAGGAGATCGGACCGTTGGTCGCTAGAAAACGACCTTTAGGCTAGGTTCAACCAGGCCCAAATTATTTTTTCCCAATTTTTTTATTCAAATAAACTTTTTTTTCATTTTTTTTCTTTCATTTTTTTCCTCTGATTTTTTTCTCTTTTTTTTTCACCTTTTTTTCTTTATTTTCTACTCTTGAAGTCAGCATTGGGAAGTCGGCTTTGCTTTGAGAACTGTGCAGGAAAAGAAGTCGACAAAGGGGAGGATGACCCTGCTTTCACGTTCGTGCAGGGTCTTCTCCCATCTCCTCCATGGATTGAACCAGCAGTAGAGAGGCTCGCGGAGGAGAGGGATTTCACTGATGATTTCAACGGAACCGGTGGTCTTCATCGGCACCGGCGATGGGAGGTAGGCAGCATGGGGAACACACGACGTTTGGCGATGGAGATGAGGCATTGAGCGTTGCGGTAGGGAGCAACTTCAGAAGGATTTTGCCGGCATCGATGCTGGGCGGAGGTGGCGGCCAGGGGAGTTGGCGGCGCGGCCTCTCCGACGGGCGGCGGGCATCATGGCAGCAGGCACCGGTGGCCGTTGGTGTGTCATCGTGGGCGAAGACGGGGAGATGGACGACGGCATCACGGGCATCACGGGCGTGGGCAGTGTGGAATAAGGGCATCACAGGCATGGGGCTGGGAGCAGAGATGGATGACGGGCTGGGAGCAAAGGAGACAGCTGATGGAGTCTTGGAGATGATCGATCATCAGGGAGAGGGCGTTGCTCTTTCGGCTTGACTGGTGGACGACTCCAAAAAATAGAGGGACGGCAGTACTGAGGGCTACGGCAGAATGGCTCGGCACGGTGCTTTTCACAGGTGGAAGAGGCGGTGGTGGGGAATGGCCGATGGGTAGTTTGGTGGCACAGGCTCGGTGATGCCCTCGATCTTGGATGGTTCTGGCAGCGATGGACTTGATCTGACGGACGACGGGGCGACAGGCGGTGGAGGTCGTCGGCTTGTCCGTGGTCCTTCGGTGGGATCTGTGTTCGGGAGTTGAAATAGAGAAGAGACGGAGAGAAAAGATGGAAAGGAAGATCTCGGAAGGAAGAAAAAATGTACTACAAACTTCTCACCCTTCTCCTATCTAGAAGGGGCATAGATTGAGGCACCCTTCTCCTACCTGGAAGGGCCCTTCTCCTACCCGGAGAAACAACGATCTCCCTACCCGGAGAAACGAAGCAAAAATTCTTTTTTCAATAATTCATCATAATAGTCATCTTTTTATTTGATCAGTAATACAATAAATAGGCTACTCTGAGATATCCGATATCCTGATACCTCAACTCAATCCTAAACATTCAAACTATTAAAATTAAACTAATCTATCTAAATCCTAAAAACAAATAAATCCTAAAACAATGATAAAAAATCATACGAAAAAATTTCAAGATACCCCAATCCCTCATACACCCATAAAAATAAAATATTATATTTATCCTGCTCCAAGGTTTGTGTACTTCGGGATTTGTGCTACATCGAAATGTGTGCTCATTGACTCTAGGATCTTGGGCCCTAGGGTTTGGGCTGGGTTGGCTTCAGGTTCTAGGCTGGCTTCTGGGTTTGGCTGGCTTCTGGTTTGGGCTGGGTTGGGTTTCAGGTTCTGGGCTGGGCTTCAAGTTTGATCTGGGCTGCTTCAGATTCTGGGCTAGTCGATGTCCCCATCAGATCCCTAACATATCATTGGCCGACCATGCAAAGATATCAGCATTTTTCTACAAGAAGTTGGTCAGTCTTGTCTTTATGTCTTCATTGAGTAGACTCCCAATGTGCACGACCTTGTTGGATCATCTTTGGTAAGAGGTATGGAGACGGTTCTTTTGACTAGTTCTCCAATCTCTTCTATCCGGTCTCGTGGGTCCATCTTCTTTGATGTCTTTGTGCAAACTGGTTGTTGATCTTGAATCATTAAATACTATTGGACTACTCGTTGATCTCCCTTCATTTCTCCGACTCCATTCCTAGTTGGGAATTGAACTAGTAGATGGTAAGTGGAGACAATGGCTTGAGATTTATTTAAGGTAGGTCATCCCAAAATGGCATTGTATGCTAAGAACGTTTGGACGACCATAAACGTGATCGGAAGTGTTCTCCATCTTGGTTCTATTTCAAGGGTTACGGGAAGAGTTATCTCTCCTTCTACTCCTACTGGATTTCCTCCGAATCCAGTAAGGGATGCTGAGGTTCTTTGTAATTTATCTCTTGATAAGTTCATTTTGAAAAAAGCATCGTAATGTAAGACCCCAGTCGAGCTTCCATTATCCATCAAGATTCTTCTTACATCATAGTTTGCTATAATAGCAAATACTACAACATGGTCATCGTGGGATACTTGGACCCCCTATAGGTCATCGTTAGAGAAGTTGATGACGTTGCTTGTTCGAGGTCTCTTCGGAGCATTGTCTTCTCCGTAGTGTAATCGGCGATGTAACATGCCGACCATTCCATCGATGGGTTGCTGGTTGGGGTGCTCCGTACCATCAGCGATTTGCCTCGGGATAGCCACCTTAGCTGGGCAATCATGTCTGTGGACATACTTTTCCAAGTACCCATATTTGATCAGGCCTTCGATTTTGTCCTTCAGCTGGATGCATTCTTCCATGGTGTATCTGTGATCCTTGTGGAATCGATAGTATTTGGCCTTATTGCACGAGGTTGGAGGTGCTCACATCAGCCGGTGTCTTTGGAGAAAGTTCTTTTTTTTTCAATCTTCATCAATATTTTTTCTCTTGGAAGAGAGAGGAGTGTAAGTGTCGAACTTGCTGACTAGGTTTTTCGACTTCGAGCTATGTCATTGAGTTGAGATATCGCCAGATGGTTGTGGCTCATTGTTCTTTGGATTTTTCTTTTTTGGGGTAGGTCTCCCTTCAGCTTGGCACTGACTGGTGGCTTGATCCTCGGCTTGCATGTATTTTTGTGCATGTGCTAATAGTTCAAAATAGTCGGTGGGAAACTTCTTATCCAGGGAGAAAGTAAATTTGGATGATCGGACTTCCTTTTTCATGGCTGACATGACGATGTGCTGGTTGAGATCTGGAATCTCCAGTGTGACAGAATTGAAGCGAGCCACATAGTCTCTCAGAATTTCACCTTCTTGCTGTTGGATAAAAAATAGGCTATCCAAATTACATGGCATCTTCCAGCTGGTCCTGAAATGAGCCACAAATAACTTTTCTAGTTGTTCAAAAGAATGGATGGTACCTGATCGAAGACTCGAGTACCACATCCTAGCAGCTTTCTTGAGTGTTGCTGGGAAAGCGAGGTAATGGGGGGCGTCATTTGTCCCCTGAATCATCATATGGGCTTTGAAGTTGCCTAAATGATCAAGTGGGTCAGTTTTTTCATCATAAAGCTCCAATTGGAGGATCTTGAAATGGGATGAAATTTTTTCCTCCATGTTTCTTTTTGAGAAGGGTGGCTGTGTGTCTTAGGCTATCAGTCTTTCATCATTTCTTCTTTGGTCATCGAGTTTGGTGACTTGTAATTTTAGCTTATGGAATTTCTTCTCAAAATTATCTTGTCATCGAATTCCCTGGCTCCTGTGGGTGCTTCTTGGGGTAGATTCATTGAAGGAAACAGAATAGGATCTTGGGTGTTTCCCTCTGATCTGGTCTTCTCCATGTCTATGGAGTTGGAAGTTTTATCGTGTGGGAGAGCGTCGGCCTAGAGAGTGGTGACGACAAGAGTGATGACTTGGCTCTAGACATTGAACCTCTTGTAGGGGAGATCATCGGCTACATCTTGATGCGATCGAGTATTGTTGCTCACTGATTGCTACCTCTTGAAGGTTTTGGATGGCAGTGGTTAGGACTTCCATTTTGTTTAGAAGAACATCTAATTGCTGTAATCTTAGGCTTACCACGGGGGTGACGTCCTCACCATCCAAGGGTGGATCGTTCTTCTTGGATGGTGGACAGGCTTTTCAAGCCGAAATGTTCTGTACTCTTTCTTTCACTATCTTTTTTTCAAGATTCTTTTCAAGATTTAATTTCTACTCCCTTACCTGGCACGCAATTTCTACTCCCTTACCTGGCACGCCAATCTGTTGTTGCCGAACCTCCTATGACCTTTCAGCACTTTCTTGGTTTGCTAAGCCAGGCTCCTCGCGGTCCTGCAAAACAAATCCACTTACCGGAAGATTTCTGGTGGGGAACACTCCGATGCTTAAGTCAGCAAGGGTTCGGGTCAACAGATATAGAATCTCAAAGAAAATGGATAGAAAAATGAGAGAATACTCCAGCTAGTTGACCTTACTTATCCCCGGAAGTCTTCCTTTTTCCGCTATTTATAGTCGTGGGCCTCAACAGAATTCAGTTGAAAGGGCCTCTGTCAGTTAATTCCATTAGAAACTAACCCATGCCTGTTATAATGGTAATCAGTTATTTTGGTAGAGCAACTACCTCTTCTTGAAGTTGGTCAACACTTAGGTGTCCATCGGCCTGTAGAGGCTAGTCGGCTCTTCCGAGCTAGTCGATCGATAGGCGTTGGTCGGCCTTTATGGACGAGTTGGAGTACCAGATTTGTATAGGTGATTGGCCGATTGGTGCCTCATCAGCTTTCTTTGGGCTTGACACAGCCTTTTGTTCATTCTTTGAGCTTGTTATGGCTTTTATGGATCAGGCTGATCGGCTTATCACAACAAGACCTATATCTTGATGTAGGTTCTTTAGTCAAAACCTTGGGCCAAGTTATGTAGTACACTTTCTTACATAGATGTGTTTTGCATAAAAATGGTGTAAAGAACATTGAAAGATTGAACTCCTGGAAACAAGACAACAATCACTTGCATGTTGATAGCTAGATCAACCATCCATGATATTCTAAATGCTTGAATAAAAATTTTGAAACAAGAATGGATTTAACCTACATAAATTAGTTCACTTATATCCAAATCTCAGTTTACCACAATCATAGGATCCCACTTTAGCAATTGTAAGACCATTGAATCTATTTGTAGTCTTGAAAGTTTCCGTAGATTCGCTTTCAAGTTTTGGCAAATAGTGCAAAGGATGAGTTGCAAAATTGAATGGATTCTTTCTTGTGAGAACAATGAAGAGCCCATCAAAATCATTCAGTAAATTTATAAAATGAGCAAAACAACATTATAATGATTAAATTAAAAAGCACTGTACATCTGAAGGAATTTAATTGCCCCCGAATTTCTTTATAGTATTGGAAGCCCCAAAGGATCCACCACATTAGGCTTCCCTCAAAAAAAATTACTTCGCATCTTGAGCACCCTATCACAAAAACTGAAATGAATGAAGCCTAAAATTGTGGTGACGACAGTGAGATCCAAGAAAGAAATTGGCATCTGATAAAGGGACAGTGATTAGGGTAAGTTCAGTAAACAGTCAATAATCTACAAAATGAATGACCAACAGATTCAAAGGCAATAGAACTTGGGTGTTTTTTGTTGAAATATTAACTAATAACATTGTAATGACATGTATAACAATTTCAGAGGCTCTTCATTAAGAATTTGGATGCATAAAATGCATCCAAACGACACCTATTTTTTAGCTGTTATAATGTTATAAAGGCTGTGCTGTGGCATTTCAGCTCTTCATTTGATCAAAAACTAATAATGAGAACAATGCCATCCTTTGGCTGTTCATCAGATCAGAGAATGGTATGTTTCTAGACGAAAATCTTCATGTTGCCTTTAAAAAAAAAATAATAATAACAAAGTATCTTAGGGCATATGAGAGCCTAGAAAAAAGCCATTCAAGTGATGCCAAAAAAATATCACTTTTATTGACCAAAAATCCTATGTCCTTCCTATTTATTAAACTTTTGATTCCTTTTATTAGATTAGTTAGGAAAGATTGTCAAAGTGGTTAGGAGGTATTCTTCGGCCTGCCTAGGCAAATTGCTTGCTTCAGTGGCCAGGAAGCCGCTTGAAGTTGTATTTACATCATAATTATTCGACTCATATTAGTATTATAATTTATTATTTAGCACTAGGATTTCAGAGGAGCAGTTCCTAGTCAAGGTGAAAGGAGTGAGACGAATGAGGTATCGATGGATGCCTGTAATCTCACCTGTTAATTGTTGACAAATATCACATTTTTGTGTGCTTCTCTTCTTCTTCTTCTAAAAACATTATTTGGAAAAACGAAGTTGAAACTAAATCAGAGTGTTTTTGGCATAAGCTAATTAATATGTGTAGTCTCAACATCCCCATCAATGGAACTACTTTTGTTGATTTTTTTTTTTTTTGCACGTATACTTTCTTAAATATTTGAGCTTGTATGAATACATTTCAAAAATTGATATTTACATATATATTTTTATAAATTACTAATTTTATGAATATTTTAGGAGGGCAGATATGTACATAGCAACTTCATGTAAATTCACATATGTAGGAGGATGTACATGCAAAAAATATCTTTTTTTTTTTTTTTGACAAACTAAAAAATATAACTGTTGCACAAGGAAGTTCATATTATTATTATTCTAAAATCATAATTAAAATTACTATGGTGCCTTCAAATATTGTGATATAGTCAAATCATTAGAATGTTAGAATAAGCTCTAGGTAGCTTGTATGCATATAATCACGTGTTGGTTCATCGTCAGACAATACAAGTCCTCTATAATCAAATCTAATAAAGATAATGAATGGATAGAGAGATTTGGTGGCAAAACTATCAACGCAATCTGAGATTCAACAAAATTAAATTTTAGATCTCGTAGAATATAGATCCTTTCAGTTCCTATTACAGAGTCCTTCCTTTATCCGGAGCCCAAACAAACTTTAGGAATATTTTTACCACAAAGAACTTTAATGAATACCAAAGTAACTAAGCAGAAAGTTTTGGAAGCAGCACTGGACCTTTAAATTATTTAATCACGACCTGGAATTCCTTCTAATCTTTAGTTCGAAGGGCTTCAAAATGGATGTTGAGTATGTCTTATGCTCCTAATTATCAGAGATTCTGCACATGTATCTCAGTTTGTCACTTGAGGAGGTTACCCACCGGATAACAAATTATGATGGGGATGGAGAAATTTTCTGGTGGTTTTGGTCTTATGGCGCGTACCTAATGCTTTCAACATAGGCTTCATATTAACAAACGCAAGTCACATCACGAGAGAATGCCTTGGATTTTAAGGAAAAGCTGTGGGTAAACTTAATCATCCTTGAGGGCTACATTAAACAGAACTAATTCTTTGGAGTACCAGAGTTTTATTTTAAATTAAACACCTGGAAATATAAACTTTTCAAGTTATCTATTTCCATATAACATTTTCTTTGTTTTGGCAAAATCTCGTATAAAATCTAAAGTTCGGTCCAAGGTTTCAAATTTTTAGAACAGAGGGCTTCAACATATTTTTAAGGGACTGCCATGGGTTAAGACAATTACCCACATAAATCCACATGTGAATCAAAAGACCATTGCCAGATATGTGTTATCTACCCTTCCCTTAATGATAACCCAACCACTGACAATCTGCAAACCACATTAGATGCTTAAAAATAAGCTTTGTCCGCTAACTTCCATTGTCTCATATATATTATAGTCTAATGACTTATGCACATAGTTTATTTTTAGAGCAAATGCTGCAATGCTAGCTCATGTCTCATAGTAAGAAGCCAAAATTCACCTTCTTGCATTCATAATTGCCAGAAATATGCATCGTGACATTAGATTATTCCAAGGGGATAGAAGCTGTATATTCTGTGTGGGCATTTGTCCACAGTGGATGCCAATCATTGGCAATAACATAATTTCTTGGTTAAACCACACCATCAGGCGACACAATCTAATGTGTATTTCATTTTTTTGGTTGAGCAAAAAGGTAGCAAGATTCATTAAGATCATTTCATATCAACGATTCTTAATGGGATGAGCTGGAATTGTTCCAACCCATCGAAAGAGTTTCGATGATACTATGATGGAGATCATGGTATTCACTATCAAATAGAATGGAACCTGAGAAGATATAATAATAGAAGCTTGACCTGATCATACGGTTAGATGAATATGTCAATAGTTGCATATTTGAAAATAACTAAATATGTAAGGATTACATATTTAGTAATTATTATTTTTGTAAGGGTTGCATATCTAATAACTACTAATTTTGTAAGGATTACATATTTAGTAACTACTAATTTTGTAAGGATTATAGTTTTAGCAGCTACTAATTGTTAGCACAAAAAACTTAATTGCAAGTATTGTAATGCAATTGGGCTTAATCAAATTTTAGATCAAATCCTATTTAATTAAATTAGATTTAATATAATTGAACTTTATCTAATCTAAGATTAATTAGATTTAATTATCTAAGTTGGACTATAATCCTAATTTAATTAGGATTGATAGCTGTTACTGCCAAGATCACCTCCTGCCTGTAAGCTTGATGGGTCCCGGGGTCACGTAAGCTGCTCCGAGTTTCATCGGAACCCTCATCGCGAAACACTCCTGGCGATCGGGCAGTATTACAAAAAAGAGGAGACCCGGGGTGGGAATCTCGGTGAGGACACTCCGACGGTTAAGTTAGTAGGACGTTCAAGGGCAATAGATCCTTCATCACGGAGGCCCAGCTGACCATTCATGAAGAGGGTTCTTTAGAGTAAAAAATGAATTTCTTCTTTGATGAGGGTGGCTTGTTGCCTCTTTCTTACTTCCTTGCTTGTTTTTTCCTTACTTTTGTCGAAGGTCCCTCTTACCGATATATATATGCCAGTCGATGCAAGTGAGCCAAATTTAGTATCCTGGCAGTGCACCCTCCCTGAGAAGGGTGCAGGCTTGGTAGGACCTCGTGGATAGGCACTGGAGTCTCGATAGGGCTCCCTCTGTAATGGGTGCAGGTGGCATGCTATGGTGCACTCCACTAGGGGGTGCATGCTTAGCAGTACTTCATGAAGTAGAAACTGGAGTCCCGGTAAGGCCCCCTCTGCAATGGGTGCAGGACCTATTTTCTTGAGGAGGGTACAGATCCTTCATGGGAGAGGGACGGCATGCCACGCAGCTCCCTGTTTTGACAGAGCATGCCTTTATGGGGGCACAGGGTAGGCGAGGTGCTGTTCCTCTCTCATAGCATGTTACAATAAGTCTGGCTGAGATAATGACCCCACTCCCTTCAAACATTGTCTGGCCTCCTAGGAGCCAAATGGGGCGCTCATTCTTATCTGGGGTTGCTGCATCCTTCAATCTTCTCTTCCCCCCAGCCTGCGGGAGCCACCTCCTTTCGCGACTAGGGTTCAGACAGGTCAGGAGCTCTACTCAGCCAGGAGCTCTACTCGGCCAGGAGCTCTACTTGGCCAGGAGCTCTACTCTACCAGGAGCTCTACTTGATCAGGAGCTATATTCGGCCAAGAGCTCTATTATGCCAGGAGCTCTACTTGGCCAGAAGCTTTACTAGATCGAGGTGCAAATCGTGGATGCCACATCAACAGTCAGCCATGTTGGACTCAGGCTGCCACATCCGATGCATGTGCCATGTCAACCACCTGAATGATCGAACATGGGCACCACGTTAGTGCCTAGCTATATCAGATGCCCCTTACTTTCGAGCCTAGAGTGTACTACGACTTCTTGGATTAGGGTGAAGGGAGTAATGACATCGCTGATGTGGAGGGCCGCCATGCCTGTGCCATTAAATGCCTTGACCTCCGACGATTCGTAAATTGTGCTCATGCCAATTGGGAGGTGTCGCATCAGCGGGAGCGATGGTTCAAAGTGATGTCTTCATGTCTCCTGGCATGGCAGTTTGCGAGTCGAAGCATCTCGAATAGTGAAGATTGACACGCATCTGAATCCTATTGGCTAGTGAAATAAAGAGTCGCATCAATTGATTGGTATAGCTTGAAGGGGGTTTTGCCATCTCCTTCAGATAAGTGGCTCACTCCATTGCAACCTTTCAAATCTTCGAGCGAAGAAGGAGGAACAGAGAAAAAAGACGGGAGCTCCTCATCCATTCTTGGAAACCTTGATCTAAGGTCCCTTGCAGGTTAGTCTTCCTTCTTTGCCTCCTCTATTTCCGGTCTGCATCGAAGGAGCACCCCCCATCCTTAGGTTTTCCTTCTCTCTTCTAGTCTTTCTTCACCCATTAGTTCCTCTGGAGGTGGATGCCACTCTCCGGAGCATCCCCCAAACTGTCGTAGCATGGTGGAGCCATCTTAGGCAAGGCCTCCTTCCTCGGATAGCGAGGACATTCCTTTAAGAGTCCTTTGGGGTCCCCATCAAATGGTGGACCCCAATACCTTGTCTCTACCTCCTCTTCCCTCATTATCAGACCAGGACCTAGCGGGTCCATTGGGCATCACTTCGATGATGACTAGGATATATGCCTTCCATCTTTGGAGCATTTAGGAGATCCTGAATTTCATCTGAATCATAGCCCCGGATTTGGAGGAACAGGTCACCTCTGACAGGCCAGGCCAGATCACCTTACACAAGAACTTTTTCCTTGCTGGCTTCAGGCAGAGTACCTTTGGCTATGTACTTGATGTAGGGGTCCATCCAGCTCGGCTCCTGGGTGACTTACTGGACCTCGCCTGTCATTCCGAGGCTGGGGGCCTCCAGGTACTCAATGAAGGTGCACGCCAACAAGGAATCAGGTAAGGTTGTAAGCTTAGAGAGAGCATCGACATGGGCATTCTTCCCCCAAGGAATGTGGAAGATATTGAAGTGATGAAGGTTTGCCGTATGAGAGCGCACCTCATCCAGGTACCTTACCATGAGGGCATTGCATGCCTCAAACTTGCCCCAAACTTGCCCAGCCATGAGTTGTGAATTGGTGAAGACTCTTAGGCTCGTGATTCCTAGCTCACGAGCTACCCTCAGCCCTGCCAGGAGGGCTTCATACTTGGCTTGGTTGTTAGTTGCTTTGAAGAGAAAATGTAGAGTGTACTCGGCCACCACCCCTTCTTGGTTGGCGAGGATGAGGCCGGCTCCAGTCCCCCCTAAGTTTGAAGTGCCATTGACATGGAGTATCCATGTTATCCCTTCTTCGAGTGGATGTCGTGCTAGCTCAGGTGGCACCTCCTCCGAGTCATTGTCTGTCCATGAGCACTCCACTAGGAAGTCGACTAGGATCTAAGCCTTCCGAGATGGTCTCGGGTGATACAAGATGTCAAACTCACTAAGCTTCATCATCCATTTGGCCAGGCATCTCAAGATGTCCGATCAGCTCAGGATGGCCCTCAAAGGTTGGTCGGTGAGGACCGTAATCGGATGAGCTTAGAAATAGGGCCTGAGATACTGAGCATACATGATTAGTACAAAATAACTTTTTTGGATTAGGTATACCTGAGTTCCGCATCATGCAGCACCTTATTGATTTAGTAGACTAGCTTCTGGGTACCATCCTTATTAGTGCAGACCAGCATTGAGCTGACTATGCATGGGGATACGGTCAGGTAGAGGATGAGTTCCTATCTGGCCTTCGGTTGGGAGAGTAAGGGTGGTGAGGCAAGGAATTTCTTCAACCTCTCAAAAGCCTTCCTATACTCTTCAAATCAGGTGAAGTCATGCATCTTGTGCAGCATCTTGAAGAACGATAGGCAGTGCTCAACCAAGTCAAATTGAATTGGCTAAGTGTGGCGACCGGCAAGTCAAGCACTAGACCTCCTTCAAAGTTGGGTGCTTCATATCTGTAATGGCTTGTATCTTCTAAGGATTCACCTCGATCCTATGCTAGGTGACCATCAAATCTAGGAAACTTCCCAACCATGACACTGAATGCGCACTTAGTTAGGTTTAACTTCATCTGGTGAAGGTGCAAGTTGTCAAAAGCCTTCATCAAATTAGCAATATGGTCTGATTCTTGGTTGCTCATGACAAGCATATCGTTTACATAGACCTGTATGTTGTGGCTTATCTAGTCCTTGAAGACCTTGCTGACCAAGTACTGGTAGGTTACTCATGTTCTTTAGGTCGAACGGCATCACCTTATAGTAAAATGTTCCACCGTCCATCACAAAGTGATGTGCTTATCATCCTCTAGGTCCATGCAGATCTGGTTGTACCCTGAGAATACATTCATGAAACTAAGCAGCCCATGTTCCAACATTGAATCCACAAGCTGGTCATCTTAGGCAGTGAAAAACTATCCTTTGGGCACGTCCGATTAAGATCGATGTAGTCCATACAAATTCTCCACTTCCTGCTTACCTTTTTGACCATAACTATATTTGCGAGCCATCGAGGATAATGTATCTCTTGGATAAAGTCCATAGCAAGTAGCTTCTCGACCTCATCATTTATTACCCTCTGTCATTCTAGTGCGAAACTCCACTTCTTCTACTAGACTGGCCGATACTTGGGGTCAATATTTAGCTTATGGATGATTACATCGAGGGGAATCCCTAGCATATCCGAGGTGGAACAAGCAAAGACATTTACATTCACCTATAAGAAACTCAGCAGCCGGGCTCTTTCTTCCTTGGACAAGAGGGCTCCCACTTGCACTGTCTTCATGGGGTCCTCATCGAGGGGGAATGGCAGCAGGCTCTCGATGGGTCCCTCTCTCACCTCCTGTTCTCTCTGATTTAGATGGTCCATGGTGAGGCCATCCTCGACTCTTCGAACCTCGGGGATGGTTTGTAGGCAGTTTTGGGTCGTCTACTAGTCCCATCTCATTTTTTGAATCCTGTATGTGGTCAAGAATTGCACAAGAAGGTGCTTGGTTGAGATGACTGCATCGAGTTGGTTTAGCCCGGGCCATCCCAGGATCACATTATAGGTTGAAAAAAGCTTAACTATAGTGAAAGTCATCAACCTAACTGCGATCAGGAGTGTGATTTTCCCCTCAACCCCAACAGAGTCTCCGGTGAAGCCAACCAAGGGTGCGAACACCGGGTTGAGCAAGTCAGATGACAAATTCATCCTTGCAAAAGCATCATAAAAAAGGATATCATAAGAGCTTCCACTATCGACCATGATCTTTCTTATAAGGTGTTTTGCTATTGTCATATCTACGACAATAGCATCATTGTTGGGGTTTTCTTCCCCCACAAAATCCTTTCCCATCAAAGGGATTACATCAGTGTCCCTCTCCTCGCCTCTGGTTCTCTTTGGCCCTCTCCCTGCCCCCCAGGTTATCATCCCTACCGGCTTCTTCATGGGCTGGTTGTTTATGGCAGCATGGTGGGCCTCATTGCCCTGAACCCCGGGTGGAGACCTTCTCCCAACATATTTTTTGAGGTAGCCTCACCAAATCAATTCCTCAATCTCCCTCTTCAAGTGGCAATGATCCTCGGTGTTATGGCCGTGATCTCTATGAAACTGGTAATACTTGGACTTGTCATAGCTGTTGGATAGCTTCAATGGGGGTGGGTGATGCAAAAAGTGTTTGTCCTTGATCTCCATTAGGATCTTAGTTCTTAGGACGAGAAGAAGAGTATACCCCTTGTCCTTGTCAGAAGTGCTCTACAGCTTGGAACCGGTCTGAGGAGTAGGAGTAAACTTTTGCTCCCGAGGCCTGCTAGGCTCCTCACGGGCCTGCCTCTTTAAAGGCCTCCTGTCAAACTCTCTCTGGGCATGGTCGACTTCCTCTACATGAATGTACTTCTAGGCATGGAGCAAGAGCTCTGAATAGGACTTGGGAGGCTTCTTGTTAAGGGAGTAAGTTAACCGAGAGGTCCTAAGTTTTTTCTTCAGGGCCAACATGATAACAGGCCCATCCAAATTATAGATTTATAGAGCGGTAACCTTAAAGCTGGTCACGTAGTCCCTGAGGGACTCATGATCCTGTTGGCAAACTGAGAAAAGGCTATCAGCTTCTCATGTCACCTTGCGGTAGGCATCAAAGTATGTCATGAACTTTCTCTCCAGCTACCTAAAGGAGTCGATGCTCTCGGGCTTGAGACGGGAGAGAAGGGAGTACTAGACTCGAGCTGCCTTACAGAGTGTAGCTGGGAAGGCGGTATAAAGGAGGGCATCGATCATCCCTTGGATATGCATGAGGGCCTTGTAGCTCTCAAGGTGATCTAGGGGGTCCATGGTCCTATTTTAGGGGTCCAGTTAGGGCATGCAAAACTGACTGGGAATCGACTCCTCTTGAAACTGGCAGGAGAGAGTAGGGCGGGTGTTGTAGCCTGCTGACTCATAGGAAGTGCCCTGGAGGTCAACTAACTACCAGGCAAGATCGGCCAATCTACACTCGTGTTCCTCCAAGCACTCCTCAACCTGCCTTCGATGGCCTCATTGGTCTAGCCCTCAATCAAGATGATCGGTGGAGAGGAAGGTGGTGACCGGGGAAGCTCGCACTTGAGCCCCCAACTGTGCTTCCATCACCGGTGTGAGGGGCCGTCATAGCTCGAGTCCGGGGAGCGGTTCTCCTGGATGCCGAGCTATCCTAACACCCATCACTCAGGGTACATTGATCTTTCTATGGGTGATGCGGGGAGTGTGGGTATGATGCGGCTAGCACCTAGAATGGTCCCTGCTGGAGGGACTAAAAACTTGTAGGAGCCATGGCGATGGTGGCCGCGAGGGTCCCCGGCTACTACTGCATCACCATAGATCGATGCTGGTGCTACACGCGATGCACCACCATGGTCAAGGATTGGACCTATTATGCAAGCACAATGACTTGCATATGCTAATCTGTCGGTGGCAGGGGTGGTGGACTTGGAAGCTCCACCTCCTAGCTGTGTTGGCTTCGTGTCATAACTGGTTCCTGACATGGCTAGCGAAAGCCTCTCGTGCATGAGTTACAACCATCAGACTGTTGCAAGAATGCGGCGGTCCCTTGGGCAGGTGGTTGGCGGTGTCTTGCTTTCGTGCTTGCAGCTCTTTTCCCTACCTAGCATGCCAATCTATTATCATCAAGATCGCCTCCTGCTTGTAAGCTCAATGGGTTCTAGGGCCATGTAAGCTACTTCGGGCTTCATCGGAAACCTCATCATGGAATGCTCCTAGTAGCCGGGCAGTCCTGCAAAAAAGAGGAGATCCAGGTTGAGGATCTTGGTGGAGACACTCCGATGGTCAAGTTAGTAGGGTACTTAAGGGTAACAGATCCTCAATCATGGAGGCCCAGCTGACCGTCCGTGAAGAGGGTTCTTCAGAGTAAAAAAATGGATTTCTTCAGTGATGAGGGTGGCTTGTCACCTCTTTCTTACTCTCTTGCTTGTTTTTTCATTACCTTCATCGGAGGTCCCTCTTATTGAGATATATATGGTAGTCAATGCAAGTGAGCCAAATTTTGTATCTTGGTAGCGCACCCTCCTTGAGAGGGGTACGGGCTTGGCAGGACCCGTGGATAGGGTCTGGAGTCCTGGCAAGGCTCTCTTCGCAACGGGTGTAGGCGACGTGCTATGATGTGTAGGATTTTTGTATGGTGCTCCCAAGCCTTGGAGAGACTTGGGAGGCCATGGCAGGGATGCTGGAGGCGATCCCTGGAGCTTGGCGGCATGTCCCAAGCTATCCTGGAGGTGTTCTAGGGGTTTTCTGGGATTTTTTTTCAAGGCTTTGAGTCAATTTGGATCATGGCATGTTGGGTCAGGGGGTTTGATCCAAAAGGATTAGTGTTTTCATATGGGCTTAGAGGGGGAGTTTTTTGAGAGATTGTAACATAACCTAGTTGGATTAAGGGGTTGGATCTAGGTTTGTAAAGTTGGTTAGGAGGTTAGCCAGTTGGTTGGTTAGTTGGTTGGTTGTAACCAATTAAGAAGCCTAACCATGTGAGGTATTCTAACCAGTTTGTTATTGATCAAGAATCCAAGTCCTAACCACCTCATGTTTGTAACCACCCAAGAATTAGTTGAGCCCAAGAATTCCAAGAAGTCCAAGATTCTCAAGAAGACCAAGATTTCATCATCCACTCTTATTTCAGAGTGAGGGGGGCATGTGTGATGGAGAGAGGGGCCAACCCTTTTGTGTCTTGGTTCGGTTGGATCCAAGAGGCCGCACGTGGAGTCTTGTCTACACAAGATTAGCATGGAGAGAAGATCGTGAGGACTTCTCATGGTGTGAAGTGGTCCTTGGTTTGGAGAGAGGCTGAGTGTGGATGCTTGGAATGCCCCTTGGGGGCATGGACCATGGGAGACTCTCTTGGTTTTGGAGAGGGCCATGGTGGAGGACTTCAAAGAGACCTCATGGAGGGATTTTCCCCGTCAGGACTCGGCCATGAGAGGATCCTGCATGAGGGAGTCCGCAGGTGGAGCTCTTTTTGGTAAGAGGAGGCACGGTCATGGCTTGGGCTACAGAGAGACGCATGTGAGGGAGATATCACGTGGAGGGCTTGGACCATGGGATATTCCATGGGGCTTTGAAGAGGAGATCCTGCATTGAGGTATTGTCTGCAAGGTGGAGCTTCTTCTTAGATTTCAGAGAGAAAGGGATGCATGTTGAGGTATTGTCCGTGCATGGCCGTACGTGGGTTCTTGAGGCATGAGGCCTGCAAGAGAGAAGACATGCGGGATGACGAGAAGCTTCTAGAATTTCAGAAGGGGTGCTGTATGGGTCTTGTTTCGTAACATGGTTCTTCTCCAAAGGATTAATAAAGCAATCTCTCTTTTTCTCATCTCTCTTTTGTTTCCATGCATAATTTTGAATCCAAGAACATGTTGTTTCTACCGCGTATAGGTGCTGGTCTGGATTCTCTCAATAAATGGGATCAGTGCGTAGGAATCTCAACAACTGGTATCAGAGTGGGGTTTGATGATTCAAGGCAGAAGAGGTTTGACATTGGCGTTATGTTTGCACAGCTGTCTAGGTGCACTACGGAAGCATAGGTTGGTATTGCAGTTACGGGGATAAAGCAAAAAGATATCAGTTTGAGGTCAAGAGTACGATGGAGCATGAGTCTCAGGAGCTGTGGAGCACGGGTTGATGTTCCAGCTAGGATAACGAGGTGGCTTCGATGGGAAGATGTCAATTCTGGAGATAGCAGGAAGGGTGCAGACAGTCATGCAGGAGCTTGTCAAGGATGGAAAAAGGAAAAGCTTGGATTTCCCAGGTTCACCAGAGTATATCAGAAGAGACGGTGCCAGAGGCAGCTCAGGAAGACAGGGGACAGTCTCAGGGAGCACCGAGGGTATCGGGCAGTCGGGAGTGTCCCGGTATGGTTGTATTGACCTAGGGACAGAGACTAGAGATGATGGGGTAGCAGCTCAAGGAGATCAGGGACAGGTCTTAGGGAGCGCTAGGGACATCATGCAGCCAGGAGACAGGCTAGGACATGATGTAGTAGCTAGGTTGAGATGGTTGCTGGGTTCATCACTGGGTTAGAGGAGTTGGGATGAGCTCCTAGGTTTCAGAGGAGCCTATGGGAAGCAGTGTATCCAAAATGGTCTCGGAGAGGTTCACGGGTTGCGAAGGATCCGAGGAGGCAGCGATGGGGTACGAAGTTCAGGGTAGGCTCAACAGGGCTGCATTGAGTGGCTGGCCTCGAGATTTTTTTTCTATGGCATCCGGTGGACTTCAGTTTTAGGTGGAGCACTAGGGAGAGGTGGCTTCACGGGTGGAGCAGGATTCGACATGAGTTCAGAGCGGGAGGTGCAGGGATACTGGCCATATCCTAGCACAAGCACCAGGGGTGAACTTAGCCAGGTGGAGCAGAGATTTGGCATGGCCTTGAGAAGATGGTATCAAGTAGAGCTCCAATTACAGTGAGTGCCGGTTCAGGCTCGCTGTGGTCTCTCCAGGAAAGTCTGAGGAAAAGATTGATGCAGTTGCTAGGTAGAAGGAAAGCTATAATTATGGTGCAGGATACAAGCAAGGATCTTCAGCTATGGAGGCAGTCATCCCAAAGGCCTCCAAGAGCTAGCAGCAGCTGAAGGGTGTTGGCAGAGGCAAGGAGATCTGCACAAGGACCTATTAGGATACGTGTTATAGCGGAGTTGTGCAGGAGGATATTGCCAGGTTTTCCAAGGCTTGGGGGCACCAAGATGGAGATTGTAGGGTTTTTGTGTGGTGCTCCTAAGCCTTGAAGAGACTTGGAAGGCCATGGCAGGGATATTGGAGGTGATCCCTGTAGCTTGGAGACGTGTCCCAAGCTATCCTAGAGGTGTTCCAAGAGATTTCTGAGATTTTTCCCAGGGCTCTGAGTCAATTGAGATCATGGCATGTTGGGTCTGGGGGTTTGACCCAAAAGGATTAGTGTTTTCATATGGGCTTAGAGAGGGAGTTTTTTGAGAGATTGTAACATAACCTAGTTAGATTATGGGATTGGGTCCAGGTTTATAAAGTTGGTTAGGAGGTTAGCCAGTTGGTTGGTTGTAACCAATTAAAAAGTCCAACCATGTAAGGTATTCAAACCAGTTTGCTATTGATCAAGAATCCAAGTCCTAACCGCCTCAAGTTTGTAACCACCCAAGAATTAGTTGAGCCCAAGAATTCCAAGAAGTCCAAGATGCTCAAGAAGACCAGGATTTCATCGTCCACTCTTATTTAAGAGTAAGGGGGGCATGCGTGATGGAGAGAGGGGCCAACCCTTTATGGGTCTTGGTCCGGTTGGATCCAAGAGGCCGCGTGTGGAGTCTTGTCTGCACAAGATTAGCATGGAGAGAAGACTGTGAGGACTTCTCACGGTGTGGAGTGGTCTCTCGGTTTGGAGAGAGGCCGAGCGTGGATACTTGGAATACCCCCTTGGGGGCATGGACCATGGGAGACTCTCTTGGTTTTAGAGAGGGCCATGGTGGAGGGCTTCAGAGAGACAGCATGGAGGGATTTTCCACATGGAGACTTGGCTGTGAGACGATCCTACGTGAGGGAGCCGCAGGTGGAGCTCTTTCCAGTGAGAGGAGGCATGGTCATGGCTTGGGCTGCAGAGAGGCGCATGTGAGAAAGATATCACATGGAGGGCCTGGACCATGGGATGTTCCGTGGGGCTTTGAAGAGGAGATCTTGCATTAAGGTATTGTTCATAGGGTGGAGCTTCTTCTCGGGTTTCAGAGAAGAAGGGATGCACGTTGAGGTATTGTTTATTAATGGTCATACATAGGTTCTTGGGGCATGAGGCCTGAAAGAGAGAAGACATGCAGGATGGCGAGAAGCTTCTGGGGTTTTAGAAGGGGTGCTGTGTCGGTCTTGTTTTGTAATAAGGTTCTTCTCCAAAGAATTAATAAAGCAATCTCTCTTTTTCTCCTATATCTCTCTTTTGTTTCCTTGCATAATCTTGAATTCAAGAACAGGTTGCTTCTACTGCGTATAGGTACTAGTCCGAATTCTTCCAACAAGTGGGATCAGTGCCTAGGAATCTTAACATGGTGCACTCCCCTAGGGGGTGCAAGCTTAGTAGTACTTCATGGGGCAAAAACTGGAGTCTTGGTAGAGCCCCCTCTGCAATGTGTGTAGACGGTATGCTGCAGGATAGGGATTAGAGCCTTCGTAGGATCTCCTACATGGGAGAGGGATGGCATGCTATGAGGCTCCCTATTTTGATAGAGCATGCCTCTATGGGGGCATAGGGCAAGCGAGGCACCGTTCCTCCCCCATGGCATGTCATGACAAGTCTGGCAGAAATAATGACCCCGCTCCCTTCAATCATCATCTGGCCTCGTAGGGGCCAAACGGGGCACACGTGCTTGTCTAGGGTTGTTGCATCCTTCAATCTTCTCTTCCCCAGGCCTGCGGGAGCCACCTCCTTTCGTGGCTGCGGTTCATGCTAGTTAGGAGCTCTACTCGGCCAAGAGTTCTACTCGGTCAGGAGCTCTACTTGGCCATGAGCTCTACTCGTCCTAGAGCTCTAGTGGATTGAGGCATGGATCGTGGATGCCATGTCAGCAGTCAGCCACGTCGACCACCTAGATCACCAACATGGGCACCATGTCAGCACCTAGCCACATCAACAGCCTTTCAAATTTGGTTCAAATCGAGTTCGAATCATGTTTAAAATTGATCCAAATTGAAGTCTAATTGAACTAGGAAGCCTGAATCCTAGTTTACTAGGACTCTCTCACCTCTCTCATATTATTAATAACAAAATGAGAAAAGGGCTGCTCAATAGTGCCCTCTATTTTGCATGCATGATTTTTGGTTGCCAAGAGTTGGTGCCCACTGTCCTTCACTCATGATTTCTCTCTTGTCTAGATAAAGTTTACCTTTATCTTAATCTAAATTGGATAAAGATAAACTTTATCTTGAATTATTTTGGGCATGGATTTTAGATGATTTTGTGCAACAAAATTGAGATGGAAAAAGGAGTTAGCGCTAGAATTCTTTTCTTGTCGCTAAGATGAAATGTCTCTAATAATTATATTATATACATATAAATTTAATTATTAGATTATTTTTATTTATTTAAAATTGATATTTTTATGTAGTGTTTTATAGAAAAAGAGTCCATGGATGAAACGAGCTCGAAATTGAATTTCAAAGAATTAATACAAGATTGCATATATTTTAAAGCAGCTAGTCCATCATGGACCAGCTGCTTGGTCCACAAAATGAAGTCTGGTCCATGAGTGGCCATAGATGTTAGTCCATGGCTTAAAATCATGGATCATCAATAGATTTTGGCCATGGGGATGCTAGAAACACCATCCTGCCACCGTTCGAGCCATCTATACCACCTCCTAAGCTTGGAGAGGCCACTAGAACCACCATGCACGTCCTCTAATACCAAGATATGACCATCATCGTCAGTTTTCCTTTTTTTGTATCAAACCACCAAGACCTCACCAGCCATCATCGCATTCTCATTGGTCCAAGCCATCCTCCCAGCCGGTCACCATTCTCTTTTCCATTGCCGATCACATTTTCTGAGCCATCGTCTTCCGCCCATCACCGTCCATGCTTCTCGATGAAACCACTATCATCTTTTTTGTTCTATCTCACCACCGCTAGCCCTCCATCCCCAATCCACTGATGGTCATCCGGCCATCGAATTCACTGTCTCCTCCTCTCTTTCCGGTCGAAGAATCTCCCCACCATCGCTAGAAGCATCGCCATCCAACACTAACCATCATCTCCTATGATCTGTCACCACCGCACGCCTTCACGGTCGAGCTCCCAAGATCCACTACCTACTACTGGCCACCACTCAAGATGCTGCACAGCCTTCCTCCTCCTCTATCCCAAATCACTACTGCTACCACATACCATCTTCTCTGCCATGTCTCCTACCTCTGGTGTTGACCCATCATGCCACCAGACTCCATGATCTCTAACCAAAACCACTCAAGACCCCACTAACCAAGATCAATGCCATGAAGAAGGCCATCATGCTCCTCCTCACCGACGAGATCCTTCACTATCATCCTAGTCTTCCAACTTCTTCACCGCCGCTCATCTCCACCAAGCTATCTCCCTTTCGTCGCACTGTCATCCACCTTACTCTTCTCCGATCGATTTATCAGTCCAGCACTATCCTGCCACCATCAGAACGACCGTATGCCTCATCCATGGCCTTCTCTTCCGAGATCTAGCTTTCCTATGACTCTCCAAGCTATTTTTCCTTCACCCTTGTAAGCCATCAAGTTGCCGGGTGCTGGACCAGTGTTAGAGTGAAGCAGTGATGTCTAAATGAGGAAGGAATGGTTGGAATCAAAGAATTAATCGACAGATTTTTTACAAACATGTGGGTTATTCGATGAGGAAGGATAAGCCAAATATCAATTTTTGAAAAATATGGTTGGAATGGAACAATGCCAGATAAGGGATCATAACAAACATGGATGTGTGATGGTTGAGCAGGTGAGATGGTTGAGCGGATAAATCATATGGAACTAGGATTGTTGGGATGGATTGCGATGGAAACCAATGCGATCCATATGCACTCTATAGTAAACTGGCTTTTGCACTCCATCCTCTTCTTGGATAAGCATTGAACTCATGGTCATGGAAGAGATGACTAAATAGAGATAGAGCATTTCTCTTGCAACCAGCCTTGTACGAAGTGGCATGGTGGCCAAGTAGGTCTTAAGTTATTCAAAGGTAGTCTGGAACTCCTCCATCCATTGGAAATACTTGATTTATCTCAAGGCCTTGAAGAATGGTAGGCACTTATCGTCGGACCTCGCCAAGAATTGGCTTATCATGTCAACTCGTCTCATAAGGCACTGGACCTCGTGTTGGCTTCTGGGGGGTATCATTTTTAGGATTGCCTATAGCTTCCCAGCATTCACTTCGATTCCATGGTGAAATACCATAAAACCTAAGAACTTCCTTGAGGAAATCCCAAAAGTACAATTATTGGAGTTGAACCGTATGCAATACTTATGTAGGATCTAAAAGTCTCTTCCAAGTCTACTATGTGCTGATCTTCTTTGCTACTTTATACCAACATATTGTCAATGTAAACTTTCATATTTTGCTCAATCTGATTACTGAAGACCTTATTGATGAGGAGTTGGTAGGGTAGCTCCCATATTTTTTAGACCAAAGGGCATGACTTTGTTACAGTATAGCCCTTGGTCTATGATAAATGCGGTCTTCTCTTTATCTTCTAGCACCATCTAGATCTAGTTATACCTGAAAAAGGTGTCCATGAAGCTGAGAGTCTCATGCTTAAAGGTTGAGTCCACCAGTTGATTGATCCATGGTAGAGGAAAACAGTCCTTCGGGCATGCCTTGTCAAGTTGGTGAAGTCGATGCATACCCACCACCTGCCATTGGCCTTTTTCGTTAGGACAATATTGGCAAGCTAGTCAGGATATTGGACCTCATGGATAAACTTGGCTTTTAAAAGCTTCTCCACCTCCTATTTGATAGCACACTGGTGCTTAAGGGCGAAGCTTCTCTTCTTCTGGTGAACAGGTGCGTGTGCAGGGTTGATGGTAAGATGGTGCTCTATGACTGTGGGGTCGATGCTTGGCATATCAACTACCATCCATGCAAAGATGCTGGTGTTCGCACAGAGGAACTCCACAAATCGAGCTCTGGACTCCTCACTTTGCTTGTTCTTGATATACACTACCCGGGAGGAGTTGGTTGGGTCTAGGAGAATAGGAATCAATTCTGCTATAGGCTCTCCATGTTGTAGCTTCTGTTGATCTCGGATGTCGAGGCTTTCAATCGCCATGACTTCTTTTGGTTTCTACTTGAGGGTCACCATGTAGGATCACCTTGCCAATGCTTGACCACCTCGTATCTCATCCACCCTATGGGGAGTGGGGAACTTCATCAGTAGGTGGTAGGTTGAGACTATGTGATGTAGGACAAAAATGGAGATGGATGAAATGCATGGATGGTGATGTACTTTCAAAGATTAATTATCCATTAAGAGCAATGAATTTAAAGCATAAAAATTAATCATAAGGGAGATAATTTCATCCAAGTAAGAGACTAGTTCATCAAAATTAAACACTCGCATGCTAATCACTTTCAAAATGGTATGAAATGGATCTCATGGCTAGGAAACCATTTCTACTAGGTCAAAATATCTTCAAATGATCAAATCCAAAGAGCTAAGAAGAGGCTTTCCTACCAACAATGAAGACTAGGAATTATAGTGGAAAGGAAGCTCTCAACACTCAAGGATTAAGGCCTAAACCCTAAGACTAGCACTCCCTATCTTTAGGACTCACCTTGGCCTTGATCCATGACATGGAGACCTTCATATTGAACTTGAAAAACCAGAGAAAACCTGCAACAAATCAAGCATTAGGCATGGAATAGGAATCAAAGGTTGGAATTGAAAAAAAAAAAGGAAAGAAGGAAGGAAGGAAGTAGATGATGGCCGGTGGCTTGGAACTAATGGAACTTGAGCTTCAAAACAATCAAGGGCTTCTCACCCTCCACTCTTCACAAGGGCATCCCACCCTTCAAACACAAATCCAAGGGCCTCTTGCCCTCTTCTCAAACCAAGCTTCAACCCTCAAACTAAAAAAAAATCTCACTCCACACAATAGAACACAAGGGAGCTAGAACAAGTAGGAAACTTTTCTTTCATTAAACCAAGATAGAATTAATACAAGAGAGGGCTTAGGCCTTATTTATAGGCATCACTAACCCAAGGGGTTCAGCCAAGGAGAGAGAGAGAGGGAGGGTTAAGTCTAGCTAACTCTAGTTGGATCTAACAACCTTTAGTTATATTGTTTCAACTTGAATTAGTTTTACAACAACTTATGGGTAGAAGGTTATAACAACTTAACATGTGGCACCTAGGTGGCAATGACTTGGCTTGCTTTTGCTGATATGGAACCCTAGGTGTCATGTGATGTGGCATCCCATATGTCAAGTTGGTTGGAGGGTTGTTGGGGTAGTGGAAAGTGGCTGCATGTTCCCCACAAGTTTCTTGATGTAGTGTCCTTCATTCTCCCCCAAGGATGCTTGATGAGGTGTCTTCCAAGTGAGGGGAAATGGGCTTCAATTAATGGTGAGTAGATGGCATCATGACTTGAATTGGGCTTGAGTAGATGGCTTAAATTGGGCTTGAAGAGGTGGCCTTATGTCATGCTTGGATTGGAGTTGAGTCGACTCTTGAGTAATATGGCTTTCCTTCATGAGTCGGATCATGGGTTTGCTCCAAAAAAAAAGTGGAATTGCTTCATGGGCTTAGTGATTGGCTTCATGGGCTCGAGACCTTTATTGGATTTGACTATACTAGCTGCAAAATCAAAGTGAGTTAGTTCGAAATGTTTCTTTCTTGTTGATGTCCCCATCACTATGGCCCTCAAAGCATTCAGGCCAGGTCTCCCTAAGATAGCATTGTAAGTGGTTAGGATCCTAACCATCAGGAAGTCCAGGAGGGCCATGGCCTATCTCAAGACTCAACTGGCTATCACAAGTAGTATCATAATGCCTTCGATGAGAGTGGCAATCCCAGAAAGACCAATCAAGAGAGTGCTTGTCTCGTCCTTTGGAGGCAATCCTTAGGCAATCCCATTTGGGAGAAGGTATCATAAAACAAAATATTTGTAGAGCTTCTATTATCCACTAGGATTCTCTTTACATCACAACTGAAAATAGTAAAGGAAACAATCACAGGATCATCATGTGGGAACAAAACTTCATCGGTGTCATCAACAACAAAGGTGATAGGCTCCCCTCTAGCCCTCCAATGCTTGGGTTGGGAAATCTCTATCTGGGCCACCCTAGAATATGCTCGCCATCCAGAGGAACTTGCCCACCAGTGGCTAATCTGCTAGAGATTATTCTGACATAGATTTTGTTATCTATAGTGGGTTCACTATCGGTTGGGGTTCTTGATCAGTGACCTCTGAAGCATGGGGCTGACCGATGTAGCTGTACAGGTATCCTCATTGAATCAATAACTCAATCTCTTTCTTTAAGAAAATGCAATTCTCAATATCATGCCCATAGTCCTGATGAAATTGATAATATTTCTTGGAATCCATTTGGGCCTTCTTGTTCATCTTTCCTGACCACCGGACAAAGTCCTAACCCTTGATTTCCATCAAGATCTATCCCTGGATGGTATTAAAGAGAGTGAAGTCCTCTTGATAGGCTAGCCTGGGGCTTTCGGATTGGTGGCAAGACTTCTTGTCATGCTTTTTTTTCTACTGCTGCCACTGCTACTACTGGGGAAGGGTTGGATAGGAGTGGTCCTCTCGAGGATGTTTCCAATCCCCCTTCTCCTTCTACTTCTCTACCATGCCTTCTTCGATGTTGATGTATTTTTTCACGTAGGCTAAAAGCTCAAGAAGGCTCTAGAGAAATCTCCTGGAAAGAGGGAAGTAAAAGCTGCCTCCGTGTAGCCTTCTCTTCAAGGCTGACATGGTGATAGAGGGTTTGAAGCCATGGACCTTTAGCATGGCCACTTTAAAATGACCCATGTAGTGACGGAGGGATTCACCTTCCTCTTATTAGACTAAGAAGAGGAAGTTAGAGCCTTGCTCCAGCATCTTGCTACTATGAAACTAGGCCATGAACTTCTAGCCAAACTCTTTGAAGATGGGGTGAGGGCTTAAAGACTCCTCCAGTGAAGTATCCTATGTAGAGGAAGAGGAAATAGAAATAAAAGAGTTAGATAGGTGTGCCTCACTTGGCTCTCGGCAGGAGGGGTGACTTCAAGACATGACAAGTTGAGGCGAGGCTTAAAGGGGAGCTCACCTCGCTCTCTAGGTTGACCACCTTATGCAGGGAACACCATCTCTGCAGTAGGGGTGACCCCAACCCCGACCTACACCCTAAGCTCGTCGTGTAATGCAGGTCATTCACCCTACCTGGGGGAAGGCGGATGCGAGGTGGATGAATGGTGGGTGGGCTCCACCTTTAGCCTAAGTAGGGTTTGCTAAATATTCTGCACCAAGGTCATTAGCACTTAAACTTACTGGAAGAGCTGCTGGAATTGCTCAATGGTAATAGTGGAGTAGCCGGATGCCTCACCTCTCCTCCTTCTAGTAGGAGTGGAGAGGGTGTGGCCAAGGCCACTGATGCCTCGATGGGGGTGGATGTGATGGCCCTCTCGATGGGAACATCCATAATAAGAATATATACTTTGATTAACTCACTTTGTTTTTGCAGCTATAGTCAATAAAGTTTTCGAAGCAAGTTACAAAATTTCTTGAAACATGTTCATAAGCCAAATTTTCTTGAAGCATGATTTGGATCATAAACCAACACATGGAAGAAGCCCATTAATTTTCTTGAAGCATATTCATAAGTCAAATTTTCTTGAAGCATGATTTGGCTTATAAGCCAACACATGGAAGAAGCCCATCGGCTCAAGCCCAAAGCATGATGGAGGGCATCCTCTTCAAGTCCAAGACCAACCATTCAAGCCTCTTCAAGACCAAGCCCAAGCCCAATTCATGCCAAGATTTGAAGCACATGGGAAAACAACTCATCAAACAACCTTGGGGGAGAAAGAATTACACTACATCAAGAGTTTTTTGGGGAACATAAAAACTCCTTCCACTACCCCAACAATATTTGACATGTGGGATGCTACAACTTATGATACCTAAGCCTCCACATTAGCATTTAGAATCCATATTAGGATCTTCTAGATGCCACATGTCAAAGTGGTTGTAACTTGCTACCAATAATTTATTTTTAGTTAAAACCACTAACCTAAAAATTGTTGGAGCCAACTAAGCCATCCTTATTCCCTCCTCTCCACCCTTGGACGAAATTCCTAGCATTGGAGCCTACAAATAGGGCCTCTAGGATCTCATTGTATTCATTCTATGCTATGATTTGAATTAATGAAAGAATTGTTTCCTTGTGTTCTAGTTTTCTTGAGTTCTTGTTTGGAGTGAAAGTTTTCTAGCTAGTTTAAGTATGTAGATCCTTATCCAAGGAAAGAATGAGAGCTTTCTAAGTTTGAGTTTGAGAGTGAAGAGTCCTTTTGCAAGGAGTAAAGGATGGGACGCCCATTGATGGATTCATGATCAAGCTCCAAGTCCCAAGCCGCCGGCCACTTTCTTCTTCTTCCTTTTTTCTTTGTTTCCATTCCAACTCCAATTCTTCTTCCATGTATAATCCCAAATTTCTTTGCAGGTTCTCTCAGGTTCCTAGGTCAAGGATGAAGGTCTCCACGCCATGGATCAAGGCCAAGGTGAGTCACAAAGTAGAGTTCTAATCTTGACTTCTAGGCCTCAATCCTTGAGTGATGAGAGCTCCTTCTTCCACCAAATAATTAGCCATCATTGTTGGTAGGAAAACTCTTCCTAATCTTCATTAGATTTTATCATTTGAAGGTTAACTTGCCCTAGTAATGATGGTTTCCTTGCCATGAAGATCCTAATCCTTATTTGAACTAGATCTATATTGCGGGTCTTAAAAATTAGATCAACTAGTCTCCTTATAAAAATTCTTTTCTTGGATTAATTTAGCCCATTTATTTGATAATTAATTACTCAAGTTTGCTTGATGGTTAGCTTGCTAAAACTCTCCATTCATCATTTCATTTTCGTCCCCCATCACCTCTTTCCCTTGGCCATAGTACAAACTAAGGATGAAGCAGAACCAGAGGTAAACTTCAATCCTCAATAAAACTTTTGGGCATGTAACCCTTCCTTTAGCACTAATCTATTACTAATCTCTAGGAGGTGGTGCAGACTTAGATTCAGCTTGAGCAGGACTAAAGCAGGAGTGGATGCAGATGAGGAGCCAAGGGGCCTTACAGGGTCCTATCTCTTAGAGTCAGTCCTGCAAGATAGAGAAGACTAGAAAGTCTGACACACCAGGGGTGGGTTCTTGGTGTGGACCCTTTGATGCCTAAGTTAGTCTTCTAGAGAGACAAAAAAAGGAGGCTTAGAGTTACCTTTAGGCGTGGAGTAAGAGTAGGAGAGGAGCCAGAGAAGAAGAGAAGGAGAGATAAAGAGAGGGATGGAATGGAATCTATGGAGGAAGAGGACTTCAGTGCATTTAAGTCTCGCTTCCTAGTGGATGGCACATAGATGAGTGGAGTTATGGAAGTTGAAGTACTTCAAAGAAAATGGAAGTGTGCATGAATGGTCCACAGGATTTTACTCAGGTGGTGAGCTTATGGAAGACTCAATCCAAGGAGCTCGAGCTTTGCATTGGAGGGAGAGCGAGAAGAAGATTTTTTTATGGTGGAAGGAGATTGTTCTTGAGAAGTGTGGGCTCTCGATTTTGTCTCCATTATCTTTCCTTGTTCTTCTCCTTGTGTCCTCACTTTGCCTTTGTTCGACTTTTGCCTTCTTACTTAAAGGGTTAATGAGAACTAAGTTATAGATGTATACCTAACATCTAAAGATAGGGGATGATGACTGGTATGTTCCAGCTACCACTGGCATGCTCGAAGTGGGGAACTATACCATGGTGGTGAGATAGGGGTGGTGACTAGCACGACATATCCCTGTAATAGGACATTCCTTAAGTGGCCAATATTAATGGCTGCTGCATCAGGAGCACACGTAGATGGGTTGACTGAGCAAGCTAGCAATGATTGATGTGCATGCACCTTTAGTCCACGTGGTAAGACATTGGGAGGTTGCCTCATCATCTAAGCTGGTTGACATATGTCTGGAAAGGGTTGGAGCCAAGTTGCTATGCTGGAGTATTAAACCTTGATGTATCATTAGCAACTACAAGGGCTTGACCTTGCCCTTGCATCCTAGGAATAGCCATGATGATGGAGAGATCGTGAAGAAGAATCATGGCTTCCAACCATGCAGCTTCACCGGACTAGGGGAAAACTGAACCCCCTGCGAGGGGAGACATACTACCACCCCTAAAAAGCCTTCACATGGAAGAAGTGGCAAAATACTCTCACCCTAGGCTCCATGTAGTGATGAACTATCAAGCTAAAGAAGCCAACGATGGCCCTCCAGGTGTTGGGGAACAACTACACCAGGCATAGATTGTACCACCGTAGTAGGTCCACCATCATTGGTAGCATAAGGATTTTGAGACCCTATTCAGAGACTCCTCTGAAGGGTGGCTCTCATCACCATCCCCTCAGTGATGTTCTCATCCATCGTAGGAACTTCCAGTGATACTCATCATGAAGCCGAACTTCTTTCCCAACAAGTAGACCTTCTCTTCCACAAAGATGGAGGCCACGGTTTAGGTGTCAGACATGGCCCTTCTGTTCTCATGATCATCACCTGCCGGATACAAAGGAAGAAAAAGGAAGAAGGATGGATAGACAACAACCCACCACTATCAGCTATGGATACACTCTATTGATTGTCTGAAGACTCCTTTCCTTTTCCCTATCGCTTCACTAATCTCAATCACCTAGATGCTGCAAGGATGGAGGAGGCCCAACCGACTCCTATGTATGTATATATATATATATATATATATATATACATTGAAAGGCCCATCCATCTCTTGATGATGGGGTGCCAGTTTTAGCCTCACCAATCGACATGTTCCACATCGGTTCATCATTAAAGATGCAATCCCGGGAGGTACGTCATAATGTCTCAGAAGTTTAAATTACCGCAATAATTCTTGAGCTATTGTCCTAGATGGCATCACCTCCCAAAGGGCTACGTTTGATCCCAGTATGGATCTTGATAAGCACAGCCCCCCCGAGAGTTGCCTCATAAAGTGTAGCCTTGCCTACCTTGCAACGAGCTACTTTATCTAGTATAGCCTTGCCTGCCTCACCGCAAGCTGTTTCACCTAGCATAGTCTCGCCTACCTCACCACGAATTGCCTGACCCCAGCTTCACTTGCCTCATCACGAGCAACCTTGCCCAATATAGCCTCACCTACCCTACCACAAGCTACCTTGTCTAGCACAGCCTCGCTTGCCTCACCATGGACTGCATTGCCCAATGCAACCTCGCATGCCTTATTATCAGCTATCTCACTCAACGTAGCCTTGCTTGTCTTGCTATGAGTTGCCCCATCCAATGCAGCTTCACTTGCCTCATCATAAGCAGCCTCGTATAGTGCCTTCCTCTCTATCTTCTTCTTGGCATGGCAGACCCCCATGCCCTACTGAACTAATTGGTCTCTACTTCCTTTGCCCAAGGCTAGCCACTTGTGATCAGATGTGGCAGAAATCTAATATGTCAAGGTTTGATTGGTCCAGTGTGGCACCCAGGCTCTAAACCACTCTAGACATGTATCAGCCAGCTTAAGTGACAGGGCTACCTCCTAATACCTTGCCACTTGGACATTGAGATGCACACTCACCTACCCCTTGTGTGGATGTTGACCACTGCCAGGCTTGCCCTCATCCACCCAGTTGCATGTGCTCCAGGTATGGTAGCCATTAAGGGACACCCCATCATAAAGACATGCCATTCTAGTCACCACTTTGGGCCATGCCGGTTACTTGAGGAACATGCCATGCTAGTCACCACTCCTGCCTCACATACTATGGCATGATCTCCCACTCTAGGCATACTTGCAATAGCTAAAATATGCTAGCCATCATTCCCTACCTTTAGGCATCAAGTACATGCCGATAATTGATTTCTTGAGACCCTCTAGGTAAGAAAAGAGAAGTTCCAAAAGAGAGAGGCCATGGTAAACGAGCTACCAAAGAAGAACAGAGGGGGGCGAGGTAACACAGAGTTGAGACCCCATTACTACCTACCTTAAGAGGCACATTCTTGGCTCCTTGATTCTATGAGCATCCACCCAAGTGTTCATCAAGACATTTGCAGGCTTCCTAATGCACCTTCCCCTATCCGTGAAGCATCCTGGCCTTCACAAATCCACTCACCAGTGTGTCATCTCCCAGGAAACATGCCTTATATCCACTGCACGCCCCTTCTTCCATAGATCTCTCTTTATCTCCCTCTCTCATTCTCTCTCCGACTTCTCTCAACTTCACTTAACTCTCTAAATTTAGAGAGGATTCTAAGCCTTCTTTGTTTGCCTCTCTAGAAGACTGACTTAGGCATCGAAGGGTCCACCACTAAGAACCTACCCATGATGCACAGACTTTCTAGTCTTCCTTATCTTGTAGGATTGACTTATGGCGATAGGACCTTGCGAGACTCAGCTCCATAATAGCAACCATTTCAGCTCTAGCCCTGTTTGAGTTGAGCTTGAGTTAGCCCATCTCCAGGTATGGCAACAATTTGAAAATTCAGTCTTCTATTCTTCCTGAGAGAGCCAACTCACCTATCCAAGGAGTTTACTTGTTTGGTTCAGGACAAAAAATAGCTTCTCTATTTTTTGAGAGAGTAGACTCGCCCATCCAACGTGCCAACTCATAGACATGCCAAAGTTGTGTGCTATTTGTAAAATATGCCAGGATCGACTCTTCACTTATGTGAGCCACCTCGACTTCTTCAATATGTCTTCTAACAGCTATTTCATCTTAAACTTGGATTCTTTTTAGTTCTAAATTGTTCCAAAGCCTTTAGGACTTCTTCAAAGATAATTGTTCTCTACAAAAACATTCTTAAATATTCTTGAAGAATATTAGTATACTTTTCATGCTCTAATATTTTATAATTATCAAAATCATTTTCGAGGTCAACATATCTCTATCAAGCAACTCAGCTTTTCTGCCAATTAACTTGTTATCTACTTATCTAGTTTTTTACCTACTTTGTTCTCTAGTTTCTTACCTACTTTGTTTACCAATTTCTCACCTACTTTGTTCACCAATCTCTCCTCCCTACTACCTGTAGACCTAGATAAACTTCCATCTTAGTAATGGAGTCATTAACACGATGCTCAAATAGATCATCATACTCCTTATCACTTTCGTTGAAGTCACTCAAAGAAATGTCACTACTTCTGCCACTATCTGTTTCCACTTCTTTTTGTATAGGCCTCTTCTTAAGCCTTCTTCTCTATTCATATGTTACCTCATCTCCTCCCGCTCCTATATTTATGTCAACTAAACCCTTCACTTCCCTAGAATGCTCTGCTTCCCAAACCTATGCTGCAACATTACGAGCAGGGTCTACTTCTTCATCATGTTGGGTGGATGAAAGTGTCAGGGGTGCCTCCACTAGATTCAAATCAATTTCATTTGCACCATAGTCTATGTATACTACTACATTGCTTTTGGCACTTGTTTTGTCCATCATATTCAACATATCCATATCACTATTAAATATCCTTAGTCTTTTTTCCATTGATTGCTTAGGGACCAAATAATATAATTATTCAATCCTCTTGTAACCAAGTTTTTGGGTCAAGTTTTCTTTCTTAATTAAGCTCATCTCATTAGTAACTAAAAGACCCACCCACATACTACATCATGAGGGTGAAATGAAGGGAACCAATGGTGAATCTCTAAAGCAAAAAGCCCAATACCATGCTATATTTATAGCAAAACACCACTAATAGATATAGAAGCCCTGTAGCCAGGTGGTCATGCAGTGGTAAAGCCATCAAGTCTAACATAAACAATCATGTGACCTAATTATGTGGTCCACAATATATCTTAAAGTTTAACATAAACAATAATTGATGTTACTTAAATTAGCATTACATTAACTGAGGAATCCTAGAAAAAAACATTTAAATTATGTGACCTAGATAGTCGAGGACCTCAAACATTCTAGAGGATAGAAGTAATGCTCTATTATAGGAATTGTGGTTCTTCATGTTCTTATTTATTAGAAGAGTACAATGCAGATAGGTCTAACTCCATCTCCTTTTGAGCAAGAATAAACAACAACCTTGAAGACATGGCTCAAATATTTAAAACAATTATTTGACACATTTAGCAATATTCAAATAAATATACACAAAGCCCTAGAATCCTCTTACCTATATGAGGGTTTGATGGAAGGCCTCTAAGTTGAGTATGTCAGAGCACAGTGGGGCAAGACTTCCACCTCAGTCGAGAAAATGGAAGGAGTAGGAGGGTAGCAATCTGGGGAGTAAATGAGCATGCCAGAGTGAAAATGGAAGAGGAGAAAATAAGAGCAAATGGACATGGAGGGCTTAGTTAGTTTGAGACTATTTATACATTGGATATCCAAGTGGAATGAAGGAAGTGAGGATAGCAAGGATGGTAACAATTGAAGGGGTAAATGATAGTGCTAGAGTTGGAGGAGGGCTTAGTCAGGCTGTGATGGTTGTTCATCGATGCCCAACCAGAATTAAGGAGAAAGGTAACGGTTAGCTCTGATGCCTTATTGGAATTGAGGAAGAAAGTATGAGTTAGGTATTAGTAGATTAGTTGGGTATCATATAGTTTTTTCCCAAATTTGATTTTTAAAATGAGAGGGCAAATTAGTAAATTGATAGTCATCATTGATGATATTAGATTTGTGGTGGGCGACTGGGCTATATTGCAACAAAAACTTAAGTTTTGGAATCAACTTTTTTTTTAAAAAAAAAAACCTTATGGAGAGGAAGTTGCAAATTGCAAAAACTTAAAGTGGTGTCACTATAGTTACCAATAAAAAAAAGTGCATACTACTACAAGTGTTAGAAAAATAAAAATGATTGTGGTACCTGATTTTATTTCATTCTATTTTCTTGTGATGAACCCATTGCAATTCTAGTTCTTGCTTCTAACTACATATTCTTATATACTCATGTACCTTTTTCAATTGTAAAGGAGGCAAAGTGCCACCCATTTTTGCTTGCTAGAACAAAGTATGGTTATGTAGTATTTACAATGAAGTGGTCAGTCCCTCGTGTCTTCTTTTACTTTTAGTTGTCACTTAATGAGCATCTTTCGAGGCTTTTTTTTTTGTAGACCTACCAAATAAATTTGTTATGCTGAATTGTTGAAAAGAAATCTTGACTTTAATGTAATATTCTAATATTTTTTAGTTTTATGGATGAAAAATATTATTCAAAAAACCATGCATAGTATAAACAAATGATAATTTCTTAACATGTTAACTACATACTTCTACATCAGAGAAATAGCCAGTATCAATTATATCTCCATATTTTTTATGGTTATGATTACATGAATAGATCACACATGAGCCCCATTCATAACTAACTTGAACCCATACTATAGACGTGGCTGATATGAATGAACCAAGACTGCCAAAGAAAGAAAACCAATTAAAGAAAGAACCTTTTTTTTAATTTTCTCTGGAGGATTGTGATCCACTTCTTTATGAACATGTCCCTTTGCAAAGAGAGAAAAAGTTTCTTCTAGAGCTCTTAATTTTTCTTTAAGTATTTCAAAACTGTCAAAAAAATGTATTATCTATCAAAACAAATATAGCTTGGCAGTTCCACAAGCTGGCCTCATTCTAGTCATACTTAAACTTATCACATAAGTTCAAAAGTTATTTCTAATCCCCTCTTCATCTTGGAGGTTCCATGGTTCCAAAATGTTTATCAATTTTAGAATGTATATATATATATACATATGCATGTGTGTATGCACAAAATTTTACCAATCTATGCTTTTGTTCATGGTCTCCAAATACCAAATATATATCTAGCAATTTGCTTCACAAACTTTAGCCTCCTAATTTGTATCATCAATACAAGAGCAGCACTTAAAATCTTGAGAGTTCTATTAATTTATAGGGTAAAAAATAAATAATCCCTTGCATTTTATACCTAGTTGCAAATGATCCCTTACATCTCTAATTTCAGTAATCTCTGCCCTACATTTAACATAATGTTATAATCTCCCATCCTAGCTACCTAAATTGGACCATCCTATATGGCGGTGCATATGTGGCAAGTTATTGAGCGGTTTGATCTGACATGTGAAGTTAATAGCCATGTTGGTGCCTACGTGGATTAAAACCTAGGTGGAAAAAAAAATGGCCATCGCCTTCAGCTAAGATGTCTTCAAGCCATCGCCACCTTCACGTCGAGATGGCAAATTAGTAGCATCTCTAGTGGTGGTGGAAGAGAAGAAGTCGCCCTCACCATCACCTTCGGGCTGAGACATCTCACCAGATAAGATGGAGAACCTCAAGACTCTCAACCACCTCATCCTCAAGGAGATGGTGGAGCTACGATAGTAGGTGGACAACCTCTGATCCTGCCTTGATGGCCTCTATGATGGCCACACCTTCCTCGCCAACATCAAGTGCAATGTCAGCTGCCAGTTCTCTCCTTCAGCCTCGCCGAGCGGGAGCTCGCAGTTCGATAGGTGGAGGTGAACCTCCGATCACTGGCAAGGGGGTGGAGGAGTGGGTAAGATCACTGCAGGCAAGGGTGGAGTCCATGGTGGAAGAGCTGAGGAGTAGCGGGAGAGATTGGAAATGGTTAAAGAGAAGGATGAGATGAAGAAGGCTTTAGATCTTGCCCTATCAAAAAAGACTCAAACTTGATTGATCTTGATCGAAAGGAGCTAAGGGTTTTGGACCTCTAGTACTATATGGCTTGAAGATATGTTGATTTAGGAATGATTTTGATGATTACAAAATATTGGAGCATGAATACTATACTAGCATTTTTCAAATTATTAAGAATGTTTTTATAGAGAGCTCTCCAATGGTCAATCATTAATTAAAAGTTTATAGATCATTGAAATAGTTTGTAAGTTCATATGCATCATTAAAAATCCCTTGAGGATTTTATGTAACAATTAGAATATGTAATAAGCTCTTATAGAAGTAATTTTGAAGTATTATGAGTTCATTTACATTCTTGAAGATCCATTAGATACTTTGAGAGATTATTTGTATCATGAGAGGAGTAGATGGCTCAATTTTATAATTAAAGATATTTAAGTTGGTTAGAGAGTCTATGTATATCTTTAGAAATCTTTGGGAAGACCTTTGGAAGCATTAAGGAGCCAAAAAGTATCAAAAACCATATAAAATTAAAGTTTTGGCTAAAAGAGTTAACTCCTATTAAGAGAGCCAACTCTGGCATGGCACACTAATTGGCACTATTTAAGAGAGCTGATTCCTTTCTAGCGAGTCTTCTCTCTCTGGCAAGTAGAGAGCATATTTTCTTAACCTAGTTTAGAAGAGCTAACTCCGAAAATTAGAGCCTTCTCTATTGCCCAGTGATGAAGCAACCCAAGAGGGAGGGTGAATTGAGTTTTATAAAATTATTTGAACTATTTCAATAGATATAAAACAAGTATGTGATAATTGTAATTAAGTGCTTGTATTTTACAAAGTGTTTGTGTGCTTCAAAATAATATACAGCAGAATTAATAAAGTAAATGCTCAAAGAAAACAATCACACAAACACAACAAATTTATAGTGGTTCGGTGCATTCTAAGGTACCTACATCCACTCCTTAAGTTTTTCTTGGGAATTCACTATAATCACACTTGATTACAGCCTATTAGTTTTCTGGGCTCACTAATCGAATCCAACTTATTTTCACCGGGCTCACAAGTCAAAACCCTTGTTGGTTTCCTAACTTAGGCTAACCAACAACCTTTTGATTTTCATGGCTAACCAAAAATCTTGTAGGTTTTGCGGGTTCACCAACAACCTATGTTGGTTTTATGGGATCACTAACAACCTATGTTGGTTTTACACAAAAGCTAACCAACAACCTCTTTGATTTTCTAAGGCTCACCAAAAATCTTTGATACAACAATATTAGAATGAAAGTAAAGAATACAATAAAGCTTTATAAAATAAAGCAAGTATCTCTTTGAAGCTCTTGGATGATGTTGAAGAATCTTGTCTTCAATTTGTTGAAGCATTTGAATGAAGCTTGAGGATGTGAACTTTGGATGCTCTCTTTAAAACTTGAAAGCTTGAAGGCTTAAATCACTCAAAATATGAATCTTTGAAGTGTATGGAATTTTTTTCTCAAAGGATTGCTTTTCCATTTGATTTTTGGTGTTTATATAGCTTTCCAAACTATAGATGATCATTTATGACTGTTGGGGATAAAAAACTAGTCGTTTGAAGAAAGTTAAAATCAATTTTGTACTTCTGAAAAATTAGTTGTTACTTCAAGTGTCGACACTTGAATCTGGTGAGTCGACACTTGATTTCTGTGAGTCGATACTTGGTTTCTATGAGTCGACACTTGGTTTCTGTGAGTCGACACTTGGGTCAACTCAAGACAAAAATTCTGGATTTTCATAATTATGTATTTTTCTTGTTCTCAGGCCTTAAGTCGACACTTGAACTTCTTCATGAGTCGACACTTGCTTGTGCTAGTACTGAAACTTGCTGAAACTACTCCAAAATTAATTTTTGGCCTCTTCAAGTTCTTTCATATCAATTCCAAAGTCATATACTTGATTTTTCATTAATTTAAGGACTTTCTTCAACTGAAAATATGTATTTCTTTATTCAACATGGATGAGTACTAAGATCTGATAAACACACTTAAAAATATAATTAGTACTCATATATCTTAAATATTTTGTCAATCATCAAAATCATGATCAGAGTCAACATTCTGTCTTAAAACGATAAAGAGCTTGTTTTTAGAATATACTGTAGATGAGCCAACTCCTTTCAGGCAAGCCAACTCTTATCCCATGAAATGCTACAGTAATGGCTAGTTCAAGAACCTGAGCATTCATTTTAATCATTGAGAATAAGAAGAATATTCTGTGCAGTCTTTGAAAACTTGAGGAACTTCAACTTCTTCCCATCTAACCTCTTGAAGCATTAAGTGAGGACTAAAGAGCATAATGAAGAATAACTTTTGAAGCCTTTGAGCAACTATATATCAAGCTTCAACTATAGTAATAAACTCTTATTAGAGTTCATTCTTTGTTGCTCTAGTTTGTGTTGTTTGATTGTTTTTCTTACAAATTTCAGAAGGGAGCTGGAACTTGAGTTTAGTTTAAGACTTTGATTGGCTAGTTTTGAAAAGCCAATTGGATTATTTATGAGCCCAAAAAACAAATATGTATTGGATTTGTTTGTAAGGTAAAACAAACATTGTATTTAAATTTTAGTTTGTGAGCCCAAGATAAAATAAACCAACTATATTCTTATAAGAATATAATAGAAATCCCAAGAGGTCCTTGTGTAGTGGATGTAAGGTTGGTTTTCTCTGAACCACTATAAATCTTGTTGTATTTGTGTGTTTGCTTGTCTCTTCATCTCTCTCTTAAAATTTAGCATTTGCATATATCACTTGACACAACATTTAGCCCACACATTGCATTTGAGTTTCAAAGGCACATACTTATTTCAAATTTTGAAAACCCAATTCAACCCCCTCCTGGGTTGTCAGTCTAGGCAACAAGTGGTATTAGAGCCACACATTAGTGTCGTTAATCTAATGATTAAGAAAAAACATGGCAACCCATATAAGCACCTTACTAGTTGAGAGATAATCTAGCAATAGACCTCCACCTTTCAATGGCACCAATTATACTTACTAAAAAGCTAGAATGAGAATTTATAATCAAGCAATAGACTTCAAATATAGAGAGTTATCATTAAAGGTCCTCATAAACAGATAAAAAAGGTTGATGATATTGACATCCCAAAATTAGAAGATGAATGGGATGATCATGATATGAAGATAGCTGAGCTAAATGCAAAAATCATGAACCTTTTGTATCATGCATTAGATCCCAATGATTTAATTAGACTTTCACTTGTAATTCTATAAAAAAAAGAAATAAACTTCAAGTCACACATGAAGGTACTAAGTTAAGAACTCAAAAATTAACTTGCTTATGCATAATTATGAATTATTCAAGATGGAACCCACTAAAATCATTTTAAAAATATTTACATGCTTTACTGATATTATCAATGATCTTAAAAATCTTAGTAAGACATTCTTCAATAGTAATTTAGTAGACAAGATACTTAGATCATTGTTGGATAAGTGGAATGCAAAGGTCACTGCAATTCAGGAAGCAAAAGATCTCAATAACTTATCTTTGGAAGAGATTCTTGGATCCCACCTATGAATTGAATATGAAGCATTACAGTGAAAAGGAAGGATGAAAGAAGAAAACTATAGCTCTCAAGGTAGCAGCCAAAGAGAAAAAAAAAAGAAAATCTCTTATTTAAAGAAGAGTTAGGAGATAAGGATATGACCCTTGTAATGAGAAGATTTAGGAGATTTATAGACAAGGACATATCAAAATATAAAAGGAAGCTTAGCAAGGAAAGAGAGAAAGATAAGGATAAGGATAAAGACTAACAGTCCATATGTTATGAGTGTAAAAAATCAGGGTACTATTGGTTTGACTATCTTTTTTTGAAAAAGAGCTTCAAGAAGAGAAAGAAGGAGAAAGCCATGGTTGCCACATGAAATGATAGAGATGAATCAAGCTCCAATAAAGAGGAAGAGCAAACAAAATCAGATGACCATACTTAATGACTTTAGAAGATGAGGAATGTCTTGCAGTCCAAGAATCTAAAAGAAGATGGTACTTAGATTATGGCTGTTCAAAACATATGACGGGTGATAAGGAACAATTCTTTATCCTAAAAATAAAAGAATATGGTATTGTAATCTTTGATGATAATGGTAAGGGGAGAATCATTGGTATTGATAAGATCAAAATCATTTATTCTACATTTATTGAAAATGTACTGGTAGTAGATAAATTGAAGTATAATTTATTGAGTAATAGTCAATTATATGATAAAGGCTTTAAGATTATATTTGATCTTCAATATATATAGTTACTAGTTTTTTATTCAAGCATTAAGTTTGTAGGATATAGACTTGGAAACATATATATGGTACATTTGAATAATTTAGCTATGAAGAGTAGTACAAGTCTAGAAGCCATAAATGCTAAAATCAAAGAAATTAGTTGGCTTTGACATAGAAGACTTGGATATACTAGCATGCATACTTTATCCAAATTGATCTTTAAAGATTTAGTTAAAGATTTGCCAAAATTAAATTTTAAAAATAATCATGTATGTGATGCTTATTAATTTGGTAAACAAACTAGGAGAAGTTTTAAATCTAAAAATATTATTTCAATATCAAGACCTCTAGAATAACTAAACATGGACTTATGTGGACCAACCAGGACCACAAGTCTAGGACATAAAAAATATGGGCTGTAATAGTAGATGACTTTTCTAGGTTCACTTGGATACTATTTTTGGCACATAAGAATAAAGCATTTGCTATTTTTCAAAAATTCTATAAAAACATTTCAAATCAGAAAAGTTTTTTAATTATTTCAATAAGAAGTGATCATGGCACAGAATTTGAAAATCAAAAAACATGGCATTGATTACAACTTCTCGATTATAGATACCATAATAAAATGATATTGTGGAGAGAAAGAATAGAATATTGGAAGAGATAGTCCGAACAATGTTATATGAAAGTAATCTTCAAAATACTTTGACTGAGTTGAGAATACTGCATGTTATATTCTAAATTGTATTCTTATTAGATCTATTCTAAAAAAATCCTCTATGAGCTTTGGAATGATAGAAAGCCTAACATAAATTATTTTTATATATTTGGTTATAACTATTTTATTTTAAATAATGAAAAAAATAATCTTAGAAAATTTGATACTAAATCTGATGAAGGTATTTTTCTTAGTTACTCAACTTCAAGCAAAGCTTATAGAGTTTTCAATAAAAGAACTTTAACTATGAAAGAATCTATTCATATTATATTTGATGAATCTAACCTTTCACCTTCTATAAAAGAAGAGTGCATAGATAATGATATAGGTATACTGAATAAAGGAATGAAAGATTTGAGCTTGAAGGACAAACAAATTAAAAAAGAGAAGGAAGAGGTAAGCAAAAGCATGGTGACTTGCCTAAGAAATGGAGGTATACACATCACCATCCTAAGGACTTAATTACAAATAATCCCTTATAAGGAGTTAGAACTATGTCTTCATTTATAGACATGTTTGATTACCTTGCATTTTTTCTCAAATTGAATCCAATTGCATAAAGAAAGCTAAAAAGATCCAAATTGGATGATGGCTATAAAAGTGAAGCAGTACAAGCAGACTATATTTTAAAACTATTTTAAAAAAAGAACAGCGGAAGGCTTGGTAGATCGATCAAGTCGATCTACCAATCTACCTACAACAGGATCCAACATAATAAAAGTGCATGCAAAGGACACCATAAGCAATAAAAAGGACAAGCATGTAACGATTTCATGCTTTAGATCTGATCACATGAGATCAAAGAAAAGGTATGTTACCTTTAAATTGTTGGATGGAGGTGATGAAGAGCTGCCAAGCCATACAAGTGATGTGGGATGAGGATGATGCGAGACTATATTAATGATGAGATGGATATGCAAACAATTTATCTTGTTAATTTTTTTTAGTTTAAGTGGATTTTAGGATTGCTGAAGACAAGCAAAGAGCAGATCTAGAGATTTATAAAGATAAGAACTTTCTAGCATGCAAGATAGCCATAAACAAAGATAAGGAGAGGACCCCGGGATTGAGAAACCCAGTAGGACTTAGCTCTAAATCAATATCTACTTAGGAGATTAGGGATGCAACCTTGAAAAACTTGATGCACCTGATGTCGAGTTCACTCACTCTCATGAATGTAGCTTGGAGGATCAAGCCTTAACCCTACAGATTCACCAGCTTTCCATCCTATGATCGTGAAGGCAAGGAAGACCGACTCCATTGTTCGTGGCACCTGGATGCGAGCGTCCAAGTGAAGGGTTAGAAATCATCAAGAAACAAGTAGGAAAGGATGGAACAAAAAGTTGAGAATGGTGGTGAGGAGGTTGTTCTTGCTAGGCGTCCAGGTGGATCTTCTAGATGGCCTCCAAACTTGAAGCTGGGAAGGTGGCTTGCACAGAAGGATAGTAACTCAGGGCCTCTCACCCCTCGATGTCTTGAAGGACAAAGGTGCTCCCTCTCAGAGTTCCTAGTCTAGAAGACAAGGGCTAGAAGAATAACTTCTCAAATTTTTTTTTCATTTCATCAACATTCAAATTCTTACAAGAGAGTTAGGATCCTTTTATAAGCACCCAAGTTTACATTCAAAATTTGAAAAGGAAAGTTACAAAGCTTGATTTGGGGGAGTGAAGAGAGGATGTTGTCTTCATGAATCAAGGGTCGCCCATTTGAATTTGAATTCCTCCTTCATGAAACTTGGCATCTAACTTTTGAATTTTGAATCTTTTCATGAAGCTTGATCTTGGTAGCTTGATTTTGGAGTGGAGTGAGGATGTTGTTGGCTTGGATCAAGGGGAGGCTTGATATGGGGAGTGTTGTGTGGATATTGTCTACTTGGATCAAGGGGAGATTAATGGGAGTCAAATATGAATTTGAATTTGAAATTTTCATCTTGACTTGGCCACCCAAAGGAGCTTGGTGAAGTGGCGCCTCCCCATGCCATGTGGCATTGATGATGTGCACTTCTCATGAGCTGAAGTGGCACCTCCTATGCCATGTGGCACTGATGATGTGGCACTCCAGTTGGCCGCCCAAAGGAGCTTGGTGAAGTGGGCATCCCCATGCCATGTGGCACTGATGATGGGGCACTCGAGCTGAAATGGCACCTTTCATGCCATGTGGCACTGATGATGTGGCACTCCTACTTGGTGTGGAGGAGAGGTGCTTGACTCTTCTTTAATTGGGCTTGACTTGATTGCCCACTTGTGAACCCATCTTCAAACTAGCTTGAGCCCATTTTCAAATTGACTTGAGCTGGTGAACCAACTTGGCTAATTACAGGACCAATTGACCCTAACTTGACCAAATTGGCCAAATTACAAGACTAAACTAAAAACTGAAACCAACTAGATACTAATTACATGACTTGAAAGCAAATTATTCAGGCTTTAAGCCTTATTACAGGATCCAAAAGATTAAAAACCCTAATCAGAGATCCATAAAGGGTTGAGGAGCCTCTGTCTGATCCTGGTGCCCGCACCAATTCTCTCGGATGGGAAAAACTCGACCTTGTCGAGTAAAGGTTGATTTGGTTTTGATATTTCTCGAGAAGGTCATGGTCGAGACACTGCAAGTCCTCTCGGGTAATCCACGAATCATCAGACTTCGGTCGGCCTTGCCAACAGACCAAGTAACGCTGTTAGCCTTTGCCCCGGGTTATGATAGCTTGATCATCTAGGACATGCTCAATCCATTTTCCTCTCTTGGATAGAATTGGAGGTGGACACTCAGGTTTGGGTTCGCTCTTAAATAAAAGGTCAGGCCTAAATGGCTTGCTGGGTACGTTTGCTAGTTCCCTATACTCGACTAAGTTCGAGATATTGAAAGTCGAGCTAATGCCATAATCGGGGGTAGCTCAAGCACATAAGCATCAGGGCCAACTCTCCTTATCACTCTAAAAGGGCCAGCTCCATGAGTATGAAGTTTCTTAATGGTTCCTGGTGGAAATCGTTAAGGCCTAAGCCTAATCATTATAGAACTACTATGTCAAATTCTTTGGCTTGCTTTTGGGAATCAACCAATTTCTTGTATGTATTATAACTTAGGTTGATTTTTGGCTAATCTCCTTATTCATGCTTCTAATATGCTGTGCAAAAGATTCTGCAGACTTTGGGACTCATACTGATACTAATCAAAATGCAGACTCAACCATGCATTCTTACTGAGAGGAATATTTATTGGACTCTTGGGCCTAAACCTAACAGACTATAGACTCTCTAGATTTGACCCTGGTTTGGTATGCACATGAAAATTTACCATGAACTTCTAGTAAATGCCAGAGGGTCTTCCAGAAGTAGGTAGCAAATAGGATGGGCTCTAAGGACTCATGCAATTTGGTAATCTCAACGAATTGTAATCTAATGGTTCTAGACACGTGAGAAGAATTAGGGAAGGGTAGGAAATAGGAATCGACATCTTGGGGCAATCTATGGGAAGCATGGGATAGACATTGGTTATTCAGGATGATCTTAAAATTAGGACATTGATCTATGGGTGCAACTTCTAGGGCAAGCTGGGTATTCCTAGATGGTGGAAGGTCATCAAGAAGGTCTTTAGGAAGTTTATCTTGAAAGTCCTCTAAACTAATATCTACTTTCTGGGATTGTTCCTTAGAGACTTGTTCCTGGACCTCCTCTATGGGCAATACTTGTGAACCTTCACTTTCATCGACTATGTTTGATCTTGGCTCAGTCACTCCTTCAAATTCTATAGTGGGTTCAGGATCTTTTTCTATGAGTTCCTTAGTGATTTTAACCTTGGGTCCATTTTTATCACGCTTCTCCACTAGACTTGATTCATAGATGTCTTCTTTGGATTCCTCAATAGGGTCAGCCTCTAAGAAGGGATCATGTTAAGGGAATCTCCTACGATGGGGAGGTGATTCAAACTATGGTTCAGTATGAGGCTCCGGGTTCTCTCCAGGGTTTCTAGCCTTGTTTCAAATCTATCAGCTCTTTGGATCAACTTGGCAAGCTGCTCAGTGATGAGCCTAAGTTGATTCTTGAGGTTGTTCTCCATGGATTCACCTGATTGAGAGTGATGTGGATGATACGGGACTCTTGACCTAGTCGACATGCAACACACAAAGAATGGTGCTACGGTTTTGCTAGACCTAGGAGTTCAATCAAAATGGGTCAATGTAGAAGACACACAGCACAGTAACTAACCCTTTCACTGGCCAGATAAGAGGTGGGAGTGTGGGAGGCCCCCCTTGCTTTCGCAAGGACCCAATTAAAGAACCACAACACCGCTTAGGTCATTTGACGCTAGACCTCTTGCCTTAATACCAGCTTCCTGGTACTAATTAAAGGGTTACATGCACTAGCCTCCCCAAAATGGTTAAATCCGACTCGTGGGTGTCCCTAAGCTATTAGGTTGCTACTTGATTTTAGATTAGGCTTAGGTTCGTAATGCAAGGGTGGTTGTTTTTGGGCTAAGGAAAGGTAATGACCTCCTTTCTTTATCTTGTGATATAGACGCCCCTAAGTTAATTATGAAAATGATGGCATACACATGAAACCTAATGAAAGATATCTAAGTTTTGTTTTTTTTTGGATTTTGAATTATGTTAGTAGAAATAAGATGCTGGAAATAAAAATATGAACCTAAATGCAAAATTAAAGTATATGGGAATGAAAGTGTGATGGAATGCACTTGCTGGAATTTCTGAACAGATTTGTTCTCAAGTAGTATTCCAGCATGTAAAAATTCTATAGATCGCAATAAAATTTGAGAAAATTCTGAAAATTACTTTCAAATATATGGAATCCAGAAAAATAAAAATCACCAAATTCAGAGGTTCCTACAAATATAAACAATTTAAACAACAGGCTATGTACTGGGTGGATAGAATGCAGAAATTTAAAGATGATGAAATCTAATGATGCAAAAAAAAAAATTTTTTTTAGGATCTAAAACCTATTTCCTTGTTTTTTTCTTCAAGGGTCAATCACATCGGCATCCCTACACGCCATACGAAATCCCCGTGGAATGGGATATGAGGATCTTGCAGCCCTACTTTTTTCTATGACCGGACGGCCATGGTGAAGCACCCAATCCAAGTACTTAAAGAAAACTAAGCCCTAACCAAGCTCTGATACCAGACTTGATGTGGGACGATGATGATGCAGGACTATACTAATGATGAGATGGATATACAAATGATTTTTCTTGTTAATTTTTTTTTAGTTTTAGTGGATTTAAGGATTTCTGAAGATAAGCAAAGAGCAGATCTAGAGATTCTATAAAGATAAGAACTTTCGCATACAAGATAGCCCCTAAACAAAGATAAGGAGAGGACCCCGGGATTGAGAAATCCGAAGGACTTAGCTCTAGATCAATATCTACTTAGGAGATTAGGGATGCAAACCTTGAAAAACTCTGATGCGCCCGATGCCTAGTTCACTCACTCTCGCGGATGCGGCCTAGAGGATCAAGCCTTCAACCCTGCGAATTCACTGGCTTTCTGTCCTATGATCGCGAAGGCAAGGGAGACTAACTCCGTTGTCCATGGCACCTGGAGGACTTGCGAGCACCCAAGTGAAGGGTTAGAAATCATAAGAAACAAGTAGGAAAGGATGGATCAAAAGTTGAGAATGGTAGTCGAGGAGGTTCTTCTTGCTAGGCATCCAGGTGGATCTTCCAGATGGCTTCCAAACTTGAAGGTGGGAAGGTGGCTTACGTAGAAGGATAGTAACTCAGGGCCTCTCACCCCTCGATGTCCCGAAGGACAAAGGCGCTCCCTCTCAGAGTTTCTAGTCTAGAAGACAATGGCTAGAAGAATAACTTCTCAAATTTCTTTTTTTCATTTCATCAACATTCAAACTCTTACAAGAGGGTTAGGGTCCTTTTATAAGCACCCAAGTTTACATTCAAAATTTGAAAAGGGAAGTTACAAAGCTTGATTTGGGGGAGTGAAGAGAGGATGCTGTCTTCATGAATCAAGGGGCGCCATTTGAGTTTTGAATTCCTCCTTCATGAAACTTGGCATCTAACTTTTGAATTTTGAATCTTTTCATGAAGCTTGATCTTGGTAGCTTGATTTGTGGAGTGGAGTGAGGATGTTGTTGGCTTGGATCAAGGGGAGGCTTGATATGGGGAGTGTTGTGTGGATATTATCTACTTGGATCAAGGGGAGATTAATAGTCAAACATGAATTTGAATTTGAATTTTTCATCTTGACTTGGCCACTCAAAGGAGCTTGGTGAAGTGGCGCCTCCCCATGCCATGTGGCATGATGATGTGGCACTCCTCATGAACTGAAGTGGCGCCTTCCATGCCATGTGGCATTGATGATGTGGCACTCCTACTTGGTGTGGAGGAGAGGTGGCTTGACTCTTCTTTAATTGGGCTTAACTTGATTGCCCACTTGTGAACCCAACTTCAAACTAGCTTGAGCCCATTTTTAAATTGACTTGAGCTGGTGAACCAACTTGGCTAATTACAAGACCAATTGACCCTAACTTGACCAAATTAGACAAATTATAAGACTAAACTAAAAATTGAAACCAATTAAATACTAATTACATGACTTGAAAGCAAATTATTTAGGCTTTAAGCCTTATTGCAGGATCCAAAAGATTAAAAACCTTAATCAGAGATCCACAGAGGGTTGAGAAGCCTCTGTCTGATCCTGGTGCTTGCACCAAGTGTCTGGCCTCTACGGGTAGTTCATACCAAGGCTCGATCCTAATCAACTTCCTTAGAGTGCTAGCTCCTCAAGATCTTGGAAGCCAATCTTCTCCTTCCTTGGACTTGCAAGACTTTCTTGAAACCGCCGAGAAGAACTTGTGGGAGGATAATGAGGAGAAGTGGAAGTGGAACCCTTCCTAATCAACTCTCTCTTCTCAAACCCTAGCTTGATTTCTAGGTAGGCTCACATCCAAAATCCTAATCCTCTTAAACCCCACTCTAAGAATCCTTTTCTTTCTCTTTTAGAAAAGCCCAGCTTGTCATCCTTTTTCTGGCCCTACAATAACACTTATTTATAACGGTAGTGAAGAGGGAGAGAGATATGGAAGCTGGAGTGATTGGGGGAGAGGGTTAAGGGTTAAACCAAATTAGCTCTAGGTTTAAATGGAAGAAAATTTGCATTCCCAAATAATGCATTCCATAAAAACCTTGAAGCCAATTTCAACCAAGATTTGAAATTTGAATTAGAAATTCAAATTAAATCTTTTTAAAGGAAAGAGAGCATGAAAAATCAAATCCAATTTGATCCTAAGCCAAATAACATTTGGCTTGACCCATCAGGTTGCAATCATATTGCAAATAAGTCCTCCAAAATTTACTAATCGCATTAGTGAAAAAAAAATTGTCACAGCCAAGTGTCGACACATGAAAGTGTCAATACTTCAAAGTATCAACACTCCAAAGTATCGACACTTGGATCATGGTCAATCATATTGACCCCCAGTGATGCCAAACATTCTCAATCGTCGATCAATCTTTAAATCAGGTAGAAATCCCTATAGTGTGTGACCCCATAGATTCAAACACTAAGCGGCAGCACTGGAACACTTCCAGTACCAGTCAAAGTCATCATCTATCTATGATACCTGATATTCGGATAGGTCGAAGATTGCAGAGCAACTCTCTAGAATCCCTAGCATATGGTTACCGCATAATTCATCCCTTTGATCTCATAATGCTCAGGATGACCTAGGGTTTGACTACCAATCCTAATTTAGTACATCCAGATCATGTCTCAACCTTACAAGTTCTGTGACTCCTCATAAGAACTACCTTGGCCAAGGTTTTGCTAAATTAAAACATAGTGAGTCATTCACTCCAAACCATTTGGAGGGGTCAATCCCATCTTGATCCACCATCGCTCCATAAGTACTTGACTGACTGTACCTAGAAACCTTCCATCACTGGATTAGAAATTCAAGTAGTTCAGTACCAAAGTACAGTGAGTTGCTTGTAAGCTACCATGATGACCTCAGGTCTGGGGAACACATATACCCATATCCCTTCGTGAGCAACCCTTTGATAGAAAGGAGCTCCGCAGTTGGTCATATTCAGTGAGATGTCATATATTTTACCTGTATGTCACATCAGTGTCTCTATACTCCTTGGTCTAAAAGACAACCAATCAATGTGACATACAATAACCTATGCTTGATACATTATTGTCCTATAACAATGTATCCTTTGGTTGTGAATCAGTTTAAGAACTACTCGATATATCCTCTCTATATCAAATATAATGTAGTTCTAAGGACTCTATCACACAAGATTTCTTTTTAGAAAAATGCACATGTGATGAACAGCCAAAAGAATAACTTTTATTCATTTAAAAAATTTACATACAATTACAAAATAGCACAACAGTCTACAGCCTAGATGATTGGCTTTGAGACACTATTCCCAATAGGCTATGCATAAGGAGTTGAACTAATTTGAGAAGAACAATGTTTGGACCCTAGTTAGTAGACCCAAAAATATCCTGTCATAGGTACTAAATAGATATTCAGAAATAAATTAGATAAAAAAGTAATATAGTTAGAAACAAAGCAAGATTAGTGGGCAAATGATATAATCAAGAAGAAAAAATAGATTTTGATGAAACTTATACAACCATAGCAAGATTAGAGGCTATAAGACTTTTACTTGCATTTGCAGATTACATGAATTTCAAATTATTTCAAATAGATGTAAAAAGTATTTTTCTAAATGGATATATTTTAGAAAAAAATTTTGTAGAGCAACTCCCTAGTTTTAAAAGTTATAATCTTTATAATTATATTTTCAAATTAAACAAAACTTTGTATGGTCTAAAACAAGCACCTAAAACATGATATGAAAGATTAAGTAAATATTTGCTAGAAAATAATTTTACTAAAGAAGTGTAGATATAATTATATTCATTAAAAGAAGAATAATAAAATATTAGTTATACAAGTTTATTTAGATGATATGATCTTTGGTGCAACTAATGAAAATCTTTACCAAAAACTTGCTAAGCTTATACAAGATGAATTTGAAATGAATATGATGGATGAGCTAACATTTGTTCTTAGATTTCAAATCAAATAAATAAAAGAAAAATATTCATCAACCAAATCAAGTATATCAATAAGATATTAAAAAACTTTGGGATGGAATCCATAAAAGAAATCGCACATCAATAAATCCAGCATACAGGCTTGACAAAGATGAAGAAAGAAATAGTATTGATCAAAAGCTATATTGAGGTATAATTAGATCCTTGCTATAATTAATTGCTAGTAGGCCGGATATCATATTTGGTATATGTATATGTGCTAAATTTCAATATAGTCCAAACAAATCACATATACTTGCTATTAAAAGAATCATAAGATATTTTAAAGGAACATCTAATCTAGGTTTATGGTATTCTAAGCATTCATCATTAGATTTAATTGGTTATTCTAATATTGATGACGATGGTTTATAAAATTGATAGAAAGAGTACTAGTAAAACTTACCAATTTCTAAAGCTGAACTTAATTTTTTAGCACGGTAAGAAAGAAAACTTTGTAGCACTATCAATTACTAAGATAGAATATATAGCTGTAGGGAGTAATTATGCTCAACTACTTTGGATTAAGTAATAACCAGAAGATTTTAGTATTAAGCAAACTAAAACTTTAATCAGATATGATAATACCAGTACTATTAACTTGACTAAAAATCTTATTCAGTACTAAAGGACAAAGCACATAGAATTAGATATCATTTTATTAGGAATCATGTATAAAATGAAGACATTAAACTAGAACTTATTTATATTGATAAGCAATTAGTAGACAATTCACCAATCCACTTAGTGAAGATAGGTTTTCATGATTAAAGATGAATTAGGGCTATGTGACCCATTTTTGGGATTTTACCTTGAAATTCTCAAAATTAAGAAAAAATTCCCTAAAGCCAATCTCTCATCGTTTCAAGCTTGTGCAACCTTATTTCATACATTTAAGTCCGAAGAATCCATTTCTAACCATTTTGGATCCAAAAGCCCAAGATTTGCTCGAGCCGACTCTAGCTTACCATAGGGCTATGTGAGCTAACTCTATTGTTGGAAATCTAATTTTTTTTTAAACTCATGCAAAACCTAACTTTCCTTTAACTTTTCACTATTATCGAGCCATCCCTTTCCACTATTCCAAATAGTTTTAAAACTCTAGGAACCACTATTAGGGCTTATTCTTGTAATTTAAAGTGCTTTAATGTATTAAATATTTTAAATTTCATCTCTCTTGCTTGCATCTTAAATCCTTTGCTTTTTCTAATATTTGAGTGGAACAATATTGTTTATTCATGAAGGAAGGAATGATAAACTAATTTATGATTAAATCTTGATACTCTCTAAGTAATCTTTAACGACTTGTACTTCATGTATAAATTTATATTTTGGCAAGAAAAATGAAAAAAAGAAAAGTATATTATGAAATCCTGAATAAAATAAATTCGATCTCTCTAAGGAGAAGAATTTGCTTTTAACAAAGAAAAGAAAGTATCTTTTGAAATGGTTTAATTTTGATTCTTCATGTTTGTATTATAACTCTCATGTCATGATAAAATTATTATAATTTCCTCTAAATATTATTTTGAAACTTTTTGATGCTATCAAAAGAGAGAGAAGTATATGTTGAGTATATGTTTGAGCAAAATCTGAATTTTTACTCATGAAGTATGTTCTTCATATATTTTTTATTTACTTTATATTAATTATGTATATCTGGATTATTACGACCCATATTTTATTATGCTTTTATTGTAATGAACATTTTGTGTACTTCATATTATATTCTGATCTTGATACTTATAATGTATCAAATTTTGTATCACTAAAATCTTTGAATGATACATTATATATTCTTCCAAATGATATATGTTATATTTTGTACATTTATGGTATCATTTGTGCCATACAACAAGAAAGGGAGAGTAGTATCATAGTATCCTAGTATCATGATATGCTACTATTTGTTTATACTATTCCCTTACCCTCTTTGTTGATGATAAAAAGAGAGAGAATAAATATGTGCATGAGATTAATAAATGTGCATGATATATATGAGATTAAGGGGGAGAGTAAAACGTAAGTAAGAAAGCAAAAAGTATGTGCATGCATACTTAAGATCAAAATCCAGTTAAAAATCCTGCATATATGATTGAAATTTAAAGTGGGAGCATTGTTTTGATTATCATAAGTTCTAATAAATCTCTCATTCTTGTTTTAGTACATGTTTCAACAATTCTAATACTTCTCATCTAAATTCTTATACAGATGATTAAGCCTTGATACAAACTTATTATGCTGCGATACATTATGATACATTAAAATAAACTCTGATTTATGTAAATTTCCAAGCTCCAATACTATTTTGAACACACTTCATGTTGATACATCACAAATATGCTTTGATACATGAAAATATCAAAGTTTTATGCTCCAATACCTGGAAACTTCAAAGCCTTGATATGTCTAATAGAAGAATTTACTAATACTTTAACATTTTGATACTTATACAGCTCTAGTACATTATACTATAAAGTCTCTATGAATATACACATATTGTTTTGATATATTTTCTTATATTACAAGCTTTTAATCTTGTTGCCCAGGTGGCTTTTTCCAAGAGGGGGGTGAATTGGGAATTACAAAATTTTTACAAATATGTGCACAAGTAATTCTTTTTAGTGGATAGGTGACGTGTTAATCAAGAATAAATGCAGAAGCTAATAATTAAATCAAGCACAACACAAACAAGGCAGGTTTATAGTGGTTCGAAGTAACACAACTCCTACGTCCACTACCCAAGTTCACCACTCAGGATTTCCACTATATCGTCCAAATTGGAATACAGTCGGATTATTTTACAGGCTCACAATCCCAACCTCTACACTTTGGTTTTTGAACTGGGCTCACCAAAGAAACCCACACTAGATTTTTACAGGCTCACCTAAAACCTCTACACTTTGATTTTTTAAAAAGGCTCACCAAAGAAACCTATTTGGTTTTTACAACCGGGCTCACCAATAACCCAAATATTCTAAGATTAGAATAAAAAGCAATAAAAATGACAAACTCTGTTGTCTGGTGGTTGCCAATACAGCTTGAGTGAAGCTCAATTGAATGCTCTTCAATGCACTTCAATGGCTTCCTTGCTTTCCTCGAAAGATGCTTCAAGCTTCTGGTAAGAGTTGGTGAAGGCTTGAAGGCTGACTTCAAAGCTTAAGTGCTCTCACTTCTTTCTTCAATAAATATTCAATAACTGTTCATTAACTCATTAGTCTCTCCAAAGATGTTCTCATACCTCATTTATAGAGACTTTAACTGCCTTCCCTTGATTTTGAATGTTTTAGACTGTTGGGAGGTGACAGGTTACCGTTGGAGCACTTTTGGAATTCAAAAACTGAAAACTGGAACTAGTCGTTGGAGGTGACCCCGTCATTCCAGTCGGCTCGGATCAAGTTTGGGTTGGCTGGGCTGAACACCAGTTGGTTGGGTTCCACAGTTGAGAAAAAAGGTTCACTCTGGACAAGTCGGCTAGGCTGAATTCCCGTTGGCTCGGATCTCAGAGGCACTCAGAGCATTCTCAACCAAGTTCTGGACGAGTCGGCTGGGCCTTGGTGCCAGTCGGCTGGATCTGTGTGCCAGAGAACTTCTTTCTTGTGCCAGTGCCAGAGTCGGCTGGTTCCTCCATCCAGTCGGCTCGAGAGTGGTTCTTCAGCCATATCAAATTCAATTCGCCAGAACTCTTGTGTCAAGCTTTGAAGACTTCTTCAAGGTCTTCTTACAATAAAATCAAGAAAAATTGAAGCTTGAAAACTACTAGAAGTAACCCTTTATCTTGATTTAAGTAGAAATTTTTGTAGGGTTCTTCTTTACAAGATTCTAAACACTTTACAACTCAACACAAAGCAATAAAGATTGTAGGGTTTAGAAAGTGTGTCAATGTAGTTGTCCTACAAAAACTTGTCAATCATTTGAAGAGTTGTTAGATAACCAAATGTATGCTCCAATGTTTTGTTATCATCAAAATCACTTTAGGGGTCAACAATCTCCCCCTTTTTGATGATGACAAAATACTGGGAATGAAAAGAATCTATTATATTCACAAGTATGGATGTATATCATAGTGAGCATTTATACTTGTTTGACAAATCATAACATTAACTGTATTCTCAAATGTGTATCAATATATGCTATACAGTTTTACACAATGCCAATTTCATAAACTGTAAGTATCAGAGAATGATTGCTTGTATGTATCAAGCAGCATTAAGTATTGACAGATAGATATAATAAGTAGAGAGTATCATAGTAATCATTGAAGCAAATTAAACATGTAAGTTAAACATGTATATCTACCCCTTTTTATAAAATTTCTACACAATATGAAATTTCTCTAAGTTTCTCCCCCTTTATCATTCATTTGAACATTCCAACAGAAAGTATGCAAAAATCATTCAAAAAATAATTAAGCTCCCCCTGTCTAATTTACTTTTGCAGTTCTATCTCAATTCATCAATTCATTAAGTTTCTTTTTTCATGCACTCTATGGTTCTCCCCCTTTTTGTCATCAAATCAAAAAGATTAAATAGTTAAGCTCAGATTTTTAAATAGATTGAGAAAGTATCAAGATTTGTTTAAGATAATTTTACTTTCTCAACTTTAGAGAGAGAGTTCTATTTAAGAAAATAGAGTGTGTAAACAGGATAACATGAGTACACACAATACACAGTGACCAAAAAGATGTTCATTCCATTTCTATAAAAAAAAATTCAGTATATCAACCATTACATAAGTTTCAAAAAGTATAGAAAATACTAAAGACCATACTAAAGACCTATTCACTTTCAGATTCCTCTTTAGGTACATTGGTAGGTGTACTAGCACCATACCAAGAAGCAGGTCTAGGTGGTCTACTAGAGGATGCATGAGGTGGAGGTGCCCTAGGGTGATGAGAAGTATTAGGAGCCCTAGTGGAAATAGGAGGTGGATGCTACAAGGGTCTGGTCCTAGCAGTGACCTCCAAGGATCTGACAGTGCCACAGATAGACACCATCTCCATCCAGATTGCTCCAAGCTGTTGCTCCATATCCTTGAGGCTTGTTGGTACTTTGTTCACTGCTTCCTTCATCTCACCGATTTCTTTTTGCATTGAAATAAGCTCAGAGGCTTGGACATTGGCAAATGCTTTGGCTGATCCTCTAAGTCTTCCAAGCTCTGACCTGATGATCCCAATGCCTTTAGTATAGTCATCAGCCATCTGTCTAGTTTCTGCAATAGTTCCTAATGTACATTTGGCTTCATTCAGTTTAGTTATGTATTCCTTCAAAGTTGCATCCACAGATTTCGAAATAGCTTCAGAACTAGAAGAGATACAATTTAGGATTGGTTGAAGTTCTATCTGAGGAGCAGATCTTGAAGCTTCTATTGCTTCAACCTTCTCTTGTAGATTTGAAACATGTTCTTCTAGTCTATCCAATCTGCTATCCACTGACTTTTTCATATCACTAAATAGAGAAGTAATTATACCTGTCAGTGTATAGTCAAGTTTCTCATATGTTCTTCAATCTGACTTTGAATGATTGGAGGTTGTGATGCTGCAGGAGGGTAGTCAGGCTGAGGAATATCAGCTGCAGGCAAATCAAACTCGGGTACAGGCAAATCAAACTCAGCTGCAGGTAAATCAAAAATAGGAGAAGGTACTCTAGTCTCCATAACAATGGTAGCAGGCTCAGAAATATGAGACTCAGGCTCAGGTAGAGGTGCAGAAGAGGTTGAAGCTATTTCTACATTCTCTTCTTCTTCTTCCTCTTCACTACTTGAGCTACCTATAGCCCTGACATTTGTACCTTTCTTCCTCCATACTCCTTCAACTTGGAAGTACCCCATCCTCTCTAGAGATTTGGAAGTGTAGACATCTATATGGTGCAATTCTACTCCATCTTCACCCTCCAAACTCACTCTTTGAGATTTAAACAGTAGGGTAAGCATCATTCCATAGGGTAGACATGACTTGGCCTTTCTAACTATCTCCTTCATTTGCATGATTATAATGTAGGATAGATTTACAGGAGTTTTCTCTATAATGTGTTCCATAAGGAATAAGTCATTTTCACTCACCTAATCAAATCTTCCTGTTCTTTGCAAGAATATTCTACAGATAAAATTGTGTAGCAATCTCATTTCTAAAGACAGGGTGTTAGCAAACACTGTTCCAATTCCACTAACATCTTCTTTGTTCAAGATTGTTCTTAGAGTCTTTTCTCTATTGTTAATTACTAGAAATTTCACTCTCTCTGAAGGTAAGTCTGGTAAACCATGTAGAAATTCTTCATTGACAATAATCCTCTTTCCTTTAACAGTGGACTCAACATGATTTGTTCCCAATCTCAATTTTCATAAAAACTTCTAACAAGAGAGGGATAAGTCTTTTTATTCAAAGAACAAAACTTCCTCCATCCTTGATCTTCAATCAAATCTCCTATTTTCAACCCAATCCCCTTAATTCGACGGCCGGAGGTTACCGGTCGTGTAGACATCGAAGGCACTTGACTAGGAATTGTTGGAGCATCCCTTGTGGCTTCTTCTACAAGTTCCTCATTGTGAACGGTGCTACTTGGCTCTTCTTGATGCCTTTTTGACCTTCTTTCCTTTTCAACAGATGGAGTAGCCCTAATGGAGCGTTTACCGGTTGCACGCTTAGGTGCCATTGCTAGGAAAGATGGAAAAATGAGAGATTGGAGTGCTTGGAAGGGAGATAGAAGTCTTTGGAGCACGATTAGGAGAGGAACGAACCGTTAGAGAAGACAAAATAGAGGTTAAATGGCTCGGAGAAGGGTTTATAACCCAAGGCAAAATACTTAAGCACGAAATTCTAGTCGACTCGAATAGCCCTAAAATGGCTCGAGTCGGCTCGGCCAGAGCTCTCCTAAAACAATCAGAGAATCTAGTCGACTCGAAAATGCTCAAGCCGGCTAGGCCAGAACTCGCTCAAAACTTTCAAAAAATCCAGTCGACTCGTTTTAAGAACCAGTCGACTCGAATAGAGAAATTAGAGTTTTGAAAAATTCGATCATAAATTAGAAAGATTTTGAAGAGAATTTCAAAGGAAATTTAGGCTCAATGATATAAAATGAAATCAGGAGGTTTTCTAGATATTGTTTTCTTAGATTTGAAGGAATTGGGTTAGAAAATTTAGAAAGGATCGCAAAGTCCTAATTCACTCCTAATTAGCTCAAATCTATCTTGATTGAGTGGCTTAGTAAATATGTCAGCTAATTGATCTTCAGTAGGAATAAAATCAAGTACTATATTACCATTTGAAACATGATCTCTAATAAAATGATGTCTAATTTCAATTTGCTTGGTTCTAGAGTGTTGAATTGGATTCTTTGTTAAATTGAAATTTTAGATTGTGATACATCAAAGTCTTCTAGTTGTTGTTTAATCCATAACACTTGAGCACAACAACTACCAACAGCCACGTACTCAGCTCAGCTGTGGACAAGGCTACGGAGTTTTGCTTCTTACAGTGCCATGAAATTAAATTCAACCCTAGAAATTGGCATGTACTGCTAGTGCTTTTTTATCTATTTTATAACCAGCATAATCAGCATCAGAGATCCAATCAAATTCAGGGTAGAATGTTTAGAATACCAAATTCCTAAATTACTTGTTCCTTTCAAGTATTTAATTATTCTTTTAACAGCAAGCATATGTGTTTCTTTTGGTGATGATTGAAATCTAGCACATACACATATACTATATAATATGTCAGGTCTACTTACAGTCAAATATAATAAGGATCCGATCATACCTCTATACAACTTTTGGTCAACATTGGATCCATTTTCATCTTTGTCCAATCTGCAAGCTGGGCTCATGGGTGTGCTCATTGATTTGCTAATCTCCATACCAAACTTTTTGATGATTTCCTTGATGTATTTGGCTTGGTTGATGAAGATGCCTTCCTTTGTTTGTTTTACTTGAAGTCCAAGGAAGTAGTTCAGCTCGCCCATTAAGCTCATTTCAAATTCTCCCTGCATAAGCTTAGCAAATTCCTTACATAGAGATTCGTTAGTTGTACCAAAAATGATATCATCAACATATATTTGTACAACTAAGATGTCATTATTCTTTTTTTGATAAATAAGGTTTTATGTACATTGCCTCTTGAAAAATCATTTTCAATTAAGAAAGTGCTAAGTCTATCATATCAGGCTCTAGGTGCTTGTTTCAAACCATACAATGCCTTGTTTAATTTAAATACATGGTTTGGAAAAGTATGATTTTCAAAACCTGGTGGTTGTTCCATAAAAACTTGTTCAAAAATAAAACCATTAAGAAATGCACTTTTTACATCTATTTGAAAAAGTTTGAAATTCATGTAGCAAGCAAATGCAAGTAGTAATCTAATAGCTTCTAGTCTTGCTACAGGTGCATAAGTTTCATCAAAATCAATACCTTCTTCTTGGTTATATCCCTTAGCCACTAATCTAGCTTTGTTTCTTATAATGTTTCCTTGCTCATCTAATTTATTCCTATAGACCTATTTGGTTCCTATTATTGGGTGGTTAGTAGGTCTATCTACAAGTGTCCATACCTTATTCCTTTCAAACTGGTTTAATTCTTCATGCATTGCCATCATCCAGTTTGGGTCAGTCTCAGCTTCTTCTAAGCTATGGGATTCTATTTGTGATACAAAGGCTAGGTAATCATGTGCATCCTTATGTGCGGACCTAGTCCTAACACCTGTGAAGGATCTCCTATAATTAATTCTTTAGGGTGAGATGTAACATACCTCCAGTCCCTCGGTAAATTGGTGTGATCCTTACTTACCGTTTCTTCTCCATCTTGAGTGTCTTTGTCTTGAATGCTCAAGTCATTCATTCCTTTTTGTAATGTACCTGCATTATTATCTATGCACTCTTCTTGTCTAGAAGGTGTAGGGTTAGTTTCAATAAATACAACATAGATTGACTCTTCAACAGTAAGAGTTCTTTTATTAAAAACCCGATATGCTTTGCTATGTAATGAATAACCTAGGAAAATTGCATCATCAGCTTTAGAATCAAATTTTTCCAAATTATCTTTTCCATTGTTATATACAAACCATTTGCATCCAAACACATGAAAATAACTAATATTGGATTTTCTATCATTCCAAAGCTCATAGGGGATTTTCTTTAAGATAGAACGAATCAAAACGCGGTTTAAAATATAACATGCAGTGTTCACCGCTTCTGCCCAAAAGTACTTTGGAAGATTGCCTTCACACAACATTATGCGAGCCATTTCTTCCAATGTCTGATTTTTCCTCTCTACAACACCATTTTGTTGAGGTGTTCTAGGAGCGGAGAGGTTGTGATCAATGCCAAATTCAGTACAATAATCTTCAAAAAATTGATTTTCAAATTCAGTTCCATGATCACTTCTAATTGAAATCAAAGACAAGTTCTTTTGATTTGAAACCTTTTTATGAAATTTTCTGAAAACATGAAAAGTTTCATCTTTCGAAGCAATAAACAAAATCCAAGTAAATCTTGAAAAATCATCTACTATCATAAGAGCATATTTCATACCTCCTAGGCTTGTGGTCCTAGTAGGTCCGAAAAGATCCATGTGAAGTAGTTCAAGTGGTCTTGTTGTAGAAACTATATTCTTTGATTTAAAACTCCCCTAGTTTGTTTATCCATTTGACATGCATTACAAACATGATTTAAATCAACTTTAAACTTAGGCATGCCTCTAACAAGATCTTTAGAAATTAGTTTGGCAATAGTATGCATGCTAGCATGACCTAATCGTCTATGCCATAGTAAGCCTGACTCTTTGGTCTTAGCATTCATTGCAACTAGACTAGGGATACTTGACATGGCAAGATCATTAAGATCTACCACATAGATATTTCCAAGTCTATGTCCAATGAACTTATTGCTAGAATCTAAAGAGTTAGTTACTATAAACATAGAAAATTCAAAGACAACCTTGAAGCCTTTATCACACAATTGACTTATACTTAAGAGATTATGCTTCAACTTGTCTACTAGCAAAACATTTTCAATAAAAGTGAAAGGAGTTATTTTGATCTTACCAATACCGATTATTCTCCCTTTGCCATTGTCTCCAAAGGTGACCATTCCTCCTTTCATTTCTAGGGTGAGAAACTGGTCCTTGTCACCTGTCATATGTCTTGAGCAGCCACTGTCTAAGTACCACCTTTTCTTCAATTTTTTGGCTGCAAGACATTCCTGCAAAATAGTCAATGAATTCTTTTAGGTGCCCAAGCTACCTTGGGTCCTTGCAGGTCAACAGAGGTGGTTCCTTTGGGAACCCAAATCTTTCTTACTTTCTTATGGATATTTCTAGTATCATTGCATTCAAAAGCTTTATGTCCTATTCTTTTACAAACATAGCATACAACTTTAGAGTTTTTGATAGAAACAGAATTTGAAGTTCTAAAAGTTGATGCACTTGATGCAGATTTTGAACTTTTTGAAATGTATGCATTTTGGCTCAAATTCTTAGGAACATATAATAATGACTTTGAAGTTGAAACAGTTTTTGGTGTGGCTAAAACTTTTTGTGATAAAACATTGTGAGCAAGTATTTTAGATTTCACAAAAGTAGTTGCTGAAATTCCATTCATAAAAGAACTTTTAAAACCAATTCCAGCTTTGTTTCGTGAAATTCGTTGTTCTTTTAAAATTAACTCAAGCTTATTTGAAGACAAAGTGAGTTTTTCATTGTAACCTCCTTTTTCAGTTCATTATTTTCAGCAAGTAAATCACTGTTTTTCTTCTCACATAAAAGATTTTCATTTTTCAATTTTTCAGAAAAGTCATGCAGTTCTTTTTATAATGAAAGGTTCTTTTCTGAAATTTCATCCTTTTGTTTGAGTAAAAAATCATTCATATTTTTCAATGATTTTATCTTTACTCCAGCTTTCTTAAATTTAGATAATAAATCATGAAAAGTAGAATTTAATTCATCGAATGTAAATTCAGTGCAATTGTTAGGGGATGTTACCTCATCTTCGCGACCCATTAAACATAGATTTGCAGTCTTGGTGGTCTCTTCTTCTTCAGATGAAGATGATTCTTTACTGTCGGACCATGTGGTAACCATGGCTTTCTTTTTCTTCTTCTATCTGAAGGATTTCTTTAATAGTGGACAGTCTGGATGTATGTGCCCCAGCTTTTTGCATTCGTAGCATGTGGGGACTACCTCTTTATCTTTCTCTCTGTTCTTCTCTTTTTCTTTTCCATAATCCTTCTTATGAAATTTTCGGTTGTATCTTCCTTTCTTTCTTCCCATAAATTTTCTGAATCTTCTCACAACCATAGCAATGTCATCATTTTCTAGGTCATCATTGGAGGAGGTGCTTTCTTCTTCAGATTCTTCATCATCCCTCTTTGATTCGGTAGCAGCTCTGAAGGCTATTGTTTTCTTTTTCTTCTGTTTGTCTTCAGTTCTGTGCTCCATTGTCAGCTCGTGGATGATGAGTGATCCCAGCAGTTCATCCAGTAGAAGTGTGTTGAGATCTTTGGCCTCTTGGATTGCAGTCACTTTGGGATCCCATTTGTCAGGTAGAGAATGAAGTATCTTCTGAACTAGATCTGCATTAGAGTATACCTTGCCAAAACTCTTCAAACCATTAATAATATCTATAAATTTAGAGAACACGACAGAAATTGTTTCAAAAGGTTCCATTTTGAATAATTCATAATTATGAATTAAAAGATTTATCTTTGAGGTTTTCACCTGGGAAGTACCCTCATGGGTCACTTCAAGTTTTTCCCAGATTTTCTTTGCTGAAGAGCCAGTGAAAATTCGGTTGAACTCGTTTGCATCCAGAGAACAATATAATAAATTCATTGCTTTGGCATTCAATTTCCCCATCTTCATGTCATGATCATCACAGTCCTCTTCAGGCTTAGGGATGTCCACGCCACCAACTTTGATTGTGGGAATGTGTGGCCCTTTTAAGATGACCTTCCATAATTGAAAATCTACAGCTTGAATATAAATTTTCATTCGTGCTTTCCAATAGGAATAATTAGTGCATGTGAATAGTGGAGGTCTATTTGTTGATTGGCCTTCGCCAAGGATGTACTCATGGGATGAGCCATCAATCTTTACTCAAGTAATCAGAGACACCGATCTGATACCAGCTGTTGCCTAGGTGGCTTTTCCCAAGAGGGGGGTGAATTGGAATTACAAAATTTTCGCAAATATGTGCACAAGTAATTCCATTTAGTGGATAGGTGCTGTGTTAATCAGATAATAAATGTAGAAGCTAAAAAGTAAATCAAGCACAACACAAACAAGGCAGGTTTATAGTGGTTCGGAGCAACCCAGCTCCTACGTCCACTACCCAAGTTCACCACTCGGGATTTCCACTATATCCCCCAAACTGGAATACAGTCGGATTGTTTTACAGGCTCACAATCCCAACCTCTACACTTTGGTTTTTGAACCAGGCTCACCAAAGAAACCCACACTAGGTTTTTACAGGCTCACCTAGAACCTCTACACTTTGGTTTTTTAAAAAGGCTCACCAAAGAAACCTATTTGGTTTTTACAACCGGGCTCACCAATAACCCAAATATTCTAAGATTAGAATAAAAAGCAATAAAAATGATAAACTCTGCTGTCTGGTGGTTGCCAATACAGCTCAAGTGAAGCTCAATTGAATGCTCTTCAATGCACTTCAATGGCTTCCTTGCTTTCCTCAAAAGATGCTTCAAGCTTCTGGTAAGAGTTGGTGAAGGCTTGAAGGCTGACTTCAAAGCTCAAGTGTTCTCACTTCTTTCTTCGATAAATATTCAATAACTGTTCATTAACTCATTAGTCTCTCCAAAGATGTTCTCATACCTCATTTATAGAGACTTCAACTGCCTTCCCTTGATTTTGAACGTTGTAGACCGTTGGGAGGTGACCGGGTTACCGTTGGAGCACTTTTGGAATTCAAAAACTGAAAACTAGAACTAGCCTTGGAGGTGACCCTGTCATTCTAGTTGGCTCGGATAATCTTCGAGTTGGCTCGGATCAAGTTCGGGTCAGCTAGGCTAAACGCCAGTCGGTTGGGTTCTATAGTTGAGAAAAAAGGTTCACTCTGGACGAGTCGGCTAGGTTGAATTCTAGTCGGCTCGGATCTCAAAGGCTCTCAGAGCATTCTCAACCAAGTTCTGGACGAGTCGGCTGGGCCTTGGTGCCAGTCGTCTGGATCTGTATGCTAGAGAACTTTTTTCTTGTGCCAGTGCCAGAGTCGGCTGGTTCCTCCATCAAGTCGGCTCGAGAGTGGTTCTTCAGTCAGATCAAATTCAATTCGCCAGAACTCTTGTGCCAAGCTTTGAAGACTTCTTCAAGGTCTTCTTACAATAAAATCAAGAAAAATTGAAGCTTGAAAACTACTAGAAGTAACCCTTTATCTTGATTTAAGTAGGAAATTTTTGTAGGGTTCTTCTTTACAAGATTCTAAACACTTTACAACTCAACACAAAGTAATAAAGATTGTAGGGTTTAGAAAGTGTGTTAATGTAGTTGTCCTACAAAAACTTGTCAATCATTTGAAGAGTTGTTAGATAACCAAATGTATGCTCCAATATTTTTTTATCATCAAAATCACTTTAGGGGTCAACAAATCTCTATGCCCAGTATTGTGTCATCATTAAAAGGAAGAGATTATTGGTCCATAAATGATTTTGAAGATTATAAAATATTAGAACATGAATACTATACTAACACTTTCAAATTATTAAGAATATTTTTGTAGAGAGATCTTCAACGACAAATCACTCATTGAAAACTTTATAGATTATTGGAATAGTTTGTGAGTTCATATGCATCATTGAAAATCCCTTATGGACTCTATATAATAATTAGTATATGTAGTGAGCTCTTATAGAAGTGTTTTTGAAGTATTGTGAGTTCATTTACATTCTTGAAGATCCATTAGATACTTTGAGAGATTATTTGTATCATGGAAGGAGTAGATAGCTCAATTTTGTAATTAAAAATGTTTAAGTTGGTTAGAGAGTCTATGTATATTTTTAGAAGTCTTTGGAAGATATTTGAAAGTATTGAAAAACCATAAAGTATAAAAAACCTTATAAAATTAAAGTTCTAGCTAAAGACCTGACTCTCATCAAGAGAACCGACTTTGCAATAGCACTGTGGCATGGAATATTGACTAGCACTATTCAAGAGAGCCAACTTCTTTCAAGCGAGCCTTCTTTCTTAGATAGGCAAAGAGTATGTGGTGCAAACACCAGAGCTAGAAAGAAACGACAGGTTAGTCCCAGCTCCTTGTGGATCACCTGTGAATAAGCCCCAACTCCAATTTCAATTGAGTCCTGTATATACAAGCCTAAACCCCAATTTAAATTGAGTCCTGTATATACAAGCCTAGTCAATTTTAATTTTTGTTTTGTCTTGTTATGCCTTAGTCATGTAATTTGATCAAATTGGGTTCAATTTGATAAAGTTGGGCAAAGTTAGTTTCAATTGAGTTTTGTAATTAGTTAGGGGGTTCGTTAGTATCTTGAATACAAGCCAAGAAGGGACCCAATTCATGATGCCACATCATCTTGGATGCCTCATCACATGCCACATCATCTTGGATGCCTCATCTTGCCATGTCACCATGCCATACCACATCATCTTGCCATGTCATCATGTCATGCCATGTCATCACATGCCATGTCATCCTCTTGGTCGGCCACTAGGGTTCAACATGGATGCTAATTCAAGAAGCCAAGTGTCCAAGGATCAAGGGAGTTTTATGTTCCAAGAATCCAAGAAATCAAGAATTCAAGGAGTCCTACAAATTCAAGAGTTCCTTATTATTCAAATTTAAGAATTCATCATGGATGTCCAACCAAGGATTCATCTTAACTGCCCATCATCAATTCAAACCAAAGAAGAAAGGAGCCTTTGCCGCCCACCTTATTTCCAACCTTGTCGCCCACTTCATTTCAATTGCGTTGCCCAAATGGATGAAGCTCAAGAAGCTCAAATGCCAAGAAGCCATGACTCCTAAGGGGAATTCAAGTGGTGGTTGAAGCCCAAGGGAAGCCACTTCCATGGAGATTCTTGCCCTTCCAACAAGAACTCAAGAAGTTGTAACCCTTACTTTCCTAGCTTGTAGTTCATGAGGGTCTATAAATACCACCCACAATGCCCCTTGTATTCAATTAGTTTTGATGAAATAAAGTTGAGATATTCTCTTCAAACCTTTGCTGTGAGAGCATCGAACTCCAAGAGGGAGCGGATGTGAGGTCCTTGGGCGTGAGGCCTAGATATCAATCCTCCATCCATCCAAGAAACCCTAAATCGCCATCCCTCCTCCTCATCTCTAGTTCTTCCAATCTTTTCCACCTTCCACGCCATCTAACCTTCTTCTTTTGACTGATTCTAGGTGACCAAGATCTGAAGTGAAGGTTTCATTGCCTTGGAACCAATCTTGTTGAAGATCAGAACCCGAAGATCGATAATCTTGAAGTTCCACCGTGAATCCTAGAGTGCTGAAATTGATCTACATCAAGAGAGCTTCGAATCTTCGTTGGTAAGCGAAACTACTCCTGAACTCTTTAGTTCTGATTCTTGAAAGCATTAATCCTAGTTTGGATGATTTCTTAATCATTAGATCCTATTTTCTTAATTAATTTTGTGGATCTACATTGCGAGTATTGAACTAGTTGCCTAGTTGATTTCATCTAAGTTCTTTGAGTTCTTTATTCTGAAAATTGTTGAAACTAATTGATCATTGCTCATATTAAAAATATTTTAAGATTGTTAAAATTAGTTTTGCATGTCTCATTCCACATCATTTTTTGGTATCAGAGCAAATTAAACTAGGGTTTAATTGTTAGTTCTTGAAATTTCTGCATGATGAAATCTGCATACTAGTCTAAACCTAGGACCGAATTCTCATCAAAACCCTACTGTTTTTCACCCGTGGTAGATCGGGGAGTTGTTCGGTAGGCCTATAGAACAGAGTTAAGTTCATCAGCCCAAGATCCTTTGGTTTCATTTAATCGGGTTTTCAATCCATGAAGGATTGTCCGATTAGTTACCTCAGCTTCTCCATTAGCCTGAGGATGTCCAATAGATGTCAATTTATGAAGGATGCCATACTGAGCACAGAAATCTTTAAACTTCTGATTATCAAACTATCTCCCATTGTCTATAATAATAGCATGAGGAATTCTAAATCGATATATAATAGAATTTCTGACAAACATTTCAACTTTTGCTTCAGTGATTAAAGCTAGAGGCTCAGCTTCTACCCATTTTGTAAAATAGTCGATGGCAACGATCAAAAATTTCTGCAGTGACTGAGAGAGTGATCTCTCCTTCTACCCTCACAAAATTCCCTGTGAAGTCGACAAGGGATGTGTGCACAGGTCTGAGTTGATCGGAGGATAGGTTCATTCTAAAGAAAGCATCATAAAAAGGCACATCCGTGGAGCTTCCACTATCAACCATGATGTGTTTTACAGGATGCTTCGTGATCATCATCTCGATGACCATGACATCGTAATTTACATTTCCCCCCATTTTCCCCCTCCCTCATAAAGGGGAATACATTTTCAGAATACCCTGCCCCCCGGGCCTTCTTAGATGCACACTCGGCTCCCCAACATATCATCCCCACTGGCTTCTCGGTAGGACGATTGTCGACTGTAGGAACTGGCGAGAGAGCGATGAGCACTTGAGGCTCCGCTGGAGGTCTGCCATCCACGAACCTATCGAGGTAGCCTCTCTTGATGAGCAACAAAAATTTTTGATCGTTGCCATCGACTATTTTATAAAATGGATAGAAGCTGAGCCTCTAGTTTTAATCACTGAAGCAAAAGTTGAAATGTTTGTCAGAAATTCTATTATATATTAGTTTGAAATTCCTCATGCTATTATTACAGACAATAAGAGACCGTTTGATAATCAGAAGTTTAAAGATTTCTATGCTCAGTATGGCATCCTTCATAAATTGACATCTATCAGACATCCTCAGGCTAATGGAGAAGCTAAGGTAACTAATCGAACAATCCTTCATGGATTGAAAACCTGATTAAATGAAATCAAAAGATCTTGGACTGATGAACATAATTCTATTCTATGGGCCTACCGAACAACTCCTCGATCTACTACGGGAGAGTCTCCGTTCAGCTTGCCTATGGGAGTGAAGCGATGTTACCTATAGAAATTATACTTCATTCCCGAAGAACTGATTGCTTTGTAGAGCCCGATAACAATGATCGAAGGAGAATCAACCTTGATCAGATTGAAAATTCTAGGTTACAGGCATAACTAAAAATGGCAGCTTATCAGCAAAGGGTAGCCCAGTATTATAATTCAAGGGTAAAGGCCCGAATTTTTTGGATTGGAGATCTTGTTCTGCGTCGAACTACTGTATCCAGACCAATTGAGCAGGGCAAATTTGTCCCAAATTGGGAAGGCCCTTATCGTATCACTGAAGTTGTGCGATAAGGGACCTATTGACTTGAAAGTCTAGATGCTTATCTATTGGCAAGGCCATGGAATGTAGAAAATCTACGCAAATACCATCAATAAAGATATCCTCTTTTTCTTTCTCCTTTTATATGAAGGAAATATATATTCTCTAAAAAATAGAGAAAAGAAAGGTTGGCCTAATAAGCTGACCGTAATCTAACAAATAGAGTTAGTCTGACCCACTAACTCATCGGTAATAAATGATCAGAATAATCGATCCAAAGGTTGGCCTGATAAGCTGACCACAATCCAACAAATAGAGTTAGTCTGACTCACTAACTTATCAATATTAAATGATCAGAATAACTGATCCGAATGTTGGCCTGATAAGCTGACCACAATCTGACAAGTCGAGTTAGCCTGACCCACTACTCACCAGTACTTAATGATCAGAATAATTGATCAAAAGGTCATATTGATAAAATCATAATCCGACAAATTGGGTTGATCTGACTCTTTGATTCATCTGTATTAAAATAATTTGTTGATCAATTGAAAAGTTGATCATATGATGAGTGATAGTGAATAGCATGGTTTGTTATTTTATCAATGATATTATTTTAAAATATCTGAAGTATGATCTGGTATATTGAAGGAAAATAAAAGTCTTCATTGATATTCAGGTTACAAAAGGGGAAAAAAATGGCAGCAGTGAAATTATCACTAGTTCTCTATTACATATATTGTACAGTTTTTTTTGATGTTTCAGCTTTTTCTGATATTTCTTTGATAGGCGACATTGTCAAATTATTGGGTGACTTCTTTTCTTCTCTCTCTAAGTAATCTATGGTGATGGAAGAGAAATCATGGTTTGGATACAATCTTTTGACCTTATCCATACAGTCCTTAAAGCCGAGTTCATGGCCTTTGGCTCCAACTTTTTCTATTCCCCTATAGAAGTCATCAGATTTTATGAATTCTTCAATTACAAGGGACTTCTATTGGATTAGCAAAGCATTTTCTTGTTCGGTTTGCTTCAATTTTTCTTCAAGAAGTGATATTCTCTTCTTCATCAAAAGATTTTGGCTTAGTACTTCTTTGTATGCTCGAGTCTTTTCCTCTATGGCTTCGTCGACCTCCTGAAGTATTTTTCTTCTTCTAGCTCTATCATCCACAAGCTGCTGGGCATGGTTTTTAGTTTGCCTTAGTTGTTTTTGCAGAGACAAGATCTTTGCAGTCAATAAGAGAACTCTTGATTCAAGAATTTTTTGATTAATGATAGCTTTGTCTTTTTGTTCCTTAGTTGCAGCCAATTATTTTTGAAGATCTCCTTGCAGGTTAGTTGCTTGATTCCAGCTCTCCTCGATCATGGAGATATCATTGACAAACTAGACAAAAGATTTGGAGCATCGTTAAAATACAAACGGTTTGTTACAAAAAGAAAAGAAATATCACTTACCTTCATGATTCCTGGGTATATGGAAGATAAAGTCTCTTTCACTTCCTGTTTGATTGTCATCTCCCAATCTTTTCGAAGGATTATGAATTGTAATATGGATTTAGCCAGCTTTGGATTGTTGATACTGGTATCGGCGGTTAGCATTTGAACAACTTTTTCATCATTTGGATTAAGTGGTTCCTCCGCAAGATTTTTTCCTTTTTCCGTTGAAGTAAACTTATCGAACGCTTTGTGCTTTGATTCTTTCGAGGGAGAAATGGAAGGCTTTTCTGCCTTTTCTTCGGACGAAGATGTGATATATTCAGGAGATTCAGGCTTGTTAGGAGTAATCCTTGATAAGCACATTCTTCTTACGCATGGCCGTTCTTCTCTGAATCGTATCGGTCCGTCTTGTCTTTTTGACATCCGATGAAGTTTTTTATCACATGGCTCCATCTTTCGGATACGATGAAGATATATTCTTGAGGAGTATTCCTTGGGATAAAAGATTTTGGAAAAATACTTGGGATGATATTGATTCAAAGCCCTGGGCTCGGGACCTCTTTATATAGAGGTTGCCAATGGCTATGATCTATGGTCCAAATTCCGAGATATCAGGAGATCTCGACATGTTTAAGGTCTTGATTTAATGGGAATTCATGCATTGTTTTTGATTCTCAGAAAATTAGTTATGAAATATATATAAAGGCATGAGGTTTGAATTTGAATTCAAATTTTGTATGGCCTCTTAAGTCCTGCCAAATACGGTTATACGATCTACCGATCAACTACTCTTTTGACAGAAAGTTAACATTTGGCAAGGTTGGTATGATGGTTTATTAAACTTTGCCTAAAGGAATATTTATAAAGTGTATTTTTTCTTAAAAAATTATAGGATATTCAGTAAGTCAAATAAAAGCATTATATCGCCCCTGGGCAAGTTAAAGACCTGGTTAATTTAGAGGTATTTGGTAAGTGTTAACTTCTCCTTTAAGAAGAATCAGAAATCGTGCTTCCTAATCAATTTTTTTTTTTTTTAAGATTTGTGCTCAATAAATTTGTTCGGAATTGTCTTTGAATAAGAATTAATGTTTTGATTAGATCGGTCTTCTTTGAAAGTGTCTTTTTGTAATCCGATGATTTTATACTTAGAAAATTTTCTCATTTATGAAGAGTGCAATTTTTGTAATCTGATGAACATCGCTAAAAAGAAAAATTTTTCATTTCATATAACAAAGGTCTTACATCAACGATTTGTTACATCTTTTCTAGCTGAACCTTTCTCCATTTCGGCTTAGTTTATAAAAGGAATCGATGAAGTTTCTTCTGAAATTTGAGGATTTGGTACTGATCTTTCGGTTTGATATTCGATTGGTTTTTCTATTTGGTCTGTAGCTAGCTCCTTGACTTGATCTTCTTTGTCTAAATCTTCTTCGTCAGAGTCCTCTTCATCTAAATCTTCCTCTATCTTTGAAGTGTCAAGCTCCGGATAAAATTTCTTCACCTTTTTTAAGCAATCAGCAAGACCAAGGTTATAGCTTTTGACTCCTGCTTCATGGAGTTTGTCGTCGAAAGCTTTTGACTAAACGTATTTTTTGACGACTCCATTGATAGCTTCTTCGATAGCTTGCTCAATCTTTTTGGTTGCTATCAAAGTCCTTTCTTCAGCCGCTAAGACTTTCTTTTCGGCTGTTGAAATATTTTCTTCGGCTTTTTCCAACTTCGCCGATATCGATCAAATTTTCTTGTCCTTCTTTTTTAGCTTCGATTCCATAGTGTTTATTTTTGACCGTGCCTCTGTTAGTCTATTTCCAGAGCCGAGGTTTTGGTCGCCATTTCTCCCAATCTCTTTTTCATGGCATTCTTCAATTCTTCGGCAACTTCTTTTTCCACCTTTGCAACGTTTACCTCGTTGCACATGGTTTTGCAAAATTGATCAAAATTTTTTAGACTCTCATCCATAATTCAGATCCCATGAATGAGCTGTTTATTTACGTTTCAGATTAGTCAAACTTAATAATAACAAAGAAAACAAAAATGATTAACTTTTCAAAAGGAAAAAGAGAACGAGTTTTATCCTGTACCTTAGTAAAGTGGGATGAAGTAACAAAATGGTGTCATCAATCTGCAGGGACTTGGTGATTTCCCAGTCTCTTGGAATTATAATGGAGTTCAGAAGACGACAGGCCAGCATTGGGTCATTCAGGCCCGAATCATCGGCATATACAGAAAAATCGACCAAAATATTTGCAGCCAGAGTTCTTTCTTCTTCTCCTTCCCTTATTGGAGCTTTTTGTTTATCAATATGATCAGTAGAAGGTACAGATAGATCAGCTCCTAAAAATTCCATTGGTCATCTTTCTTGTGGTGGAGGTTGAAGGGATGTTGATTGTGGGACTTCATCATCCTTCGACAAACTAGCTATAAGGATCGGAGAATTAAGACCCGCTGCTACCGTTGGGGCTATTGGGTTTATCGAATTTGCCTTCTTCAATTTTTTAATCCTTCTTTCTTCTTGAATAGAGGAGGTGGCTTCCATTTTTCTTTTCTTCGAAAGTTTTCGAAGCTTTCGGACGTCCACCATGATTGATGTATCTACAGTAATTGGAAGTCAAAGATTAAAATTGATTATTAAGGAATAAACGGAGAAATAATATCAACAATGAATGTACCTAAGGAAGGTCTGGGGCTGATTTTTACTGAGAAAAGCCCTCTTTCGTTAAGAAGTTCTTTAATTGGAGGAACCTCCAGCCCCGTAAGTTTCTCGCAATCCTCTTGATCGGAAGACAAGACCTTCTTGACATCATTGGGAGTTAGTCGAGGTTCCCTACGGCTAACAATGAAGTCCCAAGGGATCTTGGGGACAATGTAAAAGAAGCCGGGCTTCCAACAATGAATGGCTGAAGGAAGTCCTGAGATAAATTTTCGACCATGGCGTGGGTTGATCACCCACCAACCATGGCCATGAAAGTCCCGTTTCAGTACGAATAAAGTAGTAAAAAGGAAAGTTTTAGGGACTATGCTCGCATCCTTGCAAAGAACCAAGAATGCGCAAATGATTCGGATACTATTTAGAGTTAGTTGTGCTGGAAGTACTCGATACAATCTAAAGATTATAAGGAAAAAAGGGTGAAGTGGGAATCTAAGTCTGGCCCTTAGATGTTCCTCGTAAATGTTCCTCGTAAATAGGCCGATCTATTTGATCTTCGGAATTGGGATGGATTACGATATAATCATTTGAAATGTTATAGTGTTGTTTCAAAGATAAGATCCGATGTTCGATTAAAATGGACCTAACATCACCTATCTTTAATGACTCGGCTTGTTTCTTCTATTGTTGGGAGGTGAATTCCTCAGGGTTTTCGACATAACTGACTTCTAATATTCTAGCCATATTTGAAAAAGAAAATAAAGGAAGATCAACTTAAAAGAGAAGGCAGAAGAAGAATAGAGGCCGACCTGAAAGTTTTTCTTTTGCTCCTAAGGTGAAGGGATTGGAACGGTGAAAACCTCTTTTTCTGAAAAGGGTAGTGTTTATGTAGTATCCTTCGATGGCTCAGGATTTCCCTCAAATAATGAGATTGATTATGATCTGGCCATGTGTCACTAAATATCGATTAGGTTTCTCGAAGGATTGAAATGACCTTTTATAATCCGACGGTAGAGATCTGTGGACAAGATGGATGCATTTATTTTCGAAGAATATCTTTTGACTTTCTTGGATTTTGAAAATCATAATGATGAGAGGAAGATACGGCTGTTAGTTTTTATAACCGCCTCTCCAATCAGGGTTTGACATGTCAGCAAGGCGTGCTGCCCCAAAATGGAAGCTACTGACAGTTTCTGATTTCCAATTAATGAATTCAAAAACTGGGGGGACTAGTGTTGGGATATGATAAGTTTGGTTAATTCAGGCTGATTAACGTCTAAGGGATGTAAAGCCGATCAATGCCCAATAGGAACAACTACGATCGATGCCCAATAGGCACAAATACAATCGATGCCCAATAGGCACAACTACGATCAATGCCCAATAGGCAAAAATATGATCAATGCCCAATAGGGACAAATATGGTCCATATTCAAGAAACATGAAGCCGATCAATGCTCAACAAGCATAAAATTGGCTAACTTCCAGGTAATTGACTAACTTTTATGAAAAATAAAGCTTATTAATATTCAAAGAATGCAGGAATTGTTCAACTTCTGGAAAAGAGCTAACCAACTAGAGGTGAAGGGCTGATCAATTAGAGACAAAGAGCTGACCAACTGGAGGTGAAGGGCTGATCAATTAGAGATAAAGAGCTGATCAACTATGAACGAAGGGCTGACCAATTATAGATGAAAGGCTGATCAATTGAGGATAACTTTCACTGCACGTGCTCACGGTCCTGGATTAACCGTTTAATAGCTAGATGCCAACTATAAGCGGTTAAATTCATGGCCTATAAATACCCTTGAGTGCGATGGTGAGGGGGGCTTCTTCTGCTACTTCTTCTTCCCGCGCCATTCCACACCTGATCATTCTTCAGATCTTATCTGTTCTCATTCAAACTTCATCAATGAGCTTGAGAGCTACCTCAACACCAGATCCTCCAAGAAGATGATGGGGAGCTAGATCAAATCAGCTCGATCTATTTTTCTTTTGATCCAAGCTTGTTGTAATTTGTTTGGACGCAACATATAATATAAAGGATGGTAAGGATATTGCTGTTACAATAAAGAAGTGGTTTTGTCAAGATCATTAAAGGAGAATTTTTATTTTAGATTATTCTTCTACCAATCCTCGGGTGGTTGAGAATCGGGTGAAAGTTTCATACTCGTGAATAGATGGTTAATATTTCTTGAACAGTTACTGTTTTCTTTTTGCAGCCTAATCATTGTTGGTTAAGAAACCTCTTAGGCTTTGTTTTAATAAATTCTGAAGGTTCTCAATCAAATTGATTTGGAATATTGCTTCCAGTTGTATAAGCAAGGAGACAAGGATCCTGTTATTTATGAGGACTTTGTGAATTGTGATGGGAGGATTCATAAACTTATAAACAAAAGAGCTTTATGAGATGGATCCTTACCAATCCTCTCATGACAAATTGAAGGGAGAGGAGAGGAGAGATTGCAGATCACTCACAATCTCAAGTAGACCAAACAAACATCCAACTATAAAATGGGATTGCACAAAGGAGGAAGCATTTAATAGTATCGGCATCATGCATGGTGACAAGCTATGTTCTCCAACCAATAGATTTAGATTTTGGATGTTACTTTAACACCAAGCCTGAGAATCCGTAATTACTACAAATCTAACAGTTAAGTATCCTGAACTCCAACTTATTGTTGTAAACCCAAGATTGTTGGAAGTCATGGCCTTAAAGATCAACAGGTACAGCTTAAGGATTAACTGCCACAAGGAGAGCTACATAATTTTAAAATGATTATTTTATTTTTTAAAAAAATAGAATTTTTGATGATTTAAAGCATTGGGAATAACTTTATTCTTGAGTTATTCTTGATTTATTCCTGATGCTTTAGAAGGTTATTCTCGATGTATCTAAAAGCATCGAGAATAAATTTATTCTCGATATTTTAAAGTATCGGGAATAAGGTTATTCTTGATGCTTTAAAGCATCAGGAATAACATTATTCTTGATGCTTATTAAAAGCATCGGGAATAACCTTACAGTATCAGGAATAAGTTTATTCCCGATGCTTTAAAGCGTCAAGAAAACTACTGATACTTTACCGATGCTTCCAAAAAGCATCGAGAAAAATCTCTCTTCACTCTTAATTTTGCGATGCGGGTAGAAGCATCGGAAGGATTTTTAGCGATGCTTTAAAGCATCGGGAAAGGTCTATAATAGCGTTGGGAATAACCAGAATAGTTGTAGTGCTAGGTCTAAGAAGGCCTATTAGGAGCATGTTCAACTTCAAGAAATCAGACAAAAAGAGTTGGGAATCGATCTGAACTTACCAGGCAATGATGTCTTGATGCCGCAGATGAGATTGCTCTGCTCAGATCGGCGCCTGGATGATCCGACCACTTTCTCATGGATCTGCCAGTTTTTTATCAACTTCGTTTGAGGGCAAAGAAGACTTCATCCGAGGATGGTTTCACTAGAGGGATCCTGCAAACGTTAAGGGTTGGTGATGTAGAATATGAGAAAAATACTAAACAGGAGGGAAAGAAGAAGATCGGGCGGAAGAGAGGCTGTAGGGGTTGGCGGCCTTGGATGCAGCTTGGGCGTCTAGATCTGGAGAAGGGTGGCCTGGGGTGGAGAGATGTGGAGGGTGGCTAGGGTTTAGAGAATGAAAACTAGCTAATGATAACTAGGACCTCACACACCTTGATGTTCCGAAGAACAAAGGCAAATGGGTCTCACACCCACTCCACTTAGAGGAAACAAAGAAATGTAGAGACTCTTAATTTCATTCATGAAAAAATTTTCATACAAGAGGGGAGGGGGTGGGTATTTATAGAGTTACCTAGGGCCCTTTCCTTGTCAAAGTTGGAGTACAGGTTTGTATCAAAGTGGGAGTACAAAAGTGAATAAAATAAAAAACTAATCTCCTTGTAGAATTGGGTTGGCCAACTCCTCCTTGGATTGTGAGGCTCCTTTTGGGCTTGGGCTAGATGGGCCACCAACCCTGGATGGGGCTTGGGCTGGGGCGCCAGGTCATGAAGGGGCCTGGGAGAGCGCCAGCTCTAGATGGGCCAGGGGCGGGGGTGCCAAGGCCTGTGGTGCCAATGTTGAATCTGGGCTGGTGAAGGCCTGGGGTGCCGAAGGTCTTGGACTGGGTTGATGCGAGATGACTCTAAGATTGCTAAACATGCGGAAAAATAGTAAACTAATTTTTTAAATTTTTTTTATAATTTTAATTTGCAAGCTAGATTCCCGAAATCAAGTAAAAACTAGCAAGATGAATAGTAATGCAAAGAATCATCATGCAGGCGTGCTTATGCAAAATAATAAAAGTCAAGACCCGAGAATTGAGAATTTCTGGCTTAGGATAGCTAACCTTCAATCAAAATAGAAATCAAGAGAAGGGAAGGATGTTACCAGTCAGAGATTGAAGAATTTGCAATTAAAGAGATCACTCACACTCTGATTGGAGCCTGGATGATTAAGCTTCAGTTCCCTTGAATTTGATAGCTGATCTGGGCGGTCCTGGAGGCAAAGAAGGCCTCCTCTAGGGAGGAGAAACATCTCAGGGATCCTGCAAGCATTAGAGATCAATTAAAACAGCAAATAATAAAAGGGAAAGAAACTAGGGTTTGGGTTGAAGCAGCATTAGGGTTAGAGGCGATAGCCTGGAGAAGAAGGGGTTTCTTCACTTGGATGGTAGCAAGGGCACTCTTCTCTTGGGTGTGGCTGATCTTCTGGGATGCAGAAGGATGCTAGGGCAGCAGGGGTTCGGCCAGGGTACAAGGAGAGCACTCAAACAAAACCATAGAACCAACACAAGAACAAAACACAAGGCAATCAACTCAAAATTTCATCAAAGTTTAATTCATATGAGAAAAGTTGATTATAAGAGGAAGAAGGGTAGGGTATTTATAGAGCTCCTATGCCCTCTCCTAAAGGGATTACAAGTCATGTCCTAGTTAGAATAGGTTTATACAATTTAAGTGGGAGAAAGATTTCAAAATAAACCTAGAACTGGGAGTATACAAGTTGAATGAAATAAAAACTCAAACTCCTTCTTTCATTTGAACTCTTCCACCATTTTTGGACTTCATCAACCATTAAGGACGCCCCTCTTGGTGTGTTGGGCTTCATGGGAGCAGTAAGGGCCAGCCAAGGGCTTAGGGCGCATGGGCTTTGGGCCTTCTGGAAGCTGGGGTGCTTGGGCTGATATATTCCTGGCATCAGACTGGAATCTTGGTTCTTAAAGGCTTGGGCCTGGCACTTAAGCTTGATTTCTCCTGGGTTGGGCATAGATGGACCTTTGAATTCATGATATGCCCTGGTCTGGGAATATACTCTAGCATCTGGAGAAAATCTGGACATCTGGAGAGCATCTGGAAGGATTCAGGGTATCTAGAAAGGCATCTTAGTCCTGGGGTGTCACACAAAATCCAATAAGCTGATGTAGTGTCCTCTGACTCCTGGATGAGGCCTGGTGGAACTCCAAAATAGGGTAACCTCCTCTTTTGTACAAAAATTGGACTCATACTGGACTTATACTGAAATATAGGACTCGATACTAGACAGGTTGAGACACAATCAACTAGTCTCAACTTATTACATGACTCAATCTTACTTGCTTACAAAATTATGACACATGATTAAGGTTCAAAAAAAAAAACCCTAATCAGTAAACCATATGGGATCCAATGATCTGTGTCTAATCCTAGTGTCCCCACCAATTCTCTCGGGGTGGGAGGAATCGACCCTATTGAGTAAGGGTCAATTTAGCTTAAGGAGGGTCTAGGTTGAGGCGCTGCAGATCCGCACCAGCATTCCACAAGTCTCAGATTCTGGCTGACCTTGCCACTGGACTAAGTACCGCTGACAGTCTCCATCCAGGGTACTGATGGCTTGATCGTCCAGGGTTCTCTCAATCTTTTCCTTACCAAAAGGCCAAATTATATGTGGTCTCTCTGGGATGGGTTCACTCACAAAGAAAGGGAGTGGCTTAAGGGGCTCGCTGGGTATCACTGTTGGCTCACTAGACTCTACAAGATCTGAGATGATGAAGGTGGAGCTAATACCTAAATCAGGTGATATCACAAGCGCATAGGCATTGGGTCCATTACTCTTCATTATTTTGGATGGGCCAGCTTCGCGAGCATGAAATTCCTTCACAATCACATAATTCTCTGCAAAAATTTCTTTATCTCACTTTTGGAAATTAGCCAAGTTTTTATTTAGTTCATTACTTATGTTCAGCTTTTGACTAATTTTTTATGCATATGCTGTGCAGAGGGTAGTGTAGGTGTAGGCATATGATTTAGGGCTGTGATTTATTAGACTCAAGACTAACACCTAATAGACTCAACTAGGCTTCCTTATCGAAGAAAACTTATTGGACTCTTCGGGTCAAGATCTAACAGACTATAGACTTTCTAGGTTTGACCCTAGCAGGCATGCACATGAAAATTTACTATGGACTCCTACTAGGTGCCATAAGATTTTCTAGAAGCAAAATGCAAACATGACATGCTCAATGAATGAATGCAATATGCAAACTCCTATAAAATGCAATCTAATAGTGAAAAAAATAGAAGAAGTTTCAGGAAAGGTTGGAAAATAAGAGGTGGGTTCAAGGTTTGTCTGGCAGGGTAAGAAATAAGGAGATGGCTCAGGATTAATCAAAAAGAATAGAATACAAAAAGGGGTTTCAGGGATGAGTCCTAGACTAATGAGATTGACCTTATGGGTTTGAGGTAGTCCTACAGGATCTGCATTATAGAAGAATGTGCCATTAATTTCTTGGTCATCTGACCAACTAGAAGTAGTTAGATATATTCTGACACAGACCAAGAAGAATGAGGACTGGCGTAGGACTAATATCATACAAACCTTTATTAAATTAGGGAACAAAGTGTGCAAGATTATTATAGATAGTGGGAGCTATGTTAATGCCATCTCTACAAATGCTATTAAGAACTTAGGTGATACGAGACAAAATGCTCTGATACCAAAGCTGATGCGGGACAAAATGCTCTGATACCAAAGATGATGCGGGATGGATGCAAGGCTAATCTAACAATTAAGAATTTAATTCTAATAAGAAATGGCAGTAAACTCAAATAAGCTATTAATTAAATTTAGGAAAGAGAGACTAAAACTACTACTAACTACCCGCAATGTAATTTGCATGTAATTTTAAAAAAGAACCCTAGATCCGATGATTAGGAAAACACCGAAACTAGGACTTCATTGTTTCAAAGAATTAGATCTATGAGATTCGGATAGGTTACTCACCAATAACAATTTTCCCTCCTCCATTGCAATAGATTTGGATTCAACTCTCAAGATCTTGCGGTAGGATTCCAAATATCTGTTCCTTTAGAGCAGATCTTTCCGTTGATGGTTGGATGGAAAGGAGGACTTCTTCTTCTAATCGAGAACACTAGGGATCCTACAAGAGAACTGTGATTAGAGAGATGGAAAAGAAGTGAGAATTTGAAAAGAGAGAGGGAAAGAATGATGATCGGCTTGGATCTAGATCTGGACTTGTTGAAAGGTGAAGGCACCTGGCTTCTTGGAACTTGGACTCGGGAGATAACTAGGGCTTCAGCACCCCCCACACACACAGATGCACTGCTTACCTGGTACAGCACTCTCACATTACAATGCTTAACCAGCAATTATAGAAGCAAACTGACAGAGTTTCATTAATGATTCAAAGATGGTTACAAGGGGGGGTGGAGTGGTATTTATAGACCCTCCATACAAGGTAGCAAGATAACATTGAATTCCCTTTGAATACAAGATAATTAAAGATAACATTGGACTCTACTCTCCTTCTTGACTTGGACAGAAACTCCTTGAAATTTAAATGGGATAGGTGCCTTCTTCATTTGGACTCCTCATTGTGAAATGGAGCACTCCTCTTGAATGTGTGACAAAAATGAGAAGAGATGAAATGAGTTCTTGACCGGCTTTCTCAAAATTTGCAATAATTCCTTCCCCTTTGTTGGCATCTACTCCCCTTGGATTTGAAATTCAAACTTCAAGTGAATGGGTGACAATTCATGAATATTGGGAATCCAATCTTCCTCCCTTTAGGCGTTAACTTCTCCTAGAGTCCTTCTTAATCCTCTTACATTTTAAACTTGAAAGATATCTCCATTTGAATTCAACTATCTTTGGATTTACATGGACTCCTTGGATAAGTTTGAAGTGGCGACCTCTCTTGGATGTGGGCGACAAAATGAGGATGAAGTGCTCCTTGGTTGTGGGCGACAAATGAGAAATGTGGGATGAGGAGTCCTTCTACTTTACTCCTCTTAAATACTTTCAAATGAGCGACAAATTGAGGCGCCCTCTTTTTCTCCCTTTTGGATAATCTTGGACTTTAAATGTTGTCTAGATGTCTGAATGTCTGGATGTCCGGGTGTCTCGATATCTCGATGAAAATAAAAGACAACCTTCTTTTGACATTAAGTTGGCACATGGTGTCATATGGGATCTTGATTTTGGTCCCCTCTTGTATTACAAGATACAATAACTAATCACATGACTCAACCAACTAAAAAACTAAAGGCCCAACTTGATCAAATTGATCAAAAGGCATAACCAATTCATAATTAAACCATACCATATTTAATTAGGCTTGCAAATACAAAATCCAATTAAAGTTGGTAAAAAGGGCTAAATAATACTGGACCATTATAATAGAATTTATGACCTAATTACAATTGAGATTTAGGGCTAAACCCAACTAAGCTAAAATAACATAATTTAAAATAAATATTTACAAGTGATTGGGGCTTAGGGCTTTGGACTTTTATTCACAAGTGATCCACGGGGATGTGGGATTGACCTGTTGATTCCTTTTGGCCTTGGTGTTAGCCCTGGTGAGCCCTAGTGATAGCCCTGATGTCTGCACCATAAGGCTTAGCTACAATACCACATCCCAACCCCTATAAGGTATCTTGGATCGATGCAATATCTATTCCCATTAGGTTACGATGTCAGGTCCCAGTCCAAATTCAATCTTACCAAGAGAAAGTATGGTGTGATATTCTTCCAATGGGGGTCAGCAGTATTATTTTAGGCAGACCCTGGTTGTACGACCATGATCCGAACCAACTCATGTTCCTTTAACCACCATGGAAAGAGGATTGTCATCAATTCGACCCCACTTAAGGACAATATCAAAAGAGGGTCTAGTAATTTGAGGGAGAAGGAACTAGGATTAAACTAATCACTACCAAGGAATATAGCACAAGATTTTTGAGGGTTCATCAGTTTGGATTTTGACCACTAAGGAAGTTCATGACAACCCCCGAAGGAATACCCTTAAGAGATTTTAGAGTTTCTGAAGGAGTTTAAGGATGTATTCCCAGAAGACCTCCTTGATCGCCTACCACCATTAAGGGACATACAACATGCTATAGATCTAGTCCAGGAGCTACCTTGCCAAATCTATCACACTATAGGGTGAACGCCAATAGAGCCTTCCTAGAAATTAAGGACAAGATGACCCAAGCCCCAATTTTGAAGTTACCTGACTTTTCAAAAGTTTTTGAAGTTGCTTATGATGCCTCAGGAGTAGGAATTAGAGGAGTCTTGAGTCAGGAAAATCATCCAGTAGCTTTCTTTAGCAAGAAGTTGAATGATGTTAGATTGAAATATTTAATTTATGATAAGAAATTTATGCGGCAATCCAAGCCCTAAGGTATTGGAGATACTATTTGCAACCGCAAGAGTTTGTTCTTTACTTGGATCATGAAGCACTTCGATTCCTTGACTCACAAAAGAAATTAAATCCTAGGCATGGTAAATGGGTTGAATACATCCAATCCTATACTTTTGTTCTGAAACACCGATCGGGTACTAATAACGGGGTTGCTGACATGCTTAGTCGATGCTTTATGCTCCTAAACTATGTTAGTACTAAAGTCGTAGGATTTGATAAGCTAAAGGATGAATATGAGAATTGTTCTGACTTTAGTGAGATTTACAAAGCAGTTAAACAAGGACCGTCTAGTTTGTATAGTGAATATACCCTTCAAGATGGTTACCTTTTTAAGAAAAGTAAACTATATATTCCTAATACTTCCCTTAGAGACTTCCTAATTTGGGAAACACATGCAGGATGTTTAGCTAGACATTTCAGTAGAAATAAGATCATTTTAGTGGTTGAGGACCAATTCTATTGGCCAAATCTTAAGAGGAATGTTGCCCAAATTATGGCTAGATATCGAACTTGTGCTGTTGTCAAGCAGCAAAAGCAAAACACTGGCCTACACACCCCTCTTCCTGTACCGGATTGTCCCTGGCAAGATCTTAGCATGGATTTTGTTCTTGGATTACCTAAGACCATAAGGAGACATGATTCTATTTTTGTTGTGGTCGATAGGTTCTCAAAGATGGCACACTTCCTATCTTGTTCCCAAACCTATGATGCCTCTAAGGTAGCTAAGATTTTTCTAAATGAAGTGGTAAGACTACATGGTTTACCTAGAACTATAGTATCCGATAGAGATGTACAATTCATCAGTTATTTCTGGAAAACTTTCTGGCACATGTTCGGGACTAAACTCAAATTTTCTACTACTTATCACTCTTAAATTGATGGCCAGATTAAAGTAGTGAATCGAAGTCTAGGGAACTTGCTTAGATGTCTAGTTGATGAGAATACTGCAAATTGGGACCTATTGCTGCCTAGAGCTGAGTTTACATACAATAGTTCAGTTAACAGGTCCACTAGGAAAAGCACGTTTGAAATTGTCCATGGGTATAAGCTAAGAAAGCCTTTAGACCTTATTCCTTCACCCATGCATGAACGCATTTATGAGTCTGCCGAGTCATATGCATAGCATATTAGAGAATTGCATAAGAAAATTAGTAAAAAGATTAATGAGAGCAATTAATCATATAAACATATGACTAATTCACGAAAAAGACAGAATTTGATGAAGGAGACTTTGTTATGATCAGGCTTTGACTTGAATGGTTTCCACCTAGAACCATGAAGAAATTACATGCCTGTAGTGCAGGACCATACAAAATAATTAAGAAAATTGGACCTAATGCCTATGTACTTGAGTTACTACCTAAATTAGGTATTAGTTCAACTTTCAATGTTTAAGACCTTGTAGAGTATAAGGAACCAACGATGATACCTAGTGAGCTTTTTAGGCCTGATCCCATCCTTGAGAGTGAACCTATCCTTGAGTGTCCACTAACCAAAATCCCAGAATGGAGAGATAGGATTAAGCAGATTTTGGATGACAAGATTATCGCTACTCAGAATAAGGATTATCAACGTTACTTGATTCGTTGTCAAGGACGACCTGAATATGAAGATTCTTGAATCACTCGAAAAGATTTGCAAAAGATCAACCCAGACTTACTAAGCATTACCAGAGTCGAGTTGACCTATACTCGACAAGGTCGAGTTCCTCTCACTCGGGAGAATTGGTGCAGACACCAGGGCTAGAAAGAAATAACAGGTTAATCCCAGCTCCTTGTGGATCACCTGTGAATAAGCCCCAAATCCTAATTTCAATTGAGTCCTGTATATCAAGCCTAAACCCCAATTTAAATTAAGACATGTATATACAAGCCTAGTCAGTTTTAATTTTTGTTTTGTCTTATTATGCCTTAGTCATGTAATTTGGTCAAATTGGGTTCAATTTGATCAAGTTGGGCAAAGTTAGTTTCAATTGAGTTTTGTAATTATCATCTTGGATGCCTCATCTTGCCACATCACCATGCCATGCCACATCATCTTGCCACATCATATGTCATGCTATGTCATCACATGCCATGTCACATGCCATGTCATCCTCTTGGTCGGCCACAAGGGTTCAACATGGATGCTAATTCAAGAAGCCAAGTGTCCAAGGTTCAAGGGAGTTTCATGTTCCAAGAATCCAAGAAATCAAGAATTCAAGAAGTCCTACAAATTCAAGAGTTACTTATTATTCAAATTCAAGAATTCATCATGAATGTCCAATCAAGGATACATCTTAGTCGGCCATCATTAATTCAAACCAAAGAAGAAAGGAGTCTTTGCCGCCCACCTTATTTCCAACCTTGTTGCCCACTTCATTTCAATTGCATTGCCCAAATGGATGAAGCTCAAGAAGTTCAAATGCCAAGAAGCCATGATGCCTAAGGGGAATTCTAGAGGTGGTCGAAGCCCAAGGGAAGCCACTTCCATGGAGATTCTTGCCCTTCCAACAAGAACTCAAGAAGTTGTAACCCTTACTTTCCTAGCTTGTAGTTCATGAGGGTCTATAAATACCACCCTCAACGCCCCTTGTATTTAATTAGTTTTGATGAAATAAAGTTGAGATATTCTCTTCAATCCTTTGCTGTGAAAGCATCAAACTCCAAGAGGGAGCGGACGTGAGGCCCTTGAGCATGAGGCAAAGTGATCAATCCTCCATCCATCCAAGAAATCCTAAACTGCCATCCCTCCTTCTCATCTCTATTTCCTCCAATCTTTTCAACCTTCCACGCCATCTAACCTTTTTCTTTTGATTGATTCCAGGTGACCAAGATCTGAAGTTAAAGTTTCTTTGCCTTGGAACCAACCTCATTGAATATCAAAACCCGAAGATCGATAATCTTAAAGTTGTGCCGCGAATCCTAGAGTGCTGAAATTGATCTACATCAAGAGAGCTTCAAATCTTCGTTGGTAAGCAAAACCACTCCTAAACTCTTTAGTTCTGATTCTTGAAAGCAATAATCCTAGTTTGGGTGATTTCTAAATCATCATATCCTATTTTCTTAATTAGTTTTGTGAATCTACATTGCGAGTATCGAACTAGTTGCCTAGTTGATTTCATCTAGGTTCTTTGAGTTCTTTATTCTGAGAATTGCTGAAACTAATTGATCATTGCTCACATTAAAAAGATTTTAAGATTGTTAAAATTAGTTTTGCATCTCCCATTCCGTATCAGTATGTTTTCTTATCCCAGTTCAGAAGAGCCAACTCCTAAAATTAGAGTCTTCTCTTTCAGAAAGACAGAGAGCTTATTTTCATAATATGATGTAGATGAGCCGACTCCCTTCAGGTGAGCTAACTCTTATCCTATGAAATGCTATAATAATCGCTAGTTCAAGAACTTAAGCATTAATTTTAATTATTGAGAACAATAAGAATATTTCATGCAGTCATTGAAAATTCAAGAGAAACTTCAACTTCTTTCCACCTAACCTCTTGAAGCATAAGTGAGGATTGAAAAATAACTGTTGAAGCCTTTGAGCAACTATATATCAAGCTTCAGCTGCAATAATCAGCTCTCTTTGGAGTTCATTCTCTATTACTCTATTTTATATTGTTTGATTATTTTTGTTACAAGTTTTGGTAGGCAGTTGAAACTTGGATTTAGTTTAAGGTTCTGATTGGCTAGCCTTAGAAAGCCAATTGGATTATTTGTGAACCCAGAAAATAAACATATACTAGATTTGTTTGTAAGCCCATAAAATAAACGTTGTATTTGGATTTTGGTTTGTGAGCCTGGGATAAAATAAACTGGTTGTATTCTTACAAAAATATAGTGAAATTTTAAAAGGTACTTGATAGTGGATGTAGGAGTTGGGATTGCTCTTAACTACTATAAATCTTGTTGTGTTTGTATGTTTGCTTGTCTTTTTATTTCTCTCTCATATTTCAATATTTGCACATATCATTTGACACAATATTTGACCCATGCATTGCATTTGAGTTTCAAAGACACATATTTGTTTCAATTTTTGAAAATTCAATTCACCCTCTCTTAGATTGTTAGTCTGGGCAACAAGACAGTACCTCAATAATTATCTCATGAATTAGCAAGCTACACCCAAGCAGAGAACACTGCAACCCACTTAGTTCTGTCCATTAGGCAAAATAACCTACACGTTTCATGGCTAATGTAGGTGCTTCCTTGACTTATGACTTCTATCAAAATGATCATCATCCCCCCTTACTTCATCAATTATTACTAGCTGATTGTATTAGTCAAAACTTCAAGAGATTGCAAGTTTATTTTCTTTTGGCTTGCCTCCTTGTCATATGAAAAAAAAGCTTACCTCAGCTTTTAGCTTTCCAGGGCACAACAGAGCAATAGCACCATTCTCGGCTAAAGTTCAATGGATGAAAAAGTTTAGGAATGCCTACATATGAGCTAGGTTAGGCAAAAAGTCAAGGAGTTGGACATTGGTATAGTTGAAGACAATGCAAATCTTGGGAAATTAGAGATTGAGCACAATGATCTTGTGGAACAGGGGAAGAAGAAGGAAGAAACCATCCATTCTCTTCTCTAGGAGAAGGCTTCCATGGAAACCAGCCTTGATGAATACCGGTGGTTGGTAGAAAGCATTAAGAGGAAGATGGAAGAAGTGATTAAAATTGAGCAAGAAAAGATGGAGGCGGTGAAGGCCAAGAGGCCATTACTGTAAAGGTATCAACTTTGGAAGAGAGCGTCAAAGCCTTGTTGAGAATAATTAAATATTGGAGGCTAAGCATGATGGTTTGAAGGCTGTCATTTATTCAATGAAGATAGAAGAAGAAGGGTTCTGAAATGAAATTGCCAAGATGGAAAAGAAGAACGTTGAGGTCATAGAGAAGCTCCTCTCTGAAGTTGCCAAGGAGGCTATTGTTGCAGAAGTATCAACTTTAGAATCGAAGCTTTCTCCTAGGGGTAGATACAGAGAGATAGGGAGAGGGCAAGAGAGAGAACAAGATAGATATTAAGAGAGCTGGAGAATATATAGAGAAAAAAATCCATTCTTCATCAGCCAACTGACTTGTTGTGCCATTGAATCATTTTCTATTTTTCAAAAAAAATTTCAAATAGATCCATATAAGTCACTGACGATTAATAGGATGCCATGTATGCCCCATCAGCAAGATCAGACCCAATTTAGTATTGACTCCGTTATTGATTTTGATGATTAACAAAATACTTAAGTATATTTGAGTACTAATAATTCTTTGAAGTATATTTTTAATAGAAAAAGGTACTCATCAAATCAGCTAAATTGACTGCTTGTCAAAAGTTTGAAGAAGCCTTTCTATGGTTGAAACATCAATATTTAATGGACTTAAGTATTTAAGACTTGCTTGAAAGGAATTAATGAGTTCAGTTGAAAGAGGATTTAGCAGAGTTTCAGTCATTTTTGAAGAAGTTTCAGCAAGTGTCAACTCAAAGTGTCGACTCATAATTCAAGTGTCGACTCATGACAGTGCAAGTGTCGACTCAAGATGGCATGCAGAGAGAAGTTTCAGTGGCATGCTTGAAGTGTCGACTTATGCCATTCAAGTATCGACTCAAGGTGTCGACTTAAAAATTGACTCAAAGCCTGAGATAGAATTATTCCATAACATGCTGAAATCCAAGATTTGTCTCAAGTGTCGACTCATGGATGTTAAGTGTTAACTCACCAGATGAAGTGTCGACTCACCTGAGATTTTTAGAGAGCCTCATTGCAGAATTTTGAACTAGTTATCGATGCATGGGACATAAGTGCTGACCCTAAGTGTCGACTTGTAGCTTGAAATATCGATACTTGGAGTTCTGAAAATAGTAATGACTAGTTTTTTCAAATGCAGAACTCGTACTTTTTGCTCCCAATGGCTAGTTTCTCATGTCTAACAGTCATAAACTGATTTTTGGACCTTGGGATGGTATTTAAGTGATTCAAATTGAAGAGGAATCAAGAGAGAATGAATAGAGAATAAGAAAAAGAAAGAAAGCAAGTGCATTCACTCATACATTCATTGAGAGCTATTACTTCCAAGAAAAGAAGCCTTCAAGCATTCAAAGCAATCAAGAGCCTTCAAGTCCAACAACTTTTAAGCATTGATTAAGGCTTCATCGAATTAAAGACAAGCATCTTCATCGAACTTCAAAGAGATAACAACTTTTATTAGAGAGCTTATCTTGTATTCTTTATCTAATTTTATACTTTGTTATAAAGATTTTTGGTGAGCCTAAGAATAAAACCAAGGAGACTTTTGGTTAGTCTAGTTGAAAACCAAGGAGGTTTTTGGTTAGCCTTTGAAAACCAAGAGGTTTCTTTTGGTGAGCCTTGTGAAAATCAAAAGGGGTTTTTGATTAGTGAGCCGGGAAAACTAATCGGCTGTAATCATGTGTGATTATAGTGAATTCTCGAGTGGATCTTGAAAAGTGGATGTAGGTTACTTGGAGAGCACCGAACCACTATACTTGGATTGTGTTTATGATTGATTGTCTTTCTCTACTTGCTCTTATCTTTCATTGCAATTTAAATTTTTGCTGCATACTCTTTAAGAGTACACTACACATATATCTCACCAACACTTGTTTTGTTTATTGAATTGGTACACACACTTGCATATAATTTTTAGAAACCCAATTTACCCCCCCTCTTGGGTTGCTTATTGGGCAACAAGTGGTATCAGAGCCACGTTCTCAGTATATAGGTTTAACCGCCTTGAGTAAAGATCTATGGCAGCCCCCCTTGGTACTAGTGTAGTTGAGGGACAAGCCTCAAACAGACCACTGTGTTTTAATGGCTCTAATTATACATATTGAAAAACTAGAATGAGAATTTACATGCATTCTATAGATTATAATTTATAGGAAGTGGTAGATAAAGGTCCTCATATTCCTTCGGTTGTGGTTAATGGTGTTTCCATCCCAATGCTCGAAGAGGATTGGGATGAAAATGATATTAAACAATTCGAGATCAATGCAAAAGCAATGAATCTCCTTTATTGTGCATTGGATCCTAGTGAGTTTAATAGGATCTCCACTTGCAACTCAGCTAAAGAAATATGGGACACACTTGAGGTTACTCATGAGGGTACCGATCAAGTGAAAAATATAAAAGTTAATATGCTTGTGCACACCTATGAGATGTTCTGGATGGAACCTAATGAATCAATCATTGATATGTACACTAGGCTCACAAATATTGTTAATGGCATGAGAAGTTTAGGTAAAGTTATGTCTAATGCCGATCTTGTGAACAAAATTCTCAAGTCTCTTTCAACATCTTGGGATCCAAAGATAACCGCCATCCAAAAAGTCAAAGATGTCGATAAACTTCCATTGGAACAGCTAGTGGGTTCGCTCATGACTTATGAGTTGAATTTGAAACAAAAATCTATGGATATGGATAAGAAGAAGAAGGGCATAGCTTTCAAGTCCATAACTCAAGAAGAATCTTCAAATGAAAAATCAAAAGAAGAAGAAGATGATGAGGGTGAAGAAGCTTAATCAGCAAAAAAATTTAGAAAATTCATGAGGAGAAAGAAATTTTCTTACAAGAAAAAGTTCCAACCAAGTAAGGAAAAGGGAAATGAAAAAGAGAAAGAAAAGGACAAGTAGAAGGAACTACCTATTTGCTTTGAATGCAAGAAGCCTGGACATTACAAGTATGACTGCCCTCTTCTAAATAAATTAAGGAAAAAGCTTAGAAAGAAAGCAATGATGGCGACTTGGAGTGACAGTGAGGACTCCAGCTTAGATGAAGAACAAATTGAAGTCGCAAATCTTTGCTTCATAGCACAACATGAAGATGAGGTACATTCTGATTTTGAAGTTGATTACACATTTGATGGATTAAGAACTGCTTTTGATGAATTAATGCATGATTATAAGTTGATAATTTCTGAAAATAGAAAGTTGAAAAAGCATGCAAATTCTTTTTCACATGAAACTCGAATCTTTTGGAAGAAGTTAATGATTTGAGAAATAAAATTGATATTTTAGAAAAATGAAACAATACTTTATCAATGAAAAATGAAGTTTTGAAAAGGCCTAAAGCAAATATTTCAAACAATGAGCTTTTGAAGAAATGTAAAGATCTTGAAGCAGAAAATAAGAAATATAAAGATGAGCTTGATAAGATAAAGCTTTTTGTTGAAAAATTCACCTATAGTTTTGAAAAGTTAAAACTTTTCTTGAACAACCAAAGAGCTATTTTTAATAAAGCTGGATTAGGTTTTAAGTCCCAAAAATAGCAAAAAATTTTCAAAAACTTCTTTATTCGCGCATCATCAAGCATCATTTGTTATTCATGTAGAAAAGTTGGTCATAAAGCATATAATTATGATTTAAGAAAAATCAATAATTCTAAAATGATTTGGATTCCAAAAGGAACCACCTTTAGTACTAACCCTAAAGGACTCAAGTTGGCTTGGGTATCTAAAATCAAAACTTAATTTATTTTGTAGGTATATCTTGCAACCAAAGAAAAGAAAAGACTGTGGTATCTTGATAGTGGTTGCTCAAGACACATGACAGGAGATGTGAAATAATTCATCTCTCTTGAGACACTAAATGGAGGAAGTGTAACCTTTGGAGATAATGGTAAAAAAAAGATTATTGGTATTGGTAAGGTTCATATCTCCCCTTCTACTTGGATTGATAATGTTCTTTTAGTTGAAGGTTTGAGACATAATCTGCTTAGTATTAGCCAATTTTGTAATAAAGCTTTTCAAGTTATTTTTAAATCATCTCTTTGCATAATTGCTAGTCCTGAAATTAATGGGCTGAAATTCATTGGAAAAAGGTATGGTAATATCTATCTAGTAGATTTGGATAATCTATCTTTGCCTAATGGTGAATACCTAGTTGCAATGAACTCCACTATTAATGAGACTAGTTGGCTGTGGCATCGTAGATTAGATCATGCTAGCATGTATTTACTTTCTAAATTATGTAAAAAGGATTTAGTAAGAGATTTGCCAAAACTTAGTTTTGAAAAAAATAAAGTTTGTAAAGCTTGCCAATTTGGAAAATAAGTAAAAACATCTTTCAAACCTAAAGGTTTTGTTTCTACTACTAGGCCATTGGAAGTTCTCCATATGGATCTCTTTGGACCAATTAGGACATCTAGTCTAAGAGGCAAGAGATATGGATTAGTTATAGTGGATGATTTTTTATGATTTACATGGGTTTCATTTCTAGTGCACAAAAATGAATCATTTTCAGCTTTTATAAAGTTTTATCAAAAAGTCTCAAATAAAAAAGGTACTTCAGTTGTTTGTATTTACAGTGATCATGGTTCTGAATTTGAAAATCAAGACTTTGAAAACTTTTATAATGAAAAAGAAATTGAACACAATTTTTTTGCACCTAGAATACCTCAACATAATGGGATAGTATAAAGAAAAAATCGTACTTTAGAAGAAATGACACGCACTATGCTTTGCAAAAATGATTTGTTAAGATATTTTTAGGCCGAAGCAGCAAATACCACATGCTATATTTTAAAATATGTTTTGATTTGATCAATTTTAAAGAAAATTCCATATGAGCTTTGGAACACAGAAAACCAACTTTAAACTATTTTTGAGTTTTTGGTTGTCAATGCTTTATTATGAATAATGATAAAGATAATTTAGAAAAATTTGATGCCAAGTCTGATGAAGGTATCCTTTTAGGATACTCTATATCAAGTAAGGAATACAGAGTATTTAATAAGAGAACTTTAGTACTAGAGAAATCTGTACATATAGTATTTAAAGAATCTGCTAACAAATCCTCTAGAAAAGAGGATACTTCTAATGCATGCGCAAGTGCTGAAGAACTAAAGAAGTTCGCTCTGGATGATCAACCCTCTCAAGAGAATGAAGAAGATCAAAGCAAGAATATAAGAGAAGAAGTCATACAATCCACACCAAAGTATCCAGATCTATCCAAAGAATGGAGGTATGCTCATGGACATCCTAAGGAGTTAATCCTAGGTGATCCATTAAAAGGGGTAAGAACAAGATCTTCAATTAGAAATGAATGTGATTATATTACTTTTGTTTCTCAAATTAAACCAAAATGTATTGAAAAAGCCGAAAAAGACCATAATTATATAAATGCAATGCAAGATGAACTAAATCAATTCAAAAGAAATAATATCTAGACTTTAGTTGATAGACCATCTAATATTTTAATTATTTGCACAAAATAGATTTTCAGAAACAAACTTGATGAAAATGGTTTTGTTACTAAAAATAAAGCTAGGCTAGTTGCCAAAGGCTACAATCAGGAGGAAGGGATTGATTTTGATGAAACATTTGCTCCTGTTACTAGACTTGAGGTAATTAGACTATTATTAGCATTTGCTTGTTTTATGAACTTTAAATTATTTCAAATGGATGTCAAAAGTGCTTTTCTAAATGGTTTTATTTCTGAAGAAGTGTTTGTTGAACAACCACCTGGTTTTGAAAATCATGCACATCCTGATCATGTTTTTAAACTACACAAAGCACTTTATGATTTAAAGCAAGCATCTCGAGCATGGTATGAAAGACTGAGTAAGTTCTTAATTGAAAATGATTTCTCTAGAGGCCATGTTGATACTACATTATTTCTAAAAAAAATGATGATTTATTAGTAGTATAAATTTATGTTGATGACATTATATTCAGTGCTCCTAATGAAGTTCTTTATCAAGAGTTTGCTAAGCTTATGCAGGGAGAGTTCGAAATGAGCATGATGGGAGAACTTAACTTTTTTTTCAAACTCCAAATCAAACAAACCAAAGATGGAATCTTTATCAACCAAGCTAAGTATACAAGAGAAATCTTAAAGAAGTTTGGGATGTAGACTACCAGATCAATAGGTACACCTATGAGCCCCTCTTGTAAACTTGATAAAGATAAACATGGTAAATCAATTGATCAGAAATTATATAGAGGAATGATTGGCTCTTTATTATATTTGACTGCCAGTAGACCAGATATCATGTTTAGTATTTGTATATGTGCTAGATATCTGTCTGATCCTAGAGAATCTTATCTATTGGCTATTAAGCGCATACTTAGATATCTATCTAGTATAATTAATATTGGCTTGTGGTATTCTAGAGATACAACTATTAATTTGATTGGTTATTTTGATGCTGATTTGCTGGATGTAAGTTAGATAGAAAAAGCACAAGTGAAACTTGCCAATTTCTTGTAGTTAACTTAATCTCCTGGTTTAGCAAGAAACAAACTTCAGTTATACTATCCATAGCTGAGACTGAGTATATTGCAGCAGGAAGTTGTCATGCTCAAATTTGTGGATTAATCAACAACTTGAAGATTTTGGAATTAAACTAACTAAGACACCCATAAGATGTGATAACACTAGTGCTATAAATTTAACTAAAAATCCTGTTCAGCACTCTAGAAGTAAATACATTGAAATTAGATATCATTTTATTAGAAATCATGTTGAAAATGATGATATTATGCTTGAATTTGTGTGTTCTGAAATGCAACTAGATGACATATTGACTAAGCCTCTCCAAGAGGATTGGTTTAGTATGATTAGAAGAGAATTAAGGATCATCAACCCTTTTGATTGAAATTTCCATCTCTTCATAATCTGTGACCCTTATTTGATCTAAATTGCTTATTAATCTTGTTCAAATTCTTTAAAATCCTTGAAATCCTTCATATTTTGATCATTGGTCCATTTCCTATTTTTTCCTAGTTTTTAGTCGAAGTGTCAACACTTGGAAGTGTCGACACCTGGAAGTGTCGACACTTGACTCTGTGTCATGAGTCAACACTTGAACGGCGATAGACCGAGCTAAAATAGGAAAAATGGATAGTTTTCTTCACTTTTCTCACTCCAGTTCAAGCCGACTCATCCCCTAACCAAGCTCCACCATCCTCTTCCCTCCAATCTTGGATTCAATCGACTGATTCTTCATTTGGGATAGGTTCTCTTCGATTTCTCACTACTCATTCTCCTATTTCCACCATTCTTCATTTTGTTTCACTGTGTTTGCACCATAGAAACCCTAGGTTTTCTTCCCTTCTTGCTTTCTTACTTTGTTTCCTTGAAATAGGGCATAGAAAACATGTTGTCTAGCATCCTAGACCTTCCATTCATGAGGAAGAAAGAATAACCAAGGCTAGGCATGAGGATAGAGCAGCAGATGTGTCGATGTTCCTGGTAGACCCCTTGTTCCTGTAGCAAATCGGATGGGATTGAAGACCATCATCGGAGGATGTCGTGTGGACTTCGATTTCCTAGATCAGCAGTACTTCAGGATAGGCCAGTGGTTGAGGGATACAGGTCTTGCACCATTATGTTTACTATCTGAGAGATTCTACTCGAGACTAATTAGAGAGTTCTACGGTTCACTTGCCTGAGGTAGCGATGGCCGGATTGCACAGGTCCATGGCAGAGATGTTCCAGTATCTATAGAGATTTTGAGCAGAGTATGGGACATCCCTATGATAGGATCAGTTGTAGATGCTCTAATAGATAGATTTAATGGTCTCCGATGCATTTTTGAGACAGACGATCTACCTGAGGGAGCCACTATGGTTGCTTCGAGATTGTTGCCTGAGATGAGGTTACTGCACCATATTGAAGCTCGGATTCTTCTGTCAAAGACTGGATGATTCGACTTCATCATAGAGTGTGAGCTTCTGGTCATGGTTTTTCTACTACAGCGCACTCCAGTATGCCTCCCAGTGCTCATGGTACATTAGTTGATAGAGGCATCGATTAGCCAAAGACTGTGTCTATCCTACAGGATGGGATTTACATTACAATTTAGAGCTTATGGAGTAGTCATAGATGATGAGGCCTATAGACAGTTACTTCACACAGATGTCTATGACATCATATCACTTCACCAGATAGGTTACCAGCATGTCAGAGGCCGGTGGAGATGACGTATATCTGGTCAGGCCACTGACAGAGATGATGATGTGGCGGAGGAGGAGCGTATCTTTTCAGGTGAGGTAGGGCCTTCAAAGCCACATGATGATATCCCTGAGGTTTAGCCCGAGCCTTCGGCACAACCAGAGCCTACTCCCCAACCTGAGCTAGCCACACTGCATAAACAGTTTCTCCTGGCACTGGAGACAGTTTAGAGGATAGGGTCGCTTGCATTGAAACTGAGGTGATGATCATTCATCAACGAGTTGATATAATTCATATGGAGATGAGGGAGAGCAATCGAGGATCGAGTGATGGCATCTCTGCCATTTTGTCTGCATTGGCTAGACCTTCATCAGGCAGAGCTCCTGCACCTTCAGCTCTAGCTGATTCACCTCCAGCACCACCTGCTCTAGGACCTGACATAGCAGATGATCAGTTTGACTCCGCAGAGTTTGATGTGATAGATTTTATGATGGAGCCAAAGTCGGAGATTGCAGTTGATGCTTGTAGGAGTCCCATTTCCGACACACCCCGATCTTTTCAGACTCTGATTTTATCCACTCCTCTCTTCAGACCTGATGATCACACTTCTATTCCTGCACCTACTCCTATTATTCCATCTTTTTATACTTCTGTGTTATATTCTTTATCTGTTCATACATCTTCCCTTATCAGGGAACTTGGATTTTATATCCTTGGTTTTCAGCATCTTGACTCTGGACCTATTTTTAATCATACCTCCCTTCCTACTGACTTTGATACAGTTGCTCTGCTCAGTTCTGTTCCTGCTACTAATGTAGCTTCTACCTCTTTTGTACCAATCATAGGCAAAGCTTATGTCAGACATAGAGGATGAGGCCATCGTGATGTATCAAGATCGACTCGGACCAGACTCTCTAATCTTCGACCCATGTGGCCACGATCCCGACCTTCTAGAGATACTAGATCAATCGAGATCGGATCCTCTGATGATGAGAAGCACTCTTCTTAGGATAGTCTTTATGTTCAAATAGTTTACTTTTCAGCATTCCTTATATGTATCCTTGTCTGTTTACTATGTTGTATTTATGTATCAAAGTTTGTATCAATGTATGAACCTTTGAATTCTATGAATGAAAGTTTTTATATTAATGTTTTTGTCTTTGCTTATTACCTCATATGATTATTGCTCAATTTCTGTAATTATCATCTTTTCTTTTTTTATTGATAACAAAAAGGGGGAGAGATAAGTGAGAAAAGTTAAAGATAAGTGAGAGATAAAGGAGAAAAGGATGAATTATTTTTGGTAAATGATAAAAAGGGAAAATTAAATGAAGAATAGTTTGATGAGAAAGAGAAAAATAAGAGTGAGAGTAAAAGAGCAATAAGTGAGGGGGAGAGTAATCAGTTTAAGTAATCAGTTTGACTAAAATTTCTTGCAAAATCTTTGAAATCAGTTTTTCAGTTTATGCAAACTCTTTGAAATTTAGTTTTTCAAATCACCTTTTGAGGGGAAGTATCTATACTCTTCAATCTCTTGTTCAAAGATTTTTCTGATGATTACATTCATTATATTTCAATGCTGAAATTCTTATTCTTAAAGACACATTTAGAGTATCATGGTTCATGTAATTTTAGCTCTGATATTCCTTATGATTCAAATTCAATTCAAATGAGTTTCTTGACTTAAACTTTTTACCTTTTACCTTTACTCTGATACAAATTGCATTAAGCTTTATACTACTGAAGTTTTTAAGGGCTTATCATATAAAATATACTTAAAAATTTTGTCATCATCAAAAAGGAGGAGATTGTTGACTCCGTTATTGATTTTGATGATTAACAAAATACTTAAGTATGTTTGAATACTAGTAGTTCTTTGAAGTATATTTTTTTAATAGAAAAAGGTACTCATCAAATTAGCTAAATTGAACTGCTTGTCAAAAGTTTGAAGAAGCCCTTTCTATGGTTGAAACATCAGTATTTAATGGACTTAAGTATTTAAGACTTGCTTGAAAGGAATTAATGAGTTCAATTAAAAGAGGATTCAGTAGAGTTTCAATCATTTTTGAAGAAGTTTTAGCAAGTGTCAACTCAAAGTGTCGACTCACAGTTCAAGTGTCGACTCATGACAGTGCAAGTGTTGACTCAAGCTAGCACGCAGAGAGAAGTTTCAGTGGCATGCTTGAAGTGTCGACTCATGCCATTCAAGTACCGACTCAAGGTGTCGACTCAAGGATCGACTCAAAGCCTAAAACAGAATTTTTCTAGAATATGCTGAAATCCAAGATTTGCCTTAAGTGTTGACTCATGGATGTTAAGTGTCGACTCATGTGTCGACTCACCTGAGATTTTCAGAGAGTCTCATTGTAGAATTTTGAACTAGGTGTCGACTCATGGGACTTAAGTGTTGATCCTAAATGTCGACTCACAGCTTGAAGTGTTGACACTTGGAATTCTAGGAACAGTAATGGCTAGTTTTTTCAAATGCAAAACTCATCCTTTTTGCTCTCAATGGCTAGTTTCTTGTATTTAACGGTTATAAACCAATTTTTGGGCCTTGGAATGGTATTTAAGTGATTCAAATTGAAGAGGAATCAAGAGAGAATGAATAGAGAATAAGAAAAAGAAAGAAAGCAAGTGCATTCACTCATACATTCATTGAGAGCTATACTTCCAAGAAAAGAAGCCTTCAATCATTCAAAGTAATCAATAGCTTTCAAGTCCAACAACTTTTAAGCATTGATTGAAGCTTCATCGAATTGAAGACAAGCATCTTCATCCAACTTCAAAGAGATAATAACTTTTATTAGAAAGCTTTTCTTGTATTCTTTATCTAATTTCATACTTTATTATAAAGATTTTTGGTGAGCATAAGAACAAAACCAAGAAGGTTTTTGGTTAGCCTAGTTGAAAACCAAGGAAGTTTTTGGTTAGCCTGGTTGAAAACTAAGAAGATTTTTGGTTAGCCTTTGAAAACCAAGAGATTTTTTTTTGTGAGTCTTGTGAAAAACAAAAGGGATTTTTGATTAGTGAGCCCGGAAAACTAGTCAGCTGTAATTATGGATGATTATAGTAAATTTCTGAGTGGATCTTGGGAAGTGGATGTAGGTGCCTTAGAGAGCACCGAACCACTATACTTGGATTGTGTTTATGATTGATTGTCTCTCTCTACTTGCTCTTATCTTTCATTGCAATTTAAATTTTCGCTGCACACTCTTTAAGAGCACACTACATATATATCTCACTAACACTAGTTTTGTTTATTGATTTGGTATACACACTTGCATATAATTTTTAGAAACCCAATTCACCCCTTCCCTCATGGGTTGCTTACTGGGCAACATTTAGATCACTGAAAGGGAAGATTGTAACATTTTGTAAAATGTAGGGCTGAGATTGCTAAAATTAAAGATATAGAAGATTATTTATAATTTGGTATAAAATACAAAAGGTTATTTACTTTTTATCCTAATTTATAATGTATTAATTCATCTTACTTACGTAGAAGTATCAATGCATGTCTTTGATGGCTATGACATTAATTAATAAACACAATATTTTGAAATCTATCACATTAATTAATATGTTTGAGTATTTCATTCTACTTGATATTCTTTTTATATATATGCCTTCAAAATATGCAAAATTATATGAATACATTTGTAAAGTTTCTATTTACATGTATACCTTATAAATATTTTTTTTACATATCTAGCATTAATAGTATTTTGGTCATCTTAAGTTTAAACTACTAATTTTTTAATAGTGTTGAATAGCATATATGGAAAAAAATAATAAAAAAAGATAAACATGCAAAACAAGTATGTTATAAGGGCATACATATAAATATTAATTTTGTGAGAGTGTTTAAATTAAAATTCAATATTTAGAATGTATACATGCTAAAAAAAGCCTTTTTTAAAAAAAATCCATAAAGATGCATTAGAAATGCAAAATGATAATATTTAAGCACATTAACTTAACCAATGTAGAAAATCCAATCATAAATTCATAATAGACCAAAATCATCACAATGTTCATGATAAATGGGCTTCCAAGGGATATCAGTTTGTCTAATATTCTATTTTTAATGCAGTGTAAGTAAGAAGTACATCTTTTAAATTTGAAATAAGTTGCACAAAAAAGTAAAGGGATGGTGTTCATTTTTCTTGTTGATATTGAAAAAGGCTAAATAAAGATAAAATAAAGAACAATTTTCTTATATGATTTTGAAAAAGTGTAGCTAATAAATCTATGGACTCAATACTATTTAAATTATTTATCGAGATGAAGAGAATCATGTTCTTCCATTTAGAAGGATAAAAATTATCAATTGAAATGGCTAGTTAAAAAATAGCCAAGTCTTGTAGATTTAGCAAAATGACTTTAAAGTTCCAAAAACTTACAATAATGTTAGAAGCATCGGGTACAACCTAAGATTGTTTAGATTATATTGGTGCTAAAATTTGTTGAACATTGAAGAGAGAGCTTGAGTGGGTGTTGGAGTAGATGGTGCAGGCCGGGCTCTAGAAGGCAGTACCTGTAAAAAAGTCCTACCGAGATGGTCATAGCGATGGCACTCCGATGCTCAAATCAATATCAATACCAATAATATTAAGGAGAGTTGGTAAAAAGAGTGCATATCTTGGAAGCTCTCAAGGAGCCTCCTTTTATAGAGGTGGCATACAAAGGCACAATACGGATGATCAAGATCCCAACGATCTAGTAAGAAATGAGGTTATTAGGGGCCTTTTATGAGATATCCCTTCCTTGTAAATAGAGCTTTTATCTTTTTGTAGAGTTTGCCATGCTTTTCTATGGCATGGATTGCTTCATGCTTCTTTTAAATGTAAGGATAGATAGTGAGATATGATGTAACTTATCAAGCCATTTGGATGTAGAGATGAGTGTCAATTGGCCCTTAGTTGACTAAAGAAAAACTACCTGAAGAGGCTTGATTGGCTAGAAGAGACTTGGTCAGCTTAGCTTTGCATGGAGTGCTTGGGACAATCTAAAAAGGCTTTTTGCATTCCATGGTCAGATCGACTGCATACTTGAAATTGGATTTACTATTTCTAAGATCGGATTGATAATTCATAAGATTTGTTGTCACCGAATCCAAGTGATCCTTTCGCACCATCAAGATTCACCAGTCGGACTCCCTTTAGGGTCCTACAAAACAAACCTATGCATTGGAGGATTTTTGGTGGGGGATACTCTAATGCTTAAGTCAGTAAGGGTTTGAGTAACAGAAACAGAATCTCAGAGAAGATAAATAGTAATGAGAATACTTCAGTTAGTTTTTCTTACTTACCCCCAGAGGTCCCTCTTATCGGTATTATAGGTATTTACCTTAACAGAATTTAGTTAGAAGGGGCTTCTTGCATTTAGTTTCGACATTATTCCATTGAAAACTAACCCAAGCCCATTATAACGGTTGGTTGTTATTCTAGTAGGATAACTACCTCTTTTCTTGCCATCTTCATTCTTCTTAAAGTTGGTCGAACTTTAAAAGTTGGTCGGCCTTTATGAGTTAGTCAGATTAATGAGCTTTAGAGATGAGTCGGCCAAACACCATATTATCAGTTTGTCAGTATTCGGGTTTTGCCACATAGCCTTTAATTGATTAGTTCGACCGGCCCATCACAACCCTTTCCCCCCACTCCCAATTTCAAGGTATATTGTTGCCTTGAGAAATGGGAGTTAATCATCGTTGTTCTCTTTTTTGCCTCGTCCTCCACATTTCTCATTAGGAGGGGAAAAGATACCTTTCAATGATGGCAAATCTCAGAGTGAGTTGGTGGATTTAATTTACTCCTTTTGGGGTATTACGCCTTTGCCGTGTATCAAATTTTCATAGGTAGTAGAATCATTCCCTCGGATCGAGGGATCGTGCCAATATTTTCTGATGGGATTTTAATTCATAGTGTAATCTGGGATGTGATGTTATTCAACAGTGCAATCGCAGCCATCATCATCTTTTATTACTGTCAGCCAGCCGAATTCTCATGGATTGGAACTGATATATTGGTTTTCCTCCCATCATATCAACTTCTTTTCCATCGACGTCATATTTTTGATTGAGATCTTCATATGTGGTGTGATTAGAAGAGTTTTATGTCGTTCGAGAAAGAAATCATGTCTATTGTTGTCACCTAGATAAAGAGTTTTTTCCTCTTAGGGCAGGATCTTTCCGCCATTCTCAGGTTCCAATAGCCTTAGGGAATCCTTCATCTCCATCTTTCCTTCTTCTGAATCCTTCCTCCTCTCAGGTCAGATCCTTTTCCTCCACTCATCATGGTTAGATTCTTAGGAGTTCCTACCACCGGTAGGCCTTCAATAGGTTGGGGAGAAGATGAGTCTTTCGGTAGTCCTAGTCCTCCGAAGGGAAGGGGTCCCTATAGGAAAGAACCTGGGCTTGAGTCCATTAAGACCAACCTTAGTGAGTCTAAGGTGGAGTTATTATAAAATTCTACAAGATTTTATTGCAGTAGTCCCTCATTTTGACAAGAGATTAGATAGATCTCATACCGGGAGTATAGTAGTATACGAAAATCACCTAAAGGCAGGTCTTTGTTTTTCACTCTATCCCTTCTTTGTTCGGATCTTCAACTTGTACCATATAGTTCCTGCACAATTGACTTCGAATAGTATTCAGATCATATGTGCTTTCCTAGTCCTCTGTCATGACCTTTAGATAGGGCCAGGACTTCTTTATTTTACTCTTTCTTTATCTTGAAAAAGGACTTCCATGGTCAAGGGTGGTGGGTCATCGACCCTCGTCCTGGTCAGAGATTTATCTCAAGGCTTCTATCGGTCATTCATGGATGAAAGTCTTGCTTCTTTTTCCTTACTTTTGTCCATCCATGAGGCTTCAGTACTAAGTGGAGGGAGCCTAATTTGATCCTGAACGATGGGAAGAAGGTCTTAATAGCGACAAAGAGGACTATGAAATGCTCTTAGGAGTTGAAGTCCTTTCGATGAAGGAATTGCTAAGCGAGTAGAGTCTCTTCCTCACTCGGATTAGCATATCTCCTTCTTTAGGTACATACGTTAGACAATTACCTTATTTTTTTCCCTCCTTTTACTTTTTGGTAACTACCTAATGTCTTGCTTTCTTGCAGACATGAAAATAAAACTTGACACTAGAAAACTCCATCAAGCAGTCAGGAAGAGATAATCAGTAGCTTCTCTTATAGAGTCGGAAGGCGTAAAGAGGGTCAAGATGATCGCTACTCCCCTAGAGGCTCCAACTAGGGGGAATACTCCAACTGGGGTGAGCACTATATCTGACGATGATGATGTCCCCCTAACGGAACTCCACCCAAGAGTTGCCCCAGCTATGCAACCTTTGGAATAGCCGACTGCACCTTTAGATGTCAGCACTTCTTCGTCCCATCCTCACCGATCAGATAGAGGCAAGGCTCCTTAGGTGGAGGCAGAGTCCGAGAGGAGCTGTCAGCCCGAAGAAGATGAGTTCGTGGACTTCAATGTCTATGCTAACGAGATGGGGTTGGACAACCCTAAATAGGCCTAACAGTTGTTGAATGTCGTCATCCTCCCGAAGGACTGGGAGGTAACCAAGACTCGATGATTGGATGACATCATTCCATCCATATACCCGAGTGTTCTCCAGGTACCTTTTTTTCTTCCCTTCTCATCTTTTCCTTTAGAAAATACAATGAACATTACCGATCTTTTTTAGTGTATTGCAGTTTATCCACGATATCTCTTTGATTGAAAAGAGTGTCTCTGGATTCGCCAGCTTAAGTTGAAGCCTCCAGGATCAGCTGTAGTCGGCGAAAACAGAAAAGGAAGTGGCTGAGGAGCTTAAGCAAGCCTTCGAAAATAAACAGGAACAAAGTGTCACCACCAACCTTTCACTAGAGAAAGAGTTAAAGGTGGCCCAAGTTAAAATAGCTGAGCTAGGGGCCAAATTAAAGAAGAAGAAGAAGAAGCTCTGCTCGTTGAAAGTATTTATTAAAAAAACCTTACAAAAATCTGACGTGGCTATGGCCCAAAAGGTGGAGGCTGAGAAAAGGGCGGCCTTGGTGGAAGAGAGAATCTAGCAAGCAGAAGAGAAGGTCTGCCAGGCCATCGAAAGTACAAAAAGTCTGATGCCTTTGATGATGAGATGATCGAGACAAGGATAGTGAGCTACCAAATGGGCTTTAAAGAATGTTTGGATAAAGTTGCCAAGCTTTATCCTGACCTAGATCTCTCAAGGAACACCATGGCTATAAAGGAAGAAGAACAAGATGATGACCAGCAGGCAGCCAAAGAACCCAAAGTCACCAACCTTCCCGAGGTAGCTGATCGAATCAAGAATCATCCAGAAGGAAATGTTACCGAGGGCCAAGAATAATTGTAACTTTCATCTTCTTTTTGTAAATGTACCAACTTTTGAAATATGAATGAAATATTTCTTTTCTCGAATGTCTTCTCTACCTTCAGATTCCTTGGATGCCTTCTTTGCTCTTGTGTGCATACAAAAAATTTCTAAGTGTAAACTCGTCAGTATTGTACTTCAAATATTTTTTCTGTGATGTTATTTTTTCCAAGTACCAGCTCTTCGATGGATTAGCAATGAAGTTCTACTAATGTTGATATCTTAAGACATTCATAGACAGAATTTAGTATTAAGTCCTTGGTAGCTTTGTCGAGTGCACTAGTTGGGTTGGCTGATTAGGCCAACTTCTTTGTTTAGTTAGATACACTGATTGGGTCGGTTGATTAGACCAACCCTTACTTTATCGGGTGTGAGTCAGTGGGTTAGACTGATTCTCTATTTATTGAAGATACTAATTGAGTTAGTGGATCAGACCAACTCCATGTTGGTATATCGATTGGATCAGTTGTTTAGGCCAACCCTAATTTCTTCTGGTTTGAGTTGGTGGATTAAACCAACTCGTAACTTTGCTTCGAATACATCGATTGAGTCCGTCTATGAGAGCAACCCTTATTTTGCCGGATGTGAGTTGGTGGATTAAACCAACTATTTATTCATGATAGAATGTTTCCTCTGAAGAGAAGATCAAAACAAAAGGCTTTTCATTGATAATATTTATGTAAGTTTTCTACATTCTATAGTCGAGCAATCTGATAACTATCCAGACTTTTGATCTGGTGAGTTTTGGGTCATACTACTTCAGTGACCCGATAAGGTCCTTCCTAGTTAGGAGAAAGTTTTTCTTGATTTGTAGGTCAGGATATTTCGGCTCTTCGTAGTACCAAATCTTCGGGCCGAAAGGTTCTGGCTTTTACCCATGAGTTATAATACTGGGCGACCTTCTGTCGACACATGGCCATTTTTAGTTGTGCTTGGAGTCTTGTGCCTTCAAGCAGGTCCAGGTCAACTCTTCTTTGCTATGAATTTTCTAGCTTCTTGAAGTGATCCATCCTCTTGGATCAGAGAGTGACTTCTACTAGTATCACTGCTTTGCTTTTGAATGTCAGGTTGAATGGAGATTCTTCAGTAGTAGATCAGGGATGGTCCGATATGCCCATAGAACTAAATTTAATTCTTCAGCCCATAACCCTTTTGCTTCATTTATCCTAGTTTTTAGGCCAGAAGAATCGTCCGATTTGTTACCTCGGCCTCATCATTTGATTGAGGGTGTCCGACGAAAGTCAGCTTATGAAGAATGTGGTATTGGGCATACAAATCTTTGAACTTCTAATTGTCAAACTATCCCCCGTTGTCGGTGATGATGGCATAGGGGATTCCAAACCAGTAAATTATAGAGTTTATGATGAAGCTCTCAACTTTCCCTTCAGTGATGTGGGCTAAAGGTTCAGTTTCGATCCATTTAATGAAGTAATCAATGGCTAAGATTATAAATTTTCTTTGACCAAAAGCTGGAGGAAAAGGGCCAAGGATATCTATTCCCCACTGGATGAATGGCCAAGGGGCAATTAACTGAATCAGCTAATTTACTGGTTGCCTTTGGATATTAAAATATCTGACACTGATCACACCTTCTCACAAAGTTAACGATATCTTTCTAGATGGTCAGCCAATAGTATCCTTGATGTATAGTTTTATAAGCTAGAGATTTATCCCCCAGATGATCATCACATATGCCTTCATGAACTTCTCTCAGGGCATAGTCAATGTCCGAGGACCCTAAGCACTTCAACAGAGGTTATGTAAAGGACCTCTTATAAAGAGTACCCTCCAAGATAATTTATTGTGAGACCATTCACCAAATCTATTTGGCTTCAGCGGCATCCTCTGGTAATATCCCTTCGTTCAAATATCCGACTATTGGATCTATCCAACTAGGCGCTTGCTCCACTTGGTGTATTTTCAGACTTTCATCCATTATACTAGAAACTTCCAGGTATTCTAGGTATTCAATAAAAGTCTGACCAAGGGAGTTGGGAGTCATCATAGCTAATTGGGATAGTGCATTGGCCCAAAAGTTCTCAGTTCGTGGAACATGAGATATATCAAAGAGTTTGGGTTTGGTAATAAGATCTCATACCTTTTTCAAATACTTCATTATAGTAACATCTCGAGCTTTAAACTCTTCTTTAACTTGGTTTACAATCAACTGAGAGTCTAAAAAGACCCTGATCTTCCGAACACCTTGTTCCTTGGAAATTCTAAGTCCTGCCAATAGGACCTCATCCTTCACCTAATTATTTGATGCTCAAAATGAGAAGCGAAGAGTGTACACCACCATATCTCCATCGGGGCCAGCTATTATCAGCCCCACTCCATAACCAGAGGACTTAGTCTCTCCATCCACATGAAATATCCATGTAGAATTGGAGTCCTCTTTAGCTTTTTCCATGTCCACCTTGTATTCCTCCTCTTTGTTACTTCAAGTGCATTCGATAATGAAGTCAGCCAATACTTGTGCTTTCATCGCTAGTCGTGGTTGGTATGTAATATCAAACTCACCCAACATGATGGCCTATTAGGCTACCCTTCCTGAGGTGTTGGGGCATTACAAGATGGCCTGATGCAGAACAAATAAGATGATGCGATGCGGAAGTAAATTAAGACTTTTTTTTTTTTGTTTTGTTAGAAGTTGGCTTGACTCAAAAACAAGGCTAACTAATATTGAAAGAAAATATGCACAGAAAGAAAGCACAATTCAAAAGAGTAGATTATCAGAGTAATAAAGAAGTAGGATCGCTGGGGATTGAGAAACCCCCGGACCTAGGGTTTACTCCTCTTTCAAGAAACAGACGAAGAGAGAAGAGAAGGTTTTATACCTGACTGTGATATCTCTCTTTGCTTCAATTGAAGGACACTCTCGAGCAGATTGTAGGATCCTTGGAGACGGGGTATCTTCGCAATGGATCCTCGGATTGTAGTCCTATGGCAAGGTTGGCCTTTTTCTTGTACTCTGGATCTGGAAAAGATGAAGAACAAGATAAGGATGTAAGAAACTCAAGGAAGAGACCTTTACCTGGGATAGCTCCGGACTGCTCGAACTTTGAAGATGAGGGAAGAGTATGGAGGTGGCGGTGGAAGATGGAATGGATTTAGGGTTTGGCTGGTAGGGCGGCGGCTTGCAGATGAAAAGGACCTAGGCTTGATATAGTGGGCGGTGGCTTGGAGAAGGAGATGGCAGCCTTGAATGAAGTGGGGAATAGGGTTTAGGAATTTGGGTGTTGGCGGCTAGGATGATAAAAGGAAATTAGGGTTGGCGGCCAGGGATGAAAGCGGGGTAGGGTTTTTGTAACTTTGGAGATCTCTCACCTCTTCAAGGCTCCAATGGAACCCAGATTTACTCCCTCACGGAGCTCAACACTCAAAGAAGTGCGGAAGAAGAGAACACAAGGTTGCTCAATACAAGAAAAGATTTCATTTACTCATTAAAATCAAAAGATTATATAAGGGTCCAATATATAGACCTTGCAAGAGAAACAAAATTACACTACTTCCCATGTGGGACTAAACATTCATCCTAAGCATGAAAAACTTTCCCTTGACCGACCAGGCTTCTTTCCTTGGAGTGGGCAGCCTCAAATGCAAGGTGATGGCTTCATATGGCAGGTATGTGAAGCACCTCCTAGTTCTTCTCCTTAAGTCATGGGTTTTCCTTCCATGACTTGCTCTTTCTTGGAAGAAAATACTCATCTCCTAGTCTTTCTCCCCAAGACCAGGCTCCTTCCATTCATAGCCAGGTACTTTAGGCAGGTGTGGGTGCCTACCTTGAAGTCCTCTCTAAGAAAAATCCCCTACTCCTTTAGCTTGGTTACTTTTGGCAGCTTGTGGGCGCCTTCCTTGACTTCTCCTAAGAAAATTTTCTTGCTCTCTTGGGCGTGGGGACCAGGGACACTGGGATGAAATGTGGTGCCAACTGGTCCTAGGAGTGTGGCTGGGAGTGTGGCGTCCACTTGCATTTGGCCTTGGAAGAAAAAATGATGCCCTAGGGAATGGCGCCAACCAGGACTTGACTTGGACTTAGACTGAGTCAACATGACTCAACAAAATGAAATGCAGACTCAGAGAAATAAAATAATCTGGTTGACCAGGTCAACCCTTATTACAAACCCTAATCTTCGGGCAAGGTCATTTAGAGAACCAGATGGAACCCTGAAGTCTTCTTCTGATTCTGGTGCCCGCACCATGGCCCCCAGTGGTTGATCAGTCAACATAATAACAGAATGAGTCTAAAAATATGGTCTCAAGTGCTTCGCTGCTATCATCAAGGCATATATAAGTTTTTGTGCCTTCGAATATCTCACCTCAGCATCATGTAGTACCTTGCTAGTATAATAAATTAGTTTATGGATGCCTTCAAGTTCCTAACAAGCACCAAGCTGATAGCTTCGTCTGAAGTGGAGAGATAAAGATATAAGTCTTCTCCTTCTTGGAGCTTTGAGAGCAACAGAGGATTAATTAGATATTTCTTTAATTCCTCGAAAGCTCATTGGCAACTTTCTGACCACTCGAAGTTTTTGCTTATTGTAAAGCTTTGAAGAATGGTAAGCACCTTTCCACCAATCAAGAGATGAATTGGCTTAAGGAGGCGATGGGTCTAGTCAATTAGTGTACCTCCTTCTTGTTAGAAGGATGCCTCATGTCAAGAATAGCTCAATTTTTTTTGAGATTAGCTTCTATTCCCTGATTGGTGACAAGGAAATCAAGAAACTTTCCTTAAGTCACTCCAATGACATACTTAGTTGGATTCAATTTCATCTGATAGCTTCGTAATATACCGAAGGCTTCATTCAGATCCTTGATATGATCGGTTAGTCAGATGCCTTTTATTATCATGTCATCGATATATGCCTTCATATTTCTCCCAAGCTGCTTTTCAATGATCTTGTTGATTAACCACTGCTATGTTGCTCCCACGTTTTTCAATCTAAATGGCATTACTTTATAAAAGTACAATCCTTTCTCAATTATTAAGGCTATCTTTTCTTCATTCTCAGGGTCTATTCAAATTTGATTATAGCCTGAGAAGGCATTCATGAAGCTTAAGAGTCTGTGTCTAGTAGTAGCATCAACCAGCTGATCTATTTTTGGCAAGGAAAAACTATCCTTCGGACAAGCCTTATTAAGGTTGGTATAATCAATATAGATTCTCCATTTGCCATTTGCCTTCTTTACCATTACTACATTAGCAATCCAATCCAGGTAATGAACCTCTCTTATGAATCCAACATCAAGGAGCTTGCTTCTTCATCAATAACCTTCTATTCTCTCAGGGTGAAATTTCTCTTCTTCTGTCGGACAGGCCTACACCCCGGATCGACTTTCAACTAGTGGGTGATAACCTCTGAGGGAACCCCAAGCATATCATTCATCGACCAAGCAAAAGTGTCAGCATTCTTTTATAGGAAGTCAGTCAGTTTTTTCTTCAGTTCTTCATCCAACATACTCCTGACCTGTACAACCTTCATCGAATCTTCCTTTTCCAGCAGCACAAGTATAATCCTTTCCACTGGTTAGCCACATCCTTCTATCTAATCTCTCTGATCTAGTTGTTCTAAGGTCATTTTATCGGCTGACTGTCTGTCTTGAATCATCAGATATTGTCGGGCCACTCTTTGATCCCCTTTCATTTCTTTGATCCCGTTTCTGGTCAAGAATCGTACCAACAGATGATAGGTCGATATGATTGCCTGGACATATTTAAAGCCAGTCACCCTAGTATAGTGTTATATACAGAAGATGTTTGGATGACCATAAAATTGATTGGAAGTGTTTTTTGTTAGGGTTCCATTCCAATGGTTACTGAAAGTGTTATCTCCCCCTCTACTCCTACTGGATACCCCCCAAACCCGGTTAGGGGTATTGATGTTTTTTACAGTTTATCTTTTGATAAATTCATCTTGACAAATCATAGAGCAAGACCTCAATTGATCTTTCATTATCTACTAAAATTCTTCATACATCATAGCTTGCAATGATAGCAGAAATAACTATAGGATCATCATGAGGTACTTCGACTCCCCATAGGTCGTCGTAAGAAAAGTTGATAATATTGTGACTCTAAAGTCTCTTCGAAGCACCTTCTTCAACCTCTTCCTCCCTGAAGCTTGATTGGTGGTGTAACATGCCGACCATTTCATCTATGGGTCATTGATTAGGAAGCTCTATACTATCTACGGTCTACTTTTGGGTAGCAGCCTCGACTTGGCATTCTTGGCCATGGATGTACCTTTTCAAGTATCCATACTTAATTAGGCTTTCAATTTCATCTTTTAGCTAGATGTATTCTTCGATAATATGACATGATCACAGTGGAATCGATAGTATTTGGCCTTATTGCGCGATGCTAGAGGTGCTCGCATTGGTCGAGGTCTTTGGAGAAAGCTTTCCTTTTCTATTTCCATGAGTATCTACTCTCTTGGGAGAGATAAGGGAGTGTAGGAATCGAATTTGTCGACCAGGTTCTTTGGCTTAGGGCTTTGTCATCGGGTTGCAGTGTCATCATTATTGGGAGGTTGTGGCTCATTATTCTTTTGGTTCCTTTTCTTTAGGGCCGTCCTTCCTTTCGCTTGGCACCTACTTATTGCTTGCTCTTCTACTAGTGCATATTTTTGCATGCACGCTAACACTTCAGAGTAATTAGCAAGGAGCTTCTTATCCAAAGAGAAAGTGAATCTGGATGATCGGAGATCTTTCTTCATAGAAGACATAGCCACATGCTCATTAAGATCAAGAATTTCGAGTGTGGCAGAGTTAAAATGGGCCACGTATTCTCTCAGAGTGTCGCCTTCTTGTTGTTGAATGAAAAAGAGGCTATCCAAATTGCGTGGCATTTTTTTATTGGTCCTAAAATGAGCTACAAATAATTTTTCTAATTGATCAAAGAAATGAATGGTACCTGGCTAGAGGTTTGAATACCTTATCCATGCAGCCTTCTTTAGAGTTGCTAGGAAAACAAGATAATGGAGGGCATCAATTGCCCCTTGGATCATCATACAAGCTTTGAAGTTATCTAGATGATCGAGAGGATCAGTGGTTCCATTATAAAGTTCCAACTGTGGGATCTTAAAGTAAGATGGGATCACTTCTTCCATAATTCTCCTAGAGAATAGAGGTCATGAATCATAGGCTATATGGTTAGGACACCAGAGCTAGGAAGAGACGTCAGAACCCTCCAAACTCATTGTGGATCACTAATGAGTAGTTATTCTATTTTTAGCTTGAGTCCTGTAAATAAAATTAGTTTGCTTTGCTTTACAAATTAGTCAAGTTAGGTTTGCTTGAATTGAGTCTTGTAATTAGTGCTTGATTTAGTCAAGGGGGTTCAAGCTCGGTTGTTAGCTAAGGTCAAGTCCAATTGTTGATTCCATGCCATGTCATCATGCCATATCATCATCTTTTGCGACATCGCCATGTCATGGAGCCTTGTCACCCGCCACTTGTAGTAATATGCTTCACCATATCACCTTGGATGGCCAACTCAATGTCAAAAGAAGGTTGTCTTTTATTTTCATCGAGACATCCAGACATTGGGACATTTAGACAACATTTAAAGTCCAAGATTATCCAAAAGGGAGGAAAGGAGGCCATCTCATTTTGTCGCTCATTTGAAAGCATTTAAGAGAAGTAAAGTAGAAGGACTCACATCTCTTTAACGCCTCCCTTCATCCTCAAATTATCGCCCACATGAAGAGGAGTGCCTCATTTCATCCTTGTCATTTAAATTTCAAATGTGTTGGAAGCCATCCTTATCCTCATCTCATCCAGATTCAAAGACAAGTTATCCTTATTTATTTTTAAATGCAAGAGGATCAACATGGACACCAAGAGGGGATGATGCCCAAATGGAAGAAGATTGGATGACATTTCATGAATTGTCGCCCACCTCCACATCACTTGAAATTTAAATTAAGAGAAGTTAATGCTAATTAAAAGAGGAGGGCTCATGAGTTTCTTCATTTGTCGTCCATTCCTTCAAGTGGTCGCTAATTTAAGAGGAGTAAAAGAGAATGGCTCCTCTCATCTTGTCGCCCATTCCAAGAAAAATCGGCCAAGAAAAATAGGGCGCATATTTGGAGGAATTCAACTACAAGTGGGTTATTATATCTGTCCTAACAAGTTTGAGTTTGAATTCAACTACAAGTGGGTTATTATCTTTAATTTTCTTGTATTCAAAGAAAATTCAATGTTATCTTGCTACCTTGTATGGAGGGTCTATAAATATCACTCCATTCCCCTGTTGTAACCATCTTTGAATTATTAATGAAACTTTGTTAGTTTGTTTTTACAATTGTTGGTTAAGCATTGTAATGTGAGAGTGCCCTGCTGGGTAAGCAGTGCATCTGTGTGTGTGTGGAGTGCTGAAGCCCTAGTTATCTCCCGAGTCCAAGTTCCAAGAAGTCAAGCACCTTCACCTTTCAACCAGTCCAGATCCAGATCCAAGCCGACCATCATTCCTTCCCCTCTCTTTTCAAATTTTCACTTCTATTCCACCTCTCTAGTCACAGTTCTCTTGCAGGATCCCTAGTGTTCTCAATCAGAAGAGAAAGTTTTCCTTGCTATCCAACCATCAACGGAAGGATCTGCTCCGAAGGAATTGAAGTTTGCAATCCTACTACGAGATCTTGAGAGTCGAATCCAGATCTGCTGCAACGGAGGAAGGAAAATCATTATTGGTCTGTAACCCATCTGATCTCATAGATCTAATTCTGTGAAGCAAAAAATCCTAGTTTCGGTAGTTTCCTAATCATCGGATCCAGGATTCTTTTTTTGAGATTGAATGTGAATTATATTGTGGGTAGTTAGTAGTAATTTTAGTCTCTCTTTCTTAAATTTAATCGATAGCTTATTTGAGTTTATTGCCATTGCTCATTAGAATTGAACTCTTAATTGTTAGATTAGCCTTGCATCCATCCCGCATCATCTTTGGTATCAGAGCCAAAGGTTAGACTAGGACATCTAGTAACTAGCTGAAATTTCTGCACTATTCTAGCATTAGATCTGGAAGGCTCTTCCATAGCTCTTCAAATCTTAGTCTCTTTTGCATTAATTTTAGTAATTCAGCCATATTAAAATCAGATCTGTAATCTTCTCTCATAAATTTCAGATCTGAAATTTCTTCAAAAAAAAATGCATTGTTTTCTTAGTATTTTCTGGTGGAAGGAAATCACACCTCCTGAGTGGGTAACGCAAGTATACTATCATGACCCATGGGGGTAATGAGATACGACCGGATGTGATAATCCGATATTGAAAATCAGTTGTGCTTAGTGTATGCCTGTTTGATTTGGTAATTGCTTGAAAGATTGCATATTAATCTTCTAAGTACAACTTAGGATAAGTTTCTGGCACATCTAGAATCTTGAATTTATCCAACCTAATCCACAAAAAAAATTAAAATTTAATTTCTATAATTTAAAATTTGAAATTCAAAATTCAAAATTTAAAATTCAAATATGAAATCCAAATCTGAAAATTGAAATTTAAAGTTTAATTTTTGAGTTGCAAGTCTTATCTTATCTTATCCTGTTAACTAGTTGATTAGTTGTGCATTCTCTTATCTAAAACTATTTTAAGGGCATGCTATCATAAGATAAGGGAAGGATTTCATCACCTTTCCTTGGCCCAAAAATAACCAACCTCATCTTGCATTGTCCTAGCCCTAATCTAAAACTGTGTAGCAACCTAACACAGCTTAGGGACACCAACAGGTCGGGTTCCAAGTATTGTATGAAAGCTAGTGCACCCAATCCTTTGATTATCTCTTGAATCTGGTGTCTAAAGCTAAAGGTCCAGAGGCAAACACCCTAAGTGGACTTGTGGTTTTTAATTAGGACCCTGTGATAGCAGGGGGAGCCTTCTATGACCCCATCTCTTACCTAGCCAGTGGATAGGGTAATTGCTGAATTGGCTATAAATTAAGCTTACCCATTCTACTTAAGTTCTAGGTCTAGGAGCCCTAGAAGCTAGGATTGTATTGCATGACCACTAGAGCAGGAACTCCATATCAACAACCCCAAACCCAAACTAGTCCCACAATAGATCTAAATCTGGAAGCTTTAATGAGGACTATGACAGAACAGTTTAGGCAGCTCAACACTAGGTTTGACCAGATGGAGGAGAGATTGGGAAACTTAGAAGAGTCCCATATGACCCACCCTGATCCTAAAATACCTAGATCCACTCTTGTTGGCCCAAGAGCCCAATGCTGTGAACTCACCCCTGAACCTAATCCTAGGCAACTCTACCAAGATGTCAATGACCAAGAGGAAAGAGCCCTAAGGAACATTAGACTTGAGGCACCTATCTTTGATGGAAACTTAGACCCTAAGGTATACACTAACTGGGAGAATGACATGGACCAGTATTTTGAGTGGTATGAGATGTTTGAGGAGAAGAAGGTCAAATTTGCTAAGCTTAGGTCAGTCGAGCAGGCTAGACTATATTGGAAAAATGTTGAAAGACTTAATCATCAAGGAGGTGATTTGCCCAAGTTACATGGAGAGCCATGAAGATCAAACTTAGGGAGAAATACCTACCCTTGTCCTACGAGCAAAGACTCTTAGATCAATGGTAGAAGTTGACCCAAGGTAATAAATCTGTGTTCGAGTACATAGCGAAATTCGATGAGTTTGTCATGAGGTGTGGTGTAGCTGAGTCAGAGTCGGTCACCTTATCTAGGTTTCAAGTAGGCCTACATGAGGACATCCAGAGGAAATTATTTCTGAGAGAGGTCCATGACTTAGATCAAGCCTATCAGATTGCTAGAGACTGTGAGAAATTCTAGAGAGGACCCGTTACCAGATGACCCGAACCTAATAGGTTTAGTACTCCTGGAAAAAAGCCTAGTGTGAACCAGTTTTCCAATAGCCAACCCAAGCCTACCACTCCACTAGCTTGTCAGGATGACAAAGGAAAGGCACCTGAAATGCAAAGGAATAGGAACCAAACTATACGATGTTTCAAATGTCAAAGTTATGGTCATTATGCTAGTTGGTGCCCTGCACGAGCCTTACACATAGGAGAGTTTGATGAAGAGGATCCAGAAACTATGGAAGAATGTGAGGAGGAAGTGTATAAGGCTGAACCCGAGTTAGCAGATGAGTATGAAGGGGATGAGGAAGACTTAGAGTCACCTGATCTCTTAGGAGTCGTTAGGTGTATCTTGATGCAGACTAAGAAGAACGAGGATTGGCGTAGAACTAACATCCTACAAACCTTCATTAAGGTAGGGGACAAAGTTTGCAAAATCATCATAAATAGTGGGAGCTGTGTTAATGCCATTTCCATAAATGTTGTTAAGAACTTAGGTTTAACTACAGTGCCCCATCCCAGCCCCTATAAAGTTTCTTGGATTGACTCAACCTCTATTCCTATTAGATTGAGAAGTCAGGTTATAGTCCAAGTCCAGTCATATCAAGAGAAGGTCTAGTGTGACGTTCTCCCAATAGGGGTTAGTAGCATTATTTTAGGTAGACCCTGGCTGTATGATCATGATGTTACCCTTTATGGCTATTCAAATTCATGTTCCTTTAACCACCATGGAAAAAGGATAGTCATAAATTCGACCCCACCTAAGGATAACATCAAGAGAGGGTCTAGCAATCTGAGGGAGAAGGAACTAGGACTAAACCTAATCACTGCAAGGAACTAGAGCATGAGATGACTGAAGGTGCGCCAGTTTGGATTCTGACTACTAAGGAAATTTTTTATCAACCCCAACAGGAACACCCTAAGACAATTGTAGAGTTTTTGAAAGAGTTTCAGGAAGTGTTTCCTGATGACCTCCCTAATAGACTGCCACCATTAAGGGACATACAACATGCTATAGATTTGGTCCCAGGAGCCACCCTTCCAAACCTCCCACACTATAGGATGAACCCTACAAGCATCTAGAATTACAAAGACAAGTAAGGTAGCTACTTCAAAAAGGATTCATTCGGGAAAGCCTGAGCCCATGTGTAGTTCCAGCCCTATTAACCCCAAAGAAATATGGCACTTGGAGAATGTGTGTTGATAGTAGAGCCATCGATAAGATAACTGTGAAACATCATTTTCCTATTCCCTGTTTGGATGACATGTTAGACATGATGGTCGGAGTAGCTATTTTCTCAAAGATTGACCTTAAGACCGGCTATCACCAGGTCAGGATCAGACCCGGGGATGAATGGAAAACTGCCTTTAGGACTAAGGATGGCCTATATGAATGGTTAGTGATGCCTTTTGGCCTATCAAATGCACCTAGTACTTTTATGAGGATCATGACTCAGGTATTGAAAGCTCTTATTGGAAAGTTTGTAGTAGTCTATTTTGATGACATCCTCATATATAGTAAGACTAGGGAGGATCACTTAAACCATCTCCAACAAGTATGTCAAGCCCTTAGGAAAAATAGTTTGTATGCAAATCTTAAGAAGTGTAGTTTCATGACCCCAAGGATCATTTTCCTAGGCTTTGTTGTGACTTTTGAAGGAGAATCAGCTGATCCTGAGAAAAATAAATCCATAGTTGAGTGGCCTGTGCCTAAATACATACACGATGTTCATAGTTTCCATGGCCTTCCTACCTTCTATAGGAGATTCATTCGAGGATTCAGCACAATTGTAGCACCTATCATTGATTTCCTTAGGAAAGGAACCTTCGAGTGGACCAAGAGTGCCGATAGAGCCTTCTTAGAAATTAAGGACAAGATGACCCAAGCACCCATGTTGAGATTACCTGATTTTTCTAAAATTTTTGAGGTTGCTTGTGATGCCTCTGGAGTTGGTATAGGTGGAGTATTGAGTCAAGAGAATCACCCTGTAGCCTTCTTTACTAAGAAATTAAATGAGACTAAACTTAAATACTCAACCTATGATAAGGAGTTTTATGCGGTAGTGCAAGCTTTGAGGTATTGGAGACATTATTTACTACCGCGGGAATTTGTTCTTTATTCAAATCATGAGGCACTCCAATTTCTGGGTTCCCAGAAGAAGTTGGACTCTAGGCATGCTAAGTGGGTAGAATACATTCAAGCCTATACTTTTGTGTTGAAACATCATGCTAGTAGTGAAAATAGGGTTGCTGATGCCCTTAGTCGACGATCCATGCTCCTTAATTCAGTTAGTACTGAAGTTGTAGGATTTGACAAACTAAAGGATCAATATGAAACTTGTCCTGATTTTAGTGAGACCTATCAGTCTGTCAAACAAGGACCCTCTAGTTTAAATAGTGACTATATCCTGCAAGATGGCTACCTCTTTAAGGACAATAGGTTGTGTATCCCTAGGACTTCACTTAGAGAATTTCTGATTTGGGGACCCATGCAGGAGGTCTAGTTGGTCACTTTGGTAGGAACAAGACCATTTTAGCTGTGGAGGACCAATTTTATTGGCCAAGTCTGAAGAAGGATGTAGCTTAGGTTATAGCTAGGTGTCGAACTTGCACTTTTGCAAAACATCAAAAGCAAAACACTAGTTTGTATACCCCTTTATCTGTACCAGACTGTCCTTGGCAAGACCTTAGTATGGATTTCATGTTAGGTTTGCCCAAGACCTTAAGGAAACATGATTCTATCTGTGTTGTGGTTGATAGGTTCTCTAAGATGGCACATTTTATACCTTGCTCACAAACTTCTGATGCTTTTAAGGCAGCCAAGATTTTTCTCAACAACGTGGTTAGGTTACATAGTCTTGCTAAAACCATAGTGTCTGATAGGGATGTCAGATTTACAAGTTACTTTTGGAAAACCCTTTGGCACTTATTAGGAACTAAGCTCAAATTTTCTACATCTTACCACCCCCAAACTGATGGTCAGACCGAGGTAGTGAACCGGAGTCTTGGAAACTTGCTGAGATATCATGTAGGTAGAAACACTGGGAATTGGGATTTGTTATTACCTAGAGCTAAATTCGTCTACAATAGTTCAGTTAATAGATCCACAGGCAAGAGTCCATTTGAGATTGTCCATGGGTATAAACCTAAGAAGTCTTTAGATCTTATTCCCTTACCCATGCATGCACGCATTTCTGAGCCTGCAGAGTCATATGCAAGCATATTAAGCAATTGCATAAAGAGATAAGTAAAAAATTAATGAAAGCAATGAATCTTATGAGCATAGGGCTAACTCATGTAAATGCTTCAAAAAATTTAATGAGAGAGACTCTGTCATGATCAGGCTTCGACCTGAACGGTTCCCACTTGGAATCATGAAGAAACTACATGCCCATAGTGTAGGACCATACAAGATCATAAAGAAAATTGGATCTAATGCCTATGTGTTAGAATTATCACCTGAATTAGGTATTAGTCCATCCTTTAATGTATCAGATCTTGTTGAGTATAAGGAGCCAATAATGATACCTAGTGAGCCATTTGGGCCTGATTTCATCTTTGAGAGTTACCCTATCCCTGAGTGTCCACCAAGTAAATTACCAAAATGGAGAGATAAGATTGAGCAGACTTTGGATGACAAAATTATCATTACTAGGAATAAAGATTATCAACGTTACCTGGTTCGGTGGCAAGGTAGACTGAAATCTGAGATTTATGGACCCATACTCGACAAGGTCGAGTTCCTCCCATACCGAGAGAATTGGTGAGGATATCAGAGCAAGGAAGAAATGTCAAAACCCTCCAAGCTTATTGTGGATCACCAATGAGTAGTTATTCATTTTTATTTCAGCTTGAGTCTTGTAAATAAAATTAGTTTGCTTTGCTTTGCAAATTAATCAAGTTGAGTCTTGTAATTAATACTTTAATTAGTTAAGGGGTTCAAAGTTAGCCAAGGTTCAAGTCCAAATCATCATGCCATGTCACCATGCCTTGTCATCATGCCATGTCATCACCTTATGCCACATCACCATGTCTTAGAGCCTTGTCACCCGCCACTTGGAGTAGTCAGCCTCACCACATCACTTTTGATGGCCAACTCAATGTCAAAAGAAGGTTGTCTTTTATTTTCATCAAGACATTCAAACATTAAGACATTCAAACATTTAGACATCCAAACATTCAGACATCCAGACATCCTGACATCCTGACATTCAAACATCTAGACATCCAGACATTAGGATATTTAGACAACATTTAAAGTCCAAGATTATCCAAAAGGGAGGAAAGGAGGGTGCCTCATTTCATCCTTGTCATTTAAATTTCAAATGTGTTGGAAGCCATCCTTATCCTCATCTCATCCAAATTCAAAGACAAGTTATCCTTATCTATTTTCAAATGCAAGAGGATCAACATGGACACCAAGAGGGGATGACGCCCAAATGGAAGAAGATTGGATGCCATTTCATGAATTGTCGCCCACCTCCATATCACTTGAAATTTGAATTTAAGAGAAGTTAACACCAATTCAAAGAGGAGGGCTCAAGAGTTTCTTCATTTGTCGTCCATTTCTTCAAGTGGTTGCTAATTTAAGAGGAGTAAAAGAGAAGGGCTCCTCTCATCTTGTCGCCCATTCCAAGAAAAGTCGGCCAAGAAAAATAGGGTGCAAACTTGGAGGAATTCAACTACAAGTGGGTTCTTATCTATCCTAACAAGTTTGAGTTTGAATTCAAGAAAAGATTAGAGTCCAACGCTATCTTTAATTATCTTGTATTCAAAGGGAATTCAATGTTATCTTACTACCTTGTATGGAGGGTCTATAAATACCACTCCATCCCCCTTGTAACCATCTTTGAATTATTAATGAAACTCTGTCAGTTTGTTTTTACAATTGTTGGTTAAGCATTGTAATGTGAGAGTGCTCTGCTGGGTAGGTAGTGCATCTGTGTGTGTGGGGTGCTGAAGCCCTAGTTATCTCCCGAGTCCAAGTTCCAAGAAGCCAGGTGCCTTCACCTTTCAACCAATCTAGATCCAGATCCAAGCCGACCATCATTCTTTTCCACTCTCTCTTTTCAAGTTTCCACTTCTTTTCCACCTTTCTAATCACAGTTCTCTTACAGGATCCCTAATGTTCTCGATCAGAAGAGGAAGTTTTCCTTGCCATCCACCATCAACGGAAAGATCTACTGTTCCGAAGGAACTGAAGTTTGCAATCCTACCATGAGATCTTGAAAGTCGAATCCAGATCTGCTGCATCGAAGGAAAAAAATTGTTATTGGTAAGTAACCCATCCGAATCTTATAGATCTGATTCTGTGAAGCAAGGAAGTCCTAGTTTCGGTGGTTTCCTAATCATCGGATCCAGGGTTCTTTTTTGAGATTGCATGCGAATTACATTGCAGGTAGTTAGTATTTATTTTAGTCTCTCTTTCTTAAATTTAATTGATAGCTTATTTGAGTTTACTACCATTGCCCATTAGAATTGAATTCTTAATTGTTAGATTAGCCTTGCATCCATCCCGCATCAGATCTCTTATCATGGGCGTCCCACTCGAAATGGAGGAGAGGTCGAGTTGAGGTCCTTTCTGGGTGCCGGTCATCTTCTCTTCGGGTATGCTGGTTGCCTTCCCATCGAGCGTGCCAGTTGTCTTCCCTTCGGGCATGCCGATCAGACCGGAGGGGTCGAGTGAGATCTCTTATGGTACTACTTTAAATAGAGGAGAGGCTAGAGATTTAAGGGGGTCGGTGCCATCATCGAAGAGAGCATCGACGAAGGTGACGAAGGGCCGGTGATGCCATTGTCCATAAATATAGCAATCATGGGCTAATCCAATGAGGGTTGACTGAACTTATTATCTTTTGCTTTATATCCTTGGCTTGAATGAAATTATCCTTGATAGATATTTCCTATTTCCAGTTTAAGCTTTTATAAGAGTATTTACCTACGGGATGTCAAGAATGTGGAGACAAGGCTAATCAAAGGCTCCTTTAGTAGACTGATCAAAGGTCGTTGAGGTTTTATCTGACCAGAAATCATTTGGAGCCATGAACCACTGAAAGGAATTAAATTTTGCGAGCTTGTTGTAAGGTGGAGACAGGGTCCATATCACGTAAGCCTGTGGCCATGATCATATCAAAATAAGGAAAAAAAGAGTACCATAATTCATGGCTATCACCATCAGTAATTATAAATATTTCATGGACTGCTATGCTAATTATTCATGGTAGTTTATCTTAGAGGATAACTCCAATCCATTTGTTGACCCTCTTAGCGATCTTTCATAACAGCCCAATGCACAACCCATCACTCGAAGGATGGCTCCAACCAATGCATATGCAATAGCCGAATGCACGCCATCAAGACTAAGCCTCCAAGCTGAAGGCCAAGATAGATTCCGATCTTTCAAAGTTGATCACTCAAAAGCTATGCCTCCAAGAAGTCTGAACTTCGAAGAAAGCAAGCTTTTGATGGTTTTGGAGTAAGAGGCATTAAAGCTCTCCTGTCATCTTGATTTTTTTTATAGGTTCACAAGCCTGTGGAGCCATGAAAAGCCTATTCATAGCAAGGATAATAAAAGTCTTCGCTGGGAACAACTTGGCCATGAATTCTGAAGCTTGATGGGATCCTACCATCCAAATCATGGGATTCCTCCCATCCATCAGGTAATGTGACTCTTCACATATGTTAACAAAAAAATTGTGATTAAACTATGCATATTCCTACTAACTAGTAGGAAACTAAAAAAACCTCAAAACTCCAAGGCCATAGCATAGCTCGAAGTGACCTTAGATCGGTTAGAGCCTCAATAGCCTCTTAGCGGCCCGAGAAGCGGAAGGCCAAAGTGCCCATGGCTCTAAAGGACTGGCTCGTAATCAGTTAGAGCCCTCAGGGAATAAGCACCTACTAGCTCCAAGTTCTCGATTAGCAATCAAATAGAGCCTAAAACGATCAGCACCCACTGACTCCAAGTATTTGGTTTGTGATCAGGTAGAGCCCTCAAGCGATCAACACCCATCGGCTCTAAGTACTCAATTAGCAATCGAATAAAGCTCAAGGTAATTAGTGCCTACTGGCTCCAAGTGTTTGGTTTGTGATTAGGCAGATCTCTTAGGTGATCAATGCCCACTTAGTCCAAGTGCTCGATTAGCAATTGAATAGAATCTAAGGCAATCAATATCCACTGGCTTCAAGTATTCGGTTTGAGATCAGGTAGAGCCCTCAAGTGATCAACAATCACTGACTCCAAGTGCTCAATTAGCAAGCAAACAGAGACCAAGGCAAATAGCGCCCACTAACTCCAAGTATTTGGTTTGTAATCTCGATCAATATCCATCGGCTCCAATCGATCGAGTAGTGCTTGATCATAGGCCTTAAGTAATCAGCACCTATGGGCTCCAAGTGATCGTGCCCTCAAGTGATCAGTGCTCATGGGTTTCAAGTGATTGAGTAGTGCTCGATCAGAGTCCTCAAGCAATTAGCATCCATTAGCTCCAAGCGATTGAGTAGCACTCGGTCAGAACCTTCAAGCAATTAGTGCCTATTAACTCCAATTGACCTTTGAACAACTAAAGTTCCCTGATGACTGGTGGCCAAGTTCAAACTAACTCTCAATCGACATGGGCCTAGAATATTTGAAAGGCTATGATACTATGCAACCAACCCATGGATGATCGAGACCTGAGAAATAACTGATAACTATGACCTAGGTTACACATGGACCCATAATAAGCTAAAGGAAAAGGTGATTTGATAGATCATTTGAGCTTAAGCAAGGATTGCAAAGAAATAAAATTTTATTGCTTCTCGAATAGAATGCCCAAAGGCTACAAAAAAAATAACAAAGGTCAAGACAAAATAAAGTAAAACATAACTAGGCCTTTGATGCAGGACACAAGAAGCTCTGATACCAAAAATTAATGTGGAACAGACCCTGATTAATATTTATTCTAGAAGATTGGACCGTTGGTCGTTAAAAAATGACCCTAGGCTAGGTTAAACTAGGCCCAAATTATTTTTCCAAAATTTTTTATTCAAATAAACTTTTTTTCTATAAACCCATACTTTTTTTCTTTTGTTCTATTTTCTATTTTTTTCATTTTACTTCCTTTTTTTTATATTTTTTTTCTTTATTTCCTACACTTGAAGTCGGCATTGGAGAGCCGGCTCTCGTTGAGAACCATGCAGAAAAAGAAGTAAGCAAAGGAAAGGGGGACTGCTTTCATGTTCATGCAGTGCCCCTCTCCTTCTTCATGGAATGAATTAGGGAGGGCTCGCAGAGGGGAAGTTTTGCCGGTGGCTCTCCGGCGATGATGCTGGGCGGAGGTGGCGGCACGACCGGCAGCTGGCATCACAAGATCGATGAAGATGGTGGCAGGGTGGCAGTGGTCTCCCGTTCTTCTCCATGGATGGATCTTGGCTGCGTCGGACCGATGGGAGGAGGAGCCCGAGGTGGGAACTTTGACCACGGGTGGTGGCTTTGGAAACACCGATCGGAGGAGAGGAGGCCGATAGTGGTTCCGGTCAGGTTGATCGGGTGTTCACGGTAGCAGGGGCAGTTGGGAACGGGGCTGATTGAAGGCGAAATGGCACACACGACATCGGCTTGGGGAATGGATCGGACGAGGTCTCCTCCGATGGTCATGAAGATAGCAATGGCGAGATTCTTTGGCAGATCCGGTGATGGTGAAGATGATCGGAGGAGAAAGGAATGGCGATGTCGAGGGTAGCGAGTGGCTCAGCATTGTGTAGGCTCTCCGGTGTTAGGCAGAAGCGGGATTCGAAAGATTGATGGTTCGGTGGTTGTTCTTAGGTTTGAAGGAGAAGGAAACAGAAAGGGAAAATAATGTAGATGAAGAAGAAAGACGGAATGGAAATTTGGGAAGACAAAATGTAACGACCACGGTTGGGTTCCCCACCCAGGCTTCAGCACCCACTCTTAAGTAGAGTGACCATGTAGGGCATCAGCACCCTCCTTAACCAGGAGCAATGCACCCTCTCCTTAACCAGGAGTTTTCATTTTTCCAATCCCAAAAATTCATCAACTATATTTTTATTCGAATGATAAAACACTTAAATAGACTAATCTAAGATATTCGATATCCTGATCAATACCCCTAACAAATTTAAACTACTTATTTTAAAAAAATAAACTAATCCAACTAGGGATAAAATAAATCCTAAAAACAAACTAAGCAACTGTAACATAAAAATGAATTCCTAAAAATAACTTAGATATGCTCTGGGATCCTTGCTACTCTGGGATTTATGCTATATCAGAATTTGTGATGCATCGACTTCAAGATCTGAGGCTTCAGGGTTTGGGTTGGGCTAGTTACAGGTTGCAGGCTGGGCTTCACGGACGGGCTTCAGGTTCTGGGTTGGCTTCTGGGCTAGCTTCTGGGCTGGGCTTTAGGTTCTGGGCTAGCTTCTGGGTTGGGCTGGTCGTTGTCGCCATCATTCCCCTGAGGTGGGAAGAACTTGACTCCATCGAGTCAAGCTTCAGCAATCTTCTGACTCCAGCATGCACGTGATCTGCAGACTGAAAAAAAAAATTATACAAATAGTGCAATTAAAACAAAAATGACTAACCTAATCTAACCCTCACTCTGATACCAAAAATTGATGCAGGATAGACCTTGATTAATATTTATTTTAGATGGGTGACCTTAAAGAATGGACATGGATCTACAAGTAGCGATAGACCTTGATTAATAATTATTTTAGATGGGTGACCTTAAAGAATGGACATGGATCTACAAGTAGCGATAGACCTTGATTAATAATTATTTTAGATGGGTGACCTTAAAGAATGGACATGGATCTACAAGTAGCAAAAAGTCCATTTTATCAAAAAACGGGTCAGTAAGTTCAAGGAAGAGATCATTAATTAGAATCAAAGGGATGACCTCATCCTGAGGGTATCGAATTAAAGAGATCATGTCTTCGATAAATTCCTCTGGTTCAAGAATTTCAGGACTAAGCTCTCCTATTTGGGTTTCTTCTAGGATTTCCTCAGGTAAAGTCTTAGTAGAAGGATTAGGTTCCTCATAGTTCTCTTCTTCCAATACAGCTTCAGTCTGGGTAGGGTCGGGGTCAATTAACTCTGGGTCTACCTCCTGTATCTCCTCATCTTCATATTCTTTCTCTATATTTTTATTCGAATGATAAAACACTTAAATAGACTAATCTAAGATACGATATCTTGATCAGATATCCCTAACAAATTCAAACTACTTATTTTAAAAAAAATAAACTAATCCAACTAGGGATAAAATGAATCCTAAAAGCAAACTAAGCAATCATAACATAAAAATGAATTCCTAAAAATAACTTTAAAATATGCTTTGGGATCTGTGCTGCTTCGGGATTTGTGCTGTATTAGAATTTGTGATGCATCGACTTCAAGATCTGAGGCTTCAGGGTTTAGGCTAGGTTAGTTATAGGTTTCAGGCTGGGCTTCAGGTTCTGGGCTAGCTTCTGGGCTAGGCTGGTCGATATCTCCATCATTCCCTGAGATGAGGAGAATTCGACTCCGTCGACTCAAGCTTCAGCAATCTTCTGACTCTAGCATGCACGTGATCTGCAAACTGGAAAAAAAAAATTTACACAAAAGTGCAATTAAAATGAAAATTACTAGCCTAACCTAACCTGGCTCTGATACCAAAAATTGATGCGGGATGCAAGAAGCTCTGATACTAAAAATTGATGCGGGACAGACCCTGATCAATATTTATTCTAGAAGATCGAACCGTTGGTTATTAAGAAACGACCCTAGGCTAGGTTAAACCAGGTCCAAATTATTTTTTCCAAGATTTTTTATTCAAATAAACTTTTTTCATAAACCCATATTTTTTTTTCTATTTTCTATTTTCTTTCTTTTTTTCTATATTTTTTCTTTATTTCCTACACTTGAAGTCGGCATTGGGGAGTCGGCTTGCTTTGAGAACCGTGAAAGAAAAGAAGTCGGTAAAGGGGAGGGGGACTGCTTGAACGTTCGTGCAGTGCCCCTCTCCTTCTTCATGGAACGAATTGGGGAGGGCTCACGGAGGGGAAGTTTTGTCGGTGGCTCTCGGGCGACGACACTGGGCGGAGGCAGCGGCACGGCCAGCGGCTGGCATCACGGGATTGGCAGAGATAGTGGTGGTCTCCCCTTCTTCTCCATAGATGGATCTTGGCTGCATCGGACTGATGGGAGGAGGAGCCGGGGTGGGAACTTTGACCGTGGGTAGTGGCTGTGGAAATGCCGATCGGAGGAGAGGAGGCTGACGGTGGTTCCGGCAGGTTGATCAGGTGTTCACGGTAGCAGGGGCGATTGGGAACGGGGCTGATTGAAGGTGGAATGGCACACAGAACATCGGCTTGGGGAATGGATTGGATGGGGTCTCCTCTGACGACCATGAAGACAGCAACGGCGAGATTCTATAGTAGATCTGGTGATGGTGAAGATGATTGGAGGAGAAAGGAATGGCGGTGTCAAGGGTAGCTGGTGGCTCAGCGCTGTGGAGGCTCTCCAGTGTTTGGCAGAAGTAGGATCCAGAAGATTAATGGTTTGGTGGTTGTTCTTAGGTTCGAGGGAGAAGGAAACAGAAAGGGGAAAAAATGTTGAACAAGAAAGACGGAATAAAAATTTAGGAAGACAAAAAGTAAAGACCATGGTTGGGTTCCCTGCTCAGGCTTCAGTACCTACTCTTAATCAGAGTGATCATGTAGGGCATTAGCACTCTTCTTAACTTACTCCACCCTCTCCTTAACCAAGAGTTTTCATTTTTCCCATCCCAACAATTCATCATCTATATTTTTATTCGAATGATAAAATACATAAATAGATTAATCTAAGATATCTGATATCCTAATCAAATACCCCCTAACAAATTCACACTACTTATCTAAAAAAAATAAACTAATCAAACTAGGATAAAATAAATCCTAAAAACAAACAAAGCAACCATAACATAAAAATGAATTCCTAAAAATAACCTAGATATGCTTCGGGATCCATGCTGCTCCAAATTTATGCTGTATCAGGATTTATGCTGCATCGACTTCAGGATCTGAGGCTTTAGGGTTTGGGCTGGGTTGGTTACAGGTTTCAGGATAGGCTTCAGGTTCTGGGCTAGGCTTCAGGGTTGGGCTTCATGTTCTGGGCTGGCTTCTGGGTTGGGCTTCAGGTTCTGGGTTGGCTTTTGGGTTGGGCTAGTCAATGTCTCCATCAGCCTTCCTAGCCTTGGGATCCACGATGTCTGCCTTAGGCAACAGTCGATCATCATCATCACTCCAAGAGCCTACCTTTGATGATTGCCTTTCATCATTTTTCAGATCTATGGGCCCCCTTGTGGCAGGCGATGGATCTCTTGCAACCCTAAAGCTCTCCAGAGGATCTACCAATGGAAGCGATCCCTCTCGATGAAAAGTGCTATATTTTACCTCCCGAGGAGGACTTGAGTTTATTGTGAGTCCCATAATGAACTTGCCTACACTCATACCTGAAGGAGGTAAGTGATGAAGATCGAGGGTTGGGTAGAAGATCCATATCAAGTCCTTGCAGTTGCTATATCCCACCAGATGACTGATCGAACATCAGTTGCTCCATGGCCTCGCTCCCTTATTTTTTCTAAGCCCTAGTTGCATGATGGCATTCCTTTGAGCATGATCGATTAATAGAAGAGCAATGGCCCCATGATTGAGATTGATGGCTTGAGCGATGGTAGCTACGTGATTTGGACCATTGACTGAATCAATGAGATGGCACTGACCGTGCCATGACCTCATCCTGGAACACTCCATGGCACTGGCACTAGGGGGTGCCGCGTCCCCTCTAAGGGCGGTGATGGATGTAACTTTGTTAGGGGTGGCCTAACCGATACGAGGATAATGGCCAAAGGTGGCCCTCCAAACCCCGAACCAACCACTATGCCCTTGCCCTTCAAAGACCACTCAAGGCTAGAAGTCTTCCCTTTGGCCTAGAGGAGTTCATCTTAAAACTCGGATATCCGAGCAATAATCTCCCAACGAGAGTTCCTGGACATGAGCAATGAGTTCAAACCTGAGATTTCTCCATAAGCAGAGGTTAATCTTGCAACCGAGCCATCCTAATAGCAGCAACCCCAAGAAACTTGAAAATTTCACTTCGATAGCTTCCCCTCTTCCTCAATGAAAGCAGTCTCAAGTGTAGCTTTTTCAAGAATGTAGCTAGTGCATTTTGAATGATAGTAGTCCACTTCCTTATAAGCACTCTTCATTACTTTGTGCGACTTCAATAGCATCCTTTTTTTATCAAAAGCTTTCTTCTTTGTAGCTTTAGCCTGAGCCTTCTATTCAAAAACATACACCCTGATGTCAATGGCTCGACAGAGGCACTTGGCAGGCATCTGTGGTTCCGACAATAAAAGGACACCCTGAGGGAAGTTATAAATAATAAATGTGAAGCGTGTGAAGTGGAAGAAATAACTTCTTAGTTCATTACTTTCAAAAGAAATTCTCTTACATTGTTTGAAAGAAGACTACAAAGCTCAAGAAGTTACAAGCCTAAAGAAAAAGAATAAAAGATACACAATTTTAGTTCCCAACCCCCTTGTTAGGATCGGTAGTAGCGATAAAAGGCTTGGCCCAGGAGGGAGAATGAGTTGAAGCAGGCCTGATGGCAAACATGGGATCAGCATAAATGGGATAAACTTAAATAGGATCAGTGGCGACTAGATTGACGGGCTCAAGGATGGGCTCGGTGGGATGAGTTTCAGTAGATGCATCGATAGGCTTGCCTTCGAACTCTTCACCTACATCCAAGAAGTCGAGCTTTATTTCTGGAAAGTGATCCAAAATAGCTTCTCGAAGATCCTGCTCCCCTTGGTTGAAGCCCTCTTCATAAGACTCTTGGTCGAAGTCCCGGTAGAGGGCAAAGAACTCTGACTTCTAGAAGTTGGCCATGGCCCGAGCCATTTTTCTTACAAAGTCTTTGGAAGCCTTGAATCTTTCCACTATCTCAGTCGCTTCCTTCTTGGCCTTCTGATGCAGGAATGGGATTCTAATATGATGTATGCAGATGAATGACATGAGAAGGACAAGAAAATTAGATTAAAATAAATAATGTTTTCAGATTTTATTATTGATTTATTCCCGAAAAAAGACTAGACTAGGTTATGGTTTTGTGTAATGGTTAGAATCCTACCCACATACTAGAACTATCAAAGAGATAAAGCAAATAAAGGATCCTAGGACTAAGAAGGCCTATTAGGTGCATGTTCAATCTTCAAAAATTCAGACTAAGAGAGGTGGGATGGGTTAGTTTTACCTAGCAATGACGTTCTTGAGGTCGTAGAAGCGATCACTCCACTCGGATCGGTGCCTGGACAAAGAGGTCGCTTTCCCACGGATCTGCCAGCTTTTTATTAGGTCGATTTGAGGACAAAGAGGACCTCATCTAGAGGGCATGGCACTAGAGGGATCCTGCAAATGTCAACAGTTAGTAATGTAGAAGAAGGGAAAAATATAGATCTAGGGGTGGGAAGAAGATTGAGGGTGGAAGAATTTGCTGGCGGTGGTGGCTGGTCTGATTGATGGAAGGTGCCTGGGCTATTGTGGGTGGCATGGCTACTGGTGAAGATGCCTAGGGTGGAGTCCTGGTAGCCAGGGGGCCAGGGCCCGCCTGGAAGAGAAGAGTATGGGGCGACCAAGGGTTGGAAGGGCTTGGTGCTGGCGAGTTAGTGGAAGAAAGGAGAGAGGGTGGCGGCCTGGGGGCTCAGGGGTTGGGGCATCTCAGGGTTTAGAGAGGGGCTATGGGCGGCTAGGGTTTAGTGAAAGAAAGGGCTTGCTGAGGGCGAGGGCTTACACACAAGAAAAATAAAAGATTCAGGTCTCACACCCACTCCAATGGGAGGAAACACTTGACAAGAAAATATTCTCAAAGTTTATTTCATAAGAAAAGATTGATTCATACAAGAGGGGAGGGGTGGGTATTTATAAGGTTACCCAGGTCCCTGGACTCCAATATAAACTGGGAGTACAAAACTTAAGGGCCAAGTAACCTTGTTGGACTTGGTCAACATAACTTGAGAGCCAAGAAAACCCTTTTGGGCTAGGGCCTTGACTCCTTGCTGGGCTTGGAAGATATCTGCTTGGACTTGGTCAAAGCCTTGGTCATCTTGTACTAAGTCAAAGCCTGGGGCGCCACATGAATGGGCCTGGAGTGGCATCATGGCCTAGTGGAATAAGGGGCGCCAGGGGCTTGGGCTTGGGCCTCGGGTGCCATTTCCTCATGAGTTGGGGCACCAAGGGCTTCTGGATCTTGGGCTTGGGAGGCGCCATCTGAAGGGGCGGCATGAGAGGGCCCAGGTGCTTAGGATCCAGTTTTAATTGGGGAGGGCCTGGTGAATCTCCTGATCTGGTGACTCTCCTCTTGGTTCCTGTCTTGAGTGAAAATTACATGGACTTAAAGGACTAAAATAATTGGACTTAACTGACACTTGACTGAACTGAAACAAGTGGACTCAAGTGGACTCAATGACTTGATTACAAGACTCAGTTGACTTAGTGAACTCAATCGGTTCACCTTATCACAAGACTCAAAAAATAGACTTCATTACAGGACTCAACAAAATTGACCAACACATGAATCAGAGATCAAAATAGAACCTTGAAAGTATTGTCTGCTCCTGATGTCCCCATCACCTTCGCCAACTCTGACTTTACTCTCTCCCTCTCCCAAGCCCAATAAACTTGTACCTTAGCTAATTTGGCCTTCACCTTGAAGAGCGCTTCCTCTAAGTACTTGGATATTGTTCCACTATCTCAGCCTTTTGCTAAGCCTCTGCAAAATCTTTCTTCAGCTTTTTGATAGCACTCCCACTATCAAAAGCTTGGTTCAGCAGATCAGCTATATAGTTCATAAACTATGAGAACAACAGGATCAGAGACCAATCGGTCAAGAAACTAAAAGTGAAAGCCGAACATGAAATACCTATTGTGCCAATAAAATCATCCTTTTCTCTAAATCGTCATAACACATCCCCTTGAGCTCGTCTAACTGCTCCAAGAAAAGGCTCCTTTCAAAGACCTCTCGGCAGACCTCCCATGATTGATAGTCCATATATCCTAAGGACCCTTTAGCCTCATGACTAGCAGGGCCCACTAATTTCCTCGTAGCAGAGGAGGAGCAGACAGGTGATCAGTTGGCTCTAAGGGATTGATCGGTGCCTCTAGAGGATCAGAGACAACAGTTAAAGAAGAACCAAATGCCTTGGCTCGATCAGATTTAGATGGAACCTCTATGGGCCTAGGTTTGGGCTTGAAAAGTTTGGCACTCTTGGAACCCTTAGAGAAAGTTCAGCCCTTTCTCTTGTAGACCAACCTTTGCCTTATAGCCTCAGCATCCTTAAGCCTCATACCTATACATGGACTGAACGATCAGGAATAAAGAAAAAATGGGTCAGAATAAAGAAAGCCTACTAAGCCCCACCCTTTGAAGGGACTTTTTCGGTAAGAGCCACTCCAAGTTGAGGATCACAAATTTATTAAGGACTTCAAAATTTGTCTCTTCCTCAACACTCAATTTGGAAGCACTCAGCAAAGGATCAGTTGGTTCACCCCATTTGGTGAATCCTAATTATCCACTAAAGAAGATGACACAAAATAGAAGTACTCTTTCCACCCCTTGATGGTAGAAGAAGCACTCGAGATTAGCGGTTTAACCTCCCTTTGAGTCAAAAGATACCACCATACCTTAGCATACAGGTATCTCTGGGTAGTAAAAAAGGAGTAAAACAAAAAAAAAAGGCTAGAATTTGGTTGAGAAACACAACCCTAGAAACCCTATTATATGTCTAATCAAATTCGGGGTCAGGACACTTAGAGATATACTGTAGGCCCTAAGGAGTTTGAGGATGAATGGATGAAGAAGAAACCTAAGTCCAGCCTCGAACACACTTCATAGACCCCCAACCTGCCAGGAGGAGGGCTATATATCCGAGTGTTGGGTCTGAGTAGCTCTATTTCGTAATCCCTAGGGATGCATATCTGATACAGACAGGAGATAAGTCCTCTTGGTCCACCAGAGATCAGTATGCCTTTGGGCCATTGAATATCGACCAAGCGCACTCCGAGCATAGGCAACGAAGTCCCTCAATTTCCCCTCTCCAACCTTTTTCCTAGGTGATTTCTCCTTTTTCTAACCCGCCATGGACTAAGCACCCCAAGAAAAGAGAGAATGAAAAAGAAGAAAATGTAGAAAAGAAAGAAGGGCTAACCTAGGAATGGGGAGGAACAGGAGATCAAGACAATGGACTTCTTGAAAGAAAATCCTAGAAAGAAGAAGCACTCAAGCAAAAGTAGGGGACAAATGGAAGAAAAAGGATAACAAAAATGTCCTAGGAAAAGGATGGAGCCACTTAACGCCAAGGTAAAAAAGGGTGGAAGAATGTCGATCCCATATTTTCAAATGCAGAAGCGCGTCCACCAATGCCACATGGAACCTTGAAGATGGTGAGTTACAAAGGCAATGAAGTCCCTCGATTTCTCCTCTCCAACTTTCTTCCTATGTGATTTCTCCTTTTTCTAACCCACCATGGACTAAGCACCCCAGGAAAAGAGAGAATGAAAAAGAAGAAAATGTAGAAAAGAAAGAAGGGCTAACCTAAGAACGGGGAGGAACAGGAGATCAAGAAAATGGACTTCTTGAAAGAAAATCCTAGAAGGAAGAAGCACTCAAGTGAAAGCAGAGGACAGATGGAAGAAAAAGGATAACAAAAATGTCCTAGGAAAAGGATGGACCACTTAATGCAAAGGTAAAAAAGTGTGGAAGAATGTCGATCCCATCTTTTCAAATGTAGAAGTGCGTCCACCAATGCCACGTGGAACGTTGAAGATGGTGAGTTACAGAGGCTTCATTGCCTGGAGTAAATGCGACACATTCTACAAAGCACCATCAACAAATACAAAGCAAGGCACATCATCACCCCATCTTTCTAGATCCATCTCGAAAATCATGAGTCCCCAAGTCAGAAAGAAAGGTCCTATGCCCCTGGTCCTTCTTTTCCTTTTGAATACTTTCCCATGCCAGAAAGAAAGGTCATACATCCCTGATCCTCCTTTTCCTTTTGAATACTTCTGTGACCTAATCGAGGTTCAGATCAGAAAATAGGGGGTATTTGTTAGTAGAAAATATAGTTAGACCAGAAACCTAGGGTCTAAGACAATGAAAACAGGCAAGTAGCCTGATCGCCAGCATGGCCTATAAACCACATGCCAAGGTATAGTGACCCTCACTGACTGTTTCGGAGGTGTTCAGTTACCACCTCTGAGTGGGTGATGGGAGGACCAATTCCAATGCCCCAAGATATTAGCAAGCCTCACTGACCACTCCGAAGGCATTCAGTCACCATCCCCGAATAGGTAATGGCAAAGGCCAACTCCTATGCTCCAAGGCATCAGTGAGTCTCACCGACCACTCCAATCAGTGAGTCTCACCGACCACTCTAGAGTGAGTGATAGCTCAGGCCAATCTTGTGCCCCAAGGTATCATTAAGCCTCACCGACCACTTTGAAGGCATTCAGTTACCACTCCTAAGCGGGTGATGGTAGGGCCAACTGTTGTGTTCCAAGGTATCAGCGAGCCTAGTTGACTACTATGGTGGTGTTCAATCACCACCGTCAGGTGGGTGATGGTAGATGCCAACTCCTATACCCCGAGGCATCAGTAATCCTAGCTAACCACTCCAAAAGAGTTCAGTCACCACTCTTAAGCGTGTGACAATAAAGACTAACTTATATGCCCCAAAGCATCAGTAAGCCTCGCCGATCACTTTGAAAGAGTTTAGTCACCATCCTAAGAGGGTGATGGCAGAGGCCAACTCTTATGCCCCAAGATGTCAATGAGCCTTGTTGATCGCTCCGGAGGCATTCAATTGCCACTTCCAAGAGGGTATGGCAAAGGCCAATTTCTATATTCTAAGGTATCAGCGAGCCTCACCGATCGCTCTAGAGGCATTCAGCTACCACCCTGGAATGGGTGATAGCAGAGGCCAACTCCTGTATTCCAAGGCATCAGCGAGCCTCATCGACTGCTCTGGAGGTGTTCAGTCACCATCCTCAAGCGGGTAACGATAGAGGTCAATTCCTATACCCTGAGATATCAGCGAGCCTCACTAACCGCTCTAGAGGCATTCAGTCACCATCCCCGAGCGGGTGATGGTAGATGCCAACTCTTATGCCTCAAAGCATCAATGAGCCTCACCTCCTCGTTGGAGTTATTTAGTCACTACCCCTGAGTGGGCGATGGTAGAGGCTGATTCCTTTACCTCAAGGCATCAACAAGCCTCGCCAACTGCTCCAAGGGCACTCCAACATATAAGACCCCAATAGCATACCCATCTTGAGTCACATAGAGGTAACACCTGTACATTCATCACTACAGCTTCTACTACATGGCCAGTCCTCTGTCACATTCTAAAATTTCCAATCATGGCCAGATATGGGCAAATGAAAATGGCATATCTGTGTTCTTTATATTTCAAACCATCATTTAATAAGGTGTGCCATGCGAGAGATTAGCAATAAGAATGCATTTAAAGAGATGAGATACCACCAATATGTAAGAAAGCTCTATGCAACACATAGAAAGCTCTACTACCCTTTGCAAGATCAGGCAAATCCTGTCCAAGATCAGACTGTTCCACATGTCAAAGTTTATAAAAGGATTCCTAGCGAATCCCTAAGGTATGTGATGCGGGATGAAGCTCTGATACCAAAGATGATGCAGGATGGCGGCTGCCAGGCTAATCTAACAATTAAGAGTTCAAATCTAATGAGCAATGGCAGCAAACTCAAATAAGCTATCAATTAAATTTAAGAAAGAGAGACTAAAATTACTACTAACTACCCACAATGTAATTCACATGCAATCTCAAAAAAAGAACCATGGATCTGATGATTAGGAAACCACCGAAACTAGGACTTCCTTGCTTCACAGAATCAGATCTATGAGATATGGATGGGTTACTTACCAATAATGATTTTCTCTTCTCTGTTGCACTAGATCTGGATTTGACTCTCAAGATCTCGCGGTAGGATTCCAAATATCAATTTCTTTGGAGCAGATCTTTCCGTTGATAGTTGGATGGCAAGGAAAACTTCCTCTTCTGATCGAGAACACTAGGAATCCTGTAAGAGAACTATGATTAGAGAGGTGGAAAAGAAGTGGGAATTTGAAAAGAGAGAGGGAAAGAATGATGGTCGGCTTGGATCTAGATCTGGACTGGTTGAAAGGTGAAGCTGGTGCCTAGCCTCTTGGAACTTGGACTCGGGAGATAACTAGGGCTTCAGCACCCCACATACAAACACAGATGCAATGCTTACCCAGGAAAGCACTATCACATTACAATGCTTAACCAGCAATTGTAAAAACAAACTGACAGAGTTTCATTAATAATTCAAAGATGGTTACAAGGGGGGAATGGAGTGGTATTTATAAACCCTCCATACATGCTATAATGATAAGAATAAAATTCTACAAGATAACTAAAGATAAATGGGTCTCTAATATCCTTGAAGTGGTTGAAATTCCTTAAATTTTAAAATGGGTAGGTGCTCCCTTGAAGTTGGACTCCTTCATGCTTTGGTGACAAAATGAAATGAGATGAGGTGCCTCTTCTTTCCTTGACCGGCTCCTCACAATTGGCGATAATTCCTTTTCCCAATGTTGGCGTATACTCCCTTTGGATTTGAAATTCAAACTTCAAGTGAATGGGGAGACAATTCATGAATAGTGGGCATCCAATCTTCCTCTCTTCTGGGCATTAACTTCTCCCAGAGTCCTTCTTGATTCTCTTGCATTTCAAACTTAAAAGATCTCTCCATTTGAATTCATCTATCTTTGGATTTACATGGACTCCTTGCTTTTAAATTTAAATGAACTCCTTGGATAAGTTTGAAGTGGTGACCTCTCTTGGATGTGGGCGACAAAATAAGGATGAGAGGAGGTGCTAAGGGGATGAGAGTCCTTCTACTTTACTTCTCTTCAATGCTTTCAAATGAGCGACAAAATGAGATGGGCGACAATTCTACTTGGAGTCCTTGTAGTAACCTTCCTTTAATTTGAGTTTTTGGATAAACCTTGATCTTTATTGGATTTGAAACTCTTCAAGATAGGCGCCAAGAAATGGATGAGGCGCTCCTTTAAGTGGGCGACCAAGGAAGGATAAGATGAGGCATCCTTCTCTCTTACTCCTCTTGGATAAGAAAGGATGAGGTCTTCTGATGTCTAGATGTCCTATTGTCCTGTTGTCCAAATGTCCGGATATCCAAATGTCCTGATGTCCGGATGTCCGAATGTCTCGATGTCTCGATGAAAATAAAAGACAACCTTGTTTTGACATTGAGTTGGCTATCCAAGGTGATGTGGTGAGGCATACTACTCCAAGTAGCGGGTGACAAGGCTCCATGACATGGTGATGTGGCAAAAGGTGATGACATGGCATGGTGACATGGCATGATGAATTGGGCTTAAACCTTGGCTAACTTTGAACCCCCTTGACTAATTCAAGTACTAACTACAAGACTCAACTTAACCAATTTGCAACTTAAAGTAAACTAATTTTATTTATAGGACTCAAGCTAAAATTAAAATAGAATAACTACTCATTGGTGATCCACAATGAGCTTGGAGGGTTCTGACATCTCTTCCTAGCTCTGGTGTCCTCATCAGTATGTATGCCTTCCTGTTTATACTTTTTCTGATGGTATCTATACTAACTTGAGCATCGGAGTGCCATCGCTGGAACCATCCCGGTGGAGGTTTTTTGTAGGTACCTCTTTTCAAAGATCAGTTTGCATCATCACCTCTAGCACCTAACTCCAGCTCTTCCTCCAGCACTCGACGAATTTTGGCACTAACAGCTTACAAGAAGTTCCTAACCTAGCTAAGGTTGTAGCAATTCTTAATTGGCTTTTAAGAAAGTTTTTTATAATTAAATTTGACCTTTGGAAGTGAGTGTAGCCTTATCAAAAAAGAAGTGAGTGTAGAAGGAGATAATCATCTTTTCTAATAACATAGGATTTGCTTAATGATGAAAACATAGAGAAATGGAAGGAAAAACATTAATATTTTGGACTTTACTTATTAGCATCCATATATAACTTGGTGTTGTTTGCATTATTAAATGATTTATTTGCCATACTTTTCATACAACCACTTGTAAATTATCACTAACCTTATTGTATTTTCTATTTTTTTTCTTTTTTATACGATGAAAAAATAGTGAAAATTAGTGATGTGATATTTGCCCATTTTCATTCCTCAAAAACGTTTACCTATTGTTGCTAGCCTATAATGGTGAAATTGTTAGTTGCACTAGTGTTCACCTTGATGATGTTAATATCATCAAAGTTTTTAGTGAGGTCAGTGATTATTTCAATCTGACAGTACCTTGACTTTTGTTATAATCATATAATGACTAATAAAAGGAGTGCCACATAGATTTATAAGCCTAGACTTGTCTCCCTAACAGCTTAAGCTTTTGGCCTATGAGTTTATGACAAGTGATAGCAAAGTTAGGCCGATGAAGCATCATAAACTCTATTAGTCATGTAAACCCCTTGTTGCTGCCTAGATCTCCGTGGCCTGTAGCTCCTATATGGCACTAGTGAGTGGACTTCCCACCTGGCATCCTCAAAGCATAAATGGTCTTGCAAAAGATAGGAGACCCGGGCTGGGAATCCTAGCGGGGGCACTCCGATGATCAAGTCAGTGGGCAATCAAGGAGAATAGATCCTCCTTAGTGGGTCCCAGAGTGGTTTCCACATTTTAAGGATTCATGAGAAGATGGAATGGGAGTTAGAGCAGTGGGAGCTAGAGCAGTGAGAGCTAGAGTAGTGGTAGCTAGAGCAGTGGTAGCTATCACAGCGAGAGCCCTTGGGAGAGTCTGAATCTTCGGGCATCCCTCCTGCCCTTGAGCTTCACTCGCTTGCTTCGGCTTGTATTGGTTTCTGCTCGTTTGTACTTGTTCCCTTGTTACTCTGACTTACCTTTATCGGAGGCCCTTTGAGCTTCTTATAGGAGCGTGATTCATCTAGCAGGGCACAGGGCCTTGGTCTGGGGCTCTCTAAAAGCATCTCCTATGGGCAGAGCATAGGTCTGTCTCATTTCCTCTTGTGAAGAGGGAGATAGGGCATGCACGTAGCCCTTGTAGGGAGGTTTTGCCATGGGTACAGGCGAAGTACTGTGAAGTGCGCATCCCTCCCGTAGTGAGCGCATGTGGCATGCCAGGGGGCCTGACATCCCGATAGGACACTACTTACGGGCATTGTGCCACCATGTCTAGGGGCCTAGCAGGGCACTAGTCTGGCGGGAGATGCTACAGGATCTGGGACTCCTAGTAGAACCTTCCTCTTCTGAGTAATATAGGCTATAGGTTGATGGGCACGATGCCCCAGGCGAAGTACCTTTCCATAGAAGGTGCTGACAGCAAGTTGAGAGGCCTGGTGCTCTAGTGGGATGCTCCTCCATATGGGATACAGGCAGCATGCCCTAGCAGAGTGCCACCCATAGATGTACAGGTGGTGTGCCCTGGCGAAGTACCACTTCATAGAGGTTGCAGGTGGCATGCCCTGGTGGAGCACCGCTCCGCAGTGGTTGCAGGTGGAATGCCCTGGCGGAGCACCACTCCATAGAGGTGGCAGTCTTTCTGAGTAACACAGGGGTTCCAGTGGGGATGGTGACACCTCCTACTGGGGTCACTATCTTGGTCACTCTTAAGGTTTCTCGAGGGGCGACTGAGTCCACCTATTTTTATCCATACTTGGCTTTAGAGGGAAGTTGACTTTAACCAGGAACTTGACCTTGATAGGGAGCTCGACCTCGACAGGGAGCTTGACCATGGCATTTGTCTGGTGATAGCATCCAGGTGGTGCCTTTTGCTAGCTGGGCCTCTAACTGAATTCAACGCAGGCTCCACGTAAACAGTTAGGCCACATTAGATGCCCCCCACTCTCGAGTCCAGAGCATGATGCGGTGCTCAGGGTGAAGGGAGTTATAGTGATATTGACATGGAAGGACATTTAACGGTGCCATTTAATGCCTCGACCACTGACAACTCATAGATCATGCCTTTGCACTAATAAGGAGGTGCCATGTCAGCTGGATGGGGGGAGCATGATGATTTGTGCCTATCTTGAAGCGATTTTCGGCATGTCGAAGCACCATTCCCAGTAGATCTTGACGTGTGGTGAGCATTTGGTGGTCAGCACTTGGCCTAGAGCAATTTGATGCATACCGAAGTGCCATTTTCAATAGATTTCAACACGTGGCAAGCATCCGACGGTTGGAGAGGTGAAAGGATGCATGTTTCGATCGATACGATGCGATGGGGTGCTATCAAGCTATTTAAAAAAAGGCCATTTTGCCTTAGCCATTTCTTTAAAACCTTTGAGCGAGGGAGCAGGGAGAGCCAGAGCCTTTTCACCTAGTTTCAACTTTCTCACCCGAGGAATTCAGGTCGGTCTTCCCTCCTCCTTGCTTCCTTCTTCTCCTTCGGCCTATGTTGAAGGAGATCAATCAGGGTTCTTAGGTCCTCCTTTCTTCTTCATTTCCTTCTTCCTTCTTCTACTTCTTCTTCTACCTTTAGGATGAGTCCTTTCGACTGGAGGCACCATCGCCTGGACCATTCCGACAAGGCAGGGCCATCCCAGCAAAGGCCTCCTTCCTCTGATAGCGAGGAGGAGGAAGTCCCTCTTAGGATTCTTAGGGGTCCCTAACAGACGAGGATAGTCATAGTTTGCCCTAGGGTTCCTTCTCCACCCCCTCCTTCTGCTCCTTCTGCTAGTAGTGCTCAGCCAATCCTTATAGCATTGCTTCGACGATGACCCAGGAGGACCTCCTTCGGCTTCGGGGCACTTACGAGATTTTGAACTCTATCCAGCTCTCAGCTCCGAGGCTGGAGGAATGGATCACTTCTAGTGGCCTGGGCTGGATCACCCTGTACGAGGACTTCTTTTTGGGGACCTTCATCTTCCTCTTCATTCCTTATTTTTCTCTTTCCTCGGTAACTTCCATCTTGTCTCAGCCCGCTTGCTCTGAACGCTGTTAGGCCATCTCTTGCTTTGCTATTCTTTGTCACTTCTATGGGATAGTTACCTATTTTTCTTTGTTTAGGGCCCTCTTCATCCTGAAACATCACTCGATCGATAACGGGTGGTGGTTCATGGCCCCCCGCTCAGGGGCCATCAAATTTGATCTACCTATTTTTATCAAAGGATGGAAGAATAGGTTCTTCTTTGCCTCAGTTGAGGGAGTCGACTGAGTTTGGAGTGACCTAGACCGCACCCCCAACTGGAATGCCTAGGTGGAGGCTGCGGACCGGGAGGTGTACGACCGGCTTATCACCTTCGAGATTCCTTTGCTTCAGGATTTACTGATCAAACATAATTTGTTTGAGACTGGGGTCAGCCCGATCCAATCCTTAGGTAAGGACCAAAGCCTAAACTACCTTTTCATAAGAATTATCCTCTACTTTGAGTCTAACTAAGATTTTCTTCTCTTTGCAAGCATGAAGTTCTCTATGGATTAGATTCGGGAGATGTCCCAGAAGAGGCACGCATCTCCCGAGCCTAGGGAGAATCCATAAAAAGGGCCCGTGTTGGCTTTGGCTCCTTAATTTTGATGAATAACAAAATACTGAGTATATGTTTGGATTAACGTTTCAATTAGAGTATGAATTTCAGGCCTTAGGTACATCATTTTCTTTAACAATAAGGTGTCAAGGTTACAAATTTGAGAGCAAGAGGTTTCTCATGTTTGAGTGAACTCTTCACCTTGGAACATTATCAAAACAACCTCTTTGGCCTTTATGAAGAACAATCAATTAGATTAATGGACAAATCATTAGAATTTCAAGTTTGGCACGCTTCTTTGGATGGCACAAAATCAAGTGTCGACTCACAAGGTCGACTCATGAAAAAAATTTAGAAGTTTAAAAAGATCGGCATGCAAAGTTTCAAGTTTGGCACATTTTTTGGATAGCATAGAATCAAGTGTCGACTCATGAGATCGACTCATACTTCAAGTGTCGACTCATGAGGTTGACTCATCACCTGAGAAAAATTTTGGGACAGAACTTCAAGTTTTCTGGATTCTGCATCAAGTGTCGACTCATGAGGTCGACTCATGCATCAAGTGTCAACTCATGAGGTCGACTCAAGGTCTAATAGCTAGTTTTCATAATTTCAGATTTGTTTTCAAATGGTTCTAAATGGTTACTTTTTGAATTATACGGTCTTCAATGGTCTGTTCAGTGGATTTAAGGTATTTAACACTCACCAAATCTCATAAAGTCAACAAGGAAGAGTGAAATCACATGAGAAAAACTCCAATCATTTGAAAAGACAAGAAGAGTATGTTTAAAGAGATTCCCTTACAAAAAGCCTTCTATATTTGAGTTGTTAAGGTTTCAAGTGCTTGGCCATAATTGTGCATTCAAGAGATTCCAAGAAGAAGTAAACTCAAGTAATCAAGAGAGCTTCAACGATCTTCATTTTAGCTCATTCTAGGAGCTTTTATTATGCTCTTTTATTATATTCTTGTTCTTACTTTGTTGACCTAGTTTTCAAAGGATTTTGAAACTAGGTTGTAAAAGTTGTTGGTGAGCCAAAGGGATAAAACCAATTAGGGTTTGACTTGTGAGCCCAAAGACAAAACAAGTTGTAAAGATTGTTGGTGAGCCTAGGTGATAAAACCAACTTAGGTTTTGACTTGTGAGCCTTGGAAAACAAGTCGGCTATAATCTTGAAGAGATTATAGTGAAATACCTAAGGAAAAGCTTGGGGAGTAGATGTAGGTACTTGGAGTGCACCGAACTACTATAAATCTTTGTGTTTGAGTGTAATTGCTTTCTTTATTACTTGCTCTTCCATACTTGCACTTAATTTGCTGTTATCCGCTGCATATCTCTTAGAGCTAAATCACTTTATTTCATAAACACGTCAAGACCAGCATATAATTGTTTTAAATTTTTAAAAGAACCAATTCACCCCCCCTCTTGGACTCCATTTATGGGCAACAGCCCAGGAAGAGCCGGGGTGGAGGCCCATCGTGGTGCTGTCAACAGCCAAGGAGAGAGGAGGCCCATGCTGGCCCCATCCTTGTCTGGAGTGGTGGCCTAGCCCCATCACGTGGGCCCAGTGGGAGAGCTTCAACTGGAGAGGGGGTAGCACGGGTTCCCAAGGTGGACTAATGGGGGACATACCAGGGATGATGCGGGATGAACATGCTACTAAAAAACTAGATTAAAGAAAGTAGTAAATTTTAGATTTTATTGATCTTGTTCTCGAAAAGAGGTAAAAGATGTTAGGGTTATCATGCTAGATCTAAGTTCTACTCGCATAGCAAAAACCTAACAAAATAATGAAGGAAAAAGGATCGTAGGGCTAAGAAACCCTATTAGGAACATGTTCTATCTTAAAAACTCAACAAAAAGAGACGGGGATTGGGTTTCACATACCAGGTAATGATTTCTTGTTGTTGTAGAAGAGATCGCTCCTCTCAGATCGGTGCCTCGATGATCAGGTCTCTTTCTCGCGGATCCGTCGACTTTTTATCTCTAGTCTTGAGGGCAAGGAGAACCTCTTCCTTGGATGGTCTCACTAGAGGGATCCTGCAAATGTCAAAGGTTAGATTCACTAATGATGAGAAAATTATAAAATTGGAAGAAGGAGGAGTGGAGGAGTTGATGGAATATTGGGGATGGCTAGCGGCCAGATGGAGAGGGAGGATGCCTGGCTTGGAGGGGTGGCCTGGTTACTGATGAAGATGCCTGGAGGATTGTTGCTTGCGGCCTAGAAGATGGAGATTAGCTGGCAGCCAAGGACTTAGAAGGGTTGGTGGCCTAGGTTGATGGGATGGAGGTGGCGGCCAAGGGGAAAAAGGAAGAGAGGAGGGGGTGGCTTTGGGCTTGGTAGATGAGAGGGCATCCCATGGTTTAGATGGGATGGAGGTTGGCTAGGGTTTGGTTGGAGCGGAATTGATGTTCGGCAGCTAGGGTTTACAAGAAAGAAAAAAAAGATAATTGGGGCTCACACCCACTCCCTCACAGAGGTCGACATTCTCAAAGAACGAAGGCAATTGGAATAAAACAAACACTCAAATTTTCATTCATCAAAGTTAATGAATACAAGAGGGGGAGGGGGTGGGTATTTATAGATTCACCCAAGTCCTTGGACTCCCTGTCAAAGTTGGATTACAAAACTTGAGGGCCAAGAAACTCAATTCTCTGTTGGACTTGGACATTTGACTTCTTTTGGGCTTGGAAAGCAAATCCACATTGGACTGGGAGGGGTGCCCTCCTTATTGGGCTGGGAGGGGGCTCCAACCATGAATGGGCCTGGGAGTGGGCGCCATCTTATGGGCTTGAGCTGGGCACCACTTCTTCTTGGCCTGGGGCTTGGACTGGGTGCCAATACAGGTGGGCTTGAGAGGGCGCCACTTCTTCTTGGCTTGGGATGCCAACTCCAAGGGCTTGGGCACTGATTTCAAGTGGGCTTGAGCACTTGACTGGGGACCAGGTGTATGAAGTCCAGCTCTGGTTGGGGGCCTGGTGACTCTCCTGGTCTAGTGACTCTCCTCTTGACTTAGTTTGAATGAAAATACAGGACTCAAAGGGCCTAATTAACAAAGCTCAAAATAGGCTGAATAAAATAAATGGACTCAACTGAACTGACTAGACAGGACTCAATGGACTTATTGAATCCAATTGACTCACTTTATTACAGGACTCAATGTTTACAAGACTCAATATGCTCATTAAAAGTTTGAGCAACTTCCCAACACATGCCTTAGAGATCTTCATGGAACCTTGAAATTTTGTATGCTCTTAATGTCCCCATCAATTCTCCCGGGATGGGAGGAACTCGATCCTGTCAAGTAAAAGGTCAATCGGCTCTAGTGGGTCTAGGTTGAGGCATTGCGGATCCTCTCGAGTGATCCATGAATCCTTAGATCTCAGTGGAGGGTGCTTGGTGGCGGGTTGTGGGTGGTGGATCGAGTGTTCTGGGCTTTCAATTTTTAGGAAGAAGATGACAGGAATAAGTCCAAAATAGAGGAGGAATAAGATTGGATAGCAAGAATATGAGAATAGGGGAATAAGCGGAGAAGAGAGAAAAAAAGGGAAAGATATAAAATATCCTAATCCTCTAGCTCTGATGCCAAAAATTGATGGGGGACGGGCTGGGATGGATCGTTGGTGAGCCTAGAAGTCACCTAGATTAGAGTACCACTATTTTTTCTTCTATTTTTTCTTTGTAGGGAGGTGGTGAAATAACAATGGGGAAGGAAGAAATGGATGGTGGATTTGGATAACTAAGGCCTCACACCCCTCGATGTTCCGTAAAATAAAGGCAAACTAGGATCTCACACCCCTCGATGTTTCGAAGAACAAAGGCAAACTAGGGCCTCACACCCCTCGATGTTTCGAAGAACAAAGGCAAACTAGGGCCTCACACCCCTCAATGTTTCAAAGAACAAAGTCAAACTAGGGCCTTACACCCCTCGATGCTCGAAAGCAAAGGCAGAAAAGTGGGCCTCTCACCCTCCTCATGTGGGGCAAACAAAAAGAATCACTCTTTTCTAAAAATTCATTTTCATTCACCAAACTATTTTTTTTATAAAGGACTGAGGGTGGTATTTATAGACCTTTCCAACCCTCATTTGAATTTGAATACAAGATAAAAAGATAAGGCCGATTCAAATTCAAATACAAGATAAGGTCTATCCATACTAGATAATCAATCCTAACTAAACTAATCCTAAATCAAATTTCAAAATAATTGATAAAGATAAATCCTAAACTAATTTATTTTGGATATGCATCAAAATTCATGCTGCTCCAAGATCGTGCTGCTTTGAGATTCATGCAGGTCGATGTCCCCATCAAGTTTCAGTCTGGGTGTGGTCAGGGTCAACTAACTCTAGGTTGGCTTCAGTCTGGGTATGGTCAGGGTCAATTAACTCTGGGTCTATCACATGTACCACCTCTTTAATGTTATCCTGGTGAACCAATGGGGTACTGGGGGTGGGTTAGATATGGGAAACCTGAATAGTCCTGGGTTTTGACTATAGGCACTAATCCTAGTGGACTTAGGTTGACTAAAGAAAAGTGGACTAATACTGGGCTCATATCTAAGGTACTAATCCTATGGGGTTTGGGTCGACTAAGGGGAACTTGATTAGTATTTGGCTGATAGCTAGGGGTACTAATCTTATTGGGTTCGGGTCGACTAAGGAAAACTTGACTAGTACCTGGCTGGTAGCTAGGGGTACTAATCCTATTGGGCTTAGGTCGATGGGCTAGGGGTTCCTTAGGCTTATAGGACATAGGTTCAGATAGATGGGTTATGGGTCTCTGGGGCTCATAGGACATGGGCTCAGATCTATGGGTTATGGATCTCTTGGACTCATAGGAAATGGATTCATAGGATCTAGGTTCATAGGATCAGGGTTCATAGGATCTAGGTTCATAGGATCTGGGTTGGTACCTTTTCCTAAGTTTGCTCTTCATGTCTCTCTAGGTAGCTATGGGTATTTCTCCTCTTTATCTAGTCTTTCTTTCAACATCTCCCCAGTATAGTCTAGCCTGGAGAACTAACTTGAGTTTGGCAAACTTAAATTTTCTTTCCTCACTCATCTCATCATGTTCAAAGTACTGATCCATACCTCTTTCCCAATCAATATAACCCTTATAATCAAGATCGCCACTAAAGGTAGGTGCTTCTCGCCTGAAGTTCCTAGTGGCTCTCTCATCTTGGTCTATGAAATCATAATTGGGTCTCCTATTGGGTCAGGGTGTACGTGGGACTCTCTGGGCTCCAAGGGTGTTGGGCTCTCCTATGGTTGGGCTCCAAGAATGGGTCAGGGTGTTGGGCTCTCCTAGGGTTGGGAGGTGAGGGAAGAGGTGACTCTAGTTTAGGTTCAGGACGGGTCTTACATGTTCTCTAGGTATCCTAATCGATCTCCCACTCGGTAAACCTATGGTTCATTTGGTCATACTTATGGTTCATTTGGGTAGTCAATTAGGCAAACTGGTCATTCATGGTCTTCATTAAAGTCTCAAGAGTGGGTTCCATGGTTGAACTAGGTTGGGGTTTGAGGCTACTGGTATTGGGCTCCTAATCTAGGGGTCATGCAACAAGTATACAAGAGTTGTGCATTCTAGGGTTTGCTAGACCTAGAGTCCGAGTAGAGTGAGTCAACTAAACTTACACACAACTCAACAATTAATCCTTCCACTAGCTAGGTAAGAGGTGGGGTGGTGGGAGGCTCCCCCTGCTTGTCGCAAGGTCCTAATTAAAGAAACCAAATCCGCTTATTTTCCTCCGGACCTCTAGCCTTCGACACCAGCTTCTAGTAATAATTGGATGATTGAGTGCACTAGTTTTCTCATAAGACTCAAACCCGACCTGTTGGTATCCCTAAATCAATTAAGTTTCTACTTGATTTTAGTTAGGCTTGGGTTCGAATGCAGGATGGTTGTTTTGGGCTAGGAAACGGTGATAAAATCCTTTCCCCATCTGACATAGTAAAATTGCCCTTAAGGTGATTTAGGTATGATGCAAGCACACATAAACCTTAATGCAATATGAGACTAAAAATCAAAAAAATTACAGAAAATATTTTTTTTTGTGTTTTATGCAAATGGCAATTTAATTTTAGATGATTAGTGAAAATTCAAGTTAGAGAGGCTTGGGTTTGGGGGGGGGGGGTGTGGTGTTTGATGGTTGATTAAGTTTAAACCTAAACTAAGCATGCAAAAATTTCAGCAATAAGTTTTTTTTGGTTTTATTTTTGCAGATTTTTCTTTCTGTTTTTAGAGCAGAAAAATTATCAAAAAATACAGAAATAAAATATCTAATTGTGTTCTTAATTACTGCTAAATTTGATGCAATACAAAAAAGGTTTGATGAAGGAAATCCTTAGGGTTTCTAACTAGTTTGCAGATTTTCTGGATAGCAGGAATTCTGGTTAGGTTTTTTTGTGACGCAGATTTTTGATTTTTTTTCTGATCTGTAAAAATTAACTAAAATTCAGAAAAACAGATGACTCAACAGCGATCAAGTGATGCGAATTTTAGAGAAAAACAGTAAAAATCTAATGAAAAAACAGACCTATGTTTAGACTACTAATGCAAATCTCAGCATGCAGAAATTCTATTTTTGGTGTTTTGTTTGTTTATGATGCATGAACATGCCCTAATCCTAAGCTCTGATACCAAAAATGATGGGGGACATACCAGGGATGATGCGGGATGAACATGCTACTGAAAAACCAGATTAAAAAAATAGTAAATTTCAAATTTTATTGGTTTTGTTCCCGAAAAGAGGTAAAAGATGTTAGGGTTATCATGCTAGATCTAAGTTCTACCCGCATAGAAAAAATCCAACAAAATAATGAAGAAAAATCCTAGGGCTAAGAAACCCTATTAGGAACATGTTCTATCTCAAAAACTCAAACAAAGAGAGACGGGGATTGGGTTTCACATACCAGGCAATGATTTCTTGTTGTTGTAGAAGAAATTGCTCCTCTCAGATCAGCGCTTGGATGATCAGGTCTCTTTCCCACGGATCCGCCAGCCTTTTATCCGCTGGTCTCGAGGGCAAGGAGAACCTCTTCCTTGGTTGGTTTCACCAGAGGGATCCTGTAAATGTCAGAGGTTAGATTCACTGATGATGAGAAAAATATAAAATTAGAAGGAGTGGAGGAGTTTATGGAATATTGGGGATGGCTGGCGACCAGATGGAGAGGGAGGATGCCTAGCTTGGAGGGGCGGCCTGGTTGCTGATGAAGATGCCTGGAGGATTACTGCTTGTGACCTGGAAGAGGGAGATTAGCTGGCAGCCAAGGACTTGGAAGGGTTGGCAGCCTGGTTGATGGGATGGAGGTGGTGGCCAAGGGGAAAAAGGAAGAGAGGAGGGGGTGGCTTTGGGCTTGGGAGATGAGAGGGCATCCTAGGGTTTAGATGGGATGGAGGTCGGCTAGGATTTGGTTGGAGGGGAATTGATGTTGGGCGGCTAGGATTTGTAAGAAAGAAAAAAATAGATAACTGGGCCTCACACCCACTCCCTCACGGAGGTTGACGTTCTCAAAGAACGAAGGCAATTGGAATAAAACAAGCACTCAAATTTTCATTCATCAAAGTTAATGAATACAAGAGGGGGAGGGGGTGGGTATTTATAGATTCACCCAGGTCCCTGGACTCCTTGTCAAAGTTGGATTACAAAACTTGAGGGCCAAGAAACTTAATTCCCTATTGGACTTGGACATTTGACTCCTCTTGGGCTTAGGAAATGGACTCCTCTTGGGCTTGGGCAGCAAATCAACATTGGACTGGAAGGGGTTCATTCCTTGTTGGCTGGGAGAGGGCACCAACCATGAATGGGCCTGGGAGTGGGCGCCAATCTTGTGGGCTTGAGCTGGGCACCACTTCTTCTTGGCCTGGGGCTTGGACTGGGTGCCAATATAGGTGGCTTGAGAGGGCGCCACTTCTTCTTGGCCTGGGACGCCAACTCCAAGGGCTTGGGCACTGATTTCAAGTGGGCTTGGGCACTTGACTGGGGACCAGGTGTATGAAGTCTAGCTCTGGTTGGGGGCTTGGTGAATCTTTTGGTCTAGTGACTTTCCTCTTGACTTAATTTGAATGAAAATACAGGACTCAAAGGGCCTAATTGATAAAGCTCAAAATAGGCCAAATAAAATAAATGGACTCAATTGAACTGACTAGACAGGACTCAATGGACTTAGTGAATCCAATTGACCCACTTTATTACAGGACTCAATGTCTACAAGACTCAATGTGCTCATTAAAAGTTTGAGCAACTTCCAACACATGCCTTAGAGATCTTTATGAACCTTGAAATTTTGTTTGCTCCTGATGTCTCCATCATGGCCCCTTCTCGTGCCGACATCCTGTCATCGCTAAAGGTGGTGGAGGTGGCAGTCGATTTGGCGATAAGAGGGAGGCCGACACCAACGACTGTCACAAACATAGCTGTCGCCCAACCAATGGCCTCTATTCCTCCATCATTAACCATGCCGGGCCTGGAGGCACCCTCCATGGCACCAGGTCCACGGGTGGCCAAGATGTCGATCGCGGTATCGTCGAACATGGTGGTCACCCTCGACCCTGTGCTGGCGAAAAGGATGGTCAAGTTTGCAATCCAACCACGCGACCATCGAGAGAGGAGCAGCAAGCAGCTGACGGCCACCATCACAGACCTGTTCCCCCAGCTACTGGTGGTAAGTTTTCTTTTTCTTAGTCCTTTTCCCATTGCTTATGTTGATTTGACCAACATTTCTGTTGCTGCAGGTAGCCATCGACATCTTGCTAATTCGGGACTCCTGCCCGGCATTGGCCCGGTGGGATATCAGCCATCGGAAGTGCTCGGAGGCCATAGAGGTGGAGGCCCAAGTGTAGGCCAAGCGGGTGCAGATCTTGGAGGAGCAGACCAAAGCCCTCCAAACTGAAGTGACCAGCACCAAGGCCATGATGGCGGAGCTGGAAAGGCGAGCCAAGGACCTTAAGGCAACCTTGGCGGTGGAGAGGGAGAAGGTCGCCCGCCAGGCGGAGGAGTCTGCCATGGAAGCAACGTGCCTGGAGGGGTGGGTGCAGACCCTCCAAGCCCACCTCGAAGTAGTGATGGCCTAGGCCGAAAGTGGCGGTGGCACTAATGGAGGCCACCAAGAAGGAGGCCATCGAAGCCATGCCGAAGTTCAAGGCTTTGGAGGTGTTTGTTGATGAGGTCTGGGAGGCAGTCCTCAACTCTTTCCTCCAAGGGTTCACGGACTGCAAAAGGAAGGTGGCCTAGGTCTTCTCCTATAAGGGCTTGGAGTCCATCATCCCAGACCTACTAGGTGTTGGTGATGGAGAGGAGGCTCCGCTAGAAGAGGCAGGCGTGAGGATGGACGCAGAGTCGAATGCCAATGCTGGGGCTACTGCACCGGAGGCCGAAGTTGGGATGGTCGCTGCACCGAAGGCCGAAGTGGTGGAGGTCACTGATCTGGCCACCCCTACAGTTGAAGCTCTGCAGGGGACCAACGAGGTACACCAGCAGTGTCTCCATGATGTTGCTTTTTCCTTTTCTTTATATACTTAGACATTTTGAGGACCTCCTGACCTGTCGGGGGGTTCTTTCTATTGTAAATATTTTTTCACATCAATGAAAGACAAAGCTCAAACCACATCGTGTCTCTCTCTTTCAACTTTTCTCTTTCAACAAAGTTTCCATTCTGCAATGAGCACTCTTGCCTCTTTTCTTTCCTTGTATGGTACAGATGTGAAACACATGAACATAACATAGGTTTCCAAAGTCACGGCCCTTCTTGCCAAGTTCAAAAGCTGGCAGATGGTCGAGGAGACTCTAGAGATTCTTTGACTCTACTTTGCTAGATTGAGAGTCGTACAGATTGGAGTGCAGGGCTTCCGAGATTTCTCAGCTTGCCTTCATCGAACTGGGAGTCTGACGAGTAGAGTGCAAGGCTTCTGGAGTTTCCTGGCTTGCCTTCGTCGAACTGGGAGTTCGACGAGTAGAGTGTGGGGCTTCTGGAGTTTCCCGGCTTGCATTGCCAAACTTGGAGTCCGATGGATGGAGTGCAGGACTTCTAGAGTTTTCTGGCTTGCATCGCCAAACTTGGAGTTCGATGGATTGAGTGCGGGGCTTCTGGAGTTTCTCGGCTTGCATCGCCAAACTTGGAATCCAACGAATAGAGTGTGTGGCTTATAGAGTATTCTAGCTTTCATTGCTGAACTTGAAGTCTGACGAATAAAGTGCGGGGCTTCTAGAGTTTCCCGGCTTGCATCACCGAACTTGGAGTCCGACAGATAGAGTACGGGGCTTCTGGAGTTTTTATCTTGCATCACCGAACTTGAAATCCGACGGATAGAGTGCGGGGCTTCTAGAGTTTCCTGGCTTGCATCATCTAACTTAAAGTTCGACGGATAGAGTTCTTACATAGGTGAAAAATAATGTTGCACCAAAAAGAAACTTTTGTTATTAAAGAAGAGTCTTACACTATTGGTAGTACATCCTCAAGTTACTGGCATTCTAGGTCCAGGGGAATTGGGCGCCATCGAGCCCAACAAGATAGTAGGCTCCATGCGGCAGGGCCTTGACCATCTTATAGGGACCTTCCCAGTTCGAGAAAAGTTTGCCACATTTTCTAGGCTATGAGACTTTAGCTCGTCGTAGGACTAAGTCACCCGGGCGAAAGGCCTTCGGCTTCACACAAGAATTGTAGTACCATACCACCCGTTGCCTGTAGGCCACCATACAGAGCTAAGCTTTGTTCCTTGTCTCTTCCAACAGGTCTAGGTTGAGCAGGGGGCAGGCCAGATTCTCAGCTTCATCATATTGCTTTACCCGCAGTGTGGGCAGACCCACCTCCACTAGAATTATAGCTCATAATCGAAGATGAGATTGAAAGGTATCTCACCTATCTCTGTCCGGGTGTGGTGTGGTAGGTCCACAATACACTAGAGAGCTCTTCGACCCATTGGCCCTTGGCCTCGTCTAGTCTGGTGCGAAGCACTTGAAGGATGGTCCAATTGGTCACCTTGGCCTCCCCATTAGCTGAGGGTGAGCCACCGAAGTGAAGCAGTGGTGGACGTTGAGATCGGTGAAGAACTCCTCGAATGATTGGTTATTGAACTACCATCCATTATCAGTGATGATTGAGTGGGGAAGACCAAAACGGTAGATGACCGACTTCTAGAGAAAAGACTAGCCTTGGCTTCAGTAATCTGTGCTAGTGGCTCGGCTTCGACCCACTTGGTGAAGTAGTTGATGGCCACAATCAAGTACTTCCATTGGTCGGATGGTAGAAAAAAGGGACCCAAGATGTCCATTCTCCATTAGATGAATGGCCACGAGGCAGAGTGTTGGAAGAGTGGCGCGGCCGGTTGATGTTGTGTGCGAGCATGCCATTGGCAATGGTCGCACTTTCTCATAAAGTTAGCCATATATTTTTTCATGGTCTCCCAGTAGTACCCTTGCTAGAGGGCCTTGAATGCTAGCATCCTGCCCCCCATGTGCTTCTCACAGAGGTCTTCGTGTATCTCCTGGAGCACATAGGCCACCTCTAAGGGTCTCTAACATTTTAATAGAGGATAGGAGTGGGACCTCCGGTAGAGCTACCTATCCATCAACACGAAGCGCACGGCCTTCTTCTCGAGAAGACCAACCTCCATGCGATTCTCGGGTAGGGTGCCATTGGTGATGTACCTGATATAGCAATCCATCCAACTGGCCTCGGGGGTGACCTGCTGGACCTCACCTGGGACCTCATAGCTGGATGTTTCCAAGTATTCAATGTAAAAGTGCCCCAGCAACGAGTTTGATAAGGTTGCAAGTCTGGAGAGAGCATCGATGCGGGTGTTTTCTCCATGAGGGATTTGGGAGATGCTGAAACACTGAAAGTGTACCATGCTTGAACGTACCCACTCTAGATATCTCACCATCTGAGGACTCGGGCTTCGAACTCTCCCGAGACTTGACCCACGACTAGCTACAAGTTGGTGAAGACTCTCAAGCTTGACATGCCTAGCTTGCGGGATACCTTCAATCGCACGATGAGCGCTTCATACTTAGCCTGGTTATTTATAGCTTTGAACAAGAAGCGCAGCGCACACTCAACCATGATCCTGTCATAATTAGCAAGGATGAGGCTAGCCCCACTTCCTCCCGCATTGGACGTGCCATCCTTATGGAGGATCCATGCCGTCTCATTGGGCGATGGTTCCATGGGATGCTTAGGGGAAGCCTCTTCTAGCTCTTCACTCATCCAGGCACATTCCACTAGAAAGTCAGCTAGCACCTGTGCCTTCTAGGATGGCCTTGGGTGATAAGTGATATCAAACTTACTGAGCTTCACCGCCCATTTAGCTAGTCATCCGGATGTGTTCAGTCAGCTAAGAATGGCCCTTAGAGGTTGATCGATGAGAACCGTGATCAGGTATGCTTGGAAGTACGGTTTGAGATGTTGAGCAAACATAATGAGTGCAAAAATTATTTTTTCAAAGCGAGTATACCTAGTCTCTACATCCCGGAGTAGCTTGCTGACATAATACATCGATCTCTGAACTCCATCTCCGTTTGCGTGAACAAGAACTGAGCTGATGGCCCTTAGGAAGACCACCAAATACAGGAGGAGTTCCTCCCTGACCTCTGGCCTGGAAAGCAGCGATGGAGACACGAGGAATCTCTTCAGCTCCTCGAAGGCTTCTCGGTACTCCTCCATCCAGGTGAAGTCATGCATCTTGCATAGGCCTTGAAGAAGGACAGGTAATGGTCGGTGGAGCACGAGATCAACCAGCTTAGAGCCACAATCCGGCTGGTCAGGTGCTAAACCTGCTTCTTCGAGGTAGGGTGTTCCATGTCAATGATCACCTGGACCTTCTCGGGATTGGCCTTGATCCCTCTTTGGGTGACCATGAAATCCAAGAACTTTCCAGTGGCGATGTCAAAGGTACACTTGGTGGGATTCAGTTTCATCTGGTGGAGATGGAGGTTTTGGAAGGCTTCTGCAAGGTTTGCAATATGGTTCGACTCCTGACCACTCATAACGAGCATGTCGTCCATAAGACTGCATATTACGGTCGATTTGATCTTTGAAGACCTTATTGACTAGGCACTGGTACATGGCCCCAGCATTCTTCAAACCAAATGGCATCATCTTGTAGTAGTAAGCCCTCGATCTGTAATGAAGGCAGTGTGCTCCTCGTCTTATGGATGTATCTGGATCTGGTTGTACCCGGAGAATGCATCCATGAAGCTGAATAAGCAGTGCCCCGATGTGGCGTCCACCAACTGATCAATCTTAAAAAGGGAAAGCTGTCTTTTGGACAAGCTTGATCGAGGTCGGTGTAGTCTACACAGATGCTCCACTTTTCATTAGCCTTCTTGACCATGACTATATTCGCCAACCAGCTAGGGTACTGGACTTCTCGGATGAAGCCCATAGTGAGGAGCTTTTCTACCACTTCATTGATTACCTTCTATCTCTTCGGTGCAAAACTCCTCTTCTTCTGCCAGACCAGGCAGCATTTCGGGTCGACGTTCAACCTATGGGTGATGACGTCGGAGGGAATCCCAGGCATGTCCATCGCAGTCCAGGCAAAAATATCAGCATTTGCCTCGAGGAAACTCAGGAGGTGAGCCCTTTCATCCTCATGTAGCTGGGCTCCTACTTGCACCATCTTCAAGGGGTCCATCCTGAGAGGGTATGACAACAGGCACTCGATCGGGCCATCCTTGGCATCCTAGTTTCTTTGATCAAGCTGACCAACAACCAAGTCCTCTTTGGCATTTCTAGCCCCAGGGATGGCTTGTAGGCAATGCTGAACCGGCTGGGGGGTCCCCTCTCATCTCTTCGACTCCGTAGAGGGTTGGAAACTGAACTAGAAGCCATTTTATAGATATGACCGCATCAAGCAAGTTGAGCCTAGGGTGACCAAGGATCATGTTGTAGGCTGAAAAGAGCCTAACAATCGTGAAAGTCATCATAATGGTGCTTTGCTGTGGAGGCATCCCGGCGGTGACTGGGAAAGTAATTTCTCCTTCTACCCCTACTAAATTTCTAGTGAAGCCAACTAGGGGGGTGTACACCAGTTTCAACAAGATAGGAGACAGATTCATCTTAAAGAAGAAATCATAAAAAAGGAAATCAGTTGAGCTTCCACTATCGACCATAATCCATTTTATAGGATGCTTAGATTTCATCACCTCGATAATAACAGCATCATTACTTACATTCTCCATCTTGGTTCCCCTTTCCCTTATAAAGGGGAGTACATTGTCAGACCTTTCCCCCACCCTAGTCCTTTTCGAGCTGTGCTCTATTCTGCAGGAGATCATGCCCATTGGCCTATCAGTCGGGTGGTTGTCGATAAGAGAAAGAGCTGCAAGTGCCTGGGGTTCGGACAGGGCCTTGCCCCCAGCAAACTTTTCAAGGTAGCCCTTTCTGATGAGGTCTTCAATCTCCCTCTTGAGGTGGTGACATTTCTCGGTGTTGTGGTCGTAGTCACGTTGGAACTGGCAATACTTCGACTTGTCGCAACCACCTGACGGCCTCAGTGGGAGAGGGCGATGTAGGTAGTACTCGCCCTCGATTTCCATGAAGATTCTGGATCTTAGGATGAGGAGAGGGGTGTACCTCTCTTCCTGGGCAGAAGTGCTCTTCGGCTTCGGGCCTGCTCGGAGGTTCGGGATTGTTTTGGACCCGTGCATCCCAGAGGGCTCCCCCTAGGGCTACTTCTTTAGGGGCCTCCCATCCAGCTCCCTTCTGGTGCGGTCCGTCTCTCTGCATGGATATACTTGTGAGCTCGGAGGAAGAGCTCAGAGTAGGTCTTTGGAGGCTTCCTTGGAAGGATCGCAAGCTACCATGGGGTCCGGTGGCTTGGGCCGCAAGGGTTCCTGGCTACTGCTTAGTCACTAGGGACCGGTGCTGATGGTGCAACTGTCACACTGCCATGGCCAGGGTCAGACCTGCTAGGTGAGTGCGGTGAGATACGGGTCCACCGGAGATGGTCGTGGTGGAGCTGGGATCTCTCTCTCTGGGCTGTGCAAGTCACCATGATGAGAAGGGTCCCCCACGCGGCTGACGGAGGCTTCCCACACACGCGTCACCACCATGTTGCTGGCAAGATTCTTCTAGCAGTAAGGGGCTGGTCTAAATTGGTTGCCCTCCTACCTAGCGCGCCAATCTGTTGTCACCTAGATCGTCGTGGCCTGTAGTTCTTACATGGCACTGGTGAGTGGACTTCCTACTTGATGTCCTCAAAGCATGAACGGTCCTGTAAAAGAGAGGAGACCCAGGCCAGGGATCCCGATGGAGCCACTCCAACGATCAAGTTAGTGGGCGATCAAGGGAAACAGATTCTCCTTAGTGGATCTTAAAGTGGTTTCCACGTTCAGAGGATTCATGAGAAGATAGAATGGGAGTTAGAGCAATGGGAGCTAAAGTAGTAAGAAATAGAGCAGTGATAGCTAGAGCAGTGGTAGCTGCGCAGTAGGAGCTCTTGGGAGATTTAAGTCTTCGGGCATCCCTCCTACCCCTAAGCTTCACTCGCTTGCTTCGGCTTGTATTGGTTTCTGCTCGTTTGCGCTTGTTCCCTTGTTACTCTGACTTACCTTTACCGGAGGCCCCTTTGAGCTTGTTATAGGAGTGTGATTCATCTAACAGGGCACAAGGCCTAGGTCTAGGACTCTCTGAGTGCGTCTCCTGTGGACAGAGTGCAGGTCTATCTCCTTTCCTCCTGTGAAGAGGGAGACAAGGCCTGTAGCCCTTGCAGGGAGGTTCTGCCATGGGTGTAGGTAAGGTACTGCAAAGTGTGCGTCTCTCCTGTGGTGAGCTCGAGTGACGTTCCATGGGACCTGAAACCCCGACAAGACACTGCTTCTTACGGGCACCAGCCACCATGTCTGGGAACCTGGCAGGGCACTACTCTAGCAGGGATGCTACAAGGTCTGGGACTCCTGGTAGAACATTCATCTTTTGGGCGGTACAGGCAGTAGGTTGATAGGCGCGAAGCCCCGAACGGAGTGCCTTTCCTTTTCATAAAAGGCGCTGACAACAAGCTGAGAGGCCTGGTGCTCTAGCGGAATGCTCCTCCGTAGGGGATACAGATGGCACGCCCTGGCGGAGTGCCACTCCACAGAAGTTGTAGGTGGCGTGCCCTGACGAAGTGCCACTCCGCAGAGGTTGTAGACAGCATGCCTTGGCGGAGCGCCACTTCGTAGAGATGACAGTCTCTCTAAGTAACACAGGGGTTCCGGCGGGGATGGTGACACCTCCTGCTGGGTCACTATCCCGGTGACTCTTAAGGTTGCTCGAGGGTGAACCGAGTCCACCTGTCTTTATCCATGCTTGGCTTCAGAGGGATCCAGGTGGTGGCTTTTGGCCAGCTGGGTCTCTAGCTGAATCCGATGCAGGCTCCACATCAGTGGTTAGGCCACATCACCCCTCATCCAGGGTTTCCAAGGTCATGAAGACTCTAATGAATAGGACTCAGGTTATGGGCAAGCCCAGAGAGAGAGAGAAAGAGAGATGAGAAACTAAGAATAACAGAGAGGTCTCATTAGGATAGGTGGCGGAGATTATCATAGTTCAATATTGACTAATAAAAGAGATGTCCCATGGGTTTATTAGCCCGGATTAGTCCCAACAGCTTGAACTTTTAGGCCAAGTACATAATACTTCGACATCCTATCCTCATCAAAGCATTGAACATTAGCCCTATATCACTACATATTTTTTTTTATTCGGCCATTTGTATTGATGATCGTTGGGAAGTTTATTGGATATGATGGGAATTACAATATACTCTACATGCATGCCACCAATGAAACCCTCCATTTCTTTGTTCTCTCACTTCCACCCCACTTTGCATCCCTTCAGTCGTTTTCCTTGTTAGTATTGATGAGAACTCTTTTCTTCCGTACCACAATCTTCTGTGGTGAGGGGGCAAAGTGATCGTACTTCAAGTGTCCATTCTCTGTTAAACGGCTCAAGCATTCTTATAACATGGAGATGGGATCTGTAGCCACCCTGTCAATAGAAGTCACAACCGTCCATTTATGCCTTCCAAAAACTCCTTTGGACGGGATTCGGTGAGGGAAAGAAAAGCTCAAGAATAAATCCCACTGCAATACGACTTGCAACAACAAGAAGGGAACGCCAAGACGAGAGGTATGTTCCATTTATGCTATGTGGACGGGATTCGGTGAGGGAAAGAAAAGCTCAAGAATAAATCCCCCTGCAATACGACTTGCAACAACAAGAAGGGAACGCCAAGACGAGAGGTATGTTCCATTTATGCTATGTAAGATATATTTTCAATGATAAACTCAAGAAAAAAGCTCCAATTATGTAATGATAAAATGTCAGTAAATGGTTGACCTCCCTACGCTAAAGCTTTATTGGAGACTAATACAAGTATAACTTGCATATGGAAAAGCTCTGGTGACAAGTAAAATACCATAACCTATATCAATGCAAGCTCCTGAAGAAGCCATCAAAATTGAAATAAACCTAATTCTTTCCGGTAATGACATGTCTAAAATATTCTGCAGCATCGGAGTAACTTAGGGAAGGTGGATCAAAGGAAAAGTTAGCCAACTCCACCATCCCCGGCTACCCCTTGGATGAAGGGGAAAAAGAATAGTTAACAGAGAACATTTGAACTTGCTGTCACTTAGTATTGTTGTCAGGACAATGATAATTTATATACACGTTGTAAGATATATGAAATGGATGTAAGAAATTGCCTTTCTAAATAGCGTGTAATGTAACAGAACATACATTGGGCTTTTTAAAGGGGTTCTAGGGTGCTTTCTGAAAGGTACAAAGTGTGCAAAGGAGAGAGAGCAGAAACAACCTATCATGAACTCCCTTAGCAGATAGGAAAACTTCAAATGGATTAGAAACACGAGCACAGAAAGAGTGCTCGGAGAGTAAAGAGGATAGCAAATCTTGGTCCATGATGGCTAAACTCATCTTGCAGCCAGACTGAGAAACTCAACAAGCGACATAAGATGTGGCTCAACTCCAACAGATGTCAACATGAAGGTCAATGTTTTACCGAAGAAGTAGAGGAGACGTGTGATGTATCACCAACTCATGAATGACAGTATTTTATCGGTCAGATGACTTTGTCATCTTAAGATTGAAATGTAAGGCCTGAGCACCCTCATGCCCACCAGAAAATGGATGTGTACAACCTATTCCTTCATGTATCAAAAGTGGTGTGGGAAAAAAAAAATCAGACATAACATTAGGTCATCCCCCAAAATCCATTCAGCAGTCAAACAACTGCATCTCCATGTAATGTTTATCAGAAGCTGTCAACTTACACAGGAAAACTTATTGGGGATTTGTTCTAGTTACAAGAAGTCGCTTCCAATCTAGTTGCTGATGGGTGACCAACAAAAATCCATTGATGAACTTCAATGAAGCAATTGCTATCAAAATTTACATAGTTAAACAATGGCAGCTATTTGGAAAGAATAATTAAGATCTCATCTGAACTCCAAAACTTTAACCAATATAATGCATAGTCCCGAATTACTTTCAAATCTTCAACCATCAGCTAATCTGCTGCCATGAAAGGATCAACATCCCCTAGATCAGCCACTAGCGGTTCCAGCTCTTCTGATGTTTCCTCACCTTCTGGAATAAAATGGGTTGGAAATGGTAGCTGGGAGATGTCCGGCTTCTTGTATACAGCATCTTTAATGAAAACAAAGTTTCCTTCAGCACCTGGAACCTGCAAAATCAAGTAGGTAAATGTCACACCGGATGGGCTATGACATGATGACATCAACCTACAAGAACTTTTGCTGTTTGACCAGCAGACAGGTACCACAGTGGAGACAATACCTGGCCTTTAACCCACATCAAATTTCTTGCAGGATCAATTTTGTAGACCCACACATTTTTAATTGTGCATTGCTTGCAACCCATTCGCCCAGGCATTTTCTTCCCTTTAAAAACCTATTTAAGAATGTGTAAGGTAAGTTCTTTATCCCACTACTATCACAGGTGTGTTAACTAAAGCATGCTTGACAGAAAATTATGGGGACAACATACTCCAAATCAACTTTTCATGGTATGACAGCCAATTCTCATTAACAGTAGCAGATTTCTAAAATAGTTCTCAAAGCAGCTAGCAGAACATGGACAAATTATCATCCATATTTCATCTAGTGAAAGCCAAAAGCACCAAGTAATTGTAATACATGAAGCAAAGTGTATCTTATATACACTATGAATATGAATCAATGTTGTGTTACGATGTTATATGATCAAGACTGATTTTTGAAAAAGCATAATCATGGGATCTCATGAAAGGAGGGATTCCTTGGTCCAAAAGAACCCCAACCACAGACAAATGCAAACCAGTCACCTTGATAATCTGACTCACAAAGAACTCTACCTGACTTTCACAGTACAATGTCAAGTTCCAGGTATTTATTATTTAGTCCGAGTGGAATATGAATCAGGCTCAGCCAAAACTGCCACCATGTGATCACCTTTTTAGACTTTGAGGCAGTTAATGAAGTTCCTTAGCCATTTTAATACATGGTCCTGCCAGAAGGTTGAAATTGTTTGATGGTATATCTTCCCTAGAATTATGACACCTAAAGGATCAGGTAATTTGCCTTAAACAAGGGTGTGAACTCCCATATGAGCTGTGCCTTTCAACATATAACACGGTCAAAGTTGAAGCAACAGTATATTAATAGCTAGGCCCCCACTCTAAAATTTGATATCATATTTCATTGTCCATGCTCAGCCGGGAATCAATTGAGAGCAGATCAGATTAATCGTGTATTGATCATTTCAGTCTCCAATAATGACCATACATGAATGAGCTAATCAGAGGAACTTCATGAGATGGATGATGTTTATATGACAAATGTAAAGAAGCCAAAAGTGTATAGGGTGCTTTAAACCCACAAAGATCTAAAGATCACGACTTACGGTTGGAAGCAGCCACTCAGATTTAGTGAGGCCAAAGCAGGGCTATATTGGTAGGCTGTTGTACAATTAAGTACTACATCAATATCGGCTTTATATACAATGACTGAAACAATGCCTTACACAATAATGGGTACTCATCTCTAATGAAGTTTACCCACGTTATATTAAATCTAACTTTATACTTTTCCTGGATGAGTCTAATGATTCTGTTGACAGCATGAAACCAATTTGAGCATAGAAAGACGCACGGTTGGCATTACCATCTCACCCATCATATAATCATGCCTACAGCTAAAGATGTGAGCGTTAACTCAATGCAGCTACTTGAAACAGTGAAACATAAAATTCCTAAGATATTTTCAATATTATTTGGTGCTTCATGTACAACCTTTGGTGCTCATACACCTTTTGAAAAATGTGCTAATATTTGCTTGCATAGCTCTGATAATGCATAAGAGCTGGTCGGGCAGGGTAAGTACAGAATAGTACGTACATGCCAGTGCCTTAATAGAATGCAGCAAAAGCTCGGTACAGTGTTTGGATAACACTGGTTCAGCACAGAACCATACTAAAAAATAGCAGTGCCAAGCTGCCATGGTCCTGGTACACAATGCCTCAATCTTGGCTCTAAGAAAATTCACAAACTTGTTGAACAAAGCACATCTCTAGGAATTAAAGCACCGTAGAGCAAGTTCACTTGTACAGCAATCATCTTTAAATTTGAAGCTTCATATATAAGCTTTCTTATGCTAAGCTCACATATAACTTGTTTAATAGAATATCAACAGCTTTTGGAGCAGTTCTATATGACCATAATGTTGTATTCACTCTGAACATATACTTCAATGTAAACCATATTCAAGAACTTGACATCAAGGAGAATCTTTTGGACCAGTTTCTAAAGTCATTTTAGAAAGTCCACGCAGAACTTTGTTGTACCATTCGCAGCCGATGATTCAGATTGCTGGGTATTAAGACTTAAATGAATAGAGTTTTGATTGCCATATTATATCAGTAGTAGTGACCAAATAAACAATCAAATATCTAACAGCGTTCACATTTAATTCAAGAAAAATGGATGTTACCGTACCGACATGGAAAACATTTGGATCTTTCCTTGAGTACTGAATAAATACCTTTCCTGGAGCATCTCTTTGACCTGTGGAGCCAATACTTCGATGTGATAATGATGCACCATGTGATGCAGGCATTCCAGCAAAGCCCCACCTTTTCATCCCACCCTATTGATTAAGGGGAAAAAATGAGTAGACCAAAGTTTAGCAAAAGAGATATAGAGCCATGGTACTATCCTGCCGGACAGACCAAAAGAGAAGGAAGAAAAGGAAAAAAAAAAACAAGTAAGAATCAATTCATAGTAAAAGTAACTCATGATTAAAAATATTATATTCAGAAAGAGCATCCAAACAAACAGAATTTATGTTGGGATTTGATCCTTTCAATCAGACAAGAAATTAAAAACTTGAAAAGATTCAGGATTATTATGTACATAGAAAGCATTTCTGGTACTACTAAACAGTTGAAGGTTGAAACAGCAGCAAGCAGTATAAATGTAAAATCTCCTCTTATAATGTGTATCTTAATTGTGATAAGAACAGAGCAATAGATAGACAAGAAGTCTACAGGAAAAGATGAATGAAAAATGACAATAATAATTTGCTTGCAGATGAATGAACTACTTAATTTTTTTCTGAATATCCTGGAAATTACACTTAATATGCAGATAAAATGGTTCTTGAACAAAATCATATCAGAGTCATGCATAAGCCAGTGGATATATAAAAACAGCATTCTACTAAATTCTAGAATATGAACTCTAACTAAGGATGATCCCTTACAAGTGTCGGATTGCGAATGCTTTAGTTCAAGGTATAAATCTCCTAGCATTGTCCAACTCCAACAGCTTCCTATCTTCTCTCTATAATTTTAATCCGAGACTCAGTGTCCTTTTTGCAGAATTGTGTCCAAAGCCACAGCACCTCTGGCCAAAGTTATTTGATACTGCTCAGGGCAAAATCAAGTCATACTACAAATTAAGCTTAAGCAAATATAAATTTACCAAATACTGATACTAATGCAACTAATGCACTCTCATGTGCCCTTAAAATAAACCAAGGAGTTACAGTACTCCCTCCCTCTCTTTGATATTGCTGCTTTCCATCAGAATTCCATTTATCTGTTCCAGTATGCAGTTATATACTTAAGATCCTAGGTTAAACTTATACTTTATTGACTTGCTACTAGCATCCAAAAAACTGAAAATGTATTAAATTGATGGTAGAGTAAAATATATTCATAATTTTGCAAAAAATATAGTTTGCTCAATCAAATTAGTAGGCAGCATTTATTAGGTTTTTGGAAATAAAAAGTCATAAAAACAATTAACTTAAAGGTGCATTATAGACAACCCAAGTGTTCATATTAGTATTCACACCATTAACCACTTCAAAAATCCCCTACTGAATAAATTTAACCCAAAAGCATGATTGCATCATGGTAGATTCTTCCTATTTTAGATCAATTGTTGGGGCTAACTAAGTTAGATAAGGGAAATTTCATCAGGCAGCAACAAAAAATAAGACTTAGTTTTTTATATACACTTTCCAAATTTGTCATAGATCCATAGCATGGTAATTTGGGTACAAGTTCCATAAATCATGTATAGAGATTTCTTGTCTTTAAGAATAACTCAAGACTCTGATATCTGTGTAACTTGAAAAGAACAAGGTTCAATGGGACAAATTTCAATTTTGCAACACATGCAAGCACTAACCCATTACAAGTAATGATAAGAGATTGATAGATAGTTCTGAAGACAGCCAAGCAAAAAAGTTAGGAAGCATAGTCACTGCAAAGGAAAATTCTGATTCCATTAAGCAGATGAAAAGGAAGCACAAATATAAAATAAGGAATTCAACCACAAAAGGACTGCAAGGAACAAATATATAATGCACCCAAAAATTGTCTTCTAGGAATGTCTGCTCATGAGGGATTTAAGTTGACAGATAGAAGTCCAAGATTGTATATCTATTGCATATCCCCTAACCCGCCAGACAATCATGTAAACATTTTCTTTTCTCCCAAAATAATTTCATAACAAAGATAAGCATGGCATATCATCTCCTTGACACATCACCTCCTGGAAACTTGCTTTCAAAGGATAATGTCATTCAGATGCTGGACAGAGAAATAAGCTTGGGCATTTTAGACAGCATTAGACCACTCAAAGAGATGTTTCCAGCATGCTTCACAGCACCTTCTTTAACACCTATGCAACAAGTAAAAAAGGAACCAAAATCACCTCTGTGTGGCTTTCCTTGATCTTCCATAACACTGATTCACTACAGCCGATAACCAAGAACATGAATTGAAACCTACAGCCCATTGTTTCCTTTCAGCATCAAAGCCCACAACAGAGCCGATCCACTATGTATAAATATTGAGAAGACCACGTCAACAAAATAAGATGTCTTATCAATCCAATCCTTATAATGAAATTATTGTTTCTAAATGTTATAACAACTACACAGTTGTGCACAACACAATCACATATATGTTCTAACATGTAGCATGTTTTTACAAATTCTGTCATCAACTTCACCTTAGGAATAGGAGGTCTATCCTGCTGGAAAAGCTGACCTGTGCACGCAGCACAACCTGAACCAGAACTAGATCTTTACATTTATGATTTGACACTAATAGGGCATGCTAACCATACTGCCTAGAGCATAATAGATGAAGTCATACAAGGCATATAGTGCATAAACAAACCATGGCCTCATAAAATTTCTTCATCCTAGAAAATTATTTGCAATGTCATTAAGCTACACTCCTCGGTCCCAATCAAGCCTGCTAGAGAAGGTTGAACCCTCTTCTTTGAATAAAATGGCTTAGAAAATTAAGTCACTCCAGACAATTCTTTATTCATCCATGAATCGGTCACTTCATGACTCATTACAAACTTGCAGATTTAAACTCTTAGATCTTAAAATATCCCGTTCCTTACTAGCATTGAAATCTGTATCTTGACTTACAAGAAAAATATGTCTATTCCAATTTCCAAACAAAATCTCTCTCAATTTGAAGTTCACATTTAATTCTTCTGAGACTGGTGAACACCAAGCAAAACACTTCAAAGTTTGTCATGATAGACTTCAACCAGATCAACATCATAAACTCCTCCAAGAAAAAGCTTTCTCTAATAGCTTAGCATAAATTAACCTCTTGATCTTTGGATGGTCTCTTCCGCAGCTCAGACCCAAAATAATCTATATTGTTTCTTGATCTTGTTCTCCTCTCAAATTTTACACATGGATTTCTTGTTATAGCTTACCATTATTAAGATGAACTTCACCACCACAGCAACATGATTACAATTTCTCCAATTTCTACAAATTGTTGACCACAAAGCATTAACATCATATTAATAAACAAGTAATAGAATCAACTCCTTGCAAATATTAACATCCATACCTAGACCTTCTTGTTTGTATTTTCTAAGAATGATTTGAAAACTAATACAAAATGGGTCTTCATTCAATGTCCATCTCTAATATCAAAACAATAATCAAATAACAAGCAAAATGAAGTGAGTAACAATGATACAATTCTTCATCAACAAAGTCCAACTATCCTTGGTCCCATTATTTCTGATAACAGACAAAAAATAAACACTAATATTATAAAACCTTTACAAAATCACTTTGAAAACATTGTTATAAACTCTTGCTTACATTCTGCATCGGCATATTTATTGCTTGTTAATAACATATCAGTTAAAACACAGCATAAATAAAGAATTTTTTATTTCCAGGATTTCTGATATTACTATTTCATGATTATGACAACCAGTTCCACAATCTTACAGATCAAAAGGCTTAAATTCAATGAGACTCTTCAGTCTCTTAAATTGATCCTACTGCAATAGTAATCCATGAAGATAAACCATACATTAACCTTAACTAACATTACAGGCTAGACAATACACATCTAGGCTTCCCAATATAGAGATGGATTGTTTGACTATTCATACTTTTAAACAAAAAAAGCGGTTTTCTTAAATTTAAGGACCTGAGTTGTTATTGGTTCCAAAATAGTTGTCCTTCGAGTGCCCTGGTTGATCTAGAGTTATAATAAAAAATAGAATAAATAATTTATGAATTTCAAGAAAAATATGTTTTACATTTTCCATCTGCATGCAATGAAATATTTATATGATATTTTTAATGTTTATTTAAAGTTATTGTTTTTTTTATCAATGACTAGAATAATTTCATTGTGAAGATGATAGGAAGTAAATAGGATTTAAAATTAAAATGTACCATAAAGGAAATTAGGAATTCAAGCATGAGCCAAAAGTTTGAAAAGCATTTTATAGGACAATCATAATTTAAAATATACTCCATATAGGATAAAATTCTGAAAATAAGCCGACTAGATAGGTAAGGACAAAACAAACATCTAAAACTCAACTAACTCAAGATTATCATTTCTTAGGATTAAATCACATCTCATAAACAGTAGTATAAGGTGGAACAGATAGCTGCCTTAGAAAAGAATGCATATTTGCTGAACTTAATGTTTTTCATCCTGCTTGAACATGAAAGGATGAGATTGGTTACAACTTATAAGTTAGTATTAGATGTCGACAAATTGGTACTCCCCATTGAGTTACCACATCTTCATTGATATATGATACTGAAACATCTAAACCTCACCTAACTCAAGATTGCTATTTCTTTGGATTGAGCAAGAACGATCAAGCACTAAACATAATGTTTTTTATCCTGTTTGAACATGCAAGGATGAGATTTGTTATAACTCATACTTTTCGTATTAGATGTAGACAAAATGGTACATCCCACTGACTTACCACATATTCATTGATAATGTTATTATGAAACATCTAAACAATAACAAATCCAAGATAACCATTTACTGAGATTAAATCAAAACACATAAATAGTACTGTAAAAGGTAGAATATATAGCGGCCATAGAAAAGAAACCTAAGTGAACTTATTTCCTTTTATCCTGTTGGAAATGCAAGGATGAGATTGTTTATAAGTTAGTATGAGGTGGAGACAAGATTGGTAATTCCCACTGACAGACCACATCTTCTCTGAAATGTTACAGTGAAACATCTAAACCTTGACTAACTCGAGATTATCATTCCTTGGGATTAAATTAGATCTCATAAACAGCATTGTAAAAGGTATAATAGATAGATGCATTAGACAAGAATCCCTAAGTGCCAAACTTAATGTTTTTTTTCTATTATTTCAACATGCAAGGATGAGATTGGGTTCAACTTATAAGTTAGTATTAGATGTAAACAAAATGGTACTTCCCATCGACTAACCATGTCTTCAATTGATTAATTATAAGGAATTTCATTCTTTGAATAGTACCTAGTTTTATAATGTTCTTCTAATATTTACTATCTTCAAATTCTTTCTATCATTTTTTTTGTTTGTCTTGAACTCTGGACTCCCAATGGCATATGAGCCTAGCACCTGGACACTGTAAAGGACCACAGTTAACTGTCTAAAACTAGAGTCTTTTTAGACAAAAGTCATTAGGAACATATTTCTTCTCCATGTTCTTTAAAATCATCTCAAAGAAAGACTTGCAGACTAAAATTTAATATGCAGACAAAACACAACCATTCTGAAATTAATAAGTGCGAACTTCTCACAGTCATAAATATAATATTTTGACAGTAAAATATAGAAAAACTTAATGCTTCTGGTAGAAATAAAACAAAAAGAATGAGGTGAAGATGCACCCATGTGATGTTAGGCGATTGTTACATACCTTAGCCACTTAAAAGTAACTTTGACAAATATGATGACCAAAACAATGTGAAACTTTATTTTGATAAAGATATAGGCAGTTTTGATCTCATAAAATTAAGACATAGCACATATCTCTAACAGCCAGGCTTTAAAGAGGATCTGTGCAAATAAAATGCAAACAAATTGAAGTGGAAGTTGGTGACAATAAACTTGGGGCCACAAGGAGGATTGGGGGCATTATCAATCAAGAACAAGATCAATGAACTAAACCCAAGCTTTTAGGTTCTATGCAAAGATCCCAAGCAACTAGGTGGAAAACTATTTGGATATGTTCAGACAAACCGAGATGAGGCCTTTAAGTAATTGCAAGGGTGAGAAAAAATTATTTAAGAAAGGTATATCAGTTGATAATTTCAAACATGATAAAATGAATGATCAATCAGTGTGATAAAATTGAATATAAGGAGACAGAAAATTTGAGTTTGGATGTCAAATAATAGAATAATTTTAGCTAACCAACTGCATGGGACATGCTTGTGATTTTTAAGATTAGGCATTTACTAGGATAAAATAGATGATTAAAAAAAAGAAATTTGTTTTAGTGAAATGGTAAATGGCATAAAATAAACCAAAGTGGTCCCACAAGAGCATGTATAAAGAAAGTGATTATGGTGCACTGGAATCTGGTTCTAGAATCATAGGGATGGTAGATTCCTCTGAAGAACACTTGTTTCAATTTAAGACCAATCAACAATTAAAATCTCAATCTACTACATCACCGATCTTTGTATTGGTTTGTTTTCCATAATTAACAGGGCTGAAGAGACTCACCTAGAATCATAGGGATGGTAGATTCCTCTGAAGAACACTTGTTTCAATTTAAGACCAATCAACAATTAAAATCTCAATCTACTACATCACCGATCTTTGTATGTGTTTGTTTTCCATAATTAACAGGGCTGAAGAGATTCACAAGGCTTATTGGTCTTTGTTGGAGACTTTTCTACAATAAAAATCTAAATAAATTTTTATGTTGAAATCCCCTTTCAGAGTTGGTTACATATATCTACAGTGAACATGGGACCTATAGATTTCTATCATATAACCCAATAGAAAAATGCAAGTTACAGTCAATAATAACAAATGCCCATGTATAGAGAAAAGTACTACAGATGGCACAAAAATGGTTGAGCTTAATTACAGTATTTAAATACACGAGAATTTCTTGAGTAATATAAAACATCCAATTTACCAAAAAAATACACAAGAGAATAATATTAACAAGAGGATGCATTTAATAGAAAAAGGGAAAAGCACCAGGTACCTGAAAACCTTTTCCTCTTGTAATGCCTGTGACATCAACATATTGGCCAGGCACAAAATGGCGAACCGTGATGGGAGTACCAACTGGAAGAAGTGCGTCCTCTGTCACTGGAAACTCCCTTAGTTTCCTCTTCAAAGGAACTCCCTGAGCTCTCAAATGGCCCACCTCAGGCTTCGTCAAATGTTTCTCCTTCTTTTGCCCTGCCCCAATCTAACTACCACCACAGAAAATATCACTCAGAATTCACAACAAAACTCACAAAGAAATTTATATTATTACTTCCAGCACCACATTTCTCCCCATATTGCCACCCCAATTACAACCGAAAAACAAGAATCTAAGTTCAAATTAAAAAAATAAGAGTTGAACCAATATCATCAAATAAAATATTACTCGTAGAATCATATGTCATAGCTCTAAAAAAAGGGAAAGGAGAAGAAAAGGAATCCTAAATAAAATCATGAGAGAAGTGAGCAGCAAACAAATACCCATCAAAAGCAGATCTTTCCTGGTCCTTCGATCATACCTGCAAGGCAAACATCCCCTCCTTCTCGACAGTCTTCACCTGGGAGACGATGTTGTCGTCCAACCAAATGACCGTGATCGGAATCCTGGCGCCCCACTTGTCCCAAACCGCCGTCATCCCGCATTTGACGGCGATCGCCCCCGTCCTTCTCGAGTTGGGGCTCATAACCCCGGGCTTCGCCTCGATGACCCGGCCGACGCAGCCGGGCTCATATTCGCTGGCGCTGACGATGGACTCCTCGCTGAAGCTCCGGTAGAGCAGAAACGGTAGCCGAGGGCCGGAAGAGAGGAGGCGGAGGCGGGCGATGACGCCTCTGGAGGCGGCAGACATGGCGGCGGGCAGGGAGAGCTCAGGGAGATAGGAGAGAGATGGGGGCGGCGAGGGGAGCGGAGGGCATGGCGGTCGTAGGAGGCGATTTGTTAAAGGATTCGTTTCGAAGAGGCAGAAGAGAGAGACTGCAGAGGGTTTCGTGGCTCAGTCGAAGGCCTGTCAAATGGTTGCGTTGTTGCATAAAATTTCTAAATTACCATCCTTCTTGAGTTAGCTTACAAAAGAACGTTAAATAAATGGAAACTTTCTGACTTAATTTTAATGCTTCGGTTACGGAAGATACTGTTTTTATTATTTATATTATTCAAGACTTGGGTTGAAAATGAGTCGATCCAAAATTCATTATCTAGTATTGGACTGGACCACTCAATAAATTTCGGACCGGCCTGAAATTAGTTTAGCTTTCAGATCAAATTTTAAGTATATCGGACTAGTCTTCATGCTCTAAAATAAAGTCCATTTAATTTTTGAACCAAAGGATGTCCGGATTTGGTCCAAAAATTTTAAAATATAATCTTTGGGCCGGCCCAATAAGCTTTGGACCAGCCCATTTCCAGTCCTATTCGGGACTACAAGAATTTTATTTTTCAGACTGGGGATAAGACTATCAATAAATTCATCATTCCGAATGCAGAACTATTAGCTACGTAGTTTGGTATCAAGATGGCCTTTCTTCATTTGCATGTGCAATTTCTTATGATGGAAGATGACTCTCAAATCGTGGTCAACTGGATTAATCGAACCCGGACTCCTCCTTCTGCTGTGGCTCATTTCCTTCAAGACATCTGGCACTGGAGCTCTGTCTTTGCTAATTTCCAGCTCCGACATATTTATTGAGCGGCAAATTCTGTTGCTGATTTTTTAGCTTCACTTGCTCGGAATGGGGAATTCACAATCTATAATTCTGATACTAATGTGCCAAGATTAGCGTATCTCCTGTGGGCTGACTCAAATGACATACCTTCATCTTATAATGACTAATTATCAGGTGCTTTTGCTACCAGCTTATGCTGAAGCTTTAAACCTTTGCCCTGCTCAGCTCCTTCTGATGTACCCTGTCAGCTATACTTACTACTCTTCTTTCCATGTTAGGACTATCTCTTCTTCCATCACTTCTATTATTCATGCTCTTTGCAACTGATCCACATCTTCAAATATTGAACAAAGTTATAATGGAATACAGAAAAATGGAAAATCAATACAAAAGAAAAAGCATGCCTCATACAAAGGAAAAAGAAGAGAAGAATAGAGAAAAAAAGAAAAAGAAAAATGAATCCTGTTGCTCAAAAGAATCAAAAAGAATATCAAAGAAAAAGAAAAAAAACAAATAATAAAAGCAAAAGAAATGCCTTTTTTAACATCTTTGTTTTTTTTTGCAGGATCTCAGATCATTGTGTTGTACTCTAGTAATGCCTCTCTGTCAATTCAGTTGGGAGGTCCCTCTCTCTTTATATTACTGATCTTCTTCTTTGTTACTGTGCTTCATCATACCTGCTCTACCTTTCCTGGTTTTTCACATACCTGCTCTGCCATATTTGCTGCTTACCTGGATCTCTTGCATGCCACTTCTTATTTCAAGTATAGAGTTCCCATCATTTCTGCTCTCGAAGAGTAGGGATGTGGTGGCAATATTGTTACTTTTTGTCACCGCCTACTTTCTTTTACACCTTCTGCCCACTGCTCGGCACGTTGGACTCTCAGATGGCACAAGATCCTATCTATCCTAGATCTATGGCTGCTGGTTTCGGTTTTCATGTGCCAAGAAACTTCTTTCTTTCTTACTCTGCTGCTAAGCCTCGATATGACTCCATGAAGATGCTGAAACTTTCTATTTGAGGGGACATACTCCATTTTGAGACTCTATTTCATTCGTATAGTTTTTATGTACTTTTCACATTTGCCTTTGCTATTTTGGGTTCCTTACAGTGGCAGTGTAAATGCTTTAACTTCTGGCCTCTTTACAACTGCCCTTGTTCTTCACATCTGCCTTTGTTGCTTTCGGATGTTTCTATGTGCTCTTTGTAAAAATTTCCTTAATTTGGGCTAACATTAATTGGAATTTTGTTTTATTAAAACCAGGTTGATTTTATGGTCCATGTTGATAGACATAGGTTGAGCCCATTATTATGTGATCATTGATTGGGCTAGGAGCACCTCATGTAATTTGGTGTGGTTGAGGCGGCACAGTATAGGCTTTAGCCTGACATGACTCGTGATGGGAGGGTCAGTTAGGGTATTTTCATTTTATTGGCTAGGTCCCTCTCCGCTTCCTCTATTTATATATCATGTATACCGTGATTTTGTGGTATGGTGATTTTTTCCATCGAGAGCTGCCTTTCTGAGAAAGACCGGAGAGGACTTTGCCTACGGTGTTCGTGTGAGCATCGAGATCAAGGATCAAGATTAGGATTATGGCGAATACATGTAAGTATTTATTTTTCAGATCTAATGTATGATTCTATATTTTGATTGATCATAGGGATTTAGGAATTATTTTTCCCACATTTGGTATCAGAGCCTGGGATTATAATCATGTTTCAATATTTTAAATCTGATAAACCCTTCCCCACCGATCGTCACGGATCATAGCATGCCGTGTTTCCCGCCATTCCGTATGAACAAACCCTCCTCCTATTCTCTTCCCAGCGGCTATCCCTGGTCCTGCCCGTGGCCGATTGAACAGATTTTAAAAAAAAAAAGATGAGGGTAGCTACCATGCGATCGGACATCCCTGGGCTGCCACCACCGGCCACATATCCGGCCATTTCATAACCGGAAACCCCCCCCCCGCCTCCTCTTGCCGGCGGCGACGACCGGTGAGCTACTGTCTCACCGGTGGCCGACCGAACTAAAAAAAAAAAGAACTTACCTCATCCCGCCAGCCGTCGGAGGCGTTTCGACCTCCGGCGTGCTCATCGGAGCCAGCGACCGGGCCTTCTTGGCCGGCCTCGGTAGTGGTCTCGTCGGTGGCTGCGCCGGCGGGGTAGATTCATGGTTGGTGACCGGCAGTTTTGGGGAAGAACCCTGTTTTCATTTAATACGTGGGTTTGGTCTCGTGAGGAAGATGATGTTTTTTGGGCCAGCAGGTTTCGGGTTTTGGATTTTAACCCAAAATCCGTTGACCCATTACCATTTAAAAAAATGCCAATTTTGCATTCAGGTCGCTGTGTTTCTGGAATTAAATATAAACCCTTTTACAGTTAGGTCTCTCCAACATTTATAATTACATTTTGGTCCAAAAGGTATTTCGCACTTTAGGCCCTAAATTTTCTGGAATTATTAATTAGTCCTTTTATAGTTAGGACCCTGAAAAATTTATAATTATATTTTGGTCTAAAATAAAATGTTGGAGGGGCATGGGCGGATTCTTATGGTTATATTTATTTTATGATGTACATTTTAGAATGCAATGAAATTTATGAAATGGATCAGGGGATATATGTTGATTAGTATCCTATTGTGACTGATCATATTGGACATACATATATATTTAATCATATCCTTTGTTTTGGCTTGGGTTTTTATTTCCTGTATGAATAATTTATGGATTGGCACAAACATTTATCACCAAAGTGTTTGTTTGTATCAGTCCATCGAAGTGTTCATCATGTGAGAGATATTTTCTAGTTATGACATACAATCGCCTGTCCAAAAGGGGTTGTTGTGTGTTTTAACTAGAAAATGTGGTATTGAGCATTATGTTGCTAAGGTACTCTAGCTTTCTTGGGCCTGTCTGTCCAAAGGGAATAGGTTCAGGAATGCTAGATATCTGATTAGCTTGTGGCTTCATGTAAAGAGCTCTAATATATATTATATGTTCTGCCCAAAGGAAATATATGATATTGTGTTTGTGCTCTTATTTGTTATTGTGATATGATATGTTTGTAGTATGTCCGTTAATTAATGTTTGCATTCCTTATTTTTTTGATTGTACAGTTACTTTTAGTATGAACAACAACAATACTGTTGTTGAGGTGCTTACTAGGTTGAACTATAAGAAATGGAGGCAAGACATAGAGTTTGCCCTTGGAATTGCTGACATTGATCTTGCATTGCATGAGGCTAGACCCGATGATTTAAATGATCAAAGCACCATTTGTGCCTAAATTACTAGATATACTCCTTTTTTTTGAGGGTTCCATTTTTTTTTTAAGTAATGATTTTCTTTATGCTCACATGCATTTCCCTTATGCCATGTTTGGTCTTTTTGTCATCCCTGGTGTCATAGTCATGCTCACATGATCTTTAATATGTTAAGAATGACATTGAGGTGAAACATCCTATATCTCTGACATATCTTCTTATTTGTTAATGTTTCCAGAGATCATGGAGGTCGATATTTGTCTCATTTCCACTGCTTGATGATAGTTGATCCATCATCGAATAGAAAGGGTTGTAAGAGATAAGTTCTGAGTGGACTTTGGATTTGGATTATTAATTTTTTGGTCCATTTAAAAACCAAACCATTAATTATGTTCAGCCCAAAATTGATGAGTTGGCTGGATTCAATATCATTGGATCTATTTTAGCTTTGGGATTAAGAAGATTTTTAAGCTTAATCCCCTATAAATTAAATATGAGTCCAAATAATTTTTGAAATTTATGGTTTGGTCCTCTACTATTGCTTTTGATAAAAATTGCTATAACTTGTTTATTTTATATTCATTTTGAGCATTTTTTTTTGGATCATTGGATTCGTAATAATTTGAAGAATATTTTGATAGAGTTATTCATATTTGATAAATTATTTAAATAATTTATGTGCAATTCTACTCACTATCATATAGTTTCAGTATGTTTTTCTGTAGCCTCAAAGGGTTTGGAGCACTTTATGAATTTTGAATAGCTGAGTTAATGAGGACTAATGACTTTTTTTTTTGAAATTGCATATTGTTATCTCTATAACAATTGATCCAAAATTAACTATAATTAATTGTGACATTTATTATATACTATAATTCTTGTCCATAGGTGTTTTATAGTTATGTAGTAAGTGTTATTGATAGATGTGGCAGTTGGAATACATTATTATGTAATAATATGATAAGTGAAATACATGCTGTTAAAGTATTTCATTTTGGACTGATCGTTTGTGGCATACATATTGTTAAAGTATGTCATTTTGTATTTAATGGGCATTTATCTTCTCTGTATGAATAATTTGTGGGTTGGCATAAATATTTATCACCAAAGTGGTTTGTTTGTGTCAGTCCATTGAATTTTTCATTATGAGAGGGTTTCTGGTTATTGCATATAACCGCCTGACCAAAGGAGGTTATTGTATGTTTTAATCTGGAAATATAGCATGGGACATTGTGTTGCAATGGTGCTCTAGCTTTTATGGGCTTGTCTGTCCAAAGGGGATAGGTTCGTGACTGTTAGGGTATTTCATTTGCTTCTGGCTTCGTGTGAAGAGTACTTATGCATATTACATGTTCTGCCCAAAGGAGAATATGTGATATTATTTTTGGACTCTTACATATCATTTATGGTATATGCCCATTGATTAGTATTTTGCATTCCTGTCATTTTTGATTATACAGTCATTTATCTTAATAATAATGTTTTTATTCAATTTTGATTGGATCAAAGTATCAAAGGTAAAGATATATTGGACTTAGAAAATTTGTTTGCTCAAAGGGGACGGATTTTTGAATGCCTTGTATCCTCATTATGTTAACCTTTGTTTTCTTTGAAAAGAAATATATATTGGGCCTTAAAAAAAAATTTATTATTTACCCAAATGGAGACATTTTCAAAATTTATATTGACCTCATTTATGGAGTTTAAAAGTACATCACATACTCTGCCTATAGGAGAGTTTTATATGATGATGCATATGGTACATTTGTTGAAATAGTTTATTATATTCAAAGCCTTTATTGATTTATTGTTTGTACCTCTAGTATGTTGCATCATGTATGAGTTTGATTGATATTTTATGCCATCTTAGAGGTCATGACTTGATGATCCCTCTTTGAAAGGTTAGTGATTTTCGATGGATGGTGACCACCAAAGTGGCTTGTTTATTAAGATTTACTAGGTCCTTCTGTGAGTCTTTTAAAAGTGATTATGTAGCATTATATGTTGAAGAGAGATTTCTTATGTGGGTTATTTTCTTTCTAAAGAAAGTTTTATTGCATTGGACGAAGGGCTCTCATTAAAATAATGCTTATAAAAATTTTCAGAGATATATTGTTATATTTTCTATTATTAACTGCATAAATACTATTTAGCAGTTAGTATTTTTGTATTCGATAAAGTTAATGCTCCCATTATAACTCTGACTGAAATATAGAAATGAAAGCTTGTGCTAGCACTAAGTATGATGGAATATAGATATTATATTATGTAATGATCTTCCATCTTGATTGTCTTATTAGAGTACTCTGGAATAAGGCTGCCTCATAAGTAGCATAGATTGAATTTTTTTTTTTGAAATATATTCATAAAATTGATTCCATTCTTATTGTTGTATTTAAGAATGGTAATCTAAGTTTGACCTCATTTGTGATAGATATGTAGAATTTGATAAAAGAAAGTCTGGATAGCTGATGGATAAATAAATTAATATGTGAGATGAATGGTATGATGGTATTAGGGTTTATATCTTGAAACTAGAAAAAATTGTACCTAAAATTAGTATTATGAGATTTATATCTCTAATACATAGGCTACTCATCATATTTAGTTTTCTTGCTGTGCTGTTTAATGATCTTAAAATCATATACTTGAAATAATTAATAAATCATATCTTATTCTATTTCAAAAGTTTTTTGATACTTTTGAGAAAAGGATAAAGGTATTGATATGGTGTATTAGTCACATTCTAATATCCCATATATATAATAAACAATTAGTATTATTAAATATTAGTATAAGTATTGGATAGTTGTTTAATATACAATGAATAAAATTTCTAAGTAAAATGATGTGACTGGGAGGCAAATTATGCTTTGAAAGATATGGTATAAAGTATGATGAGTGGTTGAATTTATTATGATATCTCTAGTATAAAATCCTAAAGATTACCATCTATATTTTGAATAAAATTCTTGATAAATTAGTTATACAAGATATCTTTTGAGTTAAAGTTTTGTAGGAAGTCCAGTTTCTTTTAACTTTTTGGTTAGAGCTGTCTTGCAACTCTTAATCCTTGATAATCCATCAACGAATAAACCTTGGTTTTGTAATAATATGTTATTTATTATCCAGATAATTTTAAATGAATATAGATTCTACTATCTTAATAGAGAGGTATAAAGAATATTGAGTCAAATCATGCCATATTTATATATTCTAATTTGTATTATGTCAGATGCTTCTATATATTAGAAGTATAACATTGAAAGAAAATAAGTTGTTGCTCTTATCCTACTGGGGGACAGTGGGAGAGCAATATTAAATATATAAACTAATTATAGTACCTCCATTACTAGTTGATGTAGCACTACATGTCATTTCTTATGACAATGTAAATGATTGGAGATTTTGTTTCATAGAAAGGTTTGCAAATAGAATCTAGTGGCATTTTTGGGTACAAGGAGAATACTTATGCATATTACATGTTCTGCCCAAAGGAGAATATGTGATATTATTTTTGGACTCTTACATATCATTTATGGTATATGTCCATTGATTAGTATTTTTCATTCTTAGCATTTTTGATTATACAGTCATTTATCTTAATAATAATGTTTTTATTCAATTTTGATTGGGTCAAAATATCAAAGGTAAAGATATATTGGACTTAGAAAATTTGTCTACTCAAAGGGGATAGATTTTTGAATGCCTTGTATCCTCGTTATGTTAACCTTTATTTTCTTTGAAAAGAAATATATATTGGGCCTTAAAAAAAATTTATTATTTTCCCAAATGGAGACATTTTCAAAATTTGTATTGACCTCATTTATGGAGTTTAAAAGTACATCACATACTCTACCTATAGGAGAGTTTTATATGATGATGCATATGGTACATTTGTTGAAAATGGTTTTATATGGAGTTTAAAAGTACATTTGTTGCAAATAGAATATAAGTCGGAGATCGAGTCTTCGGCATAGGCCTTCATGTCATCACATACCCAGCCACCAGTTTGACCGACCGAAGACATTTCTCCCGAGCCATGCGCTTCAAACCAGAATGGCCAGAAGAGACAGCTAACGGACAGGCCGAAGCCGAAGCCCTCAACTTCATCTGAAAAACTAGCCTGCGCTCTCAACCGAATACATGATCTTCATCATCGAACGAAGGCACAACCTTCGGCCTATGCCGAAGACACGGTCTTCGACCTATAACAAAGACAGAGCCTCCGACCTACGCCAATAATATGACCCCCGATCTATCTCAAAGGAGCCCAAAGACAAAGACGTCCTTTCGATTCGACTATAGAGACTTTCCTAAAAGAGAAGTTTGAAGACATATCGCCAATCTATCTCAAATCCCCACGAACGTGGTGAATAGCAATTATTATCAATCACCTGATTACCTCCAGGACACGATCATGGCGTGTAACTCCAGCAGTAACGTTTTCGGCCCAGACGGAACTGTCTAATAACCATCCTCGATTACGGATTGAGGGGAAGGAATTAACTTTCCCATCGTAACCGCAAGAGGGAGAACGAAGCCGCAGGCTAGACAACTCATTATAAATAACGGTAAGAGGGGATGCTCAAGGTAAGGGGCATAATACACTCTGAAATATATCGGAGTCTTCTCCTCGCCTTCCTCCTCAGAATCTTCCCCATTCTATAGCTGGAGCCTGCCTCTGACTTAGGCATCGGAGTGTCCCCCGCCGGAGCAACTCTGGCCAGGATTTGTTTTGCAGGTGAACCAGAAAGCGAACCTACAATCCAGTAGTTTAAACATCTAGAAAGGGGAGCAGCTAGCCACTAGTTTAAACATCCATTGTTGAGCTCCCTTCCTTAAAAAAGGGGAAGAACAAAAGTTCTCGATGGCGAAGGAAAAGACTCAGATCGCCTCAACTAGTCGAACTCATGTTCCTTCCCAGGGAGGTGAAACCCCAGTAGAAAATGACATTCCCCCTCTCACACTTGTCATGGGACTACAGCAGTTCGAGCATCTCCTGAACCAGGTCAACACTCTCACAACCATGGTTCAGGATTTCCAAAATAAAGCCTTTTAGATGGGGCATCCGCCAGCCACCTTCAGACACAGCTCTCGATCCCGAAGGAAAAAAGGCCCTCGAGAGGGGTCTGCACATCTTCCCTTCCACCCTCGACCCTCCCCTGAGGGTCGAAGTTCACAAATGTCTGGGCCCACTAACTCCCTATAGAGAGGGAAAAGACCTAGGCAAACTCCCTCTCCTTCCTTTGAAGACTCCGCTCCCATGGAGATTCCGTCGAAGCTTCCCGATTACGATGGAAGGTTTAAAGCCATCGAATCAGAGATGGAAAGAATCTGGGAGCAGAGGGATCCTAATGATTTAACGGTGTGTGATATGCGCCCTCCTTACACCGATCGCATCATAGTCAAAGTCGTTCCTCGGCACTTTAGGGTTCCCCAGATGGAGCCCTACGATGGCACCTCCGATCCTTTTGATCATTTGTGCAGTTTCAAGGCCCACATGATGATCCAAGGAGCTTTGAACGCAATGCACTGCCTTGCGTTTCCAGCCACCTTGAAGAAAGCTGCTCGAATATGGTACTCGAGCATACGTCCAAGTACCATCGATTCCTTTTTCGAGCTAGAAAAATTATTTGTCTTGCATTTCAGGACCTGCTGCAAGACCTCTCGCAATACAGATACCCTATTCCTCCTTCATCAGAATGAAGGAGAAAGCTTGCGGACTACATCTCCAGGTTTAATTTGGCTACACTTGAGATCCCCGATCTCAACGAGCATGTAGCCATGTCTGCATTGAAGAAGGGGCTTCGTACGTCCAGGCTTACCTTTTTCTTGGATAAGAAGTTTCCAAAAGCTATGTTGGCTCCTGTCGAGAGCTTAGAAATATGCCGATGTCGAAGAGCAAGTGGCAAATCAATGACTGACTGAAGGAAATCCCCCTTCAAAGAAGAAGAGCAACAAGGGACAAGGTCCCCCTGCTCCCAACAACAACAATAACAACAAATACACTGATCGACGATGGAGTCCCAAGTCTAGAGCAATGGCAGGAGATTCGACTCCTACACTCCCCTCAACTTTTCTCGAGAAAAGATTCTCTTGGAGATAGAGAAAGAAAACTATCTCCAACGGCCACGTCCTATGAAGGCATCCTCTTCTGCAAGGAATATGAACGAGTACTGCCGATTCCACCAGGACCACAGTCATAATACCGAAGAATGCATCCAGTTGAGAGATGCTATAGAGGATCTAATCAAAAGAGGATACTTGGGGTGGTATGTTGGTCGCCAAGGATCTTGTCCGAAGCTACAACTCCCCAGATAGCTCTTGAAGAGGCTGAACTGCCAAATCAAAGGCCCACCAACGGAGGCATGGGGATGATACATCGACCCACCAACTAGAGAAGAGACGAAGATGATGCCCCGAAGCAGCTTAAGGACAACAATGCTATTTTCTTCTCCAATGATGACATCGAGGGAGTTCGGCTCCCGCACGACGACCCTGTTGTAATTTTGGCTGTTGTGGCCAATTATGATGTAAAACAAATCTTGGTTGATAATGGAAGTTTGACCGATCTCTTGATCTACGATGCATTCTCTCGGATGTGCTTGCCTAAAAACAAACTACGAAGATCTCCTATACCACTCACCGGCTTTGGGGGCAATCAGATCGATGCCGAAGGGAAAATAGTACTGCCTGTAACCCTCGGCACCGAACCCTGATAGAAGACACTCCCAATCAATTTCACGGTGGTCCGAACTCCTTCGGCCTATTACATTATTTTAGGATGGCCCGCCCTGAGCAGATTCTGGGCCATAGTGTCAACCTACTACCTCCTGGTATGTTTTCCTACCAGGAATGGCATCGCGAGGCCAAAGGAGATCAAAGAATGGCTTGACAATGCCTGGTGATTCAGGATAAGCACTCCAAGGATCCTACAACTTGGGATCAGTTGGATCCGAGAGACCCGACTACAAATTCTAGTGAACCCATGGAGAGAACATTTCAATGCCATTGACTGAAGAGGACCCCACCAGGGTCATGCAGATTGGAAGCTTGCTTGATGAGAAAACCAAAATGGAGCTGATTAGTTTTCTCAAAAATAATGCTGACATTTTCGCCTGGTCGGCTTCGAACATGCCAAGAATTCCAGCTAAAATCATCACTCATCGACTGGAAGTTGCTCCTGAATATAAGCCGGTTTGGTAGAAGAAGAGGAGCTTTGCCCCCAAAAGACAAAAGGTAATAGATGAAGAAGTAAGTAAGCTCCTCAAGGCAGGATTCATCTGAGAAGTCCATTACCCTGAATGGTTGGCCAACATGGTAATGGTAAAGAAAGCTAATGACAAGTGGATGATCTGCATCGATTACACAAACCTCAATAAGACTTGCTCAAAAGATAGTTTTCCTCTCTCAAAGATCGACCAACTGGTCGATGCTACCACCGGCCACCAACTATTAAGCTTTATGGATGCTTTCTCTGGATACAATCAGATCCAAATGGATCCCCAAGATGAGGAGAAGACATCCTTCATCATCGATAAAGGTCTATATTGCTACAAAATGATGCCATTTGGGCTCAAGAATGTCGGGACGACATTCCAAAGATTAATCAACAAGGTGTTCAAGGAGCAACTGGAAAGAAACATGGAGGCCTATGTTGACGACATGATCGTCAAAAGCCTCCTTAAAAAAGATCACATAAGGACATGGAATAATCATTTGGCGCTCTGTGACGCCATCGCATGAAGCTAAATCCGACGAAGTGCACCTTCGGGATAACTTCGGGCAAGTTTTTAGGATTCCTCGTTACCAAACGGGGGATTGAGGCAAATCCTAAGAAAATCCAGGCTCTCAAAGACATGAAGCATCCATCCTGCAAGAAGGAGGTGCAACAACTGAGAGGAAGGATTGCCTCATTAAGCAGGTTCATCTCTCGGTCAGCCAAGAAGTGCCTTCTTTTCTTCAAAATACTTTGGCAATCTCGAGGTTTTGAATGGACCAAAGACTGCCATACTATTTTTGAAGAACTGAAGAAGTACTTGGAGACCCCATCTCTACTCTCTAAATCTCAAGAAGGGGAAACGCTCTACTTATACCTCTCCTGTTGCCCAGGTGGCTACCCAAGAGGGGGGTGAATTGAGACTTTAAAAAATTTAAAGCAGATAATGTGCGCTTAAAATCTCCTTTTAAAAGTGTTGTGTGTTGTGACTAAAAATTAAATGCAGAAGCTAAAGAAAATCAAAGAATCATAATACAAACACACAAGATTTATAGTGGTTCGGAGCAACCAAGCTCCTACATCCACTACCCAAGATACCACTAGGGATTTTCACTATATTCACACCCGAATATAGTAGGATTGTTTTATGGGATCGCAATCCAAAACCTCTACACTTTGATTTTAACGGGATCATCAAAGAAAACCCAACACCCTTTGGTTTTGAACAGGCTCACCAAAGAAACCAAACTTGGTTTTACCAGGATCACCAAGAACCCAACACTTGGTTTTTATCAAGGCTCACCAAGAACCTATTTGGTTTTTCAATCGAGCACACTAATAATCCAACAATTCAATAAAATGAATTGAAATAAATGCAACAAAAATGACAAACTCAATTTATCGGATAGTTGCCGGTGCAGCTTGATAGAAGTCCACTTGACTTGCACTTGAATGAGCTTTAATTGCTTCAGTGGCTTCTTCCAAAATTGCTTCAAGCTTCAGATTAGAGTTGGTGAAGACTTAAAAGCTTGCTTGAATGCTCTTGTGCTCTCTTTCTTGTTGGTAGGTAGGATATTCAATGTAGCTCTCAAAACTTTGAAGAATTCTCTAATTATTGCTTCAAAGAAGTTCAAATCCTTCAAATATAAGGTCTTCTATCATTCCAAGACAGTTCTAGCCATTGTAGATCATTAGAAAATGATTTGTGACCGTTGGAGTACCTTTTGGCATTCAAAAACAAATTTTGGATCTAGCCGTTGGATACCTGAAAGCGATGTTCGAGTCGGCTCGGATTCCTTTGAGTCGGCTGGGATCATTCGAGTCGATAGATCGAGTCACCAAATCTTCAGTGTAGTCGGCTCTTTGTCTCATGATGCAAAACTTCACTCTGGACGAGTCTACTCTTTGTAGCTCGGGTCGACTCGAACTTATATCTTTGAAAGAAACTTGAACTCGAGAGTCGGCTTTTTTGATCATTGGTTGGCTCTTCTTCTCAGATTCTGAAATCATCACTCTAGAAGAGTCGGCTCGATGCAGTTCGGGTCGGCTCGCTTTCTCAGGTCTTCAAAATTAGGTCTGGCATCATCGGCTCTTTCTAGTTCGGGTCGGCTCACCTGGCTGTTCTTAGAAATCTTCAAAAACTGGACTCTGGAGGAGTCGACTTGAACATATTCCAGTTGACTCGGATTCACTGGAGTCGGCTCGGTTACCTTCGAGTCAGCTCGAATTGCTGCTTACCAGAATCCTTGTTGCATGCCAGTAGGTGGAGTCGGCTCTTCAACATGCTGAGTCGGCTCGAGTATTTTTCTTCAAGATTTTTACAATGGACTCAAGGAAAAACTCTTACCAACTCTCTTACATTTTTCATGCAAACCAACTCAATATAATTCTAAGGCACACATACACCGAAGTAACCCTTTTTACATATTTTTTTCTTAGCTTTTTCATTGGGTTCTTCTTTACAGAAACTCATTACAACACAACTCAAATAAGAAACAAAGGTGTAGGAGTTGAAGTTTGAACAATTAACTCATCCTACAAAAACTTGTAAAATACTTGAAGAGTTATTAGAAATAAATGTACATGCTCCAATGTTTGGTTATCATCAAAATCATTTATGAGGTCAACAATCTCCCCCTTTTTAATGATGAAAAATACTGGACATGAAAATTCTTTACGCTTTACATGTATAAAAGTATTTGAAAGTTAAATATTCATATGTGTCAGAGCTAATTAAATTTGTAAATAAGTATCAGAGCTCAAGAGATGATATCATTGTATATCATCAAGGTATTAACTTTTCATGCTTCATAATATTATGATTAGCACAAAACATAGAATATCAGAGTTTTGAAAAAAATATTGACAAAATTAAGATTAATTTGTAGAGCAATAGCAATCAGAGTAGAACCATTTAAGAGAATCTCTCCCTTTCTCTAAGTTTTAAAGTAATTAAACAATAGTTAGATCCAATTGAATACAACCACTTTTGTGCTCCCCCTTTTTCATTCTTTTTATGCACTTTAAGAATAATTGGTAGGAAACTCAACATAAGTAAGAATTTTCATGACAACACATTTCTCCAACACATTTCTTTCTTTTTTTGTCAATCAATCAAAAAGGTGATTTCAAATAAAGATCAGATTTTGAAATAGATTGAGAAAGTCTTTAATATTTGTTTGAGATAATTTCACTTTCTTAAATTAAAAATTTTAATTAAAAATTTGTCACAATTGTATCAAAGCATTGTATCAGATAGTACATGACAACAAAGAAAATTGCTAAAAGATCTTTCATTTCACTGAGAATATTGCGATACAAAGTGAGAAGGAAAGTATATTCATATTATAAAAGATAAAAGTAGAGCATTAACAAAGTCAGAAGTACAACCAAAAGACTAGTTAAATAATCTATTCTTCTTCTTCTCTACTAGAAGAAGAGGAGCCTACCTCTATAACCTTATCAGAGGTCTTAGTTTCAGGGGTTTAAACCTTAAATCCCTGAACCTAGTTCTAACAGGGGCTCTAAAAGTTTCAATCTTCTTGGTTTTGGGTTTCTTCTTGGTCTCAACAGTTTTAGGTAAGATTGAGGGTGGATCAGATGAAGCAAAAGGAGCAGGAGTCTCAAGTGACTCCTTGAAGATCTGTACAGGAGTATCTTCAGCAGCAACTGATTCTTTATGTGATAGCAGCAAGATACTTCTAATTTCTTCTTTGAAATCCTTCATTTCCTTTTCAATTTTCTCTTGGTGAAGCTTCTGTTCAAATCTCATTTCCTGCAAGCTGTCATTAACTGAACTTCTTATTTCATCAATTGCAGAATTCATGTGATTTGTTACTGAATTTGAAATAGTTTCCATCTTCTGAAATATTAGCTTCTTAAGGTCAGATGGAGTAACCATTGCACCTTCAGATCTTTCTTTAATAGCAGTAGCTTCATCATCTTCTGAATAATTAGCAGCAACCTGACTAGACACTTTCTTTATCAATATTCCTTCTTGTAGTTTGTAACCCATTCTTTTCAGTGAATTGAAGGAATAAGTGTCAAACTGATGTAGTGGCTTGCCTATCTCATTAGTTAAGTCTATTCCAGCTTCTTCAAATAGTGAGATAAAAACCATACCATAGGGTAGGTAGGCTTTAACTTTCTTAGCTGCTTCAGTCATTTGAATCATCATTATATTGGGAAGGTTAAGAGGCTTTTCTTCAATCAAATGACCCATAAAAGTCATGTCTTTCTCGCTGACCCAATCAAAGCGACCAGTTCTGGGAAGAAATATTCTACTGACCATATTGTGAAGAAGCCTCATTTCTTTTGACAGTAAGTTGGCCTGAACATGCTAAATGGAGCTCACATCTTCTTTCTCCAAAATGAGCTTTAGGTATGTTCTTTGTCCGGTAGAGTAAGCTCAGTGGCGCCGTCCATTGGCATTTGTAGCAAGTTGCTTAACTTCTCTTCATCCACGATGATTTTGATTCCTTTAACAGTTGATTCCAAGTGAAATTCTTGAAGAACTATATTTTCGTAGAAAATTCGTACCAGTGAGGTGTAGGTTAAAATGTCCAAAGAACATAAATGCTTCCAACCCTGGCTGTCTATCCATCTTCTGATATTCATGTTCATTTCTTCTAGGAAGGAGAAATCTATTCTTCTTTCGCAATTGACAGGCCGTTTGGCCATTGAGACATTCTGTCCGGGAGGAGAAGGATTTTCTTCTTCTTGTTGCACAGGAGTAGACCTTCACCTCTTTTCTCCCTTTCCTTTTGCATCTTCACTGCATGCGCTTGATTGACCTACTTAAAGAATCTTCCATGCAGATCTTTGAGAAGCCATTGCAGTGGAGTTTAAGAAATCAAGGTTCTAGGGAATGATTTTTGAGAAATTGGTAAAGTTTTTGAGTGGAGTAGAGTGTGTTTGAAATAAAATGGAAGGAGTGAAGTACAGGAAAATACATCTCAAAACTACCTAAATAGCGATTTCCGGACTTTCGAATCGGCTCGCCCAACTCTAGAAATATCCGAGTCGGCTCAACCAGAGCAAAATTACTCGAGTTGACTCGAACAGAAACTTTCCACATAAAATGAAATGATTCAGAAATTGAATTCGATACTATGAAAGTTCAAGGAAGGTTGTTTAAAAATCATGAATAATTGTAGGAGGTTTTCTAGATAATTCATCCTTAGTTTTCTAAGAAAATTAGATTGTCTAAATTTAGAAAGGATCACAAAGCCCTAATTCTCCTCTAAGCAATTCAAATCTATCCTGGTTTAGTGGCTTAGTAAAAATGTCAGCTAATTATTTTTCAGTTGGAATAAATTCTAGTTCTATATCACCATTCAAAATATGGTATCTAATAAAATTGTGTCTAATTTCTGTGTGCTTAGTCCTTGAATTCTGAATAGGATTTTTGGTTAGATTTATAGCACTTGTGTTATCACACTTGATGGAAATTTTGTATAGTGTAACACCAAAGTCTTCTAGTTATTGTTTAATCCATAACACTTGTGCACAACAACTCCCTACAACAACATATTCTGCCTCAGCAGTAGAACGTGCTGCCGAGTTTTGTTTCTTACAATGCCATGAGATTAAATTCAACCCTAGAAATTGACATATGCCGCTAGTGCTTTTTCTATCAACTTTACAACCAGCATAATCAGCATCAGAAAATCCAACTAAATTCATAGATGATTCTTTTGAAAACCAAAGACCTAGATTACATATACCTTTCAAATATCTTAATTTTCTTTTAATAGCAAGCATATGTGTTTCTTTAGGATTACATTGAAATCTAGCACATACACATACACTATACAAGATATTCGATCTACTTGCAGTTAAATATAATAAGGATCCGATCATACCTCTATATAGCTTTTGGTCAATATTGGATCCATTTTCATCTTTGTCCAATTTGCAAGATGGGCTCATGGGTATACTTATTTGTTTGCTCGTCTCCATACCAAATTTTTTAATTATTTCCTTGGTATATTTGGCTTTTTTAATTATTTGCTTGGTATATTTGGCTTGGTTGATAAAGATCCCTTCCTTTGTTTGCTTTACTTGAAGTCCATGGAAGTAATTAAGTTCACCTATCAGGCTCATTTCAAATTCTCCCTAAATTAGCTTAGCAAATTCTTCACAAAAATATTCATTAGTTGCACCAAAAATAATATCGTCAACATAAATTTGTACAACTAGTATATCATTATTTTTCGTTTTGATGAAAAGGGTTTTATCAACATTTTCTCTTGAAAAATTATTTTCAATCAAGAAGGTGCTAAGTCTATCATACTAGGCTTTAGGGGCTTGTTTCAAACCATATAAAGCTTTGTTGAGTTTAAACACATGGTTTGGAAAAACATGATTTTCAAAACCCGGTGGTTGTTCTACAAAAACTTGTTCAGAGATAAAACCATTTAGAAATGCACTTTTCACATCCATTTGAAAAAGTTTAAAATTCATGTAGCAAGCAAATGCAAGAAGTAATCTAATGGCTTCTAATCCTGCTATGGGTGCATAAGTTTCATCAAAATCAATACCTTCTTCTTGACTATATCCCTTAGCCACTAATCTAGCTTTGTTTCTAATGACATTTCCTTGTTCATCTAGTTTGTTCCTATAGACCCATTTGGTTCCTATGATTGGGTGGTCTTTAAGTCTATCAACTAGTGTCCAAACATTATTTCTTTCAAACTGGTTCAATTCATCATGCATAGCCATCATCCAGTTTGGATCACTTTTAGCTTCTTCTAAAATATGAGGCTCTAACTATGATACAAAGGCTAGGTAATCATGTACAGACCTAGTCCTAATACCTTGTGAAGGATCATCAATAATTAATTCTTTAGGATGTGAAGTAGCGTACCTCCATTCAGTTGGTAGATCGGTGTGATCCTTACTTACTATTTCTTCTTCTTCAATTGGTTTTTCTTGAATACTCATATCTTCCATCTCTTTTTGAATAGTACCTGCAGCATTGTCAATACACTCATCTTTTCAAGATGGTGAGGGGTTAGTTTTATCAAAGATAACATGCATTGACTCTTCAACAGTGAGAGTCCTTTTATTAAAAACTCTATATGCTTTGCTATGTAGTGAGTAACCAAGAAAAATTGCTTCATCAGATTTAGCATCAAATTTTCCTAAATTATCCTTACCATTGTTAAGTACAAAGCATTTGCATCCAAACACATGAAAGTAATTGATATTGGGTTTCTTTTCATTTCAAAGCTCATAGGGAGTTTTCTTCAAAATAGGACAGATCAAAACACGATTTAAAATATAACAAGCAGTGTTCACCGCTTCTGTCTAAAAGTACCTTGGAAGATTACCTTCATATAACATCGTTCGGGCCATTTCTTCCAAAGTCCTATTTTTTCTCTCTACAACACCATTTTGTTGTGGTGTTCTAAGAGCGGAGAAGTTATGATCAATACCGTTTTAGGTACAATAATCATCGAAAAATTGATTTTCAAATTCAGTACCGTGATCGCTCCTAATTGAAATTATAGAAAGATTTTTTTAATTTGAAACTTTTTTGTGAAATTTTTTAAACACTTTGAAAGTTTCATCTTTGTAAGCAATAAACAAAACCCATGTAAATCTGGAAAAATCATCTACAATCACAAGGGCATATTTCATACCTCCTAGGCTTGTGGTCCTAGTTGGTCCAAATAAGTCCATGTAAAGTAGTTCTAGAGGTCTATAAGTTGGAATCATATTTTTGGATTTAAATCTCCACCTAGTTTGTTTACCCATTTGGCATGCTTCACAAACATAATCAAAATCAACTTTAAACTTAGGCATGCCTCTAACAAGATTTTTGGAGATTAACTTGGCAATGGTATGCATGCTAGCATGACCTAATCTTCTATGCCATAATAAACAAGATTCCTTGGTCTTAGCATTCATTGCAACTAAACTAGAACTACTTGACATGGCAAGATCATTTAGATCTACCACATAAATATTTTCAAGTCTATGTCCAATGAATTTACTACTAGAATCAAGAGAGTTTGTTACTATACACATAGATGATTGAAGATAACTTTGAAGCCTTTATCACATAATTGACTAATACTTAATAAATTATGCTTCAACTTATCTACTAGCAATACATTTTCAATGAAAGTACAGGGATTATTTTGATCTTACCAATTCTGATTATTTTCTCCTTGCTATTGTCTCCAAAAGTAACCATACCTCCTTCTTTCATTTCCAGGGTGATGAACTGATCCTTGTCACCCGTCATATGTCTTGAATAGCCACTATTGAGATACCATCTTTTCTTCAATTTATGGGCTACAAGACATTCCTGTAAGAAAATCAAGGAATTCTTTTAGGTACCCAAGCTAACTTGGGTCCTTGTAGGTTAGCTGAGGTGGTTTTTTTGGGAACCAAAATTTTTCTTGATTTATTATGGATATTTCTAATAGTTTTGCAGTTGAAAGCTATATGTCATATTTCTTTGCAAGCAAAACATCTGATTCTAGAATTCTGAAAGGATTTATACTTTGAAATTCTAGATGCATGAAGTGTAGGAATAGCAGGTTTTGTAATTGACCTTTTCAGAACATACACAATGGCTTTTGAAATGGGAGTAGAACCTTTTGTTACAAAAGCTTTTTGAGAAGTAGGCTTGGAAACAAAATCTTTTTGTTTCACAAATGTAGTTGCTGAAATATAATTTGAATTTGAAGTATTAAAACCGATTCTAGCTTTATTACCAGAAATTCTTTGATCTTTAAGAATCAACTCAAGCTTGTTAGAAGATAAAGTTAATTTTCAACAAGTGGCTTGAGTTTTTCAACCTCCTTTTTTAGTTCATTATTTTCTTTCAATAAAATATTATTTTTGTCATAAAATTTACTATTTTCAATTTTCGAAACATTATACTTTTCAGAAAGGATATGAAGTTCTTTTTGTAATAAAGTGTTATTTTCTGAAATTTCCTCTTTTTTTTTAAGTAAAGAATCATTGATATACTTTAATGATCTAATCTTTACTCCTGCCTTTTTAAATTCAGATAAGAGGTCATGAAATGCAAACTTTAACTCATCAAATATAAATTCAACTTGAGTATCGAGGAAAGTTACCTCATTCTCGAGACCCATTAAACATAAGTTAGCCATTTTTGTGGTCTCTTCTTCTTCAGTTGAAGTGGAGTCTTCACTGTCACTCCATGTGGCAACCATCGCTTTCTTTTTCTTCTTTTTGAAAAAATTCTTTAGTAGTGGACAGTACGGATGAATGTGCCCCGGTTTCTTACATTCGTAGGAGGTAGGGACTTGTTCCTTATTTTTGTCTTTGTCCCTGTCCTTTTCTTTTGTATGTTCACCTCATTTATGGAATTTTTTGTTGTATCTTCCTTTCTTCTTTCCCATAAACTTTCTGAATTTCCTCACAACCATTGCAATGTCTTCATTTTCTAGATCATCTTTGGAGGAGGCAGAGTCATCTTCCATCTCTTCATCATCCTTTGATTCTACTGCAGCCTTGAATGCAATTGTTTTCTTCTTTTTCTGATCATCATCCTTTATATGCTGCATGGCCAATTCGTGTGTGATGAGAGAACCCATTAGTTCATCCATGGATAGTGTTCAAATCTTTAGCTTCCTGGATGGTAGTAATTTTAGGATCCCATTTGTCAGGAAGTGATCTCAATATCTTTTGTATCAAATCAGCATTTGAAAAAACCCTGCCAAGACTTTTCAAACAGTTAATAATATCGATAAATCTAGTGTACATGACAGAGATTTTTATTAGGTTTCATTTTAAACAATTCATAATTATGCACTAAAAGATTAATCTTTGAAGTTTTCACTTGAGAAGTTCTTTCGTGGATCACCTCAAGTTTATCCCAAATTTTCTTTGCTAAAGTGCAAGTGGAAATTTGATTAAACTTATTTGAATCCAAAGCACAGTAAAGCAATATCATGGCTTTGGCATTCCATTCCCCTAATTTCATGTCATGTTCATCCCATTCCTCTTCAAGCTTAGGGACAACCACGCCATCAATTTTAATCATGGAAACATATGGCCCTTTAAGAATGACCTTCCATAATTGAAAATCAACAACTTGTATATAAATTTTCATTCTTGCTTTCCAATAAGAATAATTTGTGCCTGTGAAGAGTGGAGGTCTATTAGTTGACTGGCCTTCCGCCAAGGACGTACTCATTGGATGAGCCATCAATCTTTACTCTAGTATAATCAGAGACACTACTCTGATACCAGTTGTTGCCCAGGTGGCTACCCAAGAGGAGGTGAATTGGGACTTTAAAAAAATTTTAAGCAGATAATGTGTGCTTAAAATCCCTTTTTAAAAGTGTTGTGTGTTGTGACTAAAAATTAAATGCAGAAGCTAAAAGAAATAAGAGAACCACAATACAAACATACAAGATTTATAGTGGTTCGAAGTAACCCAGCTCCTACGTCTACTATCCAAGATACCACTTCGGATTTCCACTATATTCACACTCGAATATAGCAGGATTGTTTTATAAGATCACAATCCAAAACCTCTACACTTTGATTTGGATCACCAAAGAAAATCCAACATCCTTTGGTTTTGAACAGGCTCACCAAAAAAACCTAACTTGGTTTTACCAGGATCGCCAAGAACCTAACACTTGGTTTTTATCAAGGCTCACCAAGAACCTATTTGGTTTTTCAACTGGGCTCACTAATAACCCAACAATTCAATAAAATGAATTGAAATAAATGCAACAAAAATGACAAACTCAATTTGTCGGATAGTTGCCGATGCAACTTGATAGAAGTCCTCTTGACTTGCACTTGAATGAGCTTTAATTGCTTCAGTGGCTTCTTCCAAAATTGCTTCAAGCTTCAAATCAGAGTTGGTGAAGACTTGAAAGCTTGCTTGAATGCTCTTGTGCTCTTTTTCTTGTAGGTAGGTAGGATATTCAATGTAGCTCTCAAAACTTTGAAGAATTCTCTAATTATTGCTTCAAGGAAGTTCAAATCCTCCAAATATAAGATCTTCTATCATTCCAAGATGGTTCTAGCCATTGTAGACCATTGGAAAATGATTTGTAACCATTGGAGCACCTTTTGGCATTCAAAAATAAATTATGGAACTAGCCGTTGGATACCTGAAAGTGATGTTCGAGTCGGCTCGCATTCCTTCGAGTTGGCTCGGATCCTTCGAGTCGATAGGTCGAGTCGTCATATCTTCAGTGCAGTCGGCTCTTTGTCTCAGGGCACAAAACTTCATTCTGGACAAGTCGGCTCTTTGTAGCTTGGGTCGGCCCGAACTCATATCTTTGAAAAAACTTGAACTCGAGGAGTCGGCTCTTTTGATCATTGGTCGGCTCTTCTTCTCAGGTTCTGAAATTATCACTCTGGAAGAGTAGGCTCGATACAGTTCGGGTTGGCTCACTTTCTCAGGTCTTCAAAATTAGGTATGGCAAAGTCGGCTCGTTCTGGTTCGGGTTGGTTTGCCTGGCTGTTCTCAGAAATCTTCAAAAACTGGACTCTGGAGGAGTCAACTCGGACATATTCCACTCAACTCGGATTCACTGGAGTCGGCTCGGTTACCTTCGAGTCAGCTCGGATTGCTGCTTACCAGAATCCTTGTTGCGTGCCAGTAGGTGGAGTCGGCTCTTCAACGTGCTGGGTCGGCTCGAGTATTTTTCTTTAGGGTTTTTACAATTGGAGTCAAGGAAAAACTCTTACCAACTCTCTTACATTTTTCATGCAAACCAACTCAAAATAATTCTAAGGCACACATACACAGAAGTAACCCTTTTTACATAATTTTTTCTTAGCTTTTTCATTGGGTTCTTCTTTACAGAAACTCATTACAACACAACTCAAATAAGAAACAAAGGTGTAGGAGTTGAAGTTTGAATAATTAACTCATCCTACAAAAACTTGTAAAATACTTGAAGAGTTGTTAGAAATAAATGTACATGCTCCAATATTTGGTTATCATCAAAATCACTTATTGGGTCAACATCTCCATTTCGGACGAAGCGGTCAGTTTAGTCCTCGTCCGAAGAGAAGAAGATGGCTCCCATAAGCTGATCTACTATATCAGCAAAGTTTTGCACGATGCAGAGACGAGATATTCGAAAGTACAAAAGCTGATCTATTCTTTAATAATTGCAGCAAAGCAACTACAGCCTTACTTCCATGCCTACACCATCATGGTGCTGACTGATCAGCCCCTCAAGGCCGTTCTCCGATGCCTAGACACTTTGGGCAGGATAGCTAAATGGACTGTGAAGCTGAGCGAGTTCGACATTAGTTTTTAGCCCTGATCGACTATGAAGGCCCATGTACTTTCAGATTTCTTAGCCGAATGCACCTAGAGGTCAAAGATAAAGCGCCTCCAACAGAAGAAGAAACCTCGAAGGACATGGAGTCTGTTTGGGTGTTTCATATGGATGGAGCCTCCAACTCCGCCGAATGTGGAGCCGGTCTCATACTGGCTGAACCAGATGGGCACACGGTGAAGTACGCTCTCTGATTCTCCTTCCATGCTTCAAATAAGCAGGCCGAATATGAAGCCCTGCTTGCAGGACTTCGGATCGCCAAGAGTTTGGGAGTTCAGAGACTCCAGGCTTTTTTAGATTCCCAGTTGGTGGTAAAACAAGTAAAAGGAGAATATGAAGCCAGAGATCTCACCATGGTGCAGTACCTGAAAAAGGTACAAGTCCTATCTTCTAAATTAGAGTTCTTCGAAATCATTTATGTTCCTCGATCGAAGAACTCCTGGACATATGCGTTGTCTCGACTTGCTACCACAACCCCATGATCCCTTGGGCGCACCTTCGTTGAACACCTTGAAGCTCCAAGTATAGCTGAAGAAGCTATGGAGGTGCACCAAATTGAGACCGAACCAAGCTGGATGGATCCCATCCTCAAGTTCTTAAATGAGGGTGCACTGGTAGAAGACAAAGCAGAAGCCAAAAAGATCCACCGGATGGCATCCTAGTATGTCATTCTAGACAGAACCCTCTACAAGAGATCATTCTCTCAGCCTCTACTAAAATGCTTGGGACCGTTAGACACTGACTACACCTTAAGGGAGGTCCACGAAGGGATATGTGGTGATCATTTCAGGGGCAGGTCCTTAGCATATAAAATTATACGCCAAGGATACTATTGGCCCTCCATCCAAAAAGACTCGGCCAACTTCATGCGAAGATGTGATCAATGCCAGAGATATGCCAACATTCAGAGACAACCAGCGAGTCATTTGACCTAGCTGACAGCACCCTGGCCCTTTGCTAAATAGGGCATAGATATCCTTGGCCCATTTCCACCCGCATCTGGGCAGAGAAAATTCCTCCTTATGGCAATCGACTACTTTACAAAGTGGGTCGAAGCTGAACCACTGGCTCATATCACGGAGGGCAAGGTCAAAAATTTTGTCAAAAATTCCATCATTTTTGGTTCGAAATTCCATACATAATTATCACCAACAACAGGAGACAGTTCGACAATCCGAAGTTTAAAGACTTCTGCGCTCGGTACCATGTGCAACATAGGCTGACTTCCGTCATCCATTCGCAGTCCAATGGAGAAGCCGAAGTAACTAATTGGACCATTCTCCATGGTCTAAAGACAAAGTTGAACGCTGCCAAAGGACTTTGGGCTGAAGAGCTGACTTCCGTCCTCTGGGCATACAGAACTACACCGAGAATGGCTACCGACGAATCTCCGTTCAACCTAGCATACAGTACTGAGTCGTTCTCCCTATCGAAGTCTCTCTCCAATCTCTGAGAATTGACAAATACGAAGAGCTTGAAAACTCCGATCGCAGAAGAGTTGACCTGGATCTATTACCAAGTACCAGGCTTCAGGCCTAGATGAAAATGGTGACATACCAACAAAGAGTTGCCAAGTATTAGAACTCTAGAGTAAAGGAGCAAATTTTTCGTACAGGGGACATGGAGCTGCGAAGAGCTGAAGTATCCAGGCCAACAGAACAAGCAAGCTTTCTCCCAACTGGGAAGGTCCATACCAAGTTGAAGAAGTCATACATCCAGGAACGTATCGACTTAAGACCTTGGATGGTAAAACTCTGTCCCAGCCATGGAATGTACAAAACCTTCTCAAGTATTATCAATAAATAGATCCCAGAATCTTTTATGCAAATATGTTCAACTTTAAATAGCCCATTGCACCAACAGAATGACAACAATTTTAACAGCCTGTTCGAAGGAATCAACCAATGGTGCAAAGGAGAGTCTGATCCACTCACCTTATTAGTATGCCTGACGAGCGCAACGAACGACCCAATCAAGCTGCCAAAATGATCAAAGGCATAGGGACGATCTATTTAACCTACCCTACAGTAAATCGAGAACGTGCCGAGGCAGGCCTAATCAGCCTACCTTATATCAAAGAAGGCACAAGGATGGTTTCTATATCCTATCCTACGATACATTCGAAGACACGTCGGGGCGGGCCTGAATAGCCCACCTTAATCATGACAGGAATGCATGGGGATGGCTTGGACACCCTGCCCTACGGTAAATTCAAGAATGTGCTAGAGTGAATCTGCATCGCTCATCCTGTCAATAGCAAACACTTGATGAGAAGGCCCAACCGATCTCACCCCTTCTACTGATCCCAAATGTTCTAAGAAACTTACATCTTCGACATATCATAAGGTCCGCATTCAATAGTACAACAAGTCACAGAAGAAGTATGGAAGAAGTTGGAACACTCCATTTCATTTTTTAATTTTTACAAAAAAAAAAAGAAAAATAAGGAGCAGTGCAGATAACGGGAAAGTGGATCTAATGACCGCCAGCCGGCCTTTTCCATGCCGGCGGGAGGCATCGAAGCCTTGGAAGGAGGATGGAGAGGCCCCGGGGTTCCCTTCAGAGTCAGACTCTGACTCTTCTTCAAAGTCGGACTCTGACTCTTCTTCAAAGTCGGAGTCGAATTCATGATCGGGGAAAGGGACAGAAGGCCTAATATTTTCCAAGCCCTTCAAATTGAAGTACTTGAAAGCCTTGTCCTGATGCTCTCGGAAACCCCGGTGGTATGAATCCAGGACCGCCTAGGCAACTTCATCTTTGTAAGCAGAAGAAGCCATATAATTTGAGATGGCCTCCGCCACCTTCTTCCTGGCCTCCTCCGCCTCTGCAACGGCCATGGCGACTCATGCCCGGGCCTCCTCCAGGCGGGCCTCCAAGACCCGGATCCTTCATTCTAAGCAAGCGATGACCCCCTGTGGGTCATCACTGTCGCTTCTCCATGGAGCCTTTGTACTAGGCTCTACCTCTGCTTGATTGCTGGAGGCCCTCTTCATGGCCGCCTTCTTGAGATCGGAGATATTAAGCTTCATTCTGTTGGTGTGCTGAAGCGAGAAGGATAGTTTTCTAAAAGGGAGCCTGAAACCTCGATGGCCTACGACAAGGAAAGACAGGGTCCTGTTTAAAAGAATCCTGCATCCATGAATGGCCATGGGGAAACATGCTCCATGCCTTTTCCTAGACACACCAAAGGCTGCCACGTGTTGAGACGATGCCTCAGGACCCAGGTGGCTGCCTGGGAGCAGTGTGATCATCAATAACTGCCCTCGGGGATTGAGACCATCGATGCTTCGGGCCCATAATGGTCTTCATCATATGGTTACGACATTAATGGCTTTCTCTCGGAAAGGGAGGATATGGCGGCACCCAGGACGTGCGAAGATGCGACTGTTCGAATATTTGCATATTCGACACGGACAATGAAGATCATGCACAATGTTCCCTAATCAGTGGCCAACGAGAAAACGACACCTGTCCGCCACATCCATTCCAAGATAGAAGAAATAATTACGGAGAGCAACTTATGCCAGCGCAACCTAATTGAGGTCAGTCATCGGTTTTAGCATTCCAATCTTACTTTGGAATTCGTCCTCAGCATCAACATCAAATTAAACAGCCTTCAACTAACCCTTCAATCATAAAGGAACAATCCAAAAAAGACAGACTTGAAAAGACAAATTAGTCATTTATTTCAAAGATGAAAAAGCCTCATCCAAAAGGACATTACAGATGGCTAAAAAAAAAAAGAAAAGCAAAAGCAAAAATATAATGGAACTACTTTGTGTCGGTCTCTCTGGCAGTCGAAATAGGAGTAGGGGTCGACGCTTCCCCAAGCTGAGCCCTGAAGGCTATAGATCTGTCCTCTGGAACGGCGAGCGAGGAGAAGTCCAATTCTAGGTAAAGCTCTTTGATTTTACCCAGGCAATTGACATAACCCGAACGGTATCCCTTTGAAGACCTCTCTTCGGCTTGCGCAGCCTTCTGGATGGCTACCGAAAGATTTGCCTTTGCTCCTCAACCCTCCTCTCCGCTTTGGCTAGGCGGGACTTCGGCTCCTCAGCTTCCCGTAATACCTCCCTCAGCAACAGTTCAAGAGAAACAACTTTCCTCCTTCTCTCTTACGCAATAATCGACACCTCGGTCGCTTGTGCCTAAATGGTGTTCATCTGCCTCTTCAGGGCATCGTTCGAGGCAATGGCCTTGTCCCTCTCTTCATCTGCAGTAACTCAAAGCTTCTCGGTGATATCTTTTTTGGCTACGGCTAAGGCCATTCGGCTTCGAAGGCCTTCGCTGTAGTTGGTAGATTCACGAGCACCTTTCTCCAGCAGAGAAAGGTTGCGGGAAATCTGCAGAACAAGGAACACCCACAAAGTCAGTTCAATCGACGAATGTGGAGAAATGACATACGCAACGAAGGGCTACCTGCTATATCCCAAGGAAGAGGGTAGGAAAGGGATCCCCAGATTCCTGTTTCCAGGTTCCAGTGATAGAGGTATTGCACCCCACCGGACCTTTTTCTCCTGCAACTGAAGCCGCATGCTTAACACCTTCAATGCATGGGGAAACCCCACCAACATCTTGTGAACTCGATCCTACAGATGGCTTGACTGTCACGGCCCTCACAGGAGAAATCAGTTCCTCCCCTGAGGAAGAACCTATCCCAATGGGACCGCTGCTCTTAGCCTTGGCGCACGGTAAAGCCAACACGTATCTCCGCCTTCGATCTGATCTCCTCACCTGAAAACCTCTCGTTGGTCTCCCTTTAGCTGCTCATCTAAGCTGCACTAGGTTTGGCCTCATAGCGCAATAAGCCTTCAAAATGATGCGAGGATGAGGAAACAGGAATGGTGTCAGAGATGGTGTTGCCAAGTGCGAATGGCACTTGATTCAAGCAAATTCCTTTCCTTATATTGAGGCTAGCAAAATTCAAAAGCCCTCATTTGCAACGGGATCCTAGGCATGCCACGTGCAGACGCCCCCATGGATTAGGGCCTCAACAAACGGGCTAGGAGAACCACCAAAAGGCTGTAGCCATGAGGATCCCTACTCCCACGCACAGTCATTATGAATTTGACTGCCACTACTCCTCCCAAACCATGACATAACGGTCACTGCACCCCTGGTAAGCTGGTAAGCTAAAGGTTCCCTTTGAGTAGGAACTTTCTTATTTATTTTGCAGATTAAAAGGAGAAGCCCATACCCACGGGAATGGACTCCATAGCGAGCAATGCCAGAATCACTGGCTCTACTTGAATCAAGCTCAAAATATGTAATACTTGTGAAGCATTACAACATACACAAAAAAGAAAATGCATTCATTAATTCAGGAGAGTTTGTCGACTATAGGCCAAAGGAAAGGAAGGAAGAGATACAATGCCAAAACCTAAGAAATCCCTAAGGATCGGCCGAGAGGGACCCAACATCGCATGATTGGAGTAGCCTATCAATCTGCGCAGAAAGGGTTTCCCCAGCTTGGGCTAGGTCCAGAGAATCTCCAATCTGGGCACCCTCCTCAGCCTGGGTACCCTTTTCAGCCTGGGCCCCTTCTTCAGCCTGAATCCTATCTTCAGCATGGACCGGGATTATACCTAAGTCCTCGGCTATGATGGGGACTCCTTCCCTCAGGTTTGGCATCTCTTCGGCCTCTTTAGGCTGAACCGAAATTACACCCGGATCTTCGGATATGATTGGGGTTTCCTCTCTTGCATCTCTTCAACCTCTGTATGACCTCGTCATCCTCCTCTTCTTCCTCCACTATGTCGAAAGCAGGGACACCAGAAAGATCGAGATCAAGGAAGACCGTACTGACCTTGGCGAGTCCGTCATTGAAGCCATGCTGATAGCTATATAGAGTCACTTCATTCATCTCCTCTTGGAATTGTGAGAACTTCCTAAAATCCACAACAGCTCTAGCCGCTAGCTCTTTCATGGCTACAGACTCTCTCCTGGCTACTTCGAACTCCAAGGCTACCTCTTCGGCTCTTAAAGATACCTTTTTGGCTTTGAAAGATGCCTCTTCAGCCTTCTTGGTCGCTTCCTCAGCCACCTTGGTCAGATCTCTGATCCTCTCCGGATCCTCCTTAGTAGTTGCTCCAAAGAGTCAATATGTTTTCTATTCTTCCTCAACTCTGCCTCTTGCCCTGTAATTATCAAATGGGCACTCTTCAGCTCACTCTTCAAGCCACGAACTTCGGCATCCGCATGAACGATCCGATTCTCCATGGACTGCTTCAGTTCCTCGACCACCTCCTTTTCAACTATGGCCGCGCAGAGCTCCTCCTTTAGGTCGTGAATGAGGTTATCGACGTTCCCCAGGCCCTCTTCCATAAAAGTGATGTCGTAGACCAGCTATATCAACAAGACGAGATCATAGACCAAACGACCCTTCGGAACAAAGAAGAGACAATGAAGATCTCACCTATTACAGGGAGGAGAAGGTAGAATTAGATATTCTGGCGAGGCTCCGATCCGGATGACTGCCAAATCATGAGGCAGCAGAGTATCTTTTAGCTCCCGCCTAGCCACGGCAAGGACTAACAAACCCTCCATGGGGGAAAGCTCCGAAGAGTCCACGGGATGGCTCCCAACTGGGGAAGCCTCCCGAACGGGCTCCTTCTCGACTTGCGGCACCTTGCCCCTATCCACCGTAGGGGGGCAAGGCAGTGGCACATCGACTACCGGAGACGGACTCTTCCTTATTTGAACTGGGAAAATAGCCGCTGGCAAAGATTCAACTAATTGAGGCCCCGTTGGGACCTTCATCATTGACACCCCGTCTCCCCAGAGGTTCCTCTAGAGGATGAAGTGCTTCTACTCCTCTCAGGTTCATCTCTTCGGGCCTTCTTCCAGGCCTCCAGCCTTGAAGGGGGAGCCTGAGCTATCCTCTTCTCGGAAGATTGCTGGAGCCAGCCTAAGTTATGCTTCATTCCACCGCCTGCAAATAGAAAAATCTCTCTGAGTCGACTGGATTACAAAAAAGATGAAAAAGAAGAGACAAAAAATTTTGCCATTTATACCTAACGCATGGAACTCGCTGATCCCTGCAAGATGGAGATTCCTTTCCTCCAACAATTTATGGATAGGAGTGGCCTCCGAATCAGTCAATAAGTCATAATCAAAATGATCGACCGCCGGAACCTTTTTTCCATCATTGGCGACTAAGCGCGGCTCCTTCCACTCGCTACTGAAACCCCACGGTTCGATAGAGACACGAAAATGAAGTTGGATTTCCACCCATAGATGGCATTAGGCATGTCCTTGATGATCTTGCGACCAGGCCGAGGACCGATCACCCACCATCCATGACCATGGAAATCCCTCTTGAGAACAAAAAGGGTAGTAAAGAAATTGGTCCCAGGGTTCACGTTGGCTATCTGGCACCAGATCAAAAACCCACAGATATTTCAAATGCTATTCAGAGTCAACCGCGCAAGCACTATTTGGCATAGGCAAAAAATGTTGATGAAGAAGGGATGCAGAGGAAATCGAAGGCCAGCCTTCAAATGGTCTTCGTATACAGCCAGACACCCAATGGGAGGTTTGTTCACCCATTCCTCATATGTGAAAAGTATCAAAGGAAACCCTTCGGGAACGTGATAGCGTTCTCGAAGGTGGGCAACCTTTCTCGATGAAACAGAGCTAGGAACTAACTCCAGACTCACCACATCATCGGCCCCGAGGATCCAACATCTTTCCTTTGGCTTCCTACGGTCTCAGCCATGATAAAAGAACGAAGCAAAGAAATAAAAGGAAGATTCTACTTGCTGAAGGGACTGATGGCCAAAAACAGGGAAAGCAAGACTAAAACTGAAAGTGTGAGGTTGAAGAAGCTTCCTCAGCCAGACCTTTTCTCCTTCTCATAAAAGACAAAGGGGCTCCAAGGTGACATCTCGATAAATGGAACCATCTTCCCAAACCCGCCATAGACGCTCGAGATGGGTGCGCAATCCCGAAAAGGCCCTAAGTTGATTTGACGTAGAATAGACCTAGGGTCATAATCCGCACAAATCGATGGCCAAGACAGAGAGCACTTCTCATCCGAGGGATGGGAATAGGCCATGACCGCTGCTCAGATCCCAACCAAAAGATAAGTTGAACTATCGAAACAGTCCCTGGTCGACCTGCTCCTTTTTCACACCCCAATCAGGGGATGATAGCTATCCAGCACCGAATCCTTGAATCAGCTGGCAGTTATGGCAGACGGTCCAATCAGGGATTTTGTAATCATCTGCCACACCATTCCCCAGGGTAAAATGACAAACCAGTAATACTCTCACTCTTCGAGGTAGATCGATGCTTCGAAAATTGAGAGTAGGGGGCAACTGTTGGGATATGTCAGTTCAAGCACTAACCAGCCACCGGTTCGATCGGCCGAAGACATTGGTTTGACTGACCGAAGACATTGGTTTGACCGGCCGAAGACATTTCTCCTGAACCATGCACTTCAAACCGGAATGGTCGAAAGAGACCGGACAGCTAACGGATAGGCCAAAGCCGAAGCCCTCAACTTCATCTGAAAAACTAGCCTGCGATCTCAATCGAATACATAATCTTCATCATCGGATGAAGGCACGACCTTCAGCCTATGCCGAAGACACGGTCTCCGGCCTATAACGAAGACAGAGCCTCCGACATATGCCAAAAATATGACCCCCGATCTATCTCAAAGGAGCCCAAAGATGAAGACGTCCCTTCGATTCGAATATAGAGACTTTCCTAAAAGAGAAGTCTAAAGACAGATCTCCAATCTATCTCAGATCCCCACAAACATGGTGAATAGCAGTTATTATCAATCACCTGATTACCTCCAAGACACGATCATGGTGTGTTACTCCAGCAGTAACGTTTTCGACCCAGACGAAACCGTTTAATAACCGTCCTCGATTGCGGATTGAGGGGAAGGAATTAACTCCTCCATTGTAATCACAGGAGGGAGAATGAAGCTGCAGGCTGGACAAATTATTATAAATAACGGTAAGAGGCGACGCTCAAGGTAAGGGGCATAATACACTCTGGAATATATCGGAGTCTTCTCCTCGCCTTCCTTCTCAGAATCTTTTCCATTCTGTGGCTAGAGCCTACCTCTAACTTAGGCATCGAAGTATCCCCCACCGGAGCAACTTCTGCCAGGGATTTGTTTTGCAGGTGAACCAGGGAGTGAACCTGCGATCCAGTAGCTCCACCCGGTCGAAAGGGGACTCTACGCCAACAGGAGATATACAAACTTCTTTTGAAGTCGTGAGATCTCTCTAGCTTGTAATATAAAATGTGGTTATAGAGAAATCTTGATTGAGGGTACATATATTTAATTTATTTTGATTATGAGATATCTCTTTTAGTTATGTACCTGACTGAGACCCGGTGTCGAGTTTCAGATTTATTGTGTTGTCTCGTCATTGATACCATTATTGAGTTATGAGATAGGATGGTTTGTTGTTTGATGCCTTCATAATTTCTCTTGCTTATTTTGTTTCTAAGCATGTTGACGAGAAATTGGAGGACTGACAACGAAAAATAGCATGTTTTATTTGATCACCTTGATGCTATTTTCTTGCTACACTACCACACCAAGACTCATGTCGATGGTGTTTATGATGCTGTAACCATGGATAAGTCTTGTATCGGTTAAGTGGTACAACGGCCCCATGATTCGGCATCATGGATATTGTTGGACCGAGTCATTTGTAGGTATTGTCTACGGATCATATAGTAGCCACATTTTGTTTTCAACCCGAGAACTGCTTTTAAAATAAAATGTTTTCAAAATTATAATTAATGTAGCCGGGTTAACATTAATTAAATTTTGTTTTATTAAAATTGGGTTGATTTTATGGTCCATGTTGATAGACGTAGGTTGAGCCCATTATTATGTGATCATTGATTGGGCTAGGAGCACCTCATGTGATTTGGTGTGGTTGAGGCGGCACAGTGTAGTGTTTAGCCCGACTTAACTTATGATGGGAGGGTCAGTTAGGGTATTTTCATTTTATTGGCTAGGTCTCCTCTCCGCTTCCTCTATTTATATATCACGTATACCGTGATTTTGTGGTACGGTGATTTTTCTCATCGAGAGCTGCCTTTCTGAGGAAGACCGGAGAGAAGGACTTTGCCTACGGTGTTCGTGTGAGCATCGAGATCAAGGATCAAGATCAGGATTATGGCGAATACAGGTAAGTATTTATTTTTCAGATCTAATGTATGATTCTATATTTTGATTGATCCTAGGGATTTAAGGATTATTTTTCCCACACTCTTCACATCTACCTTTGCTATTGAGTCTATTGTATGCCACTTTTGGAGGTTTACAGTTGCTGTTGCTCTTGTTTGCCTGCTGCAGTCCAGGCTTACAGTGCTGCCTTTGCTACTTTGGGATGTTTGCTATGCTGCCTTTATTTCTTTGGGATGGTTATAATACTGCCTTTGCTACTTTGGGATGTTTATGGTCACTGAGGCTCCTTGGACATATATGTTTCTTGCTAATGCATACGTTGGGATGGTTACAGTTGCTGCTACTCAATTATGCCGCTTTCTTCTACATTTTTTTCTGTAGGGGTACTGCTCTCAGTTTGTGGCTTGTGAAGTGGTCCTTCTATCAACAAACAAATCTTAGCCAATTAACATATTTTCACATTTCCAGTCTAATGCTGGCACAACAATCACTGTTTATGCTCGTCAGATCTTCTCTATTACAACATCAACTGCTGTTAAGGGAAAGGATAAACAACATCTACTGGGTAAAATGTTTTGGCATCACTTTGCTGTGCACTAAACTCAACCATTCTGCCGTAATGCTTGCTACATATATCATATGCTTTGCTAATTTCATAACACATGAATTGCTGGTTTCTCTTGGGCTTCTCCAATTTTGTTTATTATATATATTCCCTTCTGTGTTTTTCCTACCTCTATGCTTGTGTAAAGACTTGTTATTTCTTTTTCTGAGTGCTTCCCTCTGTTTGTAATTCTGCTACAGGTTTTTCTCTTAATGCATTTGTCCTGTTAGGGGTGTTTCCTATCAAAAAAAAATAGATGGCATTTCAATAATTTCCATAAGGTCCAATTTTGGCGAGTGCAATGCATCGAAGACATAGAAACACCGTTGGGAGGCAACACGTACAGTTATGAAATAGAGGTCGAGCAATGGATCTGCTAAAAAAATAAAATTATTTTTTAAAAAATAAAATTTTGACCATTCAATCTAATATGATCAAAATTTTATCTATCTAATGTACATTATTATTATGATAATTTTATTAAGATCTAAAATTATTTTGTTATCCCAAAAATCCAATCCACTTTGTTCCATGGATGGAGAGAGTTGCAACCAAGGAATATGGCGAAGGAGTTGTGAGTGGGAAAGGCAGGAACAAAAAAGCCACTGATCGAGAGGAGGGAGGTGGGAGGACGTGCCTGAGTGGCAAAAAAAAAGAAGATAAAAAAAAAAAAGATATGTAAAAAATATGTATATATTAAAAAATTTAAAAATAATAAAATATTTTTTAAAAATAAAATATATAAAAATATGATAATATGATAATATTTTTTATAATAAAATATTATAAAGAAGAATCATAATTAAATTTATATATTTGTATTCATTTGGTTTAGTTTAGTAGATTTATAAAAAATAATTAAAAAAAGGAACATTCAATGATTAACTTATAATGGTAAACCAACCTCTTTGATTCAAGATTGCATGAAGGAGCTTCAATAGGTTGGAACAATTTGAATGACTAATTCAAACCCTTTATTTGAATTGTACTGGAATTGCATTATAGGAAGAACTATTTTTTGAATGAGTTTTAAGGCCTTAGTTGTTTTCTGATGTAGAATTTCATTGTGCTCGTATGTGTATGAAAGTATGGGAAATGGCTTTTGAACAAAGGTTAAGTAAAATAATGATAATTTTGAGAACCAATATCAATTTATGCTTTAAAGGATAATAGCGGAGACCATCTTCTTATTGAGGTGATTGGTAGAAGAATATAGAGAAATTAGAGATGTGTACAAATGATCTCTAACTCTCTATTGACTTGGAAAATAATGATGTGAACTTTAAGTTGAAACCGCAAGCGCACGGTGTGCAGAGTAATACATCCAACGAATATAGGTCGATCCCATGAGGAATTTGTGTTTGAACTATGTTCAAACCCTTACTTAAGTGAGCTTCAATAAAGATAAGCAAAAGATAATTAAATAGAGAAGATAAATAATTTAAAGGTTTAGGACTTTTAAATCTTTTAGACCAATGATTTACAAACCTTTCTAATAATCTCTCCTATAACATCCTTCCAACTTCTTTCTTTGTATTAAACATGGATTATGAAGTGAATTTAATCTAACTATAATCCATCAAGGTTTTACAAGGAAAGAAGAGAAAAGAATTTAAAAATATTGTTGAGAGCCTTCTATCTATTGCCCTCCTTGCACCGAATCAAGTATGAACTATGAACGAATTGAAACCCAACAATAGATCATCAAGTCTCTTGGCAAGAAGTTTAAATAGAAAGAAAGATCTTAAAAACTAAAACACAATAATAGATCATAGAAAAGGCTTCTAATCATGGTCTAGATTCATCGCCAACCCTAGAGGATTCGCTTAGCTAGACATGATTTAAATTAAAATTTTAAAAATTATTAAAAAAATAAAATCAATCTAACTACTTGCTGAATGTAAATTACAGATTTTAAATGTGCAAAAATAAAAACTACACTAATTGCATGAATTTAAATGGCATAAAATAAATTATAATAATTAAAACTATCCTAGTGCAGAAATTAAAAATTATAAAAGTAATTAAAACTAGAAAAAAAAATTATTGCTACCAAATCTAATTACAAACCATTTAACTCCTAAGCATTAACAGGGCTTGGAGTAAAAAAAATAAAAATAAAAATAAAACTAGATCCTGATTGATAGAGGCTCTCTTTCCTGTCTTACTCTCCTTCTCGTATGTTGGAAAGGATGAAGAAAGTGAGAAGAAGAGATAGGAAGGGACAAGAAGAAAGAATACAGGTTGGAAGTAGAATTATTCTATGGTAGATGTCTCTTATATAAGCAGAGGGGAATACGTCGGCCCCGTGTGAAAACTATGTTGGTTTCTCACCGCAAGAGCTTCTGTTTTTATCCTTATCCCCACACCCGTTTCAGTTCCACATTCTTATCTCGCACCTGTTTCGGTTATGCATTCCTATCCCATACCCATTCGATAATTGCATAATCTTTATTTGAAAATCAAACTCCTTCGATGTTATCCCTGAATCCATGATCGATCTTTCTTCCTTTCTTTTCCCTTCGGACATCCAAGCTCTCGACAAGAGGCTTCTAGATCGACAAAAGGGTGGTGATGCAGCGACGGTGAGAGGTAGTGATCATGGTGGCTTCGGCGAGTGGTGATGGGATGAACTTTCAAAGCAGGGACTTGAATGGCAGTTGAACGACAAGGAGGATCAATTGCAAGAGAGATCTGTCACTGTGGCTTTGGTAGCTCAGGAGGATGGTGACAGCAGCAATGATGAGGAGGCAGCGACTAAAGGACGGGCATGGCGGAGACTAGTGATGGTGAATCGGAGAAACGGAATAGCAGGGAAGATGACGGTCTACATCTCGGACTGGTGAAGAAGACAATGCTTGGCCTAATTCCTCTGATAGTGACTCAGGGTGGATGGCCAGGTCTTGGCATTGGAGGGGTTTGCACGATGAAAATAGTAGTGGTCGTAGTGGATGGTGATGGAACAAGGTGCAACAGTCGGTGATGGGTAACGATTGATAACTACGTTAAACGTATATATAAAAGTATTAATTTAATAATCAAATTATTTTTATTCCTTTAAAATTAATATTTTTATATATCATTTGCAGGAAAAAACACTGTTAATGTGAAGAGCTCGACTTTAGAAGTCCAACAGTGCAAACGACACTCAAATCAAACTTCAAACAAGCTCGGAATTGATTTTTGAAGGAATTTACTAGTTTTGCATGAAATTTGGAGCAACCGGTCCACCATGGACTGGCCGCTCGGTCTACCACACAGCCCATGGACCATGTTCTACCATTATCGCGGTCCACAGAATAGAGCCATGTTCCGTGGACTGCGCACCTCCGTTTGAGCCAAAACTTGCCGGAGAGGTGTTTTCGATGCTGCCCAAGCCGCCGACGTCACCCTTACCAGTCGGAGAGACCGTCTTTGGCCGAAAAACTAGCCGGAAGAGCTGTCGGCCTCTCTTCTTCTTCTTCACTACTATCCCATGCCATTTAAGCCGTCGGACTGCCTATTCTCCCCGCCACCGGTCGGAGAGGATGCTGGCACTATCTCCCTTGCCGCTGAGAAGCTCTCACGGTTGAAAAATGGTCGGAAGATTTCTAGCAACCTCCTCACTATCATTCGATGTTTCCCAAACCACCAAACCATCTTCCCGCTCTACCGTCGGCCAGAGAAACTATCGGCAATCCCTATCTTCGTCGCCGAGCAATGGCAAAAGCAACTAGCAATCAACACCTAAGCCACCGATTTTTGGCCACCATCCAAGCTATCCCAAAGGCAAGCTTCGGTCATCCAAAGCCATCCCTGTTAGGCCACGCCACCCATCGTCGGTCACTTTACGCCACCAGCTGCCAGCCACGCCATGTTGGGAATTGTGTCCCAAAGCTAATCATCTAGGCTGTAGACGGTTGTGCTGATTTTGTAATTGTATATGAATTTTTAATGAATAAAAGTTATTCTTTTGGCTATTTATCATATTTACATTTTCCTAAAATAAACTCTTATATGATGGAGTCCTTAGAACTACATTATTTGATATATAGAGGATATATCAAGTAGTTCTTAAATTGGTTCACAACCAAATGATACATTGTTATAGGACGACAATGTATCAAGTCTCGGTTGTTGTATGTCATATTTATTGGTTGTCCTCTTAACCAAGGAGTGTGGAGACACTAGTGTGACATGCAAGTGAATTGTGTGACATCTCACTGAACGTGACCATCTATGGAGCTCCCTTCTACCAAAGGGTTGCTCGTGAAGGGATATGGATATATGTGTCCCTCAGACCTGAGGTCACCATGGTAGCTTACAAGTAACTCACTGTACTTTGGTGCTGGACTACCTGGATTTCTAATCCAGTGATAAAAGATTTTTGGGTGCAGTCAAGCACTTGTGGAGCAGTGGTGGATCAAGATGGAATTGACCCTTCTAAATAGTTTGGAGTGAATGACTCGCTGTGTCTCAATTTAGCAAAACCTTGGCCAGGGTAGTTCTTATGAGGAGTCACAGAACTTGTAAAGTTGAGACATGATCTGGATGGACCAAATTAGGGTTGGCAGTCAAATCCTAGGTCATCCTGAGCATTATGAGGTTAAAGGGATGAATTATGCAGTAACCATATGCCAGAGGTTCTTGAAAGTTGCTCTGCAATCTTCGACCTATCCGGACGTCGAGTATCATTACTAGATGAGGACTTTGACTGGTACTCCACAAGAATAACAAGTAATAGTAGATGAAGCATGCACAAAGAAATTTTTGAAATATTTTTATTATTTTTGTGGTCTAAAACCTAATCCTGCTTTGTTGAAAATAGCTCTCTGATTATTTAACAGCATGTTGAGTTTTTCAGAACTATAACTAAATTTTTCAACAAAAAATTTTACTTTTTCAAGTTCATCTTTGTACTTCTTGTTTTCTTGCAAAAGCTCTTTGTTTTTTTAACAAATTTTTCAATAGTTGCAAAAGATTTATCATTTTTCAAATCTTCATTTTCTTTTTCCAAAGAGATAATTCTATCAGTTAACTTTTTGTTATCTTGAAGCAAGCAATCATTTTCTATCAAAGACTTATCATTTGTTTTAACCAACTCCAAATTTTGCTTTCTTAGATCTTTATTTTTTATTTTAAATTTTTGATATTCAACTACTAATTCATCAAAAATATCAAGCAATTCATTGAAAGTAAATTCATGTTCAAATTTAGGTTTTACCTCATCATCGTTAGCCATCAAGCGGAAATTTGCATTTTCTTGTTGCTCTTCATCGGAACTTGAGTCCTCACTCTCGCTCCAAGTTGCCATCTTGCTTTCTTTCTTAATTTCTTTCTGCTCTTCTTGAGTAAGGGGCAATCCATCTTGAAGTGGCCGGATTTCTTGCACTCGAAACAAATAGGTTGCTCCCTTTCCTTCTTTTTTTCTTTTTTTTGCTAGGTTCTCCCTTTTGAGGCTTCTTTTTGAAATTATACTTTTTTCTTTTTCATGAACCTCTTGAACTTCCTTGAGATGAGAGCCGTTTCATCTTCATCATCTTCCTCATTAGAATCATCACTTGAATCATCCTTGGTTGTGGACTTAAATGCTATAGTCTTCTTCTTTTTGTCATTGTCCACAACCTTTTATTTTAGTGACAGCTTATATGTCATGAGAGATCCTAGAAGCTGCTCAAGAGGTAGAGTGCTGACATCCTTAGCTTCTTCAATTGCTGTCACCTTTGGATTCCATGATGAAGGAAGTGACCTGAGAATTTTATTCACCAATTCAGCATTAGAAATAACTTTACCTAAGCTTCTCATGCCATTCACAATGTTAGTGAATCTAGTATACATTTCGCTAATAGATTCAGATGGTTCCATTCTAAACATTCATATGTATGAATGAGCATGTTAACTTTGGTAGTTTTCACTTGATGAGTACCCTTATGGGTAACTTCAAGTGTATTCCATATTTTCTTGGCGGAGAGATAATTTGAAATTCTATTGAATTCACTTGGATCTAATGCACAAAATAATAAGTTCAAAGCCTTGATATTAAGCTCAACTTGCTTAATATCATTCTCATCCCAATCATCTTCTAATTTGGGAGTGGGAATGCTATTAATCAAGGTAGTAGGCTGATGAAGACCTTTAACAATATTCCTCCAAATATTATAATCAATGGCTTGAATGTAAATGCACATGTAAGTTTTTCGATATGTATAATTTGTGCCATTGAACAGTGGGGGATGGTTTGAGGCTTGACCCTCAACAATTCTAATACCTATTTAGGCTGCCATTAGATCTTTGACTCAAGACCGTTAGACCTACATGCTGAGTACCAAGCTCTGATACCACTTGTTGCCCAGCATAGCAACCCAAGAGGGGGGTGAATTGGATTTCTTTAAAAAATTTAAAGTAAATATGTGCTATACTTTATAGTGTTTGTGAAGCTATGCGAATGAGCATACAATGAATAAGATGCAATGCAATGAATATAAGTAGCTAATGCAAGAGAGCAAAGAAAACACACACAAATACAAAGTTTTATAATGGTTCGATGCACACCATACACCTACATCCACTCCCCAAGCTATCCCTTGAAAATTTCACTATAATCAACCTAGATTATAGCCAACTTATTTTCAAGGGCTCACAAGTCAAACCCAAAGTTGGTTTTCTCACTTAGGCTCACCAACAATATTTATTCAAGCCAACCTAGGCTTGGATTCCAATTCACGGCTTAGAAGGGCCTAACACCTAGTTTCAAACACCCTTGAAACTAGTCATAAAAGATAAATTCATAAGTACAAGGATAAAGCACAAGAAAAACTCTCTATAGAGTAGAAAGCAGAAGCTTTGAGGCTCTTGATGATTTCTTGACTTGTCTTCTCTTTGGAATCACTTTAAAACCACTTTTGGAATGTTGATTTGAAGGCTTGAAAGCTTTTTCAGTGGGAATCTTCTCTTTTGCTCTCTTTTTTACTTTGGAAGTGAAGTTCTCAAAGGTATGTCTTGTCTCTTGTGAGTTAGTTCTTCTTGAATGAGTTTGGTGAGACTTAAATACTTCAGAAATATTTAAAAAATGGTTTATGACCATTGGTGGAGCAAAACTAGCCATTTAGAGCTTGTAGGATTCAAATCTGACTCTAAAAAATTATAGCCATTATTGCTGTTAGAATTCATGAGTCGATACTTGAGTTTGTTCATGAGTCGACACTTGGATCAGCATGAGTCAACTCAAGGTATAAATCTTGAAAAAATTGAGTTCTGTTCCATTTTTATTCTCAGGCTATGAGTCGATCTATAAGACAACACTTGACTTCTATGAGTCGACACTTGATTCTTCTGAGTCGACACTTGACAAAAATATCTCAAAATGGCATAGTTCTGTATCATTATTTTTCTCATGCCATGAGTCGACACTTGGTTCTTGTGAGTCGACACTTGACTTCTTCATGAGTTGACACTTGACTTTTGTGAGTTGACTCAAGGCATGCCAAAGAGATTTCTACATGCCAGTCCTTCTAAAATGTCGGCACCTCATGTATCATGAGTCGACACTTGGTATGTGCCACTCAAAAACTTTGTGCCAAGCTTCAAAATTCAAAATGTTCTTCAACAAAATTTCAATATCTTTTTCATAAGGCCCAGATTGACCCATTTTAAGGATTTTCAAGATAAGAAGACTTCTTATACACTGAAATTCACTTAGCTTCAAAATTAGTGAGTTTGATACCTTTGTATGAAAAATTTGATGTACCTGTATCCTGAAACTCACAACTACAATTGAAATATTAGTATAAAACATATACTCAGTATTTTGTTAATCATCAAAATCAAGGGCTAAAGCCAACACACTGGCACTGGCAAACTCTGAGTTATGGCATTACAAACTGGATCATATGGGCAAGAAAGATATGCAAGTAGGGTTCCTGTACCAATATTGAGACCCATGTCAGCTGGTATGGTACGGTACTGTACCATACCGTACTGACACACGATACGGGTAGGCAGTCGATAAGAACCGGCATGCCAAATTTTTTTTGGTTGATGAATTTTGGACTTTTTAGATTTTTATTTTATTATTTTAGGATTTAGGGTTTAGGATTTAGTGTTTAGGGCCATTAGGATTTGGAATTTAGAGTTTAGGATTGAAGACTTCAAGGTTTAAGGTTTAGGATTTAGGATTTAAAAAATATAAATACATTAATTCTAATTAAAATAAGATATAAAATGATAATTAAACTAAGATTATCAGCAATTAATGAAAGTGAAAGGTAACATATAAATATAATTACATATAAATATCTAGAATCAGGTAGAGTATCGATATCCATAAATATTGGGATCATTAATGTACTCAGTAGGAAGATCAGTAAATCCCTCTAACCAAGTAGCATGATAGTCCTGTAAGGTCATCCTAGGAGGTATGCATGATGGATCAAAACTTATCACAGATCCCTTGCTGAGATCCGAACTCTAAGAGCTATCCAGAAACTGATGATATGGCTATGCAGGGGCCCATCCAAATATACTAACAATAAAATCAGATTTATAAGATGCTCTAGGTCGCATGGGATAATAACCACTAGAAGATGACATCTTAGATGCACCATATAGATCGTATGGACTAGAAGCTACCAATAGCTATGGATAAGAGGATCCTGAATATGAGAATGACCCTGATACATCCATGGATTCTACTCTACGTGTAAGAGCTATAGCTGCATCGTATCTCAAATGACCTCACGAAGCGCGTCGCCTATATGGAATCGTATCACCATGGGATCTACCAGCTGGTACTCCATGATCTCTATCCTATGTGGCATGGCTAAACTGTAACTCCTCAGTAAATCGAAGATGACTAGGTGGCTACGACTCTTGTCCTACGGCCCCTCCCTGATTACTAGATCCTTCACTATCTAAAGAAGTACTAGCACCACTCTCTCTGGTTTCTGAATCCGAATAGATTGAGTGCTCCGATGAAGGTGCAACTTTCTTTTCTTTTCTTCTATCTCTGGGTCGAATAGATGGCGGAGAGAGATGATGTGCTATATCTGCTAGAGCCATGTGAGAAATATTGCTTGTTACCCATTGTCCAGCATCCACCCTAACCTTGCTAGCTAAAAAATTGGCTGGTGGAGGAGGCGATCATAGCTTATCAAGCTCTAGCTCCTGCTGCTGACTCATGACCCATCCAATCATTGGATCTTCATCCTCATCAACATATTAACTTGCAGTGAGATCAGGGTATTTCGATTCAACTTCCTCCTGAATGTACTTTAGCCTTAACCTTAAATTATAGTGTGTATACATAAAATCATTGAGGCATTTCTATTTCAGATGGTTCATCTGCTTGAGTGGATAAGGCCAAATATAGATCAATTGAGCTCACATCTACTAGATGACACCATCTGGGAGAGGATCTTGACTGCAAGAACTTTTAGATTTTTTACAGATCCACCAAAATGTACCTACCATTTAGCTACAAAAAACATTATATCATTTAAAATTTTAGATTCAGTAAAATAAAAAATTCAATGTGAATATAATATTACACTTACTGCTTAGTAGTACCTACCATGATTCATCTTTGATTTACTTCTGATTGCTCTAGTGGATCCAAATGAATCTGTGCCCTCCCTAAAAAATTGTCTGCCAGAAAAAAGTTTTATTACCATGTGTTACTTGTTGAAATTAATGCTAACAAAAATCACTCAATAATCTCAACCTAACTTACTTTTTCTAGGCACATAGCATCGACATCTGGATCGGGCTCTATCTTGTAGATAACATTGTGTAGGGTAGACATAAGCTCTTCATCCATGGCAATGTCCAGTATGGAGTATTGGAATCTCGGATTCAGATAGTAAGCTGCACATATATTTTAAAAATTAGTCAAGCATACTTGTATAAATCTAATTTAATTTAAATTTTAGGAACTTCATAAATTACTACATACCTGCATATACAAATCCGAACTCATTTGATAACTCCACCATTTATCAATGATCCGGATATACTTAATAGCATGTGCTGGATCTGCCTCTTAGATCTTTTTCTTTACCCTTTTTATCATGTAATATAGGAAGCCCATCTAAGCATACCTCTTAGAGTTCATGACACGAATTATCTCATATAGAGGCTTGATAGCCTCCACTATCCTCTCGCTCGCTACCAGAATGTTTGTCTCGTCACTAAAGTCTTTACATTGCTTTCCTTAGTATTTGTCCTGGCATATCTGTTCTGCTGCCATTCCTGACTGACAAACATCTAATACAGCTCTATTTTCTTGCCAAGAAGACTATCAAGTGCTATGTAATTAGTAGCAAATTGTGTAACCCCTGGTCTCAATATTTATTTCCTGTAAAGCTCCTCATCAATGATAAGACCCATGTATGGTTATATATGAATCGGGTGATCAACTATGCTAGCTCAACTATCTTCTGTATCCTGTGAAATTCTTCAATATCCATTAACATGAGGTCTATATAATGTGTAGCACAAGAGATCCAAAAAATATGTGGTCATTGCTGCATCAAGATCTACCCTGCGACCCTGTACTATGGTTCATTATCTGTGATGACCTGCATGACATTATGCTCTCTCACCAATCAATCACCTCCTTCATCAATTTGAGGATATAACTAGCATCGTGCACCTCATTTGAAGCATCAACAGACTTCTGAAAAAAAGATTTTCCATCATAATAAGTCAAGAAATTGACGATGCTCCATCTAGTAAGACCAGTCCAACCATCACACATCACTATCAACCTATACACGGGCTACTTGCTTTGATAGGAGGCTATCCATTCTTCTAGTTCCTCATTACTGTATAGAAGCTGACCATAAATATCCCTCAATTTTGAAGGATCTACACCTGTACCAGCAACATGTATATATGAAATAGCAGAGCTATAATATAGATTATCTGCTGCATGCACTAAGATATGATTGAAATAAAACCAGGATGAGATGGCCTGCCATATATCCTTTTTTTATCCTTTTTCAGCATTGTGTCAATCCTCTATTGCTTAGAATCTCTACTAGGAAGGGCATGTAGATCGACATCATGGATAGTGGCTCCTACTAGAATATCCCTAGAAAACTTTCTTCTACTGCCAAATGCTCTCAACATAAATGCAATATGGCTGGTGCCTATCCTGACAGGCTTTCTGATTGAGGAGGTCCTCTTAAACTGTATATTAGACTTTCCTACAATACTAACAAAACCGGATCCCGATCCCAACTCAAAAGCTGATGGCCCAAATTGTTGTCTATGCCTGGCCTTCTCCTCTAGCTGCCTTAGTTCAAACAAGCTCACTTGAATAGCAGCCTCTATCGGTGCCTCCTTATTAGAAGGAATAGATGCTCCCTCTATTTTTCTAGAATAATAAGAACGTGGTTCTACGGCTCTATAGTCCATCTCTGCCTTCTTCTTTACTGTTCTTTCCTTCCCAGCTTTGAAATCAATAAAATATTTCTTCATCAACTGACAGACCCCCTGTGAATACCATCGGCATGCAGATATATCAGGATAACTACCAGCCAAGTATTACTTCAACCTTATTATCCTCCACCTTTGAATTCGATATTATACCATTTACACCTCCAGTGATGCCGACCCGAGAGCATCCTCCATGCAACCAACCAATGTCACGCTCCGGATCTTTCTTCCTCCTAGATAGATCTATACCTAAATATTTAAATTACACATAAGATCAATAATAGTGTTTATTAATTAATACTTTATTAACCTGATTTTTTTATTTTTAAAATTTAAATTATTTTTTAATTTAAAAAATTTAAAAAATATATTATAAAAAAAAATTGATCTTAGATTCATGTAGGATTCTATCATAAATTATATATATATTTTTAAGACCCTCAAAATATATTAAAAATTATTTTTTCTTCAATTTAAGACCTAAAATACTATTCATAAGATGGATCAAAACTTAGATAAATCGATATGAAATTTATAGTGAGAATATGTTAAGAGCCATAGATTAATAATTTATAATTATAATTTTTTTACTAATATTTTATTTATTTTTTAATCCAAAATTAATTTTTAATTTAAAAAATTATATACTTAACAAAAAAATAAGATTTTAGTATCATTATGTAGATCTATCATAGATCTACCACATACTCTAAAATTATGACCAACAAAAAAGATTTGATAGCATTTCTTCTTAATTTTCTATTTTGCATGAATTTCAATAAAAAAAAGAGGGAAGAGGGAAAAGGGAAAGAGGGGAAAGGAAAGCTATACATACCTTAATTCTATCTTTTTTTTAATTTTTGGATATTTGATTACCTTAAAATGGAAAGAAAATGAAGGAATTAAGTCGAGAAGAGCAGAGAGCTCTCTGTTTGCTCTCTTAAGAGCCAAAATAACGTTGCCTCCCCCCACATGGCTATAGTAGCCAATAGTGAAAGGCAAAAAAAATTAGAGGAAAATTGGTTCTAACCGGCCGAACCGACCAGTTCGGCATGGTTCCGACCAGTTTAGGTCCGGTTCGATCCGGTTGTGGATCGGTTTGGGCCGGTACATAATTTTTTTTATTTTCAAAATAGGTGGGAATCGAATTATATGGCCGAACTGTACCAGTCGGCCACCGGTCTGGTTCGGTACACACCAAACCCCAAACTGACCGGTTCGGCATGGTTCGGCATTCCTTGTATGCAAGTATTACTAAAGAATGATAATCTAGCAAGTCTGAAATCTACTGATATTGATTTCTGCAAAAACTGTGTTCTTGGAAAGTAGAAGGTCAATTTCTTCAAAACTGGCAAGATACCAAGATCAAGAATGCTAGAGCTTGTACACACTAACATGTGAGGTCCCTCTCTAGTTGCTTCCCTTGGAGGCTCATGCTACTATGTGATATTTATCGATGACTCCACTAGAAAGATATAGATTTATTTTTTAAAAAATAAATCTGACATGTTTGATACTTTTAGGACATTGAAGAACCTGGTGGAAAATGAGTATGGCAAGAAGATTAAATACCTGAGATCAGAGATGGAGGTGTATACGATAACACTAAGTTCAAAGAGTTATGCATAGTAAATGGGATCAAGATAAAAAAGACTATCCCAAATATGCCACAACAAAACAGGATAGTTGAATGCATGAACGGACCTTAAACAAGAGAGCCAGGAGCATGAGAATTCATATTGGTTTGCTCAAGATATTTTGGATTGAGGCAGTTAACACTACTGCTTACTTGATCAACAGAAGTCCCTTAGTCCCTCTTGATTGCAAGCTACTAGAAGAAGAGTGGATAGGGAAGTAGCAAGTTTATCTCACCTAAAGGTTTTTGGTTGTCTCCTTTGTACATATCAATACTGAGAAGAGAGACAAGCTTGATATAAAGTCAGAGAAGTATTTTTTCATTAAATATGGTAATGATGAATTTGGCTAAAAGTTCTGAAGCAAGAAGGATAGAAAAATTATAAGGATCAAGGATGTAGTCTTCAATAAAAAAACCTCTTCAAGAATGAGGATATTCCTGATAGTGTAGGAGAGTCAATTGAGGAGAAAGAGCAAGTCGATATAGAAGAGATCATAGAGGACGATATTGCCATGAGAGCAAAAGATCCTGAATCAGCACCAGGATGTCTCAGCTAAGGAGATTTGTAAGGATCCCAAAATCATGGAAAAGGTATTCACCCTCTTTTCATTATTTGTTATTGACAGATAGTGGTGAACCTGAGTGTTTGAGATAGCTATGGAGAGCAAAGATTTGGTCAAGTAGGAGCTGGTGATGAAGGACAAGATGCAGTCCTTGAAGAAAAACTAGATTTTGAAGCTTAGCACACTACAAGAAGGAAAGAAGGCTCTACATAGCAAGTGGGTCTACAAGATCTAGGAAGAGCATGAAGGCAACAAGAGGTACAAGGCTAGGTTGGTTGTGAGAGGCTTCCAATAGAAAGAAGGTATTGGCTATACTGAAATTTTTCTCTTGTTGTTAAGCTTTTTACCATACAAATTGTTCTAAGTATAGTAGCTGTGAAGAATTTATACTTAGAACAGTTAGATATTACTACTACTTTCTTGTATGGTGAGATAGATGAACATATATATATGCAGCATCCTATTGACTTTATAGTCTCTAGTAAGGAAGATCTGGTGTACAAGCTGAAGAAAAGCTTGTAAGGTTTGAAATAGGCTCCTAGATTATGGTATAAGAAATTTGATAGATTCATGACTAACAATATTTTTACAAGGTGCTAAGAGGGTTATTGCTGTTATTACAAGGTACTCAATAATAGTTTTATTATCCTACTTTTGTATGTTGGTAATATGCTGATAGCTAGACCGAACATGCGAGAGATTGAAAGATGGAAGAGGGAGATGTTGAGGAAGTTTGCAATGAAGTACATGGGTGCAGTAAAATAGATACTTGGACTGAGAATTGAAAGAGACAGGGCGACGGATACATTGAAGCTGATTTAGAGTAGTTACATCAAAAAGGTGCTGGACAGGTTTAATATGAAGATGCAAAGCCTATGAAGATACCTTCGATCGCTCACTTTAAGCTTTCAAAGGAACAATCACCCAAGGATGGTGATGAGCTAAAGAGAATGGCAAGGGTTCCTTATGCTTAGCAATTGGCAGCTTGATGTACATGATGATTTGCACGAGATCCGACATTGCATATGTAGTGAAAACTATGACCAGATACATGGCTAATCCAGGCGAGCAATGCTGGAAAGCTATTAAGTGGATCCTAAGATATCTGAAAGGTATCGAAGAGGTCGGCTTATATTATAGGAGAGGTAGTCAGATTCATGGATGCAAATTTAGATGGTGATGCTAACACTAGGAGGAGATGACTGGATATGTCTATACCATTGGTGAGATATCGGTGAGCTGGGTTTTGTAGTTACAAAAGATCATGGCACTTTTTATCGCCAAAGTAGAGTATATCTATCATGGAAACTAGCAAGGAGATGATCATTTGGTTGCCAAACTTGCTGAAAGAATTGGATAGAGAGTAGAGTTGTAGTGTACTATTCTGTGAAAGCCAGAGTGCTATCCATCTGGCTAAAAATCCAATGTTCAATGCTAGAATGAAGCATATATAGCTGAGATATCATTTTATAAAAGTATTGCTTAAAGATGGAAGTTTATCACCAGAAAAGATTCAAGGCTCAAAGAATTCGGCAAATATGCTGACTCAAGTAGTCACTACAGAGAAATTGGGACTATGTATGGTCTTAATTGGCCTCCAGAGCTAGTTGATTTGAGGTGCAGCATAGAATAATAATTTATTTTTTGAAAGTATATTTTTTTTATTTTTCAGGTGGATGAAAGATTAGATGTCTTAGTCTCCAAGTGGGAGATTATTGGGTGTGGAGGTTAAACCACCCAAGCCCAGTTCAAAAGGAGCCTATAAAGATCCAAAACCATTAAGGAAACAGTCCAAAAGAAGCCAATCCATAAAAGAAAAAAAAAAAGAAGCCCGGAGAAGTGGGCTTGACCTGGCCCATGCATGCGGGTGGGCACAGGTGCATATTCATGAGCGCAAGGGGCCAACCTAGGCCCAAGAGGTCCTATACAAACATTGTTTCTCCCTCTTGTCATGGTGTACAATAGATTAGGGATGGTGTCACGATGCATGCCATGGTCTACGATGATAGAAGGGCACAGATCTATCGACAAGCATGATTAGATGACCACAGTCAACTCAGACTGTGATACAGTGTGATGAGGCTTGTTCGAGCATGTTTCAAGGGATTCTCAATGTGATATGGTGCATTGATCAAAGATCAAACTACTATGATTGGGATTTGGAGACTTGTTTTGATGCCAATCTGGACTCCAATTGTAGCAGGTTTCGGCCTGTATTAAATAAGTGATCTCAGGTTGAGAATAGTGAACACGTCCAGAGTATATAGCAGCAATAGAGAGCCCATGTTAATGTTTCCAAGAAAGAAAACAAGAGAGAGGAAGAAAAAAATAGAGTGAAGGCAAGAGTTCTTTATATGATTTTTCTTAGGCTACTTCCAGGCTTGAGGAGCATCTCTAGAAATTTTTTCTTCTTCTTGGTTGGGGCCAGCTTTGCATCCAAAGAAAGAAAGTCTCTCTTAAACTTCATAATTTTTTCTTTTAGTAAAAGAATTATTTATGCGGCTGTGGATATAGGAGCAGGAGACTCCGAACCATGTAAATTTATTATTCTAATTTTTCAGGCTTTTTCTCCTCTCTTGCAAATCTGTATTCCATTACATACAGTTCCCTAACAAAAGATTGGAATATAAGAAGAATTGTTCAAGAACATATCTGAAAAAAATAATAGATCTAAAAATACCATATAATCAAGAACAATCAATTATTCTAGATTTGATATGCATACATGTGCTCGCCATTAATTTTCAAACCTTCAATCAAGATGCTTGTGCAAACATCAAAGACCAAGTCCTTCTCAATAGTCTTTCTCTCGACAGGTGGCTATTCGATGGGGCAAGCCATGAGAACTAACTCATGATATATATAGTGGAAGTAAAGAGGGGACCTTGCCAAAAAAACAAAACTCTAAGAAGCCCTTCCATCATGGGCCAAGTTGGGCTAAGGCTTATGCTGTGCCATCTCAACCACACCAACCAATATAAGTTACTCAAAGCCCAAATACGAGGATCACTAACAATATTAGACTTATACATATATTTATCAACATGAGTCATACAATCAACCAATTTTTAATAAAATAAATATAAATAAAAATAATAATTAATGGTAATCCATAATTAAAAAATTCTTACATTCTCCTACTTAAATAATATTAATCATGATTTTTGTTGACTCCAGTAATTGATTTTGATGATAAGCAAAACAGTTTAGTATAATTTGAGGACTAATGATTTGCTTTAAGTGTGTTTTCATTGAAAGGATGCTCACAAAATTTGAAGAAGCATATTTATGTTGAAGAACCAAGGTTGAATGAAATGATTGCTCAAAACAAGACTTGGACACTCAAAGAAATGGTTGAATAGATGACTAAGGCAAATGGAAATATGTTCTAGCACAAGTTCAACAATTTCTGTAATTTTTCAATGAAGTATCGACTCAAGGTGTCGACACATGACATGATGTGTCGACACATGAAAAAGAAGTGTCGACTCAGGCCGGTACGCAGCAATGTTTCAAATGGCATAGATGATGTGTTGACACATGGAGCTTATGTGTCGACTTAAAGTGTCAACACATGGATCAACACATCGTCTGAGACTTTCAAACCACAGAACTTGCAAAAGGTGAAGGAATAGTTGAAGTATCGATACATGGATACAAAGTGTCGACTCAAGGTGTCGACTCAACTAAGAATGTGTCGACTCAACTGATTTTTCAGAGAATCTGAATGGAGTAGTTTGAACTTGTGTCGACTCAAGAAGAACATGTGTCGACATTATGTGTCGACACATGAAGAGGAAGTGTCAACACATGGAGTTCTGGCAATAGTAACGGCTAGTTTTTTCAAAAACAGAACTCGTTCCAAATGCCCCCAACGGCTAGTTTTTCAAGTACAATGGCTATATTTCGGTTTTGAGGGCTTGGGAAGGTATATAAAGGCTCCAAATCAAATCAAGAATATATGTATTGAATATCCTTAAAGAGCTTAGAGAGAAAAGAAGAGAGAAGAGCCTTAACTCCTATTCATTCAAGATTCAACCACTCTCAAGCTAAAAGGAGCCTCCAAGCATTCAAAGCCATCAAGAGCATTGAAGATCATTCAATCTTAGGCATTCAAAAGGCTTCAACAAGAGCAAAGCAATACTACATCGAGCTACATCGACTTATTTGCTTTATTATTGAAAGCTTATATTGGTTCTTTATTTCTCTACCTTATATCTTGTAAAGGTTATTAGTTAGCCTATTGAAAAACCAAGTGAGGTTATTGGTAAGCCTTGAAAACCAATTAGGTTGGTGGTTAGCCCGCAAAACCACTAAGGTTCTTGGTTAGCCCGGAAAACCAAGGGAGGTTTTTGGTTAGCCTTGTGAAAACCAATTAGGTTCTTGGTTAGCCCGTAAAACCAAGTGAGGTTGTGACTTGTGAGCCTTGTAAAACAAGTCGAGTTTTGATTAGTGAGCCCGGAAAACTAATCGGCTGTAATCGTTTGATTATAGTGAATTTCCAAGGAAATCTTGGGAAGTGGATGTAGGTACATTATCGGCACCGAACCACTATAGCTTGTAGTGTTTGTGATTACTTGTTCTCTCCCTTCTTGCTCTTTACATTCTTGCTTATTGCTTTTAATTTTCGCTGCATTATTACTTTAGAGCATTGCACTTCAATCTTAGTACCTTGTTGAATTGAATTGCATATCTTGTTTTGTGAAGTTTGCTACTTGTGTTATCAAGCTTAGCTTTAAATTTTTTAGAGACCCAATTTACCCCCCCTCTTGGGTTGCTCTTTGGGCAATAAGTGGTATCAGAGCCTTGTTCTCAGTATATAGGCTTTACCGCCTTGAGTAAAGATCTATGGCAACCCCAATTGGTACTAGTGTAGTTGAGGGATAAGCCTCAAATAGACCTCCATTTTTCAATGGTGCAAATTACACTTATTAGAAAACTAGGATGATAATTTATATGCATTCTATAGATTATAATTTATGGAAAGTAGTTGACAAGGGTCCTCATATTCCTTCGGTGGTGGTTAATGGTGTTTCCATCCCAAAACTTGAAGAGGATTGGGATGAAAATGACATTAAATAATCTGAGATCAATGCTAAGGCAATGAATCTCTTATATTGTGCATTAGATCCTAGTGAGTTTAATAGGATATCTACATGCATGTCCGTCAAAGAAATATGGGACACACTTGAAGTTACCCATGAGGGTACCGATCAAGTGAAGAACACTAAGGTCAATATGTTAGTGTACACATATGAGATGTTCCGAATGGAACCAAATGAATCTATCACTGATATGTATACACATTTTACAAATATTGTAAATGCTATGAGAAGTCTTGGTAAAGTCATATCTAATGCTGATATTGTGAATAAAATTCTTAGATCACTTCCGACATCGTGGGATCCAAAGGTGATCGCAATTCAAGAAGCAAAGGATGTGGACAAGCTACCTCTTGAGCAGCTAGTGGGATCGCTCATGACTTATGAGCTCAATCTAAAACAAAAATCAATGGATATGGACAAGAAGAAAAGGGGATTGCCTTCAAGTCTAATATTCAAGAAGAATCCTCGATTGATGAGTCCGAAGATGAAGAAGAGGAAGAAGGTGAAGAAGCCCTCCTTGCTCTTAAGTTTAGAAGATTCATGAAGAGGAGGAAGTTTTCCCATAAGAAGAAATTTCAATCCAAGGAAAAGGGAAAGGAAAAAGAAAAAGAGAAAGAAAAAGAAAAGGAGAAAGAAGTACCTACATGCTTCGAGTGCAAGAAGCCCGGGCACTACAAATTTGATTGTCCACTCCTCAAAAAATCAAGGAAGAAACTAAAGAAGAAGCAATGATGGCCACGTGGAGTGATAGCGAAGACTCCAGTTCAGAAGAAGAGCAGACAGAAATTACAAATCTCTGCTTCATGGCACATCAGGACAATGAAGAGGTATGTTCCGACTCTGAAGTTGATTTTACTTTCGATGAACTTAAAAGTACTTTCGAAGAGCTTATGCATGATTATAAATTAGTTTTATCTGAAAATAAGAAACTGAAAAAGTATGCAAACTGTTTTTCTTTAAAAAATAACTCTTTACTAAATGATGTTTATACTTTGAAATCTAAACTAGATATTTTGGAAAAGAAAAATAATGCTTTAGTTATGGAAAATGAAGTTTTAAAAAGGCCTAAACAAATTGTTTCTAACAATGAGCTTTTAAAGAAAAAAAGGATTTAGAACTTGAAAATGCTAAACACAAAAATGAACTTGAAAAATTAAAACATTTTGTTAACAAATTTATTTATAGCTCAGAAAAGCTGAATTTACTTTTAAACAATCAAAGAGCAGTTTTCAATAAGGCATGTTTAGGATATAAACCTCAAAAGCAATAAAAGTATTTCAAAAGATTTTTTGTGCCTACATCATCCAATATTACTTGTTTTACTTGTAGAAGATTAGGTCATAAATCATATCAATATAATTTTAGAAAAATCATGTCTTTTGGTAAAGTGTGGGTTCCAAAAGGAACCATTTTGAATGCTAACCCTAAAGGACCCAAGTTGGCTTGGGTACGTAAAAACAAAGCTTGATCATATTGCAGGTGTGTCTTGTAACCAAGAAAAACAAACGAGTTTGGTATCTTGACAGTGGTTGCTCAAGGCACATGACTGGAGATGTGAAGCAATTCACTTCTCTTGAAGCTTTAAATGGAGGGAGTGTGACCTTCGGTGATAATGGTAAAGGAAAAATTATTGGTATTGGTAAGGTTCACATAACTCCTTCGAATAGTATTAGTAATGTACTTTTAGTAGATGGTTTAAAGCTAAATTTTGAGCATTGTCAGTTTTGCGATAAAGGTTTTCAAGTAGTTTTCAAATCATCATATTGCATGATTACTAGTCCAGATATAAATGGAGTACAATTCATTGAAAAAAGACATGAAAATATTTATTTAGTAGATCTTGATGATCTATCTTTACCTAATGGAGAATGCCTTATTGCAATGAATTCTACCAAGGAAGAGACTAGTTGGTTATGGCATAGAAAGTTAGGGCATGCTAGTATGTACCTTATTTCAAAACTTTGCAAAAAGAATTTAGTTAGAGATTTACCTGAAATCAGTTTTGAAAAAGATAGAATTTGCCAAGCATGTCAATTTGGAAAACAAGTCAAAACTTCTTTTAAACCAAAAGGATTTGTAACTACTAGTAGACCACTTGAACTACTCCATATGGATCTCTTTGGACCAACTAGAACATCAAGTCTAGGAGGCAAGAGATATGGATTAGTCATTGTGGATGATTTTTTGAGATTTACTTGGATTTTCTTTTTAGCACAAAAAGATGAATCATTTTCTGTATTCATAAAGTTTTATAGAAAAGTTTCAAATAAGAAAGGTGTTTCGATCATTTGCATTCATAGTGATCATGGAACCAAATTTGAAAATCAAGATTTCGAAAACTTTTGTAATGAAAAAGGTATAGAACACAATTTTTCTGCACCTAGGATATCTCAGCAGAATGGGGTGGTAGAAAGGAAAAATCACACTTTAGAAGAAATGGCACGCAGTATGCTTTGTGAAAACGATTTGCCAAGGTACTTTTGGGCTGAAGCTATTAATACGGCCTATTATGTTTTAAATCGAGTTTTAATTTGCCCTATTTTAAAGAAAACTCCATATGAACTTTAGAACCAAAGAAAATTAACTTTGAAATATTTTCGAGTTTTTGGTTGTAAATGTTTTGTTTTAAACAATGAAAAAGATCATCTTGGAAAGTTCGATGCCAAGTCTGATGAAGGTATCTTCTTAGGATACTCCACATCAAGCAAGGCATACAGAATATTTAATAAACGAACTTTGGTTGTAGAAGAGTCAGTACATGTTGTATTTGAAGAAACTACTAACAAGTCCTCGAGAAAAGAGGATACATCTGATGAATGTGCAGGTGCTGACAAATTTTAGAAGCTGACACTGAATGATCAAGTTCAACCAAGTGAACAAGAACAAGACAAGGATGAGAAGAAGATGACACTTCAAAGCATCAAGATCTATCTAAGGAGTGGAGGTATGCTCATGGACACCCTAAGAATTAATCTTAGGTGATCTATCTAAAGGGGTAAGAACTCGAGCTTCTATTAGAAATGAATGTGATTATATTGCTTTTGTATCTCAAGTAGAACCTAAATATTTTGAAGAAGCTGAAAAAAACTCTAATTGGATCAATGCTATGCAAGAAGAACTAATATAATTTGATAGAAATAATGTTTGGACACTTATAGAAAGACCATCTAATATTTCAATTATTGGCACTAAATGGGTATTTAGGAATAAATTAGATAAAAATGGTATTGTCATTAGACATAAAGCTATGCTAGTTGCTAAATGCTACAATCAGGAGGAAGGGATTGACTTTGATGAAACTTTTGCTCCTGTTGCTAGACTTGAAGCAATTAGACTACTGTTAGCATTTGCCTGTTTTATGAACTTCAAATTATTTCAAATGGATGTTAAGAGTGCTTTCTTAAATAGTTTTATAAATGAAAAGGTTTTTGTTGAACAACCACCCGGTTTTGAAAATCATGCACATCCTGATCATGTTTTCAAATTACACAAAGTACTTTATGGATTGAAGCAAGCACTTAGAGCATGGTATGAAAGGTTAAGCAAATTTCTTATTGAAAATGAATTTTCTAGAGGAAATGTTGACAAAACACTATTTTTGAAAAGGAAAGATAATGATTTGTTAGTAGTACAAATATATGTTGATGATATTATTTTTGGTTCTACTAATGAATTTATTTGTTAAGATTTGCTAAGCTTATGCAGGGTGAGTTCGAGATGAGTATGATGGGTGAACTCAATTTCTTTCTCGGACTCCTGATCAAGCAAACTTCAGATGGTATCTTCATCAACCAAGCTAAGTATACAAGATAAATCATTAAGAAGTTTGGGATGGAACTACTAAGCCAATAGGTACACCTATGAGCCCCTCATGTAAACTAGATAAAGATGAAAATGGTAAATCTGTAGATCAGAAATTATACAGAGGCATGATAGGCTTTTTACTGTATCTGACTGCTAGTAGACTAGATATTATGTTCAGTGTTTGCATGTGTGCTAGATATCAGTCTGAACCTAAGGAATCACATCTCATGGCTATTAAGCATATTATTAGATATCTGTCTGGTACTATTAGTATTGGTTTATGGTATGATAAAAATTCTTATGCTGAATTGATTGGATATTCTGATGCAGACTTTGCTGGTTGTAGACTAGATAGAAAGAGTACTAGTGAAACTTGCCAATTTCTTGGGGTTAACTTAATCTCATGGTTTAGCAAGAAACAAACTTCAGTTGCACTATCCACAACTGAGGCTGAGTATATTGCAGCAGGAAGTTGTTGTGCTCAAATCTTGTAGATTAAGCAACAACTTGAAGACTTTGGAATCAAGTTGGCTAGTACTCTCATTAAATGTGAAAATACCAGTGCTATTTGCTTGACTAAAAATCCTGTTCAACATTCTAGAAGCAAGCACATTGAGATTAGGCATCATTTAATTAGAGATCATGTAGAAAACAATGATGTTGTGCTTGAATTTATATGTACTGAATTTCAATTAGCTGATATTTTAACTAAACCTCTCTTGGAAGATCGATTCTGTATGATTAGAAGAAAGCTCGGGATCATCAATCCGTTTGATTGAATCTTTCCCTTCATTTGACTCAAATTAGATCATTTTGACCTTATCTATGATAAATCATGATTAATCATTATTAATTTAACTCCAAAAACATGTTATTTCAATTGATTTTGATCATTCAGAGAAATTCCCAACTTTTCAGTTTTTAAGTTGATGTGTCGACACATCATGAGTCGACACCAAAATGTGTCGACACATGCGTGAATCGACACATGACCAACGGCAAACTGAGATTTAAGGGATTTCCGAACCATTTTCTCCCAAATTTCTTTCTCCTCCGAGCCGACACATCGATTCCAGGTATCCATCCTGTTCATCTTGTCATTTCCTTGCTTTTACCCGCAGTTTTCTTGGATTTGGAAGATCGGTGGCCGTGTTTGTTGGATTTTCTCCTAGGTTTTAGCTCCTAAACCCTAGAAACCCTCTTTCTTCCACCAAAAATCTTGCCAAATCTTTGATTCTTGACAATGGGTCCTCGCAAACAAGTCGTTCGCCGACCTCGTCAGTCACAGCATAAAGAAGAGCGGAGAACGAAGGCATGACACGAGTCTAGAGCTCCGGATCCGCTTGCACGACCATTGTTTGTACCTTCTAGCCGGATGAGCTTCAAAACAGTGGTTGGAGGATGCCGAGTGGACTTTTCCTTCTTAGACCAATAGCATTTCAGGATTGGAGATTGGGTTAGACATGCTGGGTTGGCCTATTTTTGTTCGCTCAGCGAGAGATACTATCCCGGGTTGATGAGAGAGTTCTACGGATCACTTGCCCACGGATCAGATGGTTGGGTTGCACAGGATAGAGGACAGGATATCCCCATTTCATTAGAGATTTTGAGCCGAGTGTGGGATATACCCATGACTGGATCTATGGTTGAGAGTCTAATGGACAGAGTTAGTGGCCTCCAGTGTATCTTTGAGTCAGATATCTTACCAGAGGGAGCCACTGTTCCAACATCGAGACTATCTACGGAGATGAGACTGCTACATCATATTATCGCCCGGGTTCTTCTACTGAAGACCGGTCGTTTCGACTACATTGCCGAGCGGGAGTTGCTGGTGATGGTCTCTCTGATTCAGCGTTCGTCGATTTGTCTTCCTGTTCTGATGGTTCATCAGATTACTGAGACGTCATCTAGTCAGCGGCTCTACTTGCCTTATGGCATGGGTTTGATAGTATTGTTCAAAGAGTATGGAGTCAGCTTACAGGATGAGCCTTATCGCACTTTGATCCATACCGATGTATATGACATCAGGTCACTGCATCGCATGGGTTATCATTTAGTCCGAGGCCAGTGGACATGGAGGATATCAGGTCAGGCCGAGGATAGAGCTGATATTGATGAGGACATAGCAGAGGAGGAGCGGATTCTTTCAGGTGAGGCTGGACCGAGCGAGACACGGCCTGAGATGGCAGTACAGCCAGCTTAGCCTGATCCTTCTACATCTGCCCAGCCATAGCCAGCACAGACAGAGACTCATGGTACTTCAAATACCTTAGAGGACAGAGTCAGACGCATAGAGATCGATGTTTTCATCATGAGGCAGCGTCTAGACGTTTTTATTGCTGAGACGAGAGAGAGACACATTGGTCTTAGTGATGGCATTACGGCTATTCTCTCAGCACTGTCCAGATCTTCGATGAGTGCTCCTGCTGCAGACACTATTCCTGCTTCTGTTCATGTACCTGCTCTAGAACCAGCTGATGACTTTGCTGATATTGATACTGGTGTTGAGACTATAGTTGGAGATGGAGATGGAGACACTGTTATTGGAGATATTGATGGAGACGTGGAGACTGACTCAGACCGGTTTGATATTGCTGATCTTATGTCAGAGCCAGTTGCGGAGGTGACGGATGACATGCCTGCGAGCCCTGTTATTGACCCATCCTTCTCACCTGTCCCGATTCCTGATCCATCCTCTCCTTCCAGATCGGTTGATTACACTCCAGTTTCAGTTCCTGTTCCTATTTTTAGTCCTGTTATTGATATACATGTTATTGATTTACCTACTGTTGATTCTCCTGACATTCATACACCTATCATTGAGACACCCTCTTTTGATACATCCAGTGTAGATACCCCGATACTTTCTACAGCTGACACTGTTGTTCTTGATACGCCTGTATCATCAACTATTACACCTACTTTTGATACTCCTACCCTTCATACATCCTCATTGATTCGAGAGCTTGGGTTCTACGCACCTGACTTTCAGTATCTTGATTCCGGTCCTACTTTTGATCGTACTCCTGCTCCAGCTATTGCTGAGATGATTCACCCGATCAGTTCAGTTCCTGTGGAGGACGTAGCTCCTACCTCTACTGCTTCAGCCAAAGGTCAGACTTTTATTCGTCACAGAGGACGTGGATGCCGTACCCCTCCTCAGTCGACCAGGACCAAACTTCGAGATCTTCGATCACGATGGCCGCGAGCTCGATCTTCTTCTGATATCGGACCGATCGAGATCGGTTCATCTTCTGATGAGTCGATGGATGAGGATTATCACTTATTTTGTATTTGTTTAGGATTTTGATGTACTTCTAGATAGTTTTATACTTCTAGATAGTTTACATTTATGCTTATATGTATTTTTGTTGTGTACTTGATGTACAAGTTCCTGACATATATGAAAACTTTTTGATTACTCATTTCTATGTGTTTGATGAAATGAATGATGTCTTGAATTGCTTTTATACATTCGATATACTATGCTATATCTTGTCTATTCATTTTCTTTACTTCTTACCTTTTTAATGATAACAAAAAGGGGGAGTAAGTTATTTGGTGAGAAATTTAAGTTTAAATAAACAAATTTTTGAAAAAATGATATGTATACCTTTTTTTATAAAAAAAAACTGAATTGAAAATCATTTACAAAATTCCTTAAGAAAGGGGGAGCTTTACTTTATGTTCAATGAAAATCCTTTCGAAATGAATTTAATCATTAAAAAACCCCTCTTTCAATGTTAGAAAAGATTTTTTTTACAAATTTTGTTATGAATCATTGATTCAGGGGGAGCTTTGTTGATTGCTGAAATTTCTTTGTAAAGTATCATGATACATGCACTCTATGAATTTAAATATATATCAAAGTTCTGATACTTTCTAATCTTGCAACAAGCTCTAATTCTCTTACTTGTGGTCTAAATGATTATATCTTTAATGCAAGTAATGATTGATATATTTGATACTTTCAATATTGTGCACCTTAAACAATTCTCTTAAAGTCTTACTTTTAAAGCAATTTATACTTAAGGGTTTTGTTATCATCAAAAAGGAAGAAATTGTTAACTCCACTAATTGATTTTGAAGATAAGCAAAATAGTTAAGTATAATTTGAGGACTAATGATTTGCTTTAAGTATGTTTTTATTGAAAGGATGCTCACAAAATTTGAAGAAGCATATTTATGTTGAAGAACCAAGGTTGAATGAAATGATTGCTCGAAACAAGATTTGGACACTCAAAGATTTGGTTGAATGGATGACTAAGGCAAATGGAAACATATTCCAGCACAATTTCTGCAATTTTTCAATGAAGTGTCGACTCAAGGTGTCGACACATGAAGAAGAAGTGTCGACTCAGGCTGGTACGCAGCAATATTTCAAATGGCACAAATGATGTGTCAACACATGGAGCTTATGTGTCGACTCAAAGTGTCAACACATGGATCAACACATCACCTAAGACTTTCAAACCACAGAACTTGCAAAAGGTGAAGGGACAGTTGAAGTGTCAACACATGGATACAAGGTATCGACTCAACTGAGAATATGTCGACTCAACTAATTTTTTCAGAGAATCTGAATGGAGCAGTTTGAACTTGTGTCGACTCAAGAAAAACATGTGTCGACACATGAAGAGGAAGTGTCGACACATGAAGTTCTGGCAACAGTAACGGCTAGTTTTTTTCAAAAATAGAACTCGTCCCAAATGCCCCCAACGGCTAGTTTTTCAAGTATAATGGCTATATTTCGGTTTTGAGGACTTGGGAAGGTATATAAAGGCTCCAAATCAAATCAAGAATATATGTATTGAATATCCTTAAAGAGTTTAGAGAGAAAAGAAGAGAGAAGAGCCTTAACTCCTATTCATTCAAGATTCAACCACTCTCAAGCTAAAAAAAGCCTCCAAGCATTCAAAGCCATCAAGAGCATTGAAGATCATTCAATCTTGGGCATTCAAAAGACTTCAACAAGAGCAAAGCAATACTACATCGAGCTACATTGACTTATTTGCTTTATTATTGAAAGCTTATATTGGTTCTTTATTTCTCTACCTTATATCTTGTAAAGGTTATTAGTTAGCCTATTGGAAAACCAAGTGAGGTTATTGGTAAGCCTTGAAAACCAATTAGGTTGGTGGTTAGCCCGCAAAACTACTAAGGTTCTTGGTTAGCCCGGAAAACCAAGGGGGGTTTTTGGTTAGCCTTGTAAAAACCAATAAGATTTTTGGTTAGCCCGTAAAACCAAGTGAGGTTGTGACTTGTGAGCCTTGTAAAATAAGTCAGGTTTTGATTAGTGAGCCCGAAAAACTAATCGGCTGTAATCGTTTGATTATAGTGAATTTCTAAGGGGATCTTGGGGAGTGGATGTAGGTGCATTGTCGGCACCGAACCACTATAGCTTGTGATGTTTGTGATTGCTTGTTCTATCCCTCCTTGCTCTTTACATTCTTGCTTATTGCTTTTAATTTTCGCTACACTATTACTTTAGAGCATTACTCTTAAATCTTAGTACCTTGTTGAATTGAATTGCATATCTTGTTTTGTGAAGTTTGCTACTTGTGTTATCATGCTTAGCTTTAAATTTTTTAGAGACCCAATTCACCCCCCCTCTTGGGTTGCTCTCTGGGCAACAATTTAAAAATATTTTATTTTAAAAATAACTTTGAGTAAAATAAAAAAAATAGAGTACGTAGCCATGATTTTAAAGAAAAATATATTATCCATAAATAGCATCTCAGAATTGACTCAGTCCAATAGTATCAATCATACCGAATCATGGAAATTAATATATTTTTTTATTTGACATGAGACGTATCTATGATAATGAACATCATTAATACTATCAATATGAGTGTAGTATAGCAAGAAAATAGTATTAAAAAATGATCTAAATAAAATATGCTAGTTTCATTGTCGGTCCTCTAATTACTCTTCAAAATGCTTAAAAATAAGGTAAGCAAGAAAAATTTTAATGGCTTCAACAATAAGCCATTCTGTTTTATATACTCAACATGATGTCAATAATGAGACAGCGCAACATATCTAAAATTCGATACCTGGTCTCAATTTCTTACGGTAGGTATATAAATAAGAGATATCTCATAATCAAAAAAAATTATATAAATGTATCATCAACTATCATATCAATAATATATATAAATACTTATAATAGATATATAAAATGAAAAGAATGTATATGATAATAAAATATAAATACAAAGTCACTCCTACTAATCAAGAATATCAAAAGAACTCAATATGTTCATATTTTCAATAAACTTTGTAAAGTATATGTGCCTCAAACCCTTAGTTAGAGGATTAGCTAACATGAACTCTACATCTATATACTCAACAATTATGTCTTTTCTTCACAAGATCTCTTACAGTTAAATACTTTAGCTCAAAATATTTAGATTTACTAGAAAATTTATTATTCTTTGTAAAGAATACAATAACTTTTTTATTATAATAGATTGTCAGGGGTTTGATAGTTCAATATAAAATCAAAGACCTACCATAAAATTTCTCAGCCAAATAACTTGAGTAGCAGCCTCATAGTAGGAGATAAACTCAACTTGCATGATGGAAGAAGCAGTCAATATCTTTTAACACTTTTTCAAAATACTGCACTACTAGTTAATAAAACAATATATCATGAAGTTGATTTTAAATCATCAAGGCACCCAGCATGATCTGAATTTGAATACCCTACCAACTCCAGGTTATTAATTCTCTTGTACACAAGCATATAATCCTTGATTTTTTTGTAAATATCTCATCACCTTCTTTGTAGTAACTCAATGCTAGAATTTTGGGTTTGATAAATATCTATCAAGAATACTTACTATGAAGGCAATATCCGGTCTAGTACAAACTTGAGCATACATCAGACTCCCTATAGCAGTGATATAAGGTATATTTTTTATCGATCTAATATTTTTTGAGATCCTTTATTAAACATTGATCTTTACTAAACTTGTCACCTTTGACAACGGGTAAATCACGTGGCTTACAATTTTGTATATTAAACCTTTCAAGAATCTTATTAATATGTACCCTTTATGACAAATCCAATATGTGACATGATTTATCCCTATGAATTTCAATACCTAGGATAAAAGATTCCTCACCAAAATCTTTCATATTAAAATTTTTGGATAGCATTTGTTTGCTCTCACAAAGTAAATCAAATCGCTGCTGGTAAGTAAGATATCATCAATATATATAACAAGAAAGATAAATTTGCTCCTGTTACGGCCGTAACGATGACGTGGCATGTCTCAGATTTTGCTGGACGTGATTCGAGCCACGTGGAGTTTTTCGGCAAAATCAGGTGTGACTCCGCCTCGATCGAAGTCGAGGTCGGTCCAGGCCTTCCTGCCGCTCCGCTAGGTGTCCACCCATGAGGGGTCCACCTCGACCGAAGCCGGCGGCCTCCCCGCTCCCTCGCCAGGTGGCACCCTGAGACGGTCCCACCTCGGCCGAGGTCGAGCCGGGCCCTCGCTCCTTCGCCAGGTGTCGCCCGGAGATGGGACCACCTCGGTAGAAGTCGAGCGCCCCTCTGCCGCTCCGCCAGGTGTCCACCCAGGAGGGGTCCACCTCGGTCGAAGTCGGCGGCCTCCCCGCTCCCTCGCCAGGTGGCACCCTGAGACGGTCCCACCTCGACCGAGGTCGAGCCGGGCCCCTCGCTCCTTCACCAGGTGTCGCCCAGAGACGGGACCACCTCGGCCGAAGTCGAGCGCCCCTCTGCCGCTCCACCAGGTATCCACCCAGGAGGGGTCCACCTCGGTCGAAGCCGGCGGCCTCCCCGCTCCCTCGCCAGGTGGCACCCTGAGACGGTCCCACCTTGGCCGAGGTCGAGCCGGGCCCCTTGCTCCTTCGTCAGGTGTCGCCCGGAGACGGGACCTCCTCGACTGAAGTCGAGCGCCCCTCTGCCGCTCCGCCAGGTGTCCACCTAGGAGGGGTCCACCTCGGCCGAAGCCTGTGGCCTCCCCGCTCCCTTGCCAAGTGGCACCCTGGGACGGTCCCACCTCAATCGGGGTGGAGTCGGGCCCCTCGCTCCTTCGCCAGGTGGCGTCCGGAGACGGGACCATCTCGGTCGAAGTCGAGCGCCCCTCTGCCGCTCCGCCAGGTGTCCACCCAGGAGGGGCCCACCTCGATCGAAGCCGGCAGCCTCCCCGCTCCCTCGCCAGGTGGCACCCTGAGACGGTCCCACCTCGGCCGAGGTCAAGCCGGGCCCCTCACTCCTTCGCCAGGTGGCATCCGGAGACGGGACCACCTCGGCCGAAGTCGGGCGCCCCTCTGCCGCTCCGCCAGGTGTTCACCCAGGAGGGGTCCACCTCGGTCGAAGCCGACGGCCTCCCTGCTCCCTCGCCAGGTGGCACCCTGAGATGGTCCCACCTCGGCCGAGGCAGGCCAACCTGTGCAGAGAAGTTTTCAAGGAGCAAGAGCGCGAGCTCCAAGATTGCCCCTCGAGCCGTGCGTGCCGCACCCCGAAGACAGCACCCGTACGGTTGGCGGTGACATGCAAAACATCGCTTACATCGGCCCGACAGGTCCCGCAGTCGAGAGGCGAAGTCCTGACAAAACAGTACCCAATACGGGCTTCGTCGGCACCTGGAAAGAAGAGCGCTCACGCTCAGCCCGAGGTATGGTCGGCGGTCTGACCGGTGCCCCCCTCCCCTACTCTTTCCTCGCTAAGCTCGGCAAGCAAGGTCGGGAAGCCGCCTGGCTCTTTGATCCAGATGGGGAAAGGGAAAGAGACGGAGGGGAGGAGGGGAGGAGGTGAAAGCGACAAAGGAGCCTCCCAGGGACGGAAAACGAGAAGGTAACAGGAGGAGATAAAAGGAAGGAAAGAATAGACGACAAGGTAAGCAAGAAACAAAGGCTGGAGATTCCGTTCCAAGAGCAAAATCCAAGATCCCGAGAGGGGACCTTTGGCGTGAGCTCGGTGAAGGGACCCGGCCGGGTTTCTATTCTTTCTGGGACCTTTCTTGCTAGCACGATCTCTAAGTCTGAGACTCCTTCGGGGGCCCGTCTCAAAGACTCTGTTCCCTCTCGCTGCCTACTAACTTGACCGTCGGAGCTCCCTCGCCGGGATCCCCGGCCAGGATTTCTGACCTTACCTTGCAGGTTCGATCGAGCCAGGAGACCCCAGGGGCGAGATGGTATAGTCGGATCGGCGGCTCCGAAGCCACGGCGCGGCGGCGAGATCGGCAACAGCTCCCACTGATTTTGAGATGGATGCACTCATCAACTTTATTTTCCTCAAAACCAAGAGAGGTTATGATCTCATCAAATTTTAAATACCATTACCAATATGCTTTTTTCAACCCATGGATGGATTTCTTTAATTTGCCAACCAAATGCTCTCTTCCACTTTCCTGAAAACCCTCAGGCTGTTTCATGTATACTTCTTCATTGAGGTTACCATTAAAGAAAACAATTCTAGATATCTGATGAAGTTTCAAATTATAATGAACCACTAAAGATATGATAATTTTGAAGGAATTCTTTGAGGACACTGGAGAGAAAGTTTCAGTAAAGTCTACTCCTCTGAGTAAAGCCTTTTGCAATCAATCTTGTCTTAAAATACTTAATTCTTTTCTTAGAATCTCTTTTAGTCTTATATACCCACTTATATCCAATAGGATTATAATTTTTAGTAGGCTCAATAAGCTTCCATGCATCATTGCTAGCCATAGTTGTATCTCTTTCTTCATAGTGCCTATTCATAAATCAGACTGGGGGTAGTTCATAGCATTAAGATAAGTTACTCGATCAATCATATGTCTAATATCATAATCACTTTTCTCAAGATAGATATAGAAATCATCAAAAATGATAGATCTTCTTTATCTAGCAGATCTCCTTAATGGTACTTCTCAACAGGTTCAACAGGTTGAAGATTCTTAGTAGGAGTAGGAGGATCAAGGACCTAAATATCTACTCTATCCATAAAAGTAGGAACTATATTTTCATGATGTATAGATATAGGAATAGAGATAGTCTCAACCCGATTATAATCACTATCAGTAGCTTGGAAAGATTCATCATCAGCCACATCAAATTCTAGAAATTTGATAGTAAGAGACTCAATGATTTTGTTACCTCTCCCAGGAATATAGAACTTGTATCTTTTAATATGTTATGGATATCTAATAAAATAACAATGATTGGTTATGGGATCAGTCTTTTTCTTTATAGAGTTATATATTCTTACTTCTGCAAGACAATCCCAAACCCAAAAATGATTTGAGCTAGGTTTTTTACTAGTCCAAAGTTCAAAAGATATTTTGGGCACATATTTACTGGGAACTCTTAAAAATATATACAAGATAGTTTTAAGAGCTTCACCCTACAAATATTCTGACAAGTTAGAACTATTCATCATACTCCTCATTATATCCTTAAGGATGTGATTATGTCTTTCAGCCACACCATTCTGCTTAGGACAATCCAGTATAGTATATTGGGCAACAATTCTATAATCTAGTAAGTATTTAGTAAACGAACCTATATGCTGCATTGCTATATCATGTTTCCATAATACTTATCTCCATAATTAGATCTTATAATTTTGATGACCTTTCTCAATTATTTTTCAACTTCAGTTTTGAAGATTTTAAATTTTTCAAGAGCATCTGATTTTTCTTGAATTAAATAAAGATAACTATATCAAGAAAAATTATCAATAAATATGATAAAATATCTATTTTCATATATTATAAAGGAATGAGGTCCACTAATATCAGTATAAATAACCTCCAAAAGATTTGAACTTCAAGTTACTCCTTTCTTTTTAGTTTTGGTCAATTTATCCCTAATACAATAATATAAGTCTTCATGTCCCCAAAATCTTATACGGGTAAAATGTCATCCTTAATCAATCTATTAATTCTTTTTTTAGATAGGTGCCCTAAGCACTTATTCCATAATATAAAGAATTTATCTTTATTCTTAGGGCATTTTGCAATTGCATTCTCAACATTTAAAGAGGTATAAGGATTATCATGAGCTAAATATAATTTATATAATCCACTTCAAAGATAATAGAAGTCCAGGAAACTCCAGAAACCAAGATAGTCCAGAAAACTCCAGAAACCTCTTCCAGCTGATACCAGAATTCTGTTACAACATAACCCTGCCACATCAGCTCCACTACTCCACTACTCCCACGGTGTCACCTTGTCCTGGCGCCACGTAGCCACTCCCCAGATTCTCCTAAGGGCAAATTGGGCATTCTCAACCTATCTCCTAACAGAATTTGGCAATATTCCATGCCTATATAAGGCAAACCAGGGGACCCAGGAAAGGCAAGTAACCTCTTCCCACTCCATATGCTTATATCCGTTTCACTCCTCCATTTTGTTATTCTTAAGCTCTCGCTAACTTAAGCATCGGAGTGTCCTCCGTCGGAACACCACCGGTCTTTTGGGGACTTGTTTGCAGGAACCGGGAGAGAAGCACTCCAGCCCAGCCATCCGAGCCCGGTCCGGGAGAAGTTGCAGTAACACTTCCATCCTTCTAAGATCTTGAGACTATTTAAGAGCAGTAGGTTTATGTTTTTTCTCATTCACAAAATCCTTGCCAAAATGGGGTTGAGGTTGAAAGGAAATGAGGGCACTCTCACTCTTTTCTTACATAACATTTTCTTCCTTAGCAACACATTTGGTGATAAGTCATTAATACTCTGTGTTTCATTCTGGATATTATAGGCAGTTTTGATTTGAGAAAATTCAACAGATAAGGAATTCAAGGCATGAGGCATAGAAAAGAATCGAGTGGATCAATTTTCAAACCCATAAACTTAGATTAGAGATAAACCATTTTTATAATATATTCCCTAACATGCCTAATATTATCATATCTTATGATCATCAATTTTTTTATCAAGCATCCAGACTCAGCATTATTGGATACAAGATATCATTGTCCTATAGCTTCAAATAGCTCTTTGCCATTATTGGTCTCAGGCAGACCAGTAAGAAGATACTCAAAAAGAAATCTCTTAATTGCAATTAAACTAAGTCTGTTTGACTTTTTTTATTTGGCAAAGTGATCCTTTTGTTCAATAGTACTTTGATTGTCGAGATCGTCGGATTTATTTTCATACAATGCAAGATCAATGTCAACAATTTCAAGAGCAAATTCCATGTCTTGCTTTCATATCTTATAATTTGATCAAGTAAATATGTCAACAACAATAATATTGTTATTCATATCACTGGAAGAGACTGTACAATCAAAAATAATAGAAATGCAAAATATTAGTCAATGGTTAAAACATAAATAATATAATATTATAACTATGACTAAGAGCCCAAATACTATATCGCATATTTTTCTTTAGACAGAATATGTAATATGCATAAATACTCTTCATATGAAGCCACAAGCTAACAAAATACTCTATCATTCATGAACATATCCCCTTTGGATAGATCGACCCTTGAAAGCTAGATCACCATAACAATATAATGCTCCATGCAACCTTTTTTAGTTAAAATATATAACTCCCTTTAGACAGGCGATTGCATGCCATAACCAGAAAATATCCTTCTTATGGCAAAAAATTCAATTAACTAATATAAACAAATCACTTTAGTGATAAATATTTATACCAACATATAAAATTATTCATGCAAAAATTAATATCCAAATAAATATAAAATGATATACTTTAACCATATGTATTTCCTAAAAGATCAGTCACGAATGGGATTCTTAATTGTATGCACCCTACTGATTATATTACAACATAATATTGTATTTCAATAAATTGTACAACTTAAAAATAAATAAAAGACTAAAAAAAGGATCTATCACGTGCTTTTCTTGGATTGATATCCAAATATAAATTTTGCAGGACTGAAAATGTAAAAATCTTTAAGGATTGATTTGTGATATTCAAAACTTTAAGGGGTATTTTTGCAAAATAGTCTTTATGAGCTAAAAGGGTTTGGATTTTGGATTTTGGGTCAAAATCCAAAACCTGAAACCCAAAACCTAAAACCCGCAAAGTCTCCTTCCTCTACTTAAACATGATAAAATAAAGAAAGTCGTCAAAGCCACCGCCCCTCTCCCTAAAACTGTAGCCCTCTACCCTGCAGCCACTAGGACCTCTCGGTAGCTTGCCACTATCTCCCATGTCATGGCTGACGGTCATGGGCTTCGAACCACTGGTGGGATTTGGTAGTCACCTATTTTTTTTATTCTCGAGCCCAAACACCTACCATTGACCATGACTGGGACCTCCATCGCCGCCACCACCTAGCTACCTCAATGAACTAGATCGCGATAATCTTATCGGCTTTGACCAACACCTTGTCGTCGACCTCCAACAGATCCTTAATCGCCGCCGACACCAACCCGGATGACTTCCACTGGCCAGAGGTGGAAGGAGGGGAAGAAAACTAGTGCCAGTATCCGCACAGATGGCCGTCGGCCTTTCCTAGGCCAGTGGCTCGCATGGTGGATAGAAGGAAGAGGGCACGGTGGTTAAGGCAAGAAGGCTATGCACTATTTTTTTTTGTTTGATCAAGAATCACCGATTATGAAAGGCCTCTAACAAGCACCGTTACCTGCCAGATAGCCGACGGTCTTTCCCAGGCTAGTGACCTCTCTCGATAGATGGGAGGAGGGCACAGCGATTCCCTTCGCCATTGGCCCTAATTTTTTTTATCTTGAACCGTGAAATCAAATTAAAAATTATTAAATCTCAAATCTAATTTTTGATTCCAATTTTCTATAAAATTCTGCGCTCTGATACTAATTGTAAGGATTTTTATTATCCATGGATCATATACAAAAGATTGGAATACAAGAAGAATTATTCAAGAACTGATTTGAATAAATAACAGATCTAGAAATATTGTATTGTTATGTTGTGGATCTGGATCCACCTATAATGGGTGGCTCGGTCTATTATTTATCATAATTAATCAAAGGGAGAAGAGTAAGTGGGCTATAGAGAATATAATTATTTTCAGTAGTTACTCTCACGTAATACAGTTTCCAATAAATGGAAAATAACTTCTCGATAAGAGATATAAAAAAAAAAGAAGCTGAATCGGGCTCTCTTATGCTCTTCCCGATCTCTCAATCATTCAACTCTCTGTAAAAGGTGGAGAAGGATTTAGACCGTAAAATTGATCAATCATTTATAATTTTATTCATAAACCAATAATTACAAACCGGGTTACGGATTCTCTATGCTACAAGAGGTATGTAGCTACAAGAGGTATGTAGCTTCTTGGTTTGTATTTTTGGTTTAATCTTAGAGTTTTCTTGGCACATTCAAATATAGGGTTCAATGGATTGAATGCTAAAATTCATTTTATTTTATTAATTTTAAAATCAAAAGTTTGCTTTTTTTTTTTTTTTTTTTTTTCCGGATTTGGTATTCGGAAGGGAAACCAAAGAATAAGGAAATTCTATTCGGTACGGTGAGAGTTTGTATTCTACTACTAAAAAAGATCTGGATTTTGAAGGTATTGTTTTGAATGATTTCGTTCCCCAAAATCTATTTTTGGACTCTCTAGAAAAATATTTATAAATAAAATAAAATAATCTACAAAAATTTAATTTACCGTTTTTTGTGCTGTCTTATATATTTGTAAAAGTTAAGAGCTCCCTTGTAGTCGTAGCAGGCTTGTTTGAGGCGAACACCCCTCTCGCATCATGCGAGCTATTACGGATTACCGCTCATCATATCCCGTTTACTGACTAATGAATCATATGCAAAAATATATTGCCTCGTGATGGTAAGCCCCGTTCTGTTAATCCCGATTGATCAAGTGAATCACTATGCATTTGGCCATGGGTCCCTTCTAAATGGGGGATTCTCGTAGGGCTCTACACAGTCTTTGCCCTCACCAAGGATGAACGGAAACTGACCATACTCGAAGGACTCAACCCTCTCGGGCGCCGTATCGACGGACCAAGACCCGGGGACTTTCCAAGGCCTTGAAAAGGCCAACACACTTCGCTATCCTGAAGGCCGTTTCATATACCTTTATACCATGTTGTTTATTGTCTTGTAATTAACATTGAATAGAAAAGCCGGGGACTTTTTTTTAGATAAAGAGAGGAGCGAACTCCTTAAATTAAGCAGACCAGCGTCTGTTTACAAGATGCTAAAGATATACAAACTCCCAAATACAGAATTAGTTAATGAATTACACGAGTGCTAGTTAATAATAATACACATGAAAAATCCTTGAAGAAGGTAATTGTATGATGTATAAAGCAGCAGGGGATAAGCATAAGAAAAAGAGCGAAGACAAGTCCATCTAGCAACAGAATTTGCAGAGTTGGATAATTTGGGAAGTACTCTAGCTATCATTGATGTTGTTGCTAAGAGGAAAGAAGAACGGCCAGCAGTATTGACACTGGTACAATCCAGCATGGATGAGTAGATGTGTGATAAACAAGAATTATTCCCTATCAAAGATCCCTGTTGCGATAATGAAGATAGCATGACAGTATGAATTGGTTGTGTACAGCAGCAGAAATGATGTCGATATCTTGGCTTTTGTTTTGTAGTAGAATGAAAGCAGCATACTGATAATAAAAGCATCAAAAGGAACATCTCCTGGATTGAGGCAATGATACACAAAGAACTTGCATTCTGATGAAAATGAAACCCATCGGTGCCCCTATGATTTAAGATCCTGTCATTATGACTTAAGAAACCTTCCACACAACTGTGATGCCTAATAAATAAGTCACATAAAGACAGATCCGTAATAGCATTGAGCATCAGAATCATCAACCAGATAGAGATTGAAACAAAGATGGCTCCCAATACCTTGAAGTGCTATGCCAATGGCACAAAGGGTTGTAACCTGCAAAAGAGAAGCCAATAATAAGATACCCCTCACATTTTTTTCCTTTCTTCTTTTCCTGTGTTGCTTTTCCTTTTCTTTTTTGTTTTTTCCGGTCATGATTTTGCAAATATTGTATATTTCCTGTTCCTTTTGAATTTTTCCTTCTTTGTTTTCCTTTTTTTCCTTTGTTATGCATTTTGTAGTAGCTGGAATAGAACGTAGCCATGTGAGTCGCGCAACCTGTAAAATGATAACCCTTTTCAAAGCAATGTAATTTCCTGATTCTCCATAGTTGGTGAGGCCCCAGTCGCAAATGCAAAGGAAAGTAGAAAGCAGAGCGGTGTAAACTTCCCAAGTAGTAGAAGTCTGAGTCAAAAGAAGAGTATACCCAGTGATTGAAAAAGAAGGTGGAGTCACCCTCCATACCATACAAGGCAGAGCAATGCAATAGATATATGTTGATGAAGTGTGAAGTATGACTAGGTAGTGCAAAGTGCCATAACCAAATGCTTTAGTGCTGCCTTTGTAGAAATAATTTAGGTAGAGCTTCCTGAGTGAAGAAACAGAAACCTCTGAAGATTGTATTGCAGCTAAGGAAAGATTGATACGAAGAGATGAAAGGATGAAGTTTTGTAGAGAATAATTATAGTGAAACCCTTTAGCTTCAGTCCGACTAAAGAATTCATTGAAATTTTGCATTTCAGTTGCAGAATGGATTTCATGTTCAGGATGATATTGAGAAGAACAGTGATGACCTGCAAAAGAATGAAGCGCTGTTAGCAATAATTTTTCCTCAATTTTTTTTTTAATTTTCCTTTCATCTTGTTTTTGTATCTTCCTTTTCTGCATTTGACTTTTTCTTTTTTGTTGGTTCTGTTTTCTCTTTCTTTTTTCTACTTTTTCCTTTGACATATATTGAATACTACATTTGTACAAACTCAGTCTCAGTAGCCATAAACAAGAATTTGTAATCTGTAAGCGATGGAGACACATCATTGAGTTGAAAAATAGCAGCCCCTGCAAAGGACGGCATGATGTCGGTGAACAAAGTGATAATGGGTCCCCTTCCTAACCTCCTTTGTACTGCTTTGTGTAGTAGAGTAATAAATGACATTGATTGAATTCATGGTGAGCATTGTCATTTCCTAATGAATTGCATTCCATAACTATCCCTCAACAAAATACACCGTAGCTCAATCAGGATTTCTTCATCTTTATGAAAGGTGAAGTTACCCTATCGAGCAAAAATAGCTAGATAATGAGCAGCTTGATTAGCTTGAAGGTAAACATGCTGGGTTGAAAAGGTTTGAAATCGAGTCTTCCAGTATAAGATATCTTGCAATAAAGGAGCATTTTTTGAATGATAAGAAAAGTTTTGGCGAATAAGATTTGTTACCATCTGACTATCACCCTCAATTATAAGACTTTGAGGTTGCAGAGTATTTAGGAAAAACTTGAGTCCATACCATGCAGCATTTAATTCTGCATTAAGGACCGAAGTAAAATTAATCTTCATCCCTCTAGCTTTGAGCAAGTGACCGTCACTGTCATGGACAATATAAGCGATAGTAGCATCATCCGTTGTGACAGAAGCATCATAGTTGAGTTTAAGAGTCCCTTGGGGGGGGAAGCCAACAAACCAATTTGCATCCCCTAGGAGGTATTGAAAGGGGGATTGGATCTTCCCAGTTCCTTGACAGACTCCTAGACTCCAGTTGATCATTATTGGAGGTGCCGATAGAAGTAAACTGCTGAACAAGCTTATAAAGATGTTTATGCGTGATAAAATTATTTTGAAATAATCTCGCATTTCGGGCTTTCCAAACCTGCCAAACAGCATAAGCAATAATAGATTTTGTGAACTTATCAATTTGTGAATTTCACAACATAAGTTCAAGGTCAGAAATTGAGTGGAAATGATATTGGAAGCGGTAATTGGCATTAATAATATACCAACAATCTTTAGCAAAAGGGCATTTGATAAAAATGTAATCAAGATCTTCAATCTAATTGGAGCATATATCGCAATAAATATTATCATGAGGGAGAATACCCTTATTGCAAAGAAAATATTTAGATGGCAATCTGCGTTTAACGAGTTTCCACCAGAAAGTCCCAACTCTCTGAGGCGTCATCAACTTCCAAATCCAATTATTGTCAGAAGCACTTACCTGGCACGGCTAGGCTTGGTAAGGGTACATATCTTTCAGGCAGACTCTATTCATCGATGTAGGCGCCCAAGTAAGGATATCTTCCCATGTCCCCACTAGAATTTGTATGGAAAGAATATGCTGCACCAAATCAATAGAGAAAAGGTTATGTAAAATATCAGTATTCCACGCCCTATCTGGAGTCATAAGACTATTCAAATTCCATCCATGAATATCCATGTCGGCATTTAGATAAGTAGGCCAAACCAATAATGGAATTTGAGACATCCAGGGTCATTAAGCAAGGTAATTGTCTCCGGCTCCGATGGTGCAAATAAATTGAAAGACAATAGTGCGACCCATATCTGCTATCCTGGCCCAAGTGGAGGAACACTTGCGTGGTTTCTTGTAATTGTACCAAGTAGTAGGCATTCGGTACTTTGCTTTAATGGTTTGAGCCTACATGGATTTGGGGTTCAGAAGAACTTGAGCTGCTAGCTTAGCAAACGAGGCCTTTTGTTTATCAAACAAGACAATACCGAGGCCCCCTTCATTTTTAAGAGTGCAAACTGTTTTCCAAGATACAAGATGTATACCTTTCTGGTTGGTGGGATGTCCCCATAGGAATGCTCTTATATTCCTTTCTAGACTCTTGATTGTAGAATGAGGAATGTAAAGTACTGCCATTGTGTAATTGAATAAAGAAGATAGCACCGAGTTTACCAAAGTCAATATACCTGCAAACGATAAAGCTTTCCATTTCCACGCTTCAATTTTACTGTTAACTATATCCACAAGATAATTAAATTCGTTAATTTGTAATTTAGTTGGCGAGACCGGAACACCAAGATAATTCCAGGTTCCACGTTTTTCCTGTATATTCAATATAGCAGAGATTCGGTTTTTGGTGTTGTGAGGAATGGAGGGGCTGAAGGTAAAGTAAGATTTTACCATATTAATAGATTGACCGGACAACTGATTGTAAGCTTGGATCACAGTCATCAAACATATGGCATCTGTAGAGGTGGCCCACGTTACCAAAAGCATATCATCCGCGAAAAGCAAATGCGACAGATGAGGCTCATTGTTGGCAAGAGTGAAAGGGTGAATGAGCCGATTCTGAACTGCATAATTAATAAGAGTAGAAAAAATATCAGAGCATAAAATAAATAAAAAGGGAGACAAAGGACAACCTTGTCGCAGTCCTCTAGCCGGATGGAACCAGGACGTTGGGGTACCATTGACTAAAATAGCATATTGATAATTTGTGACGCATTGTATAATCTTGTCAACGAAATTCGAATGGAAACCAAAGTAGTGCATTACCTTATAGAGAAAGGACCACAGCATTTTATCATACGCCTTTTCCATATCCATTTTAATGGCCATTAAACCTCGGTTTCTGGGAGCCAGATGTAAGGAATGCATAATTTTCTGGATAAGCAGAATGTTATCAGCAATGCTTCTACCAGGAACAAATGCACCTTGCTCAGGAGAAATGATAGGAAGAATGGGCTGTAACCTATTAGCTAGAATTTTTGCAATAATCTTGTATATAGTATTACATAGACTAATTAGACAGTAATCAGTTATAACAGTTGGGTGCTTTTTCTTCGAAATCAGAGTAATGAAAGTTCTTTTCCATGCAGGCAGCAAATAACCATTCTCAAAAATGTAGATAATAGCTTCTAGGACATCTTTATAAATAATGGACCAGAAATTTTGGAAGAAGAAAGTCTGAAAACCATCCGGACTAGGTACTTTATCAGACAGCATCTGCTTTATAACTTCCAAGATCTCCTGCACAGAAATAGGTTTAAGAAGATTATCATTTTGGATTTGCGTTACTTGAATGTTAGAGGAAAAAAGTGTGTCATTGTCTTTCGTGTCCCCAGTCTTCCATCTATGTTGGAAATAAGAATAAACCAGCCTTCTTAACTCCTCATCTTCAGTCACCAGGTTTCCTTGTTGATCCTTCAAGTTATGAATAATATTCTGTCTCCTACGAATGATTGTTGACAGATGAAAAAACTTAGTATTGAGGTCACCCTCTTTTAGCCAGGTTATTCTTGATTTCTGGCGCCAAAAAGTTTCTTGGGCCTGCAAATTCACGTTAAATTGGCGCAAAAGAGTTATAAGATGAGTGTGATCTTCTTCAGCAAAATCATCTGAATTGGTTTCTTTTAGTTGGAGGTTATAAATTCTTTGTTGCAACTACCGACCTTTCCAAAAGATGTTGCCTAAGCATTTCTTCCATTTAGTTAGAGCAATCTTTGTTTTGAATAGAAGCTTAGAAAGCCTTACCGGAGGGGTGCCCGTAACCTCGGTATTCCAATCAGTTGCTATAGTGTGACGTATCCCCTCACATTTCAACCACATTTTTTCAAATCTGAACGGTGTTCTCCTTTTCCTGTTCGGCTCCTACACCAATAATAAGATAGGGCAATGGTCAGAAGCAAATCGAGTTAGGTGCTATAGTGTTGAAGTCAGAAATAGCTGTAGCCAACTCGGAGAAACTAAAGCCCTGTCCAAGCACTCCCACACCTTAGCTTTTTCAGTCCTGTTATTGCACCGTGTAGGAAGGTCCTGAAAAGCTGAGATTTGTGAGACCTGCCTGGACAATAAATTGATTAAATTCTCTGGCATCTCTAGTTGGGCGGAACGGTCGACCTCCTTTCTTGTCTCCTCTGTTTAAAATACAGTTAAAATCACCTATCATGAGAATGGGTAAATTGATAGAATAAAATCCCGGGGACTTTAGTTTACAGAAACTGTCCAGTTCAAGCATCCTTTTGGACCATTACATATTTTTCCTCATGACTAGCACATTTTTCATGTGAACGCTTGTCTACCAAACATGTATTTGTTGAAAATATGTGCATACTGAGATGTTGTGTAAAGGTATAATGATATGTTGAAGTTTGAAATGCATAGCCCTGTTTATGTTGGTCACCCATCACTACCTTGTTCTTAGACTTTGTGGTTGGTATGATTAGTTTTAATTTGAGACTACCACCACCGTTGGAATCCAAAAGTATCAAGTTCTAGAAAATATTTTTAGTGCTACTTTGGATTGATTAAAATATATTTTTAATCATTATTTATATATTTTGTAAATACATTCTATCCCAGTATTTATTACAGAAAAAAATTATAACCTTGATGATGACACCTATAGTAGCCAGAACTCATGTATAAAAACAAAGACTTCAAATAAGTCTCGCATCTCTAATAGATGTTATCATGGATCCTAATACCCTGTGAATGATATGTGTTGCCGCCAAGATCGTCGTGGCATGTAGCTGCTGTCGGCGTCAGAGGGCACCTCCTTTGCTGTCTCGCCGTCCGGTAGTCCTGCACCTACGAAACAAGGGGTTAGTGACCCGGGCCGGGGTTTCCGGCGGGGGCACTCCGACGGTCAAGTCAGTGATGATCCAGGGAAACGATCCTCCTGTCGGGCCCCTCTTGATGGACTCCGTACTAGGAGTGAATAGTGTGAGAATGAAGAGGAGAATGTAGCAGGGGGAGAACGGCGGGGACAGAGGTGTTCTCTGCTCTACCGCCTCTCCCTGTTTCCCTAGTTTTTCCTCAGTAGTGGTGGTGACGGTGCTTTGCCCTCTTGGTTGAGCTTGCACTTATGTTGGTGTTAGTATCATGTTACCTTCCCCCTTCCGGGGGTGTCGATTGTTCTTTGTAGTCGAAAAATGGCCATTGGATGCTTGCCTTGGGATCCTCGCCGGGCTGGCAGGAGCATGCGGCGGGATTCCATGCCGTGGATGGGACGTCTTTCCTGACATACGATAAGGGAAGCTTCCATTCGTTCTGACATCTTCTCCGGTCGCCCCATTCCGGGAAGCTTGGCAGAGCCTCGATTTGGGGGTCGCCGCCCCCAGTGTTCATGCCCTCTGACTGGCTCATCCTCCTGGAAGTACAGGCAGAATGCAGTTATTGCGGTATGGAGGGCGCTGCCCCATAGTCCTTGGGCGGCTCGCCGGCGTCCTGAGATGACGGTGCTCACGTCCGAGCTGGGGCTGAGCTGGGATGGCAGGGCTCACTCCAACCTAGATGCCCCAAGCTTGCGGGGTCACCTCGATGGAGGGCAGAGTGCAAGCCCAGTCCAGAGGGCTCGCGCTCGAAGAGGCTCCACGTGGCGGAGGGCTGAGCTCGGCTCCGACCACAGGGCTCAACCTCCGAGGGTCTCGCTCTGGAGGGCAAAGTGCGGGCCCGGTCCAGAGGGCTCGCGCTCGGAGAGGCTCCACGTGGCGGAGGGCTGAGCTCGACTCCGATCACAGGGCTCAACCTCCGAGGGTCTCGCTCTGGAGGACAGAGTGAGGGCCCGGTCCAGATGGCTCGCGCTCGGAGAGGCTCCACGTGGTGGAGGGCTGAGCTCGACTACGACCATAGGGCTCAACCTCCGAGGGTCTCGTTCTGGAGGGCAGAGCACGGGCCCGGTCCAAAGGGCTCGGGCTCGTGCTCGATGAGGCTCCACGTGGCGGAGGAAGTCTGAGCTCGGCTCCGACCATAGGGCTCAACCTCCGAGGGTCTCGCTCTGGAGGGCAGAGTGCGGGCCCGGTCCAGAGGGCTCGTGCTCGGGAGGCTCCACGTGGCGGAGGGCTGAGCTCGACTCCGATCATAAGACTCAACCTCCGAGGGTCTCGCTCTGGAGGGCAAAGTGCGGGCTCGGTCCAGAGGGCTCGTGCTCGGAGAGGCTTCACGTGGCGGAGGACAGAGCTCGACTCCGACCACAAGGCTCAACCTCCGAGGGTCTCGCTCTGGAGGGTAGAGGACGGCTCCGGCCTAAGCATCCCGAGCTTGCAGGACCGACCTGGCGGAGGACGGAGCTTGACTCAGCTCAGCTCGGCAAAGCGGTCCGAGCTGGAAAGTTGACTTGGCGTCCGACGCGGTGGCCTCCTTTGACGTGGTGCCTGTCAGCCCCCCCACGTCAGCGATCTCGCCACATCATTTGCCTCCCACTCTCGAGGCTCGTTAGTGCGCGACGCTCGGGCCGAAGGGAGTAATGATGATGCTGATGTGGAAAGGTGGAGATTTGGCGCAATGATGGTCATGATTGCCGGCGCTCCGTGAGATGGTCCTGCAGGCCAGTGCGGGAGCGCCACGTGGCCACGTCCGAGGAGCAGTTAATGTTGGCGCAGAATTCAGAGCGGTCGGGATGCCCTTTACCCCAATGGGAAGCACGTGGCATGGATCCGTCAGCAGAGGGATCGTAACGGTACGGATTTTGACAGGTCTCTTCGAAGTGAAAAGAAGTTTTTTACCTAAAACTTCCATCCTTTCCAAATCCTTCGCGCCTGCTGCAGCGCTTGGACCCTTTCTTCTTCGCGATCTGCTTCCACCTCTCCCCTCCAAGGAATCAGGTCGGTCTCGCCCTTTTTCCTCCTTTCCCTTTGTGATAGGGTTCTTCTTCCGAGTCCAGTCTTTCTTCTCTTTGGGTCCTTCTCATAGGATGTCTCGTCCCGGTCCTCCTGTACAGAGGCCAGTGTCTTCCTCCTCCGATGAGGAGTCAGAGGGGGCGCGGTTCGAGTTTAGTAGGAGACCGGCCCTTCCGGTTCACCCCGTGTCCACAAGGGAACCGGGGGTCGCTTTTTCTCGTCCTTCTCTGCTTCTTCCCCCACCCGAACAGTTACCGAGTCTGTTCGGTCAACAGGTCCTGGTGGGATCGCCTCGACGATTTCCGCTGTGGAGCTGGGGACCATTCGGGATGTCTATAGCATCCCTCACTCCGTCCGGCTTTTGGTCCCCCGACCCGGGGAAAGGGTCACTTCGAGTGGCCCGGGCCGGATTGCCTTCTACAAATAGACCTCGGGAGGGCTTCGTTTTCCTTTCCACCCCTTCTTCATGTCCGTGCTGAGTAACTATCGCCTAGTCCCCGCTCAGCTGGTCCCCAATGCCATTAGGACTATCTTTTCCTTCATCGTTCTTTGTCATGTCCACGGGTTCGTCGCCCGGTTTTCTTTGTTCAGGGCATTCTTTGCCCTGAAATGCCATCCCATGGAGAACGGGTGGTGGTCCTTATCTTCCCGCCCAAAGGGCATTAAGTTCGACCTCCCCTCTTCCATCAAGGGATGGAAGAGTAAATTCTTCTACGCCGCCGTCGAGGGGGTCGACTGGGTTTGGAGTGATCTGAACCAGTCCCCCAACCGAATCTCTGTGGTTGACGCGGCTGCCCGAGACGACTACGAGCAGCTTCGCACCGCCCAGATCCCTTCTCTCAAGGTTCTGCTGTCAGAGCAGAACCTCTTTGATGCCAGGGACAGCAGAACATCTTTGATGCCAGGGTTGACTCGACGAAAGGGTCGGGTGAGTCCAACCTAGGCCTTCCTTTCATGCATACATGTTCTCCCTTTCTCTTCTCTTCATTTTAGGCTAAATTTTTTGGTTTCTAACCCGTGGTCGATCTGTATGCAGGGATGATCTTCTCGGAGAGTGACCTGCTGTCGATCACCAAGAGGCCACCCACCGGGATGGCCGATGAGCCTCCCCCGAGACGAGCCCGGGTCGAGGGTGTATCGATGGCCGCCCCCGCCGTGCCGGTCGTCTCAAGGAGGGAGGCTGAGGAGGCTCCTGCGCCGTCCGCGGCACCAGGACCGAGTCAGTGGATGGTTCGAGGAATCAGAAGGGCGGACGAGGCCACGAACCGAGGTCCCTGCTCCGGAGCCCGAGGCGATCGTCCGGGCTGCCGCTGCTGCTGCTGCGTCCTCCCACTCCCCGAGCCCAACGATGATCGAGGTCGAGGGGGGAGGGGCTCGTACTGGAGTTCCTCCTGCAACGGGGGCTTCAACTGCGATGGTGCCGGATCCCCGACCGGTCTCTGGGGGCCTGCCGCTGGGGGGATGGGCGCACCTGCTCCCCGAGAGAGCAGGAGGGACGAGGCGAAGCGTCGTCTCCCGTTCAAGCTAGGGCCGGAGAGCTCCTTGCTTGACAACCGTGCCTTGGCCGCGCGCATGATGGATTTCTCTATCCAATCATGCGATCGGCAGGAGATGGCCGGGCTGCGGCTAGGAGATGTGATTGATAGCATCTTCCCCCAGCTCTATATGGTGAGCGACTTCATCTTTTTCTATCTTTTCCTCTTTTCTTCCATTTTTTTTTTTTTTTTGCTAACCTTCTATATGGTGCAGGTCGGTGCCGAGGCCCTCTTCGTCAGGGGCTGCTGCCGAAGCTGGGAGTAGGCTGAACAATAACAGGCGGCCGAGATCGCATCGCTGAAGGCTGACCTGAAGAGGAGGGCTGACTCCGACGAGGCACTTGACCGACGGGTCAAGGACCTCGAGAGGCAACTCGCCGGTTCTGAGGGGCGAGCAAGAGCTTCAGGAGAGCCTCGACTGAGAGCAAGGCCAGTCGAGGAAGAGGGCCGAGGAGCTCGCCGATGCTGAGCGGAGGTTAGGCGTGTTCAACGCCGAGGCAACCTGGCAGAAGGGAATCGCTCAGTCCCTCCAGGCCCGGCTGGCGACAGAGAAGAAGTCGACCGCGACCCAGAAGGCGACCGAGGAGGCGACCAAGTCGGCTGGGCATGCCAGGCGTGAGGTGGCCACGGCGAAGGAGGCTGAGGAGGCAGTTGCAAGGTACAGGGCCTCGAAGGAGTTCTTTACCTAGATCCAGCAAACGACATCGGACTCCTACAAGGGCTTCATGTACCTGCGCTGCCAAGTTGAGGGGTTCGTCTCGGTTGAAGGCCGTAGCAGCCTCAGTTACCCCAGAACTTCGGACCAGGAGGCAGGTGTTGAGAAGGCCGTCGCTCCCGAGCCTTGTACTCGGGCCGAGGTCGGAGCCGTACCACCCGAAACCGGAGCCGTATAGCCGGAGGTTCCTGCGGACGGAAACTCTCAGCCCTGCGACCCAGCTGAGGGGTCAGCCGGAGGGTAGTCCCCTTCCTTTTCTTTTGTATATTGTTTTCTTTCTGTACTCGGTTGGAGTCGCCCGGCATGTCGGGGGCCCGTAGAACACTTGTAACTGATCCTTAATTAATAAGATTTGAACTTTCTTACGACCCGTCTTCTGTTCGGTTGTTCCCTTTTTTTTCTTTCTTTCACTCCCCTTCTCTTTTTCTTCTCCCCCCCCCTTTTTTTGTTGTTGAGTGGGGAGATCAAAGAAGAGGCTCTCACCTCGCCTGGGGCCGAATTGCCAGGCTTTGGTGTCGGCAAGTCGAGCGCAAGGTTCTGGCAGTTATGAGCAGCTGGGCTCGGTGGTTCCTTGGCCGGAGAGCTGGGCCCCGGTCCAAGGTGCCTGAGGACTGGTCTCAGGTCTTGGGTGCCTTGGAGCTAGGCTCGAGGCCTTCTTGGCCGGTGCGCTGGGCCCCGGTCCAGGGATTGCCTGAGGGTTGTGCTCAGGTCTTTGGCGCCTTGGAGCTAGGCTCGAGGCGTTGATAGGAGCTACTTGGCTCCAAGATCCCTCGGCGTCTCGGAGCTGGGCTCGGAGACGTTTGAGATTGAGAGCGGCTTGGCTCGAAGGTCCCTTGGCCGGAGACCTGAGCTTCAGTCCTGGGTTGGCATCCTGGAGCTAGACTCGGGAACGTTGATACTTGAGAGCTGCGTGGCTCGAAAATTCCTTGATCGGAGATCTAAGCTCCTGTCTTGGGTTAGCGTCCTAGAACTGGGCTCGGGGACGTTGATGCTTGAGAGCTGCGTGGCTCGAAAATTTCTTGGCCGGAAATCTGAGCTTCGGTCTTGGGTTAGCGTCCTGGAGCTGGGCTCGGTGACGTTGATGCTTGAGAGCTACGTGGCTCGAAAATCCCTTGGCCAGAGATCTGAGCTCCGGTCTTGGGTTAGCATCCTGGAGCTGGGCTCGGGGACGTTGATGCTTGAGAGCTGCGTGGCTCGAAAATCCCTTGGCCGGAGATCTGAGCTCCGGTCTTCGGTTAGCATCCTGGAGCTGGGCTCGGGGACGTTGATGCTTGAGAGCTACATGGCTCGAAAATCCCTTGGCCGGAGATCTGAGCTCCGGTCTTGGGTTAGCGTCCTGGAGCTGGGCTCGGGGACATTGATGAGGTTCTCCTGCAAGACAGATAAACACTTACACAAGGAAAAACCATTGTCATTATTATTGTTAAAAGACCTTACATTATTGATAATATTTCCGCAAGTTACAGGCATTCCATGTTCGAGAGAACCTGATGCCGCCGAGATCTTCGAGATAATAGACCCCTTGTAAGAGGGCTTCAGCCACTTTGTAGGAGCCTTCCCAGTTCGGTAAGAGCTTGCCGCATTCCCTAGGTTGAGACGCCTCTGCCCGCCGTAGTACCAAGTCTCCGGGTTTGAAAGCTTTTGGCCTGACCCGGGCGTTGTAGTACCGGGCTACTCGCTGCCGGTATGCCGCCATTCATAGCCAGGCTTTATCCCTTGCTTCTTCGAGGAGATCCAGGTTGAGCAGGAGGTGCATCGAATTCTGCGCCTCGTCATACTGCTGCACTCGTAGCGTGGGCACGCCGAGCTCAACCGGGATGACCGCCTTGACACCGAAAACAAGGTTGAAGGGCATCTCATCGGTCGCCGTTCTGGGCGTCGTGTGGTAGACCCATAGAACGCTTAGGAGTTCTTCTGCCCACCTGCCCTTAGCTTGGTCCAGCCCGGTCCTAAGTCCTTGGAAGATGGTCCGGTTGGTCACCTCGGCTTCCCCATTTGTTTGAGGGTGAGCCACCGAGGTGAATCGATGTTGGATACCGTGCTCGGCGCAGAACCCTTCGAACTCCCGATTGTCAAACTGTCACCCGTTGTCGGTGATGATACAATGGAAGAGTCCGAAGCGGCAAATGATCGACTTCCAAAAGAACTGGCGGACATTGGCTTCCGCGATCCGGGCTAGCGGCTCTGCCTCGACCCACTTAGTGAAGTAGTCGATCACCACTAGCAGGAATCTTCGCTGCCCCGGTGCTGGGAGAAACGGTCCCAAGATGTCCATTCCCCACTGGACAAAAGGCCAAGGGGCTGAGTTGGGAGATCGGCGCCGCCGGCTAGCGCTGTATATTCGCATGGCGCTGGCACTTGTCGCACCTTTTAACGAAGTCGGCGGCGTCCTCCCTCATGGTCTCCCAGAAGTACCCCTGGCGAAGAGCTTTATAAGCCAGTGTTCTCCCTCCCACGTGGTTCCCACAGAGGCCTTCGTAAGGGGCTGAGAGTTGGAAGATCGGCGCCGCCGGCTGGCGCTGTATATTCGCATGGCGCTGGCACTTGTCGCACCTTTTAACGAAGTCGGCGGCGTCCTCCCTTATGGTCTCCCAGAAGTACCCCTGGCGAAGAGCTTTATAAGCCAGTGTTCTCCCTCCCACGTGGTTCCCACAGAGGCCTTCGTGTATCTCTTGGAACACAAAGGTTGCCTCGACGAGCCTGAGGCACTTCAGAAGCGGGTAGGAGTAGGATCGACGAAAGAGCTGGCCTTCTATCAGAACGAACCGGGAGGCCTTCTTGACGAGGGTGGCTTCCACGCGGTCCTCGGGTAGGGAGCCATCAGTGATGTACGGGATGTACTTGTCCATCCAACTCGGCTCGGGGGTGACTTGATGCACCTCCGCCGAGCTCTCGTAGCTGGGACTTTCGAGGTACTCGATGTAGGCGCGTCCCAATGACGAGTCCGGCAAGGTCGCGAGCCTAGACAGCGCATCTGCGCGCGCATCCTCCCCTCGAGAAATGTGGAAGATGTTGAAACGCCGGAGGTCCGTCATGTTCATGCGGACCTGCTCCAGGTACTTCATCATCTGGGTGTCCCTTGCTTCATACTCTCCGGAGACTTGTCCGGCAACTAGCTGGGAGTTGGTGAAGACTTTTAGGTCCCGCACACCCAACTCGCGGGAAACTCTCAGGCCTGCAAGGAGTGCCTCGTACTCCGCTTGGTTGTTGGTCAACTTGAAGCGGAGGGCGCATTCCACCACAACCCCATCGCTGTTAGTGAGGATGAGGCCTGCTCCACTCCCGCTGGAATTGGATGCTCCGTCCACATGGAGGATCCAAGGCTCTTCTCCTGGGCCGGGCTCCGTTGTTGTCTGCTCTAGCTCTTTGGCGAACCCGGTGCACTCGACCACGAAGTCGGCTAGGACTTGGACCTTCTGTGAAGACCTCGGTCGGTACACTATGTCGAACTCGCCGAGCAGCAGGGACCACTTGGCCAATCTCCCGGAGGTCTCAGGTCGGCTGAGTATGGTCCTCAGCGGCTGGTCCGTCACAACCACTATTGGGTGTGCTTGGAAGTAAGGCCTGAGGCACTTAACAGACATTATTAGTGCAAAAATGAGTTTCTCGGAGCGAGTATACCTGATCTCCGCATCGCGGAGGATCTTGCTGATGTAGTATACCAGCTTTTGAGATTTGTCCTCGTCGGCGCGGACGAGAACCGAGCTGACGGCTCTAGGATTGACCGCCAGGTAGAGCAGGAGCTCCTCACCCTCCTCCGGCCTGGAGAGCAACGGGGGAGAGGCAAGGAATTTTTTCAGCTCTTCGAAGGCCATTCTGCACTCCTCCGTCCAGGTGAAGTTGTGCATCTTGCGCAGCGCCTTGAAGAATGGAAGGCAGTGAAGTCGTGCATCTTGCGCAGCGCCTTGAAGAATGGAAGGCAATGGTCGGCCGACCTCGAGATGAATCTGCTGAGGGCGGCGATGCGCCCCGTCAGGCACTAGACCTGTTTCTTGGAGGTCAGGTGCTCCATGTCAATGATAGCCTGAACCTTTTCCGGGTTCGCTTTGATGCCTCTCTGGGTGACCATGAAGCCGAGGAACTTCCCTGCCGCCACTCCAAAAGCGCACTTCGCCAGGTTCAGCTTCATCTGGTGTTGCCGCAGGTTGTGGAAGGATTCGGCGAGGTCAGCAATATGGCTCGAGCTCGGCCTGCTCATGACGAGCATGTCATCCACATACACTTGCATGTTGTGGCCAATTTGGTCCTTGAAGACCTTATTGACCAGGCGCTGGTATGTAGCTCTTGCATTCTTCAGACCAAAAGGCATCATCCTGTAGCAGTATGTCCCTTGGTCGGTGACGAAGGCAGTGTGCTCCTCGTCTTCTTGATGCATACGGATCTGATTGTACCCGGAGAACGCATCCATGAAGGAGAGCAACCTGTGGCCAGAGGTGGCATCCACCAGCTGGTCGACCTTCGATAAAGGGAAGCTGTCCTTCGGGCAAGCTTTGTTGAGGTCAGTGTAATCTAAACAGATCCTCCACTTGCCATTGTTCTTCCTTACCATGACCACATTCGCCAGCCAGCTCGGATACTGAACCTCCCGAACAAAACCGGCGGCTAGGAGTTTATCAACTTCCTCCTTGATAGATGCTTGTCTCTTCGGGGCGAAACTTCTCTTCTTCTGCCGAACTGGTCTGTACTTCGGGTCAACACTCAATTTGTGAGTAATGATGTCAGGAGAAAAACCTCGCATGTCCGCCGCCGTCCAGGCGAACACATTCTGTGTTTGCTCGCAGGAACTCCAGCAGTTGGGCCCTCTCCTCGGGTAGCTGGGCTACGATCTGTACCGTCTTCGTGAAATCGTCTCCAAGCGGGTAAGAGAGTAGACGTTCGACCGGGCCTCCCCTGGGTCTTGGGCCCTTTGATCGAGATCATCTGCCTTAGGGTCATCCTCGAGGACCTTGGACCCAGGGAGGGTTTGAAAGCAATGCTGCACCGGCTGGGGTGATCCCCTCATTTCCCCGACACCATAGGGAGTAGGGAACTGTACAAGTAGCCTCTTGGTGGAGACAATGGCATCGAGCAAGTTAAGCCCGGGCCGGCCCAAAATCACGTTGTAGGCGGAAGGGAGCCTCACAACCGTGAAAGTCATCATAACAGTGCTTTGCCGAGGCGAGGTCCCGACAATGACCGGGAGAGTGACATCTCCTTCTACCCTTACAGAGTCACCTGTGAAACCAACAAGGGGTGCATGCACAGGCCTAAGCTGATCGGGGAAAAGATTCATCCTGGAGAAGGCATCATAAAAAAGCACGTCTGTGGAGCTTCCACTATCAACCATAATGCATTTTACAGGATGCTTCGCGATCGTCATTTCGACGACCACGGCATCATTATTTATATTTTTTCTCCCCGTCATCCCCTTCCCTCATAAAGGGGAGTATATTCTCAGGGTCCCCTGCCCCAGGCCCTCTTGGACGCGCGCGCAGCTTTCCAGGAGATCATGCCCACCGGCTTCTCGGTAGGACGGTTGTCGATGGTTGGAGCTGGCGGGAGAGCGACGAGCACCTGGAACTCCACCTGAGGTCTGTCCCCCACGAACCTTTTGAGATAGCCTCTCTTGATGAGTTCCTCAATTTCCCACTTGAGGTTGCGGCATTCCTCGGTATCGTGGCCGTGATCGCGGTGAAAGCAACAGCACTTTGTCTTATCACGGCCAGTGGAGGGCTTCAACGAAGGCGAGCATCTCAGGTAATCCTCACCTTCGATCTCCATGAGGATTTTTGTCCTCGAGGCGAGGAGAGGGGTGTAACCCTCCTCAGGAGCGGGGGCTCCTTTTGGTTTTGGCCGGTCCCTCCGGAAGTTCAGAGCCTGAGGCGCTGACCTCTAGGTCCCGGGCGTTTCGGTGGGGGCCGGCTTCTTTAATGGCTTCCCATCGAGCTCCCGCCTCGTACGATCCGCCTCCTCGGCGTGGATGTACTTTTGGGCTCGAAGGAGCTCGGAGTAAGTCTTGGGGGGCTTCTTGTCCAGCGAGTAGGTCAGGCGGGAGGTCCTGAGCCCTCGCTTCAGTGCCAGCATGGCAACCGGCTCATCAAGATTGTAGATCTCCAACATGGCGGCCTTGAAGCGGGCCACGTAGTCCCGTAGGGGCTCGCGGTCCTGCTGCCGGATGAAGAAGAGGCTGTCTGCATCTCGTGGCAACTTCCTACAAGCATCGAAGTGAGTCACAAACTTCTGCCCTAGCTAGGCGAAAGAGCTGATGTTCTCCGGCTCCAAACGGGTGAACCACACCCGGGCTGCTTTCCGAAGAGTAGCAGGAAAGGCGACGCAGAGGAGAGCATCGGTGGCCCCCTGGACCCTCATGAGGGTCCGGTAGCTTTCCAGGTATTCCAGGGGATCGGTGGTCCCATCGTAAGGATCCACCTGTGGCATTCGGAACCAACGCGGAATCGACTCCGCTTAGATTTCTTGGGAGAATGGGGGACGGGCATCGTAGCCCGTCGGCTCGCTAGCTGAGCCTTTCATGTTGGCAAACCGGCGGGAAAACTCCGCCAGCTTGCATTCATGTTCCTCCAGGCGCTTCTCCGCCGCATGCCTAATGGCTTCATCAGTGGACCTCTCCGCCGAAGGAGACGGAGAAAGTGACATGGGTGCATGGCACCCGTGACGGGGGGTCTTGCTCCTGCCTCGGTAGGGTCTGGGCATCACCCGCCCGAGGTTTAGTAAGCGACTCTCCCCATCGACAGAGCTGGCTCGTCTTTTCACCGAAGTTTGATGGCTACCCCGATTGTCAGTAATGGCCCGCGGCTGTGAAGGTCTTTCTTGGAAGGAACGCAAGCTGTCGCAGGGTAAGGATGGCAATTTTTCCTGATCCGATGGGTATCCGACCTGACCCGACCCTAATGGGACGGGTAAAACCTGACCCACCTAATTTATAAACGAATATGGGTTATATAAAAAAAACCCGACTCGGGTTCGGGTCGGGTATGGGTAGTAGTACGCCCCGACCCGAACCCGACCCGTTTATATATAAAAAAGAATGTTTATAAAATATTTAAGTAAATAGGATATGGGACGGATATACCCGACCCGACTCGACCCGACCCATTTAGCTTTTAAATAAACTAAATTTTATGAGACCGGGTATACCCGACTCGACCCGACTCGACCCGTGATTTTTTTATACCCGACCCGACCCGACCCGAGACGGGTATGGGGCGTGTATGGGACAGATAATTTTTTAGCGGGGCGGATATGGATTTTGGGTGACCCGACCCGTTGCCATCCCTATCGCGGGGAGCTGCGGCATGGACCGCCGGAATCCCTGGCTGCTGGTGGGTAGCTAAGGACCAATGCTGGTGCTGAAGTTGGCGCACTACCGTGGCTAGGACTTGCATCTGCTGGGTGAGTGCGGCCAGTTGAGAATCCGACGGAGGCGTTTGAACCGGAATGGGTGGCTCCACCTCTTTGTGGTGTGGGTTCCCCTGGGACGGGGAGTCCCCCGCACGACTGGTGGAAGCCTCCCTTGTCCTTGTCACCATCCTTCGGTCAGACTTGTCTGCAAAGAGATGGAGGGCTTGACTTGGATCAAAGATCGTTCACAATGTCGCTATCCGCCCCCCTACCTGGCGCGCCAATCTGTTGCCAAGATCATCGTGGCCTATAGCTGCTGTCGACGTCGGAGGGCACCTCCTTCGTTGTCTCGCCATCTGGTAGTCCTGCACCTGCGAAACAGGAGTTAGTGACCCGGGCCGGGATTTCCGGCGGGGGCACTCCGACGGTCAAGTCAGTGACGATCCAGGAAAACAGATCCTCCTGGTCGAGCCCCTCTTGATGGACTCCGTACTAGGAGTGAATAGTGTGAGAATGAAGAGAACGTAGCAGGAGGAGAACGGCGGGGATAGAGGAGCAGGGGGAGAACAACAGCGGGGACAGGGGGGTTCTCTGCTCTGCCGCCTCTCCCTGTTTCCCTCGTTTTTCCTCAGTAGTGGTGGTGACGGTGCTTTGCCCTCTTGGTTGAGCTTGCACTTGTGTTGGTGTTGGTATCGTGTTACCTTCCCCATTCCGGGGGTGTCGATTGTTCTTTGTAGTCGAAAAATGGCCGTTGGATGCTTGCCTTGGGATCCTCGCCAGGCTGGCAGGCGCGTGCGGCAGGATTCCGTGCCGTGGACGGGACGTCTTTCCTGACATACAGTAGGGGAAGCTTCCATTCGTTCTGACATCTTCTCCGTTCGCCCCATTCCGGGAAGCTTGGCAGAGCCTCGATCCGGGGGTCGTCGCCCCCGGGATTCATGCCCTCTGACTAGCCCATCCTCCTGGAAGTACGGGCGGACAGGCAGTTATTGCGGTATGGGGGGCGTTGCCCTGTAGTCCTTGGGCGGCTCGCCGGCGTCCTGGGATGGCGATGCCCACGTCCGAGTTGGGGCTGAGCTGGGATGGCAAGGCTCGCTCCGACCTAGACGCCCCGAGCTTGCGAGGTCACCTCGGTGGAGGGTAGAGTGCGAGCCCGATCCAGAGGGCTCGCGCTCGGAGAGGCTCCACCTGGCGGAGGAGGGCTGAGCTCGACTCCGATCACAGGGCTCAACATCCGAGGGTCTCGCTCTGGAGGGCAGAGTGTGGACCCGGTCCAGAGGGCTCGCGCTCGCTCGGAGAGACTCCACGTGACGGAGGAGGGCTGAGCTCGACTCCGACCACAAGGCTCAACCTCCGAGGGTCTTACTCTGGAGGGCAGAGTACGGGCCCGGTCCAGAGGGCTCGCGCTTAAAGAGGCTCCATGTGGCGGAGAAGGACTGAGCTCGACTCCGACCACAGGGCTCAACCTTCGAAGGTCTCGCTCTGGAGGGCAGTGTGCGGGCTCGGTTCAGAGGGCTCGCGCTCGGAGAGGCTCCACGTGGCGGAGGGCTGAGCTCGACTCAGATCACAGGGCTTAACCTCCGAGGGTCTTGCTCTGAAGGGCAGAGTGCGGGCCCGGTCCGGAGGGCTCGCGCTCGAAGAGGCTCCACGTGGTGGAGGGCTGAGCTCGACTCCGACCACAGGGCTCAACCTCCGAGGGTCTCGCTCTAGAGGGCAAAGGATGGCTCCGGCCTAAGCATCCCGAGCTTGCGGGACTGACCAGGCAGAGGACGGAGCTTGACTCAGCTCAGCTCGGCAAAGCGGTCCAAGCTAGAAAGTTGACTTGGTGTCCGACGCGGCGGCCTCCTTTGACATGGCACCTGTCAGCCCCCCCCACGTCAGCGATCTCGCCACATCAATATGGATCGACTTTTGAATCAAATCATCTACATACATCGTAGAATTCAAAATGTCATATGGATAGGTTGCTTGAAAACTAACGAAATGTACCTGGTAACACATAGATCTTTGCATAGCCCATATCTACAAAAGCTTCTCACCTATTTTTGAAAAATTGAACCAGGATGTAAGCACTATCGAGTTGTGATTCAGAAGTTCATAACCGAGTAAGGAGGGGAGCTAGACGATCTGTTTATCTATCTACTGGGATGATGCTTTGTAGTGGGAGGCGTGTCTATTCAGGAACCCAAGGTTATTGAACTTGCACTATACACTCTATGGACCTGCATGATAGGTTCCTGGACTCATCCTTGTTAAGAGGGTGTTTTCTTAGACTTAGTCACCTAGTATTATTTTTTTAAAAAAAGAACTTATGTGCCTTGTAAATATTTATTTTAGTTATATGGTGGGACAATTATTGTTTTTTAATATATATTTTTATTTTAATGTTATGTTAACTTGCTTTTATTGCATCAATATATTTAACCATGTTCAATTTAAGTATTTATTGCTTAAGTGGAAGTCTTTGCATAAGAAAATAAATTAATGTAATTAAATATATAAACATAAATGATGATTGTGAAATTTAATGATCTTTCGATTACATGTTACATGGTTAATTATGATAATTTATTAAAATATATAAAGATGATTGTATACTATGCCAGACATTAATTTGTGCATATTCATCTTTTTTCATATAGAACCATTTATGAAAATGGCTCTTGCGATAAAGAATATTATTGCTGAATTGAATAGTGAAATGAAACTTAGTGGTAAAAACTATTAAATATGGTACATGAAAATCCAATATATCCTAAAAAAGCAAGAGGCTCTTGACGTTTTGAACCATATCTTGGATGAACCTGAAGAAAGGAATACGACCCAGCATAGAAGAGACGGAGAGGCTTATGAGACTTAGAAGAAAAAAATTCTAAATCTTGTATTACCTTAGCAATATGAAGGATGATGTAATCCATGAATTTCGAAAATTTGATATTACTTAAGAGATTTAAGATTCTTTAAAAGTGAAATTAGGTGGGACCTCTATTACCAAACTTAGATAACTCACTATTAGATTTACCACTTATAAAAATGTCCAAATCATAATATGAGGCAATATCTAAGAGAGATGTCTAATATGATTAGTGAGTTGAAGAATGTAAGCCATGTGTTTACGGATGAGCAACATGTTTAGGTTGTTATTCACTCCTTGCCTCCATAACTAGGAACACATGAAGGTATACCTTACCTACAATGAGAATATAAAGACTGAAGGATGCACGTCATTTAGAGCCTAAGGAAGACCATGTTGAGGCATCAAGGCTTAATACTGTCATGTATATGCTGGCCCGACCTCACAAGGAGTCAGACAAAAGCGCAAGTCATATGGTGGGTATGGTTTTAAGGACAAGAAATCAAAGAAATAAAAAGATGGTCTTGGAAAATATCAAAGAAAGGAAAAAAGGTTCTATGGTCCACATCCTAAAAAGAAAAACAAGACTAAGATTAAGTGTTACAACTGCAATAAGAAAAACCATTACATACTCGGGAGTGCAACAAGCCAAAGAAGGTATTAACCTTAAATGAGCTTACATATATTTCATATTTCCATATAATTTTTAATATGAAAATTTTAGAAGCATATAGAAATACTTCAATTTCATGGCTAGTTGGCCCTAAACCTTATTTCACCGTCAACTGGTATTGCTTTCTGCCTTTCTATTCTTTAATTAAACATTGTGGAATGTGTTTGCATAGGAATGCCTATAGGTATCCATCTCAATATATTCAATTGTTGGTTGATACAAGCATTCTCATATTTCTATATACGATTCTTCTTGATCATAAACTTGTTTGGGTTATCAATTATTATATGTTTTAATCTATATGTAGAATACTTCTTTGGTTAATTTTTATTGCTGTGCCGAGCAGTAGTGATAATGAAACCCTTGAAAACATAACACTATTTTAGTTGTGTAGGCATATGCCTCTTATATGAAAGGCATTTTATTGCTTGAACAAGATAAGAATTGGGAAACTGCATTGATGAATTTCAAGAATGCCAAGTATGAGTTTATTTTAACTATTTCTCCTTTTGCCATTACTAGATAAATAGCCATTATCATGCCCCGAATTCCATATCTAAGCCAGATGCACAACAGACGACCGTATGCCCTAGAATTTATTTTTCTCTCGAACACACAAGACTTGCATCAAATCATAATTCTTGCAATACTTATCCGGCCAAGCATACGCATAACATCTAAACCCTAGCTCCTCACTGATTGGTCCCAAAGCCCGATGGATCTTTTGGATCTGTAACAATAACATAGGAAAATAAAGGATGAACTATACAGACTCAGTAAGTTATCATCACCTCCAATATACAACATAAATATGCCAATAACAAACAAGCATAAACATATCATACAACAAGAAATCCAACATCAAAATAATATAACCAATAATACTATGCAAATATGTACACTTAAATGCAACTGACACGACTATGGATGGCCAATCATTTACTTTACCCCCTAGTCCCTCTAACTATGGCCATGACCGGCCCGTGACTGTCCCGAAAGAGACTAGATCCTGTGTACACATACCGCTCATCGGTCATGCACCAATGATAGCCCTGCTGGAGGCCCAAAAAGAAAACTAGCTCTGAAATCGCACAAGAAAACATGCATCCCCAGCATATGCCAGCAATTGCCATGCATGACTAAAACAAAGGCAGCTAGTTCCTGTGTACACATACCGCTCATCGGTCATGCACCAATGATAGTCCTACTAGAGGTCCAAAAGAAGACTATATCCTCGTGTGATCATAGTCGGACTAGAAAGCATCCACACCAACACAATGCATGCAACCCAATACAATCCAATGCAGATTAAAATATACTACATACATTTAATATTTTATAAATACATAATATATTTGGCAAATAATACCAGAAGTTAAGATAACTTACCAAAGACTGATTCTATTAGGAACACGCGACTCAACTCTAGATCCTCGATACTTCATATTGATGATGGCTCTGATAAAATAAATTAAACAATTAACACTGGATCTAAAAATAAGATAAAGATTCTTCGATCTGGTCTAGAACTAGGCTCGATCTAGATATCTATTTAGGTCAATCAATGAAAATTGGGTTAATCAAGAAGATAACGAATCTAAATACCTAGATGGATTTAACAAAATTCATTTATTTATTTTTTATTCTTTTTTCTTCTCTCCTCTCTCTCCTTTTCTCTCTCATCTTTCTCTCCTCTCTCTCTCCTCATCATTTTTTTTCTTTTTTTTTCCTTTTCCTTTTCCCTTTTCTTCTTTCTCTTTTTCTCTTTCTTCTCTTCTCCTAAACTCCCCTTCCCCCGTTCTTCCTCGGCTTGTCTGAACCACTCCCCTTAGTTGCCGACGGCGACCATGAGGACGGTCACCAAGAAAAGGCCCGATAGACCGGAGGCAGACGGTGGCGCGGCCACCGACGACATACGGTCCAAACCCAATCGAAAATCCCAAAAAAAACAATACACGAGACGAACTCCCGTCGATCGTCTCCGCTCATACCCGCACTCGAGAGGAAGACAGAGAAAAGGGGACTTGCCAGCAAGATGACATCGGACTTCAGCGGCTACCGAAGGAAAGACGGGTTTCGAAATGGCCGAGGCACATGAGGGGACCGTCCTTTATAGGAAAGAGTCCCTACACCCCACACCTTCGACCCATCATCCCCAAGCCTTCCACACCTCAACCACTCCCTCCTTCGACTCAGAGTGTCTACCAATCCGGTGGTCCGGTGCCCCGGCCGAGCAGGGGACTCAATCATATTCTAGTAGAAAATGGAGAACAAATTACTATTTATGCTATTGATGAATTTAAACTACATACATTTCATACTAACTTTTCTTTCTACAATATTTTAGTCGTTCCTTCCATTAAAAAAAATGTTATATGTTCGATAATTTTGCCACGATAATAATTGTTCTATGAAGTTTGATTTATCTAGTTTTTTTTTTGAAGGATCTGAGAACAAGGAGCTTCTTTGGTGCAATAATCCTGGCTCGTCACTTTATCCTATTGTTTTTCAAGTTTCCATTATCAGTGTTAGGAATAAGATAGTTTTAGCAACTATCCAGTTGAGTCCTGAACTTTGGCATAAGAGATTGGGTCACCCTAGTAATGATGTTTTGCTCTTCTTCTTGAAAGATATTAATAATGTTTTACATGCATCTATTAAGTCTATTCAATTCAATAATTATAATGCTTGTCATCTTGAAAAGCATGTCAAATTACCATTTAATGTTTCTCAATCAAAATCTTCTTATTCATTTGAACAAATTTACTTTGATATTTGGCAACCACCTATTCTTTCCCTCTAGATATTGATATTTTATGTTGTTTATTAATAGTTTTTCTCAATATGTCTGGGTATATACTCTTAAATTTAAAGATGAAATTTATGATAAATTTATGAAATTTCATACCATGTTAAAAAATATTTACAAAACAAATATTTATTACTTTCATTTTGATGGAAAAAAGTTTATTAATAAGGACTTTTACTGATTTTATGAGAGCCACTAGTATTTTTCATCAATTATCGTGTCTCTATACATCTCGACAAAATGGTATTGCTGAGCATAAAAATAGATACATAGTAAATGCTATTTGCATTCATTTATTTCAATCTACCATCCCAATTTGGCTTTGGACTAAAGTCCTACACTATATTGCATTTCTTTTAAATTGCATTTTATTATTGACTATTCTAAATGGTCCAACTGCTCATCAAAAATTACATGAATATTTTCCTCCTGATGTGAATGTTAACAAAGCTTTTGGATATCTTTGTTTTTCGAGCATTCAGGATATTGCATCGCATAAGCTCCATCTATGATCTCTGTCTCCTATTTTTCTTAGCCCTTCTAACCATCACAAGGGATTTCACTATTTATATCCTCCCTCTAGTAAAGTTTTCATTTCCTGTGATGTTGTGTTTGTTAAGTCTGTATTTCCCTACACTTATTTAGAGTTGTTTTCAAAACAATCACATGATATGCCTATTGCTGGTGACTTAAATAAATTGAATTTGTTTGTCTCATATCCACAACATGATTTAGATCCCTATACTACCTACTCCATTTTTGAATTAGTATTTCACATATCATAGGTTGATATCAATAACATCACTGCGACTGCATCTTCATCTGGTCTAGTCCTAGATTCATTTAGTATTGTTATGACTTGTTCTCCTACTCCTACTGGATACTAATGGTTTTGTAGAGATTTCTATTGGTAGTTGTGTGGATCAGCCGTTGGTTCAAATTGTGTATCAATGCACTTAGGTATAGACTCCTGAATCTACTCTAGTTCCCACACCCCCAAGTAAATTCTATCCAATCCAATATTGCTATTGCTTCCAAATCTCCTAAACAACCTCATCCTAATCTACAATGCTACGATTCTTAGACATCAGTCCTCTTCTCCGGCAAACCCCTCTACATTGCTTCTCTTCTAGTTCTGATCTTCTACGTTCAAGGTCTCTCAGCATCTTGATTGGGTCGCTACTATACAAAAAGAATATGATGCTTTGATATCAAACTATACCTGAGATCTTGTTCTTCCTCTATCCCATGCTAACACAATTAGATGCAAATGGGTCTACAAAGTCAAAACTCATGTTGATGGTTCACTTAAGCACTTTAAAGCTTGTCTTGTGGCACACGGATATAAATAGTAACAAGATATTGACTTTAAAGAAACTTTCTCTCTTGTTGTCAAGGCCACTATTATTCGTACTATTCTCTTTGTGGCATAATCACAAAATTGGCCCCTTCGGCAACTTGATATCAAGAATGCCTTCCTGGCATTCTTCAGAAAAAGCTCTATATGAGAAAACCTCCAAGATTTGCTGATGCTAGTAATCCGCATTACCTCTGTGTAGACTCAAGAAAGCCTTATATAGTCTCAAGCAAGCTCCTCATGCCTGGTTTCAGAAATTTACCTTATTTCTTGCTGAGCATGACTTTCATTCTAGTGCTACAGATGCATCTCTATTTGTTCATTGCAATATTCATGGCACCTTTATACTATCCTTGTATATAGACGATATTATAATCACAAACAATTCTGGCTCTCTTTTGGACTCTCATTGCCACTCTTCAATCTGAGTTTGCTATGGACCTTGGATCACTCCACTACTTGGAAATTGAGGTTAAGTCTAGTTCCGCAAGTCTTCATCTCTCACAAGGCAGTATGCTATGGAGTTACTTTCTCGCCATAGTATGAAGGATTGCTAATCTGTCAGCACATCACTCTCTTGTAGCATATCTCTCCATTCATGAAGGATAGTCTCTCTTAGACTCGTATGAATATCGTCTAATTGTTGGGGCCTTAGAGTACCTTACCTTCAATCAACCTGACTTATGCAATAAATCTAGTAGCTCAAATTATTTATGCACCATGTGAACCACATCTTTAGGCTATGAAACGGATCCTCTATTATATTCGTGGTATACTAAGCTATGGATTACATTTCTCTCAATATCAAAATTCATTGCTTATTATTTATTTAGATGTCGATTGGGCTGGGTGTCCTGATACCTAGTGTTCCATTACTGGATTTTGCATTTCTCGGACCCAATCTCATTTCTTGTATGCCAACAAACAACCTATTATTTCTAGATCCAGTTTTGAGGCTGAATATCGTGCCATAGCTTTGACACTTTTTGAAACAGTTTGGATCCGTTGTCTTCTTCATGATTTAGGATGCTTCTTGTCACACCCAATCCAATTATAATGTGACAACCTCAATGCAACCTACATTGTCCCAACCCTATTCTCCATGCTCGCACTAAATACGTTGAACTTAATCATCATTTTCTTTAGAATAAACTATAGTGTGGCAAGCTATCTGTGTTTCACATTTCCTCTGAAAAGCAATTGATTGATATCTTCACTAAACCACTATCTACATCGTGCTTTCATACTCTGCACCAATCTTCGCATCCGTCCACCGAATGCTCGGCTTACAGGAAAATGTTACATAGCTATGTATTAGTTATCAAAATACACCTAGCTAGCTTTCCTTGTAAATATAAAGAATATTAGAAAGTATATTGTCAGAATATTCTAAGACATGATCTTTGAAATTGCTAGAATATTCTACAATTACTGAGACACAATTTTTAGGATTGGGAGGATCTTATGATTGATACCATATCTCTTAATTACCTGCCTGATTTTCTCTTCTTCACCTTTATATAAGGATATACATATCATAGTGAAAGATATAGAAGAAATCGTTCCCACTTACTTGCTTTTGATTCTCTTCTTCACTTTCCTCTCCCATCACATATAAATAAGCAAACAAAACAAATGCATAAAAATACATTCACCGATCACTAATGAGATACCTAGCATACATTATGCTGACATGCAAGTATAGATAAATAACATTTGCAAGATGCTAACTTACAAGAATAGACAAACCCTGATATTCAATAAGCTTACTTCATCATTTGATATTAAACTTAATGAATCATACCTTAATTCATACTTTTGCATCTCTTCTTAAAAATATATTTTATGGGATCCATATGTTCATACATGTAAATGATGATACAAAAGAACTACTAAATTAAAACTATGATGGAAATTCCCTAAGAGCAATATTTAATTGAGTTCATTAAGGAAATCAATGGAAAAACTTAAAAAATTACACCGATCTTTCGAGTATTAAAGTAATTTGGTTAAATGAATAACTTCAGAAAATTCCAATCACAAGAAAAAAGCAAGCGAAACCACGAACATTTTAGCAATTTTGTGAACCTTCAATACAATATCCAAATGAAATCAATTTTATAAAGACTATCAAAAACAAAACCATGAACCAAAGCATATCCAACTAGTATATTTGATGCATTAGTAACCATCAGAGATTCAGAGATGAATTTAAAAGGTAACACAATAAATGTTAACCTTTTACTCTTTAGCATTAACTCCATTAGATAAAAGCATCACCACAAACCTTTCAAAATTGATACCCGAGTCTTGGTATTACTAATAGGAAATTTGTGACCAAGCCGGTAGAACTCTGTCATGGATGCTGCCTGCTATGATCTTGCCTCAACTATAATAGCCTGAAGGATACAATGAATGAAGAGCATTCAAAAGAAAATCATTGTGTTGTGAACATATTGATTAAATGGTAGCCCATTAATTAGAATTTGGTCCACCCCTTGAGAAGAAGCAAAATCAAATGTAAGTTAGTTGAAGTGAATAAACAAGAATATGGCAGTACATTAATATTTCTTTTTACAATAAAATTAGTTTAAATAATTAAAAAAATTTCAAGAAATGAAAAGAAAAGAACCCCCAACAAAAGTCCTTTTTTATTGATAATAGAAGGCAATTTTCTTATTTAAATTCAACATTATACCAAAAACATACAATGAGAAGCAGTTAAAGCAAACATCATTAAACCCAAAAATTTAAATTGATCAAAATCAAGATTATAATAAATTTTTACATTCCAAGACAGGATCACAAGCTTCTCTTAAGAAGAATGTCAAACAGATGTATCTCCATCCTTCTAATTCTAGTTCTACTAGAGTGCGACATTGGCACTGCACATACTTTTAAAAAATAATAAATAATAAATGTTAAGGGGTGTGTTTGAACCCTCAACCATATGGTTTATAGCCAAATGCTCCAACCAATTTTGCTAGTAACGTGCAGGATTCAGAAACAGCTTGTGTGGAAAACACATGATATGTGGAAGAATATTTTGGAAATTGAGAATTGGTGTCACACAAATAGAAGCCCTACCAATAAAGGCACTGGGGAGTTTCAATGTGATGGTAGAATAGATATACCACAATAGATTCAATCATCTCATTCACTTAATTAGAGTACACTAAAAGAAAAGATACACTTATCCGAATAGTTTCTATATATCAATTTTTTGAGGAAAATTATGTTTGTGAATGACAAAAGCTTTCAGGTGGAAAAAAATAAAAAAAACAAAAAACTTCTTCACCAAAGAAACAAAACTTACCGCTAATTTTGCTTTGAAAAGGTCCAAGGCAGGCCCCTCCATTTTACCAATGTCTAGAAGTTTAGAAGTTTGCAGGCTTGATTCACCTACTTTGTGTAAACAGTAGCTGATGCTTGGTTCCAAGTTCCAACTGTTCAACATGCTCACGGCATAAAACTTGATTTTCTTTATCACCAAATTTCCCAAGCTCTTCATAGAAAACCCAATAAAGTAACAATATGTTAGCCAAACATGACTTCGATAAGTCCAAAATTGCAGCATGAAAGTAGAAGAACAATGGTATATGAGGATGAAAACTTTATATTGGGAAACATCATTTTTTTTCAGAGGCAAACTAAAACAAATAACAAGATAGAATTGAATCACAGAAATTTATTTAGGAAATTAGTTTAATAAAATGGTTTTGGAGACGAATTGGCAGCTCCTGGTAGTGCAAAGTATTAAGATAGCTATCCATCTAGTGGTAATGGCAAAAGAAGGGGAACTAGTCCTTGTTAAAATAAACTAATACTTGGCATTCTTGAAACTCATCAATGCAGTTTCCCAATTTTTATCTTGTTCAAACAATAAAGTGCCTTTCATACAAAAGGCATATGCCTGCACATCAAAAATAGTGTTATGTTTATAAGGGTTTCATTATCACTACTGCTTGGCACAGCAATAAAAATTAACCAAAGAAGTATTCTGCATATAAATTAAAATATATAATAATTGATAACCCAAACAAGTTTATGATCAAGAAGAATCGTATTCAGAAATATGAGAATGCTTGTATCAACCAACAATAAAATATATTGAGATGCATATCTATAGGCATTCCTATCATTTCCTACATGGCAAACATATTCCATGATGTTTAATTAAAGAATAGAAAGGTAGAAAGTAATACCACTTGATGGTGAAATAAGGTTTAGGACCAACTAGAAAACCTTCTAATTTGCAAAATCTAATTTAATTAGCATGCAAATAACAAAACAACCTAATTTCCTATAGAACAGAGAATTTTAGTTTTAATCTTGGCAGAGATATCAGTAACACATAATATACAAATACATATATACATATATATACAAGATACAATATTTTTCCTTAATCTTAACCAATATAAACTATGGCATCAGCTGATACATCATGGACACATCGGCCAAGAATTATTTGCTTTTGTCTCTCTTATTATGATTTCTTGATTGCAGTACTTAAAATCAATGCTTAAGATCATAGCCAATCCTATTTCTTCTGTATTAGAAAATATTTCAGTATATTGGTCATTATATATCAACGAACATCTTAAAGCATCTCAATCCATCTAACCAAGATAAATAGATACCTCAGGTTAATCTTAATATTAGCTACCTACTGAAATAGCCAAGATATCAAAACCTATTCTAAATTTGCTAAAATTGGCAAGAAATATATCACATAGAATTTCAAAAAGGCATGGGTTCCTTATAAACAGTAAACTTACCATTTCTAAGAACTAGTTTGAAGAGTGCAGGCATCTTTTTACAATAAAAAAAAATACAAATACATACTCAAGTTTTCTTTTCCTTTTTTTCATTTTTCATTTTTGAAAAGGAAAAGCATGCATCCATGCTCTCATGAGAGAAGTCCAAGTCTAGAATCCTAATATAACTGGAGACATCAAAATTTCAAAATCTAAAAATCAGATATCATAACAAATATAGATACAACAAGTATAGAATTCATAGAAATTTTTGATGAGTTAGGATTTATAGGTTGAGTCAAAATGAATCTCAGTAATGGTTTTGCAGTAAAAATCAGCTAGCAGTGTACACACATCTAGCAAGTATAGAATTAATAGTTTATTGATGAGTTAGGATCTTAGGATTATACAATTGACTAAAAATAGTTGGAAGTTGGGTTATGGGAATGCAGTACAGCATAAGACGCCTTAGTATGCAAGGTCTTAACATCATGATATTCAGCTGACCACATGTTCTGAAAAATATTAGAAGCATCATGCTCCAAGTATGACTATCAAAAAAGTGAACAATTAATAAGTAGCTTAAATTTTCTGGGTAAAAGGCTATCTTGACAAGTATATCCAATATTGTTTAGGATTTAATTGCAACCATGACCATTGAACAACAACTCACAAACATGGACATGAGAGATCCCTTACTTCCCTCCTTTCATACTTAGCCACCTTCTCCTCATCTGGACAGTAAAGTTTTCTCCAAGTAAGACAGCATTTACATATTATTCTGCTAATCTGGCATTTGATGACCTCCAACAAATCAGCATTTCAGTCATTTCTGGTGATTGTTGCCATCAATAGCAGCTTTTGAACCAAATAAATATCAAACATTTTCAAGGAATAAAAAAAAGTATTCCAAATCGCACTGTACCACAATCAAACATAACCAAAAGAAAAAAGTTCAAATCATTTACTTAAGGAAGATTTTGCACAAAAGAAGACTTCTTATGTGGTAACCGTCTTGGAGAACTCATGACCTTGTTTGAGATTGTGGCTCTTTTTATAGCAAAATTGCCTGAAAGTTTGATGTTTAATCTTAGCTCAAGAATGATTTATGTCAACTAAAACATATTGCTCTCGGTTATGTTATCCGAATCCCTAGACACTTATGGCTGGCTTGACTGAAATATAATTGCATCAGCAATCAGATTACATAATCTCTACTATTATAATACATGTAACTTAGCCTTCATCTATGATCCCTGCACCTCATGGATGTTCCATTTTTCCCTTCTTTTTTCATCTGTTTCCGTCTAAAAAACACGAATGCCCCTTTTATCTAAGAAAGAAAACCATATTGTTATAGCCTGTAGATCCTACAAAGTTGAATGTCTCTAGGTTGCCCAACAATCAGCTACTGCTTAGATATCCATTCACCCTACTACTAGTTCTCTATTTTTATCCAAGCTAGTTGTGTAAAACAGTCTTGGCCGTTCATTTTCTAAGTTCCATCTAAGTAGATTGCTTATTCTTCAAGCCATCCATATTTCCATCAAGTGTAGGATGCATGCCCGGCACTAGTATTCATAATAGGATTGCACTACATATAGAAATTAACACTTTTAGACATGCGCGGCATCATGATACATGTCAATTATAACAATGGTAATATCAATCTTGTTATTCACCATGCAATTTAACCTTTCAAATGCCATAGTGATTAAACAATTTTCTTTAGTTCATGAACTTACAGAAGAAGTTAATTAGAAATATCATGTTGGACTATATTTTTATAAGGTAGACTTGAGCTGGTTATGAACTTATCATTTAAGCAACATAAACAACTAATAAGAAAATTTGTATATGGGAAAGTATACCATCCTTCTAATAAATGCAAAGTGAAATCTTATTTATTAAATATTATGATAGAGCATAGAAAACAAACATGTATGAACATATCAGATAAATGTATAGTATGTTAATGTGACCTAAAACTTTACCAAGTAACAAGAGTTACTTGATATGCACACATGGTATAGCAAGGATTAGACAGTTAAGTTAATAGAATGGATACCTCTGCTTCCAGTGAAGTTCAAGAGTCTCCTTTCACAGCACATAGCTATGAAAAAGGTATTGCCCACTTCACCGCCTTCCTTAACCTACCAAGCAAGTAAATTTGTTGACGGCCATTTGGTCCATTAGGTAATTGTTGCTTTTCCAATGCATGGCTCCAAGCCCTTTCAGCCATATAAAGAACAATATGGAGAAATCTATACCGAAAATATGCAAAGACACATATTTTTCATGTAATTTCTTCTCAAGATAAAAATATCTGTTGGTATGTTTACATCATGCAAATAATGTCAACCTACTGATACTTGCTTTTATTAATACATGATGCCTACTAAAAATGACAAGAATTTTATTTAAGCTAACAAGTCATTACCAATATTTTTTGGACAACCATAATGGACAGATCACTTAATGATATTTGTCAAAAACCTGTACTAAAACACAACAGCAAATTAGTTCTCAACAAATAACTACATGGTAAGCCTTCACATAGATGGTGCTCTCGAATAATATACTCATAAGGGATAATCTAAAGGGAAAGTAATGGACAGAAGATCTTTCTTTTATTGCATAAAAGGTGGGGCAACAATCTCTTTTTTTTTAAGGGAAAAGGGATAAGATGGGGTAATTATCAATTGCTACTTCATTGCAGCTTTACATGAACTATTTCACATCAATATCCAGCACACAACTTTCGGTGAAACAAAGGTATCAATTGCATTTGGAAGCTTGGTACTATGAAGTGTCCGTGGTGCAAGGTTTCAAATATCGTTAGAATGGGATGTTAGTATTGTCCTGTTCCGATAAAACATCAACATCAACATCATCAGAATAGGATGTTAGTACTGTCCTATTCCGATCAATACCATATCACTATCATGTGTCAACAAGGCACAAGCATGGTATGCATCATGCCAAGTCAATTGATTAACAATCAAAACTATGATGTTGGTTTTGAAAGAAATACTCAACCCCTTGATAAACAAAGTTTAAGAAACTCTAAAGATGTAACAATCAAGTCTTGCTAACACCCTTCAAGGTGCATGGCACAAAAAAGTCAATGAATTGATCCTTCCAAAAGTGGACAAAAATAGATAGAACAATAAGGTTAAAATAGATAGAAGTGTGATGCAAGAGTGGTGGTTCAAGCCATTATGAAGCACCCCATAACTTATCTTAAGCAAAAGTCTAGTCATATAAAGGTTTACTATACAGGTACAAGAGTCCAAACATATCAGCTTGTGGTACAGTTTGGTATGCCCCCATGCCATTCTAGACCCGGCCCAAACCAACACAGAGAGGGCGGAGGGAGAATGGTAAAGGAAGAGAGGGGGGGAAGGAAGGAGGGAGAGAAGGAGAGAGAGCCTTTGAAGACCTCCTAGGGCAGTCAAACTTGCTACACACAATGGAAGCCGAAGAAGGGTAGAGGGAGAGGCCTCCTAAGGGCCAGTAAGGTCACCTTGATGCCACTGAAGCTGGTGAAGGTTGGCTCCACCCTCCTAATCAAAATAAAGGCTTTGGCCCCTGTTTCGATTTTTTTGCAATTTATCATGTTGCTGAATTCTTTGTTTTTTCTTTTTTTTTGTTTTCGATTAAAGTTGGCAGGCCAAAGCCCCTATTTTGATTGTGAGGAGGGCAGAGCCCCTCCTCCGACCTTCAGCGGCCACAACAATAGCCAGGCAGCCTCTGATAGCCTCCAACAACCTCTCCCTATTCTTCCCTCTGTCCACCCTTATTCGTCTCCCACCATGTGCAGCAAGTTTGACTACCCTTTGGTGGCCTCTGAAGGCCTCTCTTCCTCTCCCTCTCCTTCCCTCCACCCCTCTCTCTCCTCTTCCTTTCCCCCTTCTTCGACTCCTCTCTTTCTTTCTCCCTTCCCGCCTCCTTATTAGTATCTCATTTCTAATCTGGAACCATCACAATCAATCACTGGTATGGTTCGGTCTACTTCTAAATGATTGACCAAACCACGAGTCAAACAATATTTATTTGGTATTAATAGTTGGTTGATTTTATGCTTTAATTATGCGTTGATAAACATGGATATCTTTTAAAATTTCTATAAAAGTTTCAAAATCCAACAAAGTGGGGGAGTGACAAATATAATCCTATTCTGATAGCAAAATGGTATCAAGATGGACCACAAGACATCAAAATTGGTATATATCAATCTAAAAGATGGCATACTAATTGCTTTTCATTCTTATTGACTTTTACAGTCCCAATCTATCTCAACCATGCCAATAAAATACCATTCTAGGGCAAATCCTATGCAAGGTTCAATACTAGTATTTAAGCAAGATTCATTGTACTAGTGCATATCATCTCATATTGGGCATACCGAACCATATTGGTATGAATGGAGGCTCGGTACGAGAGTGTGCCAAATCTCAGTACGCCAAACAGACCCCATACTAGATATATTGAAACTATACTAATATGATACCATTATAAGGTCCAGTATCAAGATGAAAAACCTATATTTAAACCAATGGTTCTAGGCTTTATTAATTACGGTGCATGCATGTCTCTCCTTGAGTATGTGAAAGTAATTATTGTTAGACTTCTAAAAAGTTGTGAAGTATTAATTAAAGGGTATGAAAGGTTGTTTCACCTACATAATGTCATGTTCTAAAGAATTAATGAGGAATAAAGATTGGTTTATTTGAATGTCTCTTTGAATATTTTATGGATGCCAATATAAAGACACAAGATTTAGGTAATACACGTGGAAGAGGACTCCTCAAAACATTTGTGATTAAAGAACTTGAGGACAAGTTCCATGCAGTGAAAGTTTGACATAAGATAAGTAATTAAAGCTATTTAGGCAAGGTTCATCGTCTTAGTACCAAATCCCATACCAGTACCTTTCTATTACTATGTTGGTACACTCGATACAAGAACCAGTTCGGTGCATTGACACTTGATATGCTGTGTACTGTATATCAATTTGGAATAATCAGTATGTACCATTACCGATCAGTATGTTGGAGTAGCTCATATTTTAATCTAAACAAAAGTCTAGTCAAATAATATTTATTTGATACTAATAGGTGGTTCTATTTATGATTTAATTATGAGTTCATAAATAAGGAATATGTCTACTAGAGTTTCTAGTATTATTAATTATGATTCATGCATGTATCATAAAAAGTTGTGTTGCATTAATTAAGGGATATGAAGAGTCATGTTATATATATATATTTATATAGTACAAAATGAATGGAGAATGAGAAAATGGTGTATTTGAGTTTCACTCATTGAATATAGTAGTGGGTACCACTTGATCCCTTTCTTCCTTCACCTTTTCTTCCCTATAGAAATCTCTTCTCCTTTAGAATAATCCTCTACAATTGCAACATCATTGGAGATGAAGATAGATAATAAGGTTTTTCTAAATAAAAAGCTAACATGAAGTGATAGAAAGGAGTACAAATCAATAATCATAATGTTTGGACTTATATTTTAAAAAATCACAAAAGATAAAAAAGCCCCTCCCATGCCCCAAAAAACCATCACAAATAGAATTGTTCCTCAACGGTCTCTTGTCATGTGTACTTACACATCTAGAGAGAGGATCCACTTAGAATTCTTTGAGGAATAGGTCAAGGGTCAAACTAAGGTCCCATTTAAATAATCGAATAGAGAAGGGAAAATAAAGGAAAGAAATCAACAAAAGGAAACAACAAAGAACTCCTCTTTTACAAACCCATGCATATTTTTTTCAAAGAATCTAACATAAGTAAAACTAGGTCCAACCTACACCATCACCATGGTATAGTTTCTTCACATTAGCATGCCAAAAGAATAGCCTTATTTTCATAATTGAAGCCTCATAAGAAATGTTCATATTGTAGTCTACAATCTATAACGGCACATTTCAGCATATGATAACTATAACTATCTAACCTTATCTCAAATATTTGGGGTGACTTTATCGACGGTTCACTAAGTATTCCCTATTTAAGGAAACCTCCATTGTTATTTCAAGAATTTCTCTATCTTTTCTCATAATATGCATCCTAGTTTTCTTAAAACCTCCTAGCCTTTTCCCAGATCCTTCATTACAAATTAAAACATTCTTACAAGAGCCCCCTCAAACCTTTGTTGTAAATAACCATGCTAGTCGATGTTACATCATGTTGTCTCTCATTCGATCACCTCCTACAACTCTAAGCATACATTTCTTAATTGATATATATTCATTAATCTCTCCCTTATTTTGTATAATTGATCCCAAATAACAAAACAAATCACTTTACAATATATCTTATCCTTCAATGTTACTTGGGACCTTATCTTTGTTTCTATTTTTCACTAAAATTACAGTCCATGTACTTTGTCTTTGTTTAATTGATTTTTAGGCCTTTATCCTAAAGCATTCTTCCATAAAGCCAATTTATTATTTAATTCAGTTCTTTTTCAGCAATCAATACTATAACATCTGCAAATAACATAAATCATGACAATACTTGAACATTATCGATAGGTTCCTTTATACTTAGTGTAAAGAAAACATGATTAGTGTTGATCATTGGTCCAAAACTACTATGACTGGAATGCACAATATTAGAGCAACTTTTAAAGTTTGTCACTGCTCCAGCATGCACATCCTCAATGATTTCAATATACCATTCACACATGCCATCCCTTCTTAAAGCCCACCATGTTATTCTCCAAGTCAATGTAGAGTTAAAGACCATTTGTAGACATCTCTAATTTCTCTATATTCTTCTACCAATCACCTCAATAAGAAGATGGCCTCCACTGTTATCCTTTAAAGCATAAATTGATATTGGTTCTCAAAATTATCGTTATGTTACTTAACCTTTGTTCAAAAGCCATTTCCCATATTTTCATGCACATATGAGCGCAATGAAATTCTACATCAAAAAACAATTAAGGCCTTAAAACTCATTCAAAAAATACCTCTTCCTATAACTTTGCAATTCCAGCATAATTCAAATAAAGGGTTTGAATTAGTCATTCAAATTGTTCCAACCTATTGAAGCACCTTCATGCAATCTTGAATCAAAGAGGTAGGTTTACCATTATAGATTATCAACATATGAGGATTAATCCCATCCCCCTCAATGACTCTACAACTATAGCCATAGACAAACCCTTACTAAGCTGATCACCAAATTTTTCTCAAATCTAACAAAATCTTGAAGTGATGACATGATGTTTTATGATATCTTATTGTTTTAGGTCTCACATGCATCAGCAACTCGTTTTCACATCAAATTTTTTATAAACACTAATTAGTAGTCGCTCTACAATCAAAATGCATAGAAATGGTGAATTTCTTATCCATTAAGCTTCTAAACACAGAATACAATGCTATAATTTCAGCCTTCATAGTGCTCCTTGAAGTTATAATTTGCCTAGCAAAAATTTAAAAAAATATGGTACCATCAAAAATGTAACTCATTTTAGTTTTGGTGTTGAGAACTACCAATATAGTTGGCCTAGTGCAATTGACTATTGCAACCAAAGATCCCATTATTAGGGCATATTTTTAATCAATATATAGTTTCATAAATTGTTGAGATGTATAAAGGATCATAAGATTTGCAATCGCTATAATTGATTTTTTTATTAAAATCTTCTTATCTTATAGGACCAATTAATGATTGCCATTGAAAATTTTGGTTAAAGTAATTCCTAATATTACATTTGTTTGTCGTAAGACTTGCATGTGAAATTTTAGACATAGGAAGGGTTTAATTTCATTAATTACTTCTGTGTTCAGTCCAAGAATTAAAATATCATCCATATATAAACATAATGTTACATAGTGATTTCCTTTTTGGGTTACCATAAAATGCCCATCATGCCCTTTTTAAATCGAAAAGATAAATTACTTCACTAAATTTCTTGTGCAGTTATTTTAGTTCTTACTCAAGTCCATATAATGACCTTTTTAATTAACATAATCTTTTGCAATGGAATACAGAACTTGCAGGGTGGTTCATATACACTTCTTTTAAGTCCCATTAAAGAAATAGGTTTTAGCATCTTTTAGGGATTTGTTTGTAAATGGATGGCAAGGCTACGAAGACTTGTTTGGTTCTGATCCTAGCTATTCGAGCATATGTATCAGAACAACCAGACCTCTTCCTTGATTCTCTTAGTTAACTTATCTGTTGTTCTAGTAGGTATAAACTATTACCAAATATCCTTTTGCAACATAATGTTAAGTAACCGAGAGGAAAGTCAATTACAACCCATATTAGAATTTGTATCGATTATGGTTCATAATAGCTTCTTCCAAGAAAGGAGAGTCAATAGAGTTGATCACATCTTGATAGCATAGAGGTGTACCTTCTAGTAACAAGGTCAACTCTTCATTAGAGTTCTTGATGTTCAAGCTCTTTTGCTTCTTCTTGGTTCTATTTGAAGGAATACATCTACACAAGCTAGTATCACAAAATCAAAATTAAAAGGTAAGTATATAATCTACATTTTGCTTAACTTGATTACTTAATTTTGCTTTAGTAGGTCATCTCTCCATTACTAAAAGTAAAGCATGAACTTTAGTATGTCCATTTCACATGTCAAAATTATATTTATGTTGAGGGATGATGATCTACCTGACAAAGCTATGGCACTGAATAAGCATCTAATTCTAACTCTTAACATGTCAAGCATCATAAGCCTAAAACCTTAGCAACATGGTTTCAAAAATTGGAACAAGATGGTACCACCAATATCATACCATACCAAATGCAAAATAGTATTAACATGGACCCAGCACAGCAAAGATACCAATCCATGACAACAATCCATACTGACCATACTGGTTGCTTTTCATTCTTATTTATTCTAAGTCATGATCTATCTCGACCATACCAGTACCATAGCATTTTGATACATAATTTCAAATTAATTTTAGTGCCATTCCCACATCTCATCTATTTCAAGAAATCATGATGCTAGATATTTTGTTTTATTATTTTTTTCATCAATTACAATAATGGACCACAGTCCTCTAACAAACTAGATCTCAGTAAATGATGTTTAATGTGATCACACTCCTACTCACTAAAAGGAAGCTTTTTTTATGCTCATCGAGGTTGTTAGATTGAGTACCATGACAAACCAGGATTCTCTTTGTAAACCAAGGTCCAATTAAGTAATTTCACAAATTTCCCAAACGATGCAACATAAGTCCACAATTACATATGGCTCACTAAAGAACTTATGTGAACTAGTGATAAACCCTTCCAATGGGAATAAGAATCCAATCTAATAAATTAGTCCCCCATAGCTCTAAATCTCCTAATGGGTTCCAATTAGCCACCCACCCATCCAAAGATGGTTGGTGCAAGTGTTCCAATTACTAGTCATTACCAGGGCCTATTTGGATGTTGGGCTAGATTACTTGAGCATAATGTTAATGATAGAAAGAAAATTAATGAAGAAAGAGCCAAAAGATCAAACACAAGCAAATTTTTAGAAATCAAAGTAGCTGTAAATATTGTCCAGAAAAATCTAGATTATTCATTCATCTAACATTAGGCATAATAATATCCCAACCTTTGATCTTTCAACCTTCCTCAATTTTGTGTGGTTTCCACTCAACCTCCCCCTCTTAAGCATAAAATATTAGAGAAGATGACTCCTGGCATCCAAATAAGGCCTTGATGCAATAGATATTCTCCAAATCTTCTAGCTCTAATCAAGAAATATCATGTAGCAGTATTTAGCAAGCAAATATTAACTAATAGTTTTCTTTGCAATATTTAGTGTGAAATTTTTATTTATAAAATTTCAAATTCAAAAGGGTGTGTCCACTTCTCTTCAAATGGTTATGTGAAAAGCAAAATGCACAGCTATTGCTCCATGTAGAACATACAATAAGATTCATGAGGTTGCTCAAGATAGCAATTTATAATTTCACCACAAAACTAAATTAGAATAGCTAACAATTATCAACCTTTTAAATGGATGATGAGATAGTTAGCTACCAAGTATAAAGTACATATTATAATAAACTCAATGACCTCGATATTTCATTATGACCATAAGGACTTAAAGGTGGCACAAAGCTCCACTTTAGAGTCCATTATTTGGTGGGTAAATATCATGAGAAAGTAGGTCAACTTTTTCATTGACCAACTTACTCATGTGCTTATGCTTCTTTAGGTGGGTAAGTTATTTTTTCATGGATAGCATTTACCTATGAAATGAGAGGAAAGTCTTACCCACCTAAAAGGTGGGTAAATTATTTTTCTATGAGCCAAAAAAATAAACTTCTTATTTTATTCCTAATATATCCTTAACCACATAATAATAATATAGTCATATAATAATAATAATATACTATACATTATAATATAATATATATTATCTATGTTATATATTATATTATATATAATCTAATATATAATATATATAATATAATTATTATTATCATATAATAATATATTATTATACTAAGATAATATATTTTTATAATAATATGTTATGTTAGTATAATATTATAATTATTATATTATGATGATAATATATTAATATGATATTATATAATGGTGTATTGTTTTATTATATTATTATAATTAATCTATTACTACAAAATGATGAATCATTATTATTAATATAAAATAATATTATATGATATATAATAAATATTATAGTAAAATAAAATATATTATTTATATTATATTATATATTATGATATATTATATATAATAGATATATTTATATGATAAAGGTTATTATGAAAAATATAGATAGATCTTAGCAAGTTACCTGAAAAAGACATGGATAATAGATTCAAGAGCCATTTACCAATGCTTAAAAGAATATGGATAGATTATTTTTCTATCTAAATGTTGCTGGGGAAACACCTATACAACAAAATAGTGATTCCCAAGTAAATTATTTATCCTCCAAAGAATGGGCCTTATATGAAAGTGTCTAGATCATACACTAGCAATTTTGAATGTTATAACAGCAAATGAAACCTTTTTACATCATTTATTTGCCTTTCTAAACTAACATAACTAAGTTGTCACAAGGGTTATGCATATACACCATTACTTGCTTTAAAGGCTCCTTCAAAGATAAAGCATTACATATACCACAACCCAAAACACCATTTGTAAGAGCAAAAACTGTCACAAACTTTTAAGCCATTAAACCTAGAACGAAGGTCAAAGGACCTTTAGGTATTTTCATTATAATCAAAGGCACCCAACAATAACATTACATTTTGTCCCCTTTGTTAACAATGAAATTTTCTTTCTTTAAGAAACCTTCTTTCAGAAAGACAACAACAAAAAGTAGAATGGACTATGCTGGGAAATTACATATCAAGTTTCTAGTTTTTCCAAAATCAGTAACTAAAGTCATATTACTCAACATAAATTCAATAATGAAGTACTTAAATTAGGTCAAAGAACAGTTCGAACTGCTTTCATGCAAAGGTATTGTTGGATTAGCAAAACTAGCAAATACATCATTACTTTTGGGCTTAAAGTACATTTTAGTAAATGACATCCAAGAAACAGCTTTATAAAATAATAAATAAGATGGCAAATTGAGGGATAGACAAGTGAGAGCTCACCATGATTAGTCAAAATGTAAATTTTTCTAATTTTTGGTTAATCATAAAATTGAATCTCTCTTTAGTGGTTTTCTAGTGTCTCACTAATAATACTCTTACAAGATGGACAATTTCCCATAATAAAATACTCCTATTTTTATAACTCCTATTTTTATAGGTATTCTTCCTTGCTTGTGAAGATGAGTGAGCAAGACACGCGATAATATATTTTAGGAAACTTCAAGGATAAGAAAGCAATCTTCATTAAGGTTAGAAAATCCATGTCAAAAAAACTATATTTCTAGGATCCTCATAAAGCAAGTTAAAAAAATTCTAGAACTTTAAATTACGAGAGGCCTAGGTAAAATTGAATCAAAATATGATAAGAATATAGCTCTTCTTTAAAAATTTAACAAATATTAAACATTAGTAATATAAGGAAAGCATAGCATGGCCATTTAATATACATTCTTACATTAGAAGAAGATATTATTGTGCAACGAGCCTGTAAGGTAAAGAACCCTGGCATAGACTTAAATGGCTGCCTGGAAAAGTTCATTCTTGTGAATAACAACTCCATCAAACTCACCCTTGAGCAAATTGCTTTAAACTAATAAAGTCAAGGAAACCTACATAACCTAGATATTTTGGATATATAAGGATTCTATGATATACTAATAATCTTTAAAAAATATAACAAAATAAAGGAAATATCTTCATTTATGACATCACTTTAAGCATAAGCTAGAACAAATCAAATAAAGAGATCATAAAGCAAACATTAATAATATACCAAACCAAGCAATATAAACATTAGTTTCTTCAATAAAAATATTAACATTAGGTAATATAATTAGTTTCTTCAATCTCTTTGTTTAAAAAAAAAAAAAATCAAACTTAGCTATGTGTTAGTTTGGTTACCTATATTCAAAAATTAGTACTAGATAATATCTTAAATGCAGAATATCTTTGGATGAGAGAATACATCATGGAACATAATATTGAGCTAGCATAAGCATCATATCTTGCATTCCACTGAAATGTCAGATGCAAGGTAGCTCCCAAAATAATTGGCAATCCACTGACGGAGGTTGACCCAACACATTTTCAAACTGAACCAAACTACATTGCTACCCTACAGGCCAAAAAAAAAAGCACAAGATAATGATACCCAAGTTGAAACATGGACGGTGTGCTCAGACAACAAGTTAGCATAATGAACCATTTTGGCTAAGCTATGCAATACCACACTTCTGTGACAATTGACTCAGTTAAGGCCCTCCGTGTAAATCTGCCACGATCATGTATAAACTTCAATGACTTGTATAGTCTTCTCAAGCATGCAATACATATCTCTTGAAAAACAAATGTTGATTTTTAAATTATTGTACATTTAGGTATAAGATAAAAATAAATAAATAAATCTTTAGAATAAAGAAACTTGGGTTTCACAGAGACCATTGAATCAAGGACATAAAGGAAGATCTTATAGAAGATAAAAGCAAAAGTTGACCAGCCTAAAATTGTAACCACGAACATATAGAAAAATTATAGAAAATGGATAGAGCTTAAGTGTGTTAAAGAAGGTAGTAATTTATGCCTTGCAACTCTTTTTTCTAGCAAAAGAGATGTTTATAAAAGTATAGGAACAGAACAACAAGAATAACAAGATTGTTAAGAGGAAAGTCTCTATCAATATGTCAGGCTACGGCAGTCGACATAAAGGTGGTCATAAAACTCTAAAATTTCACAGCATTCTACAAATCTTCCATTAACATCAGTGAGGCCTAGTTGGAAATGTGAAACAACTTGCTATAATAATATGCAGCAAGTATGTTACACAACTGATACATACTAGACTCAAACTAGAAAAAATATAACACACTAAATTTCTTTTTCTTAGTCATGTTTGTTTAATTTATATTCGAGAGCTTCAGTTAATAATAGCATGTTTGTTGGAATTAACAATGCATATATAGGAACAATGATACCATATCATCATTAAAAGTAGGCACTATCATATATTTGTGTATGCTAGGATGGATCACATGCAAGGTTGCGTACCATTTCATATGAATGCCTGCCAATAAATGGCATAGAAAAACATGGTGCATGCTATTATGTAGTATAAAACCAGTACAATTTGTAATCTAAGTGGGATATAAAGGTTATTTCTGGCACTATTTTTATGTTAATATTAGTTTCAATATGGAGCTGTTAGAATTATTATCACCTTCACAAGTTACCATATAACTTGTCTTATTAGGAGTACTATAGAAATTCTATATCGACCTTAAAGCTACATTACAAAAGGTTGGGGTTACAGGCATAGGTTAGAACAATATTATGATGAATTTCAAGTTAGGAGGAAATCTCTCCAAGGTTTCACTCTTTTCCCTCCCTCTTATTACTCTGCCTTTTTCGCTCCCTTTGCTTTCCCTTCTCTTATCTTCCTCTTCTTTTTTTTCTTTCCACTTTATCTTCCCCTTCTTGTTTTTTTTATTAAACACCATCCATCTAAATCAGATTTGAAAATAGATTTGATCTTCAAGTTTTACATAAATAAACCTCTCCCTCCTTTGATTCTTCAATTTCCTTTCTTTCATATTATAAACTTGCGTTTTATCATGAAAATTTGCTAAAATGGTGGTTCACATCCCCTACATTATGCTATTGAAAATTTTGAATCATATTACAATAATTAAGATAACCATAATTACAATCTAAGTTATCTTGTTGCATCTCGAAAGTAGAAGCTTTTCCACTACTTTTGTCCTTGTACCACAATTGTTCTAAGGAGAACTTACTGTTGCACTTTGGATGAGATGGCACAAAACAAAGATTCTCATACTTGAGTTGCAGTTTTCAAAGAAAACCTTTAGCTTCCATAGGAACCGGTTTAAAAATCTAGAAGACATGCTGAAAATCAAAACAAGTATTAGAAACTCAACATCAACTATTAACTAGTTAATAGGTACTTTGACTTTGGCTTATTAAACCATGATTAGGCGATATAGGATGGTCCATGTAAGGGAACCTATTGGTAGTGTTTGAATACCCAAAATTTATTCCTAGAACAGAAGTATGAATTCTCGGAGAATAGCTATTCACCCTTGTTATTCCAAATTTCTGTTTGGCTGAAAATCTGGAATAACAGCTTTATTCCAATGCAATTAATGTAGTATGGCCCACCAGATTAAAAAAAAAAAACTTGGAATAAGCTATTCCATGGTCCACCATGGAATACAAATTCTAGAATAACGGTAGTTAACTGGAATAGCTAAACCAGGGTGGCCCATAATGGACTTTTGACCTGTTTGGGGGAATAAAGTAGAATAAGCCCTTATTCTACCCAAAATAAGCAAAACCAAAGACCACCATCGAGTTTTAGGATGATAGGGATGTAATAATGGTTTGCTGGGATTTTGGTTTAGGCCTGCATTTTCAATAAAATTGAACTAGAAAGTTCACATAAATGAAGGAAAAAGGTTAAAATTTCTCATTGCCTACATAGACCTAAAAGGTCTATGTGATTGAATATTCAAAATCAAGCTTGCCTGATTTTGTTTTGGAAACATAGGACATAGGAATGGTACCTAATGGCCACATACCACTATGATACCTCAGACAAAGGGTTAAAAGATCTCAAACCTCAATCCAACAGAACAAGATGCTTTTTAAATAAACATTCTTAATCAAGCATTCAACATAAAAAAAAGAATAATGAAAAAAAAATGACTAAGCCCTAAGAGTTGGTTATTATGCAAGAAGGGTTAAATGAAAAAAGAAGGTAAAAATAGAACTAATCAACACCACACATAACTTAAGATGATGGGTATCTGGCATTTTGCTTGCAAGCACCATAAAGTGACCAACCTACTTTATTTGTTTTATATTATTCCCTTAATGATGAGGATGCTTCAAAAGGCAAACATAGACAAAAAAGAAAAGATCGCTTTTCTATTTTTCCGAATGTGGATAGAAGAACAAACTTATCCAAATGGGGACTCCCAACTATGTTAACTAGTTATCACCTTGGAATGGTCTTTTGATTTCCATACAGTATAAAACTCAAACAATACCATGAACAGTAACCATTCCTTTCTTTCTTTATTGTTTTTCTTATCTTCCTTCTGTCTTTCTTTATTCCACTTTCTTCTTATTTCATTTATCTTGGATTCCATGCACTCATTAAATAAATGGTGGACAAATGAAGATATAGATCCCATATCACTAGGTTTACAGGCTACTCGAGTGGGCTGCTTCATTCCTCTTGCATCAAGATCTAAGTCATGAAGAGGACAGCAAGTGCACGAAGAAAATTAGCTATATGTTCCTTTGGCTACTTAGAATAAAGTATGATACAGAGTTTTAAGCATATTTGAAATGGTACATATATAAAAATGACAATCTCATGACCAGCAGGTTCACTTGCAAGGTAGGTTTCTTACATCAATGAAAGATTGAGTATATTCCCTAAATTACACAATCTAACAAAAGACATGGACCATGTCTTGGAGTAACCACATTGTCTCTTAGGATCCATTTGGTTAGGATTAATCTAATATAGAAAAATAAATCTCATATTAGATTTACCATGTTTGGTGTGAACAATAGAAGATACATGGTTAAAAAAATTAGGGGATCTCATATTTATTTTCTAGAAAGAGAAGGTAAAACAAATACCATGAGAGATTGGTATTAGATAAATTCCTAAGAAATGGTAATTCATACTTGACAAAAATAACCTCAATAGATCATAGGTGCTGGACATGTCTCTCTAGATTTCTCGAATTCGTTTAGTCCTTTCTTTTTTTATCCATGAGTGCTTGATATTTCTCTCGAAAGAAAAAGGGAAACCTAATCTTAACACATTTCTATCTCTCTCAAATCCACCGTCCAAAAAGTAGCCAAACAAACCAGCCTATAATATAAGAATTGGTACTAATGTAACATAATGAAGGCAAAATATAGAGATAATTTATCCAAAGTAGCATATATAAAAGAGGTACAAATTGAGACATTGACGGCAATGAAAATACCGAGAAGGATAAAGCTCAGAATATAGAGTATATATATAATCATTGAATTTATTTTGTTGCCTTCTCAAATTCATTCAATAAAGAGCTTTTACAAAAAAATTAAGATGCAGTCTGCAGATAGCATTATGCAAAGGGTTACATGATTATAGTCAGTATATAAAAACTGATTAAAGATGACAATGCTATCCTTGTACTAAAAAATTATTTTATGTTAATCGGCATATTTATAAATTTGGCCATATTCCTATATAGGATTATCCGTAACCAAATGTATTAATAATTTGCCAGTGTCATTTTCTGAAGTAATTTCTCCACTAACTAAACATGGTAAATTTATTTTTCTCCACAATCATTTTTCTAGATAAATGATTCTCAAGAATTATCAAATTATTCTGTAATCTAGCATACCTCAACCAAACGGATCCCTAGATTATGCCAGAGCTGTTTGAACTTGTATTCATGCTAGCACAATTTGTTTCAATTCTTAAAATTAAAAGAAGATAACAGTGTTGATCACATTTTCTTTATAAAGGAAAGATTTAGGGCATATTGGCATTGGTGCTATTTTGATGTTTTAGTTTCTCTACAAATTAGTAAAATATTATATGGAGACTGATGTAGAAGATAGCATTTGCACGAAACTTCTAATATTCCATGCTTCTAGTTTCAATCATTTTTGAAAGCAATCAACAAAAAAAAAAAAGCCTCCGGGCAAAAGAGCATAGATGTTGTTCAGGCTTTTTTATTTTTTTCTTATTGGATTCTTGAAAACAAAAATTGAAAAACAAAAGCCAAACCAAAAGGACCCTTAAATAACATGATCTATATAACAGGACTTGGTTCTTGAAGGGTAACCAAACGCATCCTTCAGGATAAACCTAGATACTTAGCGACATGCAATCAAAGACATTCTACAACACAAAAATAAGAAACCTTTTCTCTACCTCTTGCTGCAAAGAATTAAACAGAACCTACCGATATCGAGTGTAATCTTGATGCCTCAACCCGTGCTGCATCTAAGCAGATTTGAGAAGCTGCAATACTAAATTACAACCAAAAACAAACGAAAAACCAAGTACGATCACCGGAAGAAACAACCACTAGAACAGTATCAATCCGAATACGAGAAGGGGGCAAAAGAAAGAACCATTGATAGAGAACTTGGGATTAATCTTCTCGACGGCAGCGGACTTCTTGTCGTCGATCTCCATCGCCGATGCTTCATTTCCTTTGGCCATGAACCTTCAAACACCACAACAGAAAGGATAGAGGAGATCGAAATAGAGAGAAGCGGACGGGAATGGAGCCAATCAATTAAACTGAGAAAAGAAAAAGAGGAAAAAGTAATAAATGATTCAGCCCTCAAACTAAAATATATCCGTTTCCTAAGAAAACTAAGTCCACAACAAAATAAGCCCTTCAGAAAAGCATCAATCAACCAACAAAGAAAAATGTTAAGCTATAAAATCAGGAAAAAAACCATAAAAACTAAAGCCTACATACTGGGTTCAGAAATCACAGAATCCACGGGTAAAAAAAGGATCGACCAAAACCTACAAAATGGACTGCAGAATACAGAACGCAAACTCCCGTAGAACCGAGAACAATACCATAAAGCTCTAAGACGCAGAGCCTAATCTTCCAAAGACCCCGGAAACATCAAGAAACCGACCAAGAATACAAGAACCAACTCGAAAACCCAAACGAACAAGCAAGCAACTGCCGACATCCAAAGATCTCCTTCAAGATCACTCCGCCAAAGACAGAAGTAATCAAAAACAATGCAATAGAACGGGTTTCTTCCAAAATAGAGCAGAAACGAGCCAAGAATCCGATCCAGCAAGAGTTCCAAACAGATCGAGCGAGAAGTGTGGAAGAAATACCGTAGGCGTGCGCATCGTCCTGGGCTCCACGCTGTCGCCGAGGAGCTCGAGCGCCAAACCAAAAGGGGTTTGGATTTCCTCTGCGAGGGGAATGGGAGGCGAAAAGAGAAAAATGCAGTTGCTTTGGGGACCGGCTGTAACAAGAAAGAAACAATATTACATATAAAAAATATTTAAATGTTATATATTGGAGTGCAAAATAAACATATATTTTTTTAAATAACATCACAATCCTAAAATTATAATAAATTATTAATGTAACCAAATAACTAATAAAAATATGCGCAGGATATAATATTGATGAAAAGTATTTTTATTAATGTGATCATATATTACGAAAAAAAATATAAAAACATAATTATTTTTTATATTAATTTAATATTAAAAAATTATTTAATATAATTTAATAAATTAATATTTTTTTATTTATAATATAATATTATTATATTTTGATAAAGATTTCTTTAGTAAAAACCTTATTTATTATCAAAATAGGAAGGCATGCTAATGCACATTGGATGTGATAGATGGAGAGCTCTCATAAGTAAAATCTTCATTTTAATATGTGTATATAAATTTATATATTAGATATTAAAAATATGAATAAAAAATTTTATTTGTCAAACTTTATAAATTTAAATAAATTTTAATATTTCACATCTCAGACAAGTTTTCTATTATTTATAAAATAAAAATACAAGTTTCTATTATATATGATACATATCTTCTCTTACCTTATATTTTTTTTATAGCATCGAGAGCAAATATGATTCACAAAGTATTATAAATATGTGAATACATATTTTATATATAATAGTTATATATCATTAAATTAATAATTTTTTATTTATAATATATTATTATTATATTTTGATAAAGATTTTTTTAGTAAGAATCCTATTTATTATTGTTGCGGCGTCAACTCCTGGATCGGGGTCGGCTAGATGTGCTGGAGCACTCCTCTCCCGGTGAACCTGCAACAAAATCCCCAAAGGCACTAGTGGTATTCCGGCGGGGACCCTCCGATGCCTAAGTTAGCAGGAGGTTGAAGGCAACAGAATGGAGGAATCAACGAAAGAACAGCGTATGGAGAGGGAAGAGCACTTCTACCTTCAAACAGGGTCCCCCGATTACCTTATATAGACGCGGAACAGTCCAAAATCTATTAGGGGAGAGGCTGAGAAAGATCGATCTGCCCATAGAAGAATCTGGAGAGTGGCCACGTGGCGCGCAGATACGGCGACATCGTAGAAGTAGTGGAGCAGGGCTGTTGGGATGGTAGGATCCTGCAGTAACATAAAAGTGTTTCTGGAATTCCCTGGATGCTAAGGCATGCTTGTCGGACGTCGGCCGAGGGAAAGCCGATCGGCCGGACCAAAGGCCAAACCTCTAAAGGGGAGCGGCGGGCCAGACCTCGGTAGCAGAGGGTCGTTCGAACCTCTACTTCGGTGAGTCGGACCTCTGAAGGAAAGCACGGGCCGGACCCCAGCAGGAGAGGGTCATTCGGACCTCTGCTCCGGTGGGTCGGACCTCTAAAGGAGAGCGACGGGCCGGACCACAGCAGGAGAGGGTCGTTCGGACCCCTACTCCGGTAGGTCGAATCTCTGAAGGAGAGCGACGGGCCGGACCCCAGCAGGAGAAGGTCGTTCGGATCCCTACTCCGGTGGGTCGGATCTCTGAAGGAGAGCCACGGGCCGGACCCCAGCAGAAGAGGGTTGTTCGGACCTCTGCTCCGGTGGGTTAGACCTCTGAAGGAGAGCGACGGGCCGGACCCTAACAGGAGAGGGTCGTTCGGACCTCTGCTCCGGTGGGTCGGACCTTTGAAGGAGAGCAACGGGCCAGACCCCAGTAGGAGAGGGTCGTTCGGACCCCTGCTCCGGTGGGTCGGACCTCTGAAGGAGAGCAACGGGCCAGACCCCAGCAGGAGAGGGTCGTTCGGACCCCTGCTCCGGTGGGTCGGACCGCAAGAATGGGCCGGTTATGGCTAAGGGTGAGCCGTCAGGGTACAACAGTTGTCCCCCTTGCCCTCGTGCTTCGAGTGAGTCCGTAGGCTCGAAGGGCAAGGGCATTAAATGGCAGTAAATGCATTAGTCTTTTAGGTGATGGCGAATCCGATTTGGCGTGCTATGACCGACTGCCTTTTGCTCCAATTTTTGCTCCTGGACAGGTGTCAGCATTTGGTTGGTGAAGATAAGGGAAGCAGTTATTGCTAGTATGGTGCGTAGCAGCTGCCCGTTTAAATTCCTAACGCAACGTGGGGCACGTGGCTTCATCAGAGCAGTTGGTGCACTTCCTAGAGCGATCCATCCACCATTGCTTCGACTGTCATGCGGATCATAGCCGGATACGATCCGGCGCATCCCCTCGGATTCTTATCCAACTTGAAAACCAAGGTGCCAGCCGTCGGATCGTGGCACGTGGGGGGAGGCATTGGGAAGCTACCCCTGGGCGCCTATAAAAGTGGGGTAGCAGTGCCCAGAAGGAGTTTTTCACCGTGCTTGCGCTCGAAGAGAAGGCAGCCTCCTCCCTCCTTCCGTTGCTTTAGCCCCTCTTAGAGAACCAGGGAACCAAGTTAGTTCCATCTCCACCTTCCTTCGTCTCCTTCCTTTTCTGCAACTCCCTTTAGAATGGCTTTTGGGAGTCGGAGTTTGGCTCGTGGACTTAGGGAGCCCGGCCCTTTCGACATCGCTTCGACCATGACCCAAGAGAGGGTCGAAAATCTTAAGACGGTGTATAGCATTCCCTCCACCCTACATCTGACCGTCCCCAATCGCGAGGGTAGAGTGAACGGACCTTTAAACTTAGGAGCTCTTCCTCTGTATGAAGACCACCTGAAGACCAGCTTTTGTTTCCGATCCACAGTTTCTTTATCCAAGTCTTCAACACGTATAGAATTACTCCTTCCCAGCTGACCCCAAATAGCATTTGGGTTCTTTGTGGCTTCGTGGTTCTATGTTGGGAGGCCAATATCGAGCCGAGGGTGTCCTTGTTTTCAAACTTTTTCTTGTTGAAGCAGGACTTCCGGAGTCAGGAGTGGTGGATGTTCAGTCCACGCCCTGGCCGGAAGATACTAGTTTTTTGTAGATAGTTTAGAGCCGTGGAGCTTTGAGACGGCATGGAGGGAGCCGAGGCCGAATGCTTTGAACAGGAGGAAGGTATCGAGGGCCGATGAGGCCGACTTCCATAAACTGGATGACGAGGACCCGAGGTTCGTCGACTTCATGCTCCACGAGGGGAGCTTCATCAAGATGGACTCAGTCGGCACCAGACGTTGGGTAGGACGAGAGCCATAGAGAGAGACCCACTACTTTATCTTCTGTCGGCTTCGCAACCATATCTTACTTCAATTGTGTTTGTTGACAGGTGGCAAAATGAAGCCGGATCAGGCGACCCTTTCGGCATGATCTGCATAGTGGAGGGCTGTCCGCATTGCTGAACCGACCCCGTAGGGGCCGGAGAAGCGGGGGCAGAGCCGGCACCTAAGAGGCCGAAGAAACAACGGACGGCAGAACCATCCGTCACAGTGGTGTCGGTCGAGTCGGGGGATGACATGCCTCTGACCGAACACCAAAGGGTTCTAGCATCCGAGAGGTCCTCTTCGATCGGGCAGTCGATCGCCCGGGCGGAGGAGAGGCTCCCGGTACTGTCCGGGGCAGATGCGGCTCTTCCGTCTCCGCCGTTGGAGTTGACTAAGGTGGCCTCCCTGTCAGTCAAGGGAACTCATGCAAAGGAGGGGCCGTCGGCCGTTGATGAGAGGGCCGATGGTGCTGGTGATGAGGAGGAGCGCCAGAAGTGGCGCGATGCTGAGAAGGCCAAAGAGCTGCTTCAGAGGGCCGCCCCTAACGATGACAGGCGGTCGGTGAATGAGGCCTCTAGGAGTTCCCTCCACCATCTTCTAGAGGTAAGTGTCATATTTCATTTCTCTACTCTGAATTCGACGATTGCAACTTTTTAACTGTATGTGTCTGTCGGCAGCTTGTCAAAGATACCTTGCTGATGGACGGTAGCCTAGGCGAGTTGCTCTATATGAAAGAGTACTTGACCAAGAGGGCCGAAGCGACGGAGGTGGCGAGGGACAAGGCTTGGGTAGCACTGACGGCCTCCAGAGAGGAGTTACTCGGCTTAAGGGCCGTAGCAGAAGAGGTGTCCACCCTGCGGACCGAGTCGGAGGCCCAGAAGAAGCAACTTGAAGTCTTGCTGGCCCGGGAGAAGGACCGGGAGGCAAGTTTAAAGAATAAGAAGAAGAAGATCAAGGCACTGACTCATCGGCTGGCCATCGAGGAGGGGCGCTTGACCGAATGTGAGGTTCGCGCACAATGCCACCAAGCGATGGCGGAGAGGTATAAAGGCCTGCTGAAGATGCCCAGGAGTTACTGAAGATGGCCGGCGAGAAAGCTGTCGCCGACTATAAAGCCTCCAAGGACTTCAATGAGGAGATGAACGAAGCCGGGACTGTCGGCTTCGACTACGGGTATGACGAATGTTTGGGGAAGGTTAGTGTAGCCTTCCCAGACCTCGATCTATCATTTCTTCAGCCACCGAAGCCGGTAGAGGAGGAGGACTTGGAGACGGCGGATCCAACTGCCCGAGCGGCCGACGCTCTAGTGGAGGCCGTCGTAGAAGTGGCCAGACCGGATGCCCAAGTTGGAGCCGAAGCGGAGGTAGTCGAAGGGGCCGAGGGGGCCGAAGCGGCTGTTGCTACTGAGGGGGCCGAAGCGGCCATTGTCAGTATACCTCCTGAGGGTCGGATCTAGTCGTTTATAAAGGTCTGACCTTCAATTTTGTAAGGAAACTTTTTGGAACTAATGAAGAACCTTTTTGATAATGCTTTATTTTCATATCTTTATTGCCAACGAACTAGAGTGACCGAACTCACTTTTCTTTTGAAATTTCACTAAGTATGGACTTGTCAGCCAATCCGAGCGGACAGTCGGAGCTCCAGGGTGAGCATCGAGTAGTGGCTCATACCGAACTAAGTTCCCTTAGGATTTCCACTCTAAGTCTAGGCTCATCAGCTTGTCCAAGCCCAGAAGCAGTCGAAGTAGCGGTTGGACTGTAGCTCAGGCTGGAGCAACGAGCTTAGGAATTTTAACTTAAGTGCTGGTCCGTCGGCTTGTCTGGACTCAGAAGTAATTGAGGCAACGGTCGGACTGTAGCTCAGGCCGAAGCAACGAGCTTAAGAATTTTAATCAAGTGTTGGTCCGTCGGCTTGTCCAAACTCAGAAGTAGTTGAGGCAGCGGTCGGACTGTAGCTCAGGCCGGAGCAACGAGCTTAGGAATTTTAACCTAAGTGTTGGTTCGTCGGCTTGTCGAGACTCAAAAGTAGTTGAGGCAGCGGTTAGACTGTAGCTTAGGCCGGAGCAACGAGCTTAGAAATTTTAACCTAAGTGTTGGTCCGTCGGCTTGTCCGGACTGAGCTGCCCTAGAGCTTCTGCCGACCGGAGTCGGACTTTCAGAAGTGGGCTACCCTAGAGCCTCTGCTGATCGGGGTCGGACTTTCGAAAGTGGGTTGCCCTAGAGCTCTGCTGACCAGAGTCGGACTTTCAGAAATGGGCTGCCCTAGAGCCTCTGCCGACCGGGGTCGGACTTTCGGAAGTGGGCTACCCTAAAGCCTCTACCGATCGAAGTCGGACTTTTGAAAGTGGGCTACCTTAGAGCCTTTGCCGACCGAAGTCGGACTTTTGAAAGTGGGCTGTCCTAGAGCCTTTGCCGACAAGAGTCGGACTTTCAGAAGTGGGCTGTCCTAGAGCCTCTGCCGACTGGGGTCGGACTTTCGAAGTGGGCTGCCCTAGAGCCTTTGCCGACCAGAGTCGGACTTTCGGAAGTGGTTCGTAGAAGAATTATGGACTTTATTGCTAATACTTGCGGAGGTTGTCAACATTCCACGGACGCGCCATCCGTCATTCATCCAAATATTCAAGTCGGTAGGTGCCTGCTCGAACCACTTCCACGACTCCATAAGGTCCTTCCCAATTTGGGAAAAGCTTGTCTTACTCGGTCGGCCTCGAAATTTCTGTCCTCCGCAAGACCAGTTCCCCAACTCGGAAAGTTCGCGCCTTGACATGCGAGTTGTAATATTTCGCCATCTTCTTACGGTAGATTGCCATCTTCATGCTTGTCTGAAGTCTAGTTTCTTCGAGCAAGTCCAAGTCAGCCCTTCGCTGTTCGGAGTTGGCCAATTTGGCGTAGTGGTCGATCACAGAGATTGAAGAGAGGTCTCGACAGGAATGACGGCTTCGCTTCCATAAGTGAGGTTGAATGGGGTTTCGCCAGTTGACGTTCTGGCGGTCGTCCGATATGCCCATAATACTAAGTGGAGTTCCTCCGCCCAAAGCCCCTTGGCCTCATTCAGTCGAGTCTTCAGCCCATGCAAGATTGTCCGATTGGTGACTTCAGCCTCTCCATTGCATTGAGGGTGACCGATCGACGTGAGTCGGTGAGAGATATGATATTGCTGACAAAAATCTTGAAACTTAGAGTTGTCAAACTATCTTCCATTATCAGTAATAATCATTCGGGGAATGCCGAATCGGAAGATGATGTTATTCCGAACGAAGTTCTCCACCTTGACCTCTGTTATCTATGCTAGTGGTTCGGCCTCCACCCATTTGGTGAAGTAGTCGATGGCCACAAGCATAAATTTTCATTGCCTGGACGTCGGGGGAAAGGGGCCCAAGATATCCATCCTCCACTGTGCGAACGGCCATGGGGCAGTGATCGAAATCAGCTGACTGGCAGGCTTCCTTTGAATAATGGAGTATATTTGACACGCGTCGCACCTTCGAACGAAGTCCGACACATCCTTCTAAATGGTAGGCCAGTAATACCCCTGTCGGATGATCTTGTAAGCTAAGGATCTTCCTCCGATGTGGTCACCATAGATGCCCTCATGGACTTCTTTGAGTGCATAGTCGACGTCTGTCAACCCCAAGCATTTCAGCAGCAGCTACGAGAATGACTGCTTATACAGGACGCCGTCAAGGACGACGTACTTAGAGGCCATCGAGTGCACTCACTTGGCCTTCGTCGGATCTTCCGGAAGAGTTCTCTTAGTCAGGAAAGCAATGATCGAATCCATCCAAGAAGTTTCTTGTTCCACCTGGTGGACCTCGGTCAGCTCTTCCGTGATACTTGGGTGCTGCAGGTGCTCCACAAAAGTTCGGTCGGAAGTGCTGATGGCAGCCGTAGCCAACCTTGACAAAGTGTCCGCCCGAGAGTTCTGCAGACGAGGTATATGGAGGATTTCGAAAAATCTGAACCGAGAGATAAGGTTTTGTACCTTGTTTAAGTATTTTGCCAAAGTCAGATCCCTCGCTTCAAATTTCCCTTTACTTGATTAACCACCAGTTAGGAGTCGGAAAAGACTCTGAGTCGGCTGATGCCCAGTTCATTGGCGATTCGTAGCCTCGCTAGGAGGGCTTCGTACTCTGCTTGATTGTTTGACACCTAAAATAAAAAATGCAATGCATACTCCAGGCTCTCTCCATCCGGGTCGGCCAGGATCAGTCTGGCCCCGCAGCCCGCAAAGTTGGATGCTCTGTCCACATGGAGTGTCCAGGCTGGTTCGGCTTCATAGATGGCGTCGGCTTCAGGCACTTCGACCATTTGAGGAGGTGTCTCCTGTCTCCATGTACACTCTGTAATGAAGTCAGCAATTACCTGGGCCTTCAAGGTAGATCACGGCTGGAAAGAAATGTCGAATTCGCCTAGCTTGATAGCCCACTTGGCGAGCCAACTAGATGTGTCTGGGCTCCGAAGGATTGCCTTGAGGGTTTGGTCGGTCATCACCACAATCGGATGTGCTTGGAAATACGGTCGGAGCCGCTTGGCGGACGTGACCAAAGAATATATCAACTTTTGCATTTTGGGATACCTTATTTCGGCATCGTGGAGGACTTTGCTGATATAATAGATGGGCTTCTGCTATCCATCCTCTCCGACTCGCACGAGAACGGCGCCGATCACTTCATCCGATGCCAAAAGATAGAGGTACAAAGGTTCCCCCTCCGTCAGCTTGGCCAGCAAAGGAGGGTTCTTCAAGTACTCCTTCAGGGCTTCGAAAGCAAACTAATATTCGTCAGTCCAAACAAAACTTTCCGACCGGCACAGGATTTTGAAGAATGGCAGAGACTTTTCAACCGAACGGGAAATGAAATGGCTGAGAGAGGCGATTCGGCCGGTGAGCTCTTGCACCTGCTTTTTGTTGGTCGGATGTGCCATCTTAGTAACGGCCTTTATCTTGTCGAGGTTCACTTCAATTCCCCTCTGTGTGACCAAAAAACCAAGGAACTTGCCAAAGGTTATCCCAAAAGTATATTCATGGGGTTCAGCTTCATCCGATGGCGCCTGAGTGCGTCAAAGAATTCCCGCAAGTCCCTGATATGGTCGGCCTTATGGAGACTCTTCACTATCATGTTATCCACATAGGCCTCCATGTTCCTACCCAGCTAACCTTCAAATACTCGATTGATCAGCCTTTGAAAAGTGGCATCGGCATTCTTCAAGCCGAAGGGCATCATCCGATAACAGTACAGACCCTTGTCGGTGACAAAGGCGGTCTTCTACTCGTCTTCCGGATGTATCTTGATTTGGTTGTAGCTGGAGAAGGCATCCATAAAGCTGAAAATCTAGTGGCCAGCCGTGGCATCCACCAGCTAATCAATCTTGGGCACTGGAAAGTTGTCCTTCGGACAAGCCTTGTTGAGGTCGATGTAATCTACACAGATCCTCTATTTCTCGTTGGCTTTCTTTACCATAACAACATTTGCTAGCCACTCAAGATAGTGGACTTCCCTGATGAAGCCAGCATCATAGAGCTTCTTCACTTCCTCATTGATGGCTTTCTGCCTTTCAACGGCAAAGCTTCTCTTCTTCTGTCGGACAGGTCAGTAAGTCGGATCCACCTTGAGCTGGTGAGTGATGACCTCCGATGGTATTTTGGGCATGTCCAATGCTGACCAAGCAAAGACGTCGGTGTTACTCCTGAAGAAGTCGATCAGTTCTGACTTAATGTCTTCGCTGAGGGAACCTCCAATCTGAAGGACTTTGGTGGGATCGTCCTCCCGAAGGGGGACAAACAGAATCCTTTCTCTTGGCTGACCAAGGCCATCGGCCTCAGCCCTCGGATTAAGTTGCTCTAGAGTGGGACGGCCTTCGACTATTGGTTCAGAATGGTCAGACACTGGCTGGCCATCCGACGATCTCCCCTCATCACTTCGACCCCGCTCCTGGTCATAAATTTTGCCAACAAATGATAAGTAGACACAATGGCTCTGAATTTGTTAAGGATCGGTCGGCCCAGGATAGCATTGTAAGGCGAGGTCGTCCGAACGACCACAAAGTTGATAGGGAGAGATTTCTGGAAAGGCTCCATCCCGATCGTCACAGGGAGAACTATGTTCCCTTCTACTCCGACGGAGTTGCCCCCGAAGCCTGTCAACGACGTGGGGGATTCCTGTAGCATGGACCTGGACAAATTCATTTTCACAAAAGCGTCGTACAGCAACACCTCTGTTGAGCTTCCATTATCTATAAGTATTCTCCTTACATCGTAGTTGGCAATCACTGCCAACATGACTACAGGGTCATTTTCAAAAACATGGGTCTCCAGAAGATTTTCATCAGAGAAGGTGATCGCATTGGAGCCCCTGGACCTTTTAGTAATATCGGGCCCGTCCTCGTAACCTCCTCCGGACAGCTGATGCAACATGCCGACATCCCCGCCGGTCGGCCTCTGATTGGGGAGCTCCATCTCCTCCGGAGGGTTTCTGGCGTTTGATGCTTTGGCCCGATCCCGATGGGGTCAGACGTACTTGCACAGGTACCCCCTCCGAATGAGTCTTCAATGGCATCTTTCAGTTGCAGGCACTCTTCAGTACTGTGCCCGTGGTCCCTATGGAATTGACATAATTTATTTTTATTTCTTTGGGCATGAGGGCCCCTCATCGGCCGAGGCCTTAGCAGGAAATTCTCGTTCTCGATCTCCATAAGGATCTTCTCTCTTGGCAGGGACAGAGGCGCATAAGTCTCAAACCTCTGGGGGAAGTCCCTCGGCTTCGGACTTCGGCGTTGGGCCAACCGCCGGCTATCACTCGAAGGTCGGACTTCAGGAGCCTTATCGCTCTGCTTCTTGGGGGTCGTCCTTCCCTCTGCTTGACGTCGGCCGGCCGCTTGCGCTTCTGCCAGGGTGTACTTCTGCGCTCTGGCCAGGAGTTCGCTGTAGCTTGTCGGATGTTTCTTGTCCAAGGAGAAGGTCAGCCTAGACGAGTGGAGCCCTTGCTTGAAGGCTGACATGGCCACAGCCTTATTCAAGTCCAAGACTTCCATGGCCATTGAGTTGAAATAGGCCATGAAATCCCTAAGAGTCTCTCCCTCCTTTTGCAGCATGAGGAAGAGGCAGTCGGTATTCTTCGGAGTCCGACTGCAGGTCCTGAAATGAGAAAGAAAAAGTGATTCGAGTTGAGAAAAGGAGTGGATCATACCTGGCCTAATGGCGGAGAACCACATCCGCACGGTCTTCTTAAGGATGGCAGGGAAAGCGATGCAGTGGAGGGCATCGGAGGTGCCTTGTACCATCATATGGGCTTTGTACGTGCCCAGATGGTCCATTGAGTCGGTGGTACCGTCGTAGGGGTCCACCTGCAGAATCTTGAAGTGGCGGGGAATCGTCTCCACCATAATCTCATCGAAGAACGGGGGACGGGAGTCATATACTTGTCCCCCTTCGACCTTCTGCTGGAGGGCAATTTCGACAATGCGCTCCTCCATGCGCATGATCTTGCTGGCATAGTCCCTTGGGGGTTCGACAGCTAGACGACCGCCGTCCGGGATGGATTCGGTGCTGGAAGGTGAAGCAGATCTTGCCCTTTTGCCATCGACGCGATCGCCTAATGACCTCCGGCGCTCCGTGATGATGCGAGAACAGTGCTGAGGGACATCCGGCCGTCGGCTTTCCTCAGCAGCAGTTGGAGGATTAGTACAGGAAATAGCTGGTAGTTGCTACCGGTTGTCAGTTGCTTCCTGGAAATGCTGAACTACAGCAGTAAGCGTTTCGATGCGGTTCACTAACGTCTGGAACTGCTACAACCCCAATGTGATGGTAGGTTCAGCGGCAGCAGCGGTGGTGGCGGTGGTATCATTCTCCCTGGGAGGTTCCTCGGACCTGGAAGGGAAGATACCTTTCCTGGCAGTGGCGTTTGGAGCTCTTCTCTTAACCATTTTGTAGTAGGGGCGATGGATTCCTCCTTTTAGAGAAGGGGAAAGGGCCCCTTCCTCTAGCGTCAATCTGTTGCGACGTCAACTCCTGGACCGGGGTCGACTGGATGTGCTGGAGCGCTCCTCTCCCGGGTGAACCTGTAACAAAGTCCCCAAGGGCACCGGTGGTGTTCCGGCAGGGAACCCTCCGATGCCTAAGTTAGCAGGAGGTTGAAGGCAACATAATGGCGGAATCAACGAAAGAACAACGTATGGAGAGGGAAGAGCACTTCTACCTTCAAACGGGGTCCCCCGATTACCTTATATAGGCGCGGAACAGTCCAAAATCCATTAGGGAAGAGGCTGAGAAAGATCGATCTACCTCTAGGAGAATCTGGAGAGTGGCCACGTGGCGCGCAAATACGGCGACATTATGGAAGTAGTGGAGCAGGGCTATTGGGATGGCAGGATCCCGCAGTAACAGAAAGGTACTTTTGGAATTTCCTGGATGCTAAGGCATGCTTGTCGGACGTCGGCCGAGGGAAAGCCGGTCGGCCGGACTAAAGGCCAAACCTTTAAAGGGGAGCGACGGGCCGGACCCCGGCAGTAGAGGGTCATTCGGACCTCTGCTCCGGTGGGTCAGACCTTTGAAGGAGAGCTATGGGCCGGACCCCAGTAGGAGAGGGTCGTTCGGACCTCTGCTCCGGTGGGCCAGACCTCTGAAGGAGAGCGACGGGCCGGACCCCATTAGGAGAGGGTCGTTCGGACCCTTGCTCCGGTGGGTCGGACCTCTGAAGGAGAGCGACGGGCCGGATCCCAGCAGGAAAGGGTCGTTCGGACCTCTGCTCCGGTGGGCCGGACCTCTGAAGGAGAGCGACGGGTCGGATCCCAGCAGGAGAGGGTCGTTTGGACCTCTGTTCTGGTGGGTAGGACCTCTGAAGGAGAGCGACGGGCCGGACCCCAATAGGAGAGGGTCATTCGGACCTTTGCTCCGGTGGGTCGGACATCTGAAGGAGAGTGACGGGCCGGACCCCAGCAGGAGAGGGTTGTTCGGATCCCTGCTCCGGTGGGTCGGACCACAATGCTCCGATGGGTCGGACCACAAGAATGGGCCGGTTTTGGCGAGGATGAGCCGTCAGGATACAACAATTATCAAAATAGAAAGGTATGCTAATGCACGTTGGATGTGATGGATGGAGAGCTCTCCATAAGTGAAATCTTCATTTTAATATGTATATATAAATTTATATATTAAATATTAAAAGTATGAATAAAAAATTTTATTTATCAAATTTTATAAATTTATATAAATTTTAATATCTCACATCTCATTCAAGTTTTCTATTATTTATAAAGTGAAAAAAAAAATTCTATTATATATAATACATATCTTCTCTTACCTTATATTTTTTTTATAGTATCGAGAGCAAATATGATTCATAAAGTATTATAAATATGTGAATACATATTTTATATATAATAGTTATATATCATTTCTTGTTATATATTCCGAATCTTATTATATATATTGTATTGAGTTATGCCATGTTGAAAGAATGGCTTCCAAGTTCCAACCTACCTTAAATAAAAGTATCAATGTTTGAGAATACAGTGAAAAGGCTCATATCTGAATTTAGAAGCTGAATATAAGAATGTGATAGTTATAGGAGATGAGATTGTACAATCTTGATGAAGTATTATTCATCCAACATGATTATAAGCTTAAAAAATATATAAATTACAAATAAAAATATAGTAAAACCAAGAAAAACATGATAACATCTGCCCAAATAAGACTACATGCTACTATGCAATTGTTCTATATACCCGGTGGTGGTAGAGCATAAGGACTTGAGATTGTAAAAAAGGCTAATCAATAATATTTGAAGGTGTTCATGGTACCCAGGGATTATAGGCTATCAAGCCTTGGTACCTTATTATTACTATAATCGAAATGTATAAGCTATTTGATAACTATATAAATCAGATCTTTAACAACCTCCTTTACAAACAAGTCAAAAATAACTTAACATGAATAATTCAAGAGAAGAAATTATTTGAGATAATAAATAGATGAATTATAAATTTGTCAAGAATGACTCAAGATAATCACCAAGAAATGAGTCAAGAGAAGAAAAAACTCATGATAACAAATAGATGAATTACAAAAAATAGCCTAAAGAGGATTTACACTTAAGACCTTCAGCTTTGACACCAAATATGTTGCCCAGGTGGCTTTCCCAAGAAAGGGATGAATTGGAAATTTAAAAAATTTAATCAGATATATGCTCTTTTGAATCTACTTTAGTTTGAAGGTGCTGTGTTTCAAATAATTAAGAGTGGAAGTAAATACAAACAGAAAAAGCACAATGCAAACACAGTAAATTATAGTGGTTCGGAGCAACCTCGCTCATACGTTCACTATCCAAGATATCACTGAGGATTTCCACTATATTCACTACCGGAATACAGTCGGATTATTTTACCAGGCTCACAATCCAAACCCAACTTGATTTTTCAACCGGGCTTACCAAAAATCCAACACTTGGTTTTGAACAGGATCACCAAGAATCTAACTTTGGTTTTGACTGGGCTTACCAAAAACCCGTACACTATTAGTTTTAAAACAAGATCACTAACAACCCATACTTAGTTTTTAAACCGGGCTCACCAATAACCCAAAAACTCATAAAGAGTTAAAAGAAAGAAATCAACTAATGACAAACCGAAGTTGTCTAAAGGTTGTAGTTGCAACTGAAGAGAAGCCTTCTTAAATGAGCTTTAATGCACTTCAATGGCTTCCTCTTCTTCTTCTTCAATAAGTGCTTCAAGCTTCTGGTAGGAGTTGGTGAAGTCTTGAAGGCTGACATAAATGTTCTTTTAGTGCTCTCTTACTCACAAGCTCTTTTAGTGTTCAATTAAGCATTGGCTTCTTCAAAGGTTGTCCAAATCCCTCATTTATAGAGTCTTGTACTCTTCTTGTATGGATATAGTCGTTGTAGACCGTTCGGATTTGATATTTGATCATTGGAGCACTTTTTCAATTAAAAAATGAAGTTTTGGAACTAGTCGTTACCTGCCTGGAATCGACGTTCGAGTCGGCTCGAATGCCTCGAGTTAGCTCGAATTCTCAGAGAGTTAATTCTTCACTCTGGTCGAGTCGGCTCGCCACAATCGAGTCGGCTCGGATCCTCAATGTCAACAATTCCTTACTCTGGTTGAGTCGGCTCGCCTTAGTCGAGTCGGTTCGGATTCTCAGGTCTTCAAAATTGTACTCTAGAGGGTCGGCTCGGATTCCTTCGAGTCGGCTCTCTTGGCTGTTCTCTCAAAATTGATCTTTCAGGACTTTGGAGGAGTCGGCTCGGACTTCCTTCGGGTCAGCTCGCTTGTCTGATTCAAGAAATGATGCACTGGACGAGTTGGCTCAAGTTCCTTCGAGTCGGCTCGGCTCTCTGCGTGCTAGAATCCTTCAACCGTGCCAAGGATTAGAGTCGGCTCTCTTCATGCGAGTCGATTCGAGTGAATTTCCAGTAAGCACTTCAACTTTTCTCCAAAATTCTTCTAGCAACTTTCAATACTTAAAACTCTTTCCAACTCAACTAATAACAAATTCTAAAGAAATTTAAGCTTGAAAAACATATAGAAGTAACCCCTTTTCAAGAGTATTACATCAATCTTTCTTTGGGTTCTTCATTACATGAAACATTTACTGAAGAAAGAAAAAAAAAGGGAAGCATACCAATATGCAACATCAAGACAAAAACATGCATTTTAAAACTATTTTAAAATAAATACAGTGGAAGACTTGGTAGATCGATCAAACGATCTACCAATATGCCTGCAATAGGATTTAGTATAATGATATAGTATGCAATAAACATCAAAAACAATATAAAACTCAAAGATATAAAGATACCTTATCGTTATACCTTTGATGGATGCAATGGCGGTGCTCCAAGGACGGTGCTCTTGAGCCACACATGTGTTTGGCCTCTACAGGTAGTTCACACCGAGGCTCGACTATGATCAACTCCCTCAGAGTGCTAGCTCCTTGGGATCCTTGAGGCCGATCTGCTTCTTCCTAGAAGACGAGGAGGAGAGGTGGACCTTCCTAACTAGCTCTCTTCCCAAGACTTGCTTAAGTGCTAGGTAGCTCACACCCAATGTCCAAATCCTCACAAGCCCCTTTCTTCCCTCTCAGAATCTCAGCAGCAAGGAGTTCAGAGACCAAGAACCAATTTCCATCAACCAGCAGCCCAAAAATAACTCTTATTTAAAGAGGCAGCCATGGGAGGAAGAAAGAGGAAGGAGGAGAGATTGGGGGAGAAGATGGAGAGGCATTCCAAAAAGGTTCCAAGCATAAAAGGAAAGTATAACCATCATACTATTACAACTTGGAGCCAAAATCGATTAGATTTCAAATTTCGAACTCGAAATTCGAAGTCAAAATCTTTCCAGAATTCTTCCAAGAATTATGCTCATCACAGCAAGTGTCGAATCATGCAAAATCGCCAAGTATCGACACTTTCCAAGTGTCGACTCAAGCAAATGTCGACACTTGGAACATGGTCAATCATATTGACCTCCGATGATGGCAAACAATTCTCAATCGTCGATCAGCCTTAAGATCATATAGAAACCCCTATGGTATATGATCCCATATGTTTGAACACTAAATCGGTAGCACTGGAACACTTCCAGTACCAGTCAAAGTCCTCATCTAGCAATGATATCCGATGTCCATATAGGTCGAAGATGCAAGGCACCTCTCTAGAACCTTTGGCATATGGTTACTGCATAATTCATCAATTTGACCTCATAATGCTTAGGATGACCTAGGGTTCGACTGCCAACCCTAATTTGGTTTATCCAGATCGTGTCTCAACTTTACAAGTTCTGTGACTCCTCACAAGAACTATCATGGCCAAGGATTTGCTTAATTGAGACACAATGAGTCATTCACTCCAAACTATTTAGAGGGGTCAATTCCATCTTGATCCATCACCGCTCCATAAGTACTTGACTGCACCCAAAAATCTTCCGTCACTAGATTAGAAATCCAAATGATCCGGTACAGAAGTACAGTGAGTTGCTTGAAAGCTGCCATGGTGACCTCAAGTCTGAGGGACACATATACCTATATCCCTTCACGAGCAACCTTTTGGTAGAAGGGAGCTCCATAGATGGTCACGTTCAATAAGATTCACACACATCACTTGCATGTCACACTAATATCTTTACACTCCTTGGTTAAAAGGACAACCAACAAATGTGACATACAATAACCTACACTTGATACATTGTCGTCCTATAACAATGTATCATTTGGTCGTGAACCAGTTTAAGAACTACTTGATATATCCTTTCTATGTCAAATAATATAGTTCTAAGGACTCCATCATACAAGAATTCATTTCAGGAAAATATAAATATGATGAACAGCCAAAAGAATAACTTTTATACATTAAAAATTCATATACAATTACAAAATGGCACAACCATCTACAGCCTAGATGATTGGCTTTGGGACACAATTCTCAACAACTCCCACTTGGACTAAAGCCAATCGGTACAGAATCATATTCCCATTTTCCATTTATTACTGTTGAACTCTTGAATTCTGACAAGGCAGTGCCAAAAACTGGAGGCATTGCTTAAGCCAAAGAATCTCATTCCCATTGCTCCAAGGATGGTGCCACTCCCAGCTCGCCAAGAAACTTTCACAACCACACTACTTCCTTTGCTGCATCCGATGCTGCAATGTATTCTGCTTCGCATACTGAGTCCGCCACAGTAAGCTGCTTAGAACTTTTCCAGTAGATCGCTCCTCCATTAAGGGTGAAGACAAATCCTGACATACTCTTGCTGTCATCCTTATCTAACTGGAAACTAGAGTCAGTATATCCCACAAGTTTCAAGTCAGGTTCTCCATAAATCAGCCATTGGTCCTTAGTATTTCACAAATACTTAAGGATGGTCTTTACCACTTTTCATTGAGCTTCACCTGGGTCAGACTGGTATCTGCTCACTATGCTTAGTGAGTATGCCACGTCTGGTCTAGTACATGTCATAGTGTACATGATAGAACCCACTACTGAAGCATATGGGATTCTGCTCATATACTTTCTCTCCTCAAGAGTTGTTGCATAATCATCTTTGAAGAGAGCAATTCCAGTGCCTATCGGGAGATAGCCTTTCTTGAAATTTTTCATGCTGAACTGCTTCAGTAGACTATCAATGTACGTAGACTGGGACAGTCCTGGAAGCCTCTTATATCTATCTCTATAGATCTTCATACCCAGTATGTAAGAGGCTTCACCCAAGTCCTTCATAGAGACTTGAGATGACAACCAGACCTTTATTTCTTGTAGTGCTAAGATGTCATTCCCGATCAAGAGAATATCATCCACATACAACACAAGGAACACAATCATAGAACCATTAGCCCACTTGTAAATGTAAGGTTCTTCTCCATTCCTAACGAAGCCATACGATTTGATACACTTATCAAATCGCATGTTCCAACTCCATGATGCTTGTTTCAGTCCATAGATGGAACTTTAAAGCTTGCACACCTTTGACTCGTTTGTGAATGTGAACCCTTCAAGTTGTATCATATACACCTTCTCTTCCAGCTCACCATTCAGGAAAGCTGTTCGGACATCCATTTGCCAGATTTCATAGTCAAAGTGTGCCACTAAAGCAAGCATGATCCAAATGGACTTGAGCATTGCCACATGAGATAATGTCTCGTCATAGTCAATACCATAATGTTGACGATATCTTTTGGCAACTAGACGGGCTTTATAGGTCTCCACCTACCCGTCTATGCCCCTTTTTCTCTTGAAAATATATTTACACCCAATGGATTTTATCCCTTCAGGCGAATTAACCAATGTCCTGCATTGTTGATTTCCATGGATTCCATTTTGGATTGCATGGCTCCTAGCCATTTCTTAGAGTCGAGCCTTTGCATCGCATCCATATAGATGATCAGATCCTCATTGTTGTCATCAAGTTCAATGGGATCACCGTCCCGGACCAAAAAATCGTAGTATCTATCTGGTCGACTCGGTACCTTACCGGATCTTCTTAATGGTTCCTGTGTAGGCTCTGGGTATGATCTAATTATAACTGATTCTATGTTGTCCCTTAAGTGTGTCGGTTCTTCTACTTGTTGAACTTCACTAAGTTCAATCTTAGCGACTACAGTTCCTTTACCAAGGAACTCCTTTTCCAAAAAGATAGCCCTAAGACTGACGAACAATTTTTGTTCCTCAACCAAGTAGAAGTAATACCCCTTAAGACTCTTTTGGATATCTAATAAATAGACACCGATCAAACCTCAGTCTAAGTTTATCTATTTCCAAATATTTTACATAAGTTGGGCAACCCCAGGCCCGAAGGTGTGAGAGTACGGCTTACGTCCAGTTCATATCTTATATGAGGTTTTGTTAACGAATTTACTCGGAGCCCTATTCCAAATGTAATAGGCTGATTTCATAGCATATCCCTAAAAGGATAGCAGCAGAGAAGCAAAGCCCATCATGGATCGAACCATGTCTAACAGGATTCGATTCCTCCTTTCAGACACTCCATTTAACTAAGGTATCCCTGGAGGTGTCCACTAAGAGAGAATCCCATTCTCTTCGAGATATGTCTGAAACTTCCCGAAAAGATATTCACTGCCTTGATTTGATCGAAGGATTTTGATACATCTTCCAGTTTATTTTTCTACTTCATTATGATATCGTTTGAACATTTCAAATGACTTAGATTTATGTCTCATCAAGAAAACATAACTGTACCTTGAAAGGTTATCTATAAATGTAATGAAATAACTGTACCCACCTCTAGCACTAATATTCATGGGTCCGCATATATCAGTATGTACCAGACTTAAAATTTTTTTGGCTCGTTCACCTTTTCTAGTAAAAGATGATTATGTCATCTTTCCAAGAAGACAAGACTCACAAGTTGGAAGTGAACCACTTTCATTAAAGTCGAGGAGACCCTCACACTTTAACTTGTTCATCTTATTCTTGTTAATATGACCGAGTCTACAATACCATAGGTACGCATCGCTGACATTATCCATCCTAAGGCGTTTGCTAGATGTGTACACTACACTAACAGGCCGCGATAGTACATAAATGCCATTATTCACATATCCATTCATTACAACAAAACTATTCCATATGATTTTATAAATGTCATTCTTTATTGATAGTTCATAACCATACATGGCCAATTGGCCTACAGAAATGATATTTAAAATAAAAGATGGACAATAATGACACTCATTCAAAATGATTGTACAAGACTCGAAAACTAGTTTGAGGATTCCCAATGCCAGGACTGGAACTTGGCTTCCATTTCCTACATTCAAGAATCTCTCGCCATCCTCGAATCTCTACTAACTTGAAGTCCCTGCAAAGAATTACAAATATGAATTAGACTTCCTGTATTCAATACCTAGTTAGTAGTATCACAGATAGAGAAACTACAAGGTGTTATCATATAAATATCTTGTCCAGCACCTTTTGGTTGCTTCCTCTTCTTGGACCTGTTCAGGTCAAGGGACGCGATGTAAAGAGGATAATTTCTCTTCCAATATCCCAACTTTTTGTAGAAGAAGCACTCCGCTTGGCTCTTATCAGCCTTCTCCTTCTTGGCCTGACTAGGGCCAGAAGCATTCTACACCTGTTTCCCTTTACTTTTCTTTTTCCCTTTCTTGAAGGGACGATGCCCTGCTAAAGATCCTCCCACTAGATTTACCATCCCTTTATTCAGATGGTGGTCTTTCTCATAAGTCTATAGCAACCCCAACAGACCATGGTAGTTAACTGTAGGCTTATTCATTCTATAATGATCAAGAAAATTTAGATAGGAAGAGGGGAGGGAATTCAAAATCGCATCCTTCCCAAGCTATTCATGCAAGGGACATTCGAGCTTGCCCAGGCGCTCAATCATCTCGATCATGTACAATACATGATCAATGACTAAGGTTCCATCATGCATCCGTGCATTGTAGATAGCACAGGAGATCCTGTACCTCTCAACATCATCTAGTGTCCCGAAAGACTCCTTCAACCTTTGAAGGATTTCTTTCGACTAGGCTTCTTCGAATTTGCAAATGAACTCATCGTTCATCGCTGCCAATATTATGCATTGAACAGTGGTCCTATCAGAGAGCCACTTCTAATAAGTATCTCTAACTGAACCCTGAGCATTGGGAGCAGGGGTTTCAGGTGCCAGATCCGATATCACATACAAGATCCATTCATGCTCTAAGACAATCCTAAGCCTTCGATACCAGCTATCGAAGTAGGGACCCTTAAGCTTTTTGTTATTAAAAAGAGACCGGAGCGACAGGTTGGAAGACATCTAAAAGGAAAACCAAAGACTAATTAGTGTATATGAATTATTAACCTAAAGACATGGACTTTAGTCTAAAGGCCCCTCCCACTAATTGTTTAGATTGGTAGCCTCTACCTCCAATCCGATGAATTACTTTAATTCATTAGTGAGTACTAGAGTCCAATAGATGACACAAGAGCCCAACTTTGGCCTGCCCATGCATGCGCATCTAAAGGTAGGTTCTTCAACCAATTACTTCTCCAAGTAACCTATAGTATTTAGGTTTTGCCCCAAGGTGCACTTCAATCGACCTTTGGGCCTCCTATTAAAGGTCCTAGTTAGGTCCAACCATTAACATGAAAAAACTCAAGGCTTCTAGCTAACGAATAGTCAAGCTTGACTTTGGTTGGCCCACCTGATCACTGTTAAGAGAGTCGCACTGAGCCATCATATTAGGAACAACAATTCTAATAGCCTGATGAACACCCGATCTTTGGATCTGTCGATGAACACCCAACTAGTGGATCCATTACCATCCCACTTAATCGAAGGCTAGGACTTGGTTATCCCTATAACTTCATCCTTTTATGGATCTAATAATTTAAAGGATTTAATTTTAATATGACAGAAGAAGAGATGAGAAGACATGGATCAACCTCCCACTGACCACATCAGCAATCAAGGATGGTTACACATAACTAATAATCCATGGGCACCTAAAATCAGTCAAGACTGATTAACCTTGGGTGACATGGGTTAACACGAGTCAATGAGCTATCCAATCAATTCTAATCGACCAAATTGACCAGGTAAGTGAGATCATGGATTGGGTTCTGCCATTAACCATCTTTCCTTGGACACCAACCGAGTTGGCCAAGAAGAGGTAGCCTTAAAGAACCATGATCAAACTGCCAAACTTACCTAGATACCAATTGGTTCATCAAAGTCGATTAGACTAGCCTAAAGACTCGGGCTATCCACTGAGCCACAAATAAGGCCCATTTAAATAAATGGACTTATCAATCTAACTATTAAAGAGATCTATAGAGAAGAAGTCTTAACTCAATATTTGATTAGAATGATTCTCTATATAGTCCAATGCATCTAAACTTAGGTCTAACCCAATTAAGGACCTAATAGAAGCTAACCCATGACCCTTAAGGCTTATTGAAATGACTTAAAATCTTTGAATCATATTCCTAGAGTTCTTAGTTATTCAAAGTGACTTAATTCTTAATTAAGTTCGATAGCCTTAATAAATTAAAATAATTTAAATTTATAAATGTAAAACAATTTTACAATAATAAGAAATTTGAATTCACTATTTTTGCAACTTTTCATGTCAAGTGTCGACTCACCAGGGATAAGTGTCGACACTAGGTGTCGACACTTGGGCCGACTCAAGGCCTAAGACAGAAAGAAAATAAAATACTATGTTTTCTGGGAAGCGCTCATGAGTCGACACCTTCAAGGCAAAGTATCAACTCACGAGTCCAAGTGTTGACACTTCATGGTCAAGTGTTGACACTTCAACCTTCATGAGTCGACTCAAGACGTCGACTCAAGGCTTGTCACAGGGTAATAACAGTAATTTCAAATCCAAAGTTTCACCAAACTTTCAATCAAATTCGATCAAAACAAAACTCTTAGATCTTATCTAAATTTATTTTAAGATCATAATGCAAGATTAAAATATTTTAAATCTACATTTTCTTTTATCTTTCCTCTTCATGAGTCAATCACAAGCGGTAACTTTACACGCCATAGGAGACCCCCATTGAATAGAAAGAGAGGGTCTTGCAGCCCTACTCATGAAGGTGTGTGAGGTTTGTACCCATGTACAATTTCAAATGGACTCTTACCCGTAGACCTATTGACCGAGTCATTGTACGCAAATTCTGCCCTTGGTAGGTATAAATCCCAATTTCTGGTGTTTTCACCAACAAGACATCTCAGCAGATTTCCTAGGCTACAGTTCACTACTTCAGTTTGGCCATCAGTTTGGGGATGATAGGCAGTTGAAAACTTAAGTTTTGTCCCTAACTTATGCCAAAGGGTCTTCCAAAAGTAACTGGTGAACCGGACATCCCTATCTGAAACGATTGTCTTAGGTAGGCCATGGAGTCTAACTATCTCATTGAAGAAAAGTGTGGCTACCTTAGACGCATCAAAGGTTTGGGAACAAGGCAAGAAGTGGGCCATTTTAGAGAATCGGTCGACTACGACACAGATAGAATCATGTCTCCTTTGGGTCTTAGGTAAACCTAACACAAAATCCATACTCACATCTTGCCAAGGACGATCTGGGACAGGGAGTGGGGTATAAAGGCCAGTGTTTTGTTTTCGCTGTTTGGCAACAGCGCAGGTTCGACATCTAGCTACAATATTAGCTACATCCCTTTTCAAGCTAGGCCAGAAAAAGTGGTCTTCAATAGCTAGAATGGTCTTGTCTTTTCCAAAATGGCCGGCTAAACCTCCAGCATGGATTTCCCAAATAAAAAATTCCGTAAGAGAAGTTCTAGGGATGCAAAGCCTATTTTTGAAGAACAAAAAACCATCTACAAGGGTATAATCCTGGTGATTACTAGATGGTCCTTGAACTAGATCCTGATACACAGTTGTGAAATCCGGACAAGACTCATATTCCTCTTTGATTTGCTCAAACCCTATGACCTCAGTTCTAACAGAAGTTAATAACAGAGATCGGCGACTAAGGGCATCAGCTACCTTATTCTCAACTCCAGCCTTATGTTTCAGGACAAAAGTATAGGACTGGATATATTCTACCCACTTAGCATGCCTAGGGTTAAGCTTCTTTTGGGAGTTCAGAAATCTAAGAGCCTCATGGTCCGAAAATAGTACAAATTCCTGCGGTAGCAAATAATGTCTCCAGTAACGCAAAGCTTGCACCACCGCATAAAATTCCTTATCATAGGTAGAATACCTAAGCTTAGCATCATTAAGTTTTTCACTAAAGAATGCTATGGGATGATTCTCTTGGCTTAGGACTCCACCTATTCCTACACCTGAAGCATCACAGGCAACCTCAAATACTTTAGAAAAATCGGGTAATCTCAGAATGGGTGCCTGGGTCATTTTATCCTTAAGATCTAGGAAGGCTTTATGGGCTGACTTAGTCCAATGAAATTCTCCCTTCCTAATACAATCAGTGATAGGAGCAGCTAAAGTACTAAACCCCTTGATGAATCGCCTATAGAAGGTAGCCAAGCCGTGGAAACTTCTAACTTCATGCACATTGGTTGGCTCTGGCCAGTCTACTATGGACCTAATCTTCTCAGGATCGGCCGCCACGCCGTCAGGGGTTACTACAAAACCAAGAAAGATAACTCTACTAGTCATGAATTCACACTTCTTAAGATTACCGTAGAGTCTATCATTCCTCAAAACTTGGCAGACTGCTCTAAGGTGGCCTAGGTGATCTGCTGGGGTCTTACTATAGATCAGGATGTCATCAAAATAGACCACCACAAATTTTCCTATGAAAGCTCTAAGTACCTGGGTCATAATTCTCATGAAAGTACTAGGGGCATTGGACAACCCAAAAGGCATAACAACCCATTCATAAAGACCATCCTTAGTTTTGAAAGCAGTTTTCCATTCATCCCCGGGTCTAATCCTAACCTGATGATAGCCGCTTTTGAGATCAATCTTAGAAAAAACCATTGCACCAGCCATCATATCAAGCATGTCATCTAGTCTAGGGATGGGAAACCTATATTTGATTGTAATTTTATTGATGGCACGACTGTCAACACACATCCTCCACGTGCCATCTTTCTTTGGGGTCAGTAAGGCTGGGACTGCACAAGGGCTAAGACTTTCTCTAATAAACCCCTTCCTCAATAATTCTCCAACCTGCTTTTGCAGTTCTTCATGCTCAGATGGATTCATCCTGTAATGGGGCAAGTTGGGCAAAGTCGCTCCTGGGATTAGATCTATGGCATGCTGGATATCCCTAAGAGGTGGAAGGTGGTCTGGCAAATCCTCGGGAAAGACATCCTCAAATTCTTTTAACACAGGTTTAACTTCTTGAGGAGGCTCTGAGGGTTCCGAAGTTCTAAGTTCCTTAGCAGTCAACATCCAGATGGGTGAACCACTATGAATTTCTTGTTCTAGATCCTTAGCACTGATTAGGTTCACTCCAGTTTTCATCTCCTTAACCTTACCGGCTCCTTTAGTTACCTTGTCCTTAGGGGGAACTGAATGGATCGTAATCTTCTTCCCATTGAAACTAAAGACACAGGTATTGGATTTTCCTAAGAGGGTGGCATCATGATCATACAACCAAGGTCTTCCGAGAATTATACTGCTCACCCCCATGGGTAAGACATCGCACCAAATCTTTTCGTGATAAGATTGCATTTGGATTTGGACTTGACATCTAGACTGGATGGGTATGGAGGTAGAATCTACCCAAGAAACCTTATAGGGGTTGGGATGGGGAACTGGGATTAAGCCTAACATCTTGACAGTGCTAGTAGAGATGGCATTTACACAGCTCCCACTATCTATGATGATCTTACATACCTTATCCCCTAATTTAAGAAAAGTCTGTAGGATGTTAGTCCTACGCCAATCCTCTTGAACTAGATTCTGGGATAGGATGCATCTTACAACTCCTAATTGGTCAGATTCATTGGGTTCCTCCTCTCCTTCATACTCCTCAACCAAATTCATTCCGGCCTCATAAACTTCTTCTTCAAATTCCTCACTGGGCTCGGAATTATCATTCTCTCCCTCTTCTATGTAAAGTGATCTCCGTGGGCACTGGCTAGCAACATGACCTACCTTATGATACTTGAAACAGGTTATGGCAGTACACTGACTGGAAATGTGACCTGGTTTCTGACACTTAAAACAGGTGATATTTGAACTAGGGGTTCTCTGAGTGTCAGGTGCCTTACCTTTGTCCATGGGCCTAGGGGTAGAAGTACCCTGAAAAGGTTTACTAGGGATAACTTGGCTAGGTCCATTCCTTGGGATTGGGGCACTAACCCTAGAAGGTATAGGTCCTCTCTGAAATTTCTCAGTGTTCAGTGCAATCTGGTAGGCTTGGTCTAGATCAGTAACCTCTCTCAGAAATAGTTCTCTCTTGATATCTTCCCTCAGTCCAGCCCTAAATCTAGACAAAGTGACTTCGTGGGCTTCACTCACATCACATCTCATTAGGTATTCATCAAAAGTAGCTATGTAGTCTGAGACAGATCGGTTTCCTTGTTTCAGGTTTTGCCATTGGTCTAACAGGTTTTGCTGGTATGAAATGGGTAGGTATTTATCTCTCAGTTTTTCTTTCATACCCTGCCAAGTGGTTATGGGCTCAACATTCCGTCTCCTAGTGGTTAGCTCAATGTTCCCCCAGTATAACCTAGCTTGACGCACTAATTTCATCTTGGCAAACTTGTATTTCCTCTCCTCAGACATAGCATACCACTCAAAGTATTGGTCCATCTCACCCTCCCAATCAGAATACACCTTAGGGTTCAGACTACCATCAAAAGTGGGTGCATCTAATTTGATGTTCCTGATGAACCTATCATCTCTATCTTCAGGCTCTGGGTCAGGCCTCCTATGATTAGGTTCAGGATCTCTATATAAAGGCCTTCTAGGCTCCTGATGTGGGTGAGGTTGAGGCACATTAAAATCGGGGTCAGGAGTCCAATTCCGATGTCTAGGTTCTTCAAGTACGTGGACTCGGTCCCTAAGTTGGGTAAGATCCTCATGAATTTGTGCGCTAAACTGGGCCATAGTGTTTGTCATATCCTAATTCATTTTAGCCATACTTTCAGTAAGAGTTCTGATCATGGCCTCTAAATCAGGTTGGGTTTGACCAGGTTGATATGGCACTCCGTTTCTGGTAGACATGATGATTCAAGCAAGCACACAAAATGAGACTAGACTAAATCGACTACTGGATCACTAGACCTAGAGTCCAAACTAGATGCCCAATCAGAGTGGCAAGCTAGCCTGTAGTAACTCAGGACTCAGCCAGGCAGGTGTAAGGGGAGTGTTAGGTCCCTGATTGCCAATCCTAGACACCAATCAATGATTGGCTAGGTAGGCGGACCAGCACACAAGCCCTTCGGGAATGGATCCCTGAACCACCGTTCTAGACACTGAGTGCTAAGCACATACAGAATAACTCGGCAAACTGACTCAACACTAGCCTAGACCCGACCAATTGGTGTCCCTAGCCCACTAGGGCAAATTATGTCTAACTGATTTTAAATTAGGTCTAGGTTCGAATGATTGGATGGTGGTTTTGGGCTAAGGAGAGGTAATCAACTCCTCCCCTTATCTTAGATGCTCAATTGCCCTTAAGTAAATTATGAGATGATCACTCCAAAAAGAATTGAATTGCAGAACACAAAAACAGAGTTGTTGTATTTTAATGTTCAGAATTTTTACCAAAACCAATAAATCACAGAAAAATTATGAAAAATAGGTTCAATTATACTGGTTTCAACGAAGTAAAAATCATGCAATTCAGAGTTTTATGCAGGGAGAAATAATTTAGACAACAGGGAAATTACGGGCTGCAACTAGATTGTCTTCCCCGTTTATAATCCCTGCTACGAAGTTATAACCCAATGGATCCCCTACACGCCCTAGGAACACCCCGTGGAATGGGAGGAGGAGGCTTGTACCTCGTTTAGTTCCTAGGACCGGATGTCCTGGGGAGTCTACTTCGAGCAGACAAAATAAAAAGAGAAAATAATCAAAACAAGCAAGCAAGCAAATCAGAAACCCTAGACTGGGCTCTGATACCAAAAATGATGCAGAACGAAAGCTCTGATACCAAAAATGATGCAGAACAAATAAAGGGATGCGATGCGGAAGTAAATTAAGATTAACTAATTTTTTTGTTGTTTTATATGTTTGTAGAAGTTGGCTTCAAATCAAAGAAAAGTTAACCTAACATTGAAAGATACTAATATGATAATTGAAAGCACAATTTTAAGGAAACTAAATTATCAGAGTAGTTCAGAAGCAATGGATCGCTGGGGGTTGAGAAACTCCCAGACCTAGGGTTTCGCTCCGAACTTTCAACAGAACAGAAATAAAGAGAAGAGATGGTTTACCTAACCAGACAATGATCTTCATAGATTTTGGTGGAAGAACTCTCCCGAGCAGATTGTTGGATCCTCGGATTCAGATATCTTCGCAATGGATCCTCCAATACTGGTCCTTGGCGGGTTGGCTTCTCCTGAACTCAAGATCTGGAAGAGAAGAAAAACAATTGATGGAATCAGAGAGTCAAGGGAAAAATTTACCAGGTTGATGAACTTGAAGATTGAAATTGTTGAAAACTGGATTCTCCTGGAAGCTGATGTGATTTTCCTTGGAACTTGCTCTGGATCTGAAGTAGCCGGACTGGATCTGGATGAAGGTGGACGGCCTGGACTTGTAGAGAGAGAGAGGCCGTGGGAGATGGAAGGAGCTAGGGTTCGATGGATTGAAAATAATGAAGGGCGGCTAGGGTTTTGGATTTTTAAGTGGCTAACCTAGGGTTTTGGATAAAGATGGAGATCTCTCACATCCTCAAGGCTCCAATGGAACCCGGATTACCCCCTCACGGAGCTCAACACTTAGAATAGTGCGGAAGAAGTGAAACCTAGGTTACTCAACACAAGAGAATAGCAAAAATAATTTTTCTTCATTGATTTTCTAAAGTTACAAAGAGAGGTCTATTATATAGACCTAAAATTTTCTCCAAGTTTGTACAAATTCTCATGTGGGACTAAACTCCTCCAACCTCTAGATTAGGTAGAAAACCTCCTCTCTTGGCCGACCAAAAATTTGGGACGGCCATAAAGGATTTTTTTGGAATTTTTTTTTTTTTTTTTTTATGGCGCCTTCTTTGGAGTTGGATTTGGATTTGGAGTCCTCTTCTCCTTATGGCATTTCTTCTTTTCTTCCACTCCAAGTTAAGCTCTTTGATTTTGATTTGAACTTCAATTAGGAGTAGGTTGGATGTCCTTCTTTGATTTTTTCTCCAAGAGAAGTCCCTTTCCTTCTTTACTTAGACAAAATTGGCAGGTATGGGCGCCTCCTTTAAATTGGCTTCCAATTTGATTTTTTTCTTCTTTGGATGAGGGGACCATGACACTGGGATGCCTCTGTGGCGCCTCCTAGACCCTGGCGTGTGCTCGGAGTGTGGCTGGGCGTGTGGCCTCCACTTGCTTGGACCTTGATTTGATTGGAAGACAAATGTGGCACCATTTTGGACCTTGATTTGATTGGAAGACAATTGCGGCACCATTTTGGATAAAATTGAAACCACATCTGGACTTGCACCGAGTCAACATGACTCAACAAAATTTAAATGGTGACTCAAGAAATAAATAAAAATAAATAAACTGGTTGACCAGGTCAACCTTTATTACAAACCCTAATTTCTCGGGCAATGTCAATCAGAGATCCAAATGGAGCTCTGAAGTCTTCTTATGAGTCTGGTGCCCGCACCACATTCCAAGTACTTTAAAAGAGAAAACATGATGTTAAAGCATGCTAACATTATTATACTACGATGAACGTAGCTCTGAAACCAATTAAAGGGAGAAAAAAAAGGGAAGCATACCAATATGCAACAGCAAGGCAGAAACATGCATTTTAAAACTATTTTAAAACAAGTACAGTGGAAGACTTGGTAGATCGATCAAACGATCTACCAATCTGCCTGTAACAGGGTCTAGTATAATAATATAGCATGCAATAAACATTAAAAATAAGATAAAACTTAAAGATATAAAGATACCTTACCATTATACCTTTGATGGATGCAGTGGCGGTGCTCCAAGGATGGTGCTCTTGAGCCACACACGTGTCTGGCCTCTATAGGTAGTTCACACCGAGGCTCGACTCTGATCAACTCCCTCGGAGTGCTAGCTCCTTGGGATCCTTGAGACCGATCAGCTTCTTCCTGGAAGACGAGGAGGAGAGGTGGACCCTTCATAACTAGCTCTCTTCCCAAGACCTAGCTTAAGTGCTAGGTAGCTCACACCTATCACCCAAATTCTCACAAGCCCCTTTTTTCCCTCTCAGAATCTCAGCAGCAAGGAGATTCAGAGACCAAGAACCAATTTCATTAACCAGCAGCCCAGAAATAACTCTTATTTAAAGAGGCAGCCATGGGAGGAAGAAAGAGGAAGGAGGAGAGATTGGGAGAGAAGATGGGGAGGCATTCTAAAAAGGTTCCAAGCATAAAAGGCAAGTATGACTATCATACTATTACAGCTTGGAGCCAAAACTTGTCAGATTTCAAATTTTGAACTCGACATTCGAAGTCAAAACCTTCTCATAATTCTTCCCAGAATTCTGCTCGTCATAGCAAGTGTCGACTCACACAAAATCGCCAAGTGTCGACACTTTCCAAGTGTCGACTCAAGCAAGTGTCGATACTTGGAACATGGTCAATCATATTGATCTCCGATGATGGCAAACGATTCTCAATCGTCGATCAGTCTTAAGATCAGATAGAAATCCCTATGATATGTGATCCCATAGGTTCGAACACTAAGCTGGTAGTACTAGAACACTTCCAGTACCAATCAAAGTCCTTATCTAGCAATGATACCCGACATCCGTATAGGTCGAAGATGCAGAGAACCTCTCTAGAACCTCTGGCATATAGTTACCATATAATTCATCCTTTTGATCTTATAATGCTCAGGATGACCTAGGATTCGACTGCTAACCCTAATTTAGTTTATCTAGATCGTGTCTCAACTTTACAAGTTTTGTGACTCCTTACAAGAACTACCCTGGTCAAAGATTTGCTAAATTGAGACACAATGAGTCATTCACTCCAAACTATTTGGAGGGATCAATTCTATCTTGATCCACCACCACTACCATAAGTACTTGACTGCACCTAAAAACCTTCCATCACTGGATTAGAACTCCATGTGGTCCGGCACCAAAGTACAGTAAGTTGCTTGCAAGCTGTCATGGTGACCTCAGGTCTGAGGGACACATATACCCATATCCCTTCGTGAGCAACCCTTTGACAAAAGGGAGCTCCGCAGATGGTCATGTTCAGTGAGATGTCACACGCTTCATTTGCATCTCAAACTAGTGTCTCCACACTCCTTGGTTAAGAGGACAACCAACAAATATGATATACAACAACCTACACTTGATACATTATCGTCCTATAACAATGTATCTTTGATTGTGAACTAGTTTAAAAACTACTTGATATATCCTCTCTATATCAAATAATGTAGTTTTAAGGACTCCATCATACAAGAGTTGATTTCAAGAAAATATAAATATGATGAACAGCTAAAAGAATAACTTTTATTCTTAAAAAAATCATATACAATTACAAAATGGCACAACCGTTTACAGCCTAAACGATTGGCTTTGGGACACAATTCTCAACATTTACAATGCAACACATATCATAAATTAAGGTTGTAGGAGTTGCAATTAAGAATTAAGATCATCCTACAAAAACTTGTAATGCACTTGAAGAGTTGTTAGTAAGATAAATGTATGCTCCAATATTTTGTTATCATCAAAATCATTCAAGGGGTCAACAATCTCCCCATTTTTGATGATGATAAAACATCGAGCATGGAAAAACTTTACAATTACATGTATAAATGTATTTGAAAGTAAATATTAATATGTATGAGCTGTATACTAAGAATGTATTTGAAATCAATGTATCAGAGCTTGCATATAGACAATGTATCAGAGCTTTTGAGATAAGATCAATATATATCATAAGAAACAGTTATCAAAAACCATTTTTGCCAGAAATGTATCAGAATTTTAGGTTGGCAAAAGGTACCAAATCTTGAGATATCAACAAATACTTGTAGCAAGTTCAAATCAGAGCAAGTTTGCACATGTTTGAGAGCAATTATAAATAAATTCAAGCCATTCAACAAATTTTTCTCCCCCTTATTGTATGTTCAGAAAATTTTGAAACATTATGATTTTCAATAAAAAACATTCTCTTTCATTTGTTTCTTCTACTAATTTTCCATGCATTCAATATCAATATGATTCTCTCCCTTTTTGTCAATAATCAAAAAGATATTCAATTAAAGTCATTCTCCCCCTTTATCAAGTACACAAATCTTGATTTTTGAAATAGAATGAAAAGATTGACAAGATTGTTTGAGATAATTTTACTTTCTTAAAGAAATTTTGATATTCTAATTTAAATTTATCTTGAGTTGCATACACAGATCACATTAACAATACCATTCATTTCACAAATCACATTGCAAACATAAGAAACATGTAATTTTATTGCATTCAAGGATTTTCAATACATGTTACAAAAGTTTGAAAGAAAAAATACGAACATTAGTCTAGTCACTATCACTAGGCTCTTCTATAATAGGTTCTACCTTAATGTTTTTAGATATACCTAAACAAGATTTAGATATATTAGAAGGTCCTCTAGTTATAGTAAATGTTTGAAGTGGTGGTCTGGAAGAGATAGGATCTGGATCAAATAGACTAGGAGGAACAAAAGGTGGTGGCTGATTAGACTGAGGTGGAGGCTATCTAAAGTGTGGTGCAGGCTGTCTAGGATAAGGTGTAGGCTAACTAGGATGAGGTGCAGATTGACTAGCTGAAGGTCTAGCTGTTCCAAGAGCCCGAATGTTTGAAGATAACCTAGCTCGAAACACCCACACTGTGCTCAGCTCGGTTTGAATCTTCTTGTTCCCTTCTTATAGAGCAATGAGCTCACTAGCCTGAGCTTTAGTAAATGCCTCTGTTGATCCTCTCATTCTTCCAAATTCTGTTATGAGAATTCCCATTCTTTTTGTGTAATCATCTTCCATCTTCTTTGTTGCTTATAGTGAACCCATTCTATAGCTCATTTCTCTCAATTCAGTTCTAAACTCATATATGCTGTGAGCTACAATCTGTCTAATGTTATCTGAAACTGATATGAAAGAGTCAAAAAGTGCCTGAATATCAATCTGTGGCTATGGTCCAGTAGACTTAACACTGTTTGCCCTAGAGTGTGGCTATGTAATCTCACCACAGATCTCCTCAAGTTTGGTGTCAATTGTTTGGCGAAGCTCGCCAAACATCGAACCAATGGAGCTAGTCAGAGTCTGAGAGAGCTGCCTTATCTACTGGGCAAAAAATGCATGAGACACTAAAGGTGCAAAAGTATCAGCAGATGATCTTGAAGTATCAGTAGATGGACTAGGAGTAGATGTATCAGTCACTATAGGTGCTGGCACAAGAGGTACAGGTACTGAAGCAGGTGGAGATGCTGGTGCTGGTGGAGATCTTGGGAAAGTCCTAGGACTCCTCTCTCTATGTTCTAACTCCTCGGCATCTGTAATAGTAAGCTCAGCAGCGATAGTGGTAGCAGTCTCCTCAAGTGTAGAAGGCTCAGCAGCAATCCCAATCTCCTTAGGTAGCTGCTCCTCCTCACCATCATCTGAAGATCCTCCAGCCATTTAATCTGAACCTTTCTTCAACCAAGCCCCTTTAACCTGATGATAACCCATACATTAAAGTGATATGGCTGAGTAGGTATCAGTGTGGTGTAACAACCTTTGCATCAAGCATAACACCAAAGTGTCTGAAAATAAGTGCGAAGGCCATACCATAGGGTAAGCATGCCTCGGCCTTCCTAACTGCATCTCTCATCTGGGTTAGCATAATGTATGGAAGATTGAGGGCCTCCCCCTCAATCATATATCTCATAAAAACCAAATCTCTCTCGCTGACCCAGTCGAATATACCAGTGCGAGGCAAAAATATTTGGCTGACAATGTTATGAGGTAGCCTCATCTCTAGGGAAAGAACATTAGCCTTTACATTAGCAATTTCATCCACAGTATTTGTTTCCAATATTAGCCTTAAAGTCTTTTGTCTTTCCCTCATAACCAGATGACAACTTCCATTACTTAGCATATGCAGAACTTGGCTCAAACATTCCTCATTCACAGTCACTCTAACCCCTTTCACAATCGAACTAACTCCATTTTCTTCTATGGTTAGGTTTTCATAGAATGATCTGACTAGGCTAGGGTATGTAGGCAAATCTAAAGTGCAGAAAAATTTCCAGCCCTAAGACTCAATCCAATTACCAATCCAGAAACCCTGGTTCTCTAAAAAAGTGAAATTAATCTTCCTACCAGTAGTCACGGGTCGGTTCCCCATCAGAATGATTGGTCGAGGTTGCACAGGGGATGGATTCCGATTTTCTCACTGCCTTCCTCTTCTTCTACTTCATTAGTCTGAGTCGGCTCTTTTTGCCATCTCTTAGTTCTTCTCTCTCTTTCCACAATGGGCTCAGCTCATCGAGTTCTCTTGGCAACAGCTTTCTTCGGATTAGCACCAATTAGGTTAGGATAGAATGGTTTTTGGAAGAATGTAGGGTAGGATTTTGTGAATCAAAGCTTGGAGAGAATGAGCAATAGCTCAGCTAGGGTTTGAATGAACTTAAAGCTCTAAAAGGGGTTCTACGAATTTTTATATAAAAATGATTAACCCGTAATTCGAGTCTGCTCGACTTGAGCACTGTAGCTCGAGTTGACTTGAACCAAAACTCCATACAAGGTTCAAAATAATTCAAAAATGGTCTCAAATGAAAGGTATGCACTAAGAGTACTGGTCATTATCCTTAATTTGATGTTGGAGGCTTTCTAGATAGTGTTTCCTTAGTTTTGAAGAATTAGATCAAGTTTTCTAAAAAGGGTCACATAGACCTAATTCACCTCTAATCAATTGAAATCTATCTAAATTAAGAGGTTTAGTGAAAATATCAGCAAGTTGATTTTCAGTAGGAACAAATTCAAGCACAATATCACCATTCAAAACATGATCCCTAATAAAATGATGTCTAATCTCTATATGATTTGTTCTAGAATGCTGAATTGAATTTTTAGACAAATTAATAGCACTTGTGTTATCACACTTGATAGGAATTTTAGATTGTAAAACACCAAAGTATTCTAGTTGTTTAATCCAAAGCACTTGTGCACAACAACTCCCAACAGCTACATACTCTGCCTCAGCAGTAGATAGTGCCACCGAGTTTTATTTTTTACAATATCTTCAACCAAGTGCTCTTTCTATCTATTTTACATCTACCATAATCAGCATCCGAAAAATCAATTAAATTTAATGAAGATTGCTTTGAATACCATAGACATAAATTACTTATTCCTCTTAAATATTTTATGATTTTTTTATAGCAAGCATATGTGATTCTTTTAGATTAGATTGAAATCTAGCACAAATACATACGCTAAACAAGATATAAGGTCTACTAACAGTTAAGTGCAATAGTGATCTGATCATACCTCGATAGAGCTTTTGATCAATGTTGTTGCCATCTTCATCTTTATCTAATTTACAGGTAGGGCTCATGGGTGTGCTTGCTTCTTTACTTGTCTTTATACCAAACTTCTTGATGATTTCTTTGATATATTTGGCTTGGTTTATGAACATCCTTTCTTTTGTTTGTTTCACTTGAAGTCCAAGAAAGTAATTTAGTTCACCCATTAGGCTCATTTCAAATTCACCCTGCATCAACTCAGTAAATTCTTCACAAAGTTTTTCAATAGTTGCACCAAATATATTGTCATCAATATAAATCTGTACAACTAATATATCATTATTTTTCTTTTTGATGAAAAGAGTTTTATCAACATTTTCTCTTATAAAATCATTTTCAAGCAAGAATTTGCTCAATCTATCATACCAAACTCTAGGTGCTTGTTTAAGTCCATATAATACTTTATTGAGTTTAAAAACATGATTTGGAAAAGCATGACTTTTAAAACCTGGTGGTTGTTCTACAAAAACTTGTTCTGATATAAAATCATTAAAAAATGCACTCTTTACATCTATTTAAAAAAGTTTGAAATTCATGTAGCAAGCAAATGCAAGTAGTAATCTTATGGCCTCTAGTCTTGCTACAAGTGCATAGGTTTCATTAAAGTCTATTCCTTTCTCTTGGTTGTATCATTTGATTACTAATCTAACTTTGTTTCTAACTACATGACCTTGTTCATCTAGTTTATTTCTATTGACCTATTTGGTTCCAATAATGAGATGGTCTGAAGGTTTATCAACCAAAGTCCACACATTATTTCTTTCAAACTAGTTTAGTTCTTCATGCATGGCCATCATCCAGTTTGGATCATTTTCAGCCTCTTCTAAACTACGCGGCTCTATTTGTGATACAAAAGCTAGGTAATCATGTGCATCTCTATGTGATGACTTAGTCCTAACACTTTGAGAGGGATCACCAATAATTAAATCTCTTGGATGAGAAGTTACATTCCTCCATTCTCTTGGTAGATCAGCATGGTCTTTACTTATCATTTCTTCTTCTTCTTGTGTTGGTCTCTCTTGTATGCTCATATCTTCCATTTCTTTTTGAAGTATACCTGCATCATTATCAATGTACTATTTTATCTTTGAAGGTGAGGGGTTAGTTTCATCAAATATAAAATGTACTGATTCTTCAACTATTAGAGTTCTTTTATTAAATGCTCAATATGCTTTGCTATGTATTGAATAACCAAGAAAAATTGCTTCATCAGATTTAGCATCAATTTTTTCTAGTTATCCTTATCATTATTTAGCATAAAGCATTTACAACAAAAAATGTGAAAATAGTTAATATTTGGTTTCTTTTCATTCCAAAGCTTATAAGGGGTTTTCTTTAAAATTAGACGTATCAAAACACGGTTTAAAATATAACAAGTAGTGTTCACCGCTTCTGCCCAAAAGTATCTTGGAAGATTGCCTTCACATAACATTGTTCGGGCCATTTATTCCAAAGTCCTATTCTTTCTCTCGACAACACCATTTTGTTATGGTGTTCTAGAAGCGGAGAAGTTGTGATCAATGCCATTTTCTATGCAATAATTATCAAAAAACTGATTTTTAAATTCGGTGCCATGATCACTCTTAAAGAAATAATTGAAAGGTTTTTCTAATTTGATACTTTTTTGTAAAATTTTCAAAAAACTTTAAAAGTTTCATCTTTATGTGAAATAAATAAAATCCAAGTAAATCTAGAAAAATCATCTACTATCATAAGAGCATATTTCATACCACCTAGGCTTGTGGTCCTAGTTGATCCGAATAAGTCCATGTAGAGTAGCTCAAGAGGCGTAGAAGTTGAAACCATATTTTTTGACTTAAAACTCTCCTTAGTTTGTTTACCTAATTTGTAAGCATCGCAAACATGTTCAAAATCTACTTTAAATTTAAGTAAACCTCTAATAAGATTTTTGGAAATCAATTTGTCAATAGTATGCATGCTAGCATGACCTAATCGTCTATGCCAAAGTAAGCATGTTGGCCAGAGATGATGCAACCCAAGAGGGGGGGTGAATTGGATTTTATAAAACTTTCAAAATAATTTGCAATAAATAAAGCAAGTATGTGCAGATCAATTCAATGCTTATATTTTGGCAATGTATTTGTGTGCTTCAAAATAATGTGCAGTAGAATTAACAAAGTAAATACACAAAGAAAATAATCACAAAAATACAAAGAAATTTATAGTGGTTTGGTGCACTCCAAGGCACCTACATCCACTCTCCAAGATCTCCTTGGAAATTTTACTAAGTTTTATTTTATAACCTAGGCTCACCAACAACATTTATAACTTGTTTTGTCTTCGGGCTCACAAGTAAAATTCTAGTTGGTTTTAAGGCTCACCAACAACCACCCTTAGTTTTACGGGCTAACCAAGAACCTAAATAATTTGTTTTATCTTCGAGCTCACAAGTAAAATCCTGGTTGGTTTCAACACTCACCAACAACCACTTTGGTTTTCCAAGGCTTACCAAAAATCTCTTTGGTTTTCCAAGGCTCACCAAAAATCTCAAGTAAAACAATGTAAGAGCAATTATGAAAGAATACAATTAAAGCTTTCTAAATTAAAGCAAATATCTTTTTGAAGCCCTTGATTGTTGATGAAGAACTTGTCTTCAAGTTGTTGAAGCCTTGAATGCAACTTAATGATGTGAACTTAGATGCTTTTTTTGAAAATTGGAAGCTTGAAGGCTTGAACCACTCAACTCTTGAATCCTTGTAGGATATTCAATAATCTCACCAAAGGATTATATCCATATTTGATTTTTGATATTTATATAGCCCTCCAAATCATAGATGACCGTTTATGACCATTGAAAATGAAAATATAGCCATTTGAAAGCAAGTTGGAGAAGTTCTGTAACCCAAAAAACTAGCCGTTACAGTCCAAGTGTCGACACTTCACCTTCAGGTGTTGACACTTCACCTCCAAGTATCGACACTTCATTCTCAAGTGTCGACACTACACTTCTGTGAGTTGATACTTCATCTTCAAGTGTCGACACTTCATTCTCGTGAGTCGACACTTGAGGCAAAAAATCTTTAGATGGCATAGTTCTGTATTTTCAAAATTCTCAGGCCTTGAGTCGACACTTCATTTGTAGGTGTCGACACTTCATTTTCTTCAGGTGTTGACACTTCAATTTCAGGTATCGACACTTCTTTGTGCCAATGCAGAAACTTGTTGAAACTTGACCAAAATCAAATTTTAACCTCTTCAAATTATTCCATATCAATTTCAAAGTCCATATACTTGATTTTTCATTGATTTAAGGACTTTTTCAACTAAAATACAAGCATTTCTTCATTCAACATGGATGAGTACTAAGATTTGATAAACATACTTAAAATATAATTAGTACTCATATATACTTAAAGATTTTGTCAATCATCAAAATCAAGACCAGAGTCAACAATCTTTCCCTTTTTGATGATGACAAAACCTTTAAGTATAGGAATAGGGTAAGCTTAAAAAGATTAACAATAGTATGCACATGTAAGCTCAAAATCAATAAGCATCAAGCTCCCCCTTAATATATGATCCATAAAATTTTTCAAAAATTCTTCAAAATATTTTTCAAAATATGCAAAATTTTTAAATTTTCTCTATCTTACTAATTCTTCCTTTAAGATAAAAACTTATTGTTTTCTTCTCCCCCTTTTGCACTTTTTTTCATTTCTCATATGATTTTTCATGTTTATCCAATCTTTTCCTTTTTTATACTTAACATTTTTCTCTCCCTTTTTGATATTATGAAAAAGGATGAAAGGTAATACAAAAATAGAAATGAAGGTGGAAAGAATAGCAAGTAGATCATCAAAATCAATATATGAAATTAATTAATCATGATACCACTTGAAATTGTTATAGATTGAACATGATAAAGCACTTGAAATATGATACGATTGAACATGATACCACAAAAATGATATGCACATGCCAAAAAAATAATTCAATATATGTAAACTCTGATAAGCAAATTATCCATTCACCTTACTCGTTTATAGGATAAGGTCACAGCAGCACCCCAACACGTCATAAGAGACCCTAGTGAATGGGAAGAGGGGATCTTTAAACCCTACTTAGCTCCTATGACCGGACAGCCATGGTAACAAACCCAATCCAAAGCAGTTACTAAGAATTCTTTTAAAAATAAATTTTGATACCAATTGAATATGATACCATTTGAATGTAACTCCCCTCAAGGGATTAGATTTGAAAACAAGGAGGAGTATCAGAGCAATATAAGTAAAGCATGATATCAAAAATATTGAAAGCATCATATATGTATATAATGATAACAAATCTTTGGATGCTCCCACTAAATGTTATTCCTCCTTAAAAATATGCATTTATTTGAGGAATAAAACATGAAAGCACATACATCAAGATTTGAAAATTTTCAAGATATTCATGATTTTCAAATTGCAAAGCATTGATACCATTTAAAAACTTTTAGCATGATTTCAAATTCATTTAAAATGATTTGATATCTATACAAATGCTAGAAGTAATTTAATAGCAAGTCTAGCTACTAGAGCAAGGGTTTATCAATATGCATACCTTCTTCTTAAATATAATCCTTAACTACTAGTTCTATACTTGATCCAAATCATTTCTAGCTTATGCATAGATGCCAAAAATGAAAACATATAAATCATAACATTTTACTTGAAATGATTTAAAAACTATATTAATCAAAATCAAGTGAAAGTCTAATAATCATAAGTTTAATCATGAGAGTATGAAATCTATCAACATAAAAATATTCATGATTACAACAAATGACTATTAGTTTAAGCTTGATTCTAATTAATCAATTGAAATAATTTTCAAATCAATATGCATCTTTAAAAGTATTTTTTATGAAATAATTTAAGATACATTAATCAAAATCAAGTGAAGTTCTTATAATCATAAGTTTAATCATGATAGCATGAAATTCATCAACATCAAGAAGTTCGTGATCATAACCAATGACTATAAGTCTAAACTTGATTCTTATTAAATATTCAAAATAATTTTTTAAAATAATTGATCTAATATTTATAACAAATATTCAACTACATTTTTAATTATAGAAGGAAATATTTAGAATTTACCAATATAGATAATCCTTCCTTTACTATTTAGTCTAAAATGTAGCTTGTCCACTCTTCATGTTGTCTTATATAGTCATTTTTCAAAAACTTTCTTTCTTCATATTGGGCTGCAAGACATTCCTGCAAAATAAACTAGGTGGATAATTTTGGTATCCAAACTTTCTTGGATCCTTTAGAATTAATAAATATGGTTCCTTTTGAAACCCAAACTTTTTTTGATCTACAAGGATATGCATTAAATCCAGATATACAAGTCAAATTGGAAGAAGCAGGAATAAGCAAATTCTTCAAAAATTTTTGCTTCCTTTCTTCAATCAAAATATTTTTCTCATTCAAAAATTTATCACATAAATCTTTTAAAACATCATTTTCTTTTTCTAAAAATTCTTTTTCTTTAGAAAAATTATTCTTTTTATTTTTCAAAATATCAATCTTGGCATTTAAATCATCATTTTCATTGGCAAGATTGATGTTCTCAAGAAAAAAGGAACTACATGTCTTTTTAATTTTTTGTGCTCTATTTTTTGTAATTTGTATTCATGCACAAGATCATTGAATGTATCATGTAATTTATCAAAGGTAAAATCATAATCATTTTCAGTATATACCTTTTTTTCATTTGCCATGAAGCAAAGATAGGCTGATTTTTGAATTTGTTCTTCTTCAGAACTAGAGTCTTCACTTTCGCTCCATGTAGCCATCATTGCCTTCTTTGCGTATTTCTTTTTGACCCTTTTTCTCATGAATCTTTGAAATTTATGAGCCAAAAATTCCATCTCATCTTCATCTTCACTATCTTCCGCTCCTCACTAGAAGACTCATCATGTGTAGTGGATTTAAAAGCGATTATTTTCTTCTTTACTTCAGCATCCACTACCTTTTGCCACAAATTCAACTCATGGGTCATGAGTGAACCAATAAGCTCCTCTAAAGATAAGGTTTCTACATCTTTAGCTTCTTGGATCGCCGTCACCTTTGGATTCCATGATATTGGCAAAGATCTAAGAATTTTATTTACCAAATCAACATTAGTATAGACTTTGCCAAGACTTTTCAATTCATTAATAATAGTCATGAATCTAGTATACATATCAGATATAGATTCATAGTGCATCATTTTAAAGATTTCAAAAGAATGTATGAGCAAATTAATTATAGTATTCTTCACTTGAAGAGTACCCTCATGACTAACTTCAAGTATGTCCCATATTTTCTTCACCGATGTGCATGTGGAGATCCTATTAAATTCATTAAAGTCCAATGCATAATAAAGCAAGTTCATTGCTTTAGCATTAATTTTAGATTGGTTAATGTCATATTCATTCCAATCCTCTTCGAGCTTTGGAATGAAAATGCCATTAACCAACATGGAAGGAATATGATGACTATTAACAATAATTTTTCAAAGATGATAACTAATTGATTGAATATAGATGCGTATGCAAGTTTTCCAAAAAGTATAATTTATGCCATTAAAAAATGGTGGTCTAACACTAATACCTACAAGGGTTGCCATGATCTTTTAACTCAAAATTGTTGAATTATTTGCAAAGAACAAGGTTTAGATACCAATAATTTTGGGTTCTAGGCTCTGATACCGCTTGTTGCCCAGAGATGATGCAACCCAAGAGGGGGGGTGAATTGGGTTTTATAACAACTACCATTGGTTTTACGGGCTAACTAAGAACCTAAATAACTTGTTTTGTCTTTGGGCTCATAAGTAAAACCTTAGTTGGTTTCAAGGCTCACCAACAATTACTTTGGTTTTCCAAGGCTTACCAAAAATCTCTTTGGTTTTCCAAGGCTCACCAAAAATCTCAAGTAAAATAATGTAAGAGCAATTGTAAAAGAATACAATTAAAGCTTTCTAAAATAAAGCAAATATCTCTTTGAAACCCTTGATTATTGATGAAGAACCTGTCTTCAAGTTGTTGAAGCCTTGAATACTGCTTAATGATGTGAACTTGGATGCTTTCTTGGAAAATTAGAAGCTTGAAGGCTTGAACCACTTAACTCTTGAATCCTTGAAGGATATTCAATAATCTCACCAAAGGATTACATCCCCATTTGATTTTTGATGTTTATATAGCCCTCCAAATCATAGATGACCATTTATGATTGTTGGGGATGAAAATATAGCCATTTGAAAGCAAGTTGGAGAAGTTCTGTAGCCTAGAAAACTAGCCATTACAGTCCAAGTGTCGACACTTCACCTCCAGGTGTTGACATTTTATTCTCAAGTGTCGATACTTCACTTCTATGAGTCGACACTTCATCTTCAAGTATCGATACTTCATTCCCGTGAGTCGATACTTGAGGCAAAAAATCTCCAAATGGTATAGTTCTGTATTTTTAAAATTCTCAGGCCTTGAGTCGACACTTCATTTGTAGGTGTCGACACTTCATTTTCTTCAGGTATCGACACTTCAATTCCAGGTGTCGACACTTCCTTGTGCCAATGCAGAAACTTGCTGAAACTTGACCAAAATCAAATTTTAACCTCTTCAAGTTCTTCCATATCAATTCCAAAGTCTATATACTTGATTTTTCATTGATTTAAGGACTTTTTCAACTGAAATACAAGCACTTCTTTATTCAACATGGATGAGTACTAAGATCTGATAAACACATTTAAAATACAATTAGTACTCATATATACTTAAATATTTTGTCAATCATCAAAATCAAGATCAGAGTCAACAAAGCAAGACTTCTTGGTCTTAGCATTCATTGCTACTAGACTAGAACTACTAGACATGGCTAGATCATTAATATCTACCACATAAATATTTTCAAGTCTATGTCCAATGAATTTGTTGCTAGAATCAAGTGAGTTTGTTACAATACACATAAATGATTCAAAGACAACCTTAAAGCCTTTATCGCATAATTGTCTAATACTTAACAAATTATGCTTCAATTTATCTACTAGCAATACATTTTCAATAAAAGTAGAGGGGGTTAATTTGATCTTACCAATACCGATTATTTTTTCCTTGCCATTATCTCTAAAGGTTACCAAACCTTCTTCTTTCATCTTTAGGGTGATGAATCGATCCTTGTCACCTGTCATATATCTTGAATAGCCATTGTCAAGATACCATATTTTCTTTATTTTTTGGGCTGCAAGACATTCCTATAAAACAATCAAGAAGTTTTTTTAGGTACCCAAGCTACCTTGGATCCTTGCAAGTTAGTAGAGGTGGTTTCTTTGGGAACCCAAATCTTTCTAATTTTATTCTTTGTATTTATATTTTTCTTTAACAGATTGAATTGGAAAAATTTATGTCCAACCCCATGACATGCATAACAAACAATTCTATTATTTTGAAAGAAGTAAGCTTTAAAGTTCTAGATGTAGAAGCATATGATATAGATGGAGAACCATAGACACAAAAGCATTTCGAGAAACAAATTTTGGTACAAATGCTTTTGAAGATACAAATCTAGTAGCTGAAATTCTGTTTGAATTCAAAGAATTATAACCGATTCTAGCCTTGTTACTTGAAATTCTTTGTTCTTTTAAAATTAACTCAAGCTTATTTGAACTTAAAGTAAGCTTTTGAATCAAAGGCTTGAGTTTTTCCATCTCCTTTTTGAAATCATTATTTTCATCAATCAAAGCTTTATTTTTCTCAAGATATAGATTTTTCTCAATTTCCAAAGCTTTGTTATTTTCAGAAAATATATTTAATTGCTTTTGCAACAATTTGTTATTTTCTGAAATCTCTTCCTTTTCTTTTACTAAGAATCATTAATGTTCTTTAAAGCTCTAATTTTTGTACCAGCCTTTTTAAATTCAGAAAGCAAATCATGGAATGTAGAATTCAGTTCATCGAAAATAAATTCTGCTTGAGGTTCAGGGCATATTATCTCATCTTCGAGACCCATAAGACATAGATTGGCAGTTTTTGTGGTCTCTTCCTCTTTTGTTGAAGTCGACTCCTCACTGTCGCTCCAAGTTGCAACCATCACTTTCTTTTTCTTCTTCTTCAATATTTTTTTTAGTAAAGGATAATCGGGATGGATATGCCTTGGTTTTTTATACTCATAGCATGTAGGCATTTGTTCCTTCTCTTTTTCTCTTTCCTTGTCCTTACTATGTTCACCTCTCTTGTAAAACTTTCTAAAATATCTTCATTTCTTTTTTTCCATAAACCTTCTAAATCTTCTCACGACTATAGAGATACTTCATCTTCTAAATCATCTTCGGAGGAGGAGCATTCATCTTCCGATTCCTCATCTTGTTTCTTTGATTCCGATGCAGCTTTGAAGGTAATTATTTTCTTCTTTTTCTGATCATCTTCATTTCTAGGCTGCATGGCCAATTCATATGTGATGAGAGAACCCAACAGTTCATCCAGTGTTAGTGTGTTTATATCTTTTGCTTCTTGGATGGCAGTTGCTTTGGGGTCCCATTTGTCCGAAAGTGATCTTAGAATCTTTTGTACTAAGTCAGTATTAGAATAAACCCTACCAAGACTTTTCAAACCGTTAATAATATTTATAAACCATGAAAACATGGCAGAGATAGTTTCAGTTTGCTTCATTTTAAATAATTCATAGCTATGTACTAGAAGATTGATTTTGGAGGTCTTTACTTGGGAAGTTCCTTCATGGGTCACTTCAAGTTTGTCCCAGATTTTTTTTGTAGATGAGCAAATAGAAATTCGGTTGAACTCATTTGCATCCAAAGCACAATATAGTAAGTTCATGGCTTTGGCATTCAATTCCCTCATTTTCATCCCAATCCTCTTCAGGTTTTGGGACATCTAAGCCATCAATTTTAATCATGGATATTTGTAGACCCTTAAGAATAACCTTCCATAATTGAAAATCAACAGCTTGAATGTATATCTTCATTCTTGCTTTCCAGTATGAATAATTTATGCTAGTAAACAGTGGAGGTCTATTAGTAGATTGGCCTTCGACCAAGAAAGTACTCATGGGATGAGCCATTAATCTTTACTCTAATAAATTCAAAGACTCTACTCTGATACCAGTTGTTGCCCAGGTGGCTTTCACAAGAGAGGGTGAATTAGAAATTTAAAAAATTTAATCAGATATATGCTTTTTTGAATCTACTTTACTGTGGAGGTGCCGTGTTTCAAATAATTAAGAGCGGAAGTAAACACAAACAGAAAATGCAAATGCAAACATAGCAAATTGGTTTAATTTGAATCTAATTTGAGTCTAATTCAAATCAAATTCGAAAAGGCTATCAATTTTATTTCAAATAAAATTGAAATCCAAGTCCAACTTAGATAATTAAATCTAATTAGACTTAAATTTAATTAAGCCTAATTAAATTAAACCTAATTTAAATTAATTAGGACTTTATTCATAATTTAATTAAGCTTGATTATATTGCAACACTTGTAATTAAATCCCTTGTGCTAACAATTAATAGCCGATAAATTTGTAATTCTTACAAATTGATCCAAGTCATCGATCTAATTAATAATTTGGTTTTGATCCAAGCTCTTAATCAGGTCAAGTCCCTTTTGTATGTGATCCATCATATTCCATTTTGTATGGTAGTAAGACATACCATGAGCTCTATCATAGTATCATCAAAACTTTTTCGATGGACTGGAACAATTTCAGCTTAATCCTAACAAGGATTGTTCATCCAATAATGATCCTAGCGAGTTCTCACAATCCACTAGTGACACCTGGTAAAATGTAGTGGCAACCCATAAAAAAAAAAGGTAAATCTCTAAGTATAGTTGCTGTTTGATCAAGTTCCTCTATCAAAAGTCTCGATAGGATATAGGTCAAGGAATCTCATCAAATCCTAAGCATATGTTACATGCTAGATTTAATCAGCTTGAGCCCAATCATGATTCCTATGAAAACACTTTTCTTTATCATGCTACTGTGGCCACTGACATAAGGACTCAGCCTCTTAGGTTACATAGGACTGCTACTCAATTATTAAAGAAGATGGATCCACTATAGGTATACTCTATATTCGTACACCGAACCTACTGCAACTAGTGAATACCACAAGGTCTTGAATAGCTAGGGACTATATTTATATGCTGTCAAACTATAATAACCCTATTGTAAGTGATCGAGGCATTATAGATCAAGGAACTACTCATACAACTATGGTATCGAGAAGTCACTGATGAGCAAGTAGACATCTATGTAACTTCTCATTCTTAGTTATGCTCAGTACCATTGTTCTCTAACAACTACATGCACTCTCACTCTAATGTTCCAATACTATAGACTCAAGACTCATCTATTTAAAAGAAAAGTGATCCATGCATCAATCTTGATAGATCAATCACCGTCCCCCAATAATCCAATGATCGAGATCATTTAAGAGTTAATTTTATAATGATACATGCCTCAAATTCTCAACTCTTGAAAATATATATCATTGTCTATTAACTCTATGAACAATTCATGGACACAAAAAATATGAATGAAAAAAAGCCTAATTTTATTAATAAAAATTTGATCAAGTACAATTGATGACTCAGAAAATTATAATGTATCAACCAAATTAGCTTCTAGGGCATACACATCTAATAAAATGTGTTTGGACTAGGGATATGAGATCCAAACCAACAAATATGGCCAATCGGCCCAACTACATAGTCACTAGCCAAAAATATGAAGCCCAAAGTGGGTTGGCCAGGTCAAATGATTCAACAGCATGCACCATCTAACCATTCATCAGATTGGTGGAAATAATCATCAGGGAGCTACCCCTCAAGCCCAATGCTGAATGGCCTAGTAGATTGATTGAGTGATCTAGTGGGCAATGCTAACTAAGTAGGCTCGCCATGCACTCACCGATTATGCGTCGGATTAGGCCCCTAGATGAAGGCTTAGCCTCAACACTATTAGGCTGTTCTAATACCAATATGCCAATCATTCATCAGACAGGGTCCTAGATCATGGAAGGATGTTGACCCAAATGTTATCGAGCGGGATAACATTGTTGGCACCTAGTCAGCCTCATCTTTTGATTGACTCATTATCGAAAAGGATAATATCTTCCCTAACCAACTAGCTAAGCATCGAACTTCTAAGTTTATTAGCATGAGAAAGGTTTGGTCGCATACCCATCTGCACTTAGCCGCTTCATCTATCTGACTATTCAATAGGGAGCTAAGCACCCATTTTGTTCAATCGAACTCTATCAAGCACTGAACCGTCAAGTGTCCACATCTGAGTAGGCCTCAACATTAAGTATTTTATTTGAAAGGTATTGCAAATGCTTGTTGGCTGCTCATTGGATCTGACTATGTGCTCAGCATGTGGCAACTCCTTGGCCCATCCACCGATCTACTAAGAGGAATACCTTGATTGGTCAAACTACGTTGGACTCGACCTACCAGTTATCTTCATCTGGCTTGGCTTCGACTGTAGCTGGCCTTGTATGGCCTGATGACCACAAGGTCATTAGATGCATCCCATCTTCAACTAGAGCCACCCGGACAAATCCTCCTAGCCGACTAGGCCTCGGATCCAAGAAGAGCACTCAGATGATAAGGCGGATCCTTAGACGGTACAATTGTTTAGAGCTTACAAAGGCTAAAGTTTCGATGCTCATTGTCGTAGCCTCCACCACGCAACCGAATGTTATGTCATGCTTTAAGACTTTAAGATCCTAATCATTGTCATATCTACACAATTAAGGGAGGCATGCCTAAGATTACATAGCAGTCTATGTTATCATTAGAGGCATGGCAAATCATGTGCAAACGATAAGGTTTTATTAGAAAGGGCAAGACATTCTCTACCAACAAAAGGTTTTAGACAATCCATGTGGAGAGTTCTGTCACCTCTCACTAGATCCACTAATATCCTTGTCATTCCAAGAACACCCTTATCCTCCACGTATAGAAAGGGGCTTTATACAAGTCCCCAAGGTACATAATAAACTCTACCTACGCTTCGCAATACTATTGGCCTGAGATACTGATTTGAGCATCAGAAGGCTCGCACAGGAGCCATATCTAGCCAAGGCTTTTTTGTAGGTTTCACCTCCTAGAAAGCCACCTGCACCACCAGCTCTAGTATTTCCAGCATTCGATATATTTCAGTACCAATAAAAATTATTAATATTTAATCTTTATTACTTAGTATTTGATATTTATTTTTAACATTCTTTTTCAGGTATTGTACTCATAAAGATCCAATCATTAATATTTGTAGACTTTAGTCCAAGTCCAAGCCTTTTATAGACACATCCAAGTACCAAGATCACGATGCATGATGAGCGGAGGAGATTTCACAACCAATTTGGATGTGGATGCAAACAAAGAAAAGGCATATGGCTAAGGCTACAAATGGGTGGAGCTAACTCGTGACCTAACCTGATCCAACCCACTTAGACTTGATCCAACCTGCTTAGACCCGATCCAACTAGTGTGGGAACCAGAATCAGGAAAAGACTCCAACCTATTCAATTCAAGTCCGAGTCCTTATGGTTGGATTAGTCCTGTAATTAGTCCTGTAATTTCTCTTTCAATTTTGAGTCCAAATAATCTTGTAATTAATTTCGAGTCCATATGGGGTCTGGTCTAGTTGAAGTCAAAGTCTTAGTCCAATTAATTTCGAGTTCATGCTGGGTCGGGTCCAATTTGAAGCCTTAGTCCAGTTGAAAGTCAGATTTTGAAGCATCAAGACAAGTCCAAAGCCAAGTGGTGCCACATGCCACTTGCCACCTCAGCGCCACATCAACTACCACTTGCCACCTCAGCGCCATCTCAGCTAGAAGCCACCTCATCAAGTGGTCCCCACTTTGGTGCCACTTGTCATGGGTTGAAGGAACTCCAAGAGGGCGCCAAGAAGAAAGTTTGAATTCAAAATGATGGTTGGCCACCCTTTTCCACAAATCAAGCATCAAGGCCTACAAATCCTCTAACTCTCCTTGTAATCCTCCACATTTTAGGGATTTTCAAATTTTAAAGATTTACCCTCTTCCACAAATCAAGCATCAAGGCCTACAAATCCTCTAACTCTCCTTGTAATCCTCCATTTTAGGGATTTTTAAATTTTAAAGATTTGTAAGGCTCCTATTAAAGACTTTGGGATGCCCCATTGTAAGGGTAATGGATGAATAAAATTTTGGCTTGGATTATTCTTTCTATGTGATTGTCTTTGTGTCTATGTGGTTTAGTCTTTCTCCTCTTCCACGCCCACTCTAGTTCCTCCCTTCTTCCATCTCCAACGCCCAAGGACTCCTTTCTTCCTCTCCAATCTCAAGTGAGCCTTCAACATGCAATGGTGAATCAAGAGGATCAACACAAGGAGACCAACCTGTTTCATCTCAAGCACTCCACCATGGCGCCAAGAAGGATCCCCATCAATGCTTCATCCACCTCTCTTCCCTTTCTCCATTTCATGTTTTGTTAAGTTCTTTCATCTTAGGGATTTCTTTGTTGCAGGGTTCTCTGGAATTCCGACTTCAAGAGGAAGGATCTCTTGCCACCAATCCAGAAATCAAGAAGAGTCTCCAACCTGTAGCATGGCCTGGTCATCTGGAAGATCCCCTTAAGAGTGATCTTATTCTTATTGGAAAATCAATGCCATGTAAGTCAGTATCAATTAGGTCTGAGACATTAATCTGACTAGCATGATTGGTGGTTTTAATTCTGTCCTATTTCTTTATTATTTCGAAGTCTCGATAATTAGGGTTATGCATGATCATTCAAGTTTGCTTCATTAACTTATCTTTGATAAATTATGCTGAACTCTTCATATGTCGATAGAACTTGCCAATTAATCTTCGCCAATCTCCTTTAGAGTTGCATAGTTTCATCTTCACTTTGCATCCCCTACCATTATGAAACTATATTTGAATTTTTTAGATTGAAACTATATTTGAATTTTTTAGATAACATAGTTATCTATATTTGATTTGAACCTTATCTAGATTTGAATTTTTAGATTGTGACTTGATTATATATGGACCCGATCCAATCCAAATAACCTATTGGGTTAAAGATTTTGGCCATGGACTTGATCCAAACCGACCCAATCTTCTATTATGTTGGGTCTGGATCCAATAATAGGATTTGATCAAAGAACCAAGCTAGATCAAAATCACTCATGACCCAGTCCAACCCGACCCATTTTCATCCCTATGTATAGCTTTCACAAGTTGATCACAAGCATCCACATGGAAGCAAGGGCCCTAAATCTTCACTGTCCATCAAGAATCACTGCCCAAAGAAGAATGTTCAAAAGAAGAAGGATTTTAGGCATCAAATTAAATGAGAAAAGGGGTGGAGATGCTAACTTGAAAATAAATAAAGAAATTTTTTTTAGGCATGACTATCCAAAGGAGGACTTTGGGCACTAACCAAAGAAGGAAAAAGGGGTGCCACTTTTCATAGAGTTCTATATATTAGGGACTCTACGGTAAGATAGGGTGCCAATTCCAATCCAAGAAAGAAGATAAGGCATGGGATTTGGAGCACAAAAAGGAATGGGCATGATTTATGAAGTATGAGGTGCTAAACATTGGAGGTTGGCATGAGAAAGAGGAGGAGTTGATTCAAAAAAATTAGATAAGCATGAGTTATGAGGCGTTATTCTAAAGTAGGAAAGGAGATTGGTGCATGAGGAAAAAAAGGAAGATGAGTAAACTCTTGGGACTCCTAGGTTTCTTGGGCACATGAAGTTTGTTTGGCATGAAAAAGAGAGAGGATGAATCATATATAAGGAAGCAAAGGGCATGGAAATCAAATGAAAAGAGAGTTAGGTGCATAAAAGATCTAGAGTCCCATTCTCTTAGGACTCTAGATGGAACGACCAAACTAGGGAACTTGGGGGTAGCAAAAAGAGAGAGAGGAGGTGCTAATTTAAGACTCCTAAAACCTAGGAACTCTAAGATTTTGGTGTTAGATGTATGCCCTAAAAGCCAAGTTAGCTTAACACATTGTATTTTTAGGGCATGAATTTTTAGGGCATGAATTTTTGTGCTTAATTCTTCTTATGAATAAAAAGGGCATTAGTTTCATTCATATTGATATGTTTATGAATTGTCTATGGAGTTAATGGACAATGACACATATCTTCAAGAGTTAAGAATCTGAGGCATGTGTCTTTATAAATTAACTCCTAAAAGCTCCCGATTGTTGGAACATCACGAGGATGGTGATTGATCCATTAAAATCGGTGCATAGATCACTTTCCTTTCTGGGTAGATGAGTCCTGACCTACAGTGTTGTGACACTAGAGTAAGAGTGCAGGTAGTTGATAGAGATCAACGGTACTGAGCATGACCAAGTACAGGAAATTATACGGATGACTACTCACTCATCAATAACTTCCTGATGTAGTAGTTGTGTGAATAGTTCTTTGACTTAGAATGTCTCCACTGCTCACAATAAGATTGTTGTAATTTGATAGCACAAACACATGGTTCCTATCCATTTGGGACCTTGCAGTGTTCGTTGGTTGCAGTAAGTTTATTATAGGAGTTGGGTGTTCACTTGTAGGGATCTATCAGCCTTAGTAGTAAAGAATAATCCTATGCAACTTAATGAGACTAAGTCCATAAGTCCATGGCCATAGCAGGATGATAATGAAAAGGTGTTTTCATTAGTATCATAATTGGACTTGAGTCAATTAAGTTAAGCATATGACTGATGGGTTTGATGAGTTTCCGTAACCAACATCATATCAAAATTTTTGATAGAGGAATCGAATCACATGATAACTATACCTAAGGGTTCCAATCTTATTCTGCTGGGTTGCTACTACATACTGCTAGATATCACTAGTGGATTGTGAGAGCCCATTAGGATCGTTCTCGGATCGATGATCCTATTAGGGTTGAGCAAAAATTATTTCAGTCCATCGAAAGAAGTTTCGATGATGTATAATAGAGATTATAGTATGTCTCATTACCAGACAAGATAGGACCTAAGGGGTCACACGTATTAGGAACTTAATAACTAATCAACAAATCAAAATGTTACTAAATTTGGTACTTGCCAATTTTAGTACATTTGGACTTAATTGTAAATGTTACAATTAATATTTGATCTAATAAATTATGGATCAGTTATAATTGAATTAAATCAGATTTAATTTATTTGAGAAAGACTTAGTTAACTAATCTAATTAAGTTGGGTCAATAGCCTTTTCGAAACGGTTCAATTGGGTTTAAAATTGGCTTCGATTTGACTGTCAAATCACTTAATTTGGACCTATGACTAGGTATCCCATTTGACTGGGACTCTCTCTCCTTATCTCTCTCCTCTCCACATGCCAAGCAAAGTGGGCCCAAGGTTTGTGCGGCAAAAATAAGTTGGCACAAAAACAAAGGGGGCGCAAAAGAGGTTGGCGTTAAACAAAGAGAGAAGAAGAGTCCTTCTCTTCTACTCCTCTTAAAATCTAACTAATTTTGGATTAAAAATTAGATTGAATTCTAGTTTTTAGGCATGGAGGAGTGGAGAAGTTTTCACTGTAGAAATAAAATAGGAGAGGGTGGCCGCCAAATAAGAATTAGAAGAAAAAAAAAGTGGCCGAAGAGGTTCTCTCTCTTTGGCATGAGTTTTTCTTCCTGTGGTTTTAGTTCCTCCAAGATCTAAATTTTTCACAAGAGGAAGAAGAAGAAAAGGGTCCAATCTTATTCTGTTTGCAAGATAGAACCATTCAAGAGAAGTCGGTCGTTTGGATCGATGATCCTATTGGCTGAAAAAAGAGGGCTCAGATCTAGCAGTTCGTGCTCTCTATAATGATTATGAGCTCATTACAGCAGAGGCCGGGCAATTGGACTTAGAACTCCATCAACAAATCAATGTTCAAAAGGCTAATTTAGTAAGTTATTTTTATTTAAATAATATTTGATCTAATCATTATACAGTTTTAAGAATTAAATCAATTAATTTATGAAAGACTTAGAATAAAATAGTTTATATTTTCAATGTCAAGCTTTTGGTCGATTTGATGCAATATTTGTTTGGATCTAACAGGTATCAGAGCCGCTTCTCCTTTCTTTAACATGCAAGAAAGTGAAAATTTGTCAGAAAAATGAGTTGTTTCAAACTATGCGAAAAAGGTTGTTACAAGAGTTGTTAGGAAACTTTTTCAAAATTAAAATAATAATTTTATTAAAAATTAATTGAAATTAATGATCAAAGTTTCACTGTAAAATAAAAATGGAAGTGATCGATTTAAATAAGATTGAAGAAAAAAAATTAGAGAGGTTCTCTCTCTTTGGGGGCATGGAGTTTTTCTTCCTTGTGAGTTTTAGTTCTTCTCTTCAAGAGTCTAGAGAGGCTTTCTTCACAAGAGGAAGAAGAAGAAAAGAGGTCCAAGGTCTTGTATATCTTAGTTTGCAAGATAGAAGCCAGCTCAAGAAGAAGTCGGTCTAGTTTTGGATCGGCACAATTGTTAAAGTACCTGATTGGCTGAAAAAGGAGAGGGCTGCAAGGATCTAGCAGTTCGGTGCTCTCTATAACTCAATTACATGAGCTCTATGTGGATACTAGCAGACGCCAGGCAATTGTGCAACTTCGGTAGAACTCCAGTTCAAAAGCAAATCGGCATAGTTTTCAAAGCAGGCTAGGATAACGATCCAGGTAAGTTATTTTTATTTAAAATAATTTTATTTTTAGATCTGAAGTTTTTTTCATCTACTACAGCATGTTTAAGAATTTCTTATGAATCAATTAAATTTTTTGTAAATTGCATGCTTTGATATAAAATAGTTTTTATATCTACTTTCACTATGTCAGGCTTTTGAGTCCTGATTTCGATGCAATATTCTGTTCCTGGGAGAAATCTAACAGTGGTATCAGAGCCGCAATTCTCCTCCTTTAACATGCATGGATGAGAATCAGATCTGAAACATATTCAGATCAGAAAGTTAGATGATGATTGTTTCAAATCTATGCTGAATATAAGGTTGTTCTAGCATAGAGTTGTTATGTTTTGAAAAACTGTTTTCAAAATTAAAATCATAACTTTTATATTTGAAATTAAATGTTATAATATGAAAATTAATTGATCAAAGGTTGTCTTACTTTGATGTAAACCTATTTTTTGAAAAATGGTTTTCAAAAGTTTTGATCGATTTATGATTATATATGTGATGTTTGTTAAGCATGTTTTAGATCTATTTAATTACATTAGATGTAGTTTAATTATATGATCTAATATGTTGATGTATATGATGCACCAAATTAGGTTTATATCTTAAATTTGATTCATGATCATATGCCATTAAAGTCATGCACTTGAACCTATTTTGAAATTGATTAGATCCAGAAAATCAAATTAGGTGCATGAGGGTTTGGGTTGAACAAATTAGGTCTAGTCACCTTAAAATTATTTTTAGATGATGTCTGGTTAGATCGATTCATTTGATTATGAATCGATAAGTTAAGACCTAATTTGGCTCAGTGATGAGCCGATTTCACTAGATTGACCTAATTGAATCTTATCAATCAATTGGTGTCTAAGGAAGGTTTTGATCATGGTTTTTAATTGGGGCTAACTCTTTCTCAACCAACCAGTTTGGCAAAAAGAGGCTATATGGTAGAACCCTCCCATGTATCAAATTGACCTGGCCAATTTGGTTTATTAAATTTTTAATAGGGTCACTTTTGATTTGAGTTCACCCATGCTAGCTATTTTAAGTCAAACATGAGATTGTGCTGACTTAAGTATTGGTAAACATGATTGGCTGATCAATTTACAAGAGAGAAGGGCTTCCTCCCATCAATGTTAAGTCAAGGACATATCATTGAGAAGCGGGTTCCTACAAGAGTTAATTATTCTTGACTATTACAGTGTCTATTGCATTGAATTACACATTACCTATTATGAATATGTTGGTAAGCAATGAGAGGATCCTAAAAGTTCAAGGGGCTCTGTTTTTCTGTGGAGCAGTATTCCTCTAAAAAAGTCTACTTGGGAAGAAGAACCTGCAAAAAGCAGAAGAAGGAAAACAAATAGAAGAGAAGGACACTCCTAAGAAAGCCAAGGTCAGTAAAGAAAATGTTTCCACTACAATACAGATGGCCATTGGAAAAGAAATTGTCCTCTCTACTCGAAAGCTTAAAGAAATAGAAGAAGGATGCACCTTCTGAAAGTAAGTCTATACTCATTATTGAATATAACCTAACGGTTTCATCTACTTCCAATTAGATTTTAGACTTTGGCTCTAGTGCTCATATATACATTTCAATGCAGGGTTTTGGAAAGAATATAATGCTAAGAGAAGGTGAGATGGTCCTACGCGTCAGAAATGGAGCAAAAGTTGCTGCATAAGTCGTTGAATCATATTCTTTGGTGTTACCTTTAGGATTTAGATTAGCACTTAGTGATTGTTATTTGTACCTGGAGCTACTAGAAATTTGATTTCTATCTCTGTGCTAGCACAGAAAAGATTTGAATTTACATTCAATAAAGACTTTTGTAATATTTATTTGAGATAAATTGGTTGCAAAAGCATTTTAATTGACATTCTCTATATTTGCATGCCGATGCATCTTTGAATATTAATAAAAAATTAAGTGAATATCATAGGATATAAACGTGCTAGAGATGACCTAAATGAGATATATGTGGCATCTAAAGCTCGGTCATATAGGTTAGGATAGAATTAACAAACTGGAAAGGGATGGGATCCTAGATTCAGTTAATTCTGAATCATATCCACCTTGTGAGTCATGTCTTCAAGAAAAATGACCAAGTTATCCTTTGTAGGACATGGAAAGAGGGCCACAGAATTGCTTGCCCTGGTACATACTGATATATGTGGTCCATTTGATGTGCAGTACAGGGATAGTTTTTACTACTTCATAACCTTTACTAATGATTATTCACAGTATGATTATGTGTTTCTTATGAGACACAAATCTAAGTTTTTGAAAAGTTCAAGGAATTCAGACATGAGGTAAAAAAATAAACAAGTAAAACCCTTAAGGTTTTTCGATCAGATTGGGGAGGTGAATACCTTCGTAGAGAATTCTTAGGTTATCTTAAGGACAATGGCATAGTCTCATAATGGACTCCACCTGGTACACCTCAGCTCAACAGGGTGTCTGAGAGAAAAAACAGGACACTATTAGATATGGTCCGATCCATGATGATAGGTGCCAATTCCAATCCAGGAAAGAAGAGAATGAGATTTGGAGCACAAAAAGGAATAGGCATGATTTGTGAAGTATGAGGTGCTAAACATAGGAGGTTGGCATGAAAAAGGAGAGAAGTTGATCAAAAAAAAAATAGATAAGCATGAGTTATGAGGTGTGATTCTAAAGTAGGAAAGGAGATTGGTGCATGAGGAAAAAAGATGAGTAAACTCTTGGGACTCCTAGGTTTCTTGGGCACATGAAGTTTGTTTGGCATGAAAAAGAGAGAGGTATTGGAAATTGTGTCCCAAAGCCAATCATCTAGGTTGTAGATGGTTGTGCAACTCATGTATATGTATGAATTATTGAATTGAATAAAAGGTTAATTCTGGTTGTTCATCACATGTCATCTTCCTAATTGAACTCTTGTGTGATGATATCCTTTGAGCTACCTTGTATGCGATGTAGAGAGGATGCATCATATAGTTCATAAATTGGTTCGTGACCAAAGGATATGCTATTTCAGGATGATGGTGTATCGAGAGTAGGTCGTTGATGTCATATCTATTAGTTGTCCTCTAAACCATGTAGCCTAGAGATGCTGGATGTCATCAGGTGTTGTGTTTGATACTTCACTAAACATGACTCTCATGCAGGATTCTCTTTCTGTCGAAGAGGAGTCTTACATTAAAATATGGACATGAATTATTTCTCTGACTTGAGATCACTATGGCAGCTTGCATGCAACTCACTGTGCTTAGGTACCGGACTACCCAAATTTCTGATCCGGTGATGGAAGGTTACTGGGTATAGTCAAGTACTTGTGTAGCGGTAGTAGGATCGAAAAAGGATTGACCTCTCCAAATGGTTTGGATTGAATACTTAATATGCCTCAATTGAGAAAGACCTTGGTCAGACATTCCTTGTAAGGAGTTACAGGGGTTCTTTGTTTGAGACATATTGAGATGGATTGACAGGGATTCTTTGTTTGAGACATATTGAGATGGATTGATTAGGGTTGGGCAGTTTAACCCTATGCCATCCGGAGCATTAGGCGGTTCAAGGAATAAGTTCAGTGCTATTCCATATTCGATAGGTTCATGTTGCTTTGTAATTTTCAACCTATCTGGACGTCGGGTGTCATTGCTAGATGGTGACTTTGGCTAGTACTGGAAATGTTCCCGTGCTACCGGTTTAGTGTTTGAACATAAGAGGTCACACACATTAGGGGCTTAAGTAATAAATCGGCAAATCAATTTGGACCTAATTATAAGTGTTACAATTTAGGTATGACCTAATTAATTATGGATTAATTATTAATTAAATTAAATCAGATTTAATTTGATTTTAATTAATCCAAATTATGTTGGGTCAACAGCCTTTTCGAAATAGGTTCGATTGGGTTTAAATCTAGCTTTTGATTTGAGTGTCAAATCAATTTGAAATTGGACCATGAGTTAGAGCCCAGTTGGACTGGGACTCTCTCTCCATATCTCTCCCTCTCTCCTTGTTTCCACATGCCACCTGGCATGGAGTTTTCATGAATGAAGAGGAATGACATGAGGAAACCAAGTCTCCTTTCATTTATGACTTTGAAAGTTTCTTAAGTCTTGGTTTCACACTAGTCTCCTCCCATTTTTGACTTGGAAATGCCTTCATTGATTTATCATGATAAATGAGGGTGGTGACATGGAATGGAGAATTTGACCTTGTTCATGAAAGAGGAGAGGTGGGAAGAAATTCTTCCATGTGAAAAAAAGAAAAGACTTAAGAAGGTTTTTCATGAGGTGTGAAAGCATTTAAAGGGAGAACTTTTTCTTATCCTCTTTAAATGCCTTCATACACTTAGTCTTATGCCATTAATAGGGTGGTGGGCTATATAAGGAGAGAGGGGGTGGCCAGCCAAGCATGCTTGGATGAAGGAATGTTTGAGTGAGTGAAGAGAAGGGAAGAAGGGAATGAAAGATTTTTCATCTACTTGAGTGTGTGAGGGTCTTTAGGCATTTTGCTACCAAAGGTTCCCTCTCCCTTCCATTCATTATTTATTCTTCTCTTAGTCTTTCTTTCAAGTGTTGAGAGATTATTTAGATAAGAGTAAGAAGAGGAAAGGAGGTCCTAAATCTTGCAAAGGCCAGTTTGCAAAATAGAAGCCAGAAGCCGGTCCAGTCATTGATCGGCACAGCTTTTGAAGCAAGCCCGATTTGCCGAAAGAGGAGAGGGCTGTAAGGATCTAGCAGTCCAGTGCCCTCTACGACTTTGCTATGATAAGCCCTGTATGGATACTAGCAGAGGCAGGATGCTTGTGCTACTGGCAGAGCTCTGTGGTCCTCATTACAGTACTATGCTTGGCAGTGATTATCACTTTGCGGAGGCCCTCGTTTACCCAAGAGTAGTACTATTCGGACATGCTGGTGATTTCCTGGTGATCGTTGTCTAGGTACACTTTTAGATTATATGTTAAATATATTATTCTTTGCCGTATCATTGTCTGGTTATATGAATAGTTCCATATTTCATACTATGGATACATGATTTCATATTTACATTACTCTAGAAGCATTTAGATCCTGGTAGGGGCTTGTATTAATTAGATTAATATCTATAGATAAAATGGTTTTATCACTTTCTGCTGTTGCATGCCTTTAGAAAAGTTTTAAAATGCATGTATCGTCCCTAGGAATGGTTCCCTTACAAGAGGATGGGGTGCCAACTCTATATAAGGAAGCAAGGGCATGGAAATCAAATGAAAAGGGAGTTAGGTGCATAAAAGATCTAGAGTCCCATTCCCTTAGGACTCTAGATGGAACGGCCAAACTAGGGAACTTGGGGGCAGCAAAAAGAGAGAGAGAAGGTTCTAGTTTAAGACTCCTAAAACCTAGGAACTCTAGGATTTTAGGCAGTCAAATAGGGAAGAAGTTTGGGCAACCAAAGGAGTATGAGGTGTGGAGACTAAGAAGGCAAGGAGGTGCTAAATGAGAAGGGAGGTGCTGATTTTTTTTAGCAAGAAAACTATAGGGTGTGAACAAGGGGCTAGGAGTCCTTCTGGCTTGGGACTCCTAGGGTTTTGGGGTGTCAAACCAAAATAGGAAATATTTCTAAATGGCCCAAGGAGGAAAGAAATAAGGAGAGGAAGCTAGGGTTTTGAGGAGCCTAAGAAGTCTATAAAAAGGATCCTTGGGGAGCCATAAGAAAACATAATATTCAATCATACACAAAATAGAGAGTCAATAGCAAGTAGAGAGGGGAGAAATAAAGAGAGAGAGAGAGAGAGAGAGAGGGAGGCTATGAAGGTTAGGAGTTGTAGTAGAGTTCTTCGAGGTGACATAAGGAGACCCTGCTACATCCCCGTCTTCCCCAAGTTTTCATTAACCTTCATATGGTGTTCTTGGTGGTGAGCAGATCCTAACCACGACTAGCCAAACTCTTTAGCCTCAAGGAAGTAAATAAAGTTTTCAATTTATTATCTTATATTGTGTATTAACTTTGACCCTGATTTTGATGAATAACAAAATATTTGAGTATATATAAAGTGTTAATATTTTGTTGGATTTGTGAAATTAATATTAGAGGTACCTTTCAAACTTATAAATAATGAACTCAAATGATCAACAATTAAGTAAGAAGAACTTCATGTTTTGGAATGTCTTCATATATAGAAAAGCCAAGAATATTGTATTTCATTGGATAATTCAAGATTAAAATCAAAGAATACATGTTAAGATTTTAAAATTTAGAGTTTGGTACACATTTTTAAAGTAGCACAAATTAAGTGTCAACTCAAGGCTTTCAAATGTCGACCATCAAAAAAGATCCAGAAAAGAAAAAGTAAGTGGCACATAAAGTTTCAGCTGGCATGCTAGGTGTCGATATTTGCTGTTCAAGTATCAACTAAAGATGTCAACTCACAGGTCAGTTTATGCACCAAGTGTCAAATCCATAGAAAATAATAGAAAGCTGAATTTTTGGCATAGATCCAAGTGTCGATACCTAGACTCAAGTATCAACTCAAGGTGTCGACTTAATGATTGATTCATGGATCAAGTATTGATGTCATTGGATAATTTCATAGAGCAATTTTTTTAGAACAGCTTAAATATCGATACCTGGACTTCAAGTATTGACTCATAAGTGATGGGGAATTAATATGCATGCAATTTTTTTTGTATGTTTTACATGTTGAGTTAGGTGATTAATTCCCAAATTTCAGATCAAAATTATTTGTAGGGAATTTTCTATGAATTTTTGAAGATCAGCATGCAGATTAGGACCTAGAAAAGTAGCAAAGAAGGACCGCCGGGGCTGAGAAGCCTCGGTTAGGGCAAGTTCTCCTACAATAAAATTACTGGAGGTAGAGGGGTGTACCTGACAACGTCTGTGAAGATCGCAGCGAAGGGGTCTCTCGTTCCTCGACGGATGCGGCCTGGAAAACCGAGCCAAAGACCCGCGGATACCCGGCTTTCTGCTCGGTGATCTGATTGAGGCTTGGCTGGAGTCGTTGGATTCGTAGGAACTCAGGGACCTACAAATGACCTGTCAGGGGTTAGAAAGCTCACAAAGGAATAAGAAAACAAAGTAAAAACAGCAAGGGAAGGCTTCTTTTGGAGTGGGCGTCCAGGGATCTGGAGGGTTTGTTGGCAGCAGGAAGATGATTGCAAACACCGGGAAGAAGAACTCTCACAAACCCCTTTATGCACACAGCAGGGTATCACACCACTCAATAGAAGAACTCAAGGTTTTCATTCATCAAAAATTCTCCTCATACAAGAGGCTAGGGTCCCTTAAATAGACCCTTAACCTTGGGCTCCAAGTAAGGGTACATAAGTCTTTACATAAGAATCCTTTTCCCTCTCAAACCCTAGCTAGAAAATAAGGAAATATTAGGTAGAAAAATCCCTAAAAATTTTCTTGACTTGGTCAAGACTCCAAGGACGCCTAGGGGGGCGTGTTGGGCTTCTAGGAGCAGCAAAGGCTGGCCCAAAGGGGCTCGGGTGCATGGGTTTGGGCCTCTGGAAGCTGGGATGGCCTGGTAGCCAGGTAGCAGGAATATTCTCTGGTATCTTGCTTCTTAGGGGCTTGGGCTTGGCACCTGGGCTTGATTTCTTTGGGCTAGGATGCAGATGGACCTTTGGAATCATGGATTCCCTTATCTATGAGTATACTTTGGCATCTGGAAGGGAATCTGGGCATCTGGAGGGCATCTGCAAGAAATCAGGGTTTTCTGAATTTTCCTCCTGGGGTCTTCAAATCTTCAAGCTAGGTTGGACTTGGGCTATACTTCCATGTCTTCAATCTAGTTGGACTTGGTCTTCACTTGTATGATATAGTCTTGAGTCTTTAGTATGCTTGGACAGGACTCAAAAAAATAAAATTAGCTCAACATGAGCTGACTAGCATTGGACTGAACTAGCTCAACATGAGCTGACTAGTACAGAACTGAAATAACAACTAAAAATACTCAAATAACAACTAAAATGGACTCAGATGAGCTAAGCCCTTATTACAGATGGACTCATAAATTATTGATCAATTTACAGAGGGTTGAAAAAGCCTCTGTCTTATTCTGGTGCCTCAGGTGTCCCCACCAATAAGTTGAAGTGTCGACACTTGCAGGTCTGACAACATATAATAGCTATATTTTTAGAATTATAAAAAACTTGATTTTGTATCCAAACGGCTAGTTCTCACTCTTTAATAGCCATAAACTGATTTTTAAAGGTTTTGAGTGTATTCATTCATTACCAAACTCATTGAAGAAAAAAGAAAAACCTAAAAAAAGTCAAGTACTTCTAAAAGAATCTTCCAAGAGCTAACTTTTAAAAAGAAAAGTCTTTGTTCTTAAAGAGTATGCCTTCAATTCTCAACAACTAATAATCATTGCAATTATTGAGGCTTTTCATTGAAGAAGACAACTCGAAGTATCTTCTAAAAGCTCCATCGACATTCTTTTTGTTCTTTTAAGAGAGCTTTTTGGTTTTTATCCTTTTGTACTTTGATTTTTTAGTTATAACTAGTTTCAAGGGAATTGAAACTAAGAGATAAGCTTTTTCAAGCTTTTGAATTATATAACATGCCTAGGGTTGGCTTGTTATAAAGTCGCGTTGATGAGCCAAAGTGAGAAAACCAACAAGGATTTGATTATGAGCTTGGAAAATTAATTAGCTGTAATCTTGAAAAATTTTAGTAAAATTTCTAAGAGGTTCTTGGAGAGTGGACATAGGTACTTTGAGTATACCAAATTAGTATAAAAGCTTGTGTTTGTATGCTTTGCTCTTCTCTCTTCTTTTCATTTTAAGCATTGCATGTGGTTACATTCAGCATACATTTGCAACACAATCACTTCACTACTTTCAAATTTTAGCATATACTTGCTTTAAATTTTTAAAAACTTAATTCATCTCCCTCTTGGTTTATTTCATTAGGTAATAAGTAGCAGTAGAGCTTGGTATTCAGCAAATTAGATCCAACAATCTTGAGTTAAAGATCGAATGGCAGTCCAATTTGGTGCTTGTAGTGCCAAAAAGCAAGCTTCAAACCATCCACCCTTATTCAATGGAACAAACTACACATACTGAAAAAATGCATGCGCATCTGCATACAAGTTGTAGATTATAACCTTTGGAAAATCATTATGAAAGGCCCTCACAAACCAACTATCATGATAGATAGTATTGCCATTGTCGATGATTAGGATGAGAATGATATAAAACTAGCTGAGTTGAATGCTAAGGCTATAAACCTACTTTATTGTGATTTAGATCCTAGTAAGTTCAATAAGATTTTTACTAATTCTTCAACCAAGGAAATTTGGGATATACTTAAAGTACCCATGAGGGTACTTATCAAGTGAAAAATACCAAGAAAAATAAATTTGCTCATACCTATAAAATATTTAGAATGGAATCTAGTGAAACTATAACTGAAATGTACACTAGGTTTATCGCTATTATAAATTGTTTGAGAAGTTTGGGAAAGCCTATTTCTAACACTAAATTTATGAACAAAATTATCAAGTCTCTTTCTATTTTATGGGATGTGAAGGTCACCACCATATAATAGGTCAAAGATGTTGATATACTTCATATTTAGCAACTCCTAGGTTCACTCATGACTTATGAGTTATCCTTGATGCAAAAGGTCTTCAAAAATGAAAAGAAAAAAAAAAGACTATCATACTCGAGTCTACAACCATCAAGGAAAAATCTAATAAAGACTCGGATGAGAAAGATGAAGATGATGAAATAGCCTTTGTATTAAAAAAATTAAGAAGATTTATGAAAAAAAATATAGCTACAAAAAAAGTCTCAAAAAGGAGAGCCAAGAAGAAAAAGAAGGAGCAATCCATATGCTTCAAATACAAGAAGTCAATCACTACAAGATGGACTACCCTCTCCTCAAAAAAGTCAAAATGAAATACAAGAAGAAGACAATGATGGCAACATGGAATGAGAGTGAGGACCCTAACTCCGATGATGAGACTCAAGAGGTTGCAAATTTATACTTCATGGTCAATAAGGAAGGGATAAGGTCTTAAATTGAAAGTAAATTTATATTTGAAGAATTACAAGATGCTTTTGCCAAACTTATGAATAACTTTAAGAAGCTAAAAGTAAAAAACAAAGAAATGAAGAAATAAGTTTTTGAGTTATCCAGTATAAATAAAAAACTATCAAAAGATAATGATATCTTAACCTAAGAAAATCAAGAATTGAAGGAATCAAGAATTGAAGGATCAAAAGCTTACCTTAACTAGTAAAAAGGAAGAATTAATGAAAGTGAATGAAAGATTAATCCAAGAGAATAAGGATTTGAAAAAAAATAAAAATTAGCATTAATGATGAAAAGCTTTTTTAAAAAAGACAAAGCCTTAAGTAAATAAAACAAAAATATAAAAGAAAAACTTAATAAAGTTAAACCTATTATTGAAAAGTTTATATATAGTTCAGAAAAACTTAACATACTTCTTAATAGTTAGCATGCTATTTTTAACAAAGTCAGTTTAGGATATTAACAATAAAAATAATAAAAATATCTTAAAAATTTCTTTATTCTTACACTTTCTAGCATTACTTGTCATTGTTGTGGTAGATTAGGACATAAGGCCTATTTGTGTGATCGTAGAAAGATAAACAATGCAAAGAAAGTTTAAGTTCCAAAATGAGTCACATCTACAATCCTAATGGATCAGAGATGACTTGGATATCTAAAGTTTTTACTTGACTTGTCTTGTAGGTGTATCTTGCAACTAAGAAGAAAAAAGATTATGGTACCTAGATAGTGGTTACTCAAGATACATGACGAGAAATATAAAGTAATTCACATCTCTTGAAGCATTAAATGGGGATAATGTAACTTTTGATGATAATGGAAAGGGTAAAATCATTGAAATTGGTAAAATTCATATTACCCCCTCTTCTTACATAAAAATATTTTACTTGTAGATGATTGAAATATAATTTACTTAACATTAGTCAATTTTATGATAAAAGATTTAAAGTAGCTTTTGAATCTTCATCATGCATTATTTTTAGTCTCAATAAAAATAGAATAATATTCATTAGACATAGTCATGGAAACATCTATATGGTAGATCTTGATAATCTTTCTATATAAGATAGTCAATGCCTAGTTGCAATGGAAGTCAAAGTAAATAAGACTAGTTGGTTATGGCAACGTTGATTAGGATATGATAGTATGCACTTGCTCTCAAAATTGAACAAAAAGAATCTTATAAAATATTTACCAAAATTTACTTTTAAAAAGAATAAAATTTGTGATGCATGCTAATTTGGAAAATAAACTAAAAGTTCTTTCAAATTAAAAGGTATAGTATCTACTTCTAGACCTTTGGAATTACTTCATATGGATTTGTTTGGACCTACAAGGATACTAGTTTATATGGAAAAAGATATGATCTAGTCCTTGTAGATAATTTCTCACATTTTACATGGATGATATTTAGTAGATAAAGATGAGAACTTTTTAGGCTCTACTAAGTTTTATTAAAGAGATTTCAAACAAAAAAGGAACTTCAATAGTTTGCATTCATGGTGATCATAGAACAGAGTTTGAAAATCTTGATTTTAAAAACTTTTATAATTAAAATGATATTGATTGCAAATTTTCTACACCTAGGACATCTCAATAAAATGGGATAGTAAAAAGAAAGAATAGGACTTTAGAGAAAATTGCATGCACTGGCTTTATAAAAATGACCAGCCAAGATATTTTGAGACAGAAGTCATCAACATAGCATGTTATATTTTTAACTAAGTTTTGATCTATCAAATTTTAAATAAAAGACCTTATAAGCTTTGGGAAGGTAGAAAATCTACTATAAAATATTTTCATATTTTTAGATATTGTTGTTTTATTTTAAATAATGACAAAGATAATCTAAGTAAATTTGATATTAAGTCAAATGAAGGTATTTTTTTAGGAGACTCCATATCTAGCAAGACATATTGGGTCTTTAATAAGAGAACTATTGTTATTGAAGAATCTATGCATGTCATTTTTCATGAATCTAATGATAAATCTTCTAGAAAAGAATTTGTCCTTGATGATGAAACATGTATTCAAATGATGGAGAAGTTGACTTTAAATGATGCACCCCCAAGGACCTTGAAGAATATCAAAATAAGGAGGAAGAACAAGAACAAAGATCTTCATCAAGACCTAATGATCTACCAAAGGGGTAGATGTATGCTGATGGACATCCTAAAGAACTCATTATAGGTGATCCATCAAAAGGGATAAGAACTAGATCCTCTCTTAGAAATGCGTATAATTATTTAGCTTCAGTATCTCAAATTGAACCTAAAAATATTGAAAAAGCTGAAAGGAATTCTAATTGGATTAATATATTGCAAGAAGAATTAGACCAATTTGAAAGAAATAAAGTTTGGACTTTAATAGAAAGATCATCTAATACATCAATAATTGCAACTAAATAGGTATTCAGAAACAAGTTAGATGAAAATAAAATAATTATTAGAAATAAAGCTAGACTTGTATCTAAAGATATAATCAAGAGGAAGGCATTAATTTTGATGAAACTTTTGCTCTTGTTGCTAGATTAGAGATAATTAGATTATTACTTATATTTGCATATTTATGGACTTTAGACTATTTTAAATGGATGTTAAAAATATATTTTTAAATGGTTACATAGAAAAGGAAGCTTATGTTGAATAACCACAAGGTTTTGAAGATTTTACCTATCCAAATCATGTTTTTAAACTTTATAAAGCTTTTTATAGTTTAAAACAAGCCCCACGTGCATAGTATGATAGATTGAGCAAATTTTTACTTGAAAAAGGTTTTATAAGAGAAAATGTGGTACCACCCTATTTTTGAAAAAAAGATGATGACTTATTAGTAGTACAAATTTATATCGATGATAATATATTAGGTGCCACTAATTAAGTTCTTTATCAAAAGTTTGCTAAGCTAATGCAGGAGGAGTTTGAGATAAGCATGATAGAAGAGCTAAATTTCTTTCTCGAACTCCAAATCAAGTAAACCAAAGAAGGAATATTTATCAACTAAGCAAAGTACACTAAAGAGATTCTAAAAAGTTTGGGATGAAGACAACTAAACCACTTGGCACTCTTATGAGTTCCTCTTATAAGCTTGACATAGATAAGAATGGTAAGCATATTGATCAAAAATTATATAAAGATATTATTGGCTCTTTACTGTATCTCACTACTAGTAGGCTAGATATCATGTTTAGTATTTGCATATACGCTCGGTATTAGTCAAATCCTAAAAAGTCTCATATGCTAGCTATTAAATGCATACTTAAATATTTATTAGGCACTATTGACATTGACTTATGGTGCTCTAGACAATCTTCAATTAAGCTTTTCATATATTTCAATGCTAATTTTGCTGGGTACAAGTTAGACAGAAAAGTTTTTAGTAAAACCTGTCAATTTCTTAGAGTTAATTTAATCTCATAGTTTAGTAAAAATAAAATTTAGTTGCACTATCTACGGTCGAGGCAGAATATATCATAGTCAAAAGTTGTTGTGCTTAAATCCTGTGGATTAAATAATAACTCAAAGATTTTGGTATTAAAATAAACAAAATCTTCATAAGATGTGATAATACAAGTATAATCAATTTAACTAAAAATCATGTTCAATGTTATCATTTCATAAGAGATCATGTACAAAATAGTGATATATTGCTTGATTTTGTGTGTACTGATAGACAATTAGCTGTGTTGCTGCAAATTCTCTCAGACCGGGTTCAGTCAACTTGGCTGGAGTGCTCCTCTCCCGGTTCATGCAAAAAGACCCCAAGGGCTGGTGGTGTTCCAGCGGGGGACACTCTGATGCTTAAGTTAGCGAGAGCTTGAGGGAAACAGAATGGAGGAATCAATAGAGATGAACTTGTGAAGCAGGGAGAGAGTCCTTACCGCCCAGAGTCCCCTGTTTTACCTTATATAGGTGCGGAACATTACTAGAATCTGTTAAGGGCTAGGCATGGAATGACTAATCTTCCCCTTGGAGAATTAGGGAGTGGCCACGTGGTGCTAGGATGAGGTAGCATCGTAGAACTAGTGGAGTAGTGGTGCTGATGTGTTAGGGTTCTGTTGCAACAAAATTCTAGTACCAGCTGGAAAGGGCTTTTGGAACCTTCTGATTGGTATGAACTAGGCTCTAATGAAGTGGGTCTTCGGACCCCTGATGAAGAGGGTTTTCAGATCTTTGAAGAAGAGGAGGGTCTTCGGACCTCTGCTGAAGAAAAGGGTCTTCGGACCTCTGATGAAGGGGAGGGATTGAACCTCTGATGAAAAGAATCAATTGGACCTCTGAAGAGGGTCTTCAGACCTCCGATGAAGAGGAGGGTCTTCGGACCTCCGAAGAAGAAAAGAGTCTTCGGACCTCTGCTGAAGAAGAGGGTCTTTGGACCTCTGATGAGGGTCTTCAGATCTCTGAAGAAAAGGGTCTTTAGACCTCCGCTGAAGAAGAGGGTCTTCGAACCTTTGATGAAGAGGAGGGTCTTCGGACCTCTTCTAAAGAAGAGGGTCTTTAGACCTCTGAAGAAGAGGGTCTTTGGATCTCTGAAGAAGATGGTCTTAAGACCTCTAATGAAGTGGAGGGACTTCAGACCTTCGCTGAAGAAGGGGATCTTTGGATCTCTGAAGAAGAGGGTCTTTGGACCTCTGATGAAGTAGAGGGTCTTCGGACCTTCATTAAAGAAGGGGGTCTTTGGACCTCTGAAGAAAAGGAAGGTCTTCGAACCTCCATTGTAGAAGAGGGTCTTCGAACCTCTGATGAAGAGGAGGGCCTTCGGACCTCCGCTGAAGAAGAGGGTCTTCGGACCTCTGATGAATTGAAGGGTCTTTGAACCTCCGCTGAAGGGGGTCTTCGAACCTTTGAAGAAGAAGAGGATCTTCGAACCTCCACTAAAGAAGAGGGTCTTTGGACCTCTGAAGAAGAGGGTCTTTAGATCTTTGATGAAGTGGAGGGTCTTCGGACTTTCGCTGAAGAAGGGGATCTTCGGACCTCTGAAGAAGAGGGTCTTTGGACCTTTGATGAAGTGAAGGGTCTTCAGACCTCTGCTGAAGATGGTGGTCTTTGGATCTCTGAAGAAGAGGAGGGTCTTCAGACCTCCGTTGAAGAAGCGGGTCTTCGGACCTCTGATGAAGAGGAGGGTCTTCGGACCTCCACTAAAGAAGAGGGTCTTTGGACCTCTGATGAAGTGAAGGGTCTTCGAACCTCCACTGAAGGGGGTCTTCGGACCTTTGAAGAAGAAGAGGGTCTTCGGACCTCTGAAGAAGATGAGGGTCTTTGGACCTCCACTGAAGAAGAGGGTCTTTGGACCTTTGAAGAAGAGGGTCTTTAGACCTCTGATGAAGTGGAGGGTCTTTGGACCTCTGATGAAGTGGAGCATCTTCGGACCTCCGCTGAAGAAGAGGGTCTTCGGACTTCTGATGAAGAGGAGGGTCTTCGAACCTTTGCTAAAGAAGAGGATCTTCGGATCTCCGTCGAAGAAGGGAGTCTTCAGACCTATGATGAAGAAGAGGGTCTTCGGACCTCCATCGAAAAAGCGAGTGTTCGGACCTCCGCTAAAGAAGAGGGTCATCGGATCTCTGATGAAGAGGGTCTTCGAACCTCTGAAGAAGAGGGTCTTCAGACCTCTGAAGAAGAGGGTCTTCGGACCTGTGCATGTCTCAGTCGAAAAAAAATATCGGCTCTGGCCCAGTTCAAAGAAAAGTTGATTGGGTATAATAATTGCCTCCTTGCTCTTGGTCTTTGAAGGGACCTGCAGCTTCGAAGGACGAGAGCATCACTTCGAGTTGTTCGGACCTTTGCTGAAGCAGGTCATTCGGACCTTTGCTGAAGCAGGTCATTCGGACCTCTGCTGGAGCGGAGGGTCTTTGGACCTTTGTTGAAGCATTGGTCGGACCTTTGCTGAAGTGGGCCATTTGGACCTCTGCTAAAGCGGAGGGTCTTCAGACCTTTGTCGAAGCATTGGTTGAACCCTTGCTGAAGTGGGTCGTTCGGACCTCTGCTAAAATGGAGGGTCTTCAGACCTTTGCTGAAGCATTGGTTGGACCCTTGTTGAAGCAGGTCGTTCGGACCCTTGCTGAAGCGGGTCATTCGGACCTCTACTGAAGCGGGTCGTTTGGACCTCTACTGAAGCAGAAAGTCTTCAAACCTTTGCTAAAGTGTTGGTCGGATCCTTGCTGAAGTGGGTCATTCAGACCTCTGTTGAAGCGGAGGGTCTTCGAACCTTTACTGAAGCATTGGTCGGACCCTTGCTGAAGCGGGTCATTCGGACCTCTGCTGAAAGGTCGTTCGGACTTCTGCTGAAGGGTCGGTCGGATCCTTGCAGAAGGTGGGTCTTCAGACCTTTACTGAAGTGGAGGGTCTTTGGACCTTTGCTAAAGCGTCGGTCGGACCCTTGCTGAAGCGGGTCGTTCGGACCTTTGCTGAAGCATAGGGTCTTCGAACCTTTGCTGAAGCATTGGTCGGACCCTTGTTGAAGCATTGGTTGGACCCTTGCTGAAGTGGGTCATTCAGACTTCTACTGAAGCGGAGGGTCTTTGGATCTTTGCTAAAACATCGATCGGGCCCTTGCTGAAGGTGGTCATTCGGATCTCTACTGAAGCGGGTCGTTCGGACCTCTACTGAAGCGGGTCGTTCGGACCTCTGCTAAAGGGTCGTTCGGACCTCTGCTGAAATAGGTCGTTTAGACCTCTACTGAAGCGGGTTGTTCGGATCTCTGCTGAAGTAGAGGGTCTTCGAACCTTTGCTGAAGCGTTGGTCAGACCCTTTCGAAGGTGGGTATTCAGACCTCTGCTGAAGTGGAGGGTCTTCGGACCATTGCTGAAGCGTTGGTTGGACCCTTGCTGAAGCAGAGGGTCTTCGGACCTTTGCTTAAGCATCGGTCAGACCCTTGCTGAAGGGGGTCGTTCGGACCTCTGCTGAAGCAGGCCATTCGAATCTCTACTGAAGCGGGTCGTTCGGATCTCTGCTAAAGGGTCATTCAGATCTCTGCTGAAGCGGGTCGTTCGGACCTCTACTGAAAAGTTGCCCGAACCTCTGCTGAAGGGTCGGTTGGACCCTTGTTGAAGGTGGGTCTTCGGATCTCTACTAAAGTGGAGGGTCTTCGGACCTTTGCTGAAGCATCGGTCAGATCCTTGCTGAAGTGGGTCATTCGAACCTCTGCTGAAGCAGAGGGTCTTTGGACCTCTGCTGAAGCATCGGTCAGACCCTTACTGAAGCGGAGGATCTTCGGACCTTTGGAGTGGGCTGCCTTAGAGTCTTTGTCGATCGGGGTCGGACTTCCGGATGTGGGCTGTCCTAGAGCCTCTACCGATCGGAGTCAGACTTTCGAAAGTGGGCTGCCCTAGAGCCTTTGCCGACCGGAGTCGGACTTTCGAAAGTGGACTGCCCTAGAGCCTTTGTCGACCGGGGTTAGACTTTCAAAAGTGGGCTACCCTACAGCCTCTGTCGACCGGGGTTAGACTTTCAAAAGTGGGCTACCCTAGAGCCTCTACCGATCAGAGTCAGACTTTCAGAAGTGGGCAGCCCTAAAGCCTTTGCCAACCGGAGTCAGACTTTCGGAAGTGGATTGCCCTAGAGCCTCTGCCGACTAGAGTCGGACTTTCGAAAGTGGGCTACCCTAGAGCCTCTGCAGACCGGAGTCGGACTTTCAGAAGTGGGCTATCCTAGAGCCTCTGCCGACCGGGGTCGGACTTTCAGAAGTAGGCTGCCCTAAAGCCTCTATCGACCGGGGTCGGACTTTCGAAAGTGGGCTGTCCTAGAGCCTCTACCGACCAGAGTCGGACTTTCAGAAGTGGGCTACCCTAGAGCCTCTACCGACCGGAGTCGAACTTTCAAAAGTGGGCTACCCTAGAGCCTTTGCCGACCGGGGTCAGACTTTCGGAAGTGGGCTGCCCTAGAGCCTCTGCCGATCGGAGTCAGACTTTCGGATGTGGGATGTCCTAGAGCCTCTACCGACTGGAGTCAGACTTTCGGAAGTGGGCTACCCTAGAGCCTCTATCGACCGAAGTTGGACTTTCGGAAGTGGGATGCCCTAGAGCTCTGCCGACCGGGGTCGGACTTTCGGAAGTGGGCTGCCCTAGAGCCTTTGCCAACTGGGGTTATACTTTTTTGTGGAATGAACTATTGCCATTACTGAAAATAGTTGCAAAGGCGGTCTACATTCTTCCAATCAGACCCAAATTTCCGTCGATGGGGGCGCTGGTTGGGCAACTTTATTTTCTTTGAGAGGTAGAGGCTTCAGCTCCTGGGGAAGTCCTTCATCTTAGGGCTACGGCGCTGATCATCGTTAGGGACTGAGTCAGCGGAGGAGGGTGAGGCGGACCTCACTCTCTTCCCGTCAGCATGAGTCTCTTGAGATCTTCAGGGCTCTGGAGCAACGTAGGAACGACGCTGAGGGACTTCACGCTGTCGGCTTCCCTCAGCAGTAGGTTGGTGACTAGTTTGGGATGCAGCCTGTGGCAGCCGTCTGGCATAGCAGCCTCTTGGAGGTTATTGACCATGGCAGTGAGGGTGTCAATGCGGTTTAAAAGGGTCTGGAACTGCTATTGTCCTAGAGTGACAGTGGGCTCGGCGGCGTTGTTCTCCCTAAGGGGGCCTTCCGTCCTTGACGGGGAATGACCTCTCCTGGTGGAGGTGTTCTTGGCTGTTTCCTTTACCATTGCTCTGCTCAGTGGGTGGATTCCTCCTTTTAGAGAAGGGAGTCCTTCCTCTAGCACCAATCTGTTGCTGTAACTTCTCCCGGACCGGGTTTGGTCGACTTGGCTAGAGCGCTCCTCTCCCAGTTCATGCAAAAAGTCCCCAAGGACTGGTGGTGTTCCGGCGGGGGACACTTCGATGTTTAAGTTAGCGGGAGCTTGAGGGCAACAGAATGGAGAAATCAATGGAGATGAGCTTGTAAAGCAGGGAGAGAGTCCTTACCACCCAGAGTCCCTCATTTTACCTTATATAGGTGCAGAACGTTACCAGAATCTATTAGAGGCTAGGCATGGAATGACTGATCTGCCCCTAGGAGAATTCGAGAGTGGCCACGTGGTGCCAGGATGAGGTAGCATCGTGGAACTAGTGGAGTAATGGCGTTGATGTGTTAGGATTCGGTTTCAACAAAATTTTGGTACCAGCTGAAAAGGGCTTCTGGAGCCTTCTAATTGGTATGAACTAGGCTCTGATGAAGTGGGTCTTCGAACCCCTGATGAAGAGGGTCTTCGGACCTCTAAAGAAGAGAAGGGTCTTCGGACCTCCACTGAAGAAGAGGGTCTTCGGACCTCTGATGAATAAGAGGGATTGAACCTCTGATGAAGAGGGTCGATTGGACATCTAAAGAGGGTCTTCAAACCTCCAGTGAAGAGGAGGATCTTCGGACCTCCGAAGAAGAAGAGAGTCTTCGGACCTCCACTGAAGAAGAGGGTCTTCGTACCTCTGAAGAAGAGGGTCTTTAGACCTCTGATGAAGAGGAGGGTCTTCGGACCTCTGATGAAGAGGAGGGTCTTCAGACCTCCACTGAAGAAGAGGGTCTTTGGACTCTGAAGAAGAGGGTCTTTAGACCTCTGATGAAGAGGAGGGTCTTCGGACCTCCATTGAAGAAGGGGGTCTTCGGACCTCTGAAGAAGAGGGTCTTTGGACCTCTGATGAAGTGGAGGGTCTTCGAACCTCCGCTAAAGAAGGGGGTCTTCGGACCTCTGAAGAAGAGGAGGGTCTTCGGATCTTCGTTGAAGAAGAGGGTCTTCGGATCTCTGATGAAGAGGAGGGTCTTCGGACCTCCACTAAAGAAGAGGGTCTTTGGACCTCTAAAGAAGAGGGTCTTTAGACCTCTGATGAAGTGGAGGGTCTTCGGACCTTCGCTGAAGAAGGGGGTATTGGACCTCTGAAGAACATGATCTTTGGACCTCTGATGAAGTGGAGTGTCTTCGGACCTCCATTGAAGAAGGGGGTCTTCAGACCTCTAAAGAAGAGGAGGGTCTTCGGACCTTCGCTAAAGAAGAGAGTCTTCTGACCTTCACTGAAGAAGAGGGTCTTCGGATCTCTGATGAAGTGGAGGGTCTTTGAACCTCCGCTGAAGGGGGTCTTCGGACTTCTGAAGAAGAGGAGGGTCTTCGGACCTCTGCTGAAGAAGAGGGTCTTTGGATCTCTGAAGAAGAGGGTCTTTAGACCTCTGATGAAGTGGAGGGTCTTCGGACCTTTGCTGAAGAAGGGGGTCTTCGGACCTCTGAAGAAGAGGGTCTTTGGACCTCTGATGAAGTAGAGGGTCTTTGGACCTCCGCTAAAGAAGATGGTCTTCAGACCTCTGATGAAGAGGAGGGTCTTCGGACCTCTGCCGAAGAAGAGGGTCTTCGGACCTCTGATGAAGAGGAGGGTCTTCGGACCTCCACTGAAGAAGGGAGTCTTTGGACCTCCATTGAAGAAGAGGGTCTTCGGATCTCTGATGAAGAGGGTCTTTGGACCTTTGAAAAAGAGGGTCTTCGGACCTCTATATGTCCCAGCCGAAAAAAAAAATATCAGCTCCGGCCCGATTCAGAGAAAAGTTGATTGGGTATAACAAGCTGATATGTTTTTCAAGTCCCTTTGTAAAGATAGATTTTGCATGATTAAGAAATAATTAGAAGTGATAGATCTATTCGAATAGACCCTTTATATTCTTTCTAGTTTAATCCTTTGTAAGATTATTTCAATTAAAAACTTATCTCTTTGAATCTCTATAAACCTCCTAACATCATCAATAAAACCCCCTTTAATTCCTTTTTCTAATGAAAATTTAGAATTTTTTCAAAAGACCTAAGTCTCAACACTTACGATTTTGCCAGGTGTCAACTCACTGAAGTATTAACACTTGGACAAAATACAAATATCGACTCACCGATGGAAACCTATTTTTAAAAAGGACCCAGCTAAAACCTATTTTTAACTTTACTTTCCTATTTCTCTTTCCCACTTCTTTCCAAAAACCCTCCTTTGTCCCTTCTATTATTGGATCCATGATCTTAACCTTCCTTTTTTGGATTGGATCATCTCCTTGGTTTGAATTTGAGGATGGGGCCGCAGAAGCAATTAGCCCACTGAGCCAAAAGGGCTAGACTGAGTGATTCATAAAGATATGAGTGATGGTCTAAGGCTTGTCATGACCCAGAGGATCAAAGGGAGACACACCCTCATCCATCGCTCCACCGACAGCTGAAAGGATGTCCAGAAAGGTGATCGCGAGTAGTAGGAGGATCGATTTTGGATACTTTGATAGAGAGGGGTTCTCAATTAGCAAGTTTATTAGAGCTACTGGTTGTGAGAGGTTTTGTTCGATGACTGAGAAATATTACCCACATCTCATATATGAGTTTTTTGGCTTTATGACATGAGGAGGAGATGATTGGATTGCTGAGGTCAGGGGCATCAGGATTTTAGTGACTGCTGAGATTCTAGGGAGAGTGTGGGAGATCCCTATCAGAGGGATGATTGCTAATAGCTTAGGCAATAGATTGGCAGGGTTTAGGTGCATCTTAGAGAGAAAATGTACATGGCATATCCATTTTGGTTGCCAACCAACTCTCGGTTGAGATGAAATTGCTTTATCACATTATGGCACACATTCTCATATTAAAGATGGATCGGTTTGACTTCATTATTGAGAGGGAGCTAATGATCATGACTACCCTGGCATGGAGGATAGTAGTCAACCTTCCTGAGATCATGGTGCATCAGATGCAGGAGGCGGCAACCAGTAGGCCTCTATGTTTACCATATGGGATGGGATTGACCAGGGTATTCTATGCTTTTGGCATTTCACTTAAGGGCAAGGCCTTTAATGAGATCTTACACATGGATATATATGATGACTGGTCCCTACTTCGCATGGGATACCAGAAGGTCGAAGGCAGGTGGATCAGGAGAGGATAAGGACAAGAGGTGGAGCCTAACTTCGAGGATAAGCTCTGAGCAGCTAAGGATGGACCCTCTAGGCTAGCACACAATGATGATACTGAGACTGGACCATTTGAGCCGGCACCTAATATTGATACTAAGCAGGAGCGACCTAAGCCAGCTACACCCGCTATAGCTCCTATGGATATAAAGAGCTCAGACAACATAGAGGACTCCCATAGCACCCCTTCCAAGAGCTTGGACTGATGATATTGAGGAGAGAACCAGATCCATTATCAATATGGTTAGAGATGATGTTCAAATACTATCCATCAGGGTTGATTGGATGCATATGGAGATGCATCTATGAAGGACACACAGATGATGCTCTAGGATAGCTTAGAGAGAAGATGGAAAATACTTTTATAGAGATCTCAGTTGCTATTCAGTGCCTAGCTTTAGCTATAGCTCCTACAGGATGGTCTAATCCTCTACTAGACTCTTCTCTGTCTCCACCACCTGTGGATCACTCCCCATCTCCAGCACTAGTAGACCCACCAGTATGAGTAGGCAATTCTGATCCTTTAGTACCTCACTCCTCAGACTAGACTTTGGCTAACCATTCCCCTAGGACTTAGACCATTAGAACTCAGACTATTAGGAATTTAGGATCTCATACTCTAAGGTTTCATTGCATTGGTCCATCTATTAGGACCAGAAGCTTGACTCACAAGGCCTCTAGGTCCACAACTTCTAGGATTATGACTCCCATAGTCTTAGGTTTTCCATCTGATAAGGAATAACCTCACATATATTATCCCTAAGATTGTTATCTTACTTTGATTATATCCTGCTTTTGATGACCATGATGTCTGTAGAACATCAAATTTTGTATTGAAACTATCTTAATATATATATATACCATGTTGGTATTTATATGAATGAAAGTTTTTCCAATGATTGCTCTAGCACTTTATTATCATGTTTGTACTTTGTACACTATAAAATGTATATAAACAGAGGGAGATAATGAAAAAGCTTTTATATACCTCTGATACTTTACAAAATGATACTACATTGCTTGATTATATATGACAAAAAGGAAGAGTAGAAATATTGGTATATAAGCAAAATATAAGTGAATAACAAAAGTGAATTACACAGTTGCATAAGAAAGGAGGAGAAAAACTAAAAATTTAAGCAAATAGTATATAAGCAAATAATAAAAATGAATTGCATATTTACATAAGGAGGAGAAAAAGTAAAAATCTTAAACCTAATTTTCATCTTTTGCTTTTGCTTTGATACATCAGTAGCACTCCTTGAAACATTTATATATTTTCTCTAATACATTAACATATACATCGATACAGTGCCGATACATAGTTAAATTGCTCAAAACGTTGATATTTAAGAGCTTGCTCATCAACTCAATATATTAATGCGCTAATACATTAGTTCATGCTCTGATACATCAATTTATAATAGTTAATGCTCCAATATGCTTATGCTTTGATAATTTTAAGGAATATTGTTAGTAAGTCACTTTAATATCTAAAGAAACTGAAAATCAATCTTATCATGGTGCCAACATTCACAATTAAGATTCATATACTTTGATACTTTAAGCTTTTATGTTTATATACTCAAAGTTTTGTCATCATCAAAAAGGAAGATATTGTTGACTCTGACCTTGATTTTAATGAATAACAAAATATTTGAGTATATATAAAATACTAATAGTTTGTTGGAATTGTAAGATCAATATTACAGGTACCCTTCAAACTTATAAATGATGAACTCAAATGATCAACAATTAAGTAAGAAGAATTTCATATTTTGGGATGTCTTCACATATGGAAAAGCCAAGGATATAGTGTTTCATTGAATAATTGAAGATTAGAATGGAAGAAGACATGCTAAGATTTCAAAATTTAGAGTTTGGCACATATTTTTGAAATGGCACAAGTCAAGTGTTAACTCTATGATTTCAAGTGTCAATCCTCAAAAAAGATCCAAAAAAAGAAAAAAGCAAGTGGTACATAAAGTTTTAGTAAGCATGCCAAGTATTGACACTTATTGTTCAAGTATCGACTCAAGGTATCGACTTATAGATCAGCTCATGCACCAAGTGTCGAAGTCAGGAGATATAGAAAGCTAGATTTTTGGCACAAGCCCAAGTGTTGATACCTAAATTTAAGTGTTGACTCAAGATATCAACTCAAGGATCAACTCATGGATCAAGTATCAATGTTATAGGATAATTTCAGAGAGCAGTATTTTTCAGAATAACCTAGGTGTCGACACCTGGACTCTAAATGACGACTCACAAGTTGAAGTGTCGATATTTGCAGGTCTGACAGCATATAATAGCTATATTTTTAGAACTATAGAAAGCTTGGTTTTGTATCCAAATGGCTAGTTCTCACTCTTTAATAACCATAAATTGATCTTTGAAAGCTTTGAGTATAATTATTTCTCACCAAACTTATTGAGGAAAAAAGAAAAACCTAGTAAAAGTCAAGTGCTTCTAAGAGAATCTTCCAATAGCTAACTTTTAAAAACAAAATCTTTGTTCTTAAAGAACATGTTTTTAATTCTCAACAATCAGCAATCATTGCAATTATTGAGGCTTTCCATTAAAGGAAACAACTCAAAGCATCTTTCAAGAGCTTCATTGATATTCTTTTTACTCTTTTAATAGAGCTTTTTGGCTTTCATCCTTTGGCACTTGATTTTTTGGTTGTAACTAGTTTAAGGGAATTGACACTAGGGCATGGGATCTTCTAAGCCTTTGAATTGGATAACAAGCCGAGGGTTGGCTTGTTGTAAGGTCGTGTTGGTGAGCCTAAGTGAGAGAACCAACAAGAGTTTGATTTGTGAGCCCAAAAAATAAATCGGTTGTAATCTTTTGGGATTATAATAAAATTTTTAAGAGATTCTTGGATAATGGACGTAGGTCCTTAGAGTATATCGAACCAGTATAAAAGCTTGTATTTGTGTGGTTTTCTCTTCCTTCCTCTTTTCATTGTAAGTATTGCATATAGTTACATTTAGCACACACATATTTTCAATACAATCACTTCATTGCTTTCAAAATTCAGCATATAGTTATTTTAAGTTTTTGAAAAACCTAATTCACCCCCCCTATTGGGTTGCTTCATTGAGTAACATTTATCTTGGATATAATTTAGAGATTTTGCATTGAGCTTTAATGAATAAATTCACTTTCATATTCATATGATTGTTTTTATGTTTTTATCCTTTATGTTATATGTTATTAGTCCTTGAATAACCTATGTATACATAGAGACATATCATGATTGAGAGATACAATTTGTGCTCAAGTGAGATAGGCTATTTTGAGGATTTGCTCATAGATCTTTTTATCTGCCTTTAAGACTTTTATGATTCAAGTTTTGAATAGCTTATGACTCTATGGAGGTGGATCGTGATCGAGAGATACAATCCATACTTGAAGGTGATAAATTATGCTTGGAACTTGATTATAAAATATCTTAATTGATTCATGATTGCATCAATATAAAATATCTTAATAGATTGGAAACCTCAAGACTTTCCTCCTTACATGACTCTCCTTAATTTCTTAGTTATTGCTTCCATAGTCTCTTATATTCTCAAAGATATCTATTTCCATAAAACTATTCTCAACCCTAAGCTTTTAGTTTTAAATATTTGTTTTTGTTGAATGCAACTCAACCTTTGATCTCCATGGATTCAACAACTGACTTCGGCTATTCTACCTAATAGTTGAATTAGATCATAGTTTTATCTTTGGTACTAGTAATGACATGTATCAAATTTTGGTACTGTTACCAGGATTATAGCATGGTTATTTCAACAAAACAAATTTTTTTTTTTTTTTTTCATAATACACATAGGGACATTAAAGACTAAAATAAGAAAAAAGAGAACTTATTTGTTCGATATCTTGTTTTCTCTTGCATATTTTTTTCATAATTAATCTTAAGGTCACAAACCTATTAAACAAGATAAGATGGAGATTTCATTTTCCTTTCTTAGCCCACAAATCAGTTTCCTTCATCTTGTATTAGTCTTAATCATAATTAAGATCAATCAGACATCAGCCCCTAAGGAACTCAAGCTCAATTGGACAAGGATAATAAAAGTAGATCAAGTCTGGACTTGTTCAATTGACCAGTGTTTAAGGAAAGTGGTTCATGGATATAATCCCAAAGAAAGATGGTTACTTAATTAGATCCATCGCAAAAGCATAGGGAGCCTCTTACTAATCTTACACTTACTTAGCTAGTTGATTAGTTAGTTTTAAATTTGGAAGGCTTGAAGGTGGACTTATAATAGTTAGGAGATATCTAGGTCTAGGCCAAATCCTAGTTAGAATTTTTATTTTGTTAAAAAACTTGTTTGCAACTAAAAAAATTAATATTCTTCTCATCTTTCTCTTAGATTTAGATTTCTCCAGGTTTCTTATCTCTAGAATTCTTCTTATCTTCTCTTTTTATAAATTAAAATTGCAAAAATAACTAAAATTTTTAACTTGCTTCTTGGAAGAGAATGTTTGGATGACTAGTGAGAAACAATTTGAACCCTCACCAAGTCCAGCAATCTCTAAAGTCACCATGAGCGAAATCAATCAACCACAAATCTTTACGAACCTATGTTACCTGATTGGCTCTGTCTAACCAACATGTATTCAACTGCCCCAAGCCATTACAAACTTTGAGATCAAATCTAAAATCATCAACATGCATCCCAAATTTACTGGAATTGAGGATGCATATATTTTCATGAGGGAGTTTGAAGAAGTGTGTGCCACCATGAAGCTTCCATAGCTCATGGAAGATGCTGACAACTTAGGCTTATAAACTTTGCCCTCAAAGATAGTACCAAGAAATGGTTATACAATCTACCAAAAAATGGTTATACAATCTACCTAACCAATTAATAGCAACATGGGATGGCCATGTTAAAGTGTTCTTAAAGAAAATTTTCCCATACCATAAGAATGCCAAGTTCAGAAATGAGATTAACCAATTCTACCAACTAGGAGGAGAGTCTTTTTAGAAGTATTTTGACAGTTTAAGAACCTTTTAAGTTAATGTCCATACCATAGGATAGAAATGTGGAGGTTGTGTCAGATTGTCTATGAAGAGTTAAACCCAAATTCTAGGACCATGTTAGAATAAATGTGTTAGGGTCAATTCATGTATAAGGAGCCTAATGAATCCAGGCAATTTCTAGATGACGTAGTTGAAAAGAGTTTGCAATGAAAAATAACTAAAAAACCTGAAAAACTCATACCCTAGAGGTGGAGCATACCAAGTCAAAACTTTCATAGCTGCAAAAGCCAAAATTGCAACCTTGGCCCATAGGATTGATGTCTTAAAACTTTAAGGACATATCCAAGTAAACCAAGTATCAGCACTGATGTGTAATGGATATAATGCACCCAATCATTATGGAAGAATGTCCCTCCCTAATGAGCCCAGCTGAGAATGGAATGGCACAAGTCAATGCCACGTATCAAAGAGCTATAAATGACCCCTATGCACCAACCTATAAACCTAGATGGAGGAATCATCCTAACTTTTCATGGTCATCAAGCTTAAACTCAAGTAGACTTGCTTTCAATCAGCCCCACCTAAGGCCCAACCAAGCACCGCATAACCAACCAGGCTTTAGTAATGAGAAAAGAGTTAGCACACTGGGAAAAGGATTAGAGGTCTTGGCAAAATTAGCTTTAGATACCACAAATACCCTCAATAGTTTTATGCAAACAACATGCTAGTAATTAACCTCTAACACCTAAGAAATAGACCATTTAGAAATGCAATTGGGTTAGTTAGCCACTATCATCAATGAAAGAGAGAAGGGTAAATTATCGAGTCGACCTGAGCCTAATCCAAGAGCCCAAAATAGTCAAAGATTCCAATCCAAAAAATAGGTTAGCCAAGTGAATGCAATTCATACATTAAGGTACGGAAGATAGGTAAACAATAATGTGGATATACTTGATAATCAAAAGACCCACCGTCTAAACCATCTTTCAAACAACTGACTAATCAAACCAAGTCTGAAGAGCCCAAATCATTAGAGATTGACGAGCCACCCAAACTACTTACAGACCCACACTAAGGTTCAAAATGATCTCTTTTTTCAAATAGACTTAGGTCTAACAGATACTGAGCCCATTTGGATCAAATTTTAGAGATTTCTAAACAAGTCAAAATGAACATCCCTTTACCGGATATAATCCAACAAGTCCCAACCTATGACAAATTTTTCATGGACTTATGCACAAAAAAGAAGACCACTAATGTGCATAATGCACAAGAAAGCCTTCTTGGTGGCTAATATGAGCTCACACCTCTCAAGCACCATGATCATGATGCATGATGAGAGCAGGGCATTTCAAATTTGCTTATAGCCAGCAAGACTATTGAGGCTATGAATGGGTTGAAGAAAGCTTTGTTGTTTGAGTTTGAAATAAAGGATTTGGGTCCTGCTAGAAAGATCCTTAGATTGGAGATTTGTAGGGATAGAAGCAAAGCAAATATCCTCCATTTATCATAAAAGCTTATGTGCAAAAGGCTTTAAAAAGGTTTGGAATGGAGAAGGCCAAACTTATTAAGACACCTATGCCTAGCCACATCTCTCTCTCTCAAAGCAGCAGAGCCCCTATATAGATAAAGAGAGGAGAGTACATGAAGTGAGTTCCATATGCAAATGCCATAGGTAGTATTATGTACACAATGGTGTGCTGTAGACTAGATATAGCTTATATAGTGAGCTTGGTTAGCAGGTATATGGGTAACATTAAGTGATGCAGGACTAACTAGAGGCTAGGATGAGATGGAATGATGCAAATGATTTTTCTTTTATGATTTTTAGGTTTTAATGAGGTTAAGGATTCCCGAAGACGAGCAAGAGTAGATCTAGGGTTTCTATAATAGCAAGAACTTCAAGCAAGCAAATAAGTCCCTAAACAAGGATAAGAAGTGGACCCCGGGATTGAGAAACCCCGTAAGACTTGGCTCTTGGATCAATACCAACTTAGGAGTTTAGGGTTGCAAACCTTGTAAAGCTCTGATGCGCCCGATACCGAGTTCACTCGCTCTCGTGGATGCGGCTTGGAGGATCAAGCCTTCAACCCTGTGGATGTGCCAGCTTTCTGTCTGGAGGTCGTGAAGGCAAGGGAGACCGACTCCATGTCCGTGGCACCTGGAGGACCTGCGAGCAATCAAGATCAATGTTAGGGGTCAACAAGAAATAAGAAGCAATGAAGGAACAAAAGTTGAAGAAGGTGGTGTTGGGGGATCTTCTTGCTAGGTGCCCGGATGGATCATCCAGATAGCCTCCGAACTCGAAGATGGAAGATGGCTTGTGAGGAAGAGATGGTAGCTTAGGGCCTCACACCCCTCGATGCTCGAAGGCGAAGGCATTCCTCATGGAGATCGACGTTCTTATGGAACGAAGGCAAACTAGAAGAATATCACTCAGACCTTTCTTTTTCATTCATTCAAAATTAGTCCATACAAGGGAGGGGTAAGGCCCTTTTTATAGGCACCTTAAAATCCATTCAAATTCAAATGAAAAAAATACAAAGCTTCATGAAGAGGGTGCCCAAATTTAGATTTCTTCTTCTCTTGGCTGACCAACGTTTTGTGGCTTGATTTGGGGCTTGAAAGATGGGAGTTGTCTCCTTGATTTTTGGGTCAATGCATTTCTTCCATAGCCAACCAAGCTCTTTGGAAAGTAAGCTTGATATGGGGCTTGAAATAAGGATCATGTCTTCATTACCCATTGATCTTCCTTGGCTGCCCATAGCTCCTTTGGAAAGAGGCTTGATAGGTGGAGGGAAGGGAGGAAATAATCAAGGAATGGTGCCCACAAATTCAGCATTTCCTTCTTGCCTTGGCTGCCCACTTGTCATGGTGATGTGGCGCCACATGGGATAGATGAGGTGGTGCTCAAGGGCTGAAGTGGCATCTTTCAAAGATTGGGAGATTGTTTGACCTTTTAATAAATGGACTATACTCAATGACCACTCAAAGCTTGGGCCCAATCTTTAAGTAGACTTGGACTAAAACCAACTTAGCTAAATATAGGACCCACTGACCCAACTTGACCAAATTGATCAAGGTACAGGACTAAAACAAAAATACATGACTTAAATTTAAAATTTCTTAGGCTTGAAGCCTTATTACAGAATCTAACATACTAAACCCTAGTTAGAGATCCACAGAGGGTTGAGGAGCCTCTGTCTGATTCTGGTGCCCACATCATTAAGGAGCACTGAAAGGTATTGAAGTGGATTCTGAGATATCTTTAGGGGACTTGGGAGCATGGATTGGTGTTTGGGCAGCCACGAGGATGAGTGAAGAACTCTGGGGAGTTATATAGAGGTTCGGGTCCTTTAGAAGGGTTTATGGACACTAACTATGCAGGTGATCTAGATACAAGAAGGTCTACTATTGGTTATATGTTCAGCATGTATGGTACGTCAATTTCTTGGAGATCAACCTTTCAACCTGTTATGGCCTTGTCTACCATAAAGGCTAAGTATATAGGTATTGTAGAGGTTGCAAAGGAAGCCCTCTGGCTGAGAAGGCTAATTACTAAAATGGAGATGGAGCAAGTATAGTGGTGCTACATAATGACAGTCAAAGTGCTCTATAGTTGGCATAAAACCCAGTCTAGCATGCATGTACAAAGTATATAACATGAGGTGCCATAAGATTAGAGAGTTAGTAAAAGAAGGTGAGGTGTAGCTGGTAAAGGTCCATACAAAGGTGAATTAGTCAAATGAACTCATAAAAGTTCTTCCTAGAGATAATTTTCAAGTATGTATGGGACTGATAAGTTTGAAGGATAAGACTGCGTCCACAAAGACTTTGGAGCACCAAGATGAAGAATATAAGCTCGAGTGTAGTGCCACAAATTCTAGGGAAGCCTAGAAGAAGAGTCATGGAAGTTTGGAGATTAGCACCAAGAAGAGACAGGGTCAGAAGCCAAGAATTTAGCATCAGGATGAAGGAGTCAGCATGGAAGCCAACTATTTTATTGATGGTGTGTGATGTGCCATCAGGTAGTCAGCTATCATGCTGACTATCCAAAAACAGGCTTCTACCTATTATAAGTTTATCATCAGTAGTCGACATGGATGCCGAATACTGAGAGGTAGCTGGCTATCATGCTAACTACTTGGGAGCATTTATGCATATATGGTTTTTCTCATGGGTTTCTTAGATCAAACTTGATCCTATGGTCTTGGGACTCAAGTTTATGGGTCTCAAGGATGCTAATCCTTATATTTGGACTAGGATTTGAGTTCAAGGGATGAGTGCATGACAAGACATGGGTGTATATGGGCTTGAGGGGCACAATCACTTTGAATTAGCTGTTTGGAAGTTTTGTTTAGTCTTGACCCAATTTTGCATAGGTATGTATAACGTAAATTAGGTCAAGGATGAGGAATGTAATATGAAAATACTCTTTCTTCCAAAATACATGTCTCGTCCTCTCCTTTCTTTTTCTTCTCTCAAATGCTAGGTTTTCCTCTAGCATGGACTTTCTACCTTGATCAAAGCTTATACAGTATTTCTTCCTAGTTTTTGGTTAATTCTAGGTTCCCATACATGATCGGTTTCCCTTAGTGATGAAGATTTTGACTTCAATCTTTGGTTAGACCAAGAACATGAAAATGCTTATGAAGTATCCACATCTAATTATTAGAGGACTCAACCAAGCTGGGAACTACCAGTCAAACCACTTAAGACAATGGTTGGACCTTTGCCTAAGCCATTAGTCAATAAAGCTATGCCTAAAATTCTTTATCAAGACCCCTTACACACCTGCTTAAATCAGGGTGAAATGGATGAATCTACTATCAATAGGTATGTCAAGGAAGTGAATGCTTTACTAAATGCATCTTACTCGAAAACTACCCCACCCTGGACTTTGAAATTTGGGCACACACAAGGCACGGAGGTAACTAGGGAGGAACTCCTGGATGAACAATCCTTTGTCTTCTTTTCTAATCATCTGGTATAGGAGGCACAAGAAGTTTGATTGAAGACTTTAAACTTAGTGCTTGTTAGGAGGCAACCCAATTTCTTATTTTCTTTTTATTTTAACCTAGTATTAGAAATAATAATAAATTGATTTAGCTACATCTACTTGTATGACCTTGTGCCAAATATATATATGAAGGCACCTAGCAACTCATAAGCATTCTCATCCTAGGTGACATCTCTCCTTGTTTATCATTTTTGTTACTTCATTTTCCCTACTCCATTAAGGATAATGTCATTTAAGTTGGAAGGAAGGATAATAAATTACTAAGTCCCCAAGTATGTTAGTGTGTAGTGTCTATGTACCTGATTATGCTCCAAACTTAAAGTTAATTAGATATTTTAAGAAACAATTGATGTATAGTTGATAAGATTTTTGAAATATCGAGGGACCAAATATTAAGAAACCCAATAAATAGTTAAGTCTAGAATGAAAACCAATTTTTGAGTATTTCTTACCCTCCTTATTAGCATCAATAATATGTTCATTAAGCAACTAGATCTCTTTGCCTAAGTATTGAATTTCATATCAAAAAGTGAAAAATATAAAAGTACGTTATTGTATAGCTAGTTTTAACCCGTAGCCTATTTGACTTAAGTCAGTAAGCTCAAGAGGTGATCTACACCTAATACCTTAAAATCAATTGGTTTGGGAGTCATTGGACTAAAACTCAATACAAGGATTAGATATAAAGCTTAAGGGGTTAAAATATTACATCAACTATACATTTTATTTGGCAAAAAAAAAGAATGAATGAACTGCATGAAGATAATACACCAGTCTATCTTGAGGTAGAGGATTTAAAGATCAAAGTGAAGAGTTAGTCAAGAAAAGGCTCTAAAAAATTTTTATGTTCTTTACTTAACCACCTTATTTAGATAGTATTAATATCTTAATGACACATTATGCTTATTTTCTAGCTGAACATACTTACCTTTAAATTGCCTGATAAAATGCTCATCTCTAAGTAAATCGATATACGACACTAAATTTTTCTTTCATACGAGGACAAGTAAAGTTCAAGTTGAGAGGTGTGATAAATATATAAATATTATATAAAAATATTAAAATCATTAATATTTGATCTTTGTTATTTAGTATTTGATACTTTTTATATTCCTTTTCAGATATTGCACTCATAAAGATCCAATCACCAATATTTTCACACCTAAGTCCAAGCCCAAGACTGTTACGCACACATCCAAGCACCAGGATCATGATGCATGATGAGAGGAGGGAATTTCACAACCAATTTGGATGCAGATGCAAATAAGGAAGAGGTGTGTGGCTATTGCAAGTCAATTACAAGCATCCACAAGGAATCAAGGACCCTAAATCTCTATTGTCCATCAAGAATCACTACCCAAAAAAGAGAGTCCAAAACAAGAAGGATCTTAGGCATCAAATTAAATGAGGAAAGGTGTGGAGGCACTAACATGGAAAGAAATGAAGTAGTCTTTTTTTAGGCATGAATATCCAAAGGACTTTGTGCGCTAATCAAAGAAGGAAAGAGGGGGCGCTAACATGGAAAGAAATGAAGAAGTCTTTTTTTAGGCATGAATATCCAAAGGACTTTGTGTACTAATCAAAGATGGAAAGAGGGGGGTGCAACTTTTCTTAGAGTCCTATGTGCCAGGAACTCTAGGATAAGATGGGGTAGCAATTCCAATCTAAGAAAGAAGAGATGGCATGGGATTTGGAGTGCAAAAAGGAATGGGCATAATTTGTGAAGTATGAGGTGCTAAACATGGGAGGTTGGCATGAGAAAAGGGAGGAGTTGATTCAAAAAATGAAAAAATCAAATAAGGCATGAGTTATGAGGCATGAATACAAAGTAGAAAATGAAAGAATAATGCCCTATAAGCCAATCACACAGTTGATATGATGGGACATTTTATACTTTGTCTCCCAACTCATAAAAATGACATTAACTGAGAGGCAGTGTGTTTCATCATTTATTACATTCTATTTTATATTAAATTATGATGAACCTCATAGATAGAGCACTAGTTTTAAGACCATGGTGAGATCATTCTGGTGAGACCTAAAATCTTGATAGCCTTGATCTTAAATATTTTTAATAATAAGATCATCGAGTCAGGGATTGATAATACTGGATAGACCGGTACATCCTATGTATGCACTCGATAGAAAGGGTGACTGATCTCATAGTCACTTGTATGGAAATACTAATATAAGATTATGAGTGTTCATTAAAAAATGAGTTCGCTGGACTAACCTGCAAAGATAATATCTAATCGAGCCTTCTAAGCATATCAATAGATATTTCTCTAGTGAGAGTTGTGCATATGATTTTTAGATCTGAGATCACTATGGTATCCTATGTACATAGATCTATGCTTTGTTTCATACCATAGAATAGTGCTTTGATACATGTATGGGATGTTCTGGGCATGGTGAAGTATGTATGAAGGTTGTGAGTGGTCAACAAGGGATTGATCGCTTCTTTAAGAAGAGAGAACATTCTATATGATCACGTTGGATGATGACTTGGAGTCTTTGAATAAAGTATGATACAAATTAGAAAGAATTTTTGATATTTCATCAATCGAGTCATTATCTTGGATCAAGAGATAAATGATTAGATATTTGAGCTTGATATGATTCCATGCCGTGGCCTTTTCAGGATGTTATATGATTGAAGGATTGAATTGCACAATAACTAGTCATGAAAGGAAATTTTTGGTAATTCTATCAAAATTTCATATCTTTTGGATAGTAATGACACATTGCTAGATATTAATTTTGGCTTATGGACTTGTACAAATAAAAAAAAATTAATTTAGTAATTAATTAAAAGAAGTTCTAATTAATTAGTACTTTGAATCTAATTTAATTGAATTAGATTTGGATCTAAGTCTACTATTGACTTGGTGTGGAATCTAATGGGTCACACACTGTTAGAAAATGTATCCTAAAGCTAATCATTTGAATTATAGACGGTTGAGCTCTTTATTATTTGTATATGAATTATTAATTAATAAAAATTATTTTGGTAGTTCAACACATCTTATACATCTTCTTTTATATAAGCTCTTTTATGATAAAGTTCTTAGAACTACTTTCATTCAATAAAGGAGGATTTATTATATAGTTTTTAAATTTGTTCATGACCAAATGATATGTTGTTACCTAGGATGATAATATTTATGGAGTATAGGTTGTGGCCATATGAGTTAGTTGTCCTCATAATCAAAGAGTATGAAGACATTGGTATGGCATGCCGATGAGTGTAGGTGTACATTTCACTAGACATAACCAACTCTATAGAATACTCTACTATCAAGAGTATCCTGTAAAAGGATATCAGTATAAGTGTCCCTCCAACTTGAGATCATCATGGTGACTTGCAAGTAGCTCACTATACTTTGATGTTGGACTACCTGTATTTCTAATATAGTGATGGAAGGTTTTTGAATGCGGTCCAGTACTTATAAGGTCAGTATATGAGTCAAGATAGAATTGACTACTTCAAGGTATTGGAGATAATGCTTTATTGTCTTTTAATTTAGCAAAACCTTGGCTGATAATCCTTGTGAGGAGTCATAAGATTTATTAAGTTAAGACATCTCTAGATGCACTATTTAAGAGTTGGTAGTTGACTTTGAAGTCATCATGAGCATTGGATCAAAGGGATAAATTATACGGTAACAATATGCCTGTGTTCCTGAATGCTGCTTTATAATTATTTGATCTATCTGGACATCGGATACCATTACTAGATGGTCACATAGATTAGTTTAAAAATTTATTCCTGTGATACTGACTTAGTATTCGAATCTATGGAGTCACACACAATAGAAGTTTCTAACTGATCATGATGGTTGATTAATGATTAAGAATCATTTAAGGATATAATTGTTAATTGATTATAATTAACCTTATATAAGGATTATAAAGAAATAATTCATTAATTGTTAATAAGCTATAGGAGGATTAATTAGTAATTAGATTGTTAATTGGCTCAATTTGATTGAACAAAGAAGTTTAAGTCAAGTCTAATTGAATTAGATCAGACCAAATTAGGTTATATGATGACCTAATCACTTAAGAGTTTTAATCTTAGTTTGATCAGGACTTGGACTTGATTAATTTTTAATTTTATTGAGATTTAATTAAGCTAATTAAGATCTAATTATATTAGGTATAGTTAATTAATTGGGTCTAACCAAATTTGGTTTGGTTACTAATTAATTTTGGTCAAATCAATTTCAAACTTCATTCCTAGCACTATCTAAATTTTCTCCTTTCTTTTCTCCATGCCAATTCAAAGTTACTATGAGACTTTTCCATGCCAAATGTGTTTTGTCACCCTCCCCTTTCTCTCATTTAGATGAGGATTAAATCTAGTTTAAATTCTAGTGAATTTTGAATTCAAGTTGAAAGAGTTTGAATAAGATTCAAACTACCTAAGCCTTACGCTTATCTTATTTTATAATTATCTCCCTATCCCTCTCTACACCACTATATCTGATTTTTCCTAGTGGCGTGCATATATTTTAAGGTGATTTACCATGGGTTTGTGAAGGAAATCATTGAAAAAAAAATCTAAGATAGGGAGAGTTGGCATGAAAAAGAATGGAGAGGCGTGGGTTGTTCTTGGTGCTAGGTCTTAGGGAGAAACAGAGAAAATTTAGAAAAAAAGTTTTCTTCTTCTTTCTTCCACCTTTTTATCTTCCTAGATCTTCATCTCTTCTTTTTTTGAAGGGTCCAAGAAGTTCTGAAGAGAGGGAGATGAATCAGCCATCTAGTTGCCTTTGCCGCTAGCAGTCCTAGAAGGCTGATTTGCTTCAGGGCTTCGATTGGACTTACTGTAGAGGCCAGACACTTTGTGTAGCTATAAGACAATCTGAAGAGCCACATTTTTCATGTGCTATCAGTAGTAGAGTTTAGCAATCCATACTCAAGTATGAGATTTGATATCATATTCAGTGTAGATTTGATCTACAGCATGCACTGATAAGATCGATACATGATAATTTTTAAATTTCAGTATTTGCATACTTTACATTTCATATCTAGATCTTTTGTAGGTATTTTTTAGATTAAATATAATGTATATTTTTTTGATTAAAAGAGATTTTAATTTGATATGTTTCCACTAAAAAAACTAAAATGCATGTATGAAACCCTACCTCGTTTTCCATCATACACAATAGGGAGTCAATAATGGACCTAATCTAATAGGATTTACTATAAATCCCATTGGTCTAATAGGATTGCCGCCATACAGTTTAGACCCAAGTTCCCAATTGAATTGAAAGACCAAGTTTGACTTGGTCAAATTCCAAATCCAATAGGAGTAGGGCTTCTATTTGCATTCAATTTGAAAATGTGCCACATATTATTTTCTCGCTAATTTTTTCAGCATGAAATAGCACAAAATAGGTGCCCCAGGAGGAGTTCTTCTCCTCCTGAGGCTCTCTCTCCTCTGCCCTATTTGAAGAAGGAATAATAGCGACAAGTGTTGGTGCTTATATTTTTTGGTGCTAGGTAGAAGTTGGCGCCCCTTAAGAGTCCTCCTAAGGGGATTAGACTGGATCTTTACCACTTCTTCTGGGGCTCTCTCTCATCTATATCCTTATTGGATAGGGATTAATATTTATGCCAAATAAAAAGAAAATCAGCATGGAAATTGAGTTGGATTTCTTAGGTGCACAAAAGGAAGATGGCATAAAAGATTTTATGGAGCCCCTAGGAGTCCTAATCCTAGGGGGATTTGACCATGATAATTGGCATCTCTTTTGGATTTCTTTCTTCCCTCAACATCATCTTTGGATAGGATCTCCTAGGAGGATTTGACCATGATAATTGGTATCTCTTCTAGATTTCTTTCTTCCCTCAACATCATCTTTGGATAGGATCCAAATAGCACCAAAATAAAGAGGAAATTACTGGTGGAAAGAAGATAGCACACAAGGAGTTGGTGCTAAGAAGTTTTTTTTAGGTTTTGGTGATTTATAGCATGCTGAAAATTCAGGTTTCTAAAAATCCTAGTAGTGGATGCAAATTAAAACTATTTTAACCCTAGCATACATGATCTAATTATAAATAAATTACCTATTAGGATCTACTAACATGCTGAAAAATAAGCATAATCATCATATTTGAAATCAAAAAATTTAGAAAGGAAATTGAACTTTACCTAAAGCGCTTTCATTCTTCTTCCTCGATTGATTTGAATCTGGCAAATTCCTAGGATTTTTGTCAGAACTGCACACATGCCTTACCTTTGTTGATATCCACACAGAGTGTGTCGCTGATTGAAACTTGAAGGTCCTAGGTATAAAAAACATTGCTTCTTGGCTTGGATCGGGATCTTTCTTCAGGAACTTAAAAAAGCAGCCTTTGCATGAACCCTTCGTGCAGATTGAAGGGAATAGGGAGGAATGAAATTAAGAGGAAAAAACCTTTTCTTCCTCTTTCAGATCTCTCTCTAAACTCTCTTTCTTTGATGATGCTCATGGAAATAAGGAAGAACAAGAAGAGGAGGGCATGGAGATAAAACTTGCAGGATGGATGAAATATCAACAATCAATAGTGCTAGCCCCTTTCTCTAATTCTTTTATGTTTGTCACACAAAACCACATAATCCCATGCCAATATCTAATAAGAAATGATGCTAACTAATCCCAATTTGAATTGGAAAATGTTAGGATTAATTCTTATCAAGAAAGAACCCCAAACAGAAAGCGGAGGTGCAAGCTTGCACGTCCCCTTCCTTTCTCATGCATTTTGCACCTTCTCTTCCTTTCTCATGCATGCAAAAGAGTGGGTGCCAATTTCTGTGCCCCTTCTCAATTTTACACACCAAATTGGTGAAAGAAACCTAGTGGATTTGGGTTCAGGCATCCTGGTTTGATTGAATTTTAATTTGGATTCAACTTGAATCCAATTCGAGCCCAATTTAAATCAAATTTAAAAATGTTGTCAATCCTAATCCAATTAAAATTGCAATCCAAGTCCAACTTAGATAATTAAACCTAATTAGCCTTAAATTAACTCAAGTCTAAATAAATTAAATTTGATTTAAATTAATTAGGACTTGATCCATAATTTAATTAAGCTTAATTATATTGCAATACTTACAATTAAATTCTTTATACTAAAAATTAGTAGTTTCTAAATTTATAACTTTTACAAATATTGATCCAAATCATCAAACTAATTAATAATTTGGTCATGATATAAGCTCTTGATCAGGTCAAGATCTTTTGTGTATGACCCCTTAGGTTCTATTTTATCTGGTAGTGATATCTACTATGATCTCTATTATAGTATCATTGAAACTCCTTCAGATGGGCTGGAATGATTCTAGCTCAACATTAACAAGGATCGTTGATTCACAAATAATCCTAGTGAGTTCTTATAATCTATCAATGATACCAAGCAATATATAGTAGTAACCCAGTAGAATAAAAAGATGAATTCCTAGGTATAGTTTCTGTATAATCAAGTTCCTCTATCGAGAGTCTTGATAGGATGTAGGTTACAGAAACTTGTCAAACTTTAAGCATCCATTTTATGCAAGACTTAATTAGCTTGAGTCAAATCACGAATCCTATGAAATCTCCTTTCTATTATCATACTATTGTGGCCATTGCTTAAGGACCTAGCCTCTTAGTGATGCGGGACAAAGGGGAGGGGGCTAGGAGAATCGTTGGAGAGCTGAGAAGCTTCTATGATTAGGGTCAAAAAGGAGGAAAAAAGATGCAGGGAAAAGAAAGATGGATACTCTATGGACTTGGGACTTACCTTCATAGAGAGACGTCGCACCTCTAGGGCATCTCACCCACCCCATTACATGTAGTCTAGGGCATCCCACCCATCTCACTACATGCGAGCCTAGGACATCCCACCCAAATCGCTACCTGGGGTCGTGAAGGAGAAGCTCCAAGATCTTAGAGGGGACTCGGCAAGGGAGAAGATAACTAGGGCCTCACGTCCCTCGACGCTCGAAAGTGAAGGCAGTGGGGTCTCACACCCCTCGACACCTGTAGGTGAAGGAAAGACGGGCCTCATGCCCACTCTTAACGGAGGTAGAACCAAGAACACTCTTTTCAAAAATTCATAATTCTTCATATATTTTATTCAAGAGAGGAGGTGCCTTTATATAGGCTTACAAAACTTGGGGTCCAAGTAAAGAATACAAAGCATAAAGAAAGCTAGGATGAAAATTTATATTCAAGCTGCTGATTTTCAATTATGAAAAATAATCTTGAAAGGACCACATATACCCATAAAGAATGTTGATGGAATAGACATCGCTAAATCAGAAGAGGAATGGGATGAATATGACATGAAAATGGATGAACTTAATGCCGAAGCCATGAACCTTCTTTATTGTGCTTTGGATGCAAACGAGTTTAAATGGATTTTCACTTGCATTTTGGCAAAGAAAATTTAGGAAAAACTATAAGTTACACATGAAGGCACTACATAAGTAAAGATCTCTAAAATTAAAATACTTGTGCACAATTATGAACTGTTTAAAATGGAACCAAATGAGACAATATCTGAAATGTTTGCTAGATTTATAGATATTATTAATGGTTTGATAAATCTTGGCAAGGTATATTCCAATGCTGATCTTGTCTAAAAGATTCTTTGATTCTTACTAGATAAATGGGATCCTAAGGTCACTGCAATACAAGAAGCCAATACTTAAACATACTTCCACTTGATGAACTTCTTGGTTCTTTGATTACTCATGAACTGGCAATGCAGCGCTGTAGCGAAGATGACAATAAGAAAAAGAAATCTATAGCTTTCAAGGCTATAGTAGAGATTAAAAAGCAAGAAGAGGAAAAAGAAGAAGAAAGCCCATCCTCAGATGAAGAATTAGGAGATGATGATATAGCTCTAGTTATGAGAAGATTCTGAAGATTTATGGGCAAAAGAAAGCCTAGATACTGGAGGAAGCACCTTGGTAAAAGTGAACAAAGAAAAGAAAAAGAGAAAGATAAAGACAAGAAAAAGGAGTAACTACCCATTTGTTAGGAATGTAAAAAGCCGGGGCACTACTGTTCTAAATGTTCTATACTAAAAAAGGGGTATAAGAAAAAAAAAGAAAGCAATGATGGCTACATAGAGTGACAGTGATGAATCTACTTCCAATGAAGATGAAGAGATATCAAAATTAGCAAATATATGCTTAATGGGTCTAGAAGATGAGGTAACATCTAGTGAACCCATTTATGAATTTACTTATGACGAATTATATAATGCTTTTCAAGAACTTCTAACTGAATATAAGAAGGCTGGTTTGAAAATCAAATCCATGAAAAATAATTATGATACATTATTGAAAGAAAAGAATGAAATTTCTGAAAAGAACAATCTTTTACAAAAAGAATTAAGTATTTTTTTCTAAAAAATGCAAAGCATTACAAGCTAAAAAACATGAATATTTGAAAAGAATAAAGATTTGCAAAATGAAATGAATAGACTCAAACCTCTTGTTGATAAATTGACTTTAAGTTCAAACAAACTTGAGCTAATTTTGAAAAATCAAAGGAAATCTAATGATAAAGCTGAAATTGGATATAATACAATGCATATAAATAGATTTTCATCTTCAAAACCTTATTCATCAAAATTTTCAGTATCCACCTCTTTTCAAAAGTCAAATATAATTTATTTTTGCTGTAATGGGATTGAACACAAAGCATATAAACGTAATCTAAGATGGAAAAACAAAAACAAAGTGAAAAATATTTGGGTTCCTAAAAGAACCATATTTACTAGCTAACAAGGACCCAAGAAATCTTGGGTACCTAAAAATTTCACTTGATTATTTTAAAGGAATGTTTTGCAGCCCAAAATTCAAAAAAGAGATGATATCTAGATAGCGGCTGTTCAAGACATATGACGAGTGACAAAGTTCAATTCATCATCCTTGAAATGAAAGATAGTGGAATGGTTACATTTGGTGATAATGGCAAGGAAAAAATCATTGGAATTGGTAAGATCAAAATTATTCCTTTTACTTATATTGAAAAGGATTGCTAGTATACAAATTGAAGTATAATCTATTGAGCATTAGTCAATTGTGTGATCGAGGCTTCAAAGTTGTATTTGAATCTTCAATATGTATAGTAACTAGATCTCTTGATTCTAGTATTAGGTTTGTTGGTCATAGACTTGGAAACATTTACATAGTAGATTTGAATGATCTAGCAATGTCAAGTAGTACAAGTCTAATGGCTATGAATGCTAAAATCAAGGAATCAAGTTTACTTTGGCATAGAAGATTGGGTCATGCTAGCATGCATACTTTAGCAAATTAATTTTCAAAGACTTAGTTAGGGTTTACCTAAGTTTAAAATTGATTTTGATCATGTTTGTGATGCATGTCAACATGGTAAACAAACTAGGAAAAAATTTAAATCTAAAAATATTATTTCAACATCAAGACCCTTAGAACTACTACACATGGATTTATTAGGACTAATTAGAACCACAAGCCTAAGAGGTATAAAATATGGACTTGTGATAGCAGATGATTTTTTATGATTCACTTAGATTTTATTTTTAGCACACAAAGATGAAGCCTTCAAAGTTTTTCAAAAATTTTACAAAAATATTTCAAATCAGAAAAATCTTTCAATTATTTCAATTAGAAGTGATCATAGTATTGAATTACAAAATCAATACTTTGAAGAATTTTGCATAGAACTTTTCAACCCCTAGAACACCACTACAAAATGAAGTTATAGATAGAAAAAATAGAACATTAGAAGAGATGGCCCGAACCATGTTATGTGAAGGCAATCTTCCAAGATACTTTTGGGCAGAAGCTGTGAACACTACATGTTACATATTAAACCATATTTCAATTAGACCAATTTTGAAGAAAATCCTTTATAAGCTTTGGAATGATAGAAAACCAAATGTTTATTACTTTCATGTTTTTGGATGTAAATGTTATATTTTGAACAATGAAAAAGATAACTTAGAAAAGTTTGATGCAAAATCTGATCAAGGCATATTTCTTGGATATTCAACCACAAAGCATATAGGGTTTTCAATAAAAGAACTTTAATTGTTGAAGAATCAATTCATGTTGTTTTTGATGAATCTAACCTCACACTTTCAAGAAAAGAAGAGTATATTGATAATAATACAGGTTCCCTAAATGATGGAGTAAAGGAGATGAGTTTGAAAGAAAAGCAAGTTAAGCAAGAAAAGGAGAAGAAAAGTGCAGAACATGATGAGCTACCAAAAGATTGAAGGTATGCACATTCTCATCCTAAAAAATTAATTATTGTTGATCCCTGGAATGATTTTGATGATCACAAAATATTGGAGCATGTATGTATTACTAATTCTTTCAATTACTTGAGAAGTTTTTGCAAGAAAATGTTTATCATTAGTTTAATTGGTTTTCAAATTGGTTGAAAGGTAATCCAACATTATATAGACTCTTTTGCACTTCAAGTTGTAAAAGCCTTAATTCCTCAACTATGTAATTTTGTAGAAGGGCTATAAAATTATAAAAATAAGAGTAAGTAGACTAGCTCTTATTGGATTCATATTTTGGAGAATTTTGGAGAAGTTTGAAGCTTTAAAAGAAGTTTTTGCAAAAGCCGACTCATGGATCAAGAGCCGACTTCTTCTGGCACGGCATAAAAATTTCAGAGTTTCAGTACCTCGAGCTGACTTAAGCCTCAAGAGTCGACTCATTGAAGAATACATGTTTTTTAAGTCTGAGACCTCGAGCCGACTCAAGCCCAGAAGAGCCGACTCATCCAGAGTTATGTTTGTTGGTGACTGAGACTTCAAGCCGGCTCTGCCTTGAAGAGCCAACTCAAGAAAAATGTGGATTTATACTGATTGAAGGTTCGAGCCGACTCCAGTTTCAAGAGACGACTCGTACAAAATTTCTGTTTGGGCTGTTTGAGACTTCGAGCCTACTCGAGTGACCATTTTCTGCACTCTAACGGCTAGTTGCTAAAAGTTGATTTTGAACTCAAATGGTCTCTAATAGCTCTTTCTTGATTTTCTAGGCCCTATAACGGTTATATCTCATGGAAAACTATAAAAGGAAGTATTTTTGATGGATTAAAATTTTTTTTGAGAGATTATTCATTGATTTATCTTGGAATTTGAAAAGCCTTCAAGTCCTTCACCAACCCACTTCAAGAGCATTCAAGATAGGATTCAAAGCTCCACCAACTTTTCTTCATCATTGAATCCACTCTTTGAAGAAGTAAAGAAGCAGCTTGAAGACCATTAAAAGAGCATTCAAGGCTAGGCTTCATCTTGATCTTCATCGGCAACATTTAAACAAACTCGGTTTGTTGTGTAGTTGCTTTATATTTTTGACATATCTTTGTTTTCTCTCTAAGAACAGCAAGGGGCTGTGTCTTAAGAGAGGGTTAAAGGTTTTTAGGTGACCTTGTGAAAACCTAAGTTGGGTTCTTGGTGATCCCGGTATAAAACCAAGTGTAGGGTTTCTTTGGTGATCCTGTTTAAAACCAAAGGGAGTTGGGTTTTCTTTGGTGGTCCCGGTAAAATCAAAGTGTATAGGTTTAGATTGTGAGCCTAGTAAAATAATCCGACTGTATTCCGATTTGGAGATATAGTGAAAATTTCAAGTGGTCCTTGGGTAGTGGATATAGGAGCCGGTTGCTCCGAACCCCTCTAAATTTTCTTGTATTTGTGTTTATGCTTATTTTACCTTATTGCATTTACTTAATTGCTTCCGCATTGCATATTGCACCACAGCACCAAAAGGATTTTAAATTGCACATACTTGCCAAAAGTTTTTATAATCTCAATTCACCCCCCTCTTGGGAAGCCACCTGGACAACAAGTGGTATCAGAGCAGAGTCTCTGAAAATTACTTAGAGTAAAGATAGATGGCACATCCCATGAGAACCTCTTTGGCCGAAGGCCAATCCACAAATCGACCTCCACTTTTCACTGGAACCAATTATACATATTGGAAGGCGAGGATGAAAATATACATTCAAGTCATAGATTTTCATTTATGAAAAATTATTTTGAAAGGACCTCACACACCCACTATTAGAATCAATGATATTGAGATTCCCAAACCGGAAGAAGAATGAGACAAAAATGATATGAAATTATAGCTGAGTTGAATGCCAAAGCTATGAATTTGCTTTATTGTGCTTTGGATCCAAATGAGTTTAATAGAATTTCTACTTATAATTCTGCTAAAGAAATTTGGGATAAGCTTGAAATTACACATGAAGGCATATCACAAGTTAAAACTTCAAAAATCAATCTTCTTATGCACAACTATGAATTATTTAAAATGGATCCTAGTAAAACTATATCTGCTATGTATACACATTTTACTGACATTATCAATGGTCTTAAAAGTCTTGGTAGGACTTATACTAATGCTGATCTAGTTCAAAATGTTTTGAGATCCTTGCCAGATAAATGGGAAGCTAAAGTGATAGTGATTCAAGAGGCAAAGGACTTGAACACCCTATCACTAGATGAGTTGCTTGGATCATTAATTACACATGAGCTAGCCATGCAACAAAGAACTGATGAAGATTCTAAGAGAAAGAAAGCTATAGCATTTAAAGCTACTGAAGAAGACAAGAATGAAGATTCAGATTCATCTGATGATGATGATCTTGAAAATTATGAGATAGCTCTTGTAATGAAAAAACTTAAAAGGTTTATGGATAGAAGAAGAACAAACAGATGGAGGAAGCAATTTAGAAAAGAAGATTTTGGAAAAGAAAGAGAAAAGGATAAAGAAAAGGACAGGACAAGGACAAAGATCAAATTCCAATCTGCTATGAGTGTAAGAAACCATATCATATATGCCTTGACTGTTCAGAAATTAAGAAAAAGATGATCAAGAGAAAGAAGAAGAAGGCAATGCTTGTATCATGGAGTGATAGCGACGAATCTACATCCACTGAAGAAGATGAAGAAACAACAAAAACTGCTAAGATCTGCCTTATGGGTTTAGAGGATGAGGTAACTACTTCTGAACCTAATTTAAAATTTACATATGATGAGCTTCATAATGCTTTTTGTGAATTATTAGTAGAATATAAAAAAGCTGGTTTGAAAATGAAAAACTTGAAAAACTATTGTGATATGATTGAAATGGATAAAAATGAAATTGGTGAAAGAAATAAGATTTTACAAAGGGAATTAAGTCTGGTTTGTGAAAGACTTAAGACTACCCAATTTGAAAAAGAAGAGCTTCTTGAGAAAAATAAAAGTTTGCAAAATGAAAATGATGATTTGAAAAAGGAAGTTCAAAAGCTTAAATCACTGGTTGAAAAATTGACCTTAAGCTCAAATAAACTTGAACTAATTTTGAAAGATCAAAGAGAGACAAATGACAAGTTTGGAATTGGTTATAAAGGTTCAATCTCAAATAATTTTTTTGCATCTATATCATATGCTCCTAAGTTCATTACTTCAAAACAATATAGACCTAAATTTGCATCATCATATACCTTTTATTCAAAGCCAAGAATTGTATGCTATGCTTGCAATAATGTTGGTCATAAAGCATTTGAGTGTCATTTGAAATATAATGGCTGGAAGAAAATTAAGAAAATTTGGGTTCCAAAAGGAACCAATTCTACTAACTTGCAAGGACCCAAGAAAGCTTGGGTACCTAAATCTATTACCTGATTGTTTTGCAGGAATGTCTTGCAGCCACAAATATAAAGAAAAGATGGTACCTTGATAGCGGTTGTTCAAGACATATGATGGGTGACATTGATCAATTCTTCATCCTAGAACAAAAAGATGGTGGAATGGTAACCTTTGGTGATAATCGCAAAGGAAGGATAATCGATATTGGTAAAATTAAAATTACTCCTTCTACATTTATTGAGAATGTGTTACTTGTAGAAAAGTCAAAGTATACTCTTTTGAGTATTAATCAACTTTGTGATATTGGTTTTAATGTTTTCTTCAAGTCTTCAATGTGATAGTCGTTGATCCACTTGACTCTAGTACAAAGTTCATTGGACATAGACTTGGTAATATTTATGTAGTAGATCTTAATGATCTGGCTATGTCAAGCAATACAAGTCTTGTAGCACTGAATGACAAGAGCAAGAAATCAAGTTTACTATAGCATAGACGACTTGGACATGCTAGTATGGATACTATAGCAAAACTTATTTCAAAAGATTTAGTTAAAGGTTTGCTAAAGTTCAAAGTAAATTTTGATTATGTTCGCGATGCTTGTCAATTAGGAAAGCAAGTGAGGGAGAGTTATTAATCCAAAAATATTGTTTCTACTACTAGACCCTTAGAGCTACTTCATATGGACCTATTTGGACCTACTAGGATAACAAGCCTAGGTGGTATAGAGTATGGCCTTGTGATTGTAGATGATTTTTCAAGATACACATGGGTTTTGTTCATTGCATACAAAGATGAGACTTTTAAAGTATTTAAAAAGTTTTTTAAAAGAGTTTCAAATATGAAAAATCTTTCTATTATTTTTATTCGTAGTGATCATGACAGTGAATTTGAAAATCAATATTTTGATCACTTTTGCACAAAGCATGGTATTGACCACAACTCTCAGCTCCTAGAACACCATAGTAAAATGGTGTTGTAGAACGAAAGAATCGAACTTTGGAAGAGATGTCCAGAACAATGCTTTGTGAAGAAAATCTTTCAAAATATTTTTGGGCAGAAGCTGTAAATATCGCTTGCTATATTTTGAATAGAGTTTTAATTAGACCTATCATTAGAAAACCCCCCTCTGAACTGTGGAACAATAGAAAGCCTAATATCAATTATTTTCATATTTTCGGCTGTAAATATTTTGTTATTAATAATGGTAAAGATAATCTTGGTAAATTTGATGCAAAATTCGATGAGGCTATTTTTCTTGGATATTCTTTAAATAGTAAAGTCTATCAAGTTTTCAACAAAAAAACTTTGACTGTAGAAGAATCAATATATGTTGTTTTCAATAAATCTGACATTACTTCTTCTAGAAAAGAAGATCGTGATGATGATGATGCAGGTACACTAGAACATGGACTGAAGGATTTGACTCTCAAAGATAAACAAACAAGTGAACGACATGAAGAAGTGGTAAGCAAAAATCATGATGATATATCCAAAGAATGGAGATATGTATACTCACATCCCGAAGAACTAATTATAGGAGATCCATCTCAAGGCGTTAAAACTAGAACTGCACATATGTAGAACCTCACATTATAGAAGAAGCTAAAACTGATCCTAATTGGATGTTAGCTATGAATAATGAGTTAAACCAATTTAGGAGAAATAATGTTTGGACTCTAGTAGAAAGACCTAATGACTACCCTGTTATAGGCACTAGATGAGTTTATAGAAATAAACTTGATGAGCAAGGAAATGTAATTAGGAATAAGGCTAGATTGATAGCTTAAGGTTATAATCAAGAAGAGGGAATAGATTTTGATGAGCCTATGTATGTACTAGTAGCTAGGCTTGAGGCTATTAGATTACTACTAGTATATGCATGCTTTATGAATTTTAAATTATTTCAAATGGATGTAAAGAGTGCATTTTTAAATGATTTTTTATCTAAAGAAATTTTTGTTGAACAACCACCAGGTTTTATCGATCACACATTTCCAAATCATGTTTTTAAATTGAATAAAGATTTGTATGGTCTTAAACAGGTACCTAGAGCCTGATATGATATATTAAGTTTTTAATTGGAAATGATTTTGTAAGAGGTAGTGTTGATACTACCCTGTTTATTCAAAGAAAAGACAATGATATTTTAGTTGTTCAAATTTATGTTGATGATATAATATTTGGATCTACTGATGAATCTTTGTATCGAGACTTTGCTAAGTTAATACAGGGTGAATTTGAAATGAGTTTGATGGGTGAGCTAAGTTACTTCCTCGGGCTTCAGATCAAATAATCAAAGGAAGGTATCCTGATCAACCAGGCCAAATATATTAAAGAAATTATCAAAAAGTTTGGCATGGAATCAAGCAAAGAAATTGGAACACCCATGAATCTTGCATGTAGACTTGATAAAGATGAAAATGACACAAATGTTGATCAAAAACTATATAGAGATATGATCAGTTCTTTACTTTATTTAACTGCCAGTAGACCTGATATTTTCTTTAGTGTTTGTATGTGTGCACTTTTTCAATCTAATCCAAAAGAGTCACACATTATAGCTGTTAAAAAATAATCAAGTATCTTAAAGGCACATGCAATCTAGGATTATGGTATTCTAAGCATTCATCTTTTAAAATTAATTAGTTATTCTGATGCTGATTATGGAGGTTGTAAAATTGATAGAAAACGCACAAGTGGCACTTGTCAATTTCTAGGTGTTAACTTAATTTCATGGCATTGTCGTAAACAGAACTCTGTAGCACTATCTACTATTGAGACAGAATATATGGCCGCGGGGAGCTGTTGTGCACAAGTATTGTGGATCAAGCAACAACTAGAAGATTATGGTGTTATCCAATCTAAAATTTCTATTAAATGTAATAACACTAGTGCTATTAATTTATCTAGAAATCCAATTTAGCATTCTCGAATTAAGCATATAGAAATTAGACATCATTTCGTTTGAGATTATGTTTTAAATAATGTTGTTGAATTAGAATTTATACCTACTAAAGATCAACTTGCCGACATTTTTACTAAACCCCTTAGTCAAGATAGATTTGAAAAGATTAGAGGCGAATTAGGCCTGTGTGACCCATTCTGAAAGTTTTGACCTAACTTTTCAAAAAATAAGAAAAAATTATCTAGACATTTCAAAATTCTTTCTAGAGCTTATGACAACCTCCTTTAGTAGTAAGAAACTCATAGAAATTTATTTTGTCATTTTTTGAATTTTGACCTAGATTTGGGCTCGAGCTGACTCGAGCCTCCTACTGTTTCGGCAAGCCAACTCGAGAGTCGGGCCGATGCTTTTTAAATAGGGCATCATAGGTTTAAATTTGATATTTCTTTCCACCCTTCTTATTTTTCCTTAGCCATTTCCTTTCCCTAACCTAAGAAAAGCTCCTAGAACAGCTCTACACCCTTCCAAAACCCTAATCTAACCTAGATGGCTCCTAGGAAAGCCGTGGCAAAGAAGGCTAGGAAGGTTGTTCGGTCAGTGGCAGAGGAAAGGAGGACCAAAAGAAAGCTTGATACTTCAAATCCATTAGAGGAACAACAAGAAGAGCATGAAGAGGAACAAGAAGCTCCAAGGCACGTAATTTCAATGGGAAATAGGCAAGTAACCCCAAGCCGATGCATTGATTTCTCATTTCTAGAATAAGAGAGCTTGAAAATTGGTGATTGGTTAGTTGGACAAGGTTGGAAGGATTTTTGCATACTTAATCTTCCTACATATCCTAATCTTGTTAGACAGTTTTTCGAGAATATATCTTTGGGTGCTTTTCATATTGAATCTACTGTGAAGGGGAAACACATTGAGATCAGTGAGCAAAAATTGTCCAATGTTCTTCAAATACCTAAAGAGGGAGAAAGTTATTTAGTATTGAAGGACAAACAAAAAACACTGAGAATTATACTTGAAAGGACTAATGTGACTGGTGTGATACATGTTAGAGCCAACCAACTCTCATTGGAGATGAGGTTGCAACATAACATCATTAGCCGCATCTTTCTACCCCGGACTGCAAGATTCGACTGGGTGAGCGAGAGAGACCTAGTCTTTATGAGATGTTTAGTTGAGGGGGAGGCCCTCAATTTACTTTTCATTATATTGTCTCAGATGAGGGTAGCTGCTCGTAGGGCACGAGCATGTCTTCCGTATGGTATGGTTTTTACCCTACTATTTCAGGATGCCCATGTTGATTTGTCTGGAGAGGATAGCAGACCATTATTGCATACAGACAAATATAACTTAAAATCTTTGATCAGGATGTGATTCTTAAAGGTTGAGGGTCACTAGATTAGGAAGAGTTCAGGACTTCCAGTGACACATTCTGATGATGATTCAGGATAGGGTGATCAGACAGCACAAGGACAGGATGCTGAGGTGGAAACACATATTGACAAGGCTGGACCTTCAGAGCCAGCTCTTTCTATACCTCGATCACCTGTCAGAGGATCGATTGCTATTGGATCAGGTGATGACGACAGACTACAGTGCATACTGGATGAGATCTCTAGTCCTCAAAGAGGGAGATCAGAGACTGATGCCAGGATATCTGCACTTCAGTCAGAGATGCATCAGGGATTTTAGGACATTCTGACTATTCTTCAGCAGATTATAGTAGCTAGTCACTCTACACCTACTCCTTATGCAGCAGCACCGGACATTGGCACAGATTGTGGATAGGGAGAGGCAGTACACTTCACTGACATTCCTTCAGTTGCTACTCCTACTGAGGTTGGGACTGGTACTGAGGTTCCGAGTTCTGATGTTGGAGACACTCCGGCGACAGAGATTCTGTCTACTACCAACACCCTTGCCTTATCTGTTGATCCTCCTACTGCTCGACCTACTCCTATTATGATTTCTTCTGAGCCTAAAGCTAAAGCTAAACCTAGAACCTCTAAGACTATTACTCCTGTTAGGACCAGACTTAGAGACCTTAGGCCTAGGTTCCCTAAATTCAAGCCTGCTCTTGGTATTTTAGAGGTCGGTTCCTCCTCTAGTGAGGAAGAGCTTAGTGATGATGACCCTAGTCCTTCATTTTGATATTTTAGGACTTTATGTTTAGCATGTTTTATTATTTGTGATACTACTTTTGTTGTGCCGAGGCACTTTTGTATTGTATCACTCTTGTATTGACACTTTTCATATATATATATATATATATATCTTTTTGAATGACTTAATTTGTGAATGAATGTTCTCCTTTTTATATACTTTTTGTCGATGACAAAAAGGGGGAGAAGAGAGAAAGGAGAGAAGAGTGTGCATGAAAATATGAATGAATGTGTATGAAAGAAAATATAAAAATGAATATGCATGAAAGTATGAATATGAAAGCAAATATGAAGAAAATATTATTACATCAGTAATGGGGAGCTTGTGTTAAGTTTTCATTAAACTCACTTCAAATACAAGTTAATTTTGTGAAGTTTTTGATACTTAGTACATGGATGACACATATGATATATTGTGATACATTGTGTTGATACTTTTCAATTTAATAGTTTGATACTCAATTTGGCTTGATACATACTATGTTAAATATTCTTTGATACATGTGAATACGATGCATAGTAATTGTAAAGTGTTTTAAATCCTGTTCATGCCCAGTGATTTGTCATCATCAAAAAGGGGGAGATTGTTGACCCTTGGAATGATTTTGATGATCACAAAATATTGAAGCATGTATGTGTTACTAATTCTTTCAATTACTTGAGAAATTTTTGCAGGAAAATGTTTATCTTTAGTTTAATTGGTTTTCAAATTGGTTGAAAGGTAATCCAACATTGTATAGACTCTTTTGCACTTCAAGTTGTAAAAGCCCTAATTCTTCAACTATGTAATTTTGTAGAAGGCCTATAAAATTGTAAAAATAAGAGTAAGTAGACTAGCTCTTGTTGGATTCACATTTTGAAGAATTTTGGAGAAGTTTGAAGCTTTAAAAAAAGTTTTTGCAAGAGCCGACTCATGGATCAAGAGCCGACTCCTTCTGACATGGCAAAAAAATTTTAGATTTTCAGTACCTCGAGCCGACTCAAGCATCAAGAGCCGACTCATTGAAGAACACATGTTTTTGAAGTCTAAGACCTCAAGCCGACTCAAGCCCAGAAGAGCTGACTCGTCAAGAGTTATGTTTGTTGGTGACTGAGACTTCGAGCCAACTCTGTCTTGAAGAGCCGACTCAAGGAAAATGTGGATTTGTACTGATTGAAGGTTTGAGCCGACTCTAGTTTCAAGAGCCGACTCGCACAAAATTTTTGTTTGGACTGTCTCAGACTTCGAGCTGACTCGTGGACCTCGAGCCGACTCGAGTGACCATTTTCTGCACTCTAACGACTAGTTCCTGAAGTTGATTTTGAACTTCAAATGGTCTCCAACAGCTCTTTCTCGAGTCCCTAGGCCCTACAACGGTTATATCTCATGGAAAGCTACAAAAGGGAGTATTTTTGATGGATTAAAATTTTTTTTTGAGGGATTATTCATTGATTTATCTTGGGAATTTGAAAAGTCTTCAAGTCCTTCACCAACCCACTTCAAGAGCATTCAAAGCTCCACCAACTTCTTTTCATCATTGAATCCACTCTTTGAAGAAGTAAAGAAGTAGCTTGAAGAGCATTAAAAGAGCATTCATGGCTAGGCTTCATCTTGATCTTCATCGGCAACATTTAAATAAACTCAGTTTGTTATGTAGTTGTTTTATATTTTTGACATATCTTTGTTTTCTCTCTAAGAACAGCAAAGGGCTATGTCTTAAGAGATTGTTAAAGGTTTTTTGGTGAACCTTGTAAAAATCTAAGTTGGGTTCTTGGTGATCCCGGTATAAAACCAAGTGTAGGGTTTCTTTGGTGATTCTGTTTAAAACCAAAGAGAGTTGGGTTTTCTTTGGTGATCCCGGTAAAAACAAATTGTATAGGTTTGGATTGTGAGCCTGGTAAAATAATTCAACTGTATTTCGATTGGGGGATATAGAGGAAATCCCAAGTGATCCTTAGATAGTGGACGTAGGAACCGGTTGCTCCGAACCACTCTAAATTTTCTTGTATTTGTGTTTGTGCTTATTTTACCTTATTGCATTTACTTAATTGCTTTCGCATATTGCACCACAATACCAAAAGGATTTTAAATTGCACATACTTGCCAAAAATTCTTATAATCCCAATTCACCCCCCTCTTGGGAAGCTACCTGGGCAACAATTATTGGTGATCCCTTTCAAGGAGTAAGAACTAGGTCATCTTTTAGAGACACCTTTGACTATTTAGTTTTGTTTTTCAAGTTGAATGTAACTACATAAAGGAAGCCAAAAATGATCTATATGGATGATGGCTATGCAGGAGGAACTTAATCAATTTGAAAGGAACAATGTATGGACCTCTGTAGCTAGACCTAAGGAACATCCTATCATAGGTTCTAAATGGGTTTTTGGAAATAAATTAGATGACAAAGACAATATAGTTAGAAACAAAGCCAGATTAGTTGCTAAAGGATATAACCAAGAGGAAGGAATAGATTTTGATAAAACTTATGCACCTGTAGCAAGAGTAGAAGCCATAAGACTCTTACTTGCATGTGCATGTCTCATGGAATTCAAATATTTTTAAATGGATGTACAAAGTGCTTTTTTAAATGGCTATATTGAAGAAGTTTTTATGGAATAACCTCCCAATTTTGAAAATCACTCTTTTCCAAATCATGTTTTTAAACTAAACAAAGCTTTATATGATTTAAAACAAGCACCTAGAGCATGGTATGAGAGGTTGAGCATGTTTCTCTTAAAAAATGATTTCAAAAGAAGCAAAGTAGATACAACATTATTTATCAAAAGAAAAGATGATGAATTATTAGTTGTACAGATGTATGTTGATGATATAATCTTTGGTGTAACTAATAAAACTTTATGTCAAGAATTTACCAAGCTAATGCATGGAGAATTTGAAATGAGCATGATGGGTGAACTCACTTTCTTCCTTGGACTACAAATCAAACAAACAAAGGAATGGATATTCATCAACCAAACAAAGTACATTAAAGAACTCTTAAAGAAATTTGGGATGGAATCTACAAAAGAAATTGGCACACCCATGAGCCTAACCTGCAAACTTGACAAAGATGAGGAAGGTAACAAAGTTGATCAAAAATTATATCGAGATATGATCAGATCTCTTCTTTATTTGACTACAAGTAGACATGATATACTATTTCGTATTTGTATATGTGCAAGATTTCAAACTAATCCTAAAGAATCACATATACTTGCTGTTAAAAGAATCATAAGATATCTTAAAGGTACATCAAACTTAGGATTATGGTACTCTAAACCTTCATCTTTAAATTTAATATGTTATTAAGATGCTGATTATGGTGGTTGTAGAATTTATAGAAAAAATACTAGTGGCATACGTCAATTTCTAGGGTTAAACTTAATCTCATGGTACAGCAAGAAACAAAACTTCGTGGAACTATCTATTGCTAAGGCAGAGTATATGACTGCAGGAAGTTATTGTGCTCAAGTGTTATGGATTAAATAACAACTAGAAGATTATGGTATTATTCAATCAAAATTTTAATCAAATATGATAATACAAGTGCTATCAACTTAACAAAGAATCGTATTCAGCTCTCAAGAACTAAGCATATTGAAATTAGACATAATTTCATTAGGGATCATGTTCAAAATGGTGATATTGAACTTGAATTTATTTGTACTGAAAAATAATTGGCTGACATCTTTACTAAACCCCTTAGTGTGGATAGATTTCAAATGATCAGAGAAGAATTAGGTCTTTGTGATCCTTTTTATAATTTTTGACCTAATTTCTTTAAAAATTAAGAAAAAAATTATCTAGATGACCTCTGTCACCTATTTAAGTTAGATACACACCTTTTCTAGGATTAGAAACCATTTTCTTGAGATTTAAAACCATTTTTCTTAGTTTTGCTCGAGCCGACTCGAGCAAAAAAAGTTCACTGGATGAGTCGACTCGGATAACAAACCTACTTAAGAATCGTAAGCCTTAAAAAAATTTTTTCACCTTACTATTTCTTGTTGAACCCGAGCCTAAGGGAGAACTTTCCTTTCTAGCCTTAGGGACCACTCAAATCCTTCCAAATCCCCTAGATCCTTGATCAATGGCACCCAAGAAGGCAGTGGCAAAGAGATTTAAATAGATGGCTCCAAGCACTATCAAGCAGAAAGAAGATGCAAAAAAAGACAAGATGAGCAGACTCCTTAAGATCCTCAAGTTCCACCTTCTCCACAGCGACAAATCATTCAGATGGGCAACATACCAGTAACCTCAGGTAGAAGAGTATATTTTACATTTCTAGAACAACAAAGTTTTCGCATTGATGATTGGATTAGAGCACAAGGTTGGGGATTTTTCTGTTCTTTGGATGTCCCCACATATCCCACATTGGTTAGGACCTTCTTTGAGCAACTATCTTTTAGAGCACACCAGATCCTCTCTACAGTGAAAGGAATCACTATTTCAGTTGATGAAGTTAGGTTAAGCAGAGATCTACAAATGCCCAAGATTGGAAAATGTTATTTGAATATCAAGGATAGACAAAATACTTTGAGGGCTGTTCTGGAGAGAAGAAATATGGAAGGAATCTCAAATGTTCAAGCAAATAGACTATCACTTGGGATAAGATTGCTCCACAATATCATTAGCAGGGTGTTCTTGCCCAGGATAGGGCGATTTGACTGGGTGAGCGAGCGTGACATTATGTTCATGAGATACATGATTGAGGGGGAGGCCCTCAATCTGCCATTCATTATGATGACTCAGATCAGAGATGCATCTCGCAAGGCCAGAGCATGTCTACCCTATGGGATGGCCTTCACCCTTTTGTTTCAGGACTGTAGCATTGACCTATCTGGAGAGGACAGTAGACCCCTCCTGCACACTGATAGATATTTAGAGAAGTCACTTCATAGGATGGGGTATCACAAAATTGGATTATGGATGAAGAAAGTATCAGGACAAAGAGCAGCTCACTCTAATGATGATGATGAAGATGATATTCCAGATGATGCAGATACTGCTGAGCAGACTGATGATGAAGATGAGCACGATGATGAGGCTGGACCCTCAGAGCAAACACTTACCACACCTCCTCTGTCAATTCCTTTTGAGCCGAGCACTGGTGGGCAGCATGATTCAAAGCACATGAGGATACTTCAAGATGATATTTCTGCTATTAGATCTGATCTACAGATAGTTCGAGCAAAGGTACACTCAAGGATAGATCTGCTGCAGACTGAGATGAGAGATAGTTTCAGACTGAGATGAGAGTAGTTGGGTTATTGGTGATCCCGGTTTAAAAACCAAGTAGGTTCTTGGTTAGCCTGTGTAAAACCAAGTGTGGGTTCTTGGTGATCCTGGTTAAAACCAAGTGTTGGGTTCTTGGTGATCCTGTGTAAAACCAAGTATTGGGTTTTTGATGAGCCCGGTTGAAAAACCAAGTTAGGTTTGGATTTTGAGCCTGGTAAAACAATCCGATTGTATTATGGTAGTGAATATAGTGAAAATCCCAGGTGGTACCTTGGATAGTGGACGTAGGAGCGAGGTTGCTCCGAACCACTATAATTTGCTATGTTTGCATTATGCTTTTTCTGTTTATATCTGCCTCTGCTTTTATTTATTTGAATCATAGCACTATCATACTAAAGAAGAATTAAAAGAGCACATATCTATTTAAATTTTTTAAATTTCTAATTCACCCCCTTTTAGGAAAGCCACCTGGAAAACAACTAGTATCAAAGCAGTGTCTCTGAACTTAATTAGAGTAAAGATTGATGGCTTGTCCCATGAGTACTTCTTTGGCCGAAGGTCAATCTACTAATAGACCTCCACTATTCACTGGCATGAATTATTCACACTGGAAAGCTAGAATGAAGATATACATTCAAGCTGTTGATTTTTAGTTATAGAAGGTCATTCTTAAGGGTCCACAAATATCCATGATTAAAATTGATGGTATGGATGTCCCAAAACCTGAAGAGGATTAGGATGAATATGACATGAAAATGAGAGAATTAAATGCCAAAGCCATGAATTTACTATATTGTGCTTTGGAGGCAAACGAGTTCAACCGAATTTCTATTTGCTCATCTACAAAAGAAATCTGGGATACACTCGAAGTGACCCATGAAGGAGCTTCCCAAGTGAAGGCCTCCAAAATCAATCTTCTAGTACATAGCTGTGAATTATTCAAGATGGAATAAACTAAAACTATCTCTACCATGTTTTCACGATTTACAGATATTATTAATGGATTGAAAAGTCTTGGCAGGGTTTACTCAAATACAGACTTGGTATAGAAGATTCTAAGATCACTTCCAGAATTGGCTCAAGTATTTGCTGAAAGAGAAGATGGGCTCAAACCCTTTATTAGATTTGTCTATTTTAATTGTACAATAAAAGTGAGTTAGTCCAAAAACTTCTTTCTTATTGATGTCTCCATCAATTCTCCCAGGATGAAAAGAACTCGATTTTATCGAGTAAGAATCAATCTGACTCTAGTGATACTCTAGTAGGTCTGGTTGATTCTTTGTAGATCTTCTCAAGTAATCCATGGGTCTTCAGAATCAGGGCATCCTTGCCAATGAACCAGGTAGCATTGATAGTCCCTGTTTCGGGTGGTGATAGTCTTATTGTCTAAGATTTGCTCAATCCCATCTTGCTACTTTGGTAACTTGGCTGGTGGACACTCATGGGTTGGCTCACTCTCAAAGATAAAATCAGGCTCGAAAGGCTTACTAGGTATCATTGTTGGTTCCTTTACCCTCCTAGATGTGAATTGTTGAAAGTGAAACTGATACCAAAGTCGGATGGTAAATCTAGCATATATTAGATCCAAATTTTCCTCACTATTTTGAAAATAACCTACACCACGGGCATATAATCATTCAAGTTTGGCATTACCATGACATAGTCTCCTTCCTGAAATCCTTTGGCTCTTTTACGTCAGTTAATCATAAGCTTGTTAATTTTATTGCCCAAATTTTTTTACTAATCATGCTATGCATATGACTCTCGCAGTCATGGACACTTATGCATGGGAAGGTCAAATGACATCAAATGACAAAACATAAATGACATCAAAACAAAACAAGCTCTAATGGACTTTATTATCTATGAACTAAACTTTATTGCTTGGAAACAAAAGTTCCTAATTTTCAATATTTTCCTAAATGGCTTTGAAAACTCTAGCACACAACTTTAGGTAGGTGGTAGTGAATCTTAATTTGGTGCCCAATAAATGCCATAATGTCTTCCAAAAGTAACTGTTGAATATTACTGGAACCTGATCAATTGTATGGTGGATGTCCCAACAGGGTGGCTTAGGATTGGTAATGTTCCAAAAGGGTGAATCAGGCTTAGGGCAATTATCAGGGAATACAATTTCCATCTTCCTTCTCTTGCACTTCCATCTTTCAATTTCTACCATCTCTTCACTTCTAACCCTCATGTTAAATTCTTTTGCAGGTTCTACAATTTCTTGGGGTTGATCCTTTGGAATTGGTTCTAGATTTTTTCTGATAGTCAATATCCCATTAGGTGATCCTTTATTAATCTCTAGATATAAATCCTCAACAGTGATTAATTTCGAGTCCTCTATTATCTCCTCAAATTGTTTTTCATGGTTTTGTTCTTGGACATCATTTTGATCATCCCCGTTGTTGAATTTTTTAGGCTGGGTAATTATTTTATCTTCAAGTAATTGTTCTTGATCATATTCGTCCATAAGGTTAGACCCAGCTTCATAAACTTCTTCCTTAAGTTCTTCAATGGGTTTAGGATTTTCTCTTTCTAGCCCTTCATTTGGACAAGACTTTGATTCTATTTCATCCTTAAATTCTTCAATAGGTTCAGGAGATTTTTTCTTTATTTTTTTATGGGTTTAGTCTCTTCTTCATCTTCCTCATACTTATTGAATTTGGCAATATAATCAGATATAGTTGTATCATCTTGTCTCAATTTGTACCATTGGTCTAAAAGTTTTTGCTCATAATATTTACCTAAGTACTTTTTTCTTAGTTTACTCTTCATTTCTCTCCAAGTATTTATTTTATTCCCACTATAATAATTTTTTTGCTCAACTTCTTTTAATATGCTTTAGCATGTCGGACTAACTTTGATTTGGCAAATTGACAGTTTGTTACTTCCGACATCTCATCAAATTCAAAGTATTGATCTATTTTCTCTTCCTAATCGACATACACCTCAGGGTTTCCATCAAAAGTTGGTGCATAGGGTCGATTGCTTTTAAAGACTCTCTCATCCTGATCTACAAAGTCTTGGTAGGGATATTTATGGTTATACTCAGGGGTGAGATCATGATATTGGGCTCTTGGACCAAGGGGAGGTGGACTAGGTGATTCAGGCTCAGCATGGATCCTATGGGCTTCTTCTATGAAGTCATGATGAAGTCATCTTGAATTGTATTAAGTAGTGAATTTATGATGATGGACTCTTGGACCTCGAGGAATTAACCTAAGTGACTTAGGTTCGGTGGAGGTCATTGGGGTCTCTTCAAGTGTCCCAACATGGTCCTTCATTTGACCTAATTATCCATGTATGGTATCAAACTTTTTAGTTAGGGTTTTCAAAAATAATTCAAGATTAGGATCCATGGATAAAAACAGACTGAGTATGGGACTGTTGGTATGGATCTTCAAAACAAGCAGTACAAACCTAACTTCAAGGGCTCCTAGACCTAAAAGTTCAAAATACAGGAATTGACTAAGTATTAGTTAAAGTTGTAATTACCTTTTCCACTGGCCAGGTAAGAGATGGGGTTGCAGGAGGCTCCCCTCGCTTTCACGAGGTCCTAATTAAAAATCGCAAGTCCACTTAAGGTGTTTGCCATTGGACCTCTTGCCTTGGACACCAATTTTAAGAAGAAAGTACAAACTCAACTAATATTTGGTCTCATCTTGCACTTGAACCAAACTTGTGGATGTCCCTAGTTTTAGGTTCCAACTCGATTTCAATTATGATTTAGGTCAATGCAAATGTGGGTGATTGTTTTGGGCTAAGAAAAGGTAATGACCTCCTTCCCTTATGTTATGATTGAATGCCCTTGATTAGATTTAGGAATGGATGCATAAACAATTCACCAACTAGTTAACACAACAACTAGTATTAGCACAAACATGTGATTCAAACCCGAATTTTAAAAAAAAAAATTAAATTAAAAAATTTAGATTTTAAAGTCCATATTTTAGAAATCAAATTTTAAAATTTAAATCTCGAGTTAGGATTAAAATTTTATTCTAGAAGTTAGAGTTGTTGCAAGATAGTTTCAACCTTAACAACTTCTAGTCAATTAGTTTTAAAAAATTCAAAATTAAAATTTTAAAATTTTTAAAAAATTAAATTGTTAAATCCCTCAGTGAAGATTCCAGATTCTAAATTTTGAAACTTAATTTCTAGAATTTGGTTAAAAAATTTATTTTTAAAGCTTGTTGTAAAAGAAAATTTCAGCAGGGAATAACTTTCAACAAGCTAGTTTTAAAAATTTAAAATTTAATCTTTTTAAAAATACAAAAATTTAAAATAAAATTGATTTGGTTAACTCTCATATAAGAATTCTTGGATTTTAATGTTTTGATTTTATATTAACTTGAATTTTGTTGAGAATGTAGTTTAAAAGCACATGCTAAAAGGTTCCAGCAATTTAGCTAACTCTTAACAACCTGAATTCAAATTTCAAATTCCTAACTCTATATCCTTCTAAAATTCAGAATTCTTGTGGGAAATAACAAAAATTGAAGTTTGAGTCTCATATATAAAAATTAAAATTTAGAAAAAATATTTTTATATTTTTTTGAAAATTAAATGAAATGGAAGGCAGAAATAGAATTCTGAACATTACTTCAGAAATGATCTAAGAACTCATAATTTTGAATCTAGAAATAAATGAAAAATACTTTTTTTAATTTTATATTTAGAATCCTAACACACTAAGGTACTGAAAAAGTATCTTTTTGTATTTTTTCTCAATGTATAAAAATTACTAAAATTCATGAGAAATCTGGATGAATACTAGAACAGAAATTTCAGCAATCAAACACTTGACTAGTAGAACCTTAAGCTTTGATACCAAAAAATTGATGGGGGACGAAAATAAAATGATGAATGGAGAGTTTTAGGAAGCTAACCAGCAAGCAAACTTAAGCAATTACTTATCAAATAAATGTTCTAAATTAATCCAAGAAAAGAATCTTCATAAGGAGACTAGTTGATCTAAATTACAATACCCGAAATGTAGATCTAGTTCAAAATAGAGATTAGGATTTCATGGCAAGGAAACCATCACAACTAGGGCAAGTTAACCTTCAAATGATCAGATCTAATGAAGCTTAGGAAGAGTTTTCCTACCAACAATGATGGCTAATTATTTGGTGGAAGAAGGAGCTCTCATCACTCAAGGATTGAGGTCTAAACCATAAGACTAGCACTCCCTACCTTTAGGACTCACCTTGGCCATGATTCTTGGCTTGGATACCTTCATCTTGGACTTGGAAAATCAGAGAAAACCTGCATCAAATCAGAGATTAGGCATGAAAGGTGAATTCAAAATTGGAATTGAAACAAGAAGAAGAAAGAAGGAAAACAAGGAAGTGGAAGCCGGCGCCTTTAAGGAATGATGCTTGGATCTTGGATCAAGAAAGGAGCACTCCACCTTTCAAACACTCAAGGGTATTTACCCTTCAAACACTCATCCAAGAACCTCATACTCTCTTCTCAAACCTATCTTCTAACTCTCAAACTCAAGAACTTTTCACTCCAAACAAGAGAACCTAGGGAAACTAGAACAAGAAAGAAAGCTTTCTTCATTTAATCCAAAATAGAATGAATACAATGGGGGGGGCTTAGGCCCTATTTATAGCCTTCATAACCCACATGGGTCGGCCAAGGAGAGAGAGAGAGTGGAGGTTAGGTCTAGCTAACTCTAGTTGGGTAGTTTCTACTAGAATTAGTTTTGTAATAATTTATGGGTAGAAGGTTACAACCAATTGACATGTGGCAATGACTTGGCTTAATTTGCTGATGTGGAGCCCTATGTGTCATGTGATGTGGAATCCCACATGGCAAGTTAGTTGGAGGGTTGTTAGGATAATAGAACATGGCTTCAATCTCCTCATAAAATTCTTGATGTAGTGTCCTTCCTCCTCCCCAAAAGGTGCTTGATGTGGTGTTGACCAATTGAGAGAAATGGGCTTCAAGTAGATGCGTCCAAGTGAGAGAAATGGGCTTCAAGTAGATGGCATCCAAGTAAGGGAAGTGGGCTTCAAATGGATGGCGCCAAGTAAGAAAAATGGGCATTGAAGAAGTGGCCTCATACCCTACTTGAATCTAGGTTGTGTCGACTCATGAATCAGCTCAAGTATTTTCTAAAAGAGAAGATGGGCTCATACCCTTTATTAGATTTATCTATTTTAACTGCAAAATAAAAGTGAGTTAGTCCAAAAAATTTCTTTCTTATTGATGTCCCCATCATCATCTCTTCATCTTCTTGGAGGATTCAAGAAAATTCAAAGGTCTTCAGATCAGTCATATATAGCCTTCACACAGAGCTAGCACTTTAAGGAAGGTAATTCCTTGGAACTTTGTGTGGACTATTCATAAAGGCCAGACATCCTGTGTAGCTACGAGGTGACATCCATACTATAGACCATGCACTATCAGCAATGGTGTTCATCAACCTGTGGCCACGTATGGGATCCGATCCCGTATATGCTTGTAGATTAGATCAATGGCGTGCATCAATCTCATTAATGTATGCTGATTTTATTTTCAACATCTATGTTCTATTCATATCTTATCTCAATCATCTAGGATAGGCTTTTATAAATATTCTAATGTATGATTTAGTAATTAAATTATTTTAATCAATTTTTACTTTTGCCATATTTTTAAAAAATCTATGCATAAAACCCTGTCTTGGTTTTCTAACAGTGGTATCAGAGCTCCAAGTTCTTGACATGATTTGATTAGATTTTGATCAAAATCTTGATCTGAGTAACTACTTTAGATTGGGTTAATCACCATAACTATCCAATCATAGAAGAGAAGTAGGGTTTAAACGCACTCTCTTCCCATTCCATGGGATCACTATGATGTGTAGGGGTGCCACTTGTGATTATTTTTCATGAACAAGTAAGGTAAAAGAATAATTTTATTAAAATTATTTTAATAATTTAGATATAATTTCTAGTAATTTAATCTTGATTACTTTGCTATTATTGATATAAAATTAAGTTATTTATATCAGGTTTTATGTTTAGAACATAAGTTATAAATTTAATTTCAGCAATTGCACTAAAGTATATAGTCTAGATCTAAAATTATTTTATTTATATATGATACATATAAAAATAATTAGATCTAATTTTAGTAAAATAAATATTAATTAATTTCTAATAAAATAAGAGTTGATTAGATCTAGAATTGTGAATTAAAGATCAAAAATCAATTCATAAAACTTAAATTTTTGGGTTAGCTCGAATTAGGTTAAATAATCAGGATAGATATAGGATTAGAATTTAATTAATAGGGACCTTAGAGAAGTTGATTTAAACTAACCAAAAGTTAATTAGAATTAGATCAAAGATTCTCTAGATCAATTCTATAGTGATAGGTTGATCAAGTCCATATTATCAAATGGATCTGATTATGGCTTAGTAGTCAGACTCGAGTCCCTAGGCTAGTCTAATCAAAATCGATGAATCAATTGATGTCTAAGATAAGTTTGGTAGTTGATCATGGTCATTGATTGGGCTATCTCTTACCTGGCCATCTATGTTAGTGTCTAAGGAAAGAGATTAATGGCAGAACCCTTCCAATGATCTCACATACTTGATCAATTGGTCAATTAGATTTTGATTAGATAGCTTATCGATTCAAGCAAATCCATGCTAGTAAGGAAGATCAGTTTGACTGATCTAGATGTCTTTAAACTAATGTGATTTGACTCTCATCACTAACTTGATAAAGTCAGTGGGAGGATTGTTGATTGGTCCATGTCTTCTTCTCTTTTCTCTACTTAATCTAATTAAATTCTAAAAAATTATTAGGTCCCTTAAGTGATAAAATTATGGAGATAATTGAGTCATAGCCTCCCATTAAGAGAACAATAATGAGTCTAATAGTTAAGATAATCATTGGAGGTCCAAAGAGTTAGTGCTCATCTGGCTATTGGAATTATTATTCATATTATGATGACTTAGTCACTTCTTTCTAAATGATGATCTGGTGGGCTAGCCAAAGTCGAGCTTAGCCATCGTTAGCTAGAAGCACTTAGTGCTGTCATGTTAATGGTTGGAGCTAACTAGGACTTTCAATGATAACCCAAAGGCTTACTGATTAATTCCTGGGATAAAATTATTACCAGAAATTATTTAGAGAAATAATTGATTGAGAACCTATCTTTAGATGCATATGAATAAGCCAACCAAAGTCCGGCTCATGTGTAGTCTATTAAATTTTGGTACCCACTAAGGTATTAATACAATTCCTTGAATTGGAGGTAGAGGCTACCAATTTGATTAAAGTAGTAGGAGAACCTTTAGAGTAAAGTCCAAGTCTTTAGGATTAAATGATTCATATAATAATTAGATTTTGTTATCCTTTTAGATTAATATGGCCACCACTTTGTCACTCCATTTATTATTAAATAATGAAAAATTAATGAGACCCAATTTTGATAGTTGGTATTGAAAGCTAAAAATATCTTAGAGCATGAATAGATCTTATACATACTGATATATTCAACACCTGAGGAGCCTGCTCAAAACATTCATAGTGCAGCCCAAGACACTTATCAAAAGTGGCTTAGTAATCGAACCATGGTTCATTGCATAATGCAGGCATCCATGAATGATGAACTAAATCACAAATTTGAGGATGCCCAGCTAGAGGACATGCTTCAAGTGTTGAAAGAATCCTTCGACACTCCTGATAACTTTGAAAGGTACAAAATATCTCATACCATTTTCATTACTAGGATAAGAGAAGGGACGTCGGTCACTGATCATGTATTATATATGATCGAGCTAATTGAGCACCTAAACAAACTTGGGATTTTCCAGCATGAATAGCCGGGGAAGGATGCGATCCTCAATTCTTTGTCAAAGTCCTACATTGACTTCTTTGATCATTAAAGAATGACTAGGCCTGCAGTCAACTACTATGGTTTGTTAGGATTACTGCAGACCTATGAGAGGGATCACTAGCTCCATAAGGGGTTGGTGAATGTAGTAAGAGGTTCGATAAAGTGTTGTCCCTTTAAGAAAGGGAAGAAGGAAAATTAGAAAAAGATACAAAGTACTTCGATAACTAAGTCAAGTCAAATCAAGAAGTTCAAGGTTGACTAGACTCAAGTTAAATGCTTCTACTTAAGAAGAAGGACACTAAAAGAGGAATTATCCTCTTTACATTGCCTCGCTAGACCTGAACAGGCCAAGAAAGAAGAAGAACTAGCAAGGGATTGCTAGACAAGGTACTTATTGATAACACCTTGTAATTTTTCTATTTATAATACTACTACCTGAATATTAGATACTAGAATTCCTATAAATATTTGTAATTCATTGTAGGACTTTAGGTTAGTAGAAGATTTGAAGATGGCGAGAAATTCCTAAATGTTGGAGATGAAAGATCTGTTTTAGTTCTAGCTTTAGGAATATTTAAGCTTATTTTTGATACTAGTGTCATTGTTTTAGGTGATTGTCACTATTATCCTAGATTTTTTATGAATGTGATCTCTGTAGGTCTTTTGGCCAAAAATGGCCATCATTTATCAATAAAAAGTAGTTATTGCGATGTCATTATGAATGGTTTTACTGTAACACATGGACAATTGGAGAATGATATTTATATATTATCACAGCCTGTAAATATAATGTATACTCCAACAAACACCCTAGGATAGAAAATGTGTTTGATATTTATCTTTGGCATTGTAGGCTAGGTCATATCAATAATAATAGGATGAATAAGTTATCTAAAGAGGGAATCCTCGAGGTTAGTGATTTTGAATCATTACCGACCTGTGAATCCTATCTTCTTAGAAAATGACTAAGTCACCTTGTACTGGAAAGGGTGAAAGAGCCACTGAGATTCAGAGTCTAACATATAATGATGTATCTAGACCTATGAACACTTCAGCCATAGGTGGATATCACTACATTACATTTACTGATGACCTATAGAGATACAGGTACATCTACTTAATGAGATATAAGTCTAAGTCATTTGAAATGTTCAAACAATTTTATAATGAAGTAGAGAAACAAACTGGCAAGTATATCAAAATTTTTCAATCTAATCAAGGAGGCGAATATCTTACTAGTGAGTTTATGATATATTTGGAAGGGAATGGGATCTTCTCATAATGGACACCTCTCAAGATACCTCAGCATAATGGAGTATCTGAAAGGAAGAATCAAATCCTGTTAGACATGGTTCAATCCTTGATGAGGTTTGTGTATGCCTATCTCTCTTTAAGGATATGCACTAGAGTCAGGTTGTTATATTCTAAATAGAATTCCTAGCAAGTCTGTAAAAAAAATGCCATATGAGATATGGATAGGGCATAAGCTGGTACTTTCATACCTTATGATCTAGGGATGTCCAACTTATATCAAATGTTTAAAAATGGACAAGCTTAGGCCTAGGTCTGATAGGTGTATATTTATAGGGTACCCAAAGGAAACTAAAAGTTATTTCTTCTACCATACTAATGAATACAAAGTGTCATTAGTAATAAGGCATCTTTTTGGAAAGAGAGTTTCTCAAGGAAGGAACTAATACCTCTAAGATTGAACTTGAAGAAGTTTAATAAGTAGAAGAATTGAAATAATTAACTGAACCAATTTAATTGAGTTTGATTCGATCAAACCTAAAATCCATTGTAGTTACACCCTTAAGGAGATCCGGTAAAGTACCACATTACCCGAACATATACTATGGTTTCTTAGTTTAGGATAAGGATCCTATTGAACTTGATGAAAATAACCAGGATCCAATTACCTATGTGGATGCTATGCAGTCTTCCAACCCTGAAAAATGGTTTAAAGTCATGAAATCCAAATGGAGTTCATGGAGATCAATAGTGTGTGGATACTAATTGATCCGCCTAAAGAGGTAAAACCTATTATGTAAGTGAATTTTCAAAAGAAAATGGGGCACAGATGGGATGGTGGAGAACTATAAAGTCCATCTAGTTGCCAAGGAATATTATCAGTATTATAGTATTGACTATGATGAGATGTTTTCACCTATGGAAATACTCAAGTCCATTCATATTATGTTTGCGATAGCGGTGCATCTTGATTTTAAGATCTAGCAAATGGATGTCAAAATTGCTTTCCTAAATAGAGAGTTGGAAGAAGAGGTGTATATGATATCACCTGAAGGGTTCACATCCATAAATGAATCAAATGTGTGCAAGCTTCAGAGATCTATTTATAAATTGAAGTAGGCATCTTAAAGTTGAAACATGCATTTTAATAAAATGATTAAAACATATGGCTTCGTTAAGAATGGAGAAGAGCCTTACATATACAAATGGGCTTATGGTTCAATAATTATATTTCTTATTTTGTATGTGGATATTCTTTTAATAGAGAATGACATTCCTGCAATGCAGGGAATAAAGGCTAGGCTATCATTTTAATTTTCTATGAAGGACCTGAGAGAAGCAACCTATATCCTTGGGATGAAGAGCTATAAGGATAGATCTAAAAGTTGCAAGGATTATCGATTATCCTAGATGATGTGCATTGACACTGTGCTGAAATGTTTCAGCATAGTAAATTTCAAGAAAAGCTATCTTCCGATAGGTCATAGAATTATTCTCTCTAAGAAAGATTATCCAACAACTCCTCAAGAGAGAGCATATGAGTAGAATTCTATATATCTCGATAGTGGGATCTACTATATATGCAGTGACATATATGCAACCAGATGTGGCATACTCATTAGAAGTAGGAGAAGACAACAATCTGATCTAGTGAGAACCATTGGAAGGTTGTAAAAACTATCCTTAAGTATTTAAGAAATACTAGGGACCAATGGTTAGTTCATGAAGATTCAGACTTGAAACTAGTCAGTTATACTAACTCCAATTTTTAGTCAAACTGGGATGATAACAAAAGTGTATTGGATTATATCTTTACCCTTAATAGAGGAGTTGTTTGCTGGAAAAGTTCCAAGCAACATACTATGGCTAATTCAGTATGCAAGGTAGAGTACATTGCAGCATCTAATGTTGTAAAGGAAGCTATTGGTTGCAAAAGTTCATCACCGAGCTTGGAGTGGTACCCTCCATTCATGGAGCAATTGTTCTACATTATGATAGCATTAGATCCATTGCTCAAGTGAAGGAACCAAAAGCACTCAATAGACCAAGCATGTTTACGTCGCTACCACCTTGCCCGAGAGATTGTAGAATGAGATGACGTCAACCTTCATAAGATCGATGAAAAGGGGAACCTAGTTGACCAATTTACTAAAACCCTTGGAATCAAGAGTTTGACGATCACAAGTGGAAAATGGGTATACAATACCATGCTTATTGGCTCTAGTCCAAGTGGAAGTTGTTGGAAAAAGTATCCTAAAGCTAATCATCTAGGTTGTAGACGGTTAAGCTATGTTACGAATGTATATGAATTATAAATAAAATAAATATTATTTTTGATAGCTTAATACTATTTGTCATCTTCCTATGAACTCTAATGTGTTGAAGTCCTTAGAAATACATTGATTCGATAAAGGAGAAATTATCGAGTGGTTCTTAAATCGATTCGCAACCAAATGATATATTGTTACCTAGGATGACATGTTTATCAAGAATAGATCATTGTGTGCCATTTAGGTTGATTGTCCTCTAAACTAAAGAGTGTGGAGATACTTGTATGGCATGTAGGTGAGTATAGGAGTACATCTCACTAAATAGTGACCAACTTTGTAGAATACTTTGCTATCAGAAGTATTTCACAAAAAGGGTATGGGTATAAGTATCCCTCCATCCTGAGACTTCATGGTGACTTGGTAAGCAAATCACTATACTTTGGTGCCAAACTATCTAAATTTTTAATCCAGTAATGGATGCTTTCTAAGTGTAATCAAGTACTTGTTAAGTCGGTGTTGAGTCATGAAGGGATTAATTACTCCAAATTGCTGGAGTAAATGCTCGATAGTATTTCAATTTAGCAAAACCTGGGCTTGGATTATCCTTATGGAGAGTCACAGGATTTATCAAGTTGAGATATATTTGGATACACTGATTAAGAGTTGGCAGTTGACTCTTAAGTCATCATGAGTATTGGATCAAAGGGATGAATTATACAGTAATCATAGCTTAGGTTATTGAATGTTGCTTTGATATCATTCGACCAATCTAGACATCGGGTATCATTGCTAGATGGTCACATTGATTAGTTTAGAAAATAGTTCTTGAGCTACTAGCTTGGGGTTTGAACCTACAAGGTCACACATGGTAGAAATTTCCAATTGATCATGATGGCTGATTGAGGATTAAGAATCGTTCAGAGACAAAATTATAAATATGATTAATAATTTATCTTATATAAATATTATAAATAAATAAATTATTAATTATTAATTAATTTTAGGAGGATTAATTAGTAATTAGATTGCTAATTGGCTTAGTTTGATTGAGCAAAGAGAATTTGGTCAAGTCTAATTGAATTTGGTTCAAGAGTTTCACCTGATTAGGTTATTCAATGACCTAATCACTAAAGGGTTCTTGATTTTGATTTGATTTGGACTTGGACCTGATTAATTTTTAATTGATTAGAAATTAATTAAGCTTATTGGAACCTAATTAGATTAGGTTAAAGTTATTTAAATAGGTTAAACTAATTTTAATTTGGATTGGGATCTAATTTGATCAAGTCAAAATCAAGAACTAGTCTAGCACCAACTTCTTTTTCTTTCCTAGAAATTCTCCATGCCTTCATAGGATTTTCGAGAGAATTTTCATACCAAATATGAAAAATTTTGTACTCCCTCTTTCCCATTCTGATTAGGATATATTTTGTTTTAAATTTGGATTGGTTTTAATAGAGTTTCAATTGGGTCGAAACTCCTATCCTTATCTTAATCGATTTCATCTTAAACTCATTTAAACCTCATCCTAATCCCTATGCTATTTCTTATTTTGGATTTTTTTGAGATTGGGTAACAACATGTGAAGGCTTGGGCATGGAAAATCTGAGAGTTACTCAACAAAAGAATTAAGTGAGTTGCTATGAATTCTTGATGTGCATGGGAGTTCTTTCTTGGCAATAGGGAGAAGAGAGAAAGAGAGGAAGAAAGACAAATTAACAAAATTATTTTGGATTTTCCTTTTCTTTCATGATTAGATCCTCTTTATCCTCCATCTCCTCATTTTCTTGGAGGGTTCAAGAAAAACTAAGGAAGGTCTTCAGATCAGCTATCCACAGCCTTCACACGGGCTAGCACTTTAAGGAAGGTGATCCCTTGGAACTTCATGTGGACTATTCATAAAGGCCAAACACCTTGTATGGCTATGAGGTAACATCTAGATCATATGCCATGCACTATCAGTAGCAGCATTCATCAATCTATGATCAAGTATAGGATCTAATCCATATATGCTTGTAGATTAGATTTATAGCATGCATCGATCTCATTGATGCATGCTGATTTTATTTTTAGCATCTATGTTCTATTCATATCTTGTCCTGATTCTCAAGAATGGCCATCCACTCCCACTTTACTCTCCTAGTCCTTTTGACTATCGTCATAATTGGCCTGTGGCTAGCCCCAAAAGAGACTACATCCTGACTACACATACCGTCCATCGGTCATGTACTAATGATCGCCTCACTGGAGGTCCAGAAGGATACTAGCTCTGATATTATATGAGATAACATGCATCTTTAGCATGTGCCAACGATCGCCTCGCTTGGCTAGGCCCAAAAGGAAACTAACTCCTAACTACAACATACCGTCCATCGATCATATACCAGTGATCGCCCCACTAGAGACCCATAAAGAGATTAGATCCTAACTCATATGATCATAGTCAGATTAGAGAGCATTATAATTAACAAATAACACCTTTTTTGATATAATGAAATATAATTTATTTTCAAACATTCAAGCATGTCTAATTCAATATTTTGCCAAATCATGTCCATGTATAGCATGTAAGGTACTTATTTGAATAAAATAACATAACAATAATTAAACCTTTAAATTATATTATGCATAGTAAAATATACTAGGGATAGAGATAATTTATTGAAAAATTGATTCCACCAAGGACACGTGACTCAAACCCTAGACCTGGCACTCCTCTACTGATTAAAAGTAATGAAAGCTCTAACAAAATAAGTTAATTTTATAGTTAGCCTTAAATTTGAGAAAAGGAGACTAGAATGATGAGAGAGACTCTCGATCATGTCAAGGTCTAAATCTAGTATAGATTTGATCCAAGTAGTCATTTGGATTCGATTTATGAGAATCTATTTTGATTGATGACGGATTAATCAAATTAAAATCTAGTGGATTAAGGTTGATCTCCCATATATTTTTATTATTTATTTATTTTTCAATTTATTTTCTCTCCCCTCTTCTCTCTCTTATTCTCTCTCCTCTCTCTTCTTCTCTTTTTTTCTTTTCTTCTTTTCTTCTTTCTTTGCTTTCCATTTGGCTCAACCCAAATAGGGCCTTCCCATGGTTCCAAAGAACTGAGGAAAGGGGGTTCTAGGTTGTGGCTCGATAGAGCATGTTGCCCAGGTGGCTTCCCAAGAAGGGGGTGAATTGGGATTAAAAACTTTTCATAATAACACTTTCAAATTCTTTTAGTATTGTGGTGTAATATACAATGCGGAAGTAATTAAGTAAAAGCAATGAAGCAATAAGAACAAAATCACAAACACAAGAAAATTTAGAGTGGTTCGAAGCAATCGGCTCCTACGTCCACTACCCAAGCACCACTTGGGATTTTCACTATATCCCTCAACCGGAATACAGTCGGATTGTTTTACCAGGCTCACAATCCAAACCTATACACTTTGGTTTTACCGGGATCACCAAAGAAACCCTAACTCCCTTTGGTTTTAAACGGGATTACCAAAGAAAACCCTAACACTTGTTTTATACCGGGATTACCAAGAACCCAACTTAGGTTTTATAAGATTCACCTAAAAACCTTCAACCCTCTCTTAAGACACAGCCCCTTACTGTTCTTAGAGAGAAAACAAAGATAGACAAATAATAAACAAGCAACTACAACAAACCAAGTTTGTTTAAATGTTGCCGATGTAGATCAAGATGAAGCCAAGCTTTGAATACTCTTTAATGCTCTTCAAGCTGCTTCTTTGCTTCTTCAATGAGTGGATTAATGATGGAGTAGAGTTGGTGAAGCTTTGAATCCTAACTTGAAAGCTTTTTGAGGTAGGTAGGTGAAAGACTTGAAAGCTCTTCAATATCTCAAGATAATTCCACAATAAAGCTCTAATAATTATTGTTTAACCCTTCAAAAATAATCCCTTTTATAGTTTTCCAAGAGATATGTCTGTTGTAGGGCCTAGGGATTCATGAAAGAGCTGTTGGAGATGAATTGGAGTTCAAAAATCAACTTCAGTAACTAGCCGTTGGAGTGCAGAAAATGGCTATACGAGTTAGCTCGAGATCCACGAGTCGGCTCGAAGTCTCAAACAACCCAAAATGAAATTATGTAAGAGTCGACTCTTCAGACTGGAGTCGGCTCTTGATTTCAGTCAATTCAAAATGATAAATACTTAGAGTCGGCTCTTTAGGGCAGAGTCAGTTCGAGTTCTCATACCTTCAAAATTCATAACTCTGGACGAGTCGGCTCTTGGGGTAGGAGTCGGCTCTTGATGCTGAAACATTGAAACTTTCTCCGTGCCATGCCACAGCGAGTCAGCTCTTGATCCAATAGTCAGCTCTTGCAAATCTTCAATTAATGCTTCAAGCTTCTCCAAAAACTCCTCAACATTGAATCAAATAGAAGCTAATCTACATATCTTTAATTTTACAATTTTCAGCCCATTTTATAAGATTACAAGATTGATAAAGCTAGAGTTTTTACAATTTTAAGTTCATAAAACTTTATACATAATTGAATTATCTTCCAATCAATTTGAAAATCATTTTAAACTAAAGGTAACCCATTTCCTGTAAAACCTCTCAAGTAGTTTGAAAGAATTAGTATCAAATACATGCTCCAATATTTGTGATCATCAAAATCATTTCAGGGGTCAACATTCTCCCCCTTTTTGATGATGACAAAACACTGGGCATGATTAAAATTTAAAAGCACTTTACAATTGTAGTATATTCAAATTTATCAAAAGATATTAGACATAATGTGTATCACACAGATTAAGTATCAAGGTATCAACACAGTATATCACAATGTACCAAATGTATCAAATGTATAACACTGAACACTATTAACACCAAGTATCACATGTATCGATACACTGTATTATCTGTATCATATGAGCAATAGGTATCGAAACATAATGTATCAACACATAATGTATCAAGAGTATCATCTATACAATGCATATCGAAACTTATAAAATTACCAAATATTTGAAGTAAATTTCATAATAATATTTAAGTAAAACTTCCCCTTACTATTTGTAATAGCATTCCTTCTAAGTTTCATCAAATTTTCATGAATCACATGAATCAACATTCATATTTTCATTTCAACATTCATATTTTCATAATATAGCCTTTTCAAATTTTCATATAAATTTGTAAGTTGAACATTCATATTATAGCTTTTTCATGCACAATCTCCATTCTCCCCCTTTTTGTCTTCAACAAAAGGTATAGAAGAGAATATTCATTTACAATAATTCAATCATAACAAAGATAGATATATAGCATAAAAAAGGTAATATATATATATATATATATATATATATATATATATATATATGAAAAGTCAGTACATATATGATACTTTACAGATGTGCCATGGCACGACAAAATAGTATCACAATATCAAAATATAACAAACATAGAGTCCTAAAAATATCAAGATAAAAGCCTAAGAAACATCAAAAAGATGGGCCAGGATCATCACTGCCAGTTCTTCCTCATTAGAGGAGGAACCAACTTCTAAGATTCCTGGACTAGGCTTAAACTTAGGGAACCTAGGTCTAAGATCCCTAATTCTAGTCCTAGTAGGAGTGGTAGTCCTAGACACTTTAGTTTTGGCTTTGGCTTTTACTTTGGACTCTGAAGATATGATAATGGGAGTGGGTTTAACTGTTGGAGGATCAAAGGATAACGCCAAGGTGTTGGTGGTAGAAAGTATCTATGTAGCTGGAGTCTGTCCAACCTCAGATCCTGGAATGTCCATACTAGCATCAGCCTCTGTAGGAATATCAGTAGACTGTGCAGCCTCTCCCTGCTCACAATCAGTGCCAGTACCAGTGCCAAGTGCTGCAGTCGAAGTCATCGGAATAGACTGGCTGGCTGCAGTAAGCTGTCTCAGTATGGTCATAATCTCCTGAAATCCATGCTGCATCTCAGACTGTAGTAGAGTAATCCTGCTATCAGTGTCAGATCTGAGATAAGATATCTTCTCCAAAACTCTTTGAAGTCTGTCATCTGCATCAGGTCCAACAGTTGTGGATCTCCCGAGTGGTGAATGAGGAGTGGTAAGAGCTGGCTTTGATGGTCCAGCCTCATCAGCATGTGTATCAGCCTCCTCACCAAGTCCCTGTGCTGCCTGAGTGTCGTCCTCTGAATCATCCGAGTGTGCTATCGAAACACCTGAAGTCTTCTGAATCCAATGGCAGTCTACTTTAATAAATCCCATTCTAGTAAGGGATTTCAGAGTATACCTGTCAGTGTGCAACAGTAGTCAGCTATCCTCACCTATAAGATCTACCAGGGCATCCTGAAATAGAAGTGTAAAGACCATCCCATACGGTAGACAAGCCCGTGCCCTACGAGCTGCCTCTCTCATATGTGAAAGCATGATAAACGGTAAGTTGAGGGCCTCCCCCTCAATCAGACATCTCATAAAAACAAGGTCACGCTCGCTGACCCAATCAAATCGCCCTGTCCGGGGCAAGAAAATCCTACTGATAATGTTGTACAATGTCCTCATTTCCAATGAAAGCTGATTTGCACTTACATGCACAACACCCTTCACATTAGATCTTTCTAGTATGAGTCTAAGGGTCTTCTGCTTCTCTTTTAAAACCAAATAGCATTCACCTTCTTTTGGAATATTCAGGATACTTGAAAGTTTTTGCTCACTAACCTCAATGTGTTTTCCTTTTACAGTTCCTTCGATATGAAATGCACCTAGTGACATATTCTCAAAAAATTGTCGGACTAAATTAGGATATGTAGGTACATTCATCAGACAGAAATTCTTCCAGCCTTGTCTTTCTAACCAATCCCTAATATGTAACTGTTCTTGCTCCAAGAAACTAAAATCAATGCACCTACCAGGAGTAACTTGATGATTTTCCATAAGAATCACCTGCCTGGGTGCCCGAGGCTCTTATTCTTGCTCAATGTGCTGCTCTTCTTCCGGATTGGAGGTATCCAAGCACCTTTTGGTTCTCCTTTCTTCCACGACAGTTCGTACCACCCATCGAGATTTCTTAGCTACGGCTTTGCGGGGTGCCATCTAGCTAGGGTTAAGAGATTGGAGGGATTTGAGAGTGTTTTAGGAAGTTTTCCTAGGATGGAATGAGGAGTCAGCTAAGTGGAATAGAGCAAAACCTAAAAACACAGTGAAAACAAACCACTAAAACCCTATTTAAAACGTTCAGCCCGACCTTCCAGTCGGCTCTCCGAACCCCTGATGACTCGAGTCGACTCGAGCCAAAAAGCATTCTAAAAGTTAAAAAAGGTCAAAATCAGTTTCTATAGGTTTCTAGACATTAAAATAGGTTGTCCTATGCTCTCGAGAGAAATTTGAAATACCTAGATAATTTTTCCTTATTTTTCAAAAATTAGGTTAAAAAAAAATTTCAAAGTGGGTCACATAGCCCTAATTCTCCTCTAATTTTCTCGAATCTATCTAGACTAGGTGGTTTAGTAAAAATGTCAGCAAGTTGATCTTCAGTGGGTATAAATTCTAGTTCAACAACATTATTTAAAACATGATCACGAGCAAAATGATGTCTAATTTCAATGTGCTTAGTTCATGAGTGCTAAATTGGATTTTTGGATAAATTAATAGCATTAGTATTGTCACATTTTATAAGAATTTTAGATTGGACAACACCATAATCTTCTAGTTGTTGCTTGATCTACAATACTTGAGCACAACAGCTCTCAATAGCCATATATTCTGCCTCAGCAATAGATAATGCTACAGAGTTCTGTTTGTGACAGTGCCAAGAAATCAAGTTAACACCTAGAAATTGACAAGTGCCACTTGTGCTTTTTCTATCAATTTTACAGCCTGCATAATCAATATCAGAATAACTAATTAATTTCAAAGATGTGTGCTTAGAATACCATAAACCTACATTGCATGTGCCTTTCAGATATTTAATGATTCTCTTAACAGCTATGATGTGTGACTCTTTTGGATTAGATTGAAAATGTGCACACATACAAACACTAAATAATATATCAGGTCTACTAGCTGTCAAATAAAGTAATGAACCAATCATACCTCGGTACAGCTTTTGATCAATATTTGTGCCATTCTCATGTTTATCAAGTCTATATACAGGACTTATGAGTGTTCCATTTTTTTTGCTTGATTCCATGCCAAACTTTTTGATAATCTCTTTAATGTATTTAGCCTGGTTGATCAAGATACATTCTTTAGTTTGTTTGATTTGAAGTCCAAGAAAGTAACTCAACTCACCCATCAAGCTCATTTCGAATTCTCCCTGCATTAGCTTAGCAAAATCTTGACACAAAGATTCATCAGTAGATCCAAAAATAATATCATCAATATAGATTTGAACAACTAAAATATCATCATTGTTTCTTTGAATAAACAGTATAGTATCAACATTATCTCTTACAAAATCATTTGCAATTAAAAACTTGCTTAATCTGTCATACCAGGCTCTAGGTGTCTATTTCAGACCATACAAAGCTTTATTTAAGTTGAAAACATGATTTGAAAAAGTGTGATCAATAAAACCAGGTGGTTGCTTAACAAAAACTTCTTCAGAAAAAAAACCATTTAAAAATGTACTCTTTATGTCCATTTGAAATAATTTAAAGTTCATAAAGCATGCTTAAGCTAATAGTAATCTAATGGCTTCTAATCTAGCTACCGGTGCATAAGTCTCATTAAAATCTATTCCCTCTTCTTGATTGTATCCTTATGCTACCAGTCTAGCCTTATTTCTAATTACATTTTCATCTTCATCTAGTTTATTTCTATAAACCCACCTAGTACCTATAACAGGATAGTCATTAGATCTTTCTACTAGGGTCCAAACATTATTTCTCCTAAATTGGTTTAATTCATCATGCATTGCTAATATCCAATTAGGATCAATTTCAGCTTCTTCTATAGTGTGTGGTTCTACATGAGAAACAAAAGCAATTAAATCATGCGTATCTCTATGTGCAGATCTAGTTTTAACATCTTGAGATGGATCTCCTATAATTAATTCTTTAGGGTGTGATTGTACATACCTCCATCCTTGGGTATATCATTATGATTTTTGCTTACCTCTTCTTCATGTGGTTCACTTGATCATTTGTCTTTGAGTGTCAAATCTTTCAGTCCATGTTCTAGTGTACCTGCATCATCATCAGCAAAATCTTCCTTTCTAGAAGATGTAATGTCAGATTCATTGAAAACAACATATACAGATTCTTCAACAGTCAAAGTTTTTTTATTGAAAACACGATAGGCTTTACTATTTAAAGAATATCCAAGAAAAATAGTCTCATAGGATTTTGCATCGAATTTACCAAGATTATCTTTTCCATTATTAAGAACAAAATATTTTCATCCGAAAACATGAAAATATTTAATGTTAGGTTTTGTATTATTCCAAAGTTCATAGGAGGTTTTTCTGATAATAGGTCTAATCAAAACTCAGTTCAAAATATAGTATGCAGTATTAACAGCTTCTATCCAAAAGTATTTTGGAAGATTTCCTTCATAAAGCATTGTTCTGGACATTTCTTTCAAAGTACGATTTTTTCTTTCTACAACATCATTTTGCTGTGGTGTTCTAGGTGCAGAAAAATTATGATCAATACCATGCTTTGTGCAAAAGTGATAAAAATATTGATTTTCAAATTCGGTACCATGATCACTATGAATTGAAATAATAGATAAATTTTTCAAATTTGTAACTCTTTTATAAAACCTTTTGAATATATTGAAAGTTTCATCTTTATGTGCAATAAACAAAATCCATGTGTATCTTGAAAAGTCATCTACAATCACAAGGCCATATTTCATACCACCTAGGCTGGTAGTCCTAGTAGGTCCAAATAAGTCCATATGAAGTAGCTCTAAGGGTCTACTAGTAGAAACAATATTTTTAGATTTAAAACTCCCCCTCACTTATTTTCCTAACTAACAAGCATCGCATACATAATCAAAATTAACTTTAAATTTTGGCAAACCTTTGACTAAATCCTTTGAAATAAGTTTAGCTATAGTATCCATACTAGCATGACCAAGTCACCTATACCATAGTAAATTTGATTCCTTGCTCTTGTCATTCATTGCTACAAGACTTGTGTTGCTCGACATAGTTAGATCATTAAGATCTACTACATAAATATTATCAAGTCTGTGTCCAATGAATTTAGTACTAGTGTCAAATGGATCAACTACTATACACATTGATGACTTGAAGAAAACATTAAAACCAATGTCACATAGCTGACTAATACTCAAAAGATTATGCTTTAGATTTTCTACAAGTAACACATTTTCAATAAATGTAGGAGTAATTTTGATTTTACCGATACCGATTATCCTTCCTTTTCGATTATCACCAAATGTTACCATTCCACCATCCTTTTGTTCTAGGATGAAGAATTGATTAATATCACCTATCATGTGTCTTGAACAACCGCTGTCCAGATACCATCTTTTCTTTATATTTGTGGCTATAAGACATCCCTCGTCTTCTAAGCCCATAAGATAGATTTGTGTAGTCTTCGTTGTCTCTTCATCCTCTTCAGTGGATGTAGATTCATCACTGTCGTCCAGGCTGCAAGCATTGCCTTCTTCTTCTTTTTGGTGAACATCTTTTTCTTTCCTTCAAGACAGTCAAGACGAATGTGTCTTGGCTTCTTGCATCCATAGCATATTGGTACTTGATCTTTATCTTTATCCTTCTCTTTTTCTTTATCTCTTTCTCTTTCTTTCCAAAATCTCCTTTTCTAAATTGCTTTCTCCATCTGTTTGTTTTTCTTCTGCCCATAGATATCTTGAATTTTCTCATTACAAGGGCAATTTCATCATTTCTAGATCATCATCATTTGATGAATCTGAATCTTCATTTTTATCTTCTTCTATAGCTTTAAAAGTAATAGCTTTCTTTCTTTTGGTATCTTCCTCAGTCTTTGTTGCATAGCCAATTCATGCGTGATCAGTGATCCAAGCAGTTCATCTAATGACAGAGTGTTTAGGTCCTTCGCCTCTTGAATTGCTGTCACTTTGGCTTCCCACTTATCTAGTAAAGATCTCAAAATCTTTTGGACAAGATCAATATTAGTATAAGTTCTACCAAGACTTTTGAGACCATTTACAATATCAGTAAAGCGAGTATACATAGCAGATATAGTCTCACTAGGATCCATCTTAAATAGCTCATAGTTATGCACAAGAAGATTGATTTTTGATTTTTTAACTTGTGATGTGCCTTCATGTGTAATTTATAATTTGTCCCAAATTTTTTTAGCAGAATTGCAAGTTGAAATTCTGTTAAATTTATTTGGATCCAAAGCACAATACAATAAGTTCATTGCTTTGGCATTAAGCTCAGCTAATTTTATATCGTTCTTGTCCCAATCATCTTCTGGTTTAGGAACCTCTATATCATTAACTTTAACAATGGGTGTGTGAGGTCCTTTCAGGATAATCTTTCATAAATGTAAGTCTACGGCTTGAATGTATATTTTCATTCTTGCCTTCCAATATGTATAATTGGTTCCGGTGAAAAGTGGAGGATGATTTATGGATTGACCTTCGGCCAATGAAGTGCTCATGGGATGTGCTATATATCTTTACTCTAAGTAACTTTCAGAGACTCTGCTCTGATACCACATGTTGCCTAGGTGGCTTCCCAAGAGGGAGGTGAATTGGAATTAAAAACTTTTCACAATAATGTACACTTTCAAATTCTTTTAGTATTGTGGTGCAATATGCAATGTGGAAGTAATTAAGTAAAAGCAATAAAGTAATAAGAACACAATCACAAACACAAAAAAACTTAGAGTGGTTCGGAGCAACCGGCTCCTACATCTACTATCCAACCATCACTTGGGATTTCCACTATATCCCCCAACCAGAATACAGTCGGATTGTTTTACCAGGCTCACAATCCAAAATATACACTTTGGTTTTACCTGGATCTCCAAAGAAACCCTAACTCCCTTTGGTTTTAAACGGGATTACCAAAGAAAACCCTAACACTTGGTTTTATACCGGGATTACCAAGAACCTAACTTAGGTTTTATAAGGTTCACCTAAAAACCTTCAACCCTTTCTTAAGACATAGCCCCTTGCTGTTTTAGAGAGAAAACAAAGATAGACAAATAATAAACAAGCAACTACAACAAACCAAGTTTGTTTAAATGTTGTCGATGTAATCAAGATGAAGCCAAGCTTTGAATACTCTTTGATGCTCTTCAAGCTGCTTCTTTGCTTCTTCAATGAGTGGATTTAATGATGGAGTAGAGTTGGTGAAGCTTTGAATCCTAACTTGAAAGCTTTTTAAGGTAGGTAGGTGAAAGACTTGAAATCTCTTCAATATCTTAAGATAATTCCACAATAAAGCTCTAATAATTATTGTTTAATCCTTTAAAAACAATCCCTTTTATAGTTTTCCAAGAGATATGGCCGTTGTAGGGCCTAGGGATTCGTGAAAGAGCAGTTGGAGATGAATTGGAGTTCAAAAATCAACTTTAGCAACTAGCCATTGGAGTACAGAAAACGGCTCCACGAGTCGGCTCGAGATCCACGAGTGGGCTCGAAGTCTCAGACAGTCCAAAATGAAATTCTGTAAGAGTCAGCTTTTCAGACTGGAGTCGGCTCTTGCTTTCAGTCAATTCAAAATGATGAATACCTAGAGTTAGCTCTTCAGGACAGAGTTAGCTCGAGTTCTCAGACCTTCAAAATTCATAAGTCTGGACGAGTCGGCTCTTGGGGTAGGAGTGCTCTTGAGTCAGCTCTTGATCCAAGAGTCAGGCTCTTGCAAATCTTCAATTAATGCTTCAAACTTCTCCAAAAACACTTCAACATTGAATCAAATAGAAGCTAATCTACATACCTTTAATTTTACAATTTTCATCCCATTTTACAAGATTACAAGATTACAAGATTGATAAAACTAAGGTTTTTACAGTTTTAAGTTCACAAAACTTTATACATAATTGAATTACCTTCCAATCAATTTGAAAACCATTTAAAACTTAAGGTAACCCATTTTCTGTAAAACCTCTCAAGTAGTTTGAAAGAATTAGTATCAAATACATGCTCCAATATTTTGTGATCATCAAAATCATTCAGGGATCAACAGAGCATGACCAGGAAGGGAAGTGAGGTGGAGATGTCGCATTGGCAGTGGTGGTCCAACCACCAACAAAGGAACCAAAAGGAGAGAAAAAATGAAATGAGGCATCATCCCTTACTGCAATAGCAGCAACACCAACAACCAAAGGAAGATAAAGGGGAGAGGGCTTACTAGCAAGGGTGGTGATGACAAGGATGTAATCGACAATGCTTAATTTCTGTAGCAAAAGGAGCTAAGTGGCTTAATATTTCTGAATCAAAGGAAGGCAGAGAGATTATGGAGGAAGGAAAGGGGTCTTTGGATGGTCGAGGCTTTGCTTCGAGGGTTCTACGGTCACCGATGCTAGGGAGGAGCTTGATTTTGGCATGATTAGAGGCAATGAAGGGGGGTTTGAAAAGAAAAAAATTAAGAAGATAAACTCGACTATGGATAAGACCAGCCATATCCAATGGCTACCGATCGACATGCCTAGGCCCCATGACCCTCGTACCGACTTCCAATGACCAAAATGGCCTTGACTCCAGCCTTATCCCATGGATTTAGGCTCTTAGAATAGGGAATCAAGTTTTTCCCTATTTCGATCCTTTTCTTTTTGGATTTGGGGTGAAGTCAACTAGAATTACCTACTTTGGCTCAGGTTCTCACATTTATCATCAAACGGTGACTCATTACTAACCTGTCATTCAATGTTGAAGACAGATCATGGATCGCCTTGATTCGTTGATCCATCTTTTTGAACTTTCGGTCAATCTAAAAGTTTCGATCAGCTAACACCTCCGATCACTGCCAAGATTGATGATTGAGAGTGGAGTCATGCTCTGGCTGGAGGCTTTCGGAACATTGTCTCCTGGTCTCTGGATTCTTAAGATATTGATGGCAACGATGAGTAGTTCCTCCAAGATATTTCATGGGGACCCGTAATTACTCTGATAGTAGAGGAACTTCTCTGGCTGCTGGATGCTGCATCATTTGCTATGGTGCAGGCATAGGTAGTGCCGAAGCTTGGGAGATTGTATGTAGTGCAACCAGTAGGAGCGGTGTTGTTGGAGGCAGTGTAGGGTCTACCTGGATAGCTTGGATGGTTGCTGCTAAGTTCTAAACTTATTTGACAAGCAAGTTGAACCAGTCCAAACCACCACCACCACTTGAGGTGGTGGTGAGACTCCTGCTAATGCAAAATGAGATGGGTCATTTTCCTGACATTCAACCACCCTTTCCACCAGTCAAGAGGCTGTAATGTTGGTCTAATAAGAGGTGACCTTCTTGGGTAGCATGGCCTTCCTGTCTTGCTAGTTGCACCCTTCGCTAATATTCAAGCCCTTCCTCTAATCTATTATGCTTTTTTTTCAAACGTTATTTGGCAAGCATAAGGTACACAAACCTTATGCCGACTTTATCCCTGAATCAAACTCAACTATGTAAATGAATACTTGAGATTATTTGATAAAGTATTACCCAAATTATGACCACCAATATAAAAAAAAGACCCTATGATTTGGTTGTTATTTAGTCATATTACATTGATATCATATGCCAAATGCATAGTTGGAACATAATATTTTTGGATAAGAAGATAGTAACTTGATAATGTCTTTGAATTTTTAATTATTTTTGTCACACATAAGCTTTTTTTTATATTTTCACCATCCATATTGATAAAAATGGAAAGAATGAAATATCATGGATCCTAGGAACCATTGATCTTTGGCTCCCATGGAGATGTCTTGTGGAAGAAAGTTCGGAGATTCCTTCAGAATGCTTTGAGATCTATGTAAATGGATGAATGATGAAGACTTATTTAGGGTGTATTTGGTTCATGACCAAAATCAGAATCAATTGGAATGGGAATCGAAATAACCATATCCCTCGAAATATTTAGTTTAGAACCATAATTGGAATGAATGATTTGTACTGTTGTTATGTGATTTATTTAATTATAGAAGTTGGAATTAACTCTTTTTTTGGGCATATCTCTTATTTTGAGCACATCCCTTATTCTGGACTAAAAGGCTGACTCAGATATATGGTTAATTACAATTACAAAGCTAAATCTAGTTCTAAAATATTTTAAAATATAAATTTAGAGATTTATATTTTATGAAACATAAATTTTTCAATACAAATTTAGAGATTTTTAAATAATTTTATCTTTAAATATAACATGATGAATAATATATATTTGTAATTGCCTCAAACATTTCTTGATATTTGAGATATATGTTTTTGGATATATGATACATGTTTGTTTAGAATATCATCCATCTCATACTTTGATTTGAGGGTGAGATTGTTTAAGAAATGTTAAATATCTATCATTTTACAATAAATTGAAGTATTTTTTGCAAAACCAATTATTAGATGATTTCTTACATAAAATCCATTTAGATAAATAATAATACGAGACATCCAATTTAACCCACCAGTTGCTACATCAGGATTCGAGCAATGGATCATAGGATATCCCACCATCTATCTTTGCTTTCCATGTCATCATCAAATTATCAAAATACCCTCTATTTAACCCAAATCTTTCAAAATCTCAAGAAAATGGCCCTCTCCAAGCCCCTTTTCTTTCATCCCAAATCTCTAAAGAGAATTTTTTTGTACACCATCCCTGGCAGAGAAAAAATATATCGCACAACCTGATTGGGCCACATAAGCCATGCTTTTTAACATGCATTTAATACCTATAGTTTTACCTTTTTATTAAAAATTTTAAATGATGAAAATGCCCCTTCCTTATGAAAAATTATGACACCCGTTGAATTGGTTTATGACACCCCTATGGCTAGGGTGTCATAATCTGGTTCATCGGATGTCATAAGGCTAAGGAACATTTTTATCATTGAAAAGATTTTTAAAATTTTTCAATGATGAAAATATTTCTCAGCCTTATGATATCTTGTGAATAGGGTTATGATATCCCATTCACAAACTTAGCCATGGGGTGTCATAAAAGGAAGGGACATTTTCATTATTTAAACATGTATTTAATGATTGCAATTTACTTTTTCATTAAAAATTTTGAATGACAAAAATGCTCTTCTCTTTATGACACATTGTGGCCAAGTTTGTGAACAGATTATATAACTATATTCATAGGATGTCATAAAACTGAAAGATATTTTCATCATTAAAAAATTATTAAATTTTTTCAATATTGAAAATGCCCCTTAGCCTTATGACATCACATAAATAGGGTTATGACACCCTAGCCATGGAAGTATTATAATCCAAGCCATGGGATGTCATAAACCAAGACAATGGGTGTCATAATTTTTTTATAAGGGATATTTTTGTCATTCAAAATTCTTAATGAAAAGAAAAAATTATAGACATTAAATGTGCATTGAAAAGCGAGGCGTATGTTGCCTTTATGTGGCCCAATCATATTTGGTGATGTATTTTTTCTACATCACCTCCGGTGTACAAAGAATTACTCATCCTTAAAACCTTACCCACACCCCTTCCTTGTTATTGCCCTCTTCTTCCTTCACTCTCTCCTTCACTACACCCACCCCCCAACCTCAATTTGTTGCTGCTGCGAGCCCCACCTTCACATCAAACCTCTGTTTTCCACCCTCCACCAACACCCCCCCTCCTAACAATTGTCTCTACCACAGTCGGTAACTACATTACCCTACACAACTACTCCTAACCCTCATCTACAAGACGACCTCGATGAGGCCTCCCTCCTTGTTCACCACTCCATCTACTCCAATTGTCGCCCCACCATCTGCACCTTCAATGTCATCCTCGCTACCCTCTTTCACTAGTTCCCCTATGCTATCTCCTCTCCCTCTATTGCTTCATCACCCAAGCCTAGTTGTCCCCATAGTCATCACACAACCTCCTCCTCCAAGCCTATTGCGATTGCTAAGATAGTTGCCACTAGGTTATACTCCTTTGTCAATATCCATGAGTATATCTCTCTAAGGTCAACGGCATAGCAAAGGTAAGGGTGATAAGAGTAGGGGGAGACGATGTGGAAGGATGGGTATTTAGTGGTCCCGTTTTATTCTCCTTCTAGTTGAATAAGATTTAAATTATTGGCAAGAATCTAAATTGGGTTTTGGAAGGATTGTACCATTTTCATTTCATCCTAAAATTGAAATTGAAATGAAACTCCAACAAAATAGTTGAAATGAAAACTATCTATTTATGTTTTTATTTTCATTCCCTACTATGCTCCCCCACCCATAACCATACGCTTCCTTAATGGGGGTCATGGAGAATATCCTTCTTTGCCTCAAAAGATGCAACCCTTTATCTTTTCTCAGAAAAATAATTCCTTGTATTCATGGAGAAGTCTTATTTAATTGCTCGAATTCGGTTGGTGGCATGCACAAATCCTTATGAATGTCTTAATGTCATTTATATTGGTAGATCTACTTGGTACTACATCAAAATTGTGCAAGGATGCTCCTACGATTAGGTTCAGCTTTTCGATGATCGATCTTCTTGTATGATGCCACCATTGAATTGTACATTACAGAAATCACAAAGCACTCCGATATTTCATTTTCATCAATTTATGTAGATTTTGAAGCAGGCACTATGCAATTTGATTATGGCATCGTCAAAAAAAGATGAATCATTCCTCCACGAAAAAGAAGCAACCCAAACCCACTACAATCGAGATGTCATTGTCTTATCAAATCATAACTTGATGATGAGGAAAACCAAAATTAGTATAACATATTATGAGAATTAAAAATGAGATGCCTCCCTGATGTGATGGTTGAATGCAATGTTGATGACCCATTATGATATTTGGGTTGCCGATAAGTGGGTTAACCAGGGTCAACCAAGCATCTCCTTTGTGCCCAAGCCCTTGGTGAAGGTGAAAGTATTGTTTTAAAGCCAATCCATTTTCTTGCCTAGGTTACAAACCTGAATATTTAGCAATGTTGACTCATTATTGTTATATATATATATTTGATGATAATATTGGTATGAAAATTTGAATATCAAGAAAACAATATGTTACCCAATAAAATAGTATAATTTTTGAAATATTAACCATTGTTCTAGTATAAATAACTTTTATTATGAGATAGTAATCAAAAAGCAATTGTAATTTAGACACCTGCTACTAATATATAGAATGCAATGAAGGATGCTGGCCTGTTGAGTTGGTCATAATCTCAACTAGGATAACCAAAACTTGCATTTTTGGTTACTGTTCAAAAGAATCGACTCCTTTCAAGCAAGCCGACTATGATCCCATAAATTGCTATAGTAACAGCTAGTTCAAAAACCTATAGATTTCTTTTTCCAAGGTTTCTAATGGCTATTTTTTAGTTTTCAATGGTTATAAGCAATTAGAAATGACTCTAAACTTATGGGAAAATATAAGGAAAAGTATAAATGCAAGGATTAAAGTCAAAAATCTACAAGAACTTGAGCATTCATTTCAATCATTGAGAACAAGAAGAATATTTGTGCAATCATTGAAAACTCAAAAAGAACTACAACTTCTTCCCACCAAACCTCTTAAAGCATTAAGTGAGGATTGATGAATGTATTGAAGGGCAACTTTTGAAGCCTTTGAGTAGCTATATATCAAGCTTCAACTACAACAATTAGTTCTCTTTGGAGTTCATTTTTTATTTCTTTGTTTCGTGTTGTTTGATTGTTTTTATTATAAGTTTCAGTAAGGAGCTGAAATTTGGATTTGGTTTAAGATTTTGATTGGCTAGCCTTGGAAAGCCAATTAGATTGCTTGTGAGCCTGAAAAACAAATATGTATTGGGTTTGTTTATGAGCCTATAAAATAAACATTGTATTTGAAGTTTAGTTTCTGAGCTAGGATAAAACAAACCAGCTATATTTTTATAGGAATATAGTAAAAATTTTAAGAGATCCTTGGATAGTGGATGTAGGAGCTAGAATTGCTCTGAACTACTATAAGTTTTATTGTATTTGTATGTTTGCTTGTCTCTCTATCTCACACTCTTATATTTCAGCATTTGCACATTTACTTTAATATAATACTTGGCCTGCATATTGTATTTAAGTTTTAAAGGTACATATTTGATGGGGACTCGAGAGCTATCTGAGCATCAGCAAAGAGCAAATCCGATAGTATTTGATTGAGTCTGTTCGAGTCTGTTATATTTTATTTTAGTCCATCAGTTTTGAGTCTTGAGTCATTTGAGTCCTGTTGCCATTTATGTCAGGTTTTGTAATCGAGTCAGTACGAGTCCTGTCATCTTTTAATTGAGTCGAGTCAAATCAAATTTTATTTCACTTGAGTCCAAGTCTATAATCAAGAAGTTGAAGACCCCAGCCACCTCAGCAGCCACATGGGATCCCAGTCACAGTGCCACACTTAGTACGCCACCTCAGCAGCCACATGGAGTCCTAGTCATAGCATGCATCATCCAACCTATTAGGCATCCCAAGATCTTTCATCACATCATCCAAGTCCAAAAAGGAAGCAGATCAGCACCTCATATGAGAGTTGAGGGCCACCCAAGAGAAGATGGAAGAAACTTATATGGCATCCAAGTAGATCAGGCAACATATGGGCACCCTCCCTCTTTTCCTTGTTTCATGAGATTTTTTCTTGTACTGCCCACCTGTTATGGAAGTTATATGGCACCTCCCTTTCATACAAATCCACCCACAAGGCAACATGTTGCTGCCTCCCCTCTTTACTCTTCATTCCATGTAATCCAAGGACTAGGGTCAATTATAAAAGGACCCCCCCTCATGTATGAAAATTAAATTCCAATGATATAGAAAAAAAGATGAGTTTTAGAAGAGAGATTCTTCGTTCCCTATGCATGGAGAGGGTGATGTTGAGATTCCTAGGCACTGATACCACTTAGTGGGAGACCCGGATCAGCGCCTACACAGCGGAAGCAACTTGTTCTTGGATTCAATATCATGCAACAAATGAGATATAGAGAAGAGATGTATGTATGAGAAAAAGAGAGATTGCTTTATTAATCATTTGAAGAAGAATCTTGTTACAAGATAAGACACAATACCCCACGGTAGCCCTTCTGAAATCCCAGAAGCTTCTCACCGTCACCCGCACGTCTTCTCTCTTGCAGGCCTTACGTCCCAAGAATCCATGTACGGCCAAGCATGGACAATACCTCAACATGCATCCCTTCCTCTCTGAAACCCGAGAAGAAGCTCCACCTGCAGACAATATCTCATGTAGGTTCCTTTCTCCAAAGCCCCATGATGTACCCTCATGGTCCAAGAAGCATCCCACGGTAAAGTCCCTACCGTGTCTCCCTAAACCCATCATGTTGTGGTGTCCCAAAACCCAGGAAGCTCTCCCACAGTCATGCCCCCTCTCAAAAGGCCTCCACGTCCAGACTCAATCATGAGAAGTCCTCATGGACTTCCTCACCTCATGGAGATCAAGCCCCCCCAAAGGGGGGCGATCCCTCATGGAACGTCATCTCACTTTCACGCACGCCCTCTCAAAAATAAACACATGGGGCATGTGGTCTCAAGTCTTGGGCATCTTGGATTCTTGGAAGTCAACCACTTCTTGGGTGGTTACAACACCTCACATAGTTGGGCTTAGACTTCTTGATCTTCTTGGTCTTCTTGGTCCAAACCTGATTAGGACTCTTCAGGTGGTTGGGCTTTATAAGTGGTTACAACCAACCAACTAACCAACAACTGCTAACCTCCTAATCAATTAACAAACATGGACCCAACCCCATAACCCAATTGGGTTATGTTACAATCTCTCAAAAAACTTTCCCCAACAAGTCAATGTGAGAAAACTCTCAACCTTGGGTCAAGCCCCCTAACCCAACATGACTCTCAGCACCCTGGAAACTTATAAACCTAAGCCCCCAAACCTATCCATGAATACACCATGAATCCCCTGGAACACCTCCAGGAATTGCTTGGCATGCCTCCAAGCTCCAGGGATCGCCTCCAGCATCCCTGCCATGGCCTTCCAAGACTCTCCAAGGTTTGGGAGCACCACGCAAAACCTACAATCTCCACCTTGGTGTCCCCAAGCCTTAGCAAACCTGGCAATATCCTCCTGCATAATCCCACTGTAACTGCATGTCCGGACAGTCCCTTGTTCGGGTCTCCTTTCCTCTACCAACACCCTCCAGCTACTGATATCCCTTGGAGACTTTAGGATGACCGCCTCCTTAGTTGAAGATCCTTGCTTGTACCCTGGCACCACCATTGTAGCCTTCCTTTTGCTTGGCATTTGCATTAGTCTTTTTCTTGGACTTCCCTGGAGAGACCACAGCGAAACTAGGTCGGTACTCGCTGTAACTGGAGCTCTACCTGACACCACCTCCTTAGAGCCATGCTAATCTCTGTACACTCTGCTCCACCTGGCTAAGTGTACCCCTGGCGCTCATGATAGGATCTGGCTAGTATCCCTACACCTCCCGCTCTAAACTCATGTCGAATCCTGCTCCACCCGTGAAGCCACATCTCTTTGGTGCTCCACCTGAAATTGAAGTCTCCTTGATGCCACAGAAAGAAATCCTGACGCCAGCCACTCAACACTGCCCTGCTGAGCCTGCCCTGAATCTCGTACCCCATCGCTGTCTACTCGGACCCTCCACATCCCATGGACCCTTCCGAGATCATTTCGGATACACTGCACCCTACAGGCTCCTCCAAAACAAAGAGCTCATCCCAACTCTTCCTTTGACCCAGTAACGAATTTGAGAAATCTAGGCTTTTCCTTTCTCCATCCCTGACAAGCTCTGCATGACTGTCTGCACCCTTCTACCTGTCTTTAGAGCTAACATCTGTCAGACTTCTCCTGGGATCTGTATATTGCATCAAATATTAGGCCTCACAATCAGAGTGATGTAACAGAAGCAGATATAAAAATAATTTTATATCCGACATGCAATATAAATAAATCTGATTTATTCATGATAATATTCTTAAATATGCATTAGAAAATGAGAACAAGATCAAATCTAAAAATATGATTATTTTAAATAATAGTTATATACCTAGATCGCTATCCTAGCCTGCTCTGAAATCCATGCTGATCCTCTTTTGAACCGGGGTTCAATTGCAGCCATGCAAGTGCCCAGCCTCTGTTGGTATCCACCCAGGGCTTGTCGTAGCATAGTCATAGAGGGCACTAGACTGCTAGATCCTTGCAGCCCTCTCTCTTTCAGCAAATCAGGTTTGCTTTAAAAGCTGTGCCGATCGATAACTAGACCGGCTTGTGCCTTCTATCTTGCAAACTAGCCTTTGCAAGATTTAGGACCTTTTTTCCTTCTTACTCTTATCTAAATAACCTCTCAACACTTGGAAGAAAAACTAAGAGAAGAAGTAAGAATGAATGGAAGGGAGAGAGAACCTTTGGTAGCAAGATGCCTAAAACCCTCACAAACCCAAGTGGATGGAATGAAAATTTTTCATTCCCTTCTCTCATTCATTTGTTCATTGCTTGGCCTTCCACCCCTCTCCTTATATAAGCTAACATCCCATTAATGGCATAAGACTAAGTGTTTGAAGACATTTAAGGAGGAGAAGAAAAACTTCTCCCTTTTAATGCTTTCACACTCCATGAAAGACCTTCTTAAGTCTTTTCTTGTTTTCACATGGAAGAATTTCTTCCCTCTTCTCCTCTCCCATGAACAAGGTCAAATTCTCCATTCCATGTTGCCACCTACAAGTTTCATGACAAAATAATGAAGGCTTTTCCAAGTCAAAAATGGGAGGAGACTAATGTGAAAACAAGACTTAAGAAACTTTCCAAGTCAAAAATGGGAGGAGACTTGGTTTCCTCATATCATTCCACTTCATTCATGAAAACTTCATGCCAAGTGATGTGTGGAAACAAGGAGAGAGGGAGAGATATGGAGAGAGAGTCCCAATCCAACTAGGCTCTGACTATGGTCCAATTTCAAATTGATTTGACACTCAAATCAAAAGGCAGATTTAAACCCAATCGAAACTATTTCAAAAAGGCTATTGACCCAACATAATTTGGGTTAATTAAAATCAAATTAAATCTAATTTAATTTAATTAACAATTAATCCATAATTAATTAGATCAAATCTTAATTGTAACACTTATAATTAGGTCCAAATTGATTTGCTAATTAGTTACTTAAGCCCCTAATGTGTGTGACCCTTTAGGTCATATTCTGTCTGGTAATGAGACATGCTATAATCTCCATTATACATCATCAAAATACCTTTCAATAGACAAACAATTTCTACTCAACCCTAATTAAGATCATCGAATCGAGAACGATCCTAATGGGTTCTCACAATCCACCATTAACACCTAGCAGTATGTAGTGGCAATCCAACATAATAAGATTGGAACCCCTAGGTGTAGTTACCGTGTGATTCGGTTCCTCTATCAAAATCCCTGACTCGATGTTGGTTACGAAATCTCGCCAAATCCATCAGTCATATGCTTAAACTTAATCGACTCAAGTCCAACTGTGATACCAATGAAAATGCCTTTTCATCATCACCCTGCCATGGCCATGGACTTTTTGGACTTAGTCTCAATAAGTTGCATAGGATTATTCCTTACTACTAAGGCTGATAGATCCCTACAAGTGAACACCCTACTCCTACAATAAACTTACTGCAGCCAACAAACATCGCAAGGTCCCATATGGATAAGAACCACGAGATTGTGCCGTCAAACTATAGCAACCTTATTGTGAGTAGCCGAGACACTCTAGGTCAAAGAACTATTCACACAACTACAGCATCAGGAAGTTATCGACGAGTGAGTAGTCATCCGTATAACTTCCCATAGATGGTCACTCTCAGTACTGTTGATCTCCATCAACTACCTGTACTCTCACTCCAGTGTCACCACACTGTAGGTCAGAGACTCACCTACCTAAAATGGAAGTGATCCATGCATCGATTTTAACAGATCAATCACCGTTCTTGTGATGTTCCAATAATCGAGAGCTTTTAGAAGTTAATATATAAAGACACATGCCTCAGATTCTCAACTCTGAGAATATATGTCATTGTCCATTAACTCTATGGACAATTCATAGATACATCAATATGAATGATAATATTGCCCTCTATTATGAAAAAGAATTAAGTATAAAATCCATGCCCTAAAATTATAATATATCATGCCAACTTGGCTTTTAGGGCACACATCTAACAATCTCCCACTTGCACTAGAGCCAATTGACTACATATCTAGGTCCCATCTTTTCAAAGTGGATCTCAGTCTTTTGCTAGCTCAAAGGCTTAGTCAATGGGTCTGCCACATTATCCGTGGAGTCTACTCTAAGCACCTCAACATACTTCTTATTGAGGTAGTTGTGTATGATATGAAACCATCGCTCGATATGTTTAGACTTCTGGTGAGACTGGGTTCCTTTGCCAGAGCTATTGCACCATTATTTTCAAAATATATGGGGATGGCATCAGATGACATCACTCCAAGCTCTGTAATGAACTTTTTATACCAAAAGGCTTCTTTTGCAGCTTCAGAGGCAGCGATGCATTCTGCTTCCATTGTTGAATCTGCTATGATGTGCTATTTAGAACTCTTCCAACTTATTGCCCCACCATTGCACAAAAATACAGATCCTGATGTAGACTTTCTATCATCAGGATCATACATAAAGTCTGAATATGTATATCCCTTTATCTCTAATTCTGAACTCCCTCCAAATACTAAGAATAAATCTTTAGTTCTTCTCAAGTACTTAAGAATGTTCTTCACAGCTATTCAGTGTTCTTCACCTAGATTCGACTAATATCTGCTCATGACACTCACAGCAAGAGCTATATCAGGTCGAGTACACAACATGACATACATGAGGCTTTAATTGCCGAAGCATATGGAATCTTGCTCATACATTGAATCTCTTCAGGTGTGTTGGGACACATTTTCTTGGAGAGATTAATGCCATGCCGAAGAGGTAACAATCCCTTTTAGAGTTCTTCATGCTGAATCTTTTCAGTACTTCCTCTATGTATAATTTCTGTGAAAGGCCAAGTATCTGATTAGATCTATCTCTATAAACCTTAATCCCCAAAATATAAGATGCTTCACCTAAGTCTTTCATAGAGTGTTTCTTAGATAACCAACTTTTGATTGAAGTCAACATGGTAATATCATTCCCTATAAGGAGGATGTCATCCATTTACAATATGAGGAATGTCACCACCCTCCCACTGGCCTTCCTGTAAACACAAGGCTCATCCTCATTCTTGAAAAACCAAATGATTTGATTACCTCATCAAAATAAGTATTCCAACTCCAAGAAGCTTGCTTCAATTCATAGATTGATATATGTAGCTTGCAGATCTTATGATCTTCATCATTGGAAGTGAAACCCAAAGGCTTCCATGTAGATATCTTCCTCAAGATATCCATTCAGAAATACAGTTTTCACATCCATCTACCATATCTCATAATCATAATATACTGTAATTGCAATTAGTGTATGGATGGATTTTTAGCATAGCTACTGGTGAAAAGGTGTCATGATAGTCAATGCCTTCGCGCTGACTATAACCTTTCACCACTAGCCTAGCTTTAAAGGTCTCTACCTTACCATTTGCACCTAATTTTTTTTATAGATCCATTTACAACCAATAGGTACAATTCCTTCTGGTGGATCCACTAAGGACCATACTTGGTTAGAATCCATTGAATCAATTTCTGACTTCATAGCATTCACCCATTTCTTGGAATCGATGTCTGACATCGCCTCATCATAAGTCTTAGGATCAACCATTTGATCCTTGTCCCCCATTAGGAACATTTCCTTTATATCCTCTGTAAGCATATCCAAGTACCTTTCAGGAGGTTTGGAGACTCTAGTAGACCTGCGAGGTGGAAGAGCATTTATGTGTATTGGTAGATTAGGTTCGATCTGATCTCTAGCTGGCTGCTCTTCAGAGACTTTCTTATCAAGCTTAATTAGCTTCCCACTGCCACCTTCCTGAATAAACTATTTTTTAAGAAATGTGGCATGTCTACTCACAATCACATTATGATCTTCTGGAAGGTAAAAGTAATACCCTAAACTTTCTTTAGGATATCCTATGAAGCGAGCTTTCACAGATCTAGGTTCCAATTTATCTTTCACTAGTCTTTTGACATAGGCTGGACATCCCTAAATCTTGAAATAAGCAAGACTCGGTTTCTTACCATGCCAAATCTCATATAGTGTGGTAGGAATAGATTTAGATGGAACCCTATTTAGAATGTAAATTGAAGTTTGTAGGGCATATCCCCAAAGAAATAAAGGCAAGTCAGTGAAGCTCATCATGGATCGGACCATATCCAAGAATGTCCTGTTTCTTCTCTCAGACACCCCATTGAGCTGAGGCATGCCAGGTGGAGTCTATTGTAAGACTATGCCATTGTCCTTAAGATAACCCAAGAATTCCCTACTAAGATATTCACCTCACCGATCTGATCGAAGAACCTTAAGGGTTTTACTTGTTTATTTTTCTACTTCATGTATGAATTCCTCGAACTTTTCAAAAGCTTCAGATTTATGTCTCATAAGATACATAAAACCATACCGTGAACAATTATCAGTAAAGATTATGAAATAGCAAAAACCAACCCTGATCCGCACATCAAATGGACCACACACATCAGTGTGAACCAGGGCAAGTAATTATGTGGCCCTTTTTCTATATCCTACAAAGGGTAACTTGATCATTTTTCCTTGAAGACATGACTCACAAGATGGATATGATTCAGAATTAAGTGAATCTAGGATCTCATCCCTTTCCAGTTTGTTAATCCTGTCCTTACTTATATGACGAGCTTTAGATGCCACATATATTTATCATTTTGGTCATCTCTAGGATGTTTATGTCCTATGGCATTTACTTTGACTTTCTTGTTAATGTTCAGAGATGCATTAGCATGTAAATAACAGAGACTATCAATTAAAATGGCTTTTACAACCAATTTATTTCTCAAATAAATATTACAAAAGTCTTTATTAAATAAAAATTCAAATCCTTTCTGTGCTAGCATAGAAATAAAATCAAATTTTGCTAGCTCCAAGCACAAAGTAACAATCTCTAAGGACTAATCTAAATCCTAAAGGTAACTCTAGAGAATATGATCCAACAGCTTGTACAGCAACTTTTACTCCATTTCTTTCCAGGCCCTGCATCGAAATGCATATATGAGCACTAGAGCCAGAGTCTAAAATCCAACTCGAAGTAGATGAAACCATTAGGTTAGATTCAATAACGTGAATGGATATACCTTCAGAAGGTGCATCCTGCCTTTGTTTCTTCAGGCTTTCCAGGTAGAGAGGACAATTTCTCTTCCAGTGGCCATCTACATTGCAGTTGAAACATTTTTCTTTGCTAGCCTTGGCTTTCTTAGGAGTGTCCCTCTTCTTTTGTTTAAGTTCTTTCTTCTGTTTCTTTGCAATTTTCTTCTTCCAAGTAGACTTTCTTTTGGAGGAAGACGGCTCCATAAAAAAAACATATCCCTTTGAACTCTTCAAGGTTCCCTCATTGCTTACCAACATGTTTAATAATTTAGGTAGAGTGCAATTCAACTTGTTCATATTATAGTTCATTACAAACTGACCATATGAATTAGTTAAGGACTGGAGGATCAAATCTACCTGAAACTCCTTATGAATGGGAATGCCCAGCTTCTCAAGCTGTTCTATGTCCTTAATCATTGACAGGCAATGATCGTGGATTGACTGCCCTTCATGCATCTTATGGTTGAAGATCCTCTTCGACACCTCGAAGTGCGCAATCCAACTCTGTTCTCCATACAACTCTTGTAGGTGAACCAGAATCGATCTAGCAGTCGACATGTCCTCATGTTGGCTCTGCAATTCATTTGACATTGAGGCCAACATGTAACATTTAACCTTATTATCATCTTCCATCCATTTTTCATATGCAGCCATCTGACGGGTATTAGGATGGTCAGGTAAAATAGGAGTTTCGTGGTCAAGCACATAGCCCAACTTCTCATAATTTAAAATAATTTTGATGTTCCTCAACCAATCTTTAAAGTTAAGGCCAACAAGTTTGTTTGTCTTTAGAATATAGGCTAAGGGATTTGAAGCAGACATGGTTGACTGCAAAAGTAGAAGATTCAAATTAGATGCTTTATACTCAATTACAAAAATTATTCTAGGGTCTTTAATAAATAATTTTAAAACTCCAACTAATCCCCATAATACTCTCCTGCTAGCATCTGCTGAATATAAATCAACAATTCGAGCTAGCTCGAGCCCATCTTTTCGACCCCATTATCTAGAATACTGATGCTCCAAACAATCCAGTCAATTGAGTTGACTCAATCTAGAGTTGAGCCGACTCGAAGACATAGAATTCAAAATTCTGATCTTTTGGAGATAGGAAACCCTGCGACTCTAGGTTTCTGGTGGGTACTACGGTCCCATCGATGTACGGCACCTCAACGTGCCCGTTTATTGGTAACACGCTACACCAATGATTGGGCAACTCTTGTCTAATGTATCTCATACAAGTTATAGCCTGGTCTCTAAATCATGGAACCTCGACATGCCCATTTATTGGTCCAATCATTAGTTAAGTCTGACCCACCATTTCTGCTAATCAAAGCCATCATTGAGTCCCTCAACGTGCCCATTTATTGGGCCCAACCTCATCAGTGCCTAGCAGCATCTTATGCTTAATAGGGTGGTTGTGTCTTCTCGATGCAACTAGACCACTGTATCCAGCCGAGAATAATCAATACCAGTAGGACACCCGCATACCTATGATGATGGAAGATCTAAGACTTAATATTTATGGGGAGCTTAAGTTAGGTCTCTTTTAAATTGATTAGCCAACTCATGTCTGACCAATTACATTAAGTCAGCACAATCTCATGTCTAACTTAAAACTTTGAGTCAGCATAATCTCATGTTTGACTAAAAGTACTAGCATGGATGACCCTCTTGAGAACTTAATCAATCAATTTGGCCAGGTCGAGAATGATGCATGGGAGGGTTCTGCCCTATACCCTCTTTCCACCAAATGAGTTTGGTTGAGAAAGAGTTAGCCCCAATTATCAGACCATGATCGAAACCTTCCTTAGATACCAATTGATTGACAAGATTCAAAAAGATCATTTTAATGATTTGGACTCAACACTGAGCCAAATTAGGTCTTAACTCATCGACTCATGATCATATGAGTCAATCTGACCAGACATCATATAAAACAATTTTAGGATGACTGGACCTAATTTGCTCAACCCAAAACTTCATGCACCTAATTTAATTTTCTTGATCTAATCAATTTTAAAATTGGTTCAAGTGCATGATATTTATGATTTATGATCATGAATCAGATTTATGATCTAAACCTAATTTGATGTATCAACATGCTAGATCATATAAACTACATCTGATGTAATTGAATATATGTAAAGCATGCTCAAACAATATATCACATATATCATCATAAATTGATCAAAAACTTTTGAAAACGCTTTTTCAAAATAGGTATACATCAAAGTAGGACAACCTTTGTACTATAGGGGATAAACCCTATAGCAAGACAACCTTATTTCACTTTGTGCAACCTTTGATCAATTAATTTTCAAATTTAAACATATAAATTTCAAATATAAAAGTTATTATTATAATTTTGAAAATAATTTTTCAAAACATATCAACTCTTGACATAATCATCATATAACTTTCAAATCTGAATATGTTTTAGATCTGATTCTCAACCATGCATGTTTAAGAAGGGAGAACCGTGCTCTGATACCACTGTCGACTTCTCCCGAGATCGGTATATTGCATCAAATATTAGGCCTCACAATCAGAGTGACGCAGCGGAAGCAGATATAAAAATAATTTTATATCCGACATGCAATATAAATAAATCTGATTTATTCACGATAATATTCTTAAACATGCATTAGAGTATGAGAACAAGATCAAATATAAAAATATGATTATTTTAAGTAACAGTTACATACCTTGATCGCTATCCTGCCTGCTCTGAAATTCGTGCCAATCCTCTTTTGGACTAGGATTCAATTGTAGCTGTGTAAGCGCTCGGTCTCTACTGGTATCCACATAAGACTTGTCATAGCATAGTCATAAAGAGCACTGGACTGCTTGATCCTTGCAGCTCTCTCCTCTTTCAGCAAATCAGGCTTGCTTTAAAAGCTGTAACGATTGACAACTGAACCAGCTTCTGGCTTCTATCTTGCAAATTGGCTTTTGCAAGATTTAGGACCTCCTTTCCTCTTCTTACTCTTATCTAAATAACCTCTCAATACTTGGAAGAAAAACTAAGAGAAGAAGTAAGAATGAATGGAAGGGAGAGAGAACCTTTGGTAGCAAGATGCCTAAAGACCCTCACAAATCCAAGAGAATGGAATGAAAATTTTTCATTCCCTTCTCTCATTCATTTGTTCATTGCTTGGCCTTCCACCCCTCTCCTTATATAGGCTAACATCCCATTAATGGCATAAGACTAAGTGTTTGAAGACATTTAAGGAGGAGAAGAAAAACTTCTCCCTTTTAATGCTTTCACACTCCATGAAAGACCTTCTTAAGTCTTTTCTTGTTTCCACATGGAAGAATTTCTTCCCTCTTCTCCTCTCCCATGAACAAGGTCAAATTTTCCATTCCATGTCACCACCCACAAGTTTCATGACAAAATAATGAAGGCTTTCCAAGTCAAAAATGGGAGGACTAATGTGAAAACAAGATTTAAGAAACTTTCCAAGTCAAAAATAGGAGGAGACTTGGTTTCCTCATGTCATTCCACTTGTTGCCCAGGTGGCTTTTTCCCAAGAGGGGGGTGAATTGGGAATTACAAAATTTTCGCAAGTATGTGCACAAGTAATTCCTTTTAGTGGTTAGGTGCTGTGTTTGTCAGAGAATAAATGCAGAAGCAAAAAGGTAAATCAAGCACAACACAAACAAGGCAGGTTTATAGTGGTTCGGAGCAACCCAGCTCCTACGTCCACTATCCAAGTTCACCACTTGGGATTTTCACTATATCCCCCAAACCAGAATACAGTTGGATTGTTTTACAGGCTCACAATCCCAACCTCTACACTTTGGTTTTTAACCCGGGCTCACCAAAGAAACCCAAACTAGGTTTTCACAGGCTCACCTAGAACCTTTACACTTTGGTTTTAAGTAGGCTCACCAAAGAAACCTATTTGGTTTTTACAACCGGGCTCACCAATAACCCAAATATTCTAAGAGTAGAATAAGAAAAGCAACAATGATGACAAACTCAGTTGTCTGGTGGTTGCTAATGCAGCTAGAGCTAAGCTAATTGAAGCTCTTCAATGCACTTCAATGGCTTCCTTGCTTTCCTCAAAAGGTGCTTCAAGCTTCTGGTAAGAGTTGGTGAAGGCTTGAAGGCTGACTTCAAAGCTCAAGTGCTCTCTCTCTTCTCACTTCAATAAATATTCAATAACTGTTTATTAACTCATTAGTCTCTTCAAGGATGTTCTCATACTTCATTTATAGAGACTTCAACTACCTTCCCTTAATTTTGAATGTTGTAGACCGTTGGGAGGTGACAGGTTACCGTTGGAGCACTTTTAGAATTCAAAAACAAAAACTGGAACTAGCCGTTGGAGGTGACCCCGTCATTCCAATCGGCTCGGACAAACTTTGAGTCAGCTCGGATCAAGTTCGGGTCGGCTGGGTTGAACACCAGTCGGCTGGGTTCCATAGTTGAGAAAATGGTTCACTCTGGATGAGTCAGCTAGGCTGAAATCCAGTCAGCTCAGATCCTAAAGGCTCTAGAGCATTCTCAATCAAGTTCTAGACGATTCGGCTGGGCCTTGGTGCTAGTAGGCTGGATCTGTGTGCCAAGAGAACTTCTTTCTTGTGCAGTGCCAGAGTCGCTGGTTCCTCCATCCAGTCGCTCGAAATTTGTTCTTCAGCCAGATCAAATTCAATCTTCCAGAACTTCTTATGCCAAGCTTTGAAGACATCTTCAAGGTCTTCTTACAATAAAATCAAAAAAAAAATTAGCTTGAAAACTACTAGAAGTAACCCTTTATCTTGATTTAAGTAGAAAATTTTTTGTAGGGTTCTTCTTTACAAGATTCTAAACACTTTACAACTCAACACAAGCAATAAAGATTGTAGGGATTAGAAAGTGTGTTAATGTAGTTGTCCTACAAAAACTTATCAATCATTTGAAGAGTTGTTAGATAACCAAATGTATGCTCCAATGTTTTGTTATCATCAAAATCACTTTAGGGTCAACAATCTCCCCTTTTTGATGATGACAAAACACTGGGCATGAAAAGAATCTATTCTATTAACAAGTATATGTATATCATAGTAAGCATTTACACTTGTTTAACAAATCATAACATCAACTGTATTCTCAAATGTGTATCAATATATGCTATACAGTTATACTCAAGGTCAAATTTATAAACTGTAAGTATCAGAGAATGATTGCTTGTATGTATCAAGTAGCATTAAGTATTGACAGATAGATGTAATAAGTAGAGAGCATCATAGTAATCATTGAAGCATGTAAATTAAACATGTATATCTCCCCCTTCTTATAAAATTTCTAAACAATATGAAATTTCTCTAAGTTTCTCCCCCTTTAACATTCATTTGAACATTTTAACAGAAAAGTATGCAAAAAATCATTCAAAACTAATTAAGCTCTCCCTGTCTATTGCAGTTCATTGAGTTTCTTCTTTCATGCACTTTATGGTTCTCTCCCTTTTTGTCATCAAATCAAAAGGAATAAACAGTTAAGCTCAGATTTTTAAATAGATTGAGAAAGTTTCAAGATTTGTTGAGATAATTTCACTTTCTCAAACTTAGAGAGAGAATTCTATTTAAGAAAATAGAGAGTGTAAATAGGATAACATAAGTACACACATTACACAGTGACCAAAAAGATGTTCATTGCATTTCTATTAAATGATTCAGTACATCAATCATTACAAACACTTCAAACAATTTCCAAAAAGTATAGAAAATACTAAAGACCATACTAAAGACCTATTCACTTTTAGATTCTTCTTTAGGTACATTGGTAGGTGTACTAGCACCATACCAAGAAGCAGGTCTAGGTGGTTTACTAGAGGAAGCATGAGGTGGAGGAGCCCTAGGGTGATGAGAAGTACTAGGAGCCCTAGTGGAAATAGGAGGAGGATCATACAAGGGTCTGGTCCTAGCAGTGACCTCCAAGGATCTGACAATGCCACAAATAGACACCATCTCCATCCAGATTGCTCCAAGCTGTTGCTTCATATCCTTGAGGCTTGCTGGCACTTTGTTCACTGCCTCCTTCATCTCACCGATTTCTTTCTTGATTGATATAAGCTCAAAAGCTTGGACATTGGCGAATGCCTCAGCTGATCCTCGAAGTCTTCCAAGCTTGGACCTGATGATCCCAATGCCTCTAGTGTAGTCATCAGCCATCTGTCTAGTTTTTGCAATTATTCCTAATGTACATTTAGCTTCATTCAGCTCAGTTCTGTATTCCTTCAAAGTTGCATCCACAGATTTCAAAATAGCTTCAGAACTAGAAGAGATACAATCTAGGATTGGTTGAAGTGTTATTTGGGGTGCCGATCTTGAAGCTTCCATTACTTCAACCTTTCCTTGTAGATTTGAAACATGCTCTTCTAGTCTATCCAATCTGCTGTCCACTGACTTTTTCAGATCACTAAATAGAGAAGTAATTGTACCTGTCAGTGTATCAGTCAAGCTTCTCATCTATTCTTCAATCTGACTTTGAATGATTGGAGGTTGTGATGCTGCAGGAGGGTAGTCAGGCAGAGGAATATCAGCTGCAGGTAAGTCAAACTTGGTGTAGGCAAATCAAACTCAGCAGCAGGCATGTCAAAAATAGGAGAAGGTAATCTAGTCTCCTCAACAATAGCAGCAGGCTCAGAAATATAAGGCTCAGGCTCAGGTATAGGTGCCAAAGAAGTTCCAGCTGCTTCTACATTCTTTTCTTCTTCTTCCTCTTCACTACTAGAGCTGCCTATAGTCCTGACATTTGTACCTTTTTTCCTCCATACTCCTTCAGCTTGAAAGTACCCCATCCTCTCTAATGATTTGGAGGTGTAAACATCTGTGTGGTGAAGTTTACTCCATCTTCACCCTCCAAACTCACTCTTTGAGATCTAAACAGTAGGGTAAGCATCATTCCATAGGGTAGACAAGATTTGGCCTTCCTAACTGTCTCCTTCATTTGCATAATTATTATGTAGGAAAGATTTACAGGAGTTTTCTCTATAATGTGTTCATAAGGCATAAATCTTTTTCACTCACCCAGTCAAATCTTCCTGTTCTTTGCAAGAATATTCTACAGATAAAATTGTGTAGCAATCTCATTTCTAAAGACGGTGTTTGCAAATACTGTTCCAATTCCTCCAACATCTTCTTTGTTTAAGATTGTTCTTAGAGTTTTTTCTCTATTGTCAATCACTAGAAATTTCACTCCCTCTGAAGGTAAGTCTAGTAAACCATGTAGAAATTCCTCACTGACAATAATCCTCTTTCCTTTAACAGTGGACTCAACATGATTAGTTCCCAATCTCAGATTTTCATAAAAACTTCTAACAAGAGTGGGATAAGTCTTTTCATTCAAAGAACAAAACTTCCTCCATCCTTGATCTTCAATCAAATCTCCTATTTTCAACCTAATCCCCTTAATAAATTCAAAGTTAATTCAACGACCGGAGTTACCAGTCGTGTAGACATCGAGGGAACTTGACTTGGAACGGTTGGAGCATCCCTTGCAGCTTCTTCTACAGGTTCCTCATTGTGAACGGTGCCACTTGGCTCTTCTTGACGCCTTTTTGACCTTTTTTCCTTTTCAACAGATGGAGCAGCCCTAATGGAGCATTTACCCATTGCACGCTTGGATGCCATTGCTAGGAAAGATGGAAAATTGAGAGATTGGAGTACTTGGTAGGGAGATAGAAGTCTTTGGAGTACGATTAGGAGAGGAACGAACTGTTAGGGAAAATAAAATAGAGGTTAAACGGCTCGGAGAAGGGTTTATAACCCAAAGTAAAACACTTAGGCACGAAATTCCAGTCGACTCGAATAGCCCTAAAAAGGCTCGAGTCGACTCGGCAGAGCTCTCCTAAAATAATCAGGAAATCTAGTCGACTCGAAAATGCTCGAGCCGGCTAGGCCAGAACTCGCTCAAAACTCTTAGAAAATCCAGTCGACTCGGCTTAAGATCCAGTCGACTCGAACAGAGAAATTAGAGTTTTGGAAAATTCGATCATAAATTAGAAAGATTTTGAAGAGAATTTCAAAAGAAATTAAGGCTCTATGAAATAGAATAAATTCAGGAGGTTCTCTAGATAATGTTTCCTTAATTTTGAAGGAATTAGGTTAGAGAATTTAGAAGGGATCGTAAAATCCTAATTCACTCCTAATTAGCTCAAATCTATCTTGATTAAGTGGCTTAGTAAATATGTCAGCTAATTGATCTTCAGTAGGAACATAGGAACAAAATCAAGCACTATATTACCATTTGAAACATGATCTCTAATAAAATGATGTCTAATTTTAATGTGCTTGGTTCTAGAGTGTTGAATTAGATTCTTTGTCAAATTGATAGCACTTGTGTTATCACATTTAATTAGAATTTTAGATTGTGATACACCAAAGTCTTCTAGTTGTTGTTTAACCCATAACACTTGAGCACAACAACTACCAGCAGCCACGTACTCAGCCTCAGCTGTGGACAAGGCTACGGAGTTTTGCTTCTTACAATGCCATGAAATTAAATTCAACCCTAGAAATTGGCATGTACCGCTAGTGCTTTTTCTATCTATTTTATAACCAGCATAATCAGCATCAGAGAATCCAATCAAATTTAGGGTAGAATGTTTAGAATACCAAATTCCTAAATTACTTGTTCCTTTCAAGTATTTAATTATTCTTTTAACAGCAAGCATATGTGTTTCTTTTAGTGATGATTGAAATCTAGCACATACACATACACTATATAATATGTCAGGTCTACTTGCAGTCAAATACAATAAGGATCCGATCATACCTTTATATAGCTTTTGGTCAACATTGGATCCATTTTCATCTTTGTCCAATCTGCAAGCTGGGCTCATGGGTGTGCTCATTGATTTGCTACTCTCCATACCAAACTTTTTTATGATTTCCTTGATGTATTTGGCTTGGTTGATGAAGATGCCTTCCTTTGTTTGTTTTACTTGAAGTCCAAGGAAGTAGTTTAGCTCTCCCATTAAGCTCATTTCAAATTCTCCCTGTATAAGCTTAGCAAATTCTTTACATAGAGATTCGTTAGTTGCACCAAAAATGATATCATTAACATATATTTATACAACTAAGATGTCATTATTTTCTTTTTGATAAATAAGGTTTTGTCTACATTGCCTCTTGAAAAATCATTTTCAATTAAGAAAGTGCTAAGTCTATCATACCAGGCTCTAGGTGCTTGTTTCAAATCATACAATACTTTGTTTAATTTAAATACGTGGTTTGGAAAAGAGTGATTTTCAAAACCTGGTGGTTGTTCCACAAAAACTTGTTCTGAGATAAAACCATTAAGAAATGCACTTTTTACATCCATTTGAAAAAGTTTGAAATTCATGTAGCAAGCAAATGCAAGTAGTAATCTAATAGCTTCTAGTCTTGCTATGGGTGCATAAGTTTCATCAAAATCAATACCCTCTTCTTGGTTATATCCCTTAGCCACTAATCTAGCTTTGTTTCTTATAATATGTCATTGCTCATCTAATTTATTCCTATAGATCCATTTGGTTCCTATTATTGGATGGTCAGTAGGTCTATCTATAAGTGTCCATACCTTATTCCTTTAAAACTGGTTTAATTCTTCATGCATTGCCATCATCCAGTTTGGGTCAGTCTCAGCTTCTTCTAAGCTATGGGGTTCTATTTGTGACACAAAGGCTAGGTAATCATTTGCATCCTTATGTGCAGCCCTAGTCCTAATACCATGAGAAGGATCTCCTATAATTAATTCTTTAGGATGATATGTAACATACCTCTAGTCCCTCGGTAGATCAGTGTGATCCTTACTTACCGTTTCTTCTCCATCTTGAGTGTCTTTGTCTTGAATGCTCAAGTCATCCATTCCTTTTTGCAATGTACCTGCATCATTATCTATGCACTCTTCTTGTCTAGAAGGTGTAGGGTTAGTTTCAATAAATACAACATGAATTGACTCTTCAACAGTAAGAGTTTTTTTATTAAAAACCTGATATGCTTTGCTATGTAATGAATAACCTAGGAAAATTGCATCATCAGCTTTAGAATCAAATTTTCCTAAATTATCTTTTCCATTGTTATGCACAAAGCATTTGCATCCAAACACATGAAAATAACTAATATTGGGTTTTCTATCATTCCAAAGCTCATAGGGGGTTTTCTTTAAAATAGGACGGATCAAAACGCGGTTTAAAATATAACATGTAGTGTTCATCGCTTCTGTCCAAAAGTACTTTGGAAGATTGCCTTCACACAACATTGTGCAAGCCATTTCCTCCAATGTCCGATTTTTTCTCTCTACAACACCATTTTGTTGAGGTGTTCTAGGAGCGGAGAAGTTGTGATCAATGCCAAATTCAGTACAATAATCTTCAAAAAATTGATTTTCAAATTCGGTTCCATGATCACTTCTAATTGAAATCAAAGATAAGTTCTTTTGATTTGAAACCTTTTTATGGAATTTTCTGAAAACATGAAAAGTTTCATCTTTCGAACAATAAACAAAACCCAAGTAAATTTTGAAAAATCATCTACTATCACAAGAGCATATTTCATACCTCCTAGGCTTGTGGTCCTAGTAGGTCCGAAAAGATCCATGTGAAGTAGTTCAAGTGGTCTTGTTGTAGAAACTATATTCTTTGATTTAAAACTCCCCCTAGTTTGTTTACCCATTTGGCATGCATCACAAACTTGATTTAAATCAACTTTAAACTTAGGCATGCCTCTAATAAGATCTTTAAAAATTAATTTGCCAATAGTATGCATGCTAACATGACCTAATCGTCTATGCCATAATAAGCCTGACTCTTTGGTCTTAGCATTCATTGCAACTAGACTAGGGCTACTTGACATGGCAAGATCATTAAGATCTACCACATAGATATTCCCAAGTCTATGTCTAATGAACTTATTGCTAGAATCTAAAGAGTTAGTTACATACACATAAAAGATTCAAAGACAACCTTGAAGCCTTTATCACATAATTGACTTATACTTAAGAGATTATGCTTCAATTTGTCTACTAGCAAAATATTTTCAATAAAAGTGAAAGGAGTTATTTTGATCTTACCAATACCGATTATTCTCCCTTTGCCATTGTCTCCAAAGGTGACCATTCCTCCTTCTTTTATTTCAAGGGTGATAAATTGGTCCTTGTCACCCATCATATGTCTTGAGCACCACTGTCTAAGTACCACCTTTTTTTCAATCTTTGGGCTGCAAGACATTCCTGCAAAATAGTCAATGAATTCTTTTAGGTACCCAAGCTACCTTGGGTCCTTGCAGGTCAGCAAAGGTGGTTCCTTTGGGAACCCAAATCTTTCCTACTTTCTTAAGGACATTTCTAGAATTATTGCATTCAAAAGCTTTATGTCCTACTCTTTTACAAACATAGCAAACAACTTTAGAATTTTTGATAGAAACAGAATATGAAGTTCTAAAAGTTGATGCACTTGATGCAGATTTTGAATTTTTTGAAATGTATGTATTTTTGCTCAAACTCTTAGGAACATATAATAATGACTTTGAAGTTGAAACAGTTTTTGGTGTGGCTAAAATCTTTTATGGTAAAACGTTTTGAACAGGTATTTTAGATTTCATAAAAGTAGTTGCTGAAACTCCATTCATAAAAAAAGTTTTAAAACCAATTCCAGCTTTGTTTCCGGAAATTCGTTGTTCTTTTAAAATTAACTCAAGCTTATTTGAAGATAAAGTGAGTTTTTCAACTAAAGGCTTGAGTTTTGTAACCTCCTTTTTCAGTTCATTATTTTCAGCAAGTAAATCATTATTTTTTTCTCACATAAAAGATTTTCATTTTTCAGCTTTTCAAATTTTTCAAAAAAGTCATGCAGTTCTTTTTGTAATAAAAGGTTCTTTTCTGAAATTTCATCTTTTTGTTTGAGTAAAGAATCATTCATATTTTTCAATGATTTTATCTTTACTCCAGCTTTCTTAAATTCAGATAGTAAATCATGAAATGCAGAATTTAATTTATCAAAAGTAAATTCAGTGCAATTGTTAGGGGATGTTACCTCATCTTGAGACCTATTAAACATAGATTTGCAGTCTTGGTGGTCTCTTCTTCTTCGGATGAAGATGATTATTCACTGTCGGACCATGTGGCAACCATGGCTTTCTTTTTCTTCTTTTGTCTAAAGGATTTCTTTAATAGTGGACAGTCTGAACGTATGTGCCCCGGCTTCTTGCATTCGTAGCATGTGGGGACTACCTCTATATCTTTCTCTCTGTCCTTCTCTTTTTCTTTTCCATAATCCTTCTTATGAAATTTCCGGTTGTATCTTCCTTTCTTTCTTCCCATAAATTTTCTGAATCTCTTCACAACCATAGCAATGTCATCGTCTTCTAGGTCGTCATTGGAGGATGTGCTTTCTTCTTCAGATTCTTCATCATCCCTCTTTGATTCGGTAGCAGCTCTGAAAGCTATTGTTTTCTTTTTCTTCTGTTCATCTTCAGTTCTTTGCTGCATTGTTAGCTCATGGGTGATGAGTGATCCCAGCAGTTCATCCAGCAAAAGTGTGTTGAGATCTTTGGCCTCCTGGATTGCAGTTACTTTGGGATCCCATTTGTTAGGTAAAGAATGAAGTATCTTCTGAACTAGATCTGCATTTGAGTATACCCTGCTAAGACTCTTCAAACCATTAATAATATCTGTAAATCTAGAGAACATGGCATAAATTATTTCAGAAGGTTCCATTTTGAACAATTCATAATTATGAACTAATAGATTTATCTTTGAGGTTTTCACTTGGAAAGTACCTCATGGGTCACTTCGAGTTTGTCCCAGATTTCCTTTGCTGAAGAGCAAGTGAAAATTCGGTTGAACTCGTTAGCATCCAAAGCACAATATAATATATCCATTGCTTTGGCATTCAATTCCCCCATCTTCATGTCATGATCATCCCAGTCCTCTTCAGGCTTAGGGATGTCCATGCCATCAACTTTAAATATGAAAATGTGTGGCCCTTTTAAGATGACCTTCTATAATTGAAAATCTACAGCTTGTATGTAAATTTTCATTCGTGCTTTCCAATATGAGTAATTAGTGCCTGTGAATAGTGGAGGTCTATTTGTTGACTGGCTTTTGGCCAAGGATGTACTCATGGGATGAGCCATCGATCTTTACTCAAGTAATTAAAGACACTGCTCTTATACCATCTATTGCCCAGGTGGCTTTTTCCCAAGAGGGGGGTGAATTGGGAATTACAAAATTTTTGTAAGTATGTGCACAAATAATTTCTTTTAGTGGTTTGGTGCTGTGTTAGTCAGAGAATAAATGCAGAAGCAAAAAGGTAAATCAAGCACAACACAAACAAGGTAGGTTTATAGTGGTTCGGAGCAACTCAGCTCCTACGTCCACTATCCAAGTTCACCACTTGGGATTTCCACTATATCCCCTAAACCGGAATATAGTCGGATTATTTTACAGGCTCACAATCCCATCCTCTACATTTTGGTTTTTAACACGGGCTCATCAAAGAAATCCAAACTAGGTTTTCACAGGCTCACCTAGAACCTCTACACTTTGGTTTTAAGTAGGCTCACCAAAGAAACCTATTTGGTTTTTACAACTGGGCTCACCAATAACCCAAATATTCTAAGAGTAGAATAAGAAAAGCAACAATGATGACAAACTCAGTTATCTGGTGGTTGCCAATGCAGCTCGAGCGAAGCTTAATTGAATGCTCTTCAATGCACTTCAATGGCTTCCTTGCTTTCCTCAAAAGGTGCTTCAAGCTTCTGGTAAGAGTTGGTGAAGGCTTGAAGGCTGACTTCAAAGCTCAAGTGCTCTCTCTCTTCTCACTTCAATAAATATTTAATAACTGTTCATTAACTCATTAGTCTCTTCAAGGATGTTCTCATACCTCATTTATAGAGACTTCAACTGCCTTCCCTTGATTTTGAACATTGTAGACCATTGGGAGGTGACAGGTTACCGTTGGAGCACTTTTGGAATTCAAAAATAGAAAACTGGAACCAGCCGTTGGAGGTGACCCCGTCATTCCAGTCGGCTCAGACAAACTTTGAGTCAGCTCGGATCAAGTTCGGGTCAGCTGGGTTGAACAACAGTCGGCTGGGTTCCATAGTTGAGAAAATGGTTCACTCTGGATGAGTCGGCTATGCTGAAATCCAGTCGACTCGGATCCCAGAGGCTCTCGGAGCATTCTTAACCAAGTTATGGACGAGTTGGCTGGGCCTTGGTGCCAGTCGGCTGGATCTGTGTGCCAGAGAACTTCTTTCTTGTGCTAGTGCCAGAGTCGGCTGGTTCCTCCATCCAGTCGGCTCGAAATTTGTTCTTCAGCTAGATCAAATTCAATCTTCCAGAACTTCTTGTGCCAAGCTTTGAAGACATCTTCAAGGTCTTCCTACAATAAAATCAAAAAAAAAATTAGCTTGAAAACTACTAGAAGTAACCCTTTATCTTGATTTAAGTAGGAGGTTTTTTGTAGGGTTCTTCTTTACAAGATTCTAAACACTTTACAACTCAACACAAAGCAATAAAGATTGTAGGGATTAGAAAGTGTATCAATGTAGTTGTCCTACAAAAACTTATCAATCATTTGAAGAGTTGTTAGATAACCAAATGTATGCTCCAATATTTTGTTATCATCAAAATCACTTTAGGGGTCAACACACTTCATTCATGAAAACTTCATGCCAAGTGGCGTGTGGAAACAAGGAGAGAGGGAGAGATATGGAGAGAGAGTCCCAGTCCAACTAGGCTCTGACTCATGATCCAATTTCAAATTGATTTGACACTCAAATCAAAAGCCAGATTTAAACCCAATCGAACCTATTTCGAAAAGGCTATTGACCCAACATAATTTGAGTTAATTAAAATCAAATTAAATCAAATTTAATTTAATTAATAATTAATCTATAATTAATTAGGTCAAATCTTAATTGTAACACTTACAATTATATCCAAATTGATTTACTGATTAGTTACTTAAGCTCCTAATATGTGTGACCCTGCAGGTCCTATTCTTCTGGTAATGAGACATGCTATAATCTCCATTATACATCATCGAAATACCTTTCGATGGACAAAAACTTCTACTCAACCCTAATTAGGATCATTGAATCGAGAATGATCCTAATGGGCTCTCACAATCCACCATTGATACCTAGCAGTATGTAGTGGCAACCCAGCAGAATAAGATTGGAATCCCTAGGTGTAGTTACTGTGTAATTCGGTTTCTCTATCAAAATCCCTGACTCAATGTTGGTTACGGAATCTTGTTAAACCCATCAATCATATGCTTAAACTTAATCAACTCAAGTTGAACTGTGATACCAATGAAAATGCCTTTTCATCATCACCCTGCTATGGCCATAGACTTTTTGGACTTAGTCTCAATAAGTTGCATAGGATTATTCCTTACTACTAAGGCTGATAGATCCCTATGAGTGAACACCCTACTCCTACAATAAACTAACTGCAGCCAATGAACATCACAAGGTCCCATATGAATAGGAACCATGAGATTGTGCTGTCAAACTATAGTAATCTTATTGTGAGTAGCCGAGACACTCTAGGTCAAAGAATTATTCACACAACTATAGCATCAGGAAGTTATCGACGAGTGAATAGTCATCCATATAACTTCCTGTAAATTGTCACGCTCAGTACCGTTGATCTCCATCAACTACCTACACTCTCACTCCTATGTCACCACACTGTAGGTCAGAGACTCACCTACCTAGAATGGAAGTGATCCATGTACCGATTTTAACGGATCAATTACCGTCCTTATGATGTTCCAACAATCGAGAGCTTTTAGGAGTTAATTTATAAAGACACATATCTCAGATTCTCAACTCTTGAAAATATGTGTCATTGTCCATTAACTCCATGAATGATTCATAGACACATCAATATGAATGGTAATATTGCCCTTTATTATGAAAAAAAATAAAGTATAAAATATATTCCCTAAAATTACAATGTGTCATGCCAACTTGGCTTTTAGGGCACATATCAAACAATATCTTCTCATCGAAACCACATCGCCTCCCCAGCTGGAACATCAACTTGTCCTCCACAGCTCCTGAGACTCATGCTCCACCGCACTCTTGACCTCAAACTGATGTCTTCCTACTCTGTCCCCATGACTGCAACACCAACCTGTGCTTCCGCAATGCACCCAGACAGCTGTGCAAACCTAATGCTAGTGTCAAACCTCTTCTACAAAGCCTCCTTCTTCCTTGAATCCTTGAACCCCACTCTGATACAAATTATTGAGATTCCTAGGCACACTGATACCACTTGGTGGGAGATCTGGATTAGCGCCTACGTAGCGGATGCAACCTGTTCTTCGATTCAATATCATACAACAAAGGAGATATAGAGAAGAGATGTATGTAAGAGAAAAAGAGAGATTGCTTTATTAATCCTTTGGAGAAGAATCTTGTCACAAGATAAGACACAAAATCCCATGGCACCCCTTCTGAAATCCCAGAAGCTTCTCACTGTCACCCGCGCATCTTCATTCTTGCAGGCCTCACACCCCAAGAACCCATGTACAGCCATGCACGAACAATACCTCAATGTGCATCCCTTCCTCTCTAAAACACGAGAAGAAGCTCCACCTACAGACAATACCTCATGCAAGTTCCCTTCTCCAAAGCCCCATGATGTACTCTCATGGTCCAAGAAGCATCCCATGGTAAAGTCCCTACCGTGTCTCCCTAAGCCCTTCATGCTGTGGCCTCCCAAAACCCGGGAAGCTCTCCCACAGTTATGCCCCCTCTCAAGAGGCCTCCATGTCCGAACTCAACCATGAGAAGTCCTCACGGACTTCCTCCCCTCACGGTGATCAAGCCCCCCTAAAAGGGGGGCAATCCCTCACGAAACGTCATCTCACTTTCATGCATGCCCTCTCATAAATAAACACATGGGGTGTGCGGTCTCAAGTCTTGGATTCTTGGACATCAACCACTTCTTGGGTGGTTACAACTCCTCACATGGTTGGGCTTAGACTTCTTATCTTCTTGGTCTTCTTGGTCCAAACCTGATTAGGACTCTTCAGGTGGTCGGGCTTCCTAATTGATTACAACCAACCAACTAACCAACCAACTAGCTAACCTCCTAACCAATTAACAAACATGGACCCAACCTCCATAACCTAATTGGGTTATGTTATAATCTTTCAAAAAACTCCCCCCAAAAAGTTAATGTGAGAAAACCTTTAACCCTGGATCAAGCCTCCTGACCCAACATGGATCTCGGTGCTCTGGAAACTTAAAAACCTAAGCCCCCAAACCTGTCCATGAATACACCATGAACCCCCTGAAACACCTCCAGGAACCACTTGACATGCCTCCAAGCTCCAGGGATTGCCTCCAGCATCCCTACCATGGCCTCCCAAGTCTCTCCAAGGTTTGGGCGCACCACACAAAACCGTATAGGTGAGAGGCCCACTTTTCACTTTGCAAGGAGAGCACGAGAGGTGCATCCCTGGATATGTTGCTTCGCATCATATCTAGTTATCCCCTTCCCTTTTGATTCCATCTGCTTTACCACCTTCATGACCTTTGAGACTTATTCTAACGGCTCCATGTAGCGAGATGGATGAGATGCCCTAGAGGTGAGAGGTCTCTCCATGAGTGTGAGTCCCAAAGTCCATGAGAGTCCAAACTTCTATCTTCCATCTCCATTGTTTCCTTCACCACCTCCTTAAAAAATAAAAAAAAATCTAGTGGTACCCTAATCTTTGGTGACTTCTCAGCTCACCAACAGTCCTTCATCTCATCTCGTCTCGCATTAATTTTTGGTATCAGAGCTAGAGGATTAGGATATGCCTCATCTTCCCGAATCACCCCAGATCCCCCTCACCAACCATGCTCTTCTCTCTCTCCCCTGTTCTTACTCCATTATCCTCCTCTTTGTCCCACATCTATGCCAGCTCTAGCCAGACAAACCATCGCCTGTCCCACCGGCCTCACAGTCACCTGTTTAAATGATGATGGCCCTTCTCCACCTCTTCCTCCTCCTCGCGATGGCACTCTTGGCATCCTTCCGTCCATCGATGGCGAAGATCCAGGTAATGAAAGTCCGATCCGACGGGTGGACCATAATTCCCTTCGACGAGTTTGGCTTCACCCATAATAGTGTCCTGGAGCTTAATGTCTCTGAGATCTCCCTCTCTGAATCCATCGTGAACCGTGATCTCTTATAGCTTGGCTTCTTCCTCTCCACCCATGATGCCTGGATCCTTGTCCTCCAGCAGATCCAAAAGCACGAAATCACCTGCCCCCTCGAGTCCTACACCATCAACAATGTCTACTCCCACTACCAACGACATCGACGAACCTCGTCATTCCCTCCTCTCCGCCCACTATCGCCAATCTTCGGAATAGCACCGACTGTGGCCACCTAAGCCACCGTCATCCTCAACCCCTGCTCCTAGCCGATCACGATCCACATCCTCCTCCTCCCTACCATCCGGAGGACCCCAACCGAACCCCTCCTCATTGGAGAGCACCACTACAGTGTCCATGGAAATGCCGCCTCTTGCCACCCAGCTGATCTCTCCATTCGCCATCACTGACGCACCGCCCAAACCCGAGCGCACCACCTCCCTGGCTCTACCTCCTTCCTCCCATCCAGATCCTCGTGCCACCATCTTCCTCCCCAGCGCCGTCACCGGTGAAGGCTTGCCAAATTTCACTGCCTAAAGACCTTCCCTGTTCCAGCCTCCATCGGTCCATAGGGGAGAAGACACTTTCACGAACGTGAAAGCAATTGCCCCTCACTTTACTAATTTCATAGCTACATGATTTTCAGAGCCACATAGATCTTAGAGCAGAGCCTCTTTTGATTTGATTAGATTCAGTTCCACCAAAGTCCCCACTGACCCAAACTCGATGTGGTTGAGTTCTCCCCACTCCAGGGGAATGATGGGGACCCGAGAGCTATCCGAGCATTTGCAAAGAGCAAATCCAATGGTATTTGATTGAGTCTGTTCGAGTCTGTTATATTTTATTTGAGTCCATCAGTTTTGAGTCTTGAGTCATTTGAGTCCTGTTAGCCTTTTATGTCAGGTCTTGTAATTGAGTCAGTACGAGTCCTGTCATCTTTTAATTGAGTCAAGTCAAATTTTATTTCACTTGAGTCCAAGTCTGTAATCAAGAAGTTGAAGACCCCAACCACCTTAGCAGCCATATGGGATCCTAGTCACAGTGCCACACTTAGTATGCCATCTCAGAGTCCCAGTCACAACAGGCATTATCCACCCTATTAGGCATCCCAAGATCTTCATGACATCATCCAATCCCAAAAAGGAAGCAGATCAACGCCCCATATGGGAGTTGTGGGCTGCCCAAGAGAAGATGGAAGAAACTTATATGGCACCCAAGTAGATTAGGCAGCATATGAGCTCCCTCCCTCTTTCCCTTGTTTCATGAGATTTTTCCTTGTACCGCCTACATGTTATGGAAGTTATGTGGTGCCTCCCTTTCATGCAAACCCACCCACAAGGCAACATGTTGCCGCCCAACCCCCCCCCCCCCCCCCCACCCCCACCCCTCTTTAATCTTCATTCAATGTAATCCAAGGACTAGGGTCAATTATAAAAGGACCTCCCCTCATGTATGAAAAATTAATTCCAATGATGAAAAAAAAAGATGAGTTTTAGAAGAGAGATTCTTCGTTGGCTCTACATGGAGAGGGTGAGAGGCCCACTTTTCACTCCGCAAGGAGAGCACGAGAGGTGCATCCCTGGATATGTTACTTCACATCATGTCTAGTTATCCCCTTCCCTTTTGATTCCATCTTCTTTACCACCTTCATGACCTTTGAGACTTACCCTAATGGCTCCATGTAGCGAGATGGGTGAGATGACTTAGAGGTGAGAGGTCTCTCCGTGAGTGTGAGTCCCAAAGTCCACGAGAGTTGAAACTTCTATCTTCCATCTCCATTATTTTCTTCACCACCTCTTTAAAAAAGAAAAAAAAAAAAATCTAGTGTTACCCTAATCTTTGGTGACTTCTCAGCTCAACGATGATCCTTCGCCTCATATCATCCTGCATCAATATTTTATTTTTCAAAAACCCAATTCATCCGCTCTTGGGTTATCGATCTGAGCAATAGAAACTATGGGGAAAATCCATGCAAACAAAGGAAAGACAAAAAAAAATTAGAAGGTAAAAATTTTCCCTCAATTTTTCTCCCTTTTTGCTTATTTTCTCTTCTTTTCATTCTCCCTTTTGGAGATCTATGAGGAAGGAGAGCCCTTGAGATTTTTTTCATTTCCTTTTATTGATAGTTCATTCTCTTTTTGGGAGATTTATGAGGAAGGAAAGATTGAGATCCAGGAGAGATCAAGTTGTGGTGGTGGGAGGTGGGGGGAGTTTGCCCTTAGGTTTTGAGAGCTTAATCTTGTAGGAGTGGCAACGGGTCATGTTGGGTCGAGGGTGTGGGCTAGATCGAGTTTGGTCAGGTCGGGTCAGGTATACCCATCCAAATTTCCAATTACCTCAAAGAAAAATTCAAGGGGGAGAGCTAGACTATCCTTGGCCTACCATGATTAAGCTCTCAAAGCCTAAGATACCACCTCCCACTACCACAACTAGCACGAGGTCTCCCTCATGTGCTCTCCTTCCCCATGTCCCAAAAAAAGGGACTGAAATGAAGAGAAAATAAGCAAAAAGGGGGGAAAAATAAAAAGAAAAAAAGTCTTACCTTAGGTGCACTCCTTCCCTGATTTTTTCTTTACTTTTCCATCCTTAAGAGTCTTAATCAGGTGGGACTGTGGGAGTATTGGAAAGGCCAAATAGGGAGTTTTTTCCAATTGTTTTCCCTTTTTTCCATCCTTAAAATTCTTAATTGTGTAAGAAACTTAGAGCAGCCAAATAAGGAAGCTTGGACAGGCAGAATAAGGAAGCTGAGTGGTGGAATCCTTGTTTTTTCCTTCCTTTGAAGTCTCAATCATATGAAAGGCTTCAATCAGCTGATTAGGAGTCTTGGTTGGGTGGGACATTGGTGCGATAGAATAGGGGAGCAGAGATTGGAGCAGCCAAATAGGGAAGCTTACAATGACTAGGGCTTTGTATTGGGGTGATATATATATATAGGGTAAGGGTGGGGCATACCATTATTTATATCCAACCCAAACCTGCTTTAGTTTTTTTTCTAAAACCCATTCTTTCCTTAGATTTTAGTTGGGTCGGGTAAAACCTATCCCATTGGGGTTGGGTCGGGTTAGGTACTCGGCATGTCAAACCAAATTGCCACTCCTATAATCTTGGTTTATAGGATGAGTTGAGATAATGGGAGGCCTTGGGAGGGGATGATAGTTTGTAGGGTTTGAGGATTTTTAGGGTGACAAGCAGGTATACTAGACCCAACTAGACCTAGCTTGCACCACCGACCCAACCCAATGTGAGTTGGGTATGGGTGGGGCATGGGCATGGATTTTTTTATATCGAGATAGGTATAGGCATTGATTAACCTGACTGAAACCTGACTTGTTGCCACCCCTATGGCCACATGCATCATGTGCTATCACCCTAATTAGAAGACACCAATTCAACCAATGTAAATTTGCCATGTCAAGCCATTGGGCATGGACCACCCTGATCATGTCCATTGCAAGTGGTTAGAGAGACATTGCTATTTTGTGCTTGTTGTAGTCTTAAGATTCTCATGTGCTTCTTTTCATGTAAGATTGAAGAGTGTAAAAATCTTCTTAATAAAACTAAACTCATGTCCTTTTGAATATGGCATGGCATCACATTCATTCATGAGTCATAATTATTTTTTTTGGTAGAAGAATTGCTTCAAAAAGAGGTGGTTTAGTTGATTTTTTGATTCCCCTACTTGCTCAATGACAAGGCTGGATCGAATTTGGGTCAAGCTCAATCCAAGCTACCAAATTATTTAGTAAGACCCAGATTATGCGTAAGCTTGGTCTTCGGGCATAATTTCCAGACTCGAGCTTGCTACTTATATATTGAGCTTTAAGTTTCTAGACTATCTTTGGGACCATCTACTTTTTTATTGAATTATTAATTTAACCTTCATCAGCAAGGGTAGGGCTAGTGAAAAAGGAGATAAAGAATGTGATGATGTGATTGGTGATGGTGATGAGAGCATAAATTAAGGGAGGAGGATGAGGGCATTGGTGTGAAGAGGTGGGGTTAGGGGGAAAGAAATGGTAGATGCCCAAGCTTAGGCTATGGACAATCGAGCCATCACAATCATAAGGAAGGTAAACTTTAGATTTCTTAAGAAGGAATACTTCATAATAGGCAATTGGACAAGGAATCAAGGGTGGGAATAGATATGCACTTTGGATGTCCTCACTTACCCTAAGCTTGCAAGAGAGTTTTATTAAAACCTAAGAGTCAAAATTTGTTCTATTGATTCTAGAGTCAAGGATACTTTGATTGTCATTGATGAAAGGGGATTGGGAAGATTCTAGAAATTCCAAGAGCGGGATGTTGTGTACCTAGATTGAAAAAGAAAGAGGAAGGTTTAAAGGTAGTCTTGGAAAGAAATAAAGTTAAGGATCTAAGGAATCTATCTGCCAATAAACTTTTTATAGAATGAGATTGTTACATAACATTGTGAGCATAATCTTTTCTCCAAAAGCTAGAAGGTTCGATTGGGTGATCGAGAAAGATATCGCATTCATGTGCTACTTGATTTAAGGTAAATCAATGAATCTACCCTTAATGATGATTAAGCAAATCAAGGAGGCTTCAGAAATATCAAGAGCATGCCTGCCACATGGAATGGTCTTTACATTGATATTCTCGGTGTTTGGAGTTAGTTTGGATGGAGAGGATGCCAAAATGTTGTTGCATATAGATTATTACAATGAATGGTCCCTTCATAGGATGGGATACTGTAAAGTTGAGATAGGTGGGTGAAGATAGGTGGGTGAGATAGGGTTTGAGCAAGAACCTATTGAAGGTGAGGATGAGGAGGCTGATGAGCCAACTATTCCCTTTTTACCACCTCCTCCAACAACTTCGACATCAATACCTATAATTGCATCACCTTTAGTGGCACCTACAGTAGTACCTCCACTAAACCAGCTGCTCCTGATAGTCCCAAGTCACCTCCAGCCACTACTCACACTATAAATGGCACCTTCCAAATCTTGCTAACATTATCACATGGAAGATTGACTATTTATTTACTGGATTGAGAGTTGATTTCATGAGGAGGCAAGACAAGCTCGAGTCTGCAGTAAGAGATCATATGCCGAGCTGCATCATGACTTGACTGAGCTGACCTTGAGGATATAGATTATGGAAAAAGCTCAAAGTCAGCTGGGAGCATAGCTAGATGTATCTGCTTTGCTTAATGAGACTACTAAATTGGCAAAGAAGATGAATGACTATGTTATTAACAAGGCTACTAGCATTCTAGCTATCCATTAGGGGATACGGCATATAAAGTCGGAGATGGGGGCTCTACTTCAAGTTTCTTTCTCTAACTCTTCTTTTGCTCAGCCACTGAGATGTCAATCTCAGCCTAACCCCGACCACCATTTACTTTTACAGTGCAACCAGGCACTGGATTTCCATCTTTGGGACCGGTATCTAGGACCCGCACCAAGGGTGTATCTTATTATGATCATGTTATTGACTTTTATAGATGACTAGGAATCTATCTTGTCTTAGTAGTTTAGTAGTCTTAGGACTTATGTATCATAGGACTTAAATATTTTCATTTCCTGTGTACTTTAATATAATGCTTTATGACTTTCTAGATTATGTACTTTGATGTAATGAAGTCTCATTTTTTTGTAATGACCTATCTTCTGATGTAATGAAGTATGATTTTTTAATGAAACTTGCCTCTTTCTTCTCAAAGTGCATGGTTTATTCTTATAACTCATTTGCTATTGACAAAAAGGGGGAGAAAAGAAAGAGATTAAAGGGAAAAGAAAGTTGGAAGTAAGGGGGAGCAAAAGAATGGAAAATAATGCAAAACAAAAAAGGGGAAATAATGCAAATTTGATTGAAATTTGAAGTTTAATTGAAAATATTTATGTGTAATTAATAAGGGGGATCTTTACACAAAATTCAATTAATACTCTAGCTCTAATACATCTAATGCTTTGATACTTTCTACCCTGATTCCTTTCATAGTTGTTTTGCCCTGATACATTTTCTTTTGCTTTGATACATTGTGTATCTAAAAAGTATACACTTATACCTATGACTATATTATAAAGCTTTTTAATGTCCATGTCCAATATTTTGTCATCAGCAAAAATGGGAAGATTGTTAATTCCATGAATGATTTTGATGATTACAAAATATTGGAGCATAAAAAGCATATAATATCTTTAAAGTTTGTCGAAGAATGTTTTTTGTTGAGAATGATTATCCTTGAAAAAAGTCTTATAATCATTGGAAGTTATTTGAGCATAAAAGTATACTATTTAAGGAGAAAAGGTTATTAAATTTTAACTTAAAAAAGTTTAGTCAACTCACACAAGTAAGAAGTCAACTCTAGCATAATCTAGAAATGGTACAGTAATTTGGCATGCCAACAAGTCAACTCTTATATGGATGAGCTAACTCTTTCAAGATAAATAGGAGTGATTTTCTATCTCAAGTAGGCGAGTTAACTCTTGGACAGGTGAGCTGACTCTCCTAAGAAAAATAGAAGACTAAAAAATTTTAGACCATATAAAAGAGACGGCTCCTAAAGTAGAAGAGCCAACTCCCTCAATGGAATAGAATGATGGTTGTTGGTGGAAAGTACGGTCTGATTAGGCACATCGAACCCACAGTGGTATAAGCTTTATGTTGGTCGAACAACATGCATTTTGCCCAAGGCATCAGCATGTCTTGTCGACCTCCCCCAAGGTGCTCGGCCAGAAGTCTTGGAGTGGGTAATCACAGAAGCCAACTCTTATACTCCAAGGCATTAACGAGCCCTGTCGACCATCCCAAGGCATTAACGAGCCCTGCCAATCATCCCCAAGGCACTCGACTAGAAGTCCTGGAGTGGGTAATGGCAGAGTCCAACTCCTATATCTCAAGGCACCAGCGAGTCCTGCCGACCACCCCCAAGGTGCTCAGCCAGAAGTCTTGGACCCCCAAGGCATCAGCTAACCCTGCCAACCATCCCCAAGGTGCTCGGCCAAAAGTCTTGGAGTGGAAAATGGTAGAGGCCAATTCGTATACCCAAAGGCATCAGCGAGCCTTGCCGACCGCTCCAAGGTGCTCAGCCAGAAACCTTCAAGTGCACTGAGGTTCTTAACAATAAGCCTCCTAGCATGGCTAAGCCATGCCGAGGAGCTAGCCGATGCCATCTTAGCAACATGCCCATTCCAAACCCCCACAGCATTACGCTCTGATGCCTATCGCCTCCACATATTACCACATGGTAGAGTTTTCCATCACATCCTAAAATACATAATCATTGCGGGATATCTACAAGAGCAACAAGCATGCCTAAATTTCCAGTAACTTGAGCCACCATTCAATGAAGCATGGCTTACCTTATACTAATGACAATGATGCATTTAAGGAGAAAAGATGCCTCTCTGCCAACAAAAAGGCCCCAGGCGAGACGTGCAAGTCCTGCCACCTTCTACTATTCTGATAGGATCTTAGTCTCACCAAAAATACTCCAAACTATCCACCTATAAAAGGGAGCTCTAGGTGAGCTCCCTAAGGTAGACGAGCGTCCCTTGCTTACACTCCCCCATAATTGGTATCAATATTGATTTGAACATCGGAGTGCCATTGCCGGGGCCACCTCTGGTGAGACTTTTTGTAGGTACCTCTTTTCAGATGATAGTCTACACCATCTACCTTATCATCTTTAGTATCTTCAGCACCCCTTCTAGCCTTTGATGAATTTTGGTACCAATAGATTAGAGAAAGGACTTGAATATTTACAGGGAGTGTAACTCATAAGAAGGGAAGGCTATGCCACCCAAAAGGTTTGCCTCTTGCCGTACCAACATCGTAGCCTTTTGGCCAGTAAAAAAGGCTACCAAGAGCCAGGCAAATAATCCACCTCACCCTATGCTAGTAAGGACCTCACCACCACCACAAGCAGTGGTGGTGGTGTGGACCGATTCAACTAACTTGTCATGCAAGTTTAGAACTTAGCAGTTGCCATCCAAGCCATCCAGGCCATCCCTGTACCACCTTCGATGACTTCGCTTCCACCTAGCATGCCACTCGCAACCTCCCAACCTCCAGCGCTACTATTGCCCTATAAGGCTATCCAAGAGGTGGGTGAATTGGATTTTATAAACTTTAGACAATGTATGTACCAATTTAAATTAAGTGCTTGTGTTTTGCCAAATTGTTTGTATGCTCAATGATGATATGCAGCGAAAACAATAAAGTAAATGCAAGTAAAGTAAAAAACAATGACAAACACAAAGATATATAGTGGTTCAGTGCACTCCAAGGCACCTACATCCACTACCAAAGTTTTTCTTGGAAAATCCAATATAATCACCAAGATTATAGCCAACTTGTTTTCATCGGGCTCATAAGTCAAACCCAACTTGTTTTTAACGGGCTCACAAGTCAAAACCCCCTGGTTTTCATTAGGCTTACCAAAATCCTCTTAGTTTTCAAAGGCTAACCAAAAACCTCTTGGTTTTCATGGGCTAACTAAAAACCTCGTTGGTTTTGTAAGTTAGGCTTACCAACAACCTTGTTGGTTTTCACAAAAGGCTAACCAACAACCTTAGTTAGTTTTCATACAAAGGCTCACCAACAAACCTCAATAATAGTTTCAATCCACTTGAAACTAGTAGCGATAAAAGCTCAAACATAAGTATGAGAATACAAAATAAAAGCTTTCTAAATAAAAGCAAATATCTCTTTGAAGCTCTTTGATGATATTGAAGAAGCTTGTATCCAAGTTGTTGAAGCCTTGAAAGATGCTTGAAGATGTGGATTTTGAAGCTCTTCTTGAATCTTGAAATCTTGAAGGCTCAACACTCTCAAAATATGAATCTTCAAAAAATTTTCAATTGGATCTTCAAAGAAATTATTAATTAATCCAAAGAATCACTTTCCCTTGAGTTTTGTATTATTTAAATAACTCTCCAAACCTTAAAAATCCATTTATGACCATTGTAAAGGAAAAAACTAGCCATTAGAAACAAATTTGGAAAGTTCTGCACTTTAGAAAAAACTAGCCATTACTCCAAGTGTCGATACTTCTGCTCCATGAGTCGACACCTTAAGTCAATACTTTAGTTCCATGAGTCGGCACCAGGTCAAAAATATTTTCTGAAGCTCTCTAAAATGTACTAGTGTGTCGATACTTCATCTGGTGAGTCGATACTTCAGTCCATGAGTTGACACTTGACCAAACTCCTGAAATCTACTCGTTATGTCTTCTATTTTGTCTCAAGCCTTGAGTCGACACTTGAGCATGCTAACTGAAAATTTCTCTATGTATCAGTCCAAGCTTCTGTGAGTCGATACCTTGAGTCGATACTTGAACTCCATGAATCGACACTTCACCTGACCAGTGCTGAAACTTGTCCAAATTTAATATTTGAGTCCTTCAAGGTCTTCAATATATGTTCTAAAGTCCATAACTTGAAATTTCATGGGTTCTTCAACTGAATGACAATCTTTTCAATCTTTTAACATTAATGAGTACCTTAATCTGATAAATACATTTAATACACATTAGTACTCATATATACTTAAGTATTTTTTCATTCATCAAAATCAAGATCAAAGTCAATAGCTATCTATACCTGCACCATAACTAGCGATACGACATCTAGTAACCAGAGAGGTGCCACCATCACCAAAGCAATTGCAGGTCCCCATGAAAGGCCTTGGGGAGACCACCCATCATCATCACCATCATCCTAGGAGCCTGGGGGCAAGGAGACCATCCCTGAGTGTCTACGGTTAGAGTATAATTCTATTCCTGACCACCGATCTCTACAACAGTTGAAAGTTTTAGCTGATTGGGACTTTGAAATCGATCGGAGGTATAAGGAGATAGATCATCGAATCAAGAATATTTGCAATCTTTCTTCAGCACAAAATGATAGGGTCAACAACGAGCCACCATTTGATGATAAGATCATGCGAGCACCACTTTCTCGATATTTTAAAATCTCATAACTTAAGAATTATGATGGAACCACTGCTCCCAGCAACCATCTAGCAAGCTTTAAAGTGATAATGCTCCTCCATAGAGCTCCCGATCCCATTCTCTACCGAGCCTTCCCCTCCACTTTTGAAGGGAGCAGCTCGGTACTAATATTCTAGCCTAAACCAGGATTGGTACACTCCTTTAAGCAACTAAGCTGAGCATTCACCAACCACTTTGTTAGTAATCGGAGACCACAGTAGTGCATGAATTACCTCCACACTCTTAAACAGAGGGAAGGAGAGATGATCCGAGACTTTGTGAGTCATTTCAATGCAACCACTTTGGAAATTCGCAATTTGGACCAATCAGTTTCCATGTCAGCCCTGGCAAAAGGATTGCTAAAAAATAATCTTAAAAAGTTATTGGCCAAGACCTATCCTAAGGACTTTATAGGAATGCTAGCCTAGGCTGAAAAATATGCTCGGATGGAGGAAGCTCACATGCTGGAAGAAGATCCTGAAGGTGAAATGACACCAACACCATGCATACAATATGCAAAAGCAAGGCAGAAAAAGATGCATTTTAAAATGATTTTAAAATATGCACAACGGAAGGCTTGGTAAATCGATCTAAATGATCTACCAATCTGCCCGTAACAGGATCTAGTATAATAAAATAGCATGCAATATAAACATCAAAACAAGAGAAGAACAAGGATATAAAAGTACCTTACTGTTATACCTTTGATGGATGCAGTGGTGGTGCTCCAAGGACGATGCTCTTGAGCCACACACGTGTGTCTAGCCTCTACAGGTAATCCACACCGGGGCTTGACTCTGATCAACTTCCTCAGAGTGCTAGCTCCTTAGGATCCTTTGGGTTGATCTTCTTCTTCCTAGAAGACGAGGAGGAGAGGTGGAATCCTTCCTAACTAGCTCTCTTTCCAAGGCCTAGCTTGAGTGCTAGGACTCCACACACCCAATGTCCAAGTCTTCACAACCCTTTTCTTCCCTCTCTGAATCTCAGTAGCAATAAGATTCAGAGACAAATAATCAAAAACCTTTTTTTTTCTTTCTGACCTAGCAGCCCTAAAATAACACTTAGTTATAGAGGCAGCCAAGAGAGGGAGAAAGAGGAAGGAGGAGTGATTGGGGAAGAAGGTCAAGGAGCATACCAAATTGACTCAAACCATGTTAGGAAGGAATGACAATCATTCCATGAAAGTTTGGAGCCAAAATAGCTTGAATTCAAAACTCAAACCAGGTCAAAACCTTCCAAAAATGTCCCAGAAATATCGTTCAGGGATTTCAGGTCGAGCAGAGACGAGTCGACTCGAGCAGGTTCTAGTCGGCTCATCCAGGATATAGAATAGTCAGACTATTCATCTGAGTCAGCTCGAGCAGGGGTCGAGTCGGCTCGACCAGAACATAGAACGAGTCAACTTGAGCAGGGATCGAGTCGGCTCGTCCAGAAAAGTCTTCCAAAATTTTCTTGTCACAGTCAAGTGTTGACCCCTCAAGTGTCGACACATGGTCAATCACATTGACCGCCAGTAACAGCAAACGATTCTCAATCGTCGATCAACCTTAAGATCATATAGAAACCCCTATGGTGTGTGATCCCATAGGTTTGAACACTAAGCTGGTAGCACTGGAACACTTTCAGTACTAGTCAAGTCCTCATTTAGCAATGATACCTGATGTCTAGATAGGTTAAAGATGCAGAGCACCTCTCTAGAACCTCTGGCATATGGTTACCGCATAATTTATCCCTTTAACATCATAATACTCAGGATGACCTGGGGTTCGACTGCCAACCCTAATTTGGTTTATCCAGATCGTGTCTCAACTTTACAAGTTCCATGACTCCTCACAAGAACTACCCTGGCCAAGGATTTGCTAAATTGAGACACAATGAGCCATTCACTCCAAACTATTTGGAGAGATCAATTCCATCTTGATCCACCACCTCTCCACAAGTACTTGACTGCACCTAGAAACCTTCCATCATTGGATTAGAAATCCAGGTAGTCCGGTACCAAAGTATAGTAAGTTGCTTGCAAGCTACCATGGTGATCTCAGGTCTGAGGGACACATATACCCATATCCCTTCATGAGCAAACTTTTAGCAGAAGGAAACTCCGCAGATGGTCACATTCAGTGAGATGTCACATATTTCACTTGCATGTCACACCAGTGTCTCCACACTCCTTGGTTAAAAGTACAACCAACAAATGTGACATACAATAACATACACTTGATACATTATCGTCCTATAACAATGTATCATTTGGTTGTGAACTAGTTTAAGAACTACTTGATATATCCTCTCTATATCAAACAATGTAGTTCCAATGACTCCATCATACAAGAGTTCATTTCAGGAAAATACAAATATGATGAACAGCCAAAAAGAATAACTTTTATTCATTAAAAATTATATACAGTTACAAGACAGCACAACCGTCTACAGCCTAAATATGATTGACTTTGGGACACAATTCCCAACAACTCCCACTTGGACTAAAGCTAATCGATACAGAATCTCATTCTCATTTTCCATTTACAACTGTCGAACTCTTGAATTCCGGTGGCTTTAGTGAAGGGGTCAACCAGGTTTTCCTTTCCATCGTCTTCAGAAGGTCAATGTCATCTCATTCCATGATCTCTCGTACAAGGTGAAAGCACTGTAGAATATGCTTTGTGAGGTGATAAGACTTCGGCTTTTTGGCTTGAGCAATGGCTCCAGTACTGTCATAATACACCGAAACATGACCATCTAAGGAAGGTGCCACTCTCAGCTCGCCAAGAAATTTCTACAACCACACAGCTTCCTTCGCTGCATCTGATACAGCAATGTACTCTGCTTCGCATACTGAGTCCGCCATAGTAGGCTGCATGGAACTTTTTCAGCAGATCGCTCCTCTATTTAGGGTGAAGACAAATCCTGGCACACTCTTGCTATCATCCTTATCTGACTGGAAACTGGAGTCAATATATCCCACAAGTTTCAAGTCAGGTTCTCCATAATCAGCCATTGATCCTTAGTATTTTGTAAATACTTAAGGATGGTGTTTACCACCTTCCAATGAGCTTCACTTGGGTCAGACTGGTATCTGCTCACTACGCCTAGTGAGTATGCCATGTCTGGTCTAGTACATGTCATAGTGTACATGATAGAACTATTGCCGAAGCATATGGGATTATGCTCATACGATATCTCTCCTCAAGAGTTGTCACACAATCCTCTTTGGAGAGACCAATTCCAGTGCCTATCAGGAGATAGCCTTTCTTGAAATTTTCCATGCTGAACCGTTTCAACACAGTGTTGATGTACGTAGACTGGGATAGTCCTAGAAGCCTCTTTGATCTATCTTATAGATCTTCATACCAGTATGTAAGAGGCTTCACCCAAGTCCTTATAGAGAACTGAGATGACAACCAGACCTTTATTCCTTGTAATGCTGGGATGTTATTCCCGATTAAGAGAATGTCATCCACATACAACACAAGGAATACAATCACAAAACCATCAGCCTAGTTGTAAATGCAAAGATCTTCTCCGTTCCTAATGAAGCCATACGACTTGATACACTTATCAAATCACATGTTCCAACTCCTTGATGCTTGCTTCAGTCCATAGATGGACTTTTGAAGCTTGCACACCTTTGACTCATCTGTGAATGTAAACCCTTCATGTTGTATCATATACACCTCCTCTTCTAGCTCACCATTCAGGAAAGCTGTTCGGACATCCATTTGCCAGATTTCATGGTCAAAGTATGCTGCTAAAGCAAGCATGATCTAAATAGACTTGAGCATTGCCACAAGAGAGAACATCTCGTCATAGTCAATACCATAATGTTGATGATATTCTTTGGCAACTAGACGAGCTTTATAGGTCTCCACCTGCCCATCTGCGCCCCTTTTTCTCTTGAAAACCCATTTACATCTAATGGATTTTATCCCTTCAGGTGGATTAACTAATGTCCATACATTGTTGATTTCCATGGATTCCATTTTGGATTGCATGGATCCTAGCCATTTCTCAGAGTCGAACTTCTACTTGCATCCATATAGGTGATCAGATCCTCATTGATCTCATCAAGTTCAATGGGATCACCATCCCGGACCAAGAAATCATAGTATCTGTCCGGTCAACTTGGTACCCTACCAGACCTCCTTAATGGTTCTTGTGTGGGCTCTAGGTGTGATCTTATTATAAACAATTTTATGTTATCCTTTAAGTGTGTCGGTTCTTCTACTTGTTGAACTTTACTAAGTTCAATCTTAGCAGCTATAGTTCATTCACCAAGGAACTCCTTTTCCAAAAGATAGCCCTAAGACTGATGAACAACTTTTGTTCCTCAGCCAAGTAGAAGTAATACCCCTTTGACTCTTTTGGATACCCAACAAATAGGCACTGGTCAGACCTAGATCCAAGTTTATCCATTTCCAAACATTTTACATAAGCTGGGCAACCCCAGATCCGAAGGTGTGAGAGTGTCGACTTACGTCCAGTCCATATCTCATATGGAGTTTTGTTGACGGATTTATTGGAGCCCTATTTAAAAGGTAATAGGCTGATTCTAGAGCATATCCCCAAAGGAACAGTGGCAGAGAAGCAAAGCCCATCATGGACCGAACCATGTCTAATAGGGTTCGATTCCTCCTTTCAGACACTCCATTTAACTGAGGTGTCCTTGACGGTGTCCACTGAGATAGAATCCCATTCTTCTCGAGATATGTTAAAAACTCCCCAAAAAGATATTCACCATCTCAATCTGATCAAAGGGTTTTGATACATCTTCCAATTTATTTTTCTACTTCATTACGATTTCGTTTGAACATTTCAAATGACTCATATTTATGTCTCATCAAGACGACATAACCTACCTCGAAGGGTCATCTGTAAATATAATGAAATAATTGTACCCACCTCTGGCACTAACATTCATGGGTCCATATACATCAGTATGTACCAGACTTAGAATTTCTTTGGCTCAGTCACCTTTTCCAGTAAAAGGTGACTTTGTCATTTTTCTAAGAAGACATGACTCACAAGTTGGAAGTGAACTACTTTCACTAAAGTCGAGGAGACCCTCGGACTTCAACTTGTTTATCCTGTTCTTGTTAATATGACCTAGCCTACAATGCCATAGGTACGCATTGCTGACATTATTTATCCGAGGATGTTTGCTAGATATATACACTATACTAACAGGTCGCGACAGTACATAAATGCCATTATTCATAAATCCATTCATTAGAACAAAACTATTCCAAATAATTTTGCAAATGTCATTCTTTATTGATAGTTCATAACCATACATGGCTAATTGGCCTACAGAAATGATATTTAAAATAAAAGATGGATAATAATAACACTCATTCAAAATGATTGTACAAGACTCGAAAGCTAGTTTGAGGACTTCCAATGCCAGGACTGGAACTTGGCTTCCATTTTCCACGTTCAAAAATCTCTTGCCATCCTTGAATCTTCTACTAACTTGAAGTCCCTGCAAAGAATTGTAAATGTGAATTGGACTTCCAGTATCTAATACCCAGTTAGTAGTATCGCAGATAGAGAAACTACAAGGTGTTATCATATAAATACCTTGTCCAGCACCTTCTGATTGCTTCCTCTTCTTGGACCTGTTCAGGTCAATGGACGCAATATAAAGAGGACAGTTCCTCTTCTAATATCCCCGCTTCTTGCAGAAGAAGCACTCAGCATGGCTCTTATAAGCCTTCTCCTTCTTGGCCTGACTGGGCCCAAAAGCATTCAGCACATGTTTCCCATTACTTTTCTTTTTTCCTTTCGTGAAGGGATGACGCCCTCCCGAAGATCCTCCCACTAGATTCACCACCCCTTTGTTCAGATGGTGGTCTTTCTCATAAGTCTACAGTAACCCCAACAAATCATGGTAGTTAACTGCAGGCTTATTCATTCTATAATGATCGAGAGAATCTAGATAGGAAGAGGGGAGGGAATTCAGAATCGCATCCTTTCCCAAGCTATTCATGCAAGGGACATCCGAGCTTCCCCAGGTGCTCAATCATCTCGATCATGTACAATACATGATCAGTGGCTGAGGTCCCATCATGCATCCGTGCATGTAGATAGCACAGGAAACCTTGTACCTCTCAATGTCGTCTGGTCTCCGGAAAGACTCCTTCAACCTTTGAAGGATTTCTTCCGGCTGGGTTTCTTCGAATTTGCAACTGAACTCGTCGTTCATCACTGCCAATATGCATCGGACAGTGGTCCTAGCAGAGAGCCACTTCTAATAAGTATTTCCGATCGAACACCGAGCATTGGGAGCAGGGGTTTCAGGTGCCGAATCCGATATCACATAAAAGATCCGTTTATGCTCCAGAACAATCCTGAACCTTCGATACCAGCTATCGAAGTTGGGACCCTTAAGCTTCTCATTATCGAGAAGAGATCGGAGCGATAGATTGGAAGACATCTAAAAGGAAAACCAATGCTAATTAGTGTATATGAATTATTAACCTATAGACATGGACTTTAGTCCAAAGGCCCCTCCCATTAATTGTTAAGACTGGTAGCCTCTATCTCCAATCCGAAGAATTACTTTAATTCCTTGGTGGGTACTAGAGTCCAATAGACAACACATGAGCCCGACTTTGGCTGGCCCACCCATGCGCATCTAAAGGTAGATTCTTTAATCGATTACTTCTCCAAGTAACCTCTAGTATTTAGGTTTTGCCCCAAGATGCACTTCAATCGGCCTTTGGGCCTCCTATTGAAGGTCCTGATTAGGTCCAACCATTAACATGATAAAATTCGATGCTTTAACTAACGAATAGTCAAGCCCGACTTGGACCGGCCCACCTGACCATCATTAAGAGAGTCACACTAAGCCATCATATTAGGAACAGCAATTTCAATAGCCCGATGAACACCCGATCTTTGAATCTGTTGATGAACACCTAACTATTGGATCCATTACCATCCCACTTAATAGGAGGCTAGGACTTAGTTATCCCTATAACTTCATCATTTTATGGACCTAATAATTTAGAGGGTTTAATCTCATTGTGATAGAAGAAGAGATGAGAAGACATGGATCAACCTCCCACTGACCATATCAGCAAACAAGGAGGGTTACTCATAACTAATGATCCATGGATAACTAAAATCAGTCAAGACTGATTAACCTTGGTTGACATGGGTTAACAAAGTCAGTGAGCTATCTAATCAATTCTAATCGACCAGATTAGTCAAGTAAGTGAGATCATGGATTGGGTTCCGCCATTAACCGTCTTGCCTTAGACACCAACCGAATTGGCCAGGAAAAGGTGTACCAAAGAACCATGATCAAGATGCCAAACTTACCTAGACACCAATTGGTTCATCAAAATCAATTAGACTAGCCTAAAGACTCGGGCTGACTACTGAGCCACAAATTAGGTCCATTTAGATCTATGGACTAATCAATCTAACTATTAGAGAGATCTATAAAGAAGAAACCCTAACTCAGCATTTGATTAGATTAGTTCTCTATTTAGTCTAATTATCTAAACTTAGGTCTAACCCAATTAAGGATCTAAAAGAAGCTAACCCATGATCCTTAAGGCTTATTGAAATGACTTAAAATCTTTGAATCATATTCCTAGAGTTCTTTGTCATTCTTAATTCTTAATTAAGTTCAATAGAATTAATTAATCAAAACAATTTCAATTAAGAATGTAAAACTTTATAAGTAAATTTGAATTCACTATTTCGGGGCTTTCTGGTCGAGTCGGCTCGAGCAGGGGTCAAGTTGGCTCGTCCAGAACTAGAATAGACAGATTCATTTGTTAGCAGAGATGAGTTGGCTCGAGCAAGATTCGAGTCAGCTCAAGCAAGATTCGAGTCGGCTCGTATGCAGGGGCAGAAAACAGTGACTTCAAATACTGCAACTTATTTGAACAATTCAAATTTAGAGATTAAACATGATCAAAACAAAACTCTTAGATCTAATCTAAATTTGTTTTATGATCATAATATTAGATTAAAATATTTTTAATCTACATTTTCTTTTATTTTTTCTCTTCATGAGTCAATCACAAGCGGGACCCCTACACGCCATAGGAGACCCCATTGAATGGGAAGAGAGGGTCTTGCAGCCCTACTTCTCTCCTATGACTGAACGGCCATGGTGAAGCACTCAATCCAAGTATTTTAAAAAAAAATATGATGTTAAAAGCATGCTAGCATTATTATACTATGATGAATCTGGCTTTGATACCATTGAAGGTGAAATGACACCAACACCATGCATACAATATGTAAAAGCAAGGCAGAAAAATATGCATTTTAAAATAATTTTAAAATATGCATAGTGGAAGGCTTGGTAGATCGATCTAAATGATCTACCAATCTACCCGCAACAGGATCTAGTATAATAAAATAGCATGCAATACAAACATCAAAATAAGAGAAGAGCAAGGATATAAAAGTACCTTACTGTTATACCTTTGATGGATGCAGTGATGGGGCTCCAAAGATGATGCTCTTGAGCCACACACATGTTTGGCCTCTACAGGTAATCCACATCGGGGCTTGACTCTGATCAACTCCCTCGGAGTGCTAGCTCCGTTGGATCCTTTGGGTTGATCTTCTTCTTCTTGGAATACGAGGAGGAGAGGTGGAACCCTTCCTAACTAGCTCTCTTTCCAAGGCCTAGCTTGAGTGCTAGGAGTCCACACACCCAATGCCCAAGTCCTCACAACCCTTTTCTACCCTCTCAAAATTTCAGCAGCAATGAGATTCTGAGACAAATAAACAAAAATCTTTTTTTTTTCTTTCTGACCCAGTAGTTCTAAAATAACACTTATTTATAGAGGCAGCCAAGAGAGGGAGAAAGAGGAAGGAGGAGTGATTGGGGAAGAAGGTCAAGGAGCATACCAAATTGACTCAAACCATATTAAGAAGGAATGACAATCATTCCATGAAAGTTTAGAGCCAAATAGCTTGAATTTGAAATTCAAACCAGGTCGAAACCTTCCAAAAATGTCCCAGAAATATCGTTTAGGGATTTCTGGTCGAGCAGAGACGAGTTGACTCGAGCAGGTTCGAGTCGGCTTGTCCAGGACACAGAACAGTCAGACTGTTCATCCGAGTCGGCTTGTGCAGGGGTCAAGTCGACTCAACCAGAATATAGAATGAGTCGACTCGAGCAGGGGTTGAGTTGGCTCATCTAGAAAAGTCTTCCAGAAATTCTTCTTGTCATAGCCAAGTGTTGACCCCTTAAGTGTCGACACATGGTCAATCACATTGACCGCCAGTGACAACAAATGATTCTCAATCATCGATCAGCCTTAAGATCAGATAAAATCTCTATGTTGTGTGACCCCATAAATTCGAACACTAAGCCGGTAGCACTGGAACACTTCCAGTACCAGTCAACGTCCAGATAGGTCGAAGATGCAGAGCGCCTCTCTAGAACCTCTGGCATATGGTTACCGCATAATTTATCTCTTTGACCTCATAATGCTTAGGATGATCTAGGATTCGACTGCCAACCCTAATTTGGTTTATCCAGATCGTGTCTCAACTTTACAAGTTCTGTGACTCCTCACAAGAACTATCCTGGCCAAGAATTTGCTAAATAAGGCACAATGAGCCATTCACTCCAAACTATTTGGAGGGGTCAATTCCATCTTGATCCACCACCGTTCCACAAGTACTTGACTGCACCGAGAAACCTTCCATCACTGAATTAGAAATCCAGGTAGTCCAGCACCAAAGTACAGTGAATTGCTTGCAAGCTACCATGGTGATCTCAGGTCTAAGGGACACATATACCCATATCCCTTCGCGAGCAATCCTTTGGCAGAAGGGAGCTTCGCAGATGGTCACGTTCAGTAAGATGTCACACATTTTTCTTGCATGTCACACCATGTCTCCACACTCCTTGGTTAAGAGGACAACCAACGAATGTGACATACAACAATCTACACTTGATACATTGTCATCCTATAACAATGTATCATTTGGTTTTGAACCAGTTTAAGAACTACTTGATATATTCTCTTTATATCAAACAATGTAGTTCCAAGGACTCCATCATACAAGAGTTCATTTCAGAAAAATACAAAAATGATGAACAGCCAAAAAGAGTAACTTTTATTCATTAAAAATTATATACAGTTACAAGACAGCACAACCGTCTACAGCTTAGACGATTGGCTTTGGGATACAATTCCCAATAGATCCACCCACTTCTACACTAGGGGGTGGTAAGGAGGCACAAGGATGCAAACTCTCCCCAAAACATGAGAGGAGAATTGACCTTGCTCTAGTTCCCTATGAGAGAGAAATAGGTTCTTCGAAGACCTTTGATCCAGGGAAGTTCCTCAAGCATTGCCACCAAGAAAGTTCTATGCCTACACTTCTCTAAACACGCCAAGAAAAAAAGGTGCTAATGGAGATCAAAAAGCATATTCTAAAGTCTCAAAAGATACAGACGCCATTGGCAAGGAGGAACTAAAACAAATTCTATTTATACCATCAGGATTATAGCCATAACAACAAAGAATGCATATAGTTGTGAGATGAAATTGAAGAACTGATCAAGCGAGGTTATCTCAATCAATGCATTTGACAACAGAGAAGGTTGAGAGAGTGGGAATGATCACTACGGGGTAAGGCCACCCCAAACAACTAGCAAAAAAGTAATGCCAATAGTATTTTTTCTAAAGAAGATGATGATGGTGTATAGTTTCCCCATAATGATGCAGTGGTGCTAATTCTAAATGTCATATATTATGATGTACACTACATCCTTATTGATAATGAGAGTTCTATAGATGTTCTATATTACGATGCACTCTTAAAAATGGGAATATCTCCTAAATGACTAGTTCAGGTGGGTTCCTCTCTAGTGGATTCATAGGAGCTGTGATCCAGGTAGAGGGGATGATCGCCCTGATCATAAGAATAGGGCATCACCCTCTATGATCCATCATTCAGGTAGACTTCCTACTCGTTCGAACACCCTCGGCTTACAATGTCATTCTCAGATGACCAGGTCTTAATGCCTGCCAAGCCATCATCTCCACATATTGCCTAAAATCTCTAACAACATATAGGATTGGAGAGATTCACGAAGATCAGAATCTGATATAATGCTACTACCACATCAAGCTTTAAGGAAAAGGAACTGCTGAAGATTACCCAATCGAAGGCCTTAATGCTCGGGATGACATGATCGAACAATGAGGAGAGCTTACCGAGGACCTTATTTCTATACCTTTAATCGATGGAAATCCAAAGCATCTGGATAGGATTGGCTCCAACCTAGTTAGGTAATTAAAGATTACTTGATCTCATTTTTTGTAGGAGAATACCAACATCTTTGCTTGGACATTTATGGATATGCCGGGTATCAACCCCTCGATGATAAATACCAGTTGAAGCTGGATCCTAAGCACCGACCTATCAAGCAAAAGAAACGAAGCTTTGCGCCTGAATGCCAAAAAAGCTATCACCGAGGAGATTGACAAATTACTTGATGCCAACTTCATCTGGGAGATTGCCAAACTGGTCATGGTGAAAAAAGTGAATGGCAAATGGTGAATTTGTATAGACTTCACAAAGCTCAATCGAGCATGCCCAAAAAATGGTTATCCACTGTCTTGAATCAATTAGATGGTCGATGCAACTTCAAACTATGATCTTCTCAACTTCATGGATGCCTTCTCCTAATATAACCATATTCGGATGGTCCTAGAAGACGAGGATAAATTTTCTTTTATCACTGATCGAGATCTCTTTTGTTATAGGGTTATACCATTCAGATTAAAAAACATAGGCACTGCCTACCAATGCCTAGTGAACAAGGTCTTTAAAGACTAAATCGGGTAGAATATGGAGATGTATGTGGAGACATGCTCATCAAGAGCAAGATGGCTAGGACCCATGTTGAAGACCTCCAGGAGACTTTTAACACCCTCCAAAAGTATCAAATGAAACTAAACCCTACCAAGTACACCTTTGGGGTAGCCTTAGGTAAATTCTTGGATTTCATGGTTTCGAACAGGGATTGAAACTAATCTGAAAAAAATCAAAACCATCTACGATATAAGCTCGCCAAAGATGATCAAAGATATCTAGCACCTCACTGAAAGGATCATGGTGCTAAGCAGATTCATTTCTAAATTAGCCAAGTGTTGCCTTCCATTTTTCCAAACTCTAAAGCACACAGAATTTTTGGTTGACGAAAGAATGTCAAAAGACATTCGATGACCTCAAGAATTTTCTCAGCTCTCCCCCATCATTCGGGAGGCCGGATCCTAGTGAATAGCAAGAGGGGCAGGGTCCAAAAACCCATCTACTATGTTAGCAAAATTTTGAGAGATGTAGAAACTCGATATTCAAAGCTTGAGAAGCTAGGATACGCTATCCTCATCACCGCTTGGAAGCTTCATCCATATTTTTAGGCTCACACCATTAACTTGCTGACTGATCAGCCCATAAGAACATTCTCCACTGACCAGACACGTTTGGGTGCATCACCAAGTGGGCAATCAAACGCTTAAAGTTTGATATCAAGTATCAACCTCGACTATCAATCAAGATCCAAATACTGGCTGACTTCCTAGCCAAATGCACCATTCCTAATGAATCGATCAAACTAGAAGCATTGAAACCATCATTAGACACCCCTCCAAGCCTAAATGATACCTGGGAGATATATATGGAGAGATCATCCAACCCCGAAGGATCAGGGGTAGGGGTAGTCAACGTCAGCTCAAAAGGAATTATTGCTAAGCATGGTCCGTGCCTTGAATTTTCTATGACCAACTATGAGGCTAAATACAAGGCCCTAATAGCGGGGCTTGATATCCCCAAAGAGTTGGGGGTGCAAGATTTGAGAGTCTATAGCGACTCTCAATTGGTTGTCAGCCACATTACAAGTGACTCCGAGGCTCGGAAAGGAAATATGATCAAATATCTCCAAAAGGTCAAAAAACTTAGCTTGAAATCAATTAGATTATAAGGAAAGACAACTCCTGAGTGGATTTATTAGCCAGAGTAATAACTACCACACCTATGGTGCTTCCTCGAGGAGCCTACTTTCAATAAATCAAAAAACCAACTATCAAGGAGTCATCGAAACTCATGTAGCTCGATGATGAACCATGCTGGATTGACTTAATGATCGATATCCTAAGAGACGGTCGACTCCCTATGGGCTAAAAGGCAGCTCGTAAGATCAAGTGTAGATCCTCCAAGTACTTGATACATGAGGAGAAACTCTATAAGCAGTCATTTTCTCTACCCCTCCTTAGATGCCTACAACTGTCAGAAACAAAATTCACACTAAAAGAGATTTATGATGGGATCTATAGCGATCACATTGGAAAGAAAGCCCTAGCATACAAGTTGCTCTAAGAAATATGATGCCTATCAAAGGAATGCTAATATTCAACATCTCCCGACTGTACCGATCACTCCTATATGTGTCCCATGGCCTTTTGCATAATGGGGAATGGACATCCTTGGTCCATTTCCTCCGGCTTCTAGGCAATGCAAATTCCTACTAGTTGTTGTCGATTACTTTTCAAGATAGGTGAGGTTGAGCCATTAGCTCGCATCATCGAATATAAAGTGATGGATTTCGTGTGGAGAGCCATCTTTGCTGCTTTGGCATTTCCTGAGTACTAATCACTGGCAATGAACAGCAGTGCATCGAAGCTTGTTTCGAGGAATTCTATGAAGATTAAGGAATCTTGCATCATCTCATTACGGTGGCACATCCCCAAGCCAACGAAGAGGCCAAGGTTATAAATCAGGCCATCTTATAAAAAATTAAGAAAAGGCTTAGCAAAGCCAAAGGGTTTGATTGATGAGCTCCACCACGTACTCTAGGCATACCAAACTTTGTCGAGGGTTCTGATGGGAGAAATACCTTTTAGCCTAACTTTTGGGACTAAACATTGATACGTGTCAAGGTCGGAGTACCCTCGACATGGGTCATAAATTATAATGAACAAACCAACCCTAAAAGGTGACTCACAGACCTTGACTTAATAGATGAGGTTCGGGAGAAGGTACACATCAAGATGGAAGCATACCAGCATAAGATTGCCCGTTACTTCAAGATCAAGGCCCGGGACAAAGTTTTCAAAGTCAGCAAACTGGTGTTATGTCGAGTGAAAGTTTTCCGACATGGTCAAAGAGGTGAGCCTCACCTAATTAGGAAGAGCCCTACTAGGTGAAAGAAATCATCAAGCCAGGGACCTATTGATTGATGCAATTAGATGGAACTTCTCTACTCTGACCACGGAACTCCACGAATTTACAGATCTATCACCAGTAATGTGCCCTATTTATGAAATAAAGATTCCTTTTCTTGTTAATATCTGTAGTCAAAAGGATCCTTTGATAAAAGTTCCTCGAGAATGATTCCCTTAGGTCAAACAAGGTCCAGGAGATTCATCTAAAACCACCTTTTATTAAGAATTAAGCCACTCACATGATCAAGATCCCATGTCAAGAGGCTTAGAAATTCATTGGCCTAAGGGACTTGCCAAGGACCGATGCGAAAGGATCCTTAACCAAAAATAGAACTGCTAGTAATGATCTGAAATCCATAGGCTCCAATGATTAGAAGAATATCGATCATAAGCCCATAGGCTCCAATGATCGAAAGCCCATAGAATCCAACAATCAGAAAAGTAATGATTAGAAGCCCATAGAATAATGATTAGAAGCCTATAGGCTCCAATGATCAGAAAAGTAATGATCGAAGCCCATAGGCTCCAGTGATCAGAAAAATAATGATCAGAGGCCTATAGGCTCCAATGATCAGAAAAGTAACGATTAAAAGCCCATAAGCCCTAACGATCAAAGATATGGTCGTTGGATTTCTATAGTTTGCCTAAACCTTTACCATTTGCATGGACACGATTTTGTGATCATGCAACATGAAGTAAACAATTCAAAGAAACAACTGGTAGATACAACAAAAGCACAAAAATGCTAAATGTTTTCATTAATATAATTGGAATACTTGTATAGCCTTGTAGCTAGATTATATGGATTTAGAGCCTCTCGACTGATAACATGATTCCCCAAGCTTCAAAGATATAGGAAAGAAAGTAGTGCCCATTGAACTAGATGTCTCCTGGAACCTTGAGCTCTTCTATAGTGTTAGGATCGCCTTTTCAGTAATCAAGTTCACCGGATCCCTCGATGAGATGACTGAGAAGATAAGAAGTGGCCAAGGACACGAGCACAGCACCCTTCTCTAGCAAATAGCCAATATGATGAAGAGCACACCTGGCAGCCTCGATGAGGAAGACGAAGTCGAAGTAAGACCAGGCGGTAACATTCAACAAAGCAGTCCATCACCAAGAAGAGGAAGCCCACGATGAGTGAAGGCTTGCTGGGGAGTTGGGAAGCTGTCCACAATTCACCCTCATGCTGCTCTCGCCATCCACAATCTCTAGAGAGAGCTCCCAATCTGCCTCTCAGTGAAGCAAGTAACCCCGTGAGGAAGGCTTGGATGAAGTGGCATGGAGCTTGAGCCCCTACTCATGTTAAGTCTGCCAACCAGCTATAGCTATAGTGATGCAAATTAAAAGCCAGCCATTAAGTCTGCCAACTGACACAATGGTGGTGGTCCAGCAACGGTGCTAGATGCCCATGAAATCCTCCTCCCGGGATCCTTCAAAAAGTGCAGCCCTACCATTCTAGCACCTCTGCCAAAGGTCAACAATAATGACCTCTTTGAGATCTTCAGCAGCATGATGACAGGAAGGAGTTATGAAGGCCTAACACTCCACCCCCAGCTATCCTTTTCTAGTGAGCCTATTGGAAGACTAGCCACCCTCATGACCAATCAAGGTCTGGCAAATGTCGCCCTCTCAAAAGACTGGTATCATCGAGGAGCAACTAAGGTAGCAGCGAGTTTCCTTGGTCTTTATCTCCTTGTAAATTTTGCCTAAAAGACTTGTCCTCATTAAAGTGTGACCAATCAAAACTCCTTGAAAACTAACTACCATGCTAAGTGGTGCTTCCCGGTGAAGGGGGGTTCCTAAAAATTGGAGAAATCAAGAAACCACCAAGGTGATCAACATTCACTGGCTCCAAGTAATCGAGTAGCACTAGGTATGAGCCCTCAGGCAATCAGTGCCCATTGGCTCTAGTGATTGAGCAACACTCGGTTAGAGCCCTTAGATGATCAATACCCACTAGCTCCAAGTGATCGAGTAGTGCTCAATCAGAGCCCAGGTGATCATTACCAACCGGCTTCAAGAGATTGAATAATGCTCGATCAAAGCTCTCAGGTGATCAGCACCCACTGGATCTAAATGATCGAGTATTGCTTGATCAAGCCCAGTGATCACCACCCATCGACTCCAAGTAATCGAGTAGTGCTCAGTTAGAGCCCTCAAGTGATCAGATCCACTAACTCCAAGTGATCGAGTAGCACTTGGTCAAAGCCTAGGCGATCAATGCCCATTAACTTCAAGTGATCAAGTAGTGCTCAGTCAAGGCCCAGGTGATCAATGCCCACTGGCTCCAAGTAATCAAGCAACACTCGATCAGAGCCAAGCGATTAACACCCACCGGCTCCAAGTGATCAAGTAGCATTCGATTCAGGTGATCAGTGTCCATCAGCTCTAAGTGATCGAGTAGTGCTCAATTAGAGCCCTTAGGTGATCCAAGCCTACTAGCTCCAAGTGATTGAGTAGCACTCGGCTAGAGCCCTCAAGCGATCAATGCCCATTGCTCCAAGTAATCGAGTAGCACTCGGTCAAGCCCAAGCAATTAGCGAATACTAGCTCCAAGTAATCGAATAGTGCTTGGTCAGAGTCCTCAGATGATTAGTACCCACTAGCTTTAAGTGATCAAGTAATCTTAGTCAGAGCTCGGACGATCAGCACCCACTAACTCTAAGTGATCCAGTGGTGCTCAGTCAAAGCCCTCAGGTGATCAGTGTCCACTAGCTCTAAGTAATCGAGTAGCGCTCGGTCAGAGTCTAGGCAATCAGTACCACCAACTCCAAGTGATCAAGTAGTGCTAGATCAAAGCCCTTGGATTATCAGGGCCCACTAGCTCCAAGTAATCAAGTAATGCTCGATCAAAGCCCTCAGGTGATCAGCGCCCAGTGGCTCCAAGTAATCAAGTAGCGCTCAATCAAAGTCTCTTCACCGATCAACGACCATTGAATTTGAACTGATGAATGACCATCTAAAGCACAAAGGCATTCAAGTATCCATGATGAGTGATCAAACTTTGAGCAATCAAAACCTGGGAGCAACTAGTGACCATAGTCCCGGTCCTTCCTAGAGAGTGCATGATTGATTTAAGGAGAAGGATGGTTCATAGGTTATAGAGCTCAAACAAAGACAATACGAAAAAAAAAATGTTTCATTACTTTTAAATAAAATGCCCAAAGGCTACAAAAAGATAACTATAAAGACTAAAGCAAAAGAAGATATAACTAGGCCTTTCCAGCCTTGGGATCTATGGTGCCTACTTCAAACAATGGTCAATCATTATCATCGCTCCAAGAACTCACCTCTGATGACTGGCCTTCACCATTCTTTGGATCTACGGACCCCCTCGCAATAGATGATGGATCCCTTATAACCTCAAAGCTCACTAGAGGATCTCCCCATGGAAGCGGTACCCCTTGGTGAGGGGTGTCGAACTAGTCCTCCAAGGATGGACTTGGATTCATTGCTAGTTCAATGATGAACTTGCCTACAATCATGCCCGAGGGAGGCAATCTACGAAGATCAATAGTTGGGTAGAGGACCCATATCAGGTCATTGTAATTGCTATATCCCACCTGATGGCACTGATCAAATAGTAGTCGCTCCATAGCCATGCTCCCTCGTGCTTCCTAAGTTCCAGCTATGTAATGATGTTCCTTTGAGTGAGATCAATGGCCAAACGTGTGATGACTACATGGCCGAGATCAATGGCTTGACCGATGGTAGCTACGCGATTAGGACTGTCGATCAGATCTATGAGATGAAGCCGACCGGTGCCTTGATCTTGTCTTGGAACCCTTCATGGTGCTAGCACTGGGCATGTGGAATGTCCCCTCTCGGGGTGGTGATGGCTATGACTCCATTAGAGGCAACCTAATTGATAAGGGGATAATGGCCAAAGGTGGCCCCCCGATCTTCGAGCTGGCCACTCCACCTTTGCCCTTCAAAGATTTCTCGAGGCTAGAAATCTTTCCTCTAGCGTAACGAAGTTTATCCTGAAGTTCAACCGATCGAGCACTGATCTCCCAATGAGTGCTCCTAGACACGAGTAGTGATCTCAAACTAGAGATCTCTCCATAAGCATATGAAAGTTGATCTCGCATTCAGATCGCCTTCCCAGCAGCATTCCAGATCACTTAAAAAATTTGGTCTATTAGCTTCTCAAGTTCCTCTCTAAGCATAGTCCTCTCAAGAATGTATCCGATGCATTTTGAACAAAAATGGTCAATTTCCTCATATGCCTTCTTCAATCCCTCTTGTGTCCTCGATAACTTTTTCTTCTGATCGACGGCCTTCTTACTTGTCACCTCGGCCCTAAACTCCTACTCTAAAATATATGCCCTGATATCAATCACCTTTCAGAGGCATTTGGTAGGCATCGGTGCCTTCAAGGTCAAAGTAACATCCTGAGAGGAGCCATAACTAATGAATGCGCAACACAAGGAATAGAAGGCAAAATATCATTCTATTATGTTTAAAGATATTTTTTTACAGTGCCCAAGAAAAAAAATTACAAAGATAGAAAAGTTAAAACTCAAAGAAAAACAAAAGTTACAAAGTTTTATTTCCCAATCTCCTTGGGATCAGTGGTAGTAGGTGGCTCAACTATAGCAGTAAGATCAGATGGAGTGGCCTCGCTCGTAGATGGGAGCTCAGAAAAAATCGGCTTAGCAACAATCGGTTTGAAGGCAATCAGCTTCTTAAAAGCTGCTTCGGGCACGAGGGCCAAGGCGACTTCAACTGGAGCATCTGGGGTGGCAATCCCATCGAAAGGCTTCTCATCAAACCCCTCTTCATCTAAGAAGGAGAGGTCTAGCTCCCAATGGCGCTCAGCGACTTGGCTCCGGCACTCAAGCATCCCCAGCTTGTGGCCCTCTATAAAAGCCTCATGGCTAAATGCGACTAATGCATCGAAAAACTCCTTTGATGCTTGAAAGTCCTCTACCGCATAGGCTACATCCATGGCAAAGTCCACGAAGACCCTATATTTTTCTATGGCAGCCTATACTTCTCGCCTCAACTTTTCCTCGATCATCGCCACCTCAGCCTCTCTTTTTTGCCTATCCAATTCCAAATTGGCTCTTGCCATTACTATGTTAGCTTTCATCTTAGCCAAGTTACACTGTGCAGTGCTCAAACTAGTCTCAGAGTCGACGAGTGCTTTCCATAGGTGTTTGTCCTTAGTTTGGAATGCCTTGGCCTTCTAGCTAGCTTTGGCGACATTCTAATCTTGTTGTTGCTTGCAAGCCTTTTGGCTATCCAAATCTTGGTTTAGCAAGCCCATGGTGAAGTGAATTACCTATCTAGCCAAATATCAATGTGAAATATCAAAGGAAATATCAATGTGAAATATCAAAGGAAGAAGACCAAGTGTTGGCGAGGAAGTACTTGTTGAAGAGCCACCAAGCACTAGTGCCTCAGGTCTTGGAAGTCCATATTCTGGACTCGTTCTACTCCTCCAGGGAACAAGGCACTCTCAAGAGAGTCTCGAATTCCCTTCCAATCTTAAGGAAATATATCATCCAGACCACTAGCTAAGGGCCTGGAATTAGGCATAGCCTTCTTGGCACCCTAGGCCGAAGTAGTAGAAGGAAACAATCAAGGGAGCGGTACAGTCGGTGGCAGAGCAGGTCTCGGTGGGATATCAGACATATTAGGAATAGCCTCGACCATTACAGAAGCAAGCTCAGACGAACCAACCTTAGCCAACTTGGGCTCAAAAACTTTAATCCTATTCGAAGTAGATGAAGAGGCCTTCCCCTTCCTTTTTTGCTGTTGGGCAAAACCTTCCCTTAGCAATTTCAGCTGTTCAGGAATCATACCTACTCATCAATAAGATCGACCAAATATTAAAATAATGATTGGTAGAAAGGGGTTGGAGCCCAAAATTCACCTTCAGGAAGCCAGTGCCCAAGGCTAGAAATGATAAGCAGAGGCCTTAAGAGGAGGACTCGAGTTCAAAACAAGGAAGAGACCATGAAAAGGCAGAGTCATCCTTTTAAATAAGGCAGATGGCCTCGGAGGTTTCGGAGTACTCAACAGGCACCACATGGTGAATCCTCACTACATCGGACTATCATAAGTCACTCGAAAGTAAATGCAACATGCCTTGCAAAGCATCATTGAGAAATGCAAGGTGAGGTATATCATTAACTTGCTTATTCGGATCCCATGCCCTCGAAGGTGGTGCACCTCCAATGTAAGGGTTACCATGCCTCCGATCCTCCTTTTTCAGAATACTTCCATGACCTAGCTAAACTCAAGATAAGAAAGTAGGGGATATTTATTGATAAAAAATATGGTCGGATCGGGTATATAGGATCCAGATGGTACATACTTTATGTTAGCCAGACAATGCATATTTTGTCCAAGGCATTAACAAGCCCTGCTGACCGCCCCCAAGATGCTCGGCCAGAAGTCCTAGAGCGGGTAATAGCAGAAGCCAACTCCAAACCCCAAGGCATCGGCAAGCCCTGCCGACTGCCCCCAAAGCATCAACGAGCCCTGTCGACCACCCCCAAAGTACTCCATTAGAAGTCTTAGAGCGGGTAACGACAAAGGTCAACTCTTATGCTCTAAGGCATTAGCAAGCCCTATTGACCATCCCAGAGATGCTCGGCCAGAAGTCCTGGAGCGCGCAATAGTAAAGGCCAACTCCTATACACCAAGACATCAATGAGCCCTGCCGACTGCCCCCAAGGTGCTCGGCAAGAAGTCCTAGAGCAAGTAATGACAAAGGCCAACTCCTATGTCCTAAGGTAACAGCGAGCCCTGTCGACCGCCCCCAAGGTACTTAGCCAAAAATCTTAAAGTGGGTAACAATAGAGGCCAACTCTTATGCTCCAAAGTATTAGCGAGCCATACTAACTACCCCAAGGCACTCAGTCAGAAGTCTTGGAGCGGGTAACGGTAGAGGCTATTTCCTATATTCCAAGACATCAATGAGCCCTATCGACCGACTCCAAGATGCTCGATTAGAAATCCTAGAGTGGATGATGGTAGAGGCTAACTCCTATATCCTAAGGTATCAGCGAGGCTCGCTGACTGCCTCCAAGGCATCAGCGAGTGCTACAACCGATCCCAAGGTGCTCGGGAAGAAGTCTTGGAGCGGGTAACGATAGAGGCCAAGTCATATGCCCTAAGGTATTAGTGAGCCCTACCGATCACCCCCAAAGCACTCGATTAGAAGCCCTGGAGTGGGTAACAACAAAGGCCACCTCCTACACCCCAGGCATCAGCGAGCCCTACCAACCACCCTCAAGGCACTTGGCTAGAAGTCTTTGAGTGGATAATCGCAGAGGCCAACTCCTATACCCCAAGATACTAGTGAGCCCTATCGATCAGCCTCAAGGAACTCGATTAGAAGTCCTGGAGAGGGTAATAGCAGAGGCTAACTCCTATGTCCAAGGCATCAATGAGCCCTACCGATAGTCCCTAAGGCTTTCAGCCAAAAATCCTTAGGTGTACTGATGTTCTTAATAATAAGCCTCCCAGTATGGCTGAGCCACACCAAGGATGTTGGTTGATGCTATCTTAGCAGCATGCCCATTCCAAGCCCTCACAACGTAGCACTCTGATGCCCACCATCTTCATATATTGCTATCATGCAAAGTTTTCCATCACATCCTAAAATCATTGAATCAATGCAGGATCTCTACAAGAGCAACAAGCATGCCTAAACATCCCATAACTTGGGCCACAATTTAATGGAGCATGATTACCTCAAACTAACGACAATGATGTATTTAAGGAGACAAGATGCCTCTCTACCAGCAAAAAAATCCCAAGTGACACATGGAGGTCCAGTCACCTTCTACCAAATCCAACATGATCTTGATTTCACCAGAATACTCTGAACTATCAACTTATAAAAGGTAGGTCCAAGTGAGCTCCCTGAGGTAGGCAAGCCTTCCTTGCTTATACTTCCCCACTATTGGTATCAATAATGATTTAAACGTCAGAATGCCATCACTGGGGCCATCCTAGCGGGGCTTTTTTACATGTACCTCTTCCCGGAGGCTGGCCTACACCATCTACCCCAGCATCTTCAGCTCCCCTTCTGGCTCTTGACGAATTTTGGCATCAACAACGGTTTTTCCAGATAGACAAAAATATCGACTCCTGAAGCAGAAGAGCCGACTCTCTTAGAAGATACAGAAGATTGAATTTTCAAATTATCTGGACGAGCTGACTCTTGACCAAGACAAGCTAACTCATGATCCTCTAACAGGCTATAATGGCTAGTTCTACAAACTACCAGATTTCCATCCAAAATCTCTTCAAATAGCTATTTTTCAAACTCCAACAACTAGAAACAACCAATTGGACTTCTAAACTGATGGAAAAATATGGGAATCTATATAAAATAAAGAAATAAGCTCGTATTAAAGGGAACTATCAAGAATTATTGTAAAACTTTTGAAAAATAGTAAGAAAACTTTCGGTATTCGTTAACATTCAAGAGAACTCAACCACTTCCAACTAACTTTTCTTGAAACTTTAAGTGAGAAATCAGAAGAGTGATCATGCGCATTTACTAGTACATTCAAATAATCATTATGTGAAGCTTCAATAACAATAACCAGCTCTAAAAGAGTTTTCTTTGGATTGTGTTTATTGGTGAATATAGTAGAAATTCTCAAGTAAAGTTTGGAGAATAGATGTAGTTAATTGGAGTACATTGAACCACTCTTAATTTTTGTTGTTTATATGTATGCTTATCTTTCTTTTAATATTTATATTTAATTTGGCTCACCTTATACTACACACTCATTCAAAGGTTTAGAAATACATATACTTGATCAAATATTTTGAAAACCCAATTTACCCCACCCCCTTCTAAGTTGTCTAGCTAGACAATACTGGTTAATCAAAAAAAAAGAAGAGTACTAACTCTTTCAATTGTGTGGATCGCCATGATGCCGGCAAGCACATCAAATGTACAAAAAATTAAAGTTAAGGATTCTTTTTGGCCTTCCACTCACTTCGGTCATGGTGACTAATACCCACAACACATCAACTATTCCTATTATAAAAACAAATAAATAATTGAGGATAAATAAGGCCATAGATCTACTAAATCCCTCATTAATTTTGAAAAATAAACTATCCCTCATAATTTCTTTGATTGTCACCGATTGGCATGTTAGATGTAGGAAGAAATAAATGTGAGGCTTTTTTTTATCTTCCCACTTGCTTCGACCAATATGACGCTAATAGGCATACAATATCATATATAGAAAGAAGTAGAGACAATGATTTTTTCCAAATTTTTTTGCATCTAGTTTCTTATGGAATTAATAGATTTAGATGCAACAAATTTAGTTATAATATATTTAGATAAGTTTTGGTTGATTTATATAATATAGTTGAATGAATTGGCATTCCTTTTATTTTATTTTATTTTATTGCATGGTTTTCCCATTCCATGATTTTGGGCTTATTTCTTAACGAATGTAGCAGATTTTGATAGGCAAAATGTTGAGCCATCATCTTCACATCACTGGTGGAAGCCAACTAATACCTAGGTGAACTCATATTTTCTAAATGGAAAGTATTTTTAACAGAAAAGTAATATGTTAACAAGAGTTTAGCTAATCTGAGATTTAAGATATGGTATATTCAAGGGTTTTTTTAAACAAAAAGTAATTTTCAATAAAAAAATAATATGTTAAGAATACTATCCTCAAAGAAAAATAATTTTTAAAAAGAAAGTAATATATTAAGAAGAGTCCAGTTAATTTGAAATATATGATATGACATATTCGAACTTTCATGATTTTTTAGATTTTTTTCTGAATTTTGAATTAGTACGTTTCTAAAAGGAAAAAAAATAATAGAAAAAGTACCTTAAGAACTTTTTCTTATAATAAAAATAAATTTTCTTTCCATCTTTTTTTTTCATGGTGATTTAGTTATAATATACTTGACCAATTAATAGATATAACATATTTAGATAACTTTATTGGTTGGTTCCTATTATGATATCCCGGTTTTATTGCAATTAATTATTGGACCGCTTTCTGAACCAATTTTAATTTTTCTTTTTTGGTTTATTGGTCAAATCAGCAGGCAAAGGAAAGGATCTTCGGCTTCGTATTATTATCTCAGTCCGAAGACCATGCTTAATATCTATGGCTGTATATCTGTTCCGGAAGATAAGTTTATTAATTCTGGGTCTTCGGCTTCGTATTATTATCTCAAGACCATGCCTAATATCTATGGCTTCGTATTATTATCTCCGTCCGAAGACTATACCTAATATCTATGGCTTCGTATCTTTATCTATAATCCAGGGGATAAGTTTATTTACTGTCTTCGGCTTCGTATGTCCACCTTCTTGATCCGAAGACTTAGCCTAACATCTTTATCTATGGTTTTAAGCCGGGTTTATTCTCTATGTCTCAGCTTTGTACAATTATCTTGATCCGAAGACTTGACCTCCCAGGCGAATATCTTCGGCTTTATTCCTTCAATACAATCCGAAGAGCGTATGATCTCACTAGACTGTAAGTGTTTATTTTTATTAATTCCGAAATGGATTCTTCTGAAGTGTGTAGCTAACATTCCCTTCTGGAGCACTACTAAAGAGAATGTTGAGCTCACTTCAGATGTATTCTTGGAGAAGGAGGATTCTTGGACACGTGGGTTTCTTAGACAAACAGTTAAAATCTGTTTTGGTTGTTGAAACCACCCACATGGTCCAAAACCTCAGATTGGATAAACTCCGAGTATAACTGTTTTTCAGACAGCCACTACTTACGGTTGTGAAGAGGTTGTGTTCGCCAACTCCCATAACCGTAAGTAGTTACGTTGGAGCCTATAAATACTGGTAAGAGGGGACACTCAGGGGGAGGTAGAGTTTTTCCTAGAAATTTGAGTTTCTCTTTTCCCTCTCTGCTCCTAAAAAATCTCCATTCTGCTGCTGCCTGAGTTTCTTCTGACTTTGGCATCGGAGTGTTCCCCGCCGGAAAATCTCTGGTCAGGGATCTATTTTGCAGGTTCCGATTGACGGCGATCCAGCGGAAAAACCACTCCATCAGGTCGGTGGAGATTCAGTGTCAACAGATTGGCGCGCCAGGTAGGGGAAGGTTTAGAAATTCCTCTTTCTTGATCAAAGGAGAGCACCATTTAAGCGGAAATGGTGAAAGGAAAAGCTCGAAATCCTTCCACGAGCCAGGAGCAGCACGCTCCTCCAACGAATGGCCCTCCTGTAAGTGGTGTCCCAACGAATCAGGGAGTGCAGCCTCCCATGATAATGGTGGGGCAACAACAGTTTGAAGACCTCCAAAACAAGGTCGAGGCCTTGACAGCTTTGGTCCAACACCTGCATGAGGCTGCAGCTCAAAGGCAGCATCCACCACCAAATTCACCCTCCGGTCATCAATCGCAAAGGGAAGGAAGACAGCATCAAGAAATCACCCCCAATTCCTCACAAGTCCGGTCATCTCATGGCCGTTATGCTTCTTCACTAGGTCGACAAGCTGGGGATCATGATGGGAAGAAGAGGGTCCAGTGATCTCCCTCTGTTTCTTCCAGAAGTTTTGTACCAGGAGAGGCCAGGCAGAGAGAGATCAACTATGAATTTCAAGAAAAATTCAAATCCATGCAAGCACAGATTGCAAGAATTTCAGATCTGAGAAGGAACGATGAGGTCATCACCTTCAACTCTCTACCCCCTTTTTCTGATCATATTATGAATGAAGTCATTCCTAAATATTTCAAGATCCCACAATTAGAGGCCTACCATGGGACTTCAGACCCTCTCGACCATCTGGGGAGTTACAAAGCTTATATGGTGCAAGGAGCAACTGACGCTCTCTCCTGCATTGCTTTTCCAGCCACTTTGAAGAAGCCTGCTCGAATGTGGTATTCAAGCCTACCTCCAAACTCAATTCACTCCTTTGCTGAGTTAGAGCGGCAATTTGTCTCGCACTTCAGGACGTGCTAGAAGATGCCGCGCAATACTGATAGTTTGTTTCTTCTCCAACAACAAGAAGGAGAAAGTTTGAAAGGATTTATACACCGCTTCAATTTAGCCACTCTGGAAATTCCAAATTTAAATGAGCATGTGGCCATGTTTGCCTTAAAGAGAGGCTTAAAATCATCCAAGTTCACATTTTTCCTAGATAAAAGATTTCCAACGAGCTATGCCGAACTGTTGGCAAGGGCTCAAAAGTATGCTGTTGCTGAAGAGCAAGCAACAAGCCGAAGACTGGTAGAAGGAAGGTTTCCTTCTAAGAAGAAGAATGCCGGAGGACCGAACGTGCCAACATTTTCTAACAATACTTCGGCCCCCAAGCGCAGCCCTAGGACCAACCAAGAACTAAAAAGGAGGATACCGAATACACTCCAGAATTTATTTGGATGTTGCATGTGGATGGTGCTTCGAATGACAGCGATAGCAGCGCAGGTTTAATTCTGGCTGGTCCGAATGGGCAGGTTTTTGAATATGCTCTTCAGTTTTCTTTCCAAGCTTCTAACAATCAAGCAGAGTACGAAGCATTAATTGCAGGACTCAGAATCTCCCGAAAATTAGAAATTAGGAGGGTCAAAGTCTTTTCTGATTCACAGCTGGTGGTGAATCAGGTGAAAGGAGATTTTGAAGCTCGGAATCCTAATATGATCTAGTACTTGGAGAAAGTTCGAAGCTTGACATCTGAATTGTAGCATTTTGAAATTGTCCATGTGCCAAGGATAGAAAATTCCCGGGCAGATACTCTTTCAAGACTAGCAACCACAATGCCAGATTCTCCTTGAAGAACATATGTGGAGTATCTTGAGAATCCTAGCATATCAGAACCCACAGTTGGAATTTGTCAAGTGGAATGTGAGCCTTCATGGATGGACCCAATTCTTAAGTTTTTAAAAGAAGGTACTTTGCCCGAGGATAAGTTGGAAGCTAAACGGTTTTAGTGGATGGCTTCTCAGTATGTGATCTTGAATGACGCACTGTATAAGAGGTCCTTCACACAGCCTTTGCTGAAGTGTCTGGGTCCTTCCGATGCTGATTATGCACTCAAGGAAGTGCGTGAAGGAATTTGTGGAGATCATCTGGGGGGCAGGTCCTTGGCATATAAAATAATCCGTCAAGGTTATTATTGACCAACTATCCAGAAGGATTCTACAGAATTTGTCTAGAGATGTGATCACTGTCAAAGATATTCCAATGTACAAAAGCGGCCCGCAAGTCAATTAACTCCTTTGACAGCTCCTTGGCCTTTTGCACAGTGAGGAATGGACATTCTCGATCCGTTTCCTCCAACTTCTGGGTAGCGGAAATTTCTCATTGTGGCAATTGATTACTTCACAAAATAGGTTGAAGCTGAAGCATTGGCACAGATCACAGAGACGAAGGTTGAAAGTTTTGTAAGAAACTTCATTATCTTCCATTTTGAAATTCCGTATTCTATCATAACTGACAATGGAAAATAGTTTGATAATCCGAAGTTCAAAAGTTTTTGTATTCAATATCAAATTCTACACAAACTTACTTCGGTAGGGCATCCTCAATGCAACGGAGAAGCCGAAGTGACCAACAGGACTATCCTTCATGGTTTAAAAACTAGGCTGAATGATGCTAAGGAATCGTGGGCTGATGAATTGAATTCAGTTCTTTGGACATACCGAACCACTCCCAGGACAGCCACTGGCGAATCTCCGTTTCTTTTGTCTTATGGTACCGAAGCAGTTCTTCCTATAGAGGTCTCTTTGCAATCTCTACGGATTTATCAGTTTAAAGAGCCCGAAAATTCTGAACGCCGGAGAGTTGACCTGGATTTATTACAAGGCACACGACTTCAGGCCCAATTAAAAATGGCTATGTACCAGCAAAAAGTTGCAGGATACTACAATTCTCGTGTAAAAGAACGGGTCTTTCTTCCTGAAGATCTAGTTCTACGAAAGTCCGAAGTATCTAAGCCAATAGAATAGGATAAACTTTCTTCTACGTGGGAAGGACCGTATCAAATCAAAGAGGTTATTCGGCCAGGAACTTATAGGTTGGAAATTTTTGGAAGGTATTCAATTACCTCGACCTTGGAATGTACAAAACCTCCACAAATATTATCAATAAAGGTTTTATTCAACGCCATCAAGATGGATTTAATATTTCTGTCTTATTTTTTCTCTTAAAGGCATAAGGATGGTCTCCGTGATCTACCGCTCGAAATGCCAAGGTAAGCTTTTCTAGCCTATCTTATTTTTTCTTTCCTTAAAGGCATATGGATGATCTTCATTGTCTACCCTATAAAGTACCGAGTTGGGCTTGATCAGCCTATCTTAATCAAAAGGCATATAGAAGATCTACGTGATCTACCCTATAAAGTACCGAAGTGGGCCTCATCAGCCTGTCTTAATCTTTATCAAAAGGTATAAGGATGATCTACGCGATCTATCCTACGAAGTATCAAGGTAGGCCTGATTAGCCTATCTTATTCTCTAATAAAGGCATCTACCCTACGAAATACCGAGGTGGGCCTGATCAGCCTACCTTAATCCTTGGGGCGGATGGCCCACGCAGTCTATTCTATTCTCAAGTCCGAAGACTTGATGTTTTCATCTAGAGATGATACTCTCTTATCTTAACTATTCGAAATTTCCTCAAGTCCGAAGACTTGATATTCTCATCCAAGAGATTACATCCTTTCAGTTATTTCTAAGTCTGAAGACTTAGTTTATTTTCTAAGAAGAAGACTCAGCTTATTTTCTTTTCCATGTCCGAAGGCTTAGTATATTTTCAAGACCGAGGACTTGGTTATTATTTGAGGTTGGTATTCTCTCGTCCCGATTCTCTGGCATTCGGGATTCTTCTTATCCCACGAATATTGTCCAATATGATGTGATCTAGGATCAAATTTGGGTTTCTATTTCTTAAAGAATTATTATTATGAATCCGGAGACTTATTATCATTTCATATGCTTCGGAGTTCCTAGTTATCCGTAGACTTTACACTTGGAAGATTCTCATCCATTCACATGTATTCAAAAGAGAAGAATGATTTTCATTGAAAAAGATCTTTATTGATAAGGTTGTTTACATTTCAGAAAGGGAAAAATTGCTAAACATTCACTAATAGGGTGTCTTCCGAGGGAGCAATTGGATCCACCATCTCTTCAGCCATTGGTGGTGCTTCGGGATCCTTTTGTGATTCGGGCTCATCTGGACCTTCGGTATCAAATAGCTGAATTTTTGAAATGTCCAAATCTGGGTAAAGCCTTTTCACTTCCTCTACCCCATCATTGAAGCCTCATTTATAACTATGAGTCCCGGCTTCGACCATCTCGGCTTCAAAAGCTGAAGAGGCCTTGAAATTTTCTATCGCCCTTTCCAGTTGACTTTTTAGAGAGCGATTTTTTTCAGCGGCTTCTTCGAAATTTTTCTTTTCTTCCTCAGACTTCTGAAGAGCATCTTTAAGGAGAGCTTCCAAAGAGAGAATCTTATTTTTCCTCTTTTTAAGCCTCGCTTCTTGCTCAGAGTTCTTTGATTTAAGTTTCTCCACTTCAGCTTTTAAGTTCTAAGCCAAAGCATCGCTCTGGGCAAGCTTCTCCTCCATATTCTGCCTCTGCTCTTTGGCTAGGGTTTTCTCGATTCCGGCCACTTTCACTTTTTCCTTCATCTTTCTGTAGGTCTCTCTGAAGTCAAAGATGCTCTCTTCAATGTGAGTAATATCATGCATCATCTGCAATAACAAGCTGAAGACTTAGCAACAATAAACCTATGTAAAAAATATATATATAGTTATTTACCTTTAATGCTGATGAAAATACCGAATCAGAAATTTCTTCAATGCATCGGGACTTAACTTTGTCCCAGTCTTTCGGAAGGAGAGTGCGCTTCAATAGTTCCCTGGCTAATTCAGGGTTCTTCAAGCCCTCTCGATCCGAGAAAATGGTGAAGTCCACATTGCATCCTCCCTCCGAAAAGGCATACCATCTAGGATCGCCTTCGGATCGGTACTTTGATCTTTCTTGACTTTTGTTTTTCGAAGGTACGATCACGGATTCTTTATTGAAGGTCACATCATGCTGATCCAAAGTTGGCATCGATCGAGGACTCTTCAGAGAAGGCATCCTCAGAGATAAATTTCTAGCAGGATCAGGTGGAATTGAAGGAATATCTTCATCCGATGCGGGCCTCATTGGAGGAGTACTAGAGCCTTTCGGCTCTTCTCTTCTTTCGGACTTCAGTTGTTGTGGGAGCAGCCACTGCTCTCTTTCTGGAAGCTTGTCGAACTTTATCAAGTTGTGGCTTCATTTTCTTACCTGCAATCAAAAACAGGGATTTCGTCATATACATGCATATGTATGAAGAAAAGAAGTAGAAAAGTCTGAAGACTACTATCTCTATACCTAATGATGGGACTTCGCTGATATGGGCTCGATGAAGGTTTTCTTCCTTCAGCAGTTCTTTAAATGAAGGGATCTCCGGCTCCGATAAAGTCTCAAAATCTTTGGCATCGGCTTTCAGGATTCTCTTCCCGACGTTTGCATCCAAACATGGAGTTTTCCATTCAGTATTGAATCCCCAGTGGGTATAATATACAAAAAAGAAGCAAGGTTTTCACCCATGTATTGCACTGGGAGTTCCTTTAATTAGTCTTCGGCCTGGCCGAGGACCTATAACCCACCACCCTTTCCCGTGAAAATCCCTTTTCGACATAAATAAGGAGGTAAACAGATCCATCTTCGGCTCTACATTTCTAAGTTTGCAAAGAACCAAAAACCCACAGATGTTTGTAAAACTATTGGAGGTCAATTGAGCTGGGACTATCTGGTAGAGGTTAAAAATTTTTGTGAAGAAGGGGTGAAGTGGAAGCCGAAGACCAGCTTTGAAGTGGTCTTCGTATATGGCAATGGATTGCATGGGAGGTTTATCTACTCTTTCTTCGGGTTTTGGAAGAATCATGTGGAAAGTCCGTGGGATGTGGTAACATTGTTTAACTTCTTCTATTTTGGCAAGGAAAAAAGAACTTCTGATAGAATCCGGTGATCGTTCCGGGCTTCTTTTCCTACTAGAAATTCTCCTCTTACTGGTTTCACCCCCCGGTAGATTCTTACCACTCCCACCTCCTGGTGAGTTCCTATCGGTTACCCTTTCCGGTAATACCCTACCGATTTCATCTCCCGGTGATCCTCCACTAGAGCGAGAGGAGGGGCTCCTAGAAGAGTCTGACATTATAAGGAAGAAAGAAGAAAGGAGGGAGAAAAGACCTCTAACCTTTACAAAATCAGAAATGACGGACTGCAAGAGAAGATGGCAGATTGCAAAGGAAACCAGGGTTTTGGAACATGAGTGCAGAAAAAATCTTTTCTCTCAAGTTCTCTTCCCTTTTATAGGTGAAGGTAGTGGGTTTTCGAGGCGGTTCGGAGATCTAGCTGATCGTGCACCGTATCGACGGTTTTGATCATGGGTATGGCTCTCTAGAAATTTCATTAATGAGATAGGCAGTTACGATCCGCGTGAAATATTGTTATTGGCAGTGATAACGCCAACGATGTAATCGTGCTCCGGATGACTGCCACGTGTTCGATCTCGATTGAATAAAGATCTTTATTTTAGAGTTTCTCAGGATTTTTTTCAGAATCGAGGCGTTTCCTTTTGAAACAGCCAATAGCAAGATGACATGTATCTTCGCCACGTTTTATTGCACCACTGGGTAGTTATGGTGAAAGACGTGTCAAGATTCAATGCCATCATTACCTGACAGTTATTACTAGAAGACAAAATTAAACTACTCCCATTCTTCGAAATTTAATCATTTCGAACTTGGGAGTGGGGGACAACTGTTATGATATCCCAATTTTATTTCAATTAATTATTGGACCGCTTTTTGAACCAATTTTAATTTTTCTCTTTTGGTTTATTGGTCAAATCAGCTGGCAAATGAAAGGGCCTTCGGCTTCGTATTATTATCTCAGTCCGAAGACCATGCTTAATATCTATGGTTGTATATCTATTTCGGAAGATAAGCTTATTAACTCTGGATCTTTGGCTTCGTATTATTATCTCAGTCCGAAGACCATGCTTAATATCTATGGCTGTATATCTGTTCCGGAAGACCATGTCTAATATCTATGGCTTCGTATTATTATCTCCGTCCGAAGACTATAACTAATATCTATGGCTTCGTATCTTTATCTATAATCCAGGGGATAAGTTTATTTACTGTCTTCGACTTCGTATGTCCACATTCTTGATCCGAAGACTTAGCCTGACATCTTTATCTATGGTTTTAAGCCGGGTTTATTCTCTATGTCTTCAGCTTTGACAATTATCTTGATTGAAGACTTGACCTCCCAGGCGAATATCTTCGGCTTTATTCCTTCAATACAATCCGAAGAGCGTATGATCTCACTAGACTGTAAGTGTTTACTTTTATTAATTCCGAAATGGATTCTTTTGAAGTGTGTAGCTAACATTCTTTTCATGAGCACTACTAAAAGAATGTTGAGCTCTCTTCAAATGTATTCTTGGAGAAGGAGGATTCTTGGACATGTAGGTTTCTTGAACAAACAGTTAAAATCTGTTTTGGTTGTTGAAACCACCCACATGGTCCAAAACTTCAGATTGGATAAACTCCGAGTATAACTGTTTTTCCGATAGCCACTACTTACGGTTGTGAGGAGGTTGCGTTCGCCAACTCCCATAATCGTAAGTAGTTACGTTGGAGCCTATAAATACTGGTAAGAGGGGCACTCAGGAGGAGGTCGAGTTTTTCCTAGAAATTTGAGTTTCTCTTTTCCCTCTCTGCTCCTAAAAACTCTCCATTCTGCTGCTGCCTGAGTTTCTTCTGACTTTGGCATCGGAGTGTCCCCCATTGAAAAATCTCCGGTCAGGGATCTGTTTTGCAGGTTCCGGTTGACGGCGATCCAGTGAAAGAACTACTCCATCCAGTCGACGGAGATTCAGCATCAACAATTCCAATATTTTTTTTTATGGACTATCGACCAATAACTCTAAAGCAACAAACCGTCGTCCTCACTGACCTCACACCACCAACCAACACCCGTGTGAACCTAAATTTCTTTAGAAGGAAAATGATTTTTAATAAGAAAACAATACGTTAAGAAGAATCGAGTTAATTTGGAATTTATGACATGGTATATCAATTTTTCTATGATTTTTTAAGAATTTGTACCTCTAAAAAATAATTTTTAGAAAATAATTTCAAATTCATATTTCTTTAAAAATATTTTTTAATATAAAAATAATATCTTAATAATACTTTTTTAAAAAAATAATTTTCCTTCCTATGTTTTCTTTTCTACAATAATAATTTAGTTATAACTGGTTTGGTTGGTTCATAGATCTAACATTTTGAAATAAATTTTACATATTTGGATAACATTATATTTCTTTTTTTTTGTGTGGATATTTTAGACTTTTTTTATGATTTTCTATCTAATTTTCTTGAATGTTGAGAAAAATAACCGGCAGCACTCCGATGATTAAGTTAGCGTCTGGACCATCTGGGCATTGATACGCTTACCACTGCAGTTCAGCACCTCTAAGACGTGGCTAACAACCGGCAGCAGTCGCCTGCTGCATCTTGCACCGACCACCAACCTGCCGCTAGGGGAGCTGACGGCAAGAAGTCCCTCAGCCTCTTTCTCACATTGTTCCAGAGCCCCGAAGGTCTTTGGAGGCTCATGTTGACGAGAAGAGGGCGAGGTCCGCCTCACCCTCCTTCACTGACTCCGTCCCTGATGGCGTTCGGCACCCTGCTGAAGTCCCGGGAGACTACACCAGCAAAATCTTGCGCATGGAGTAGCGCATTGCTGAACTAGTTGATCGGCAAAAGGTCGAAGGGGGGCAGGCGTACGACTCTCATCCACCTTTTTCTGTCGAAATCATGGGAGAGCCGATCCCCCGTCACTTCAAAATTTCGTAGGTAGACCCCTATGACGGTACCACCGACCCGCTGGACCATCTGGGCACCTACAAGCCTCACATGATGGTGCAGGGCACCTCCGACACCCTCCACTGCATTGCCTTCCCTGCAGCTTTCAAGAAAGCCGCTCGGATGTGGTTCTCCGCCATCCGACCAGGTACAATCCAATCTTTCCCTCAGCTTAAAAAACTTTTTCTTTCCCATTTCAGGACTTCCAGTCGGACATCGAGGAACACCGACTGCCTCTTCCTCATGCTGCAAAAGGAGGGAGAAACTCTCCGGGACTACATAGCTCGTTTCAACCCAGTAGCCACGAAAATCCTAAATCTGAATGAGGATGTAGATATGTCAGCATTCAAGAGAGGGCTGTGCTTGTCCAGGCTGACATTCTCCCTGGACAAGAAATTCCTGACAAGCTACTCCGACTTACTGGCCCGGGCACAGAAGTACGTCCTAGCAAAAGAACAGGCGGTAAGCCGATGCCAGGCTGAAGGGAGGTCGGCTCCCAAGAAACGAAGCGACAAGGCTCCCGAAGCCCGACCTCCCAGCGATGGCAACAACTCGGCCCGACGCCGCAGTCCCAAGCCGAAGGACTTCCCTAGGAGGTTCGAAGCGGAGCGACAAGGCTCCCGAAGCCCGACCTCCCAGCGATGGCAACAACTCAGCCCGACGTCGCAGTCCCAAGTCGAAGGACTTCCCTAGGAGGTTCGAGACCTATGCGCCCCTCTCCCTTCCGAGAGAGAAGATCCTCCTGAAAATTGAGAATAAGACCTTCCTGCAAAGGCCTCGTTCGATGAGGAGTCCCTCTGCATCCAGAAATAGAGACAAATACTGCCGGTTCCATCGGGACCATAGGCACAACACCGAAGACCATCTCCAACTGAAAGACGTAATTGAAGACCTCATCAGAAGGAGGTATCTGCACAAGTATGTCCGACCCCAGCGAAACCGGACTAAAGCCTCAATCGCCAGAGATCCCCCAGAGGAGACAAAGCTTCCCAACCAGCATCCGATCGACGAGAATGTTGGCATACTGCATCGTCGATCCAACTGGAGATATGATGAAGACCAGGACATTATGAAGAGGTCTAGGGGTTCCAATGTAATTAGCTTCTCCGACGAAGACCTCTTAGAGTCCCATGTCTCCAAGAATGATCCTGTAGTTGTGTCGGCAGTGATTGCCAACTATGATGTAAAGAGAATCCTTATAGATAATGGAAGCTCCACAGAAGTATTATTGTATGACACTTTTGTCAGAATGAACATGTTCATATCGAAATTGCAAGAATCCCCTATGCCGCTGACTGGCTCCGGAGGAAACTCCGTCGGAGTAGAACGGGAGATAACTTTGCCTGTGACCATCGGGATGGAGCCTTACCAGAAGACTCTCCCCATCAACTTTGTGGTCCTACGTATGACCTCGATTTATAACGCCATTCTGGACCGACCGGCCCTTAACAAGTTTAGAGCCATCGTCCCAACCTACCATCTGCTGGCAAAATTTTTGACCCGGAATGAGGTCGAAGTTATGAGGGGAGATCACAGGATGGCCAGACAGTGCTTAACTATTCAAGACAGGCAGTTAGAAGGTCATTCTACTCTTGAACACCTTGACCCCAGGGCCAAAGCCGATGACTGTGGCCAATCAGTTGAAAGAATTATGTTTGTTCCCCTTCGGGAGGACGACCCCACCAGGGTCCTCCAAATTGGAAGCACTCTCAGTGAGAAGGTCAAGTTGGAACTGATTGACTTCCTAAGGAACAATGCTGACATCTTTGCTTGGTCGACGTCAGACATGCCAGGCATTCCGTCGGACGTCATTACACACCAGCTTAAAGTAGATCCGACCTACAGACCTGTCAGACAGAAGAAGAGGAGTTTTGCTCCCAAAAGACAAAGGGTCATTGATGAGGAGGTCAGGAAGCTCTCTGATGCCGGCTTCATCAGAGAAGCCCACTATCCCGACTGGCTAGCAAATGTTGTAATGGTAAAGAAGGCCAATGGGAAGTGAAGGATATGCGTGGACTACACTGACCTCAACAAGGCTTGTCCGAAGGATAGTTTTCCTCTACCAAAGATTGACCAACTAGTGGATGCCACGGCCGGCCATCAGCTTTTGAGCTTCATGGATGCCTTCTCTGGCTACAACCAGATCAGGATGCATCTGGAGGATGAGGAGAAGACGGCCTTTGTCACTGACAAGGGGCTGTATTGTTATAAGATGATGCCCTTAGGTTTAAGAATGCTGGTGCCACTTTTCAAAGGCTGATCAATCGGGTGTTCGAAGGATAGCTCGAAAGAATATGGAGGCGTATGTTGTTGATCAGCCTTTGGGGTGACTTCCGGAAAGTTCCTCGGATGAAGCCTCCACAAAGCCGACCACATCAAAGACTTGCAGGAATCCTTTGACGCATTGAGACGCCATCGGATGAAGCTGAATCCTGCCAAGTGCACTTTTGGGGTGACTTCCGGAAAGTTCCTCGGCTTCTTGGTCACACAAAGAGGAATTGAAGTCAATCCTGACAAGAATAAAGATGTTATTGACATAGGGCATCCGACCAACAAGAAACAAGTGCAAGAACTTACAGGCCGAATAGCCTCTCTCAACCATTTCATCTCTCGGTCGACTGAGAAATCTCTACCATTCTTCAAGACCTTGCACCGGTCGGACCACTTCCACTGGACTGACGAGTGTCAGTCGGCCTTTGAAGCTTTGAAAGATTATCTGAAGAACCCTCCATTGTTGGCCAAGCCAATGGAGGGAGAGACATTATACTTATACCTGTCGACGTCGGACGAGGCGATGAGCTCCGTCCTCGTTCGAGTGGGGAAAGGCGGTCAGCAGAGACCTGTCTACTACATCAGTAAAGTTCTCCATGACGCCGAGACAAGATACCCTAAGATGCAGAAGTTCGTATATTCCTTGGTCATAGCAGCCAAGAGACTCCGACCTTACTTCCAAGTGCATCCAATTGTCATCATGTCCGACCAACCCCTTAAGGCGATCCTCCGAAGCCCGGACACTTCCGGTCAGCTTGCCAAATGGGCCGTCAAGCTTGGCGAATTCGATATCTCTTTCCAGCCCTGGTCGGCCATGAAGGCTCAGGTAATCGCTGACTTCATTGCAGAGTGCACCTGGAAGCCGAAAGTGCCCTCACAAGCAGCCAGCGCGTCTGAAGCTGACCCCATTGAGGAAGCAGAGCCCTCTTGGACCCTTCATGTGGACGGAGAGTCCAACCTTACAGGCTGCGGGGCCGGTTTAATCCTAGCCGACCCCGACGAACAAAGCTTGGAATATGCTTTACACTCTTCATTTCAGGTTTCAAACAACCAAGCAAAATATGAAGCCCTTCTTGCAGGACTAAGAATAGCGAATGAGTTGGGCATCAGCCGAATCAGGGCCTTCTCCGACTCTCAGCTGGTGGTAAATCAGGTGAAGGGCGAATTCAAGGCGAGAGATCCGACCCTGGCCAAGTACTTAAACAAGGTACAAAACCTCGTATCTCGGCTTAAATTCTTCGAAATCGTCCATATACCTCGATTGCAGAACTCCCGGACGGATGCTTTGTCATGATTGGCTACGGTCGTCACCAACACCTCCGACCGAATCTTTGTGGAGTATCTGCAGCACCCAAATATTGCTGAAGAGCCGACCGAAGTCCACCAAGTCGAACAAGAAGCTTCTTGGATGGACCCAATTCTCACATTCCTTGTCAGAGGGACTCTACCGGAAGATCCGACTGAAGCCAAGCATGTATGCTAGACGGCTTCTAAGTACGTCATCCTTGACGGCATCCTCTACAAACGATCGTTCTCACAGCCATTGCTGAAGTGCTTGGAGCCGATTGACCAGACTATGCACTCAGAGAAGTGCACGAAGGCATCTGCGGAGACCACCTTGGAGAATGATCATTGGCTTACAAGATTATCCGACAGGGATACTATTGGCCTATAATCCAGAAGGATACATCGGACTTCATCAGAAAGTGTGACGCGTGTCAAAGGTACTCCAATATCCAAATGAGGCCTGCCAATCAACTGACCCCACTCACTGCACCTTGGCCATTCGCATAGTGGGGAATGGACATCCTAGGACCGTTCCCCCCGGCATCCGGTCAGCGCAAATCTTTTATTGTAGCCATTGATTACTTCACCAAGTTGGTGGAGGCCGAACCACTAGCGTAGATTATAGAAGCCAAAAAAGAGAATTTTGTCCGGAACTTCATCATCTTCCGATTCGGTATTTCATAGACAATCATCACCGACAATGGAAAGCAGCTCGACAACCCCAAGTTCCGGAACTTCTGCCACCAGTATCATATCTCCCATCGGTTTACATCAGTTGGTCACCCTCAGTCCAACGGAGAAGCCGAAGTCACCAATCGGACATCCTATACAGATTGAAGACCCGACTGAATGACGTCAAAGGACTTTGGGCAGAAGAACATCACTTTGTGCTCTGGGCCTATCGAACAACCGCCCGAACGGCGACTAGGGAGACTCCATTCAACCCAAACTACGGAAGTGTCCTGTGGAAGTGTCCTTGCAATCCTTGCAGTTTGATCACTATGCCGAACCAACTCAGAACAAAGGAGGGCCGACCTAGACCTGCTTGAAGAGACCAAGCTCTAGACGGGCTTGAAGATGGCGACTTATCGTCAGAAGATGGCCATATACAACAACTCACGAGTCAAGGCTCAAACTTTCCGGGTCGGAGATCTGGTTTTGCGAAGGACAGAGATATCAAGATCGACTGAGCAAGGAAAACTTTTCCCTAATTGGGAAGGCCCTTATCGAGTCGTTGAGGTAATTCGAGCCGGAACTTACCGACTCGAACATTTGGACGGACGGCAGGTGGCGCATCCATGAAATGTAGACAACCTTCGCAAGTACTATCAATAAAAGCCATCACTTCTTCTATGAAGCACTTCCGAAAGTCCGACTCCGGTAGGTAGAGGCTCTAGGGCAGCCCACTTCCGAAAGTCCGACTCCGATCGGTAGAGGCTCTAGGGCAGCCCACTTTCGAAAGTCTCTAGGGTAGCCCGCTTTCGAAAGTCTCTAGGGCAGCCCGCTTCTGAAAGTCCGACTCCGTCGGTAACATCTTCAAAATGTACCATATAGAGATACGGTCTTGCGTTCGACTCGATATAGAGATCCGGTCTTGCGTTCGGACGAGCCGAACGACCAACACTTAGAAAAATCTCTAAGTGTCTGGGTTCGGACTGAGCTACTGTCCGACAGCTACTTCGGAGGTCATGCGCTCGACGAGCCGACGGACCAATACTTAGAAAATTCTCCAAGTGTCTAGGTTCGGACTGAGCCACTGTCCAGCAGCTACTTCGGAGGTCTTGAGTTCGGACGAGCCGACAGACCAACACTTAAAAAAATCTCTAAGCATCTGGGTTCATACTGAACTACTGTCCACCGGCTACTTCGGAGAACCTACGATCCAATCACGCCGACTGTCAACACTTAGAAACATTTTGGAAGAAAGAGCTTCGGTCATCCGACCGACCCAACATACCCAAAAATGTGCATTGAAATTGAGCTAAAAAGAAATTGTCATTCCATTACAAAGAGAGCTTCTTACAAAACGTGGGTCAAACCTTTACAAACATCCTAGGTTTGACCCACTGGAGCTACAGATATGACTTCGGCTCTGGCCCCCTCGGCCGCCTCCGAAGCTATGACTACGACGTCCACCGCTTCTGTACTAGCCTCAACATGGGCATCAGCTCCAGCCTCCTTTATGCCGACTTCAACCTAGGGTTCAACCCCTCCACCGGACGGGCCCGCCTCTTCTTCCGTGCCTTCCTCTTCTACTTGTTTCGGTAGCCATAGAAAGGCGAGGTCGAGCTCCGGGAAGGCGTCACTGACCTTCGCCAGGCACTCTTCGTACCCGTAGTCGAAGCCGACCGTGCCGGCCTCGTTCATTTCCTCCTTGAAGTCGTCGGAGGCTTTATATTTCTTGATGCCCTCGTTGGCTGCTTCGGCCTTTTGTATTTCAGCCTCCCTGAATAGGGTCATGTACTTCCCTGCCACGACCTGCTGCTCCTGCCAGTGCTTCTCGTGTCGGCCGCCCGTGTCTCCACCTCCTCAAGCCTACAGGCGAGGGTGCTCAACTTCTTTCTTCTCCTCAAACTGGCCTCCCGATCGACCAGCCGGGCCTGCAGGTCCTCCGCCTGCTTCTTATAAGCCTCAGACTCTGCCCGACTGGCAGATAGCTCCTCTTCAACGGCCCGTAGGACAATAACTCTGCTCTAGCGACCGTCAGTGCCATTTCTATTGCATCTCTGGCCGCCTCAGCCACCTCAGCCCTCTTGGCCGAGTGCTCTTTCAGGTAGAGTAACTCGCCTAAACCATTGTCCATCAGCGAGATATCGTGAAGGAGCTGCACACAAATGAACCATGTCAGTCAGACATAATAAGACAGAAGAAAGACTCAGGAGTGATGCACTTACCTTTGTTAAGTTGCAGTACGAGCTCCTGGCAGCATCATTCACGGTCCGCCAACTCGATTCATTCCAGTCAGCGTCCGTCATGATCCTCTTGAGTAGGTCTTTGGCCTGCTCAAAGTTGTTGAGGGCGCGCCAGTGCTGGGGAACCTCGCTGTTGCTTCGGCCGGCTTCCCCCCTAACAGCCGCCCCTCCATTGGCTACCTTTTCCCCTCCGGCCGTTGGGGGAATCTCCTCGATCAGCTCGATGAGCGACGAGGTCGGGGCTGTCTCTGTGTCGGTCGGCCAGGACGGGAGACTTTTCCCCTCTGGCCGTCGAGGGAATCTCCTCGATCAGCTCGATGAGCAGCGAGGTCGGAGCTGTCTCTATGTCGGTCGGCCCTAATGAGTCCTCTCCCGTCCGGGTGACCAACTGCCCGACTGAAGATGAACACTCCGTGCCCTCGCCACTCAGCACTCCGACAACGGTACGTTATCGTCGGACTCTACAGAGACGACGGTGGTAGTCTGCTCCTCTATCCGTTGCTTCTTTGGCCTTTCAGACGTTCGGCTCCTCCGTCCGTTGCCTCTTCGGCCTCTCGAACGTCGGCTCAGTAATCCGGATGCCCATTTTTTTAGCCGCCCGTGCTACAATTGTCTCTCGGTCCGGTCTCATATTTTCGCCTGTCACAGAACAAAAGTAAAGTTAGCGACAAAACAGATAAAGCCGACAAAAGAAGAAATAGAAGATCTTTGACGATGGCCTATACCCTACCCAAGTATTGATGTTGGCTGATCCCAGCCAGGTAGAGATTCTCCTCTCGGAGCAAGTCGTGCACGAATATTGGGTCGTCCTCATCCATCTTGTTGAAATCGGCCTCGTCGGCCCTCAATACTTTCCTCCCATCCACGACCTTCGGCCTGGGCTCCCTCCACATTGGCTCAAAGCCCCAGGTTCTAAGCTGTCTACAAAGAAATATCAGGACTTCCATCCATGGATAGCCGACGGAAGCCCCCCTAATATCTTCCGACCAGGGCGAGGACTGAACATCCACCACTCCTGGCTCTGAAGTCCTGTTTTAGGAGAAAGAAATTGGAGAAGAGAGACAACCTCGACTCGACTCCGGCCCTCTACCAGAGGACCATGAAACCGCAGATCGCCCGAATGCTGTTCAGGGTCAGCTGCGTTGGGGACATCCTATAGCTGTTGAAGATTTGAATAAAGAGGGCATGAAGAGCGAAGCGGAGGCCAGCCTTAAGATGGTCCTCGTACACCAGGAGAGCTCCCGGATTCAAAGGACCATTCACTCTACCCACCCGGCTCGGAATGGTTAAGATGAAGTAGGGGATATTATATATGACCATAAGATTCTCCACCCTCTCCCGGGTCATTTCTGAGAGGACGTCACTGGGACCTGGTTCCCTACGGTCAGAACTCCGACTGCTAGAGACCATTTTAATGGAGGTTGAAGGGGTGACGGAGGAACTAACCTGGTAATGGAATTCCTAAAGGGAGACGAGAGCGGCAGAAGAAGGAAGCCCTTTCTCCCCAGGTGCAAGTGCGGCGGAAGACCCCCTCCGGGCCTTCACCCCCTCCTTTTATAGCCGCTGAGGGGCTGCTTCCCAGCATCCCTCGAGTGCCGCGATCCACCGTCGGACGACACGACTTCTCGATCCAACGAGGAAGCTGATGGGATGCGACAGATCGCGTCCAATCACGATCAATGTGATCCCCAAACCAACAGCGGATGAGCCACTCCGGACACTGCGCCAACCGCTCAGATCTCGCCACGTCGCCCATGTCGCGTCAGGAACCCGACGAACGGCATTAGGCTGGCAGCCCATCATTACGCCTTACAAGCATTAACTGCTCCCCTTGCCGCCTCCAATACGGTGTTGACACTTGTTGACACTTGTCCCGAGGGCAGAAATTTGGAGTGGAAGACGACCGTCGCAGTATGCCGGATCAGATTCGCAATCATCTCACAGATTGGCACATTAAATGCCAAATGATGCTCTCGTCCTTCGAAGCTGCAGAACCGCTCGAAGGCCAAGAGAAAGGGGACAACTGTTATACCCAATAGGCTCACCGCCGAAGCGGACCGCCACTTTTGCTGAGGTCCGACCGGACCGCTCTTACAGGCATCCGAGCAACCCTCCTTTTTGAAGGCCCGACGGACACTCTCCTTCAGAGGTCCGACCGACCCACTGAAGTAGAGGTCCGAACGACCCACTTCTGTTGAGGTATGACTGACCCTCTTCTTTGAGGCCCGACGAACACTCTCCTTCGGAGGTCCGACCGACCCGCTAAAGTAGAGGTCCGAATGACCCACTTCTGTTAAGGCACGGCTGACCCTCTTCTTTGAAGGCCCGACGGATACTCTCCTTCGGAGGTCTGACCGACCCGCTGAAGCAGAGGTCCGAACGACCCACTTCTGCGGGGTCCGACCGGCATGCTCCTGCTGAAGATCCGACGGACACTCTCCGATCAAGGTCCGACCGACTCACTCCAAGGATCTCGATGACTCTAAAGCCTCTTCCAGCTGGTACCAGAATTCTGACACATCAGCACCACTACTCCACTACTTCCATGATGTCACCCTATCTTGGCGCCACGTGGCCACTCTTCCGATTCTCCTAAGGGCAGATTAGTCTTTCCTGGCTTCACCCCTAACAAATTTTGGCACTATTCCGCGCCTATATAAGGTAAACTGAGGGACACAGGGCGGTAAGCACAAGTACTCTCTTCCCTCTCCATACGCTATCTCCATTTGATTCCTCCATTATGTTGCCCTCAAGCTCCCGCTAACTTAAGCATCGAAATGTCTACCGCCGGAATACCACCGATCCTTGGAAACTTTGTTGCACGAACCGGGAGAGGAGCGCTCCAGCACAGCTGACCAAGACCGGTCCGGGAGAAGTTGCAGCAACAAATTTTATGTAGCTAGTAAAATGAGTGCCATTACTTATCTTAGATACTCCTTATTGCTATTGTCAATCTAAGATTAATTTTAATAATATCAAAATACTTGAGTACAATTGATGAATAGACTTCTTTGGTAAAAACCTGTTTTAGTGAATGAAGCACAAGACTTTTTTCTTTGATAAACATAGACGAGTTAAGAGGATTAATAAATAATTTTAATACCAAGTTTTGATTGAGAAACAACTGATAAACTCATCACAAATTTTATATTTTAAATAGAGTCATCATGATATAATTTGTACGGTAATAAGATAATGGTGATGCTTATTTTTAATCATCCCTTGAAGGGAAAGTATGCATGGTTTCTCAAACTAGCTTTATCTCCTGAATGTTTGCATGCTAAATGCAACAATTGCAATGCTCAATTTTCAACCTCTCAAGTATCAATAGAATCTTGAAACCTAATTTGAGTATATATTAAAAAGTCAATGATTATATATCATTATATCATATAATTTATATTGACGAACATAGCATTCTAGAAATTACTTACGATTTACTTGAAAGTACATATTAATTCATCAGATAACTAATTCACTATATATATATATATATAAAATATATTGATAAATTCTGAAAATTATATATTAATTTATCTAAAGATATATATCAAATCACTGTTAAGTATACATCAAAGAAATTTATAATATGCATCAAAAAATCGATGAATATGTATTACCATACTATATAAATATATTAATGAACATAATATTCTAAAAATTATATATCAATTTACTTGAAAATATATATTAGATTGCTTAACTAATTTGCTAATATATATATCATTCATTCAAGTATTATGTATCGATAAACTTTGTCCTAAAAATTATATATTAACACATTTGAAGATATATATTAACTTGCTTGATGTTAATTTATTTAATATGTACCATGTATGTTTATTTATTTAATGTGTATCATATAAACATGTTGCATATATAATAAAAAACATATTATAAAAACCAAAAAAAAGAAAAACCACATTTTTTTATTTTTTATTATAAGGTTAACATCTCTATTAACAAATTGGTATCAGATGAAACGTGATAAAATAGAAGGGCCACCCCACATGATATTATGTAGAACCTATTGCATATGATTTTTGTTCCATTCCCAGCTTCATGTTTCCATCCTTGCTGGAACATGTAATATTGTTTTTATTCTCATTAAAATTATACATGCTTTCCAAGCCGAACGAGGACCAGATCAAGCTGGACAAAAACCGGATCCAAGCCAATGAATGCCTTTTTTTTTACTAGCTTCATGTAATATTCCTATCCATAGTAACTTTTTGTTCATCACGAGCAGTATGAAAAATACACTGTCAAATATCATTGAACCATTTAAACACTATTTTTTAATATATATTTAATATTTATATTATATTTTTATTAAAAATTTTAAATGATGAAAATATTTTTTAAAAAAAATTATGATATCTCTTGACTTGCATTATGACATCTCTTGACTTGGATTATGTCATCCATATCATAAAACCGAGAGAGATTTTTTATTAAAAAATTAAAAAATTTTCAATAATAAAAATATCTTCAATCTTATAACATCTTATGACATCCCATTTACAAACAAGTGTCATAAAAAAGATGACATTTTCATCGTTCAAAATTTTCAAAAAAAATTAAATTACTGAATCTGTACATTTGAATGATAAAACTATCATTCCCTTATAACATCCATTTATGAACAGCATATCATAATCCTGTTCATAAAATATGTAGATCGACACCCCAACCAACCTTACAAAGGAACAACCCTATTATAATATGACGATTTATCTCTCTTAAACCGGCAGCGCAGCGACCCGGGACGCTTGAGTCAACTCCCTCCCGACCCCGCAAAAGCAACCTAGAGTACTAGACTCGAGTCGACTCGTAGGGCTAAGCACCGCAGCACCCAACCAAGAGGAGCTGACCTGGATCCAAACAAGATCCCAACTCACCAAGCCGATACCGCATTGCACGGCCCAGACCTCTCCAAGGCATGAGTTGGCACCTGACTGGCGCTCAGTCAACAATCCCCCTCTCAGCGAAACGATCGAGTTTTTCCCCCTGCAAGGATTTGAACCTAAGACCTCAACTCTAATACCAGTTATAGGATCAACGCCCCAACCAAACTTACAAAACGGACGCCCTTAATATAAGACGGCGATTTAACTCTTAAACCGGCAGCGCAGCTATCCCGGGGCACTCAAGTCAACTCCCTGCCGACTCCCGCAAGAGCAACCCAAAGTACTAGAATCGAGTCGACTCATGGGGCTAAGCACCGCAGCACCCAACAAAGAGGAGCTGACCTGGACCCAGACAAGACCCCAACTCACCAAACCGGTACCGCATTGCGTAGCCTAGACCTCTCCGAGACATGAGTTGGCACCTGGCTGGCGCCCAATCAATAAGATATCATAAGATCAAAAATATTTTCATCATTAAAAAATTTTATTATGACATTCTGTAGGATTATAACACCCTATTCACAAAAGTATCATAAAAGAGACATTTTCATCATTCAATTTTTTTAATAAAAAATATACATACATTAAATGTATATTTAAATAACAAAAATATCCTTCATATATGATATCTTTTGTGAATAGGATATCATAACCCTATTCACAAGACATCATAAGGCAACGAGTATTTTTGTCATAAAAAATTAATTCTTTTCAAAAATAAAAATATCTCTTGGTCCTATAACATCTTATAAATATGAAAATGTCATAAATCAGTTACTAGATGTCATAATCCAAACCAAAAAATATCATAATTTTTTCACAAAAAATAATATTTTAATCATTCAATTTTTTTTTAAAAATATAAAACTACAACATTGAATATGGCTTGAAAAATGAATCTTATGTAGCCTAATCAAAATGTGCAATGTATTTTTTCTCTACCGGAGACGATGTACAAAAACTCTCTTCTAATCCAATATCAAACTAGGAAAAGGCCCATCATTTAAAATCTGCATAATATCACATTTAAGCACATCTACAACAGCAAAACTAGTCAAAACTGTAATTTAACACAATGGTTTTGGTGAAAGATGAGACTCTAAGAAATCTTCTACCAATAAAATTACTAAAAGAAACGGAAAAAAAAAAAACTAATAAAATAATCCTGTAAACGTGACAAAAAAGTGATATATATATATATATATATATATATATATATATATATATATATATATATATATATATGTGTCACCAGTTGTCAGTGACGTACTCACCTTCGGATGGGATGGAAAACGGCTGCGAAAATAATAGCACCATGTATCGAACATTCCCTGACTAAGATGGGGAATCTGGGAGCAGCCACGCCTGGGGCCTTACATCAAAAAAATAAAAAAATTCCAATGTAACGACATTATAAATCATTCAGTTGAATGCCATTAACATTATCCATGCCCATAAGAAAAGCATCACGAAAGCAAAGAGGATTGAATATCAAAAAGGTTAATTGGTCAGAGATTTATCCTTATGAAAGTATCTGTTTGACCACACACTGAAAGCAAGACCGCCAATGATATAATGAACAGAAAAGATACATAACTTGGTTGGATGTTATAAATAGCAAAAAAAAAACAAGGATACTTCCCTCTAATTTAGCAACACAAATATCTATTCAATAAATTAAACCTTCATATGACAGTCTTCCCCCGCCCCACCAAACAACTCAGATCGACACCCACCAAAAAATAAGTCATAACATAAGCATAATCCATGATAAAGGATGAACGCTCAAATCCTTAGAAAAAGTGCCTAGAAAAGCAGGGGAAAAGTTTAATATAGATTATCTTTATGTACCCAAATCAATTAGACCACATCTATCGCCATAGCCTACTGAAAATGCCTTTCTTGTCTTTCTTCATTCTGTTCTCAAGAGATGGGAACTCAATTGAATTGTGCGCAATGTCCAGAACAATAGGATTGCAGGGTACCGCTTGGAAAGGAGGAAAACGCACAATATGAGGAACAGCTTTTGAGTTTGGATTGCCAACTGCTGATTCATAAAAATCAAGCATTTCCAGAAGGAACTTCTCTTCCTGCAATGAATAGGCTACAGCTGTTGCTATGCGTTCATGTAAAATAGCATTAAATTTGTAATGACTTCAATCTAAATAAATGGATGTTAGCGCTTTCAATGGGGGATTTCGATATGAAAAAACAGATGGAAAGTAAGATATGGGCTCAACTTGCAGTTCCTCAGTTCAACGAGGATTTCAAAAGAACCAACAGGCTGCAAGCAGCTACCATAGCAATAAAAGTATACTGGGGAACTCAACACCAGTTTCAGGTATACTGTTTCACTACCTATGTAGTCCTAGCACAGCAATTTATGTTTAATCTCTTGCACAGTCAGGCATGTTTCTTTATGGAGCTATACCTGTTCTCTAAATATGCACGGGCCAGGGATTAAACGTAAAGTGGCAATCAGCCAGGGTAGATCTCGATTTCCCCAACAAGTATATTTTCCTAAATTTGTTGTGTATATCCTGCAAATATACCTTTTCATGTCCTGTTAATGACATGGTAGAGACTCCTTTGGAAAGCTTTTCAGGAATCCTCTCCTCCTCCATAATCCCTGCTGCATGTTCAATGCAACTGTTTGATCTACAGTTGTCAGATAGGACCTTCAGATCCTCGATCAAAGTCTGTCAAAAGAAAAAGTCAGAAGCAGTCTAGCATCTATCATGTGAAGCACAAGAGATGAACATATCTCAAGATAATCCTTGTTTTCAGCTTATTAGATTTTCCTATCCTAGTTCTAAAAAAAAGAAAAAAATGCTATAAATAAAGATATGTATGAAATACAATTTAAAATAATAAATGCAGTGTAGTACAATTTTGCATAGTGCGGGGTTATCATCCCACCACCAGGATATCATTGCCTTTTCTCCTATAATGCAAATGAAGATACATGTCCAGCTACTTAAAAAACCAAACTTGGGATCATGATCTGATAACAGCTAAAATGCTTATCAAACAAAAAACTAAGCTTCTAGATTGTTCCTTGATTGTACATTATATGAACAAGAAAGGTTTTCACTAAAATGAAAAATATTTTGATCAGATAAACGGTTCAGAAGCAACATAAAGCAATGAAGTTATCTCCAAGCTTAAGATGGTTTAGAACATGATCAACATGTTATAATAATTTACATGTGCCACCATGTATTTTTTAACCATTTATCTGCTGGTACAAAGGTCTTATCAGGGTTCCAATAGGAAGGCATCTTAAAACTGTATCCAGACTTGAGGCATGATCCTACCACTAGAAATTATCCCCAAATCCTAATAATGTAGATAACACGACAAGCCCCTTGGAAAATAAGCAGAAGTCACACAAAACATTCTGAAATATCAGCTCTCCTATCTGTTCAACTTGCTTGAAAATATTATATACTGTAAACAAGATTGGATTAGACAACATGATGAACAATAATTGAACCTATCATGTTAACATAGTCTACCTGTAAATCCAAGAACAATTAAAAGTGCTCCCATTTTACAAATTTACATAACTTTTTGCATAGATAGTCCTCAAAGGAATGCCTCATGCAAAGGAGAGCACCATCAAGTTAAATGCCATAATACCATCAATGATTGCATGATATCACCAATGTTTTCTTATATCCACCTAGAGTAAGGATGGGTGGATATTTCTTTTTAATAATGTCAACATCCTTAACTAGCATAATTTAGCATGGTGTTTGCATTACCAATAAGACAATAATCCATCAAACTTTGGAAAACTTAGCATAAGAGGCTCAACTATCCCATTATGGTGAAGAAGCTTTGCATAAGAAAGGGTCATTATGTGAAACCTGTAAGGATGATTACTTGGGGAAACCTAATTGGCCACACAATTTAAGCTCTTAGAACAAGGGAACACCCCTCTAAAGCTTTTTCAACATTGAAGGGGTATGGATATGTGAGAAAGCAAGGTTTCATATAAGGAATGTCATTAATCTCCAAGCCTTAAAGCAAATATAATTAGCCAAAGATAAACTAAAAGACAAGGTCCTCCTGATAAAAAGATCAATTGAACTAAACCATGTTCCTAACCATGACAGCCCTTTCTTGGTCAAACCACTTTTAAGTTTCATTCTCTCCATCTCCACCAGTTTATCTCCAAGCCTTAGAGCAAAATTATCATTAGGCAGAGATAAATTGAAGCACAAGGTCCTGAAGATCAATAGAACTAAACCCTATTCCTAAACATGATGCCCCTTTCTTAGTCAAACCACTTAAGTGTCATTCTCTCCATCTCCACTAGCTCCCCATCAATTTAACCTCAGCTGAATCCAAGCACCCATTAGACAAAGTCAATGTTATCATGTCCTTCCTAATTCTCAAATTTTTAAGCTGAAAAATATATATATAATAAGATATTGATGACAATTTCTTAATATGCCAGAAGAAATATTAATAGTCAAACGCTAAAATGGGTCTAGCCTACCATTGTCTACGTTACAAAAATTCCGGTGGACATAGCCACTTCAATTATTTGTCTCCTGGTATTGACCAGTAACTGTTCCAACATTTAAATCCTTTATTGCTGCTAGAGATCTACATGCATGCAATGCACGTAAGCCATAAAAGTGGGCTAAAGTGCATGAAAAAGAAAAAGAAAATAAGTGGAGTTGCACCAGCCTGGGGTCCATGGGTTGGAAAAGGTAGGTCCAAAATTTACAAAAATGAAGTTGCCCAAGAATAGATTTATATGTGATGCATGTCATGAGTAGGAACAGGAATAGGCATAAATCATGAGTGCATAACAACAAACCACTCAAATGTAAAATGCATTTTGTTCTAAAGCACTATTAGGAATCTCATTTTAATATTTAAAAAGGAAGACTACATAAAAAATGGCTATGATTTAGCAAGGGAAAAAAGAAAAACTATATTATTTAATCGATCATCATGACAAGGGTCGTGAAGGTCATGGTTGGGAGGCATTGATTATTATGACATGTGATACAAGAGGAAAAGGTCGCCTCTTGATGGGAGCCATGGTTGATCTGAACTTGGGGGTGCAGCCACACCCCCAGAGTTGCATTATATGTTGGGAAATAGTTCATACACAAAAATAACAACACGTGGTAATATACTTGCAGCACTATTTTAGATATATAAAATGCTTTACTCAACAAAAAACAAGCTGAGCAACTAACAAAGGAAATTGCAAGCACCATATCTTGTGATTGTGAAGATAAAAAATAGTATCATATGTCAGGCGGTAAAAAGATAAACAGAAAACTTAATTGGGCCTTCATAACATAATGAACAAATTCTAGCATTTACATGTCAGTAATTTCTTATCTATAGAGAAATATTTCTATAAATGAGATACAGGCTTTAAAAGGTGCAATTGTAGATGACCTTATTTAATTATTTAAGAAAGAAGTACATGGATTGATTTGATAGATTTTAAACAACTTGCTATGCATAAGAGTTATACGCTCAACCCACAAGAAAGTGATATCTTTTAAGGAACTAAATCAAAAGTGCCAGCAAACACATTTTTTTTGCTACCAGCATTTCTTGGATGCATGTTTGAGGAACAAGTCTGATCGAGTTTCTCAAAACTAGGAAAGGCAGGTAAATAAGTAGCACGCCCAACAATTGGGATATGCAAAGAACTTCTTATTGGTTTTGCAGTCATTTCTTTATCCATAACACAATTTGAACATTCTTTCACACATTCATTTCATGTATTGTCTTTCTTGCCATTCCAACATTTTGAAAACTTTGACTGGATTACCTTTTATTCTTGCAGCAAGGCCATATATTAAAAGATATAAATATATATGTAACAATGTCAATAGTTTACACAAGTGACGCACCTTGTCAGGATTATTTGTCATTTGAAGTTTTTGCAAAGCAGTATCTGCAAGAGAGTAAGCATGGCAAAATAACACATATGCTTCCATTCTTTTACTAGCTGAACTGTAGGATTTAGCTAAATAGAAGCACCTGCAACATTTTTAAAAGAAATGTCTGAAATGAGATGGAGAAATAAACTGGTCATGGATGAGGGCAGCAAGCACAACATGAATGAGATAGGTAAAGATTGACAAGGCATCCAAAAGGGTGCATCAGAAACAACAATCAGTTCTATTTTTATTTAAATATAAGGTTTAAATGAATCCATCTTGTTCCAAATCTTCGTTGAAAGTTAACTATCAACAAAGAATAACCATTCCAAATCAAGAATGTAGAGATTATCATTTAAAAGTACAATGAAGTTTGAGGCAGACAGCAGATCATTCTATTGTAATAATTGAAGGCTTTATTTCTTGCCCTAACTAAATTGATATGCATGTAACAATTGTTTGTAAGTGATGCTTGACTAAGCTCATTTAATCAAAGGTTTGCCAAACTGGTACCGAAGGATGTACCGGCCAGCAACTGGTTTGGTTTAGTAGTCCCTACCATGCTAAACTAAGATGTACCGAAAATAGGGAGGGGAAGGAGAGAGAAGGGAGGAGGGTTGAGGGTTAAACCCTAACCTAGCAAAGAGAGAGAGAGAGAGGGGGGGGGGGGGGGAGGAAGGGAGAGGGCCAAGGGAACCCTAACCCAAGCTCAAAGAGAGAGAGAGAAGGGAGCTACGGAAAGGGGGTGGTTTACAAATCAGGAGCCCTCAGGGGGTTATTATTGAATCAGAGGAGGTTTGGCCTATTTATCGAGTTGACTAGGTGAACCATCTCAATTACTTGTCGGTTCAACTCAATACACCCCAAACCTGGTAGGTCAAGATGGCACACCCAACCATGCATTTAATTATGAACCAAATTCAGGCTATTAATGAATAATTTGCTCAAGAGATCGGTTAGAGCCTAAAGGCACTAGTCTCAAGTTACTAAAAGGAAAAGACATGCACCCAACAAACCCAAGTCCATGTAAAATAGGTCATATATTTTTGGGATTCATTTCCTAAATGAAACTAGCTAGCTAATCATCAATATATGTCCATATCAATCTTCATGCACTATTGCTTCTTCGATTAGCCTTTAGCGTGCTTCAGGTCAAGTAGAAGCTAGGTCCATGGCACATGCATCGGTATCCTTGAATCAAAGATGGATTGTTTAAACTCTCTACGGGCACATGTGCAGTCCAACATCATGGTGTAGTGGAAGATTTAATATTGGATCATTCTTCTCTTCAACAAATTACCAAGAAAGCATAGATTACATGCAAAGCAAGATAGATTTATACCCATAAAAAAAAAGTGAGAAGAATAGAAGATGCAAGGAGATGAACAATGACATTTCTAGGTACCACCATAAAAAATGCATACCTACCAAGCCCACCAAGAATTACTTGAAAGTCTCCTCCAAGTCTCTCACACACATACACATTTTGTAGGCAACAACCTAGAGGCCTTTACTTTGGCATCTCGAGGGTTTCTTGGCACTCAACCACCACACCCTAAACTTCACACCTCTTCTCTCCAATTTATACTAGGAGGGGATGGCTTGAGGGGGAAAAAAACCTAGGCCTTCATGGCACCAGGAAAGGTAAGATGCAGCCACCTAGTATAAATCCATAAGACCAGACCATTGTGGTTTACCCATCCACATGAGCTATATCCCTATACCAAAAAGGTCTGTTCATCCACTCGATCAAATTGAGCTTGAGTTTGGTGATGACTCGAGATTTAGATAAGTAATAGGACCTCATCAACTTAGATTTCTAATCTGCCATATCTTATTTTACTCAATGGATGTGCCAGTAACAACATGACAAGGTAGACCAACCTCCCTACACAACGACCTATAGCAGTGCTGATCCCTGGTAGATGGAATGGATAGAAAAACTTCTCTTTATGCACGGCAACTATCCTGCAATTCAGTCCTACCTTCCTTTATCCTTGATTGACTATCGAACAATATGTAATGCAAACCCATAGCCAATCGATTTCATAGCCCATCAAAACCCATACTTATGAATATAAAAACAGTTTGATCAAAACAAAATACTCCCAAGATCCAAATATCTCTATTTTGATATAGATAAACTACCATAGGTGGAATCCTTGTTGGACAATTCTTACTCGTGACAAGGCATAATAAGCTAGGGTGCTTTCTATCAAGAATAATCCAACATACCATAATTGACACAAGTTTGGCCCTAAATTTATTGAACTAAAGTCATGGTAGCTAGCCATGCCCTCATGTCAAGGTACTACTAGTGTGTTGTAATATAAGAACATTATCTCCAATTCCCACAATGATTTCCAAGAGATGGTCTGGTCCTATCAACAGTTTAGTTGAAGCATAACCGTGTGTCAATGCAAAGTCAACTACCTTAATGACTACAAGAAAATGGCCACTCCAATCTAATATTGGACATTGCATGGCATGGAAGCTATAGAAGTATGATACCAATCTTGCTGATAGTTGTAGACAATTTTCGAGTGTCTAGAATGATCCAATTCTTCTTGTGAAAATACCCAACAATCCACTTGGTCAATCCACAAAAAAGCGACACTTATGTACTCTTTCCACCGATCGGCCAATTGTAACATGACTCCTTAATTATTTATGACTATTTGTAGTAGACATAACCATGAAAGATCTCTAGATACCACGTTAAACATGCCAAATGGCTTTTAGGAATACCCACTTCCAACAATTTCCCATTTGCACTCAAAACCATTGGGGTGCATATTCCTAACAATTAATACCCACTTCTAGCAATAAAATAGTGTGTACTTACATTCTTATGACCTCACTAGGTCATGAATACCTTTATGCAGCTTAAAGTTATCTTGGCAAATACCATAGCCAATATGAGCAAAAACATAGTGGGATTGGATTATAATGTTGTAGTGAGAAGACCTTATGGTCTCATATTATAAATATATTATGCTTCATTCAATGAACTGTAAGCATCTCAAGGACAATACATAATCTGTAAAATCTAGAACTAACAATCTAGCAGAATTGGTAATAAATTATCTCAAGTTATCCCTTACGTTTATGAATTTTGTGCTAATTATTCTGTAAAAAAAATATAGCATTCAACCTATGCAGAAAACTATGAGGGATAAATATAGCTCCCACTTAATATGCTCATGTACCTTTCATATAACCCAGAAAAGTTCAACTCTACTTTTGATGCTTCTTATGAATCTATAACACCAATTTAGGTTTCATAAGATTAACCTGTCTTGTCCCAACTGGAAGTGTTATATGATAGGTATTAAGAATATCATTCATCAGCTATGACAAAGGAATAGCTTAGATGTATGCTATCATTAGACTTCTACTAGTCTTTTAGGAGAATAACTAGATGGAGATCGTATGTCAATTGTTCCAATCAAAACACTTGATAGGAACTAGTTCGAGATAATCATATGCATATAATTCTTGAGCATATTATGATGCTTACTTGCATCATAAAGCTCTGCCATCCTAGAGATAAAATATAAACATGTTGGTTATCTCCTAACTTCCAAAAAATATGCAAAACAAGAAAAATTCTCACTCAACATATTAAAGAAAGTTTATATGTATATGTCCGACATATGAACTCAGATTTGAATTGCACATAGTCAACTCTTGAAGATCCATCTTCATGGTAAAACCAACCAATCCCATCATGACCATGATTATCAAACATGAACAACAATACTGGTCAAACATATCACATTGTCCATGTTAGCATGATTAAAGGAATTAAAATCAACTATTAAAAGCTTTATTACAATTCAAATCCACGGACAAAACATCCACAACTGAAAGTATGAAAAAATAAGAATAAAAAAATACTTGTAATAACCAGTAAACCAATATTTGTCGACTATGATGCAGCTAACTACCACTAATCTCAACTACCAGTATTCCAACTAAAAGATCCCGTCTTCCAATCAAGCTAAACTTGACTTCAAAGAATTCCTTATAAAAGGAGAATATATGGACCAATCATGTAAAACCACAACATAAGACATAAGGTCTCAGCTCAAAATAAATAGTATGAAATGAAAAAAATATCTTCTGCTTTGCCTTAGGCTCTGGTAGCTAGATAACGAAACAATTCCTCTTCCAATGGCCTACCTTGCCATAATAGAAGCAACCTTTGATCATCTTCTTTCCCTTTTTCTTTTTTGCTGGGGTTGATGTTGCTTTAATGGTTGTTGCAGCAGCAGCTGCTGCTGTTCAGATCCTTGAGTACCCCTATTTTTTGTTCTCTCCACTCTTCGCCCTAAATTTCTTCTTAGGATGTGCTGCCACGTATCAAACACCTCTGGAGCTTTAACCCATCCCACAAGTTCCTCAACCGCTAGGAGGTAATGGAGCAGCTCAAGCCAAGGTCAAAGTCTTACCGTTCAAAGCATGATGAACAACAAAATTTTATTAAGACTCATGCAATATCTGCAGTATCATTTAAATCTGAGTATCAACATCCATCTCTGATCCTAGGAGCTCCAGCACCTGAATGTAGCCAATCAACTTAACTACATGATCATTGATAGATCCTCCTTCAGGGAACCCGTGTTCAGTAACATGTAGTCTCTAGGCAACCTATACTTTGCTGCCTACCAAATATCTCTGCACATTTTGTAATATGCCAGATGTCACATGAGAACATCCAACACGCTAGCCAGAATAATGGACCTAGCCCTTTTGTTAGTGCAATCCCAATTCTCCAGGGCTTATGCTGATAAGTGAGCTCAACGCCATTAGCAAATGTTGGCTTGCTTGTCAACATTCAATTCAGATTGTCAGTAGACCACCAAATTCAACCTATGTCTCCAAGTGATGTAGTTAGGTCCCACCAATTTGTCCTCTAAGAATTTCATTAAAGAATTAAATCTGCCACACTCATCTCTATTGCAAGAAATAATTGTAATAACCCAAATGCACATAAACATAAATGCAGCCCTAGGAATAATGCTGCATGATTTTGGATTTAACCACATAGTCCTACTCCCCCAGATTTAATAAAACTTTTCGCTAAGATGGCTAATCATGGAGTAGTCAAAAACGTCAATCCTCAGGAATCCCATCATGTGTCCATAATGAAAGGGCAAGCTTTGAACTGATTAGCAACTGTTCCATCCATTCCATGTGTCCACCAACATCTCAGCCCTACTACTGATGGTAATGGCCCTCAACTCTGGGCCTCTCAACTTCCTATCATGGCCCCTATGGAATAGGATGTCAAAGACCATCAGGTCTCAGCCTAGAGTCAAAACTCTTAAGGTGAGTGTTGGGCATGTACACAGAATGAACCTTTCAAGATTGCACACCACTACAAGCATGCTAACAAAGACGGGGTTGACTCTATGTGGGCATTCAGCTACCCACCATACACTAGCATCTCATAGAATGGATAATAAAGCCTCATGGTGGCTGGAATGTGTACATGCCCTCATATATGTTTGATATTTACATCTCTTGATAATCTAGCAAACTTCAGTGATCCAATCACCCAGGTACCACCAAATGCATGTAACAATTATATTCCTATATGAAATATATGGCATCTATATGGGTAGAACCATAGACAATCATCTAAAAATAACCATATGGTACAAAGAAAGATTTGGTGTTTCTGGTACCACTCTAATGGACATCAGTGTAGTCCAACATTATGGTACAAAGAAGGATTTAAATTCACATTTAAATCATCAATAAATCACCAAGAAAACATAAATTATACACACAACAAGACAGATTTGTAACTCTAGAGAAGATGTGAGTACAATACAAGATGCAAAAAGATAGATGAAGACTCTTCTTGGGATACACCCAGTGGGCCCTTCAAGAATTACTCCAAAGTTACCTCCCCGTCTCTTTCTTCCTTTCTTCCACTTTCTCTTTTTGTAGATGACAACCTAAAGGTCTTTAGCTTGAGATATCTAAGGTTTCTTGGCACTCATGTACTGCCACACCCCAAACCCCACACCTCTTCTCCTATTTATAATAAGAGAGGGGCAACCCTATGGAAATCCTAGGCCATTGTGGTGCCAACCTAGATAACAGTAGATATGTTAGATATGCAGCGGCCACTTAGGGTGAACCTAGGAGTCAACCAACAAGTGAAACCCAAAGCTAGAACTTAGCTTTGGACTATAAGACCAGCCCATCATGGTTTGCCATCGCACATGAACAAATCCAAGGGTCTTGCCCATCTGCTTAATCAGATTAAGCCTGAGTTTGGTGTAGACTCGAGAAATTGAACGAAAGACTAAGGATGATGGATAAGTATGGGACTTTGAGATCAACTTGGGTTTTCCAATATAACATGCCCCACCTTTACTCAATGGATGTTGCAATTACAATACAGCAAGATGACCAATCTCCCTATTCAAGAATATATAATTGTGCTAATTCTACGTAGATGAAATACACAAAAAAAAGTCTCCCTTTATGCATGGTAATTGTTCCTATTTAATCCCTCCACCTTTTACCTTTAATCAACCATTGAATAATTTGGGATATCAAATCCAAGATTTTTGGAACCAGTACCAAAACCAATTCTGGCCGGTTGGCGGTACAAGTCAATACGGCCCATATCATACCAAACCAGCACAAACCGATACAAAAACAAACAAACGAACCGGGGAGGGAAAGAAAGACAGAGAGAGGAGGGGAGCGAAGGTGGAGGCGGCGAAGGCACCAGTGATGGCCATCGAAGGGCCATGGGGGCCACTAAGCTCCGTGTCATCCACAAGAGAAAAATGATTATAGAGAGAGATAGAGAGAGGGAAGAGAAAGAAAAGGAGAAAGGGGAAGGCGACAAAGAGGCCCCGGAGGGCCATTGGCTGGCCACTGTGGCTGCTAGCAGGCAGAACGCCACCGGCAACTCCATGAAGATTTTTTTGAAAAAAATCCAATTATAGTGAAACCAACAATTGATGTTCCGGCTTCACTATGATCAAATTTTTTAAAAAAAACTTGATGAACAGGGGCGATTGTAGCAACTCTACGGGAACCTTTTTTGCTACCCAATAGCCATGACAACCCTCTGGCACGTTCTCCACCACCTTCTCTGCCTTTCGATACCCTTCTTCCCCCTCTCTATGTCTCTCGATTAGAGGCCCTAGTGAAGGACATAAAGTCCTGAAGGCCTCCATAGCCCTCTAATGGCCTTGACGGGCCATTGCCGATCTCTATCAGAGTCTTCCTTCCTTTATCTTCCCTCTCCATCTCTTTCCCTCTCCATTCGCCATTTGTCGTTGGTGTTCTGATTTGTGTCAAAAATGTTTTGTTTTGCCACCAGTACGGGTATGGCTCGGAACACCCCTAATGGCCTGGTTTGGTTCGATTCTAAAAAAACTGATCAAACCCATAGCCAATCAATTTCAAGGCCCATGAAATCCCTGTTCGGTTCGATTCTAAAAACCCTGATCAAACCTATAGCCAATCAATTCCAAGGCCCATGAAATCCCTGGATCACATGTCAAACACAATTGAAAGCTAATGTGCAAGAAAAATCAATTTCGAACACCTTCGGACCCAAGGTATGCCATCTCGATAGTAAGCCTCAAATCGGTGTCAACTTATCATTGTGTCAATATGCCCAGTCCGGGGGCCAGTTTGGCATACCAAGCATTGATACATCCCCCATACCATGTATCGGTACCAAAGCAGTACAATACAATACAACCTATACTATCCAGTTATATACGGTATGGCATATCTTATTTGGACCAACTCAGAAATAAATAATACTATTAATATGAAAATTTTGATCAAAACAAAACACAGCTTAGATCCAAAAGTCATGTGTCTTATGTCTCTATTTTGACATGGATAAACTACCTTAGGTGGATTCTTTGTTGGATAATCCTTGCCCTTGCCCATAACAAGGCACAATAAACCAATATGCTCCCTAGCAAAGATAAACATGGGGTACCAAAATCTATGCATGAGTGTAGCTACCATTTTTTTTGAACTAGTATCTCAATGTATGGTCATAACCATAGATTATACAAGACTGTCTCTAACTCCAGTAGTAGCCTCCAAGAGATGGTCATCTTTTTGATTGTTTAATATGAAACATACCTATGTGATAAATACAAAATCAACTACTTTGATGTCTACACCAAAATAGCCATTCCAATCTATTATTGGAGATTATACACAATTGCAATCATATGAGTGCAACGCCCAAACTTACCCATAGCTATTAACCATTTCAAGTATCTAGAATGATTCAATTATTTCCATGGAATACATGACCATCAACTTTATCATTCCACCCATAAGCTAATACTCTGCAACTCATAGACCAATATGTAATGCAACCATCTAACTGTTTATGACCATGTATCATAGAGAGACCTATGAATATCTCTAAACACCATATTCCATGTGTCAAATGGCTTTTAGGGCATACCCTACTTCTAACACTCTTATCATATTATTTCTCCTTGTTAGTTTTGACCTCTCATATAACACCATTTTTTTTACCACTTTTCATCCTTTGGCCATTTTTAGGTTGTCTAGTCATGCACTTTAATTTTAACTCTGTCATTTACAAAATTATACAATATGGAACCATCAGCGAGTTATGTATTTATGATATTCTAGAAACTAAATGAAAAATATATATAAATGTTTGCTCTAATAGAATTTTGAAAACTTACGACTTCATCTCTAATTAGAATTTACTTGCATGGATACAATTTGGGCAAATGTTTAACTTGAGGCCAATCCAACATAAATTAGGTTGGGCCAACATTCAACATAAATTGGGTTTTTCTTGGGCTAAAAGATAGAAAATTTTAAGTAGAACAGATTTTTTTCCTGGTTGAAGGCTTGAGAAATCCAATCCAATGCAAACCAAATTCATACAGAGAGGCTATCAATTTGATAAAACTTGAATAAAACCTATTTTCCTATAATACAATACCAACTCAACCTACTTAGTTATAATATAGATTTGTGAAAAAATCCTATTAAGACATCATCTAAGCTGATCCAACCTAACTTAACCTAACCAAGTTTCAATAAAACAAAATTATATAAATAGCTGAGTCAGTTCTAGGTTTGGGAACTTGGATCCATTCTAAAGCCAGGTTGGGTTTGGATGTCAGTTGGGTTTGATCTAGGTTGGTGGCTTGGTGCTTAACCCAACCTTACGTGGCTGTCAGTTGGGTTTGACCTAGGTTGGTGGCTTGGTGCTTAGCCCAACCTAATATGGCCTAGTTGCAAATTTATCTACTTACAAATCATTTTTTCAGTAGCATGTAAGTGGAAATAGAAAGACTTATGCAAGCAGCCCACTTCTAAACATTTTGTTTGTAGCTTAGGTCATGTAAATCATGTAGATATTTGCCCCAGCTTCAAGAGATAGTTTTAATAAAACACAGTTTCAAGTGACATGCTAATGAAGAGTACTTTCTCGACTCATATTATTTGACCATGGTTTACCATTGTTGATTGCAAACACATTTGTTTGTGCACAGTTGGCCAGGTTTGCCAATATCACGTTAATCATATCAGAAAACTTACATTTTGGGGTGCCGAATTCATAAAACCACAACATTCCTTTAAGGGACTCACTTCCCCTGCACTTTGAAAGCTTAAACAAAATTGAAATGTTGCTTAATTCAACTTGTAATGATAGTAAACTAGCTGACATCTATCGTAAAGAGAATTTGTGAAGCCTCAACATGGTTTGCAAGTTTTCTTGTTAACTGAAAGATTTTGGCTTAAGCAATCTCTTCAATGTATTACAAGATAGAAAAACATCAGAGAGAAGGCAAGAGAAGCTATAGGACAGCAACACAATAAGCCAGCAGTCTTTCATTAAAACTAACAAGTATTCAAAGTACAGAATTTATTAAATGTTATCAAGAACATATAGTATGATAGCCTAAATAAGTAAATATTATTAAAAACATATGTAATGACATCCTAACCAATTTCTGTTATAAGACTTTCCGCTTTGTGTCACATTTGGCTTCAATACCAGGACCAATTCTTAGATTTTATGTTCTAGAAGATCCCAAGGAACACTAGGGAATATCTTTCTTTTTACCGATGTTCATGAACATTTCAAAAAAAAACTTAAGGATGCAGGTTTCAATTTAAGATTTTTCAAAATTATAGAAATGATAACGTTGATAACAACACAATTAAGCTTATTTTGTAATACATTTTAAGTGACATATCATAGATATGCATAGGAAATTAAGCTGTGGAAGAAATTAAAAGCCAGTCATATTAGGCAAGATTTCAAACAAAATCGAATTGTGTAAGAAGAGGACAAAGACATACCTTTCTGCCCGAAAAATCAACCCCTTTAGCACATATTCTTCAGCAAACGCAACCTCTTCTGGGTTCTTATCCCTTCCAGAACTAACTAAATCAGATAAATCTGTTGCATTCTGTTCACATAGAAGCACCAATTTTACTTAGCATCAAACAAATTATCAAAAAAAAAACAATTAGAAGAATATCACATCTAATCCCAAAGAGATCACCTAAACAAAGAACACAAAAAATAACATACCTGTATTAACAGATCATATAGTCGGACAAGTTCTTCTGGTTTTGTGATTTTTTCTCCCTTGTCATCTCGATGCTTTGTAAATTTACTCTTAGCAATGGAGACCAGCAACAGATTACGCTCTATTATGCGCTGTACTAGTATAGCACTAACTGCCTTATCAAGACCGTTCAATTCATCTTTTACATTCTCAGCATTGCCTGCAGTAGCCTAAATTTAAAAATAACATTAGGAACTGTCACTCATGAAAACATGAAGAGAAATAATCATTATGACCATTGTGTATGCCAATAATGTAAATATTCTTTAAAGTGGAGAGAACAAAGGCAAATGAATTAACCCATCAGGTTTTAATATGGGAGTTTTCTGATTTATACCAAGTCATTCCGAATGTAGCTTCTAGCATCATGGTATGCAGAAAATATTTTGTCAAAAATGGCAAGCTTTTTTTCTGCTGGGACTGAATCCGCAGCTGAGCCATGTAGATCTTTCTCCAGCTCCTGAGCTGATCAAATTTCTCAAGAAAAAGTCTTAATAAAAATAAGAAAAATGTTAAGTGCATACCATGTCCACAGATAAAGGAACAGGAAGGAAAATAATGCCTAACTGAATCAATCACTGCCAATTTCAGAACTAATTTTCACAGATAGTTGCAGCACGAAGTTTGTGGATTGTAGATATAGGTGCATGTCTATTAATAGCTCCTAACAACCTCACATCAAGCATGCTTTTACAGGTTTTTAAAGAATGACTATCATGTCATGACAAAATACTAAATATAGAAATTGAGGAAGAATCGGTAAAAAGGCACACTACTAGGTATCATACTATCATATGTAAGCATATATTTGCATAGGCATGAATGCATGATGCATGCATATTGTTAGATAGCTGTGTATTAGTTATTAAGATACACGTAACTAGCTTTCTTTACTAATATATAGAGTATTGGGAAGTATATTATCTAAAATATTCTAAGACATGATCTTTAGGATTGCTAAAATATTTTACATGATTTTTAAGATTGCTAAAATATTTTGCAATTACTAAGACAATTTTTGGGATTGAGAGGATCTTGTGATTGATACCATAATCTCCTTATTACCAACCTAATTTTTTTTTCTTCACCTATAATGAGAATGTACAGATCATAGTGAAAGACAGAAAAAATCTTTCCCACTTGCTTATGATTCTCTTCTTCACTTATTTTACTTTTATCATGGTATCAGAACATTAGGGCTAAAGTTCTAGATCCAAATTGTAATGCCATGCCGCCTCGTCCCGGACAGTGTCGTTCCATCCCGACCATGGCTTTTAGTTTCACTGCTAAAACTCTTCCAGTCGTCAACATCAAGAGTTGTATCACCATCAAGCTAACTAAGAACAAGTTCTTACATTGGAAGGTCTTTTCTAATGTTCTTTCTATCTTTAAGGTTTAGGACATGTGAACACTACTAGTGTCCCACCTGTGTTCATTGAAGATGATTCAAAAAATCTTCTTCCTAATCAAGCATTTGAGACATGACAGGAGAAGGATAGCACTGCTATGAAGATGTTCTCAATTGTGGCTTGCTACCACCATGTCCCCTACAATGCTTCAACACATTCTTTCTAGTACCGAGAACATTACTAGGAACATTTGACTTGCCATTAAGAAGCACTTTAGTGACAAGACCGCTACTATAGAGTTCCAGTTAGAGAGTGAGCTTCGCCTTTTGAAGAAAGGCACTATGTCTATCTCTGACCATATCCTAAAAATTAAAGATATTGTTCGAAGTCTTCACTTCATTGATAGTCATGGCACATATCATAAGCTTGTGATGGCTGTTCTTCATGATATTCCCGAGTATAAGAGTTTTATTACCACTGTTACTATGTATTGTAATCTTCCTAATCTTGAGGAACTTCGCTTGCTACTTCTTCAGCAAGAACAGCAGGATCAGCACTTTAGTGCTTTTCGCAGTTCCGCTTCTCCAACTGGTGATTCTACTACCTTTGTAGCTGCACGTGGTGGTGGTCGACCAGGCAATCAGAGTGGCGGCAAAGATCGATTTCATGGAGGCAAAGGCAATCACGGAAGACGATGCCAGGGATCAGGACAAATGACTAACTATCAATACGGTGCTCAGCCCAACTACTACCAACAATAACATCTACACTGTCAAGCCCCACCACCTCCCAAACCATTTCCTAACCCTTCTCTCTTTCAGAAACAATCTGGTCCCACATGCCAAATATGTGGTAAATTTAATCGCACAGCACTTCAGTGTAAACAATGCTTTAATCATAATTATGTTTCCTATGATATACTGCAATCCTTTGCTGCTATGAGTATTTCACAGGATGAGTCTAACCAGGAGGTGTGATACCCGGACATAAGGACGATGAACCACATGACTGCCATTTCAGGTATACTTTCGTACTCTCAACCTTATCACGATAATGATCCTATTCTAGTAGAAAATGGAGAACAAATTACTATTCATGATGTTGGTAAAATTAAAATACATACACCTCATACTAACTTTTCTTTGCATAATATTTTAGTCATTCCTTTCGTTAAGAAAAATGTTATATGTTCGATAATTTTGCCGCGATAATAATTGTCCTATAAAATTTGATTCATCAGATTTTTCTATGAAGGATCTTAGAACAAGGAGCTTCTTTGGTGTACAAATCTTGGCCTGTCACTTTACCCTATTGCTTCTCAAGTTTTCATTGTCGGTGTTAGGAATAAGATAGCATTAGCAGCTATCCAGTTGAGTCCTGAACTTTGGCATAGGAGATTAGGTCACCCTAGTAGTGATGTTTTGCTCCATTTCTCGAAAGATATTAATAATGTTTCACATGCATCTATTAAGTCTATTCAATTCAATAATTATAATGCTTGTCATCTTTAAAAGCATGTCAAATTACCATTTAAAGTTTCTTAATCAAAATCCTCTTATGTATTTGAACAAATTCACTCTGATGTTTAGCATTCACCTGTTCTCTCTCCCTCTAGATATCGATATTTTATGTTGTTTATTGTATTTTTTCTCGATATGTCTGGGTATATACTCCTAGATTTAAACATGAAATTTATGATTAATTTATAAAATTTCATGCCATAGTGAAAAATGTTTACAAAACAAATATTTGTTACTTTCATTTTAATGGAAAAAATGTTTATTAATAAGGGCTTTTACTAATTTTCTGAGTGCCACTAGTATTTTTCATCAATTATCATGTTCCTATACGTCTCAGCAGAATGGCATTGCTGAGCATAAAAATAGACATATAGCAAACGCTATTCGCACTCTTTTATTTCAATCTACCATGCTAGTACGATTTTGGACTGAAGTCCTATAGTACGCTATATTTCTTTTAAATCGCATTCCATCATTGATTATTCTAAATGGCTTAACTACTTATCAAAAATTACATGAATATTTTCCTCCAGATGTAAATGTTATCAAAGTTTTTAGATATCTTTGTTATCCGAGCATTCAGGATATTGCATCGCATAAGCCCACGATCTCTGTCTTGTATTTTTCTTAGCCCTTCTGAACATCACAAGGGATTTCACTATTTATATCCTCCCTTTAGTAAAGTTTTCATTTTCCGGCATAGTGTGTTTTTTAAGTCTATATTTTTCTACACCTGTTTACAGTCGTTTTCAAAGCAATCATATGACATGCTTACTGCTGGTGACTTAAATAAATTGAAATTGTTTTTCTCATATCCACAACATGATTTAGATCCCTCTGCTGCCTACTCCATTTTTGAGTTAGTATTTCCAAATTGTAATGCCATGCCGCCTCGTCCCGAACAGTGTCGTTCCATCCCGACCATGGCTTTTAGTTTCACTACTAAAACTCTTCCAGTTGTCAACATCAAGAGTTGTATCACCATCAAGCTAACTAAGAACAAGTTCTTACATTGGAAGGTCTTTTCTAATGTTCTTTCTATCTTTAAGGTTTAGGACATGTGAACACTACTAGTGTCCCACCTGTGTTCATTGAAGATGATTCAAAAAATCTTCTTCCTAATCAGCATTTGAGACATGACAGGAGAAGGATAGCACTGCTATGAAGATGTTCTCAGTTGTGGCTTGCTACCACCATGTCCCCTACTATGCTTCAACACATTCTTTCTGGTACCGAGAACATTACTAGGAACATTTGACTTGCCATTAAGAAGCACTTTAGTGACAAGACCGCTACTATAGAGTTCCAGTTAGAGAGTGAGCTTCGCCTTTTGAAGAAAGGCACTATGTCTATCTCTGACCATATCCTAAAAATTAAAGATATTGTTCGAAGTCTTAACTTCATTGATGGTCATGGCACATATCATAAGCTTGTGATGGCTGTTCTTCATGATATTCCCGAGTATAAGAGTTTTATTACCACTGTTACTATGTATTGTAATCTTCCTAATCTTGAGGAACTTCGCTTGCTACTTCTTCAGCAAGAACAGCACTTTAGTGCTTTTCGCAATTCCGCTTCTCCAACTGGTGATTCTACTACCTTTGTAGCTGCACGTGGTGGTGGTCGACCAGGCAATCAGAGTGGCGGCAAAGATCGATTTCATGGAGGCAAAGGCAATCACGGAAGATGATGCCAGGGATCAGGATAAATGACTAACTATCAATACGATGCTCAGCCCAACTACTACCAACAATAACATCCACACTGTCAAGCCCCACCACCTCCCAAACCATTTCCTAACCCTTCTCTCTTTCAGAAACAATCTGGTCCCACATGCCAAATATGTGGTAAATTTAATCGCACAGCACTTCAGTGTAAACAATGCTTTAATCATAATTATGTTTCCTATGATATACTGCAATCCTTTGCTGCTATGAGTATTTCACAGGATGAGTCTAACCAGGAGGTGTGATACCCGGACATAAGGACGATGAACCACATGATTGCCATTTCAGGTATACTTTCGTACTCTCAACCTTATCACGATAATGATCCTATTCTAGTAGAAAATGGAGAACAAATTACTATTCATGATGTTGGTAAAATTAAAATACATACACCTCATACTAACTTTTCTTTGCATAATATTTTAGTCATTCCTTTCATTAAGAAAAATGTTATATGTTCGATAATTTTGCCGCGATAATAATTGTCCTATAAAATTTGATTCATCAAGTTTTTCTATGAAGGATCTTAGAACAAGGAGCTTCTTTGGTGTAATAATCTTGGCCTGTCACTTTACCCTATTGCTTCTCAAGTTTTCATTGTCGGTGTTAGGAATAAGATAGCATTAGCAGCTATCCAGTTGAGTCCTGAACTTTGGCATAGGAGATTAGGTCACCCTAGTAGTGATGTTTTGCTCCATTTCTCGAAAGATATTAATAATGTTTCACATGCATCTATTAAGTCTATTCAATTCAATAATTATAATGCTTGTCATCTTGGAAAGCATGTCAAATTACCATTTAAAGTTTCTTAATCAAATCCTCTTATGTATTTGAACAAATTCACTCTGATGTTTAGCATTCACATGTTCTCTCTCCCTCTAGATATCGGTATTTTATGTTGTTTATTGTATTTTTTCTCGATATGTCTGGGTATATACTCCTAGATTTAAACATGAAATTTATGATTAATTTATAAAATTTCATGCCATAGTGAAAAATGTTTACAAAACAAATATTTGTTACTTTCATTTTAATGGAAAAAATGTTTATTAATAAGGGCTTTTACTAATTTTCTGAGTGCCACTAGTATTTTTCATCAATTATCATGTTCCTATACGTCTCAGCAGAATGGCATTGCTGAGCATAAAAATAGACATATAGCAAACGCTATTCGCACTCTTTTATTTCAATCTACCATGCTAGTACGATTTTGGACTGAAGTCCTATAGTATGCTATATTTCTTTTAAATCGCATTCCATCATTGATTATTCTAAATGGCTTAACTATTTATCAAAAATTACATGAATATTTTCCTCCAGATGTAAATGTTATCAAAGTTTTTAGATATCTTTGTTATCCGAGCATTCAGGATATTGCATCGCATAAGCTCCATCCACGATCTCTGTCTTGTATTTTTCTTAGCCCTTCTGAACATCACAAGGGATTTCACTATTTATATCCTCCCTTTAGTAAAGTTTTCATTTTCCGGCATAGTGTGTTTGTTAAGTCTATATTTTTCTACACCTGTTTACAGTCGTTTTCAAAGCAATCATATGACATGCTTACTGCTGGTGACTTAAATAAATTGAAATTGTTTTTCTCATATCCACAACATGATTTAGATCCCTCTGCTGCCTACTCCATTTTTGAGTTAGTATTTCACATGCCACTGTTTGATATCAATAACATCACGGTGATTGCATCTACATCTGGTCTAGTCCTAGATTTATCTAGTGTTGTTGCTACTTGTTCTCCTACTACTGTAGATACTAACGGTTTTGCAGAGGTTCTACTGGTAGTTGTGTGGATTGGCCGTTAGTTCAGATTGTATATCAATGCATTCAGGTACGGACTCCTGAATCTACTCTGGTTCCCACACTCCTAAGTAAATTCTACTCAATCCAATATTGTTGTTGCTTCCAAATCTCCTAGACAACCTCCTCCTAATCTACAACGCTCACACCATATGATTCTTAGACATCGGTCCTCTTCTCCGATAGAGCCCTCAGCATTGCTTGTCTTTTCTAGTTCTGATCTTCTACATTCAAGGAGGCCTCTCAGCATCCTAGTTGGATCGCTGCTATGCAAAAAGAATATGACGCTTTGATATCAAACTATATTTGAGACCTTGTTCCTCCTCCATCCCATGCTAACGCTATTGGATGCAAATGGATCTATAAAGTCAAAACTTATGTTGATGGTTCACTTAAGTATTTTCAAGCTCGTCTTGTGGCACAAGAATATAAACAGCAATAAGGTATTGACTTTGAGAAAACCTTATTTCCTGTTGTTAAGGCCACTATTATTCATACTATTTTCTGTGGCATAATCGCAAGGTTGGGCCCTTTGGCAACTTAATATCAAGAATGCCTTCATGGCATTCTTCAAGAACAGGTCGATATGAGACAACCTCCAAGATTTGTTGATGCTGCTAATTTGCATTACCTTTGTAGACTCAAAAAAGCCTTATATGTTCTCAAGCAAGCTCCTCGTGCCTAGTTTCAATGATTTACCTTATATCTTGCTGTGCGTGACTTTCATCCTAGTGCTGCAGATGCATCTCTGTTTGTTCATTCTAGTATTCATGGCACTTTAATACTGCTTTTGTATGTAGATATTATAGTCAGACAATTCTGGCCCTCTTTTGGACTCTCTCGTTACCACTCTTCAATATGAGTTTGCTATGAACCTTGGATCACTTCACTATGAAGAAACTGAGGTTAAATCTAGTTCCTCGGGTCTTCATCTCTCACAAGGTAATATGCTATGGAGTTATTTTCTCGTCATGGTATAAAGGATTGTAAATCTGTCTGCACACCACTCTCTTGTAGCACATATCTCTCCATTCTTGAAGGGCAGCCTCATTTAAACCCATATGAATATCGTCAAATTATTGGGGCTTTACGGTACCTTACCTTCAACCGACCTGACTTAAACTATGAATTTGGTAGCTCGGTTTCTTTATGCACTATGTGAACCACATCTTTAGGCTGTGAAGCAGATCCTCTATTATATTCGTGGTATACTCAGATATGAATTACATTTCTCTCCATATTAAAACCCATTGCTTACCACTTATTGATGCCCATTGGGCTAAGTGTCCTGATACCTGGTGTTCCATTGCTATATTTTGCCTTTCTCGGGCCCAGTCACATTTATTGGTTTGCCGAGAAACAACCTATTATTTCTAGATCCAATTTTGAGGCCGAATATCATGCCATAGCTTTGGCACTTGCTAAAACAGTTTGGATCCATTATCTTCTTCATGATTTGGGATGCTTCTTGTCATGCCCAATCCAGTTATATTGTGACAATCTCAATGCAACCTACATTGTCACCAACCCTGTTGTCCATGCTCGCACTAAACACGTTGAACTTGATCATCATTTTCTTCAGAAGAAACTTCAGTATAGCAAGCTATCCGTGTTTCTCATTTCCTCTGAAAAGTAATTGGTTGATATCTTCACTAAACTACTATCTACATCGTGTTTTCGTACTCTCTGCATCAATCTTCACATCCATCCACCGAATGCTCAACTTGCGAGGGAATGTTAGATAGCTATGTATTAGTTATCAAAATATACCTAGCTAGCTTTCCTTATTAATATAGAGAATATTAGGAAGTATATTGTCTAAAATATTCTAAGACATGATCTTTGAGATTGCTAGAATATTCTACAATTACTGAGACATGATTTTTGGGATTGGAAGGATCTTGTGATTGATACCATAATCTCCTAATTACCTGCCTGATTTTCTCTTTACCTTTATATAAGAATATAAATATCATAGTGAAAGACATGGAAAAATCTTTCTCACTTGCTTCTGATTTTCTCTTCTTCACTTCTTCCATCACATGTAAATAAGAAAACAAAACAAATGCAAAAAATACATTCACCAAATTCACCGATCACTAATGAGATACCTAGCATACATCATGCTCACATGCAAGTATAGATAAATAACATTTGAAAGATGCTAACTTACAAGAACAGACAAACCCTGATATTCAATAAGCTTATTTCATCATTTGACATTAAACTTAATGAATCATACCTTAATTCATACTTTTGCATCTCTTCTTAAAAATGCATTTTCTAGTATCCATGTGTTCATACATGTAAATGATGATACAAAAGAACTACTAAATTAAAACTATGATGGGAATTTCCTAGGAGCAAGATTTAATTGAGTTCATTAAGGAAATCAATATTAAACTTAAAAAATTACTTCTATCTTTCGAGTGTTAAAGTAATTTGGTTAAATGAATAACTTCAGAAAATTCCAATCACAAGAAAAATGCAAGAGAAACCATGATCATTTTAGCAAATTTGTGAACCTTCAATACAATATCAAAATAAAATCAATTTTATAAAGACTATCATATACAAAACCATGAACCAAAGCATATCCAACTAGAATATCTGATGTATTAGTAACCATCAGAGATTCAGAGATGAATTTGAACGGTAGCACAATAAATGTTGACCTTTTACTCTTTAGCATTAACTCTATTAGATAAAAGCATCACCACAAACCTTTCAAAATTGACACTCTAGTCTTGGCATTACTGATAGGAAATCTGTGACCAAGCCAGTAGAACTCTGTCATGGATGCTGCCTGTTGTGATCTTGCCTCCGCCATAACAGCCTGAAGGATACAATGAATGAAGAGCATTCAAAAGAAAATCATTGTGTTGTGAACATATTGATCAAATGGTAGCTCATTAATTAGAATGTGGTCCACCCCTTGAGAAGAAGCAAAATCAAATGTAAGTTAATTAAAGTAAATGAACAAGAATAGAATACGACAGTACATTAATATTTCTCTTTACAATAAAATTAGTTTAAATAATTAAAAAAATTTCTTGAAATGAAAAGAAAAGAACCCCCAACAAAAGTCCTTTCTTTGATAAGAGAAGGCAATTTTCTAATTTAAATTCAACATTACACCAAAAACAAACAATGAGAAGCAGTTAAAGCGAACATCATTAAATCCAAAATTTTAAATTGACCAAAATCAAGATTATCATAAATTTTCACATTCCAAGACAAGATCGCAAACTTGTCTTAAGAAGAATGTCAAACCAGATATATCTCCATCCTTCTAGTTCTAGTTCCACTAGAGTGCGACATGGCACTGCACATGCTTTTAAAAAACAGCGTGTTTGAACCCTCAACCATATGGTTTATAGCCACATGCTCCAACTTTGTTAGCAACGTGCAGGATTCAGAAACAGATTGTGTGGGAAACACATGATACGTGGAAGGATGTTTCAGAAATTGAAAATTGGTGTCCCACAGACAGAAGCCCCACCAATAGAGATGCTGGGGAGTTTCAATGTGATGGTAGAATAGATGTATCATAATAGATTCAATCATCTCATTCACTTAATTAGAGTACACTAAAAGAAAAGATACACTTATCCCAATAGTTTCTATATATCAGATTTTTGAGGAAAATTATGTTTGTGAATGAGTCTTTCTGAAGAGGTATTGCAAGCTGTCCAAAAAAATAGGCCAGACTATCCTAACAGATTATAGCCATGCTTCAGCAAGTTACATATTAGCAAGTTTCTGTACAATTAAAACACTGAACAAGCTCTTAAAATAAATCAAGTTATATAATTATCTTAGATCATAATGTGCAACTATGGAAGCAAGTTGAAAAGTTAAATATCATTTATGACAAAAGCTTTCTGGCGGAGGGAAAAAAAAAACAGAGAGCTTCTTCATCAAAGAAGCAAAACTTACCTCTAATTTTGCTTTGAAAAGGTCCAAAGCAGGCCCCTCCTCTATTTTACCAATGTCTAGAAGTTCAGAAGTTTGCAAGCTTGATTCACCTACTTTGTGTAAACAGTATCTGATGCTTGGTTCCAACTCTTCAACACGCTCACGGCATAAAACTTGATTTTCTATATCACCATATTTCCCAAGCTCTTCATAGACAGCCCTATAGAATAACCATATGTTAGCCAAACATGACTTCGATATGTTAAAAACTGCAGCACGAAAGCAGAATAACAATGGTATATGAGGATGAAAACTCTATATTGGGAAACATCATTTTTTTTTCATTTATATTGGAAAACTTTATGTCGGAGGCAAACTAAAACAAATAGCAAGATAGAATTGAATCACAAAAGTTTATTTAGGAAATTAGCATAATAAAATGGTTTTGGAGATGAATTGGCAGCTCCTGGTAGTGCAGAGTATTTAGATGGCTATCATCTAGTAATGGCAAAAGAAGGGGAACTAATTCTTGTTACAATAAACTGATACCTGGCATTCTTGAAATTCATCAATGTAGTTTCCCAATTCTTATCTTGTTCAAACAATAAAGTGCCTTTCATATAAGAGGCATACGCCTGCACATCAAAAAGTGTTATGTTTTCAAGGGTTTCATTATCACTGCTGCTCGGCACAGCAATAAAAATTAACCAAAGAAGTATTCTGCATATAGATTAAAACATATAATAAATGATAACCCAAACAAGTTTATGATCAAGAAGAATCGTATACAGAAATATGAGAATGCTTGTATCAACCAACAATAGAATATATTAAGATGGATATCTATAGGCATTCCTATCATTTCCTACATGGCAAACACATTCCACGATGTTTAATTAAAGACTAGAAAGGCAGAAAGCAATGCCACTTGATGGTAGGACCAACTAGTGAACCTTCTAATTTGCAAAACGTAATTTAATTAGCCTGCAAATAACAAAACAACCTAATTTTCTATAGAACAGAGAATTTTGGTTTTAATCTTGGCAGAGATATTAATTACACATACACACACAAATACATATACATATATACAAGATGTAATATTTTTCCTTAATTTTAACCAATATAAACTACGGTATCAACTGATACATCATTGATACATCGGCCAAGATTTATTTGTCTTTTCTCTCTTATTATGATTTCTACATTGCAGTACTTAAAATCAATGCTTAAGATCATAACCAATCCTATTTCTTCTGCATTAGAAAATACTTCAGTATATTGGTCATTATATATCAACGAACATGTCAGAGCATCTCAATCCATCTGACCAAGATATACAGATATGTCAGGTTAATCTTAATATTAGCTGCCCACTGAGATAGCCAAGATATCAAAACCTATTCGCAATTGCCAAAATTGGCAAGAAACATATCACATAGAATTCCAAAAAGGCATGGGTTCCTTATAGATAGTAAACTTACCATTTTTAAGAACTGTTTTGAAAAGTGCAATCATCTTTTTACAATTAAAAAAAATATATAGATACATACTCGAGTTTTCTTTTCCTTTTTTTTAATTTTTCATTTTTGAAAAGGAAAAGCATTTATCCATGCTCTCATAGAGAGAAGTCCAAGTCTAGAATCCTGATCTAACTGGAGACATCAATAATTTCAAAATCTAAAAATCAGATATCAGAACAAACATAGAAACAGCAAGTATAGAATTCATAGAAATTTTTGATGAGTTAGGATTTATAGAGTTGAGTCAAAACGAATCTCAGTAATGGTTTTGCAGTAAAAATCAGCTAGCAGTGTACACACATCTAGTAAGTATAGAATTAATAGTTTATTGATGAGTTAGGATCCTAGGATTACACGGTTGACTAAAAATAGATGGAGCCTGGATTATGGTAATGCAGTACAGCACAAGACACCTCAGTATGCAAGGTCTTGACATCATGATATTCAGCTGACCACATGTTTTGAGAAAAATTAGAAGCATCATGCTCCAAGTATGACTATCAAAAAAGTGAACAATTAATAATAGCTTGAATTTTCTAGGTAAAAGGCTATCTTGACAAGTATATCTAATATTTTTTAGGATTTAATTGCAACCATGACCATTGAACAACAACTCAAAAACATGGACATGGGAGATCCCTCACTTCCCTCCTTTCATACTTAGCTACCTTAGTAAAGTTTTCTCCAAGTAAGACAGCATTTACATATTATTCTGCTAATCTGGCATCTGATGACCTCCAACAAATCAGCATTTCAGCCATTCCTGGTGATTGTTGCCATCAATAGCAGCTTTTGAACCAAATAAAAGTCAAAATATTCAAGGAATAGAAAAAAGTATTCCAAATCTCACTGTACCACAATCAAACAGAACCAAAAGGAAAAACTTCAAATCATTTACTTAAGGAAGATTTTGCACAAAAGAAGACTTCTTATGTGGTATGATGGTATCCTTCTTGGAGAACTCATGACCTTGTTTGAGATTTTGTGGCTCTCTTTATAGTAAAGTGCATGAAAGTTTGATGTTTAATCTCAGCTCTGAATGATTTATGTCAACTAGAACATATTGCTCTAGGTTATGTTATGCTAATCCCCAGACACTTATGGCTGGCTTGATTGAAATATAATTGCATCAGCAATCAGATTACATAATCTCTACTATTATAACACATGTAACTTAGCCTTCATCCATGATCCCTGCACCTCCTGGATGTTTCCTTTCTCCCTTTCTTTTTTCATCTTTTTCCTTCTAAAAACCATGAATGTCCCTTTTATTTGAGAAATAAAACAATATTGTTATAGCCTATAGGTCCTACAAAGTTGAATGGTCTCCAGGTTGCCCAACAATGAGCTACTGCTGAGATATCCGTTCACCCTACTACTAGTCCTCTATTTTTATCCAAGCTAGTGGTGTAAAACAGTCTTGGCCGTCCATTTTCTAAGTTCCATCTAAGTAGATTGCTTATTCTTCAAGCCATCCATGTTTCTGTCAAATGTAGGATGCATGCCCGGCACTAGTATTCATAATAGGATTGCACTGCATATAGAAATTGACACTTTTAGACATGCCCTGCATTATGATGCATTTGTTAATTATAACAATGGTGAGATCAATCTTGTTATTCACCATGCAATTTAACCTTTCACATGCCATAATGATTAAACAATTTTCTTTAGTTCATGAACTTATAGAAGAAGTTAATTAGAAATATCATATTGGACTATATTTTTATAAGGTGGGCTTGAGCAGGTTAGGAACTTATCATTTAAGAAACATAAACAACCAATAAGAAAATTTGTATATGGGAAGTATACCATTCCTTCTAATAAATGCAATGTGAAATCTTATTTATTAAATATTATGATAGAGCATAGAAAACAAACATGTATGAACATATCATATAAATGTATAGTATGTTAATGTGACCTAAAACTTTACCAAGTAACAAGAGTTACTTGATATGCACACATGGCATAACAAGGTCAGACAATTAAGTTGATAGAATGGATACCTCTGCTTCCAGTGAAGTTCTAGAGTCTCCTTTCACAGCACAGAGCTGTGAAAAAAGTATTGCCCACTTCACCGCCTTCCTTAACCTACCAAGCAAGTAAATTCGTTGACGGCCATTTGGTCCATCAGGTAATTGTCGCTTTTCCATTGCATGACTCCAAGACCTTTCAGCCATATAAAGAACAATATGGAGAAACCTATACCGAAAATATACAAAGTCACATATTTTTCATGTAATTTCTTCTTAAGATAAAAATATCTGTAGGTATGTTTACATCATGCAAATAATGTACTTGCTTTTATTAATAAATAATGCCTACTAAAAATGACAAGAATTTTATTTAAGCTAACAAGTCATGATCAATATTTTTTGGACAACCAAATGGACAGATCACTTAATGATATTTGTCAAAAACCTGTACTAAAGCACAACAACAAATTAGTTCTCAGCAAATAACTACATGGTAAGCCTTCACATAGATGGTGCTCTCGAATAATATACTCATAAGGGATAATCTAATGGGAAAGTAATGGATAGAAGATCTATCTTTTATTGCATAAAAGGTGGGGCAACAATCCTTTTTTTTTTTGAGGGAAAAGGGATAAGATGAGATAATTATCAATTGCTACTTCATTGCAGCTTTACATGAACTATTTCACATCAATATCCAGCATACAACTTCCAGTGAAACAAATGTATCAACCGCATTTGGAAGCTTGGTACTATGACTAGTAAAAAGAAGTGTCTGTGGTGTAAGGTTTCAAATATCGTCAGAATGGGATTTTAGTACTGTCCTGTTCCGATAAAACATCAACACCAACATGGACCTCAGAACACCAAAACCAATTGGACTGGTACATACCAACTGTACAGGTCCATATCACCGTGTACCGGTCGATATCAACAGTACTATACTAACCTTACCAGATAGTACTAGTTGCTTTTCTCATTTATTTTGGTTCTCTCGACCTTGGTACAAACAAAGCATACTAGTACCATACCAACATTGAACTGTTCCAATAAAAACAAATACGAGGTTTGCTATCAATATTTAAAACCTTGCTATGGTGAGTGACTAGTATGATCGTGTTAAAGTACCACATAGCACACTAGTGCTAGTCCAAGGCTAGCAAGATAATATATTGAACTTTGCCGTGATGTTTTTCCTACATACAAAGGCCAATGAAACTAAATTATTTCTGCTGGTCCTTAACAATCCATTTCAATTTGTCCCAACAAGCACAAATTGATATGCAAGATAAAGAGATTCTTCCCTCTGTTCGGCGGCTTTATTCGTTCCTGCATAGCACCTGTTGTATGACATGAGCCAACTTGACAAAATACCTTAATCGATAGGTGAATCACAGCACATGCTGAATTGGAAAATCAGGAAAAAATATTTCTTACAGCTTTTTCCCAGAAATGGAGCTAGGTTGGAAGTTGAAGGATTTGCAGGGAAAATAAAGCAGCACATTTGCTTCTGAACAAGAAGACCTTAGACATTTTGCCTCTTAAATCTATTTTTTCTGGTCATTAATGAATGGCTCACATTTTGAATAAACTTTTTAGTTTCTTAACTATTTTTAATATTTCATTAATTTATTTTCTTTTTTTTCAAAAAAAAACTATTTTTTAAAAAATAATTTTCACTACCATTGCAAACAAAATTTTTCCTTTGCTTGAATACAACTAGAGCATAGGAAAAATTCTAAAAGAGACATTCAATCCTACATAATGATAATTACAATCTGTTACCTTAAAATCAACTAACAACTGATCTTTTTATCATCCCATGTGTATATTTGATTTACCTTGCTCAAATCAAAAATATTTGCTAAGGGACCTAACACATCTAACAACACATCAATTAAAGGAAAAATAGCTTGCAGAAAATCTTAAGGAATTAGTAATCAAAATACAATATATCATATCTACCCATAAGTTCGATAGGAAACCTACACCCACAATAAAAACAAAAGTTCAATGCATACCTCGAGTACCTTTAGCTCTCAGCAATAAATAGCTAAAGGAGGCACATGAGATATTCAACCAGGTCCATTCTTCAAGTGTGTAGTATATTGTTTTGATGTATTTTTTCATTTGATTTCTTTCACGCAGGCAACAAATAGCTGGCTATCAGATATTCTGTAATATGAGGTACTTTAAACTATAATACATTTCTTCTAATATTCCACCATAGGTTCTAGACGTGCAACTTAACTCATTTTTGGATGTGCACTCTAGATTTCACATATACTAAATAAAATAATTTTGGATACATTCTACATAAATTTGAAACCATTTAATCATCCAAGCAATAGAAGCAATTAAAGAAATGGCAAGAAGGCACAAATTTAAAGCACAATGGATGCCATTCAATAGTTGAATTATTATCAGTTAATGGCATACCACCCAGGCATTGCACATACCATGGTTTGTCACACCATCCCAAACCACCCAGTACCAAGCATACTACACTAGTACTGTACCAGTATGGCATATTGCTCCATACCAACACTGTCATACCATACCATATCACATACTAACACTGTAAAAGGATGGTACCGAGATGAGATCCAGTACCGAGATAGCAAACCTTGGTACAAGCCATGCCATACTATTCTAAGTCAATGCTTTCATGCACAAATGCCAAGCACAAGGTTGCGATCAATACCGTATCATTGTCATGTGTCAACAAGGCACAAGCATGGTATGCATCATGCCAACTCAAATTGATTAGCAATTAAAACTATGATGTTGGTTTTAAAAGAAATACTCAACCCCCAGATAAACAAAGTTTAAGCAACTCTAAAGATGTAACAATCAAGTCTTGCTAACACTGTTTCAAGGTGCATGGCACAAAAAAGTCAATGAATTGATCCTTACAAAAGTGGACAAAAATAACATAGAGCAATAAGGTTAAAATAGATAGAAATGTGATGCAAGAGTGGTGGTTCAAGCCTATGGAGCACCCCATATCTTATTTTAAGCAAAAGTCTAGTCATATAAAGGTTCGCTATACTGGTACAAGAGTTTGAATATATTAGCTTGTGGCACAGTTTGGTACACCCCCATGCCGTTCTGCACCAAGCCCAAACCAACACAAAAAGGGCGGAGGGAGAATGGGAAAGGAAGAAGGGGGAAAAAGGGAAGGAGGGAGAGAAGGAGAGAGAGCCTCTGAAGACCTCCAAAGGGCAATTGAACTTGCTACACAATGGAAGACAGAGGAAGGTAGAGGAAGAGCCCTACTAAGGGCCAGCAAGGTCGCCTCGATGCCACTAAGGCTAGTGAAGGTTGGCTCCACCCTCCTGATCAAAACAGGGGCTTCAACCCCTGTTTCGATTTTTTTGTAATTTATCGTGTTGCTGAATTCATTGTTTTTTTTTCTTTTTTGTGTTTTCGATTAAAGTTGGTGGGCCAAAGCCCCTATTTCGATCGTGAGGAGGGCAGAGCCCCTCCTTCAACCTTCATCAGCCACAATGATAGCAAGGCAACCTCCGATAGCTTCCAACGGCCTCCTCTCCCTCTTCTTCCCTCCAACCCTTATCCGGCTCCCACCATGTGCAGCAAGTTCGACTACCCTCTGGTGGCCTCGGAAGGCCCTCTCTTCCTCTCCCTCTCCTTCCCTCCACCCCTCTCTCCTCCTTTCCCCCCTTGTTCAACTCCTCTCTTTCTCCCTCCCCCCTCCTTATTGCTATCTCATTTCTAATGCTAGAACCATCACAATCAATCACTGGTATGGTTTAGTCTACTTCTAAGCGATTCACTGAACCATGAGTCAAACAATATTTATTAGGTATTAATAGTTGGTTTGTTTTATGCTTTAATTATCTGTAGGTAAGCATGGATGTCTTTTAGAGTTTCTACAAAAGTTTTAAAACCCAACAAAGTAGGGGAGTAATACAAATATTATACTATTCTAAGAGCAAAATGTTATCAAGACGAACCACAAGACATAAAAATTGACATGTATCAATATAAAAGGTGGCATACTAATTACTTTTCATTATTGACTTTTACGGTCCTAATCTATCTCAACCATGACAGTGAAATACCATTCTCGGGCAAATCCTATACAAGGTTCAATACTAGTATTTAAACAAGATTCATTGCACTGGTGCATAACATCTTGTATTGGACATACTGAACCATGCTGATATGAATGGAGGCTCAGTACGGGGGTGTGCTAAGTCTCAGCACGCCAAATAGACCCCCATACTAGATGTATTGATATTATACCTAATATGATACCAGTACAGGGTCCAGTATCAAGATGAAGAACCTATATTTAAACCGTTGATTTCTAAGCTTTATTAATTATGGTGCATGCATGTCTCTCCTCGAGTATGGGAAAGTAATTATTGTTGGACTCCTAAAAAGTTGCAATGTATTAATTAAAGGATATGAAAGGTTGTTTCACCTACATAATGTCATGTTGTAGAGAATTAATGGGCAATAAAGATTGGTTTATCTGAATGTCTCTTTGAATATTTTATGGATGCCAATATAAAGTCACAAGATTAAGGTAATACACTTGGAAGAGGACTCCTCAAAACATTTGTGATTAAAGAACTTGAGCACAAGTTCCATGCAGTGAAAGTCTGATATAAGATAAGTGATTAAAGCTAATTAGGCAAGGTTCATCATCTTTAGTTCCAAACCCCATACAAGTACCCTTCTATTACTATGTTGGTACACTCAGTACAAGGACCAATTAGATGCATTGACACTCGATATGCTGTGTACCGCATACCAATTTGGTACAATCAGTATGCACCAATACCAATCAGTATGTTGGAGTAGCTCATATTTTAATCTAAGCAAAAGTCTAGTCAAATAATATTTATTTGATAATAATAGGTGGTTTTATTTATGCTTTAATTATGAGTTCATAAATAAGGAATATGTTGACTAGAGTTTCTAGTTTTATTAATTATGATTCATGCATGTATCATAAGAAATTGTGTTGCATTAATTAAAGGATATGAAGAGTCATGTTATTTATATAAATTCATATAGTACAAAATGAATGGAGAATGAAAAAATGGTGTATTTGAGTTTCACTTATTGAATATAGTGGTAGGTACCACTTGATTCCTTTCTTCCTTCACCTTTTCTTCCCTATAGAAATCTCCTCCTTTAGAATAATCCTCTACGATTGCAACATCATTGTGGATGAAGATAGATAATAAGGTTTTTCTAAATAAGAAGCTAACATGAAGTGATAGAAAGGAGTACAAATCAATAATCATAATGTTTGGACTTATATTTTTAAAAATCACAAAAGATAAAAAGCACCACCCCCCCAAGTCCCAAAAAACCATCACAAATAGAATTGTTCCTCAATGGTCTCTTGTCATGTGTACTTATACATCTAGAGAGAGGATCCCCTTAGAATTCTTTGAGGAATAGGTCAAGGGTCAAACTAAGGTCCCATTTAAATAATCGAATAGAGAAGGAAAATAAAAGGAAAGAAATCAACAAAAACAAACAACAAAAAACTCCTCTTTTACAAACCCATGCATATTTTTTTTTCAAAGAATATAACATAAGTAAAACTAGATCTAACCTACACCATCACCATGGTGTAGTTTCTTCACATTAGCATGCCAAAAGAATAGCCTTATTTTCATAATTGAAGCCTCATAAGAAATGTTCATATTGTAGTCTACAATCTATAATGGCACATCTCAGCATATGATAACCATAACTATCTAACGTTATCTCAAATATTTGGGGCGACTTTATGGACGGTTCACATGGTATTCCCTATTTAAGGGACACCTCCATTGTTATTTCAAGAGTTTCTATATCTTTTCTCATAATATGCATCCCAGTTTTCTTAAATCATCCTAGCCTTTTCCTAGATCCTTTATTACAAATTAAAACATTCTTACAAGAGCCCCCTGAAACCTTTGTTGTAAATAACCATGCTAGTTGATTTTACATCATGTTGTCTCTCATTTGATCACCTCCTACAACTCTAAGCATGCATTTCTTAATCCATATATATTCGTTAATCTCCCTTATTTTGTATAATTGATCCCAAATAACAAAACAAATCACTTTACAATATATCTTATCCTTCAATGTTACCTGGGGACCTCATCCTTGTTTCTATTTTTTACTAAAATTACAGTCCATGTACTTTATCTTTGTTTTATTGATTTTTAGACCTTTATCCTAGAGCATTCTTCCATAAAGTCAATTTATTATTTAATTCAGTTCTTTTTCAGCAATCAATACTATAACATCTGCAAATAACATAAATCATGGCACTACTTGAACATCATCGATAGGTTCCTCTATACTTAGTATAAAGAAATATGGCCTTAGTGTTGATCATTGGTCCAAGCCTACTGTGACGGGAATGCACCTGTCATATTAGAGCAACTTTTAAAGTTTGTCAATGCTCCAGCATGCACATCCTCAATGATTTCAATATCCCATTCACACATGCCATCCCTTCTTAAAGCCCACCAAGTTATTCTCCAAGTCAATGGAGAGATAGAGACCATTTGTAGACATCTCTAATTTCTCTATATTCTTCTACCAATCACCTCAATAAGAAGATGGCTTCTACTGTTATCCTTTAAAGCATAAGTTGATATTGGTTCTCAAAATTATCATTATTTTACTTAACCTTTGTTCAAAAGCCATTTCCCATACTTTCATACATATATGAGCACAATGAAATTCTACATCAGAAAACAACTAAGGCCTTAAAACTCATTCAGAAAATAGCTCTTCCTATAACTTTGCAATTCCAGCACAATTCAAATAAAGGGTTTGAATTAGTCATCCAAATTGTTCCAACCTATTGAAGCTCCTTCATGCAATCTTGAATCAAAGAGGTTGGTTTACCATTATAGGTTATCAACATAAGAGGAATAATCCCACCCCCTCAATTACTCTACAACCATAGCCATAGACAAACCCTTGCTAAGCTGGATCACCAATTTTTTTCTCAAATCTAACAAAATTTTGAAGTGATGACATGATGTTTTATGATATCTTATTGTTTTATGCCTCACATGCATCGGCAACTCGTTTTCGCATCAAAATTTTTATAAACACTTATTAGTAGTCGCTCTACAATCAAAATGCATAGAAATGGCGAATTTCTTAGCCATTAAGCTTCTAAACACAGAATACAATGCTATAATTTCAGCCTCCATAGTGCTCCTTGAAGTTATAATTTGCCTAGCAAAAATTTGAGAAAATATAGTACCATCAAAAATGTAACTCATTTTGGTTTTGGTGTGTTGAGAACCACCAATAGAGTTAGCTTAGTACAATTGACTATCGCAGCCAAAGATCCCATTATTGGGCATATTTTTAATTTATATAAAGTTTCATAAATTCTTGTTGAGATGTATAAAGGATCATAAGGTTTGCAATCACTATAATTGATTTCTTTATTAAAATCATCTCATCTAATGGGATTGATTAATGACTGCCATTGAAAATTTTAGTTAAAGTAATACCTAAGCTTACATTTGTTTGTTGTAAGACTTGCATTTCAAAATTTAGACATTGGAAGGGTTTAATTTCATTAATTACTTCTGTATTCAGTCCAAGAATTAAAAAATCATCCACATATAAACATAATGTTACATAGTGATTTCCTTTATAGGTTACCATAAAATGCCCATCATGCCTTTTTAAATCCAAAAGATAAATTACTTCACTAAATTTCTTGTGCAGTTATTTTAGTTCTTACTCGAGTCCATATAATGACCCTTTTAATTAACATAATCTTTTGCAATGGAATACACAACCTGCAGGGTGGTTCATATACACTTCTTCTAAATCCCATCAAAGAAATAGGTTTTAGCATCTTCTAGGGATTTGTTTATAAATGGATGGCAAGGCTAGAAAGACTTGTATAGTTCTGATCCTAGCTATCTGAGCATATGTATAAAACAACCAAACCTCTTCCTTGATTCTCTTAGTTAACTAATCTGTTGTTCTAATAGGTATAAACTATAACCAAATATCCCTTTGCAACATAATGCTAAGTAACTGAAAGGAAAGTCAATTACAACCCATATTAGAATTTGTATCGATTATGGTTCATAATAGCTTCTTCCAAGAAAGGAGAGTCAATAGAGTTGATCACATCTTGATAGCATAAAGATGTACCTTCTAGTAACAAGGTCAACTCTTCATCAGAGTTCTTGATGTTCAAGCTCTTTTGCTTCTTCTTGGTTCTATTTGAAGCTGTATATCTACACAATCTAGTATCACAAACTCAAAATTAAAAGGTAATTATATAATCTACATTTTGCTTAACTTGATTACTTAATTTTGCTTTAGTGGGTCATCTCTCCATTATCAAAAGTAAAGCATGAACTTTAGTATGTCCATTTCACATGTCAAAATTATATTTGATGATCTACCTGGCAAAGCTATGGCACTGAATAAGCATCTAATTCTAACTCTTAACATGTCAAGCATCGTAAGCCTAAAACCTTAGTAACATGGTTTCAAAAATTGGGACAGGATGGTACACCAATATCACACCATACCAAATGCAAAATAGTATCGACATGGATCTGGCATGCCCAAAGATACCAGTCCATACTGCCCATACTGGTTGCTTTTCATTCTTGTTTATTCTAAGTCATGATCTCAACCATACCAGTACCATAGCATTTCGATACATAATTTCAAATTAATCTTAGTGCCATTCCCACATCTCATCTGTTTCAAAAAATCATGATCCTAGGCATTTTGTTTTATTATTTTTTTCATCAATTACAATAATGGACAACAATCATCTAACAAACTAGATCTTAGTAAATGATGTTTAATGTGATCACACTCCCACTCACTAAAAGGAAGCTTTCTTTATGCTCATGGAAGTTGTTAGATTGAGTACCATGACAAACCAGGATTCTCTTTGTAAACCAAGGTCCGATTAAGTAAATTCACAAATTCCCCAAACGATGAACATGAGTCCACAATTACATATGGCTCACTACAGAATTTATGTGAACTAGTGATAAGCCCTTCCAATGGGAATAAGAATCCAATCTAATAAATTAGTTCCCCGCAGCTCTCAAGCTCGTAATAGGTTCCAATTAGCCATCCACCCATCCAAAGATGGTTGGCACAAGTGTTCCAATTACTAGTCATTACTAGGGCCTATTTGGATGTTAGGCTAGATTACTTGAGCATAATATTAATGATAGAAAGAAAATTAATGAAGAAAGAGCCAAAAGATCAAACACAAGCAAATTTTTAGGAATCAAAAGCAGCTAAAATGTTGTCCAGAAAAATCTAGATTATTCATTCCTCTAACATTAGGCATCATGATATCCCAACCTTCGATTTTTCAACCTTCCTCAATTTTGTGTAGTTTCCCCTCAACCTCCTCCTCTTAAGCATAAAATATTGGAGAAGATGACTCCTGGCATCGAAACAAGGCCTTGATGCAATAGATATTCTCCAAATCTACTAGCTCTAATCAAGAAGTATCATGTAGCGATATTTAGCAAGCAAACATTGATTAATAGTTTTCTTTGCAATATTTAATGTGAAATTTTGATTTATAAAATTTCAAATTCAAATGGGTGTATCCACTTCTCTTCAAATGGTTATGTGAAAAGCAAAATGCATGGTTATTGCTCCATGTGGAACATACAATAAGATTCACAAGGTTGCTCAAGATAGCAATTTATGATCCCACCACAAAACTAAATTAGAACAGCTAACAAGTATCTACCTTATTAATGGCCGATGAGATAGTTAGCTACCAAGCATAAAGTACATATTATAATAAACTCAATGGCCTCAATATTTCGCTATGATCATAAGGACTTAAAGGTGGCACAAAGCTCCACTTTAGAGTCCATTATTTGGTGGGTAAATATCATGAGAAAGTTGGTCAACTTTTTTATTGACCAACTTACTCATGTTCTTATGCTTCTTTAGATGGGTAAGTTATTTTTTCCATGGATAGTATTTACCTATGAAATGAGAGGAAAGTCTTACCCATCCAAGAAATGGATAAGTTATTTTTCCTTGAGCCAAAAAAATTTTTTTTATTTAATTTTTAATATATCCGTAACCATATAATAATAATATAGTCATATAATATATAATATACATTATAATATAATATATATTATCTATAATATATTATATTATATATAATTTAATACATTAATATATAAAATATAATATAATATAATACTTATTATCAAATAATATTATATTATTATACTAATATAATATATTTTTATAATAATATATTATGTTATTATAATATTATAATTATTACATTATAATGATAATATATTATAATATGATATTATATAATAGTGTATTATTTTATTATATTATTATAATTAATCTATTATTATAAAATAATGTATCATTATTATTAATATATAATAATATTATATAATATATAATATAATATAGTATAGTATAGTATATTGTAGTAAAATAAAATATATTATTTATATTTATTATATATTATGATATATTATATATAATAGATATATTTATATAATAAAAGTTATTATATGAAAAAATGGATAGATCTTAACAAGTTACCTAGAAAAAACATGGATAATAGATTTAGGAGCCATTAACCAATGCATAAAAGAATATGGATATTATTTCCTATCTAAATGTTGCTTGGAAAACACCCATCCAAGAAAATAGAGATTTCCAAGTAAATTATTTATCCTTCAAAGAACTGAAAGTGTCTAGATCATACACTAGCAATTTTGAATGTTATAACAGCAAATGAAACCTTTCTACATCATTTATTTGCCTTTCTAAACTGACATAACTAAGTTGTCATAAGGGTTATGCATATACACCATTACTTGCTTTGAAGGCTCCTTCAAAGATAAAGCATTACATATACCCTAACCCAAAACACCATTTGTAAGAACAAAAACTGTCACAAACTTTTAAGCCATTAACCTAGAACGATGGTCAAACGACCTTTAGGAATTTTCATTGCAATCAAGGGCACCCAACACCCCTTTGTTAACAATGTAATTTTCTTTCTTTAAGAAATCTTCTTTTAGAAAGACAGCACCAAAAAGTAGAATGGACCATGTTGGGAAATTACATATCAAGTTTCTAGTTTTCCTAAAATCAGCAGCTAAAGTCATATTTCATCAACATAAATTCAATGATGAAGTACTTATATTAGGTCAAAGAACAGTTTTAGTTGCTTTCATGCAAAGGTATTGTTGGATTAGCAAAACTAGTAAACACACCATTACTTTTAGACTTTAAGTACATTTTAGTAAATGACATCCAAGAAACAACTTTATAAAACAGTAAATAAGATGGCAAATTGAGGGATAGACAAGTGAGAATTCACCATGATTAGTCAAAAAGTATTTTTTTCTAATTTCTGGTTAATCATAAAACTGAATCTCTCTTTAGTGGTTTTCTAGTGTCTCACTAATAATACTCTTACAAGATGGACGATTTCCCATAATAAAATACTCCTCTTTTTATAGGTGTTCTTCCTTGCTTGTGAAGATGAGTGAGCAAGACACATGATATATATATTTTAGGGAACTTCAAGGATAAGAAAGCAATCTTCAATAAGGTTAAAAAATCCATGTCAAAATAATTATATTTCTAGGATCCTCATAAAGCAAGTTAAACAAATTCTAGAACTTTAAATTAAGAGGCCTAGGTAAAATTGAATCAAAATATAATAAGAATATAGCTCTTCTTTAAAAATTTAACTAATATTAAACGTTAGTAATATAAGGAAAGCATAGCATGGCCATTTAATATACATTCTTACATTAGAAGAAGATATTATTGTGCAACGAGCCAGTAAGGTAAAGAACCCTGGCATAGACTTAAATGGCTGCCTAGAAAAGTTCATTCTTGTGAATGACAGCTCCATCAAACTTACCCTTGAGCAAATTGCTTTAAACTAATAAAAGTCAAAGAAACCTACATAACCTGGGATATTTTGGATATACATGGATTCTATGATATACCAATGATCTTTAAAAAATACAACAAAATAAAGGAAATATATTCATTTATGACATCACTTTAAGCATAAGCTAGAACAAATCAAATAATGGTTCATAAAGCAAACATTAACAATATACCAAACCAAGCAATATAAATACAAGAATGAGAACAATAAAAATATTAACATTAGGTAACATAATTAGTTTCTTCAATCTCTTTGTTTAAAAAAAAAAAAATCAAACTTGGCTATGTGTTTAGTTTGGTTAACTATATTCATAAATTAGTACTAGATAATATCTTAAATGCAGAATATCTTTGGATGAGGGAATACATCATGGAACATGATATTGAGCCAGCATAAGTATCATATCTTGCATTCCACTGAAATGTCAGATGCAGGGTAACTCCCAAAATAATGGGCAATCCACTAACTGAGATTGACCCAACACATTTTCAATGTGAACCAAACTACATGCTACTCTACATGCCAAAAAAAAAAAAAGAGCACAGGATAATGACACCCAAGTTGAAAGATGGACAATGTGCTCAGATAGCAAGTTAGCATAATGAACCTTTTTGGCTAAGCTATGCAATACCTCACTTCTGTAACAGTTGACTCAGTTAAGGCCCTCCGTGTAAATCTGCCACGACCATGTGTAAACTTCAATGACTTGTATAGTCTTCTCAAGCGTGCGGTACAATATCTCCTGAAAAACAAATATTGATTATTAAATTATTGTATATTTAGGTATAAGATAAAAATAACTAAATAAATCTTTAGAATAAAGAAAATCAGGTTTCACAGAGACCATTGAATCGAGGACAAAAAGGAAGATCTTACAGAAGTTAAAAGCAAAAGTTGACCAGCCTAAAATTGTAACCACAAACATATCAAAAAATTGTATAAAATGGATAGAGCTTAAGTGTGTCAAAGAAGGTAGTAATTTATGCCTTGCAACTCTTTTTTCCAGCAAAAGGGATGTTTATAAAAGTATGGGAACAGAACAACAAGAATAACAAAATTGTTAAAAGGGAAGTCTCTATCAATATGTCAGGCTAAGGCAGTCAGACATAAAGGTGGTCATAAAACTCTACAATTTCACAGCATTCCACAAATCTTCCAATAACATCAATGAGGCCTAGTTGGAAATGTGAAACTTGCTGTAATAATATGCCGCAAGTATGTTACATAGTTGATACGTACTAGACTCAAACTAGTAAAAATATAACACACTAAATTTCTTTTTCTTAGTCATGTTTGTTTAATTTATGTTCCAGAGCTTCAGTTAATAGTAGCATGTTTGTTGGAATTAACAATGCATATATAGAAACAACGGCACCATATCATCATTCAAAGTAGGCACTATCATGTATTTGTGTATGCTAGGATGAATCACATGCAAATTTGCATACCATTTCATATGAATGCCTACCAATAAATGGCACAGAAAAACATGGTGCATGTTATTGTGTAGTATAAAACTAGTACATTTTGTGATCTAAGTGGGATATAAAGGTTATTTCTGGCACTATTTTTATATTAATATTAGTTTCAATATGAGGTTGTTAGAATCATTATCACCTTCACAAGTTACCATATAACTTGTCTTATTAGGAGCACTATAGAAATTCTATATCGACCTTAAAGCCACATTATAAAAGGTTGGGGTTACAGGCATAAGTTAGAACAATAGTATGATGAATTTCAATTTAGGAGGAAATCTCTCAAAGGTTTCACTCTTTTTTCTCCCTCTTATTACTCTGCCTTTTTCTCTCCCTTTTCTTTTCCTTCTCTTATCTTCCTCTTCTTTTTTTCCCACTTTCTCTTCCCCTTCTTGTTTTTTTGTATTAAACACCATCCATCAAAATCTGATTTGAAAATAGATTTGATCTTCAAGTTTTACATAAATAAACCTCTCCCTCCCTTGATTCTTCAATTTCCCTTCTTTCATATTATAAACTTGTATATCATCATGAGAATTTGCTAAAATGGTAGTTCACATCCCCTACATTATTCTATCAGAAATTTTGAATCATATTACAATTATCAAGATAACCATAATTATAATCTATGTTATCTTGTTGCATCTCGAAAGTAGAAACTTTTGCACCACTTTTGTCCTCGTACCACAATTGTTCTAAGGTAAGGAGGAGAACTTATCGTTGCACTTTGGATGAGATGGCACATAACAAAGTTCTCATACTTGAGTTGCAATTTTCAAAGGTAACCTTTAGCTTCCATAGGAACAGATTTAAAAATCTAGAAGACACGCTGAAAATCAAAACAAGTATTAGAAACTCAACATCAACTACTAACTAGTTAATAGGCACTTCAACTTTGGTTTATTAAACCATGGTTAGGTGATATAGCATGGTCCATGTAAGGGAACCTATTATTGGGTTTTAGGATGATAGGGGTGTAATAATGGTTTGCTGGGATTTTGGTTTAGGCCTTTTCAATAAAATTGAACTAGAAAGTTCACATAAATTAAAAAAAAAGGTTAAAATTTCTCATTGCCTAAATAGGCCTAAAAGGTCTATATGATTGAATATTCAATATCAAGTTTGCCTGATTTTATTTTGGAAAAATAGGACATAGGAATGATACCTAATGGCCACATACCACCATGATACCTCAGACAGAGGGTTAAAAGATCTCAGACCTCAGCACAAGAGAACAAGATGTTCTTTGAATAAACATTCTTAATCAAGCGTTCAACAGAAAAAAGAGAATAATGAACAAAAATGACTAAGCCCTAAGAGCTGGTTATCATGCAAGACGAGTTAAATGAAAAAAGATGGTAAAAATAGAACTAATCAGCACCACACATAACTTAAGGTGATGGGTGTCTGGGATTTTGCTTGCAAGCACCATAAAGTGACCAGCCTACTTTACTTCTTTTATATTCTTCCCTTGATGATGAGGATGCTTCAAAAGGCAAACATAGACTGGAAAGAAAAGATTGCTTTTCTGTTTTTCCAAATGTGAATAGAAGAACAAACTTATCCAAATGGGGACTCCCGACTATATTAATTAGTTATCACCTTGGAATGGTCCTTTGATTTCCATACCGTATAAAACTCAAACAATACCATGAACAGTAACCATTTATTTCTTTATAGTTTTTCTTATCTTCCTTCTGTCTTTTTTATTCCACTTTCTTCTTCTATCATTTATCTTGGATTCCATGCACTCATTAAATAAATGATGGACAAATGAAGACATAGATCCCACATCACTAGGTTTGCAGGCTACTCAAATGGGCCGCTTCATTCCTCTTGCATCAAGATCTAAGTCATGAAGAGGACAGCAAGTGCACGAAGAATATTAAGTATATGTTCCTTTTTCTACTTAGAATAAAATATGATAGAGAGTTTTAAGCATATTTAAAATGGTACATGTAATAAAAATGACAAGCTGATGAATAGCGGGTTCACTTGCAAGGTAGGTTTCTTGCATCAAGGAACGAAACATTTAGTGTATTCCCTAAATTACACAATCTAACAAGAGATGTGGACCCTGTCTTGGAGTAACCACATTATCTCTTAGGGTCCATTTGGTTGAGGTTAATCTAGCATAGAAAAATAAATCTCATATTAGACTTACCATGTTTGGTGTGAACAATGGAAAAGACATATGGTAAAAAAAATTAGTAGATTCCATATTTATTTTCTAGAAAGAGAAGGTAAAACAAATACCATGAAAGATTGGTATTACATAAATTCCTGAGTAATGGTAATCCATACTTAACAAAAATACCCTCAATAGATCGTAGGTGCTGGACATGTCTCCCTAGATTTCTCAAATTCGTTTCGTCCTTTCTTCTTTTGTCTATGAGTACTTGATATTTCTCTCGAAAGAAAAGAGAAAATCCTAACCTTAACACATTTCTCTCTCTCTCAAATCCATCATCCAAAAAGTAGCCAAACAAACCAACCTATAATACAAGAATTGGTACAGATGTAACATAATGAAGGCAAAATATAGAGATAATTTGTCCAGAGCAGCATATATAAAGAGTTGCAAATTGAGACATTGATGACAATTAAAATACCGAGAAGGATAAAGCTCAGAAAATAGAGTACATATATAATCATTGATTTGATTTGTTGCCTTCTCAAATTCATTCAATAAATAGTTTTTACAAAAAAAAAAATAAGATGCAGATGGCAATATGCAAAGGATTACATGATAGCCAGTATATAAAAACTGATTGAGGATGACAATGCTATCCTCATATTAAAAAATTATTTTATGCTAATGGGCACATTTGTAAATTTGGCTATATTCCTATATAGGATTATCTCTAACCAAACGTATTAATAATTTTTCGGTGTCATTTTCTGAAATATTTTTTTCCACCAACTAAACATGGTAAAAATTTTTTTCTCTGCAATCATTTTTTTAGATAAATGATTCTCAGGAATCATCATATTTTCCTGTAATCTAACATTACCTCAACCAAACGGACCCCTAGATTATGCCAGAGCTGTTTGAACTTGTATTCCTGCTAGCACAGTTTATTTCAATTCTTAAAATTAAAAGAAGATAAGGGTATTGATCGTATTTCCTTTAAAAAGGAAAGATTTAGGGCATGTTGGCATTGGTGCTGTTTTGATGTTTGAGTCTCTCTGCAAATTAGTAAAATATTACATAGAGACTGATGTAGAAGATAGCATTTGCACGAAACTTCTAATATTCCATGCTTCTAATTTCACTCATTTTTTAAATCAACCAACAAAAAAAAAATCGCCTCTGAGCAAAAGAGCATGCTGTTCAGGCTTTTTTTTTTTTTTTTTTTTTTTTTTTGCTTATTGGATTCTTGAAAACAAAAACTGAAAAACAAAAGCCAAACCAAAAGGACCCTTTAATAACATAATCTATAAACTGGACTTGGTTCTTGAAGGGTAACCAAACACATCCTTTAGGATCAACCTAGATACTTAGAGACATGCAATCAAAGACATTCTACAACACAAAAATAAGAAACCTTTTCTCTACCTCTTGCTGCAAAGAATTAAACAGAACCTACCGATATCGAGTGTAATCTCGATGCCTCAACCCGTGCTGCATCTGAGCACATTTGAGAAGCTGCAATACTAAATTACAACCAAAAAACAAATGAAAAGTCAAGTCCGATCACCAGAAGAAACAACGAAATCCTAAGAACAATCTGAATAGGAGAAGGGGGCAAAAGAAAGAACCATTGATAGAGAACTTGGGATTAATCTTCTCCACGGCAGCGGACTTCTTGTCGCCGATCTCCATCACCGATGCTTCATTTCCTTTGGCCATGAACCTTCAAACACAGAGGAGATCGTAACAGAGAGAAGCGGACGGGAATGGAGCCAATCAATTAAACTGAGAAAAGAAAAGAGGAAAAAGTAATAAATGATTCAGCCCTCAAACTAAAATATATCCGTTTCCTAAGAAAACTAAGTCCACAACAAAATAAGCCCTTCAGAAAAGCATCAATCAACCAACAAAGAAAATGTTAAGCTATAAAATCAGGAAAAAAAACCATAAAAACTAAACCCTACATACTGGGTTCAGAAATCACAGAATCCATGAGTAAAAAAAAGGATCGATTAAAACCTGCAAAATGGACTGCAGATTACAGAACGCAAACTCCCGTAGAATACAATACCCAAAGCACTAAGACCCAAAGACTGATATTCCAAAGACCCCGGAAACATCAAGAAACCGACCAAGAATACAAGAACCAACTCGAAAACCCAAACGAAAAAGCAAACAACTGCCGACATCCAAAGATCTCTTTCAAGATCACTCCGCCAAAGACAGAAGCAATCAAAAACAACGCAATAGATCGGGTTTCTTCCAAAATAGAGCAGAAAGAAGCCAAGAATCCGATCCAGCAAGAGTTCCAAGCAGATCGAAAAACAGATCGAGCGAGAAGTGTGGAGGAAATACCGTAGGCGCGCACGTCGTCCTGGCCCCTGGGCTCCACGCTGCCGCCGAGGAGCTCGAGCGCCAAGCAAAAGGGGTTTGGATTTCCTCCGTGAGGAGAATGGGTGGCGAAAAGAGAAAACAATGCAATCCCTCTTGGATGGCAAAGTTATTAAGTATACGAATTCCTCGTCAAGTTCGGAATTTCTATGTGGTTCGAAATCTAATATTTCATTTTATTTCAACATAATTAATACAGTATTATTCTAAAATCCTAATTTTTATTTGGTTCGAAATCTAATATTTCATTTTATTTTAATATAATTCATATAGTATTATTTTAAATAATATTTAGATAATATAAAAATAAATTTATATTTTATTAAAAATAGATGAACTTTTTTAAAATTATAATAATACTCCGACCAAATGATAAGGTAAAATCTGTTGCCGATCTCGCCGCCGCGCCTGTGGCTTCGGAGCCGCCGATCCGACTAGACCGTCTTGCCCATGGGGTCTCATGGCTCTTCGAACCTGTAAGGCAAGGTCAAAAATCCTAGCCGGGGGTCCCGACGAGGGAGCTCCGACGGTCAAGTTAGTAAACGACGAGAGGGAACAGAATCTCCGAGACGGATTCCCGAAGGAGTCCCAAACTTAGAGATCGTGCTAACAAGAAAGATCTCAGGAAGGATAGAAATCCGGCCGAGTTCCTCCGCCAAGCTCACGCCAAAGGTCCCCTCTCGGGATCTTGGATCCTGCTCTTGGAACGGAATCTCCTCTCCCAGTCTTTGTTTCTTGCTTACCTTGTCGTCTACTCTCCCCTTCCTTTTAACTCCTCATGCTGCCTTTTCGTTTGCCGCCCTTGGGAGGATCCTTCGTTGCTTTCAACCCCTTCCCTCCATCTCTTTCCCCTTCTGGATCAAAGAACCAGGCGGCTTCCCCGCCTTGCTTGCTGAGCCTAGCGAGGAAAGAGTAAAGGGAGGGCGCCGGTCAGACCGCCAACTAGACCTTAGGTTGAGCACGAGCGCTCTTCTTCCCAGGCGCCAACGATGCCTGTTATTGGGTCCTGTTTTATCAGGACTTCGCCTCTCGACTGCGGACCTATCGGGCCGATGTAAGCGATGTTTCGCGTGTCGCTGCCGACCGTACGGGCGCTACTCTCGGGGTGCGGCGCGCACGGCTTGAGGGGCAATCTTGGAGCTCGTGCTCCTGCTCCTCGGAAGCTTCTCCGCACAGGTTGGCCTGCCTCGGCCGAGGTGGGACCGTCACAGGGCGCCACCCAGCGAGGGAGCAGGGGGGCCGCTGGCTTCGGCCCAGGTGGACCCCTCCTGGGTGGACACCTAGCGGAGCGGCAGAGGGGCGCTCGACTTCGACCGAGGTGGTCCCGTCTCCGGCGCCACCTGGCGAAGGAGCGAGGGGGCCCGGCTCAACCTCGGCCGAGGTGGGACCGTCTCAGGGTGCCACCTGGCGAGGGAGCGGGGAGGCCGCCGGCTTCGGCCGAGGTGGACCCCTCCTGGGTGGACACCTGGCGGAGCGGCAGAGGGGCGCCCGACTTCGGCCGAGGTGGTCCCATCTCCGGGCGCCACCTGGCAAAGGAGCGAGGGGCCCGACTCGACCTCGACCGAGGTGGGACCGTCTCAGGGTGCCACCTAGCGAGGGAGTAGGGAGGCCGCCTGCTTCGGCCGAGGTGGACCCCTCCTAGGTGGACACCTGGCGGAGCGGTAGAGGGGCGCCCGACTTCGGCCGAGGTGGTCCCGTCTCCGGGCGCCACATGGCGAAGGAGCGAGGGGCCCGGCTCGACCTCGACCGAGGTGGGACCGTCTCAGGGTGCCACCTGGCGAGGGAGCAGGGAGGCCGCCGGCTTCGGCCGAGGTGGACCCCTCTTGGGTGGACACCAGGCGGAGCGACAGAGGGGCACCCAACTTCGGCCGAGGTGGTCCCATCTCCGGGCGCCACCTGGCGAAGGAGCGAGGGGCCCGGCTCGACCTCGACCGAGGTGGGACCGTCTCAGGGTGCCACCTGGCGAGGGAGCAGGGAGGCCGCCGGCTTCGGCCGAGGTGGACCCCTCCTGGGTGGACACTTGGCAGAGCGGCAGAGGGGCACTCGACTTCGGCCGAGGTGGACACGTCTCCAGGCGCCACCTGGCGAAGGAGCGAGGGGCCCGACTCGACCTCGGCCGAGGTGGGACCGTCTCAGGGTGCCACTGGCGAGGGAGCAGGGAGGCTGCCGGCTTCGACCGAGGTGGACCCCTCCTGGGTGGACACCTGGCGGAGCGGCAGAGGGGCGCTCGACTTCGGCCGAGATGGTCCCGTCTCCGGGCGCCACCTGGCGAAGGAGCGAGGAGCCCGGCTCGACCTCGGCCGAGGTGGGACCGTCTCAGGGTGCCACCTGGCAAGGGAGTAGGGAGGCCGCCAGCTTCGGCCGAGGTGGACCCCTCCTGGGTGGACACCTGGCGGAGCTGCAAAGGGGCGCCCGACTTCGACCGAGGTGGTCCCGTCTTCGGGCGCCACATGGCGAAGGAGCGAGGGGCCCGGCTCGACCTCGGCCGAGGTGGGACCGTCTCAGGGTGCACTTGGCGAGGGAGCAGGGAGGCCGCCGGCTTCGACCGAGGTGGACCCCTCCTGGGTGGACACCTGGCGGAGCGGCAGAGGGGCACCCGACTTCGGTCGAGGTGGTCCCGTCTCCGGGAGCCGCCTGGCGAAGGAGCGAGGGGCCCGGCTCGACCTCGGTCAAGGTGGGACCGTCTCAGGTTGCCACCTGGCGAGGGAGCAGGGAGGTCGCCGGCTTCAGCCGAGGTGGACCCCTCCTGGGTGGACACCTGGCGGAGTGGCAGAGGAGCGCTCGACTTCGGCCGAGGTGGTCTCGTCTCCGGGCGCCACCTGGCAAAGGAGCGAGGGCCCGGCTCGACCTCAGCCGAGGTGGGACCGTCTCAAGGTGCCACCTGGTGAGGGAGCAGGGAGGCCGCCGACTTCGGCCGAGGTGGACCCCTCCTGGGTGGACACCTGGCGGAGCGGCAGAGGGGCGCTCGACTTCGGCCGAGGTGGTCCCGACTCCGGGCGCCACCTGGCGAAGGAGCGAGGGGCCCGGCTCGACTTCGGCCGAGGTGGGACGGTCTCAGGGTGCCACCTGGCGAGGGAGAAGGGAGGCCACCGGCTTCAGCTGAGGTGGACCCCTCCTGGGTGGACACCTGGCGGAGCGGCAGGAAGGCATGGACCGACCTCGACTTCGGCCGAGGCGGAGCTACACCTGACTTTGCCGAAAAAACTCTACGTGGCTCGAATCACACCCAGCGAAAACTGAGACATGCCACGTCATCGTTACGGCCGTAACAGTTGCCCCCCATCCCCCCGTTCCGTTGAGGCGTCATGGCTCGGAACGTGGAGATTTAATGCGGAGATGACATGGGGGAGGCGAAGATCTCGCGCCATGATTGCCACGATCCTCGCTGTCGTTTCTCGTTGCGCCCAAAGCCCTATAAGACGTCGCCACGTGTCGCCCTTCCGGTCGTAATTAATGTGTCGCTTCGAAACAGAGGCCGTTTCCCTGCAACCAAAGCATCAATGTCGGGCGTGCATCCACGCGGCATCCATCCGATGGTCCGGAATGGAATGATGGGTACGGCTACTGTCGATCGAATTTGAAAAAGAGGGGACTTTCCGGAATGAGGCCCTTTCCCTTGCTCCGTCGGCGGTTTGCAGCAGGCTATCTCCCACTCCCCCGAGTTGCCGCCTCTTTTGCACAGTGCATTTCGGTGAGTGCTTTTGTTTTCTTCATTGCTCCGTCCCTTTCCTTTAGCGTCCTTTCCTCACCACCTTCTTCTCCATGGTGCGTCGCCGCCATGTTTCGTCTAACCTAGACGAGGCTGGTCTGTCCCGGCCGAGGACTCCATCGTCTTCCTCCTCGGAAGCGGAGATGATCCCGGAGGAGACCCGCAAGCGACTCCAGCCTGGGGGTATCACCATAGGTATTCCTAGGGGTCTTAGGTCTCCCCCCGTATTGTCTGCCCGTCCTATCTCTTCTCTTCCTCCTCCGACCCTTCCTTCTGTCGGTCCCTCCGGTCACGTTTCAATGATGACCGAAGGTGACCTTTCCTTGCTCTGGGAAATCTATGGCATCCCGGGGTCGATCCATCTTTCTCTCCCATGGCCCGAGGATCGTGTCACCCTGAGTGGCCCCGGCCGCATAGCCTTCTACGAGGACTTTCTCCTTGAGGGTCTTCGGTTTCCTCTGCACCCATTTTTCCTTTCTTTCCTTAGTCATTTCGTCTGGTCCCGGCCCAGTTGGCTCCCAACGCCATCCGGGTCATCTTCTCCTTCATCGTTTTCTGCCACTTCCACGAGTTCGTTGCTCGTTTCTCCCTCTTTAGGCTCTTTTTATCCTGAAGCGGTACTCCACCGATGATGGCTGGTGGTACATCTCGCCCCGGCCTAGGTGTCTCCGGTTCGACCTCCCTTCCTCCATCAAGGGTTGGAAGAACCGGTTCTTTTTCGCCTCGGTCGAGGACGTCGACTGGGCTTGGAGCGAACCGGATCGGTCTCCGAACCGGAACTCCCAAGTCGAGCCGATGGACCAGGAGGCTTACTCCCAGCTATTGAGTGACGTGGTCCCCTCGCTTGATGTTCTGCTATTGGAGCATAACTTGTTCGAGGCGGGGATCAGTCCCATCCGAGAGTCGGGTGAGGCTCAGCTTTTTCTCTTACTCTGCACTTCCCCCCTTTCTCCCCTTCTTTCTTTAACTGGGCTGACCGACCTCCTTCTATTGTAGGTATGAAGTTCTCCGTGGAGAACCTTCTGGAGGGCGCGGCTCAGAGGGACACCGCCGAGGGAGACGAGCCCGCGACGAAGAGGGCTCGCACTGAGGCGAGCCAGGAGGTCGTGCCGGCACCCGCGCCCGGTCCAGCAGTTGCAGCTCCCTTGCCCAGGCCACCTCGGCCCGAGCCGCCGACGCCCCTGTCATCCGTCTTGACGGGGCCGCAGAAGAGGGAGGCCCGATTCCCTCCCGGGTAGTGTCCGCCTCCACCGTAGCTCCGACGGCGCCGCCCGTGACTCCAGCCGCTCCGTCGGTGGCAGTCCGCCCGGGGGGGCGGTCGCTCCTGCCGCCGACCTTTCCGCCCCGCCACCGACCATCACGAATCGATGCTCCGTGATCCGCGACCAGGGGCTCGCGGAGAAGGTGATGGAGTTTGCATGCACCTTTCGGGACCGCCGACTGAGGAGCGGCCGGGACTACGCCGATGCTCTGCTCGGGATCCTCCCGCAGCTCTTCATGGTAAGTCCGAGCTCGTATCCTTCTCCTTTACAATTCCAACTAACCCCTTACTGACCAATTCACCTCTTCGTGCAGATCGGGACCGACGTGCTCCTGTTGAGGAATTTCCTCGCAGGGTACGCCAAGAAAGATGTCGAAAAGGAGGAAAAGCTCGGCAAGCTCGTAGCTGACGTGAAGGACCTCATGGAGAAGGGGTCGAGCTGCGAGAAAGCAACCAGGCCCTACAATCGGACCTAGTGCGCACCGAGGGGCGCGTCAAGGAACTGGAGTCCTCTCTATTCGAGGAGAGGATCTCCAATCAGCGGTGCATGGAGGAGGATGCGGCAGAGAGAGCTCGTCTCCGAGCTCAGTCTCAGTCGCTGGAGCGCCAGTTGGAGGAGGCCCGGAGGGAGGCGAGCGTGGCCAAGGAGCGGAGCGCCTATATCAACGGGCTCCTGGAGGCTTCGAAGCGGGAGGCGCAGGAGGCCGTCCCGAGATTCCGGGCCTCCGATGAATACGTCTCGGAGGTCCGGGAGGCCGCCGTGGACTCCTTTCTGAAGGGGTTCCAGGTGTGCCTGGAGAAGGTGGGCTCCTTCTACCCCGAGCTCGACCTAAGTGGGGTGGTGCTTAGGGGTAGGAGGCAGGAGCCCACCGGCGAGGCTCCAGTTGCGGCGGGCGACGCGGCTGCAGCTCCAGAGCAGCCCTCCGAGCAGCCAGCCGCCGATGGAGAAGACGGGGAGCGCGCGCCCCGGCCCGAAGATTCTGCCACCGTGCCGAACTAGGCCCCTAGCTGTATCTTCTTTTTCTTCTTCTTCTTTTTTTTTGTTGAGGACTCCTGCCTGTCGGGACTCCTTTGTTGTAGCACTTTTTCGAAGTAATGAAAGCCCTGATTTTTGTTAAGTCTCGACCTCGGCTCTCTTTTATTTCTTTTTTTCTTTTTTTTTTGTGTCTTGTCAAGATGTTTGTGTCGAGTGCCGAGACGAGGTCCCGCGGCTTGCTCCGGGCTTAGTTCGCGGGTATACTGGGTCCCATCCAGCGTTCAGATCAAAGTTTGAAGCTTCCGGGTGGGGCGACAGTAGAGCGGGCCTTGTGCGAGTCCTTCGGGTTTGCCAGGCTGCTCTCCATGATCGCGTGGGCGAGCTGGGCTCTGCCCCACCTTCCAGACCGAAGTCCGGGACTTCCGGACTGAACCCCGGGGTCGCATGCTTTATCCAAGCATTGTGCGGCTTGCCGAGCTGTTCTCCGTGATCGCGTGGACGAGCTGGGCTCTGCCCCGCCTTCCAGACCGAAGTCCAGGACTTCCGGACTGAATCCCAGGGCCGCATGCTTTATCCAAGCCTTTCGCGGCTTGCCGAGCTGTTCTCCGTGATCGCGTGGGCAAGCTGGGCTCTGCCCTGCCTTCCAGATCGAAGTCCGGGACTTCCGGACTGAACCCCGGGGCCATAGGCTTTATCCAAGCCTTGTGTAGCTTGCCGAGCTGTTCCCATGATCGCGTGGGCGAGCTGGGCTCTGCCCTGCCTTCCAGACCGAAGTCCGGGACTTCCAGACTGAATCCCGGGGCCGCAGGCTTCATTCAAGCCTTGCGCGGCTTGCCAAGCTGTTCTCCATGATCGCGTGGGCGAGCTGGGCTCTGCCCGCCTTCCGGACCGAAGTCCGGGACCCCTCGCTTTCTCGGGTCTCCGGCCACAGCCGTGTTTGCCGAATTCAGATGATGCAGAACAAATAAGATGATGCGATGTGGAAGTAAATTAAGACTAATTCTTTATATATATATATATATATATATATATATATATATTATATATATATATATATATATATATATATATTAAGAAGTCAGCTTTGACTCAAAGGAAAGATAAACTAATGTTGAAAGAAACTAAGAGATGATAGAAAGCACAATTAAAAGGAGTGGATTATCAGAGTAACTCAGAAGTAGGATCGCCGGGATTGAGAAACCCCCAGACCTAGGGTTTACTCCTCTTTCAAGAAACAGACGAAGAGAGAAGAGAAGGTTTTATACCTGACTGTGATATCTCTCGTTGCTTCGATTGAAGGACTCTCTCGAGCAGATTGTAGGATCCTTGGAGACGGGGTATCTTCGCAATGGATCCTCGGATTGTAAAGGTTGGCCTTCTTCTCGAACACAAGATCTGGAAGAAGAAGAACAAAAGAAGAACCAGTAACTTAAAGAAACACACTGACCTTAGGACTTAATGAAGATTGTTGGATGTAGAAGTTCCGGAGATCTTGATACTAATCTGACTCTTCTTTGAACTTGCTCTGTAGTTGAAACAATTGATCTGAACTTGGATGCTGGTGACCGGCTTCGATGTGGAAGAGAGGGGCCATGGGATAAAGATGGAAAATTAGGGTTTGGTGGTGGTGGAGTAGAGATGGGTGGACTAAGCTAGGGTTTTTGTTGACTCTGGTCTTGATTTTGATGATTGACAAAATGTTTAAGTATATATGAGTACTAATTGTGTTTTAAGTGTATTTCTCAGATCTTAGTACTCAACCATGTTGAATGAAGAAATGAGGTTAAAATTTCAGTGGCACGCTTCAAAGGTCGACACCAAAGGTCGACACCTTGTCAAAGGTCGACCACCAGAGGTCGACTCATGAAGAAAAGAAAAGTTCAGCAAGGCCGGCAAGGCAAAATTTCAGTGGCACGCTCCAGAGGTCGACCACCAGAGGTCAACACCTGTCCAGAGGTCGACACCAGAGGTCGACTCATAGCTTGAGAATTCAAACTGGACAGAACTATGGTTTTCTGGATTTTTGCCTAAGATAAACTGGAGGTCGACTCATGAGGTCGACACTTGATCCAGAGGTCGACTCATGAGGTCGACTCATGGTATAACGGCTAGTTTTTCTGAACTTTTGATTTGATTTCTAACGGCCATAAACGGCCATATTTTTGATTCTAACGGTCTTGTGGAGTTGTTTCAGCATGAATGAGGTATTTAACCTCCACCAAACTTCAAAAAAGACATGGAGACAAAGTGAAAAGGATTAGAGTGAAAGTAAAAAGCCTTCAATCAATTCCAAGCCAAAAAGAGTGAGAAATCCAAGAGATTCCTTAGCCAAAAAGCTTTCCATCTTTGAGGAATCCAACTTTCAAGAGTTTGGCATTTAGTGAGGTCCAAGATTCCAAGAGAAAGGCTTGAAGAGTCTCCATCCAGAGCTACATCGAATTACCTTTTGCTCAAAAAGGAGTTTGTCTTGTTTTTATTCATTGTATTCATATTCTATTTGTGGTAGGCTAGTTTCAAGGGAAGTTGAAACTAGTGTGAGGTTTGTTGGTGAGCCAATTGATAAAATCAACTAGGGTTGCTTGTAAGCCCGAAGCCAAAACAAGTGAGTGAGGTTTGTTGGTGAGCCAATTGATAAAACCAACTAGGGTTGCTTGTAAGCCCGAAGCCAAAACAGTGAGTGAGGTTTGTTGGTGAGCCAATTGATAAAACCAACTAGGGTTGCTTGTAAGCCCGAAGCCAAAACAAGTGTGTAAGGTTTTGACTTGTGAGCCTGGTAAAATAAGTCGGCTGTAATCTAAAGATTATAGTGGAAATTCCCAAGTGGAGCTTGGGGAGTGGATGTAGGTGCTAGGTGCACCGAACCACTATACTTCTTGTGTGTTTGCATTGCTTTACTTTTTATCTTCTTTTGCTCTTTAATTGTTGTTTTATTTCATTGCTTCCGTTGCACAATTACTTGAGCACTATCACTCTTCACCTTAGAACTTGATAGCACATATATTGCTTTAATTTTTAAAATACCCAATTCACCCCCCCTCTTGGGTACCATATCTGGGCAACAAGTGGTATCAGAGCTCGGTGCTCTGATTGAAAATCTAACGATTTTGAGCTAAAGTTCATGGTAACCCTTGTAGGTATTAGTGTTAGACCACCATTTTTCAATGGCATAAATTACATATTTTGGAAAACTCGCATGCGCATCCATATTCAATCTATTAGTTATCATCTTTGGAAAACCATTGTTAGTGGTCCTCATATTCCTTCCATTTTGGTTAATGGCATTTCCATTCCAAAGCTCGAAGAGGATTGGAATGAATATGACATTAAACAAATTGAACTCAATGCTAAAGCAATGAACTTGCTTTATTGTGCATTGGACTTAAATGAATTTAATAGAGTTTCTACATGCACATCAGCGAAGGAAATATGGGACACACTTGAAGTTACTCATGAGGGTACTCTTCAAGTGAAGAACACTAAAATTAATTTGCTTATACATTCTTTTGAAAATTTTGAAATGAGCATTATGAATCTATATCTGATATGTTTTCAAGATTTATGACTATTATTAATGAATTAAAAGTCTTGGCAAAATCTATACTAATGCTGATCTGGTGAACAAAATTCTTAGATCATTGCCAAAATCATGAGATCCAAAGGTGACGGCGATCCAAGAAGCTAAAGATGTAGAAACCTTACCTTTGGAGGAGCTTATCGGTTCACTCATGACCTATGAGTTGAACTTATGGCAAAGGATAGTGGAAGCTGATACAGAAAAGAAAATAATAGCTCTCAAGGCCAAAAGGAAATTCAAGGCAATGATGGCAACTTGGAGCGATAGCGAAGATTCAAGTACGGATGATGAAGTTGCCCATCTTTGTTTCATGGCAAATGAGAAAAAGGTATGTGCTAAAAATAATTATGATTTTACCTTTAAAGAATCACATGATGCATCTAATGATCTTGTGCATGAATACAGATTGCTAAAAATTGAGCACAAGAAATTAAATAGGCATGTAGATTCATTTTCTCTTGACAACACCAATCTTGCAAATAAAAATGATGATTTAAATGCCAAGATTGATATTTTGAAAAATGAAAAGAATAATTTTTCTAAAGAAAAAGAATTTTTAGAAAAAGAAAATGTTATTTCAAAAGATTTATGTGAAAAAGTTTTTAATGAGAAAAATATTTTGATTGAGGAAAAGAAGCAAAAATTCTTGAAGAACTTCAATATTCCTGCTTCTTTCAATTCTTCTTATAAATATGGTTTCAATACTTATCCTTCTAGATTAAGAAAAGTTTGGGTTCCAAAAGGAACCATAATTACTAATCATAAAGGACCCAAAAAAGTTTGGGTACCAAAAATGTCCACTTAATTTATTTTGCAGGAATGTCTTGCAACCCAACATGAAGAAAGGAAGTTCTTGAAAGAGGTTGTACAAGATAATTTAAAGAAGTGGACAAGCTATATTTTGGACTAAATGGTAAAAGGAAGGATTATGTATATTGGTAAATTCTAAACATCTCCTTCCATAATTAAAATTGTAGATTAATTTTTATTGCATCAATTACTTTGAAAAATTGTTTTAAATAGTTAATTAGAATCAAGTTTGGACTTATCATCATTGGCTATGATCATGAACTTTTTGGTGTTGATGAATTTCATGCTATCATGATTAAATTTATGATTGTAAGACCTTCACTTGATTTTGATTAATGTATTTCATGAAAAATACTTTTAAAGATGCATATTGATTTGAAAAATGTTTTAATTGATTGATTAGAATCAAGCTTAGACTAATAATCATTTGTTATGATCATGACCATTTTGATGTTGTTGGATTTCAAGCTCTCATGGTCAAACTTGTGATTATTAGATCTTCACTTGATTTTGATTATATAGTTTCTAAATTATTTCAAGTGAAATACTATGATTTATATATTTTTATTTTTGGCATCTATGCATAATCTAGAAATGATTTGGATCAAGTATAGAACTAGTAGTTAAGGGTTACTTTTAAGAAGAATGTATGCTTATTGACAAACCCTTGCTCTAATAGCTAGACTTGATATCATATTACTTCTAGCATTTGTATGGATATCAAATCATCTTAAAATGAATTTGAAATAATGCTAAACATTTTTATGCGATATAAATGCTTTGTATTTTGAAAATCATGAATATCTTGAAAAATTTCAAATCTTGATGCATAAGCTTTCATGTTTTATTCCTGAAAAAATGCATATTTTTAAAGGAGGAATAACATTCAGGGAGAGCATCCAAAGATTTGTTATCATATTTGATGCTTTGAATATCTTGTTGATATCATGCTTTGCTTATATTGCTCTGGTACTCCTTCTTATTTTCAAATCTAATTCTTTGGAGGAGTTACATTCAAATGGTATCATATTCTATTGGCATCAAATTTTTTTTTAAGAATTCCTAGTAACCGCTTCGGATTGGGTTAGTCACCATGGCCGTCCGATCATAGGAGATAAGTAGGGCTTAAAGACCCTCTCTTCCCATTCAACGGGGTCTCTTATGACGTGTAGGGGTGCCGCTGTGACCTTATCCCATGAACAAGTAAGGTGAATGGATAATATACATCAAATCATTTCTTGCATGTGCTTACATCTTTGGTATCTTATTCAATTGATATCATAAATATTTGATTTCATGTATTGATTTTGATGACCTACTTGCTATTCTTTGGTATCTTGTGCTTACATTCCCACTTTGTATTGCCTTTCATCCTTTTTCATGATGTCAAAAAGGGGGAGAAAATTGTTAAGTATGAAAAGGGGAAGATTGGATAAACATGAAAAATCTTTTGAGAAATGAAAGAAAGTGCAAAGGGGAGAAGAATGTAAAATGTTTTTATCTAAAGGAAAGAATTAGTAAGAAGAAGAAATTTTGAAAATTTTAAATTTTTGTTTGCATATTTTAAAAATATTTTTGAAGATTTTTTAGATCATATTTTGAGGGGGAGCTTGGTGCTTATTGTTTTGAGCTTACATGTTTATCTTATTGTTAATCTTTTTAAGCTTACCCTATTCATATACTTAAAGATTTTGTCATCATCAAAAGGGGGAGATTGTTGACTCTGGTCTTGATTTTGATGATTGACAAAATGTTTAAGTATATATGAGTACTAATTGTGTTTTAAGTGTATTTCTCAGATCTTAGTACTCAACCATGTTGAATGAAGAAATGAGGTTAAAATTTCAGTGGCACGCTTCAGAGGTCGACACCAGAGGTCGACACCTTGTCAAAGGTCGACCACCAGAGGTCGACTCATGAAGAAAGAAAAGTTCAGCAAGGCCGGCACGGCAAAATTTCAGTGGCACGCTCCAGAGGTCGACCACCAGAGGTCACACTGTCCAGAGGTCGACACCAGAGGTCGACTCATAGCCTGAGAATTCAAACTGGACAGAACTATGGTTTTCTGGATTTTTGCCTAAGATAAACTGGAGGTCGACTCATGAGGTCGACACTTGATCCAGAGGTCGACTCATGAGGTCGACTCATGGTATAACGGCTAGTTTTTCTGAACTTTGATTTGATTTCTAACAGCCATAAACGGCCATATTTTTGATTCTAACGGTCTTGTGGAGTTGTTTCAGCATGAATGAGGTATTTAACCTCCACCAAACTTCAAAAAAGACATGGAGACAAAGTGAAAAGGATTATAGTGAAAGTAAAAAGCCTTCAATCAATTCCAAGCCAAAAAGAGTGAGAAATCCAAGAGATTCCTTAGCCAAAAAGCTTTCCATCTTTGAGGAATCCAACTTTCAAGAGTTTGGCATTTAGTGAGGTCCAAGATTCCAAGAGAAAGGCTTGAAGAGTCTCCATCAAGAGCTACATCGAATTACCTTTTGCTCAAAAGGAGTTTGTCTTGTTTTTATTCATTGTATTCATATTCTATTTGTGGTAGGCTAGTTTCAAGGGAATTTGAAACTAGTGTGAGGTTTGTTGGTGAGCCAATTGATAAAACCAACTAGGGTTGCTTGTAAGCCCGAAGCCAAAACAAGTGAGTGAGGTTTGTTGGTGAGCCAATTGATAAAACCAACTAGGGTTGCTTGTAAGCCCGAAGCCAAAACAAGTGAGTGAGGTTTGTTGGTGAGCCAATTGATAAAACCAACTAGGGTTGCTTGTAAGCCCGAAGCCAAAACAAGTATGTAAGGTTTTGACTTGTGAGCCTGGTAAAACAAGTCGGCTGTAATCTAAAGATTATAGTGGAAATTTCCAAGTGGAGCTTGGGGAGTGGATGTAGGTGCTAGGTGCACCGAACCACTATACTTCTTGTGTGTTTGCATTGCTTTACTTTTTATCTTCTTTTGCTCTTTAATTGTTGTTTTATTTCATTGCTTCCGTTGCACAATTACTTGAGCACTATCACTCTTCACCTTAGAACTTGATAGCACATATATTGCTTTAATTTTTAAATACCCAATTCACCCCCCCTCTTGGGTACCATATCTGGGCAACAGTTTTGGGGTTGGAGATCTCACACCTCCTTAAGGTTCCTGTGGAACCCGGAATTACTCCCTCATGGAGCTCAACACTGGAATACAAGTGCGGAAGAGAGAAACACAAGTTGCTCACAAAGAAATTGATTTCATTCGTCATTATGATTTAAGACTTACATAGAGTTGAATATATAGACATAACAAAGAATAAAATTGCATACATTTCCATGTGGGACTAAACTCCCTAGCCTATACTTTTGGGAATATTCTTCCTCTTGGCCAACCAGAGAGTCCTACAAGGAGTAGGCAGCCCTAAAAGTCATGAAAATCCCCTCAAAAGGTAGAAGATGGCGCCTCCTAAGTCTACTCCTTGAATTTTAGGGTTCTTCCTTCAATGGTTCAACTCTTTTGGACACCTCCTTTTCTTTCTCCCCAAGTCATGGCTCTTCCCACTTTGCTTTGGTCTTTTTAGGCATGGATTGGGCGCCCCCTTGAAGTGCTCCCCAGAAATGCCTCTTTCTTCCTTTAGCTTGGCCTTTTAAGGTATATATGGGGCGCCTCCTTGATTTTGGCTTAAGAAAAATTCTTGCTCTCTTGGGTGTGGGACCAAGACACTGGGATGTAGATGTGGTGCCTCCTGGACTCCGGCGTGTGGCTGGGAGTGTGGCACCCAATTGCTTGGGCCTTGACCTGACTGAAAAATGGCACCAACCTGGAGAAGGCCTAGACCACTACTAGGACATGTACTGAGTCAACATGACTCAACAAAATGAAATGCAGACTCAAAGAAATAAAATAATCTGGTTTACCAGGTCAACCCTTATTACAAAACTAGAAAACCCTAATCCTTCGGGCAAGGTCAATCAGAGATCCAGATGGAGCCCTGAAGTCTTTTTCTGAGTCTGGTGCCCGCAACAATTCTTCCAGGGTGGGAGGAACTCGACCCTATCGAGTATGGATCAAGCTGGCTCTGGAATCTCTCCAAGGTCTGGTCCATGATGCAGAATGGGAGCTCTGCTACCAAATATGATGCAGAACCGAATAGTGGAATGCGGAAGCAAATTAAAATTAATATATTTTTTTTATATATATATATATTTTAAGAAGTCGGCTTTGACTCAAAGGAAAGATAAACTATGTTGAAAGAAACTATATAATAATAAAAGCACATCAAAGAAACTAGATTATCAGAGTAGTTCAGGAGTAAAGCGCTGGGGGTTGAGAAACTCCCAGACCTAGGGTTCGCTCTGAACTTTCAACAGGACAGAAATAAAGAGAAGGGAAGGGTTATGTACCAGGCAGTGATCTTCACAGAGTTTGGTGGAAGGACTCTCTCGAGCAGATTGTTGGATCCTCGGATTCGGATATCTTCGCAATGGATCCTCCAATACTGGTCCTTTGGCAGAGTTGGCTTCTCCTGAACTCAGGATCTGGGAAAGAAGAAGAACAAGTTAAGGAACCAGATACTCAAGAAGGATTTACCAGATAAGAAGAACTTGAAAAATTGATGTTGCTGAAATCCTGATTCTCTTAGATGCTGATCTGACTTCCTCTGGGATTTGCTCTATATTCGAAAGTAGCCGATCTGGACCTGGATGCTGGTGGTTGGCCTCTACTTGGAAGAGAGGGCCGGAGATGATGAGGTAGATTAGGGTTTGGATGATTGGTGGAATGAAGAAGATGATGGCGGCTAGGGTTTGGAATTGAAGTGGCTAACCTAGGGTTTTGGTAGGGTTTTGGGTTGGAGATCTCACACCTCCTCAAAGTTCCTAGGGAACCCGGATTTACTCTCCACGGAGCGCAACACTTGAATACAAGTGCGGAAGAGAGAAACATAAAGTTGCTCACACAGAAATTTATTTCATTCATCATTATCTTCAAGAGTTATATTGAGTTGAATATAAGACATAACAAAGAAATAAAATTTTATACATTTCCCATGTGGGACTAATAGGACTAACCCACACTTTAGGCATCAAATTTTCTTCCCAAGACTCCTTCCATGAGTGGGCAGCCCAAAACTCCAAGAAAACTTAAAATCAGCTCCAAATGGCAGGTTATGGGGGTGTCTCCTATATATCTCTCCATGAATAAAGGATTTTCCCTTCATGGTTGGCTCTTTGGACACCTCCTAGTCTTTGCTCCACAAGTTTAGGCTTCTTCCTTTCATGGGCTTTGGCACTTTTGGAAACTTTTGGGTGCCTCCGTGATTTTCTTCTCAAGACATGCTCTCTTCCCTTTTATAACTGGATTTTTATGGAACATTGTGGGGCACCTCCTTGATCCTCTCTTCAAGAAAAATTCTTGCCATCCTGGCTTGGTTTATCTGGAAAGAAGTTGGCTCATCCTTGGATTGAGGTATCTTGATGGATTTCTCCCCCAAGTGGTGCAAGAAAAAAAGACCTGCTTACTTGAGGCGTGGGGGACCAAGGTACACTGGATGGAGATATGGCAGGGAGTGTGGCACCCACTTAGCTGGAAAATGTGGTGCCCTAAGGCAAAGGGAATGACACCTACCTGGCCTTGGACTTGGACTGAGTCAACATGATCCAACAAATTGAAATGACAAAATTACAGACTCAAAATTGAGTTGATCAGGTCAACCCTTATTACAAAACCAAAAAATCCTAATTCTTCGGGCAAGGTTAATCAGAGATCCAGATGGAGCCCTGAAGTCTTCTTCTGAGTCTGTGGCCCGCACCATTCTCCCGTGGTGGGGGAACTCGACCTTGTCAAGTAAGGCTCAAGTTGGCTCTGGTATCTCTCCAGAGGTTTGGATCCAAATCTTGTAATTCTTCTCGGGAGATCCAAGAGTATCAGAATCTAGCCTTCCTTGCCAGCGGACCAGGTATCTTGGTATCCTCGATTACGAGTAGAGATAACCTGATCATTCAGGATCTTTTCAATCTGCTCTTCCTCACAGGCCAGTTTGTTGGTGGACACACAGGGTTGGGTTCACTCTCAAGAGCAGGATTAGGCTCAAAAGGCTCACTGGGAATCACAGCCGGCTCTTTATACTCTACTAGGTCTGTAATGTTGAAAGTGGAGCTAATGCCTAGTTCTGAAGGGCAACTCGAGCCCATAGGCATTGGATCCCTACTCTCTTCACCACTCTAAATGGTCCAGCTCCTCTAGCATGTAACTTTCTAACGGTTCCAGGAGAAACCGTTCAGGCCTTAACTAATCATTACATAGTCTCCCTCAACAAAATTTTGACTCGCCTTTAAGAATCACCACTTCTTATAAGTTTCATTACTTAATTTATTTTGGCATGATTTCTTTATGCAAGTCCGTTACTTGCTATGCAAGTGCATCAAGAGACTTGTGGTGTGTGGGCTAATAGTGAAATCAGATCAAGTGGTGTGTGAGGCTTGTATCCATGAACAATTTCAAAGGGACTCTAGCCTATAGACCTATTGATCGAAACATTGAATGCAATTTTAGCCCTGGACAAAATACAAATCCCAATTCCTGGTATTCCACTCAACCAAAATCTGAGACAATGTCCTAAACTCGACTGACGATGCTTCCTAAAGAATGGACTTTATTCAAAGGAACCCTAGGCCTAACCTAATAAACTACGGCTCTCTAGGTTTGACTTTGGGTCGGAGGATGGCATACAAGCATGAAAACATATCATGGGTGCCTATTTGGTGCCATAAGGTCTTCCAGAAGTTGGTGGAAACCTAATAGGTCTGACACGTGGTTCACTCTAAAGACTTCGACAAAGTATACTTGGATGGTGTAAGAAGCATTGGAAGTCCTAGAGAAAGGGAGGAAATATGAGGTGGAGTCTCGAATACCTGTGACTAAAGGTGGTGACCTGAAGGTTTGAATGGTGAATATGAGTGTCAACTGGTCATCCTTATGGTCATCCTTAAAGGAAAAGTTTGCTACTCCTAGGAATGGATCAAGAGATGGTTCGGGGAGTAGCCTAGGACATGTGATTACAATAGCTAAGGTTTGTTCTCTAAGCAAACAATGATCCACTTTCTCAGAAATAGATTGGAGAATGATTCATGGGAGGGTCTATGGATGATGACCTCAGACTTGAAATTTGACCTATGGGTGAGGAAAGGTATACTCTATAGAAGGGTAGGTCAGTCATGCGAAGGAAGGGGTCTGGGGTCATAAGGAGGACTTCTACAGGACTGGGTGAATCAATCCGCTCAACATGGATGTTCAACTGAGATTACGGGAGAGACCTTAGTGGCTGGGCATGGGACAAGGTCCAATTGTAAGAGGCTTGATCCAGTCATCCTAAGGAGAGGATTTACCATAGGGTGGGCAAACTTAAACAGTTCAGTGCAAAGATCTTCAATTGGTACTTGGGGAATGACTGTCATTAGAGGGTACGAACTGATAGCTCGGGCTAACACTATGAGTTCTTCCTGGGGGTATTTGACTAAAGGAACCTGATTCTCACAAATCTCTTGAATTTCTGAACTACGTCCTACCACTTGGTGCTCTCCAAGGTCTCCTCAGGTAAGGAACCAATAGTATCGATGTCACATTCTTCAAGTTCTTCCCCCTCATATTCATCAACTAGACTCAAGCCAGCATCATATACTTCCTCGATGCCATCTTCAATGGGTTTCGGGTCAGTGGTAATCGGGTCAACTGATTCTGGGCTTGTCATACCTAACCTTTCTTCCTCATTGGTAGGCTTGGGTTCTCCCTCATTATGTCATCCTTAGGATTCTTACCACTTAGCTGTGCACAAGCCAGTCCTATGCATGGGCACTGACTAGATTTATGGCCTCTTTCTCCACAAAACCAACATTCTTGCGATATAGGAACCTGGGTCACACTGGGTTTCAAGCTAGTAGAGACCTTACTTGGGCATGGGTGTGGATCTAAATGGTTTGATCTAGAAGACTTGGGTTGTTGAGTGACTGGTCTAGAATATTGTAAGGACCTCTCATAGACACGATCCACACTATAGATATCATGGTTAGGCTTCCTAAGGTTATGCTCGGGATCACGGTATAAGGTCCTCCTAGGCTCCTGGCATGGGTGAGGTCGGGGCCTATTAAATTTTGGATCAGGGGTCCAATTTTGATGTCTACGTTCTCAACTACTTGGACTCGATCCCTAAGCTGGGTAAAATTCTCATTCATATCCTGACTCAATTTATTCAGACTTTCAATAAGAGCTCTAACCATGGCCTCTAAATCAGGTTGGGTTTGACCAGGTTGGTAGGGTACTCCATTCCGGGTAGACATGATGATGCAAGCAAACACACCAAATGAGACTCGACTGAAACGACTACGGGCTAACTAGACCTAGAGCCCAAACTAGATGCCCAATCAGATTGGCAAGCTAGCCTGTAATAACTCGGGACTCAGCCAGGCAGGTGTAAGGGGAGTGTTAGGTCCCTAATTGCCAATCCTAGATACCAATCAGTGATTGGCCAGGTAGGCGGACCAGCACACAAGCCCTTCGAGATAGAATCCCTGAACCACCGTTCTAGACACTGAGTACAATGCACATACAGAGTAACTAGACAAACTGACTCAATACTAGCCTTGACCCGACTTGTTGATGTCCCTAGCCCACTAGGGCAAATTAAGTCTAATAAATTTTAAAACTAGGCTTAGGATCGAATGAATGGGTGTGGTTTTGGCTAAGGAGAGGTTATCAACCCTTCCCTTATCTTAGATGTTCAATTGTCCTTAAGATGAATTAGGAGATGATCACTCAAAATAATTGAATTGCAAAAACACAAAAAATAGAGTTGCTGTAATTTAACTCTCAGAAATTTCATAGAAACCAATAAATCACAGGAAAATTATGTAAAATATCTTCAATTATACTGGTTCCAGAAAAATAAAAATCATGCAATTTGGAGTTACATTCAATGAGAAACAATTCCTGCAACAGGATAGTTACAGACTAAAAACAGAATGCTTCCCCCGTTTACAATTCCTGCTACGAAGTTGTAACACAGCGGATCCCCTACACGCCCTAGGAACACCCCATGAAATGGGAAGAGGAGGTTTGCACATCGCTTCGTTCCTAGGACCGGACGTCCTGGGGAGTCTACTTCGAGCAGACAAAGTAAAAAGAGAGAGACTCAAAACAAGCAAGCAAAATAGAAACCCTAGACAGGGCTCTGATACCAAAATTGATGCAGAACGGGAGCTCTGCTATCAAAATGATACAGAACGAATATGTGGAATGCGGAAGCAAATTAAAATTAATGTATTTTTTTTATATATATATTTTAAGAAGTCGGCTTTGACTCAAAGGAAAGATAAACTAATGTTGAAAGAAACTATATAATAATTGAAAGCACAATTCAAAGAAACTAGATTATCAGAGTAGTTCAGGAGTAAAGGATCGCTGGGGGTTGAGAAACTCCCAGACCTAGGGTTTCGCTCTGAACTTTCAACAGGACAGAAATAAAGAGAAGGGAAGGGTTATGTACCAGGCAGTGATCTTCACAGAGTTTGGTGGAAGGACTCTCTCGAGCAGATTGTTTGGATCCTCGGATTCGGATATCTTCGCAATGGATCCTCCAATACTGGTCCTTTGGCAGAGTTGGCTTCTCCTGAACTCAGGATCTGGGAAAGAAGAAGAACAAGTTAAGGAACCAGATACTCAAAGAAAGGATTTACCAGAGAAGAAGAACTTGAAAAATTGATGTTGCTGAAATCCTGATTCTCCTTGGATGCTGATCTGACTTCCTCTGGGATTTGCTCTATATTCGAAGTAGCCGATCTGACCTGGATGCTGGTGGTTGGCCTCTACTTGGAAGAGAGGGGCCGGAGATGATGAGGTAGATTAGGGTTTGGATGATTGGTGGAATGAAGAAGATGATGGCGGCTAGGGTTTGGAATTGAAGTGGCTACCTAGGGTTTTGGTAGGGTTTTGGGGTTAGAGATCTCACACCTCCTCAAGGTTCCTAGGGAACCCGGATTTACTCCCTCACAGAGCTCAATACTTGAATACAAGTGCGGAAGAGAGAAACACATAGTTGCTCACACAGAAATTCATTTCATTCATCATTATCTTCAAGAGTTATATAGAGTTGAATATATAGACATAACAAAGAAATAAAATTTTATACATTTTCCATGTGGGACTATAGGACTACCCACACTTTAGGCATCAAATTTTCTTCCCAAGACTCCTTCCATGAGTGGGCAGCCCAAAAACTCCAAGAAACTTGAAAATCAGCTCCAATTGGCAGGTTATGGGGGTGTCTCCTAGTATCTCTCCATGAATCAAGGATTTTCCCTTCATGGTTTGGCTCTTTTGGACACCTCCTAGTCTTGCTCCACAAGTTTAGGCTTCTTCCTTTCATGGCTTTGGCACTTTTGAAACTTTTGGATGCCTCCTTGATTTTCTCCTCAAGACATGCTCTCTTCCCTTTTATAACTTGGATTTTTATGGAACATTGTGGGCACCTCCTTGATCCTCTCTTCAAGAAAATTCTTGCTATCCTGGCTTGGGTTTATCTGGAAAGAAGTTGGCTCCTCCTTGGATTGAGATATCTTGATGGATTTCTCCCCCAAGTGGTGCAAGAAAAAAAGAACCTGCTTACTTGAGGCGTGGGGACCAAGGTACATTGGATGGAGATATGGCAGGGAGTGTGGCACCCACTTTTAGCTGGAAAATGTGGTGCCCTAAGGCAAAGGAATGACACTACCTGGGCCTTGGACTTGGACTGAGTCAACATGATCCAACCAAAATTGAAATGACAAAATTACGGACTCAAAATTGAGTTGATCAGTCAACCCTTATTACAAAACCAGAAAACCCTAATTTTTCGGGCAAGGTCAATCAGAGATCCAGATGGAGCCCTGAAGTCTTCTTCTGAGTCTGGTGCCCGCACCAATTCTCCCGGGTGGGAGGAACTCGACCTTGTCAATAAGGCTCAAGTGGCTCTGGTATCTCTCCAAGAGGTTTGGATCCAAATCTTGTAATTCTTCTCGGGAGATCCAAGAGTTATCAGAATCTGGCCTTCCTTGCCAGCGGACCAGGTATCTTTGGTATCCTCTCGATACAGTAGAGATAACCTGATCATTCAGGATCTTTTCAATCTGCTCTTTCCTCCACAGGCCAGTTTTTTGGTGGACACACAGGGTTGGGTTCACTCTCAAGAGCAGGATTAGGCTCAAAGGCTCATTGGAATCACAGCTGCTCTTTATACTCTACTAGGTCTGTAATGTTAAAGTGGAGCTAATGCCTAGTTCTGAAGGCAACTCGAGCACATAGGCATTGGATCCTACTCTCTCACCACTCTAATGGTCCAGCTCCTCTAGCAGTAACTTTCTAACGATTCCAGGAGGAAACCGTCCAGGCCTTAACCTAATCATTACATAGTCCTCCCTCAACAAAATTTTGACTCGCCTTTGAGAATCAGCCAACTTCTTATAAGTTTCATTACTTAAATTTATTTTGGCATGAATTTCTTTATGCAAGTCCGTTACTTGCTATGCAAGTGCATCAAGAGACTTGTGTGTGTGGGTTAATAGTGAAATCAGATCAAGTGGTGTGTGAGGCTTGTATCCATGAACAATTTCAAAGGGACTCTAGCCTATAGACCTATTGATCGAACATTGAATGCAATTCAGCCCTGGACAAAATACAAATCCCAATTCCTGGTATTCTCACTCAACCAAATCTGAGACAATGTCCTAACTCGACTGACGATGCATTTCCTAAAGAATGGACTTATATTCAAAGGACCCTAGGTCTAAACCTAACACACTACGGTCTCTAGGTTTGACCTTGGGTCGGAGATGGATGCAGAGCATGAAAACATATCATGGGTGCCTAGTAGGTGCCATAAGGTCTTCCAGAAGTAGGTGGAAACCTAATAGTTTTCTGACACGTGTTTCACTCTAAGACTTCGACAAAGTATACTTGGATGGTGTAAGAAGCATTGGAAGTCCTAGAAAGTGAGGAAATATGATGTGGAGTCTCGAATTACCTGCTGACTAAAGTTGTGACCTGAAGGTTTGATGGTGAATATGAGTGTCAACTGGTCATCATTATGAAAGGAAAGTTTGCTACTCCTAGGAATGGATCAAGAGATGATTCGGGGAGTAGCCTAGGACATGTGATTGCAATAGCTAAGGTTGTTCTCTAAGCAAACATGATTCACTTTCTCAAGAAATGGATTAGAGAATGATTCATGGGAGGTCTATGGATGATGACCTCAAGACTTGAAATTTGACCTATGGGTGAGGAAATGTATACTCTATAGAAGGGTAGGTCAGTCATGCGAAGGAAGGGTCTGGGGTCATAAGAGGACTTCTACGACTGGGTGAATCAATCCGCTCAAGACAAGGTGTTTCACTGAGATTACGGGAGAGACCTTAGGGCTGGGCATGGGACAAGGTCCAAGATGTAAGAGCTTGATCCAGTCATCCTAAGGAGAGGATTACCATAGGGTGGGCAAACTTAAACAGTTCAGTGCAAAGATCTTCAATTGGTACTTGGGGAATGACTGTCATTAGAGGGTACGAACTGATAGCTCGGCTAACACTATGAGTTCTTCCTGGGGGTATTTGACTAAGGAACCTGATTCTCACATCTCTCTTGAATTTCTGAACTAGGTCCTACCACTTGGTTGCTCTCTAAGTCTCCTCAGGTAAGGAACCAATAGTAATCGATGTCACATTCTTCAAGTTCTTTCCCCTCATATTCATCAACTAGACTCAAAGCCAGCATCATATACTTCCTCGATGCCATCTTCAATGGTTTCGGGTCCTGGTAATCGGGTCACTGATCTGGGCTTGTCATACCTAACCTTTCTTCCTCATTGGTAGGCTTGGGTTCTCCCTCATTATGTCATCCTTAGGATTCTTACCACTTAGCTGTGCACAAGCCAGTCCTATGCATGGCACTGACTAGATTTATGGCCTCTTTCTCCAAAAACCAACATTCTTGCGATATAGGAACCTGGGTCCCTGGTTTCAAGCTAGTAGAGACCTTACTTGGGCATGGGTGTGGATCTAAATGGTTTGATCTAGAAGACTTGGGTTGTAGAGTGACTGGTCTAGAATATTGTAGGACCTCTCATAGACACGATCCACACTATAGATATCATGGTTAGGCTTCCTAAGGTTATGCTCGGGATCACGGTATAAGGTCCTCCTAGGCTCCTGGCATGGGTGAGGTCGGGCCTATTAAATTTTGGATCAGGTGTCCAATTTTGATATCTACGTTTCTCAACTACTTGGACTCGATCCCTAAGCTGGGTAAAATTCCTCATTCATATCCTGACTCAATTTGTTCAGACTTTCAGTAAGAGCTCTAACCATGGCCTCTAATCAGGTTGGGTTTGACCAGGTTGGTAGGGTACTCCATTCCGGGTAACATGATGATGCAAGCAAACACACCAAATAGACTCGACTGAAACGACTACGGGCTAACTAGACCTAGAGCCCAAACTAGATGCCCAATCAGATTGGCAAGCTAGCCTGTAATAACTCGGGACTCAGCCAGGCAGGTGTAAGGGGAGTGTTAGGTCCCTAATTGCCAATCCTAGACACCAATCAGTCATGGCCAGGTAGGCGGACCAGCACACAAGCCCTTCGAGATAGAATCCCTGAACCACCGTTCTAGACACTGAGTACAAAGCACACACAGGTAACTAGACAAACTGACTCAACACTAGCCTTGACCCGACTTTTTGATGTCCCTAGCCCACTAGGGCAAATTAAGTCTAATAATTTTAAAACTAGGCTTAGGATCGAATGAATGGGTTGGTTTTGGCTAAGGAGAGGTTATCAACTCCTCCCCTTATCTTAGATGCTCAATTGCCCTTAAGATGAATTAGGAGATGATCACTCAAAATAATTGAATTGCAGAACACAGAAACAGAGTTGCTATAATTTAACTCTCAGAAATTTCACGGAAACCATTAAATCACAGGAAAATTATGTAAAATATCTTCAATATACTAGTTCCAGAAAAATAAAATCATGCAATTTGGAGTTACCTTCAATGAGAAACATTCCTGCAACAGGGTAGTTACAGACTAAAATAGAATGCTTCCCCCATTTACAATTCCCTGCTACGAAGTTGTAGCACAGCGGATCCCTACACACCCTAGAATACCCCGTGGAATGGAAAGAGGAGGTTTGCACCTCGCTTCATTCCTAGGACCGGACGTCCTGGGGAGTCTACTTCGAGCAGACAAAGTAAAAAAGAGAGACTCAAAACAAGCAAGCAAAACAGAAACCCTAGACAGGGCTCTGATACCAAAATTGATGCAGAACGGAGCTCTACTATCAAAAGGATACATAACGAATATGTGGAATGCGGAGCAAATTAAAATTAATGTATTTTTTTTATATATATATTTAAGAAGTCGGCTTTGACTCAAAGGAAAGATAAACTAATGTTGAAGAAACTATATAATAATTGAAAGCACAATTCAAAGAAACTAGATTATCAGAGTAGTTCAGGAGTAAAGAATCGCTGGGGTTTGAGAAACTCCCAGACCTAGGTTTTCACTCTGAACTTTCAACATGACAGAAATAAAGAGAAGGAAGGTTATGTACCAGGCAGTGATCTTCACAGAGTTTGTGGAAGGCTCTCGAGCAGATTGTTGGATCCTCGGATTCGGATATCTTCACAATGGATCCTCCAATACGGGTCCTTTGGAAGAGTTGGCTTCTCCCTGAACTCAGATCTGGGAAAGAAGAAGAACAAGTTAAGGAACCAGATACTCAAAGAAAGGATTTACCAGATAAGAAGAACTTGAAAATTGATGTTGGGCATGAATCCTGATTCTCTTGGATGCTGATCTGACTTCCTCTGGGATTTGCTCTATATTCGAAGTAGCCGATCTGGACCTGGATGCTGGTGGTTGGCCTCTACTTGGAAGAGAGGGGCCGGAGATGATGAGGTAGATTAGGGTTTGGATGATTGGTGGAATGAGAAGATGATGGCGGCTAGGGTTTGGAATTGAAGTGGCTAACCTAGGATTTTGGTTGGGTTTTGGGGTTGGAGATCTCACACCTCCTCAAGGTTCCTAGGGAACCCGGATTTACTCCCTCACGGAGCTCAACACTTGAATACAAGTGCGAAAGAGAGAAACACAGTTGCTCACACAGAAATTCATTTCATTCATCATTATCTTCAAGAGTTATATAGAGTTGAATATATAGACATAACAAGAAACAAAATTTTATACATTTCCCATGTGGGACTAATAGGACTAACCCACACTTTAGGCATCAATTCTCTTCCAAGACTCCTTCCATGAGTGGGCAGCCCAAAACTTCAAGAAAACTTGAAAATCAGCTCCAATGGCAGGTTATGGGGGTGTCTCCTAGTATCTCTCCATGAATAAAGGATTTTCCCTTCATGGTTTGGCTCTTTTGGACACCTCCTAGTCTTGCTCCACAAGTTTAGGCTTCTTCCTTTCATGGCTTTGGCACTTTTGGAAACTTTTGGGTGCCTCCTTGATTTTCTCCTCAAGACATGCTCTCTTCCCTTTTATAACTTGGATTTTTATGGAACATTGTGGGGCACCTCCTTGATCCTCTCTTCAGAAAAATTCTTGCCATCCTGGCTTGGGTTTATCTGGAAAGAAGTTGGCTCATCCTTGGATTGAGGTATCTTGATGGATTTCTCCCCCAAGTGGTGCAAGAAAAAAGAACCTGCTTACTTGAGGCGTGGAGACCAAGGTACACTGGATGGAGATATGGCAGAGTTGTGGCACCCACTTGTAGCTGGAAAATGTGGTACCCTAAGGCTAAGGAATGACACCTACCTGGGCCTTGGACTTGGACTGAGTCAACATGATCCAACAAAATTGAAATAACAAAATTACAGACTCAAAATTGAGTTGATCAGGTCAACCCTTATTACAAAACCAGAAAACCCTAATTCTTCGGGCAGGTCAATCAGAAATCCAGATGGAGCCCTGAAGTCTTCTTCTGAGTCTGGTGCCCGCACCAATTCTCCCCGGGGTGGGAGGAACTCGACCTTGTCGAGTAAGGCTCAAGTTGGCTCGGTATCTCTCCAAGAGGTTTGGATCCAAATCTTGTAATTCTTCTCGGGAGATCCAAGAGTTATCAGAATCTGGCCTTCCTTGCCAGCGGACCAGGTATCTTTGGTATCCTCGATTGCGAGTAGAGATGACCTGATCATTCAGGATCTTTTCAATCTGCTCTTTCCTCACAGGCCAGTTTGTTGGTGGACACACAGGTTGGGTTCACTCTCAAGAGCAGGATTAGGCTCAAAAGGCTCACTGAGAATCACAGCCTGCTCTCTATACTTTACTAGGTCTGTATTGTTGAAAGTGGAGCTAATGCCTAGTTCTGAAAGCAACTCGAGCACATAGGCATTGGATCCTACTCTCTTCAACCACTCTAAATGGTCCAGCTCCTCTAGCATGTAACTTTCTAACGGTTCCAGGAGGAAACCATTCAGGCCTTAACCTAATCATTACATAGTCTCCCTCAACAAAGTTTTGACTCGCCATTGAGAATCAGCCAACTTCTTATAAGTTTCATTACTTAAATTTATTTTGGCATGAATTTCTTTATGCAAGTCCGTTACTTCTATGCAAGTGCATCAAGAGACTTGTGTGTGTGGGCTAATAGTGAAATCAGATCAAGTGGTGTGTGAGGCTTGTATCCATGAACAATTTCAAAGGGACTCTAGCCTAGACCTATTGATCGAAACATTAAATGCAATTTCAGCCCTGGACAAATACAAATCCCAATTCCTGGTATTCTCACTCAACCAAAATCTGAGACAATATCCTAAACTCGACTGACGATGCATTCCTAAAGAATGGACTTTATTCAAAGGAACCCTAGTCTAAACCTACACACTATGGCTCCTAGGTTTGACCTTGGTCGGAGGATGGCATGCAGACATGAAAACATATCATGGGTGCCTTGTAGGTGCCATAAGGTCTTCCAGAAGTAGGTGGCAAACCTGACAGGTTCTGACACGTGGTTCACTCTAAGGACTTCGACAAAGTATACTTGGATGGTGTAAGAAGCATTGGAAGTCCTAGAGAAAGGGAGGAAATATGAGGTGGAGTCTCGAATTACCTGCTGACTAAAGTGGTGACCTGAAGGTTTGAATGGTGATATATGAGTGTCACTGGTCATCCTTATGAAAGGAAAAGTTTGCTACTCCTAGGAATGGATCAAGAGATGGTTCGGGGAGTAGCCTAGGACATGTGATGCAATAGCTAAGGTTTGTTCTCTAAGCAAACAATGATCCACTTTCTCAAGAAATAGATTGAGAATGATTCATGGGCGGGTCTATGGATGATGCCTCAAGACTTGAAATTTGACCTATGGTGAGGGAAGGTATACTCTATAGAAGGGTAGGTCAGTCATGCGAAGGAAGGGGTCTGGGGTCATAAGGAGGACTTCTACAGGACTGGGTGAATCAATCCGCTCAAGACAAGGATGTTCAACTGAGATTACGGGAGAGACCTTAGTGGCTGGGCATGGGACAAGGTCCAATTGTAAGAGGCTTGATCCAGTCATCCTAAGGAGAGGATTTACCATAGGGTGGGCAAACTTAAACAGTTCGTGCAAAGATCTTCAATTGGTACTTGGGGAATGACTGTCATTAGAGGGTACGAACTGATAGCTCGGGCTAACACTATGAGTTCTTCTGGGTATTTGACTAAAGGAACCTGATTCTCACAAATCTCTTGAATTTCTGACTAGGTCCTACCACTTGGTTGCTCTCCAAGGTCTCCTCAGGTAAGGAACCAATATATCGATGTCACATTCTTCAAGTTCTTCCCCCTCATATTCATCAACTAGACTCAAGCCAGCATCATATACTTCCTCGATGCCATCTCAATGGGTTTCGGGTCAGTGGTAATCGGGTCAACTGATTCTGGGCTTGTCATACCTAACCTTTCTTCCTCATTGGTAGGCTTGGGTTCTCCCTCATTAATGTCATCCTTAGGATTCTTACCACTTAGCTGTGCACAAGCAGTCCTATGCATGGGCACTGACTAGATTTATGGCTCTTTCTCCACAAAACCAACATTCTTGCGATATAGGAACCGGGTCACACTGGGTTTCAAGCTAGTAGAGACCTTACTTGGGCATGGGTGTGGATCTAAATGGTTTGATCTAGAAGACTTGGGTTATTGAGTGACTGGTCTAGAATATTGTAAGGACCTCTCATAGACATGATCCCACTATAGATATCATGGTTAGGCTTCCTAGGGTTTGCTGCCTCGATCACGGTATAAGGTCCTCCTAGTTTCCTGGTGTGGGTGAGGTGGAGGCACATTAAAATCTGGGTCAGGAGTCCAATTCTGATGTCTAGGTTCCTCAAGTACTTGGACTCGATCCCTAAGCTGGGTAAATTCTCATTCATATCCTGACTCAATTTGTTCAGTCTTTCAGTAAGAGCTCTAACCATGGCCTCTAAATCAGGTTGGGTTTGACCAGGTTGGTAGGGTACTCCATTCCCGGTAGACATGATGATGCAAGCAAACACACCAAATGAGACTCGACTGAAATGACTACGGGCTACCTAGACCTAGAGCCCAACTAGATGCCCAATCAGATTGGCAAGCTAGCCTGTAATAACTCGGGACTCATCCAGGCTGGTGTAAGGGGAGTTTTAGGTCCCTAATTGCCAATCCTAGACCCAATCATGATTGGCCAGGTAGGCGGACCAGCACACAAGCCCTTCGAGATAGATCCCTGAACCACCGTTCTAGACACTGAGTACAAAGCACACACAGAGTAACTAGACAAACTGACTCAACACTAGCCTTGACCCGACTTGTTGATGTCCCTATCCACTAGGGCAGTTAAAGTCTAATAAATTTTAAACTAGGCTTAGGATCGAATGAATGGGTGGTGGTTTTGGGCTAAGGAGAGGTTATCAACTCCTCCCCTTATCTTAGATGCTCAATTGCCCTTAAGATGAATTAGAGATGATCACTCAAAATAATTGAATTGCAGAAACACAGAAACAGGTTGCTATAATTTAACTCTCAGAAATTTCAAGGATACCAATAAATCACAGGAAAATATGTAAAATATCTTCAATTATACTAGTTCCAGAAAAATAAAAATCATGCAATTTGGAGTTACCTTCAATGAGAAACAATTCCTGCAACAGGAAGTTATAGACTAAAACAGAATGCTTCCCCGTTTACAAATTCCTGCTACGAAGTTGTAACACAGCGGATCCCCTACACACCCTAGGAACACCCCATGGAATGGAAAGAGGAGGTTTGCACCTCGCTTCATTCCTAGGACCGGATGTCCTGGGAGTCTACTTCGAGCAGACAAAGTAAAAAGAGCGCCTCAAAAAAGCAAGCAAAACAGAAACCCTAGACAGGGCTCTGATACCAAAATTGATGCAGAACGGGAGCTCTGCTATCAAAATGATACAGAACGAATATGTGGAATGCGAAGCAAATTAAAATTAATGTATTTTATATATATATTATTTAAGAAGTCGGCTTTGACTCAAAGGAAAGATAAACTATGTTGAAAGAAACTATATAATAATTGAAAGCACAATTCAAAGAAACAAGATTATCAGAGTAGTTCAGGAGTAAAGGATCGCTGGGGGTTGAGAAACTCCCAGACTAGAGTTTTGCTCTGAACTTTAACAGGACAGAATAAAGAGAAGGGAAGGGTTATGTACCAGCAGTGATCTTCACAATTTGGTGAAAGGACTCCTCTCGCAGATTGTTGGATCCTCGGATTCGGATATCTTCGCAATGGATCCTCCAATCTGGTCCTTGGCAGAGTTGGCTTCTCCTGACTCAGATCTGGGAAAGAAGAAGAACAAGTTAAGGAACCAGATACTCAAAGAAAGGATTTACCAGATAAGAAGAACTTGAAAATTGATGTTGCTGAAATCCTGATTCTCTTGGATGCTGATCTGACTTTCCCTGTGATTTGCTCTATATTCGAAGTAGCCGATGGACCTGGCTGCTGGTGGTTGGCCTCTACTTGGAAGAGAGGGGTCGGAGATGATGAGGTAGATTAGGTTTGGATGATTGGTGGAATGAAGAAGATGATGGCGGCTAGGGTTTGGAATTGACGTGCTAACCTAGGTTTGGTAGGGTTTTGGGGTTGGAGATCTCACACTCCTCAAGGTTCCTAGGGAACCCGATTTACTCCCTCACGGAGCTCAACACTTGAATACAAGTGTGGAAGAGAGAAACAAAAGTTGCTTACACAGAAATTCATTTCATTCATCATTATCTTCAAGAGTTATATAGAGTTTAATATATAGACATAACAAAGAAATAAATTTTATACATTTCCCATGTGGGACTAATAGGACTAACCCACACTTTAGGCATCAAATTCTCTTCCCAAGACTCCTTCCATGAGTAGGCACCCAAAAACTCCAAGAAAACTTGAAAATCAGCTCCAAATGGCAGGTATGGGGGTGTCTCCTAGTATCTCTCCATGAATCAAGGATTTTCCCTTCATGGTTTGGCTCTTTTGGACACCTCCTAGTCTTTCTGGACAGTTTAGGCTTCTTCCTTTCATGGCTTTGGCACTTTTGGAAACTTTTGGTGCCTCTTGATTTTCCTCCTCACAGACATGCTCTCTTCCTTTATAACTGATTTTTATGGAACATTGTGGGGCACCTCCTTGATCCTCTCTTCAAGAAAAATTCTGCCATCCTGGCTTGGGTTTATCTGAAAGAAGTTGGCTCATCCTTGGATTGAGGTATCTTGATGGATTTCTCCCCCGAGTGGTGCAAGAAAAAAGAACCTGCTTACTTGAGGCGTGGGGACCAAGGTACACTGGATGGAGATAATGGCAGGAGTGTGGCACCCACTTGTAGCTGGAAAATGTGGTGCCCTAAGGCAAGGGAATGACACCTACCTGGCCCTTGGACTTGGACTGAGTCAACATGATCCAACAAAAATTGAAATAACAAATTACAGACTCAAATCGAGTTGATCAGGTCAACCCTTATTACAAACCAGAAAACCCTAATTCTTTCGGCAGGTCAATCAGAGATCCAGATGGAGCCCTAAAGTCTTATTCTGAGTCTGGTGCCCCGCACCAGTCCTAATTCTTGTAATTCTTCTCGGGAGATCCAAGTGTTCTCAGAATCTGGCCTTCCTTGCCAGCGGACCAGGCATCTTAGGTATCCTCGATTATGAGTAGAGATAACCTGATCATCCAAGATCTTTTCAATCTGCTCTTTCCTCACAGGCCAGTTTGTTGGTGGACACACAGGGTCGGGATCACTCTCAATAACAGGATTAGGTTCAAAAGGCTCACTGGGAATCACAGCTAGCTCCCTGTACTCTACTAGGTCTGTAATGTTGAAAGTGGAGCTAATGCTTAGCTCTGGAGGCAACATAGGCATTGGGTCCCACTCTCTTCTTCACTCTAAATGGTCCAGCTCCTCTAGCATGTAGCTTTCTAACGGTTCCAGGAGGAAACCGCTCAGGCCTTAACCTAATAATTACATAGTCTCCCTCAACAAAAGTTTTGACTCGCCTTTGAGAATCAGCCAACTTCTTATAAGTTTCATTACTTAAAGTTATTTTGGCATGAATTTCTTTATGCAAGTTATTTACATGCTGTGCAAAGTCTTCAGCAGACTCGAGACTCGTGTGTGGACTGGCAAAGGAACTAGGTCAAGTGGTGTGAGGCTTGTACCCATGAACAATCTCAAAAGGGCTTTTACCTATAGACCTATTGACCGAGTCATTATATGCAAATTTCAGCCCTGGGTAAAATACAAATCCCATTCCTGGTATTCTCACTCAACCAAAATCTGAGTCAATGTCCTAAACTCGACTGTGACGCACTCCTAAAGAATGGACTTTATTCAAAGGAATCCTAGGTCTAAACCTAACAAATTACGGCTCTCTAGGTTTGACCTTGGGTCGGAGGATGGCATGCAGAGCATGAAAACTTATCATGGATGCCTAGTAGGTGCCGTAAGGTCTTCCAGAAGTAGGTGGCAAACCTAATAGGTTCTGACACGTGTTCACTCTAAAGACTTCGACAAAGTATACTTGGATGGTGTAAGAAGCATTGGAAGTCCTGGAGAAAGGGAGGAAATATGAGGTGGACCAGCTGACTAAAGGTGGTGACCTGAAGTTTGAATGGTGATCTATGAGTGTCAACTGGTCATCCTTATGAAAGGAAAAGTTTGCTACTCCTAGGAATGGATCAAGAGATGGTTCGGGAGTAGCCTAGGACATGTGATTGCAACAGTTAAGGTTTGTTTTCGCTAAGCAAATAATGATCCACTTTCTCAAGAAATGGATTAGAGAATGATTCATGGAAGGGCCTATGGATGGTGACCTCAAGACTTGAAATTTGACCTATGGTGTGGGAAGGTATACTCTATAGAAGGGTAGGTCAGTCATGCGAAGGAGGGTCTGGGGCCATAAGGAGGACTTAACAGGACTGGGTGAATCAATCCGCTCAAGACAAGGATGTTCAACTGAGATTACGGGAGAGACCTTAGTGGCTGGGCATGGGACAAGGTCCAATTGTAGAGGCTTGATTCAGTCATCCTAAGGAGAGGATCTACCATAGGGTGGGCAAACTTAAACAGTTCAGTGCAAAGATCTTCAATTGGTACTTGGGGAATGACTGTCACTAGAGGGTACGAACTGATAGCTCGGCTAACACTATGAGTTCTTCCTGGGGGTATTTGACTAAAGAACCTGGTTCTCACAAATCTCTTGAATTTCTGAACTAGGTCCTACCACTTGGTTACTCTCCAAGGTCTCCTCAGGTAAGGAACCAATAGTATCGATGTCACATTCTTCAAGTTCTTCCCCCTCATATTCATCACTAGACTCAAGCCAGCATCATATACTTTATCGATGCCATCTTCAATGGTTTCGGGTCAGTGGTAATCGGGTCAACTGATTCTGGGCTTGTCATACCTAACATTTCTTCCTCATTGGTAGGCTTGGGTTCTCCCTCATTAATGTCATCCTTAGGATTCTTACCACTTAGCTGTGCACAAGCCAGTCCTATGCATGGGCACTGACAAGATTTATGGCCTCTTTCTCCACAAAACCAATATCTTGCGATATAGGAACCTAGGTCACACTGGGTTTCAAGCTAGTAGAGACCTTACTTGGGCATGGGTGTGGATCTAAATGGTTTGATCTAGAAGACTTGGGTTGTTGAGTGACTGGTCTAGAATATTGTAAGGACCTCTCATAGACATGATCCATACTATAGATATCATGGTTAGGCTTCCTAGGGTTATGCTCGGGATCACGGTATAAGGTCCTCCTAGCTCCTGGTGTGGGTGAGGTTGAGGCACATTAAAATCTGGGTCAGGAGTCCAATTCTGATGTCTAGGTTCCTCAAGTACTTGACTCGATCCCTAAGCTGGGTAAGATCCTCACGGACTGGATTCCTAAACTGGGCCACAGTATCAGTCATATCCTGACTCAATTTGGTCATACTTTCGGTAAAAGTTCTAATCATGGCCTGTAAATCAGGTGGGTTTGACCAGGTTGGGAGGGTACTCTGTTCTGGATGGATATGATGATGCAAGCAAGCACACAGAATGTGACTATACTAAAGCGACTACTGGCTCACTAGACCTAGAGTCCAAACTAGATGCCCAATCAGAGTGGCAAGCTAGCCTGTTGTAATTCGGGACTCAGCCAGGCAGGTGTAGGGAGTGTTAGGTCCCTAATTGCCAATCCTAGACACCATCAGTGATTGGCCAGGTAGGCGGACCAGCACACAAGCCCTTCGGGATAGAATCCCTGAACCATCGTTCTAGACACTGAGTACAAGCACACACAGAGTAACTAGACAAATTGACTCAACACTAGCCTAGACCCTGTTGGTGTCCTAGCCCACTAGGGCAAATTAGGTCTAATTATATTATGATTAATGGCTTAGGTTCGAATGCACGGGTGGTAGTTTTGGGCTAAGGAGAGGGTCTCAATCCTTCCCTTATGTTTCAACTTCGATGCCGTAAGATAGATTCAATTTATGCACACTCAAATAAAACACAACTGCAAAAATAAAAAATAGAACAGCAGTAAAATTGATCTCAGAAAATCTACAGAATTAATAAATCATAAAAATTTTATGTAAATTACTTTCAATTATACTCGTTCCATCAAAACAAGAATTACATAATTTTGAATTTTTTTACAGGGAAAAACAATTGAATAACAGGGTAGTTACTGGTAGAAAACAGAACGTGTGTCCCGTTTACAATCCCTACCTAGAAGTTATAACCCAGCGGCACCCCTACACGCCCTAGGAACCCCCGTGGAATGGGAGGAGGAGGCTTGCATCTCACTTTTTCCTAGGACCAGACGGCCAGGGGAGTCTACTCAGGCAGTAAAAGTAAAAAGGAACGAAAAAAAACAATCAACAAGCAAGAACCCTAGATAGGGCTCTGATGCCAAATGAGCAGAACGAGAGCTCTGATACCTAAAATGATGCAGAACAAATAAGATGATGTGATCGGAAGTAAATTAAGACTAATTCTTTATATATATTATATATTTTCAGAAGTCGGCTTTGACTCAAAGGAAAGATAAACTAATGTTGAAAGAAACTAAGAGATGACAGAAACAATTAAAGGAGTGGATTATCAGAGTAACACAGAAGTAAGGTCGCTGGGATTGAGAAACCCCCAGACCTAGGGTTTTACTCCTCTTTCAAGAAACAGACGAAGAGAGAAGAGAAGGTTTTATACATGGCTGTGATATCTCTCGTTGCTTCGATTGAAGGACTCTCTCGAGCAGATTGTAGGATCCTTGGAGATGGGGTATCTTCGCAATGGATCCTTGGATTATAAAGGTTGGCCTTCTTCTCGAACAGGATCTGGAAGAAAAGAACAAAAGAAGAACCAGAACTCAAAGAAAGACACACTGACCTTAGGACTTAATGAAGATTGTTGGATTTAGAAGTTCCGGAGATCTTGATACTGATCTGACTCTCTTTGAACTTGCTCTGTAGTTGAAACAATTGATCTGACTTGGATGCTGGTGACCGGCTTCGATGTGGAAGAGAGGGGCCGTGGGATGAAGATGGAAAATTAGGGTTTGGTGATGGTGGAGTAGAGATGGGTGGACTAAGCTAGGGTTTTGGGGTTGGAGATCTCACACCTCCTCAAGGTTCCTGTGAAACCCGGAATTACTCCCTCACGGAGCTCAACACTTGAATACAAGTGCGAAAGAGGAGAACACAAAGTTGCTCACAAAGAAATTGATTTCATTCATTCATCATTATGATTCAAGAGTTACATAGAGTTGAATATATAGACATAACAAAGAAATAAAATTTTATACATTTCCCATGTGGACTAAACTCCCTAGCCTATACTTTTGGTAGAAAATATTCTTCCTCTTGGCCAACCAGAGAGTCCTACAAGGAGTAGGCAGCCCTAAAAGTCATGAAAATCCTCTCAAAAGTAGAAAGATGGCGCCTCCTAAGTCTTCTCCTTGAATTTAGGGTTCTTCCTTCAATGGTTCAACTCTTTTGGACACCTTCTTTTCTTTCTCCCAAGTCATGGCTCTTCCCAACTTTGCTTTGGTCTTTTTAGGCATGGATTGGGCGCCCCCTTGAAGTGCTCCCCAAGAAATGCCTCTTTCTTCCTTTAACTTGGCCTTTTAAGGTATATATGGGGCGCCTCCTTGATTTAGGCTTCAAGAATAATTCTTGCTCCCTTGGGTGTGGGGACCAAGATACTGGGATGTAGATGTGGTGCCTCCTGGACTCCGGCATGTGGCTGGGAGTGTGGCACCCACTTGCTTTGGCCTTGACCTGATTGGAAAATTGGCACCAACCTGGAGAAGACCTAGACCACTACTAGGACTTGTACTGAGTCACATGACTCAACAAAATGAAATGCAGACTCAAAAAATAAAATAATCTGGTTGACCAGGTCAACCCTTATTACAAACTAGAAAACCCTAATTCTTCGGGCAAGGTCAATCAGAGATCCAGATGGAGCCCTGAAGTCTTTTTCTGAGTCTGGTGCCCGCACCAATTCTCCCAGGTGAGAGGAACTCGACCCTGTCGAGTATGGATCAAGCTGGCTCTGGAATCTCTCCAAGTGGTCTGGGTCAAATTCTTGTAATTCTTCCAGGAGGAAACCGCTCAGGCCTTAACCTAATCATTACATTGTCTCCCTCAACAAAAGTTTCGACTCGCCATTGAGAATTAGCCAACTTCTTATAAGTTTCATTACTTAAAGTTATTTTGGCATGAATTTCTTTATGCAAGTTCTTTACATGCTGTGCAAAGTCTTCAGTAGACTCGGAGACTCGTGTGTGGACTGGCAAAGGAACTAGGTCAAGTGGTGTGTGAGGCTTGTACCCATGAACAATCTCAAAAGGGCTTTTACCTATAGACCTATTGACCGAGTCATTATATGCAAATTCAGCCTTGGGTAAAATACAAATCCCAATTCCTGGTATTCTCACTCAACCAAAATCTGAGTCAATATCCTAAACTCGACTGACGACGAACTCCTAAAGAATGGACTTTATTCAAAGGAACCCTAGGTCTAAACCTAACAAACTACGACTCTCTAGGTTTGACCTTGGTCGGAGGATGGCATGCAGAGCATGAAAACTTATCATGGGTGCCTACTAGGTGCCATAAGGTCTTCCAGAAGTAGGTGGCAAACCTAATAGGTTCTGACACGTGGTTCACTCTAAAGACTTCGACAAAGTATACTTGGATGGTGTAAGAAGCATTGGAAGTCCTGGAGAAAGGGAGGAAATATAAGGTGGACCTGCTGACTAAAGATGGTGACCTGAAGGTTTGAATAGTGATCTATGAGTGTCAACTGGTCATCCTTATGAAAGAAAAGTTTGCTACTCCTAGGAATGGATCAAGAGATGGTTCGGGGAGTAGCCTAGGACATGTGATTGCAACAGTTAAGGTTTGTTCGCTAAGCAAATAATGATCCACTTTCTCAAGAAATGTGATGCAGAACAAAGAACAAAGAAGCGTATGCGGAAGTAAAATTAAGATTAATTCTTTTTTTTTTTTTTTTTTTTATATTTCAAAATTGGCTTCGACTCTAAACTAAATCAAAGTAAAGTTAAACTAAGTTGATGGAAACTAAGGATTGAAAGCACAATTTAGAATAAGCTAAGTTATCAGAGTAGTTCAGAAGTAACGGATCGCTGGGGGTTGAGAAACTCCCAGACCTAGGGTTTCGCTCCGAACTTTCAACAGAACAGAAATAAGAGAAGAGATGGTTTACCTAACCAGACAATGATCTTCACAGATTTTGGTGGAAGAACTCTCCCGAGCAGATTGTTGGATCCTCGGATTCAGATTTCTTCGCAATGGATCCTCCAGTACTGGTCCTTTGGCGGGTTGGCTTCTCCTGAACTCAAGATCTGGAAGAGAAGAAAACCAATTTATGGAATCAGAGAGTCAAGGGAAGAATTTACCAGGTTGATGAACTTGAAGATTGAAATTGCTGAAAACTGGATTCTCCTGGAAGCTGATGTGATTTTCCTTGGAACTTGCTCTGGATCTGAAGTAGCCGGACTGGATCTGGATGAAGGTGGATGGCCTGGACTTGTAGAGAGAGAGAGGCCGTGGGAGATGGATGATCTAGGTTTGATGATTGAAAATAATGAAGGGTGGCTAGGGTTTTGGGATTTCAAGTGGCTAACCTAGGGTTTTGGATAAAGATGGAGATCTCTCACCTCCTCAAGGCTCCAATGGAACCCGGATTACCCCCTCACGGAGCTCAACACTGAGAATAGTGCGGAAGAAGAGAAACCTAGGTCACTCACACAAGAGAATAGCAAAAAAATAATTTTCTTCATTGATTTTCAAAGTTACAAAGAGAGGTCTATTATATAGACCTAAAATTTTCTCCTAGCTTGTACAAATTCTCATGTGGGACTAAACTCTTCCAACCTCTAGATTAGGTAGAAAACCCCCTCTCTTGGTCGACCAAGACTTCAAAAAAAATTGGGACGGCCATAAAGGAATTTTTTTTGGAATTTTTATGGCACCTCCTTTGGAGTTGGATTTGGATTTGGAGTCCTCCTCTTCTTATGGCATTTCTTCTTTTCTTCCACTCGAAGTTAAGCTCTTTGATTTTGATTTGAACTTCAATTGGATGTCCTTCTTTGATTTCTTCTCCAAGAGAAGTTTTCTTCCTTCTTTGCTTAGGTAAAATAGGCAGGTATGGCGCCTCCTTTAAATTAGCTTCCAATTTGATTTTTTTTCTTCTTTGGGTGTGGGGACCATGACACTGGGATGCCTCTGTGGCGCCTCCTGGACTCTGGCGTGTGCTCGGAGTGTGGCTGGTGTGTGGCTTGGAGTGTGGCCTCCACTTGCTTGAACCTTGATTTGATTGGAAGACAAATGTGGCACCATTTTGGACCAAATTGAAACCACATCGGGACTTGCACCGAGTCAACATGACTCAACAAATTTAAATGGTGACTCAAGAAATAAATAAAAATAATAAACTGGTTGACCAGGTCAACCATTATTACAAACCCTAATTTCTCGGGCAATGTCAATCAGAGATCCAGATGGAGCTCTGAAGTCTTCTTCTGAGTCTGGTGCCCGCACCAAAATGGATTAGAGAATGATTCATGGAAGGGCCTATGGATGGTGACCTCAAGACTTGAAATTTGACCTATAGGTGTGGAAAGGTATACTCTATAGAAGGGTAGGTCAGTCATGCGAAGGAAGGGTCTGGGGCCATAAGGAGGACTTCTACAGGACTGGTGAATCAATCCGCTCAAGACAAGGATGTTCAACTGAGATTACGGGAGAGACCTTAGTGGCTGGGCATGGGACAAGGTCCAATTATAAGAGGCTTGATTCAGTCATCCTAAGGAGAGGATCTATCATAGGGTGGGCAAACTTAAACAGTTCAGTGCAAGATCTTCAATTGGTACTTGGGGAATGACTGTCACTAGAGGGTACGAACTGATAGCTCGGGCTAACACTATGAGTTCTTCCTGGGGGTATTTGACTAAAGGAACCTGGTTCTCACAAATCTCTTGAATTTCTGAACTAGGTCCTACCACTTGGTTGCTCTCCAAGGTCTCCTCAGGTAAGGAACCAATAGTATCGATGTCATATTCTTCAAGTTCTTCCCCCTCATATTCATCAACTAGACTCAAGCCAGCATCATATACTTCCTCGATGCCATCTTCAATGGATTTCGGGTCAGTGGTAATCGGGTTAACTGATTCTGGGCTTGTCATACCTAACCTTTCTTCCTCATTGGTAGGCTTGGGTTCTCCCTCATTAATGTCATCCTTAGGATTCTTACCATTTAGCTGTGCACAAGCCAGTCCTATGCATGGGCACTTACTAGATTTATGGCCTCTTTCTCCACAAACCAACATTCTTGCGATATAGGAACCTGGGTCACACTGGGTTTCAAGCTAGTAGAGACCTTACTTGGGCATGGGTGTGGATCTAAATGGTTTGATCTAGAAGACTTGGGTTGTTGAGTGACTGGTCTAGAATATTATAAGGACCTCTCATAGACATGATCCATACTATAGATATCATGGTTAGGTTTCCTAGGGTTATGCTCGGGATCATGGTATAAGGTCCTCCTAGGCTCCTGGTGTGGGTGAGGTTGAGGCACATTAAATCTGGGTCAGGAGTCCAATTCTGATGTCTAGGTTCCTCAAGTACTTGGACTCGATCCCTAAGCTGGGTAAGATCCTCACGGACTGGATTCCTAAACTGGGCCACGGTATCAGTCATATCCTGACTTAATTTGGTCATACTTTTGTAAGAGTTCTAATCATGGCCTCTAAATCAGGTTGGGTTTGACCAGGTTGGGAGAGTACTCCGTTCCGGGTGGACATGATGATGCAAGCAAGCACACAAAATGTGACTATACTAAAGCGACTACTGGCTCACTAGACCTAGAGTCCAAACTAGATGCCCAATCAGAGTGGCAAGCTAGCCTGTAGTAACTCGGGACTCAGCCAGGCAGGTTTAAGGGGAGTGTTAGGTCCCTAATTGCCAATCCTAGACACCAATCAGTGATTGGCCAGGTAGGCGGACCAGCACACAGTCCTTCGGGATAGAATCCCTGAACCACCATTCTAGACACTGAGTACAAAGCACACACAGAGTAACTAGACAAACTGACTCAACACTAGCCTAGACCCACCAGTTGGTGTCCCTAGCCCACTAGGGCAAATTAGGTCTAATTAATTTTACAATTAAAGGCTTAGGTTTGAATGCACGGGAGGTGGTTTTGGGCTAAGGAGAGGGTCTCAATCCTCCCTTATGTTGCAACTTCGGTGCCCTTAAGATAGATTCAATTTATGCACACTCAAATAAAACATAGCTTGCAGAAAATAAAAAATAGAATAGCAGTAAAATTGATCTCAGAAAATCTACAGAAATTAATAAATCATAAAAACTTTATGTAAATTACTTTCAATTATAATCGTTCCATCAAAATAAGAATTACTTAATTTTGAATTTTCTCTAGGGAGAAACAATTCGAATAACAGGATAGTTACTGGCAGAAAACGGAACGTGTGTCCCATTTACAATCCCTACCTAGAAGTTATAACCCAGCGGCACCCCTACACGCCCTAGGAACCCCTATGGAATGGGAGGAGGAGGCTTGCATCTCACTTTTTCCTAGGACCAGACGGCCAGGGGAGTCTACTCCAGGCAGTAAAAGTAAAAAGGAACGAAAAAAAAATAATCAACAAGCAAGAACCCTAGACAGGGCTCTGATACCAAAATGATGCAAGATGAGAGCTCTGATACCTAAAATGATGCAGAACAAATAAGATGATACGATGCGGAAGTAAATTAAGACTAATTCTTTATATATATATATATATTTTCAGAAGTCGGCTTTGACTCAAAGGAAAGATAAACTAATATTGAAGAAACTAAGAGATGACAGAAAACACAATTAAAAGGAGTGGATTATCAGAGTAACTCAGAAGTAGGATCGCTGGGGATTGAGAAACCCCCAGACCTAGGGTTTACTCCTCTTTCAAGAAACAGACGAAGAGAGAAGAGAAGGTTTTATACCTGACTGTGATATCTCTCGTTGCTTCGATTGAAGGACTCTCTCGAGCAGATTGTAGGATCCTTAAAGACGGGGTATCTTCGTAATGGATCCTCGATTGTAGTCCTATGGCAAGGTTGGCCTTCTTCTCGAACTCAGGATCTGGAAGAAGAAGAACAAAAGAAGAACCAGAAACTCAAAGAAAGACACTGACCTTAGGACTTAATGAAGGTTGTTGGATGTAGAAGTTCCGGAGATCTTGTGGTGCGGGCACCAGACTCAGAAGAAGACTTTAGAGCTCCATCTGGATCTCTGATTGACATTGCCTGAGAAATTAGGGTTTGTAATAAAGGTTGACCTGGTCAACCAGTTTATTTATTTTATTTATTGAGTCACCATTTAAATTTTGTTGAGTCATGTTGACTCAGTGCAAGTCCCAATGTGGTTTCAATTTGGTCCAAAATGGTGCCACATTTGTCTTCCAATCAAATCAAGGTTCAAGCAAGTGGAGGCCACACTCCAAGCCACACGCCCAGCTACACTCCGAGCACACGCCAAAGTCCAGGAGGCGCCACAGAGGCATCCCAATGTCATGGTCCCCACATCCAAAGAAGAAAAAATCAAATTGGAAGCTAATTTAAAGGAGGCGCCCATACCTGCCTATTTTACCTAAGCAAAGAAGGAAGAAAACTTCTCTTGGAGAAGAAATCAAAGAAGGACATCCAATTGAAGTTCAAATCAAAATCAAAGAGCTTAACTTCGAGTGGAAGAAAAGAAGAAATGCCATAAGAAGAGGAGGACTCCAAATCCAAATCCAACTCCAAAGGAGGTGCCATAAAAATTCCAAAAAAATTCCTTTATGGCCGTCCCAATTTTTTTTTGAAGTCTTGGTCGACCAAGAGAGGGGGTTTTCTACCTAATCTAGTGGTTGGAGGAGTTTAGTCCCACATGGGAATTTGTACAAGCTTGGAGAAAATTTTAGGTCTATATAATAGACCTCTCTTTGTAACTTTAGAAAAAGAATGAAGAAAATTATTTTTTTGCTACTCTCTTGTGTTGAGTGACCTAGGTTTATCTTCTTCCATACTATTCTAAGTGTTGAGCTCCGTGAGGGGGTAATCCGGGTTCCATTGGAGCCTTGAGGAGGTGAGAGATCTCCATCTTTATCCAAAACCCTAGGTTAGCCACTTGAAATCCCAAAACCCTAGCCACCCTTCATTATTTTCAATCCATCAAACCCTAGATCCATCCATCTCCCATGGCCTCTCTCTCTCTATAAGTCCAGGCCGTCCACCTTCATCCAGATCCAGTCCGGTTACTTCAGATCCAGAGCAAGTTCCAAGGAAAATCACATCAGCTTCCAGGAGAATCCAGTTTTCAGCAATTTCAATCTTCAAGTTCATCAACCTGGTAATTCTTCCCTTGACTCTCTGATTCCATCAATTGTTTTTCTTCTCTTCCAGATCTTGAGTTCAGGAGAAGCCAACCCCCAAAGGACCAGTACTGGAGGATCCATTGCGAAGAAATTTGAATCCGAGGATCCAACAATCTGCTCGGAGGTTCTTCCACCAAAATCTGTGAAGATCATTGTCTGGTTATGTAAACCATCTCTTCTCTTTATTTCTGTTCTGCTGAAAGTTCGGAGCGAAACCCTAGGTCTGGGAGTTTCTCAACCCCCAGCGATCCGTTGCTTCTGAACTACTCTGATAATTTAGTTTCCTTAAATTGTGCTTTCAATTATCATATTAGTATCTTTCAATGTTAGGTTAACTTTTCTTTGATTTGAAGCCAACTTCTACAACATATAAAACCAACAAAAAAATTAGTTAATCTTAATTTACTTCCGCATCGCATTCCTTTATTTGTTCTGTATCATTTTTGGTATCAGAGCTCTCTGTTCTACATCATTTTTGGTATCAGAGCCCAGTCTAGGGTTTCTGATTTGCTTGCTTGCTTTGATTGTTCTCTTTTTATTTTGTCTGCTCGAAGTAGACTCCCCAGGACGTCCGGTCCTAGGAACTAAGTGAGGCGCAAGCCTCCTCCTCCCATTCCACGGGGTGTTCCTAGGGCGTGTAGGGGATCCATTGGGTTATAACTTCGTAGCAGGGATTATAAACGGGGAAGACAATCTAGTTGCAGGCCGTAATTGCCCTGTTGTCTGAATTATTTCTCCCTTCATAAAATCTGAATTGCATGATTTTTGCTTCGTTGAAACCAGTATAATTGAACCTATTTTCCATAATTTTCCTGTGATTTATTGGTTTCGGTAAAAATTCTGAACATTAAAATATAACAACTCTGTTTTTTGTGATCTGCAATTCAATTCATTTTGGAGTGATCATCTCATAATTTACTTAAGGGAAATTGAGCATCTAAGATAAGGGAGGAGTTAATTACCTCTCCTTATCCCAAAACCACCATCCAATCATTCGAACCTAGACCTAATTTAAAATCAGTTAGACCTAATTTGCCCTAGTGGGCTAGGGACACCAATTGGTCGGTCTAGGCTAGTGTTGAGTCAGTTTGCCGAGTTATTCTGTGTGTGCTTAGCACTCAGTGTCTAGAACGGTGGTTCAGGGATCCATTCCCGAAGGGCTTGTGTGCTGGTCCGCCTACCTGGCCAATCACTGATTGGTGTCTAGGATTGGCATTCAGGGACCTAACACTCCCCTTACACCTGCCTAGCTGAGTCCTGAGTTACTACAGGCTAGCTTGCCACTCTGATTGGGCATCTAGTTTGGACTCTAGGTCTACTGATCCAGTAGTCGATTTAGTCTAGTCTCATTTTGTGTGTTTGCTTGCATCATGTCTACCCGGAATAGAGTGCCCTACCAACCTGGTCAAACCCAACCTGATTTAGAGGCCATGGTTAGAGCTCTTACTGAGAGCATGAATAAGTTAAGCCAGGATTTGACTGCTACTGTTACCCAGTGTAAAGAACAAGTCCATGAGAATTTTACCCAGCTTAGGGATTAAGTCCAAGTCCTTGAGAAACGTAGACATCAAATTGGATCCCTGATCCAAAATTTATAGGCCCCAACCTCATCCATACCAGGAACCTAGGAGGACCTTATACCGTGATCCCGAGCATAACCTTAGGAAGCCTAACCATGATAGTGTGGATCGTGTCTATGAGAGGTCCTACAATATTCTAGACCAGTCACTCAACAACCCAAGTCTTCTAGATCAAACCGTTTAGATCCACACCCATGCCCAAGTAAGGTCTCTACTAGCTTGAAACCCAGTGTGACCCAGGTTCCTATATCTCAAGAATGTTTGTTTTGTGGAGAAAGAGGCCATAAATCTAGTCAGTGCCCATGCATAGGACTGGCTTGTGCACAGCTAAGTGGTAAGAATCCTAAGGATGGCATTATGAGGGAGAACCCAAGCCTACCAATGAGGAAGAACGGTTAGGTATGACAAGCCTAGAATCAGTTGACCCGATTACCACTGACCCGAAACCCATTGAAGATGGCATCGAGGAAGTATATGATGCTGGCTTGAGTCTAGTTGATGAATGTGAGGGGGAAGAACTTGAAGAATGTGACATTGATACTATTGGTTCCTTACCTGAGGAGACCTTGGAAAGCAACCAACTGATAAGACCTAGTTCAGAAATTCAAGAGATTAGTGAGAACCGGGTTCCTTTAGTCAAATACCCCCAGGAAGAACTCATATTGTTAGCCCGAGCTATTAGTTCGTACCCTCTAATGACAGTCATTCCCCAAGTACCAATTGAAGATCTTTGCACTGAACTGTTTAAGTTTGCCCACCCTATGGTAGATCCTCTCCTTAGGATGACTGAATCAAGCCTCTTACAATTGGACCTTGTCCCATGCCCAGCCACTAAGGTCTCTCCCGTAATCTCAGTTGAACATCCTTGTCTTGAGCGGATTGGTTCACCAGTCCTGTAGAAGTCCTCCTTATGGCCCCAGACCCCTCCTTTGCATGACTGACCTACCCTTCTATAGAGTATACCTTTCGACACCCATAGGTCAAATTTCAAGTCTTGAGGTCATCATCCATAGGCCCTTCCATGAATCATTCTTCAATCCAGTTCTTGAGAAAATGGATCATTATTTGCTTAGAGAACAAACTTTAACTATTGCAATCACATGTCCTAGGCTGCTTCCCGAACCATCTCTTGATCCATTCCTGGGAGTAGCAAACTTTTCCTTTCGAAGGATGACCAGTTGACACTCATAGATCACCATTCAAACCTTCAGGTCACCACCTTTAGTCAGTAGGTAATTCGTGACTCCACCTCATATTTCCTTCCTTTCTCTAGGACTTCCAATGCTTCTTACCACCACCCAAGTTTACTTCATCAAAGTCTTTAGAGTGAACCACGTGTCGGAACCTATTAGGTTTGCCACCTACTTCTGGAAGACCTTATGGCACCTACTAGGCACCCATGATAAGTTTTCATGCTCTGCATGCCCTCCTCCGACCCAAGGTCAAACCTAGAGAGCCTTAGTTTGTTAGGTTTAGACCTAGGGTTCCTTTGGAATAAAGTCCATTCTTTAGGAATGCGTCGTCAGTCTAGTTTAGTTTTTCTTGACCCTTTACTAGGCTTTGGCTCAGATTTTGGTTTGATTGAGAGCACCAGGAATTGGGATTTGTATTTTGTCCAGGACTAAATTTGCGTACAATGACTTGGTCAATAGGTCTACGGTAAGAGTCCATTTGAAATTGTACATGGATACAAACCTCACACACCTCTTGACCTAGTCCCTTTACCTGTCCACACTCGAGTCTCCGAATCTGCTGAGAATTTTGCACAGCATGTAAAAGACTTGCATAAAGAAATTCATGCCAAAATAAATTTTAAGTAATGAAACTTATAAGAAGTTGGCTGATACTCAAGGCGAGTCAAATCTTTTGTTGAGGGAGACTATGTGATGATTAGGTTAAGGCCTGAACGGTTTTCCTCCTGGAACCGTTAGAAAGTTACATGCTAGGGGAGCTGGACCATTAGAGTGGTAAGAGAGTAGGATCCAATGCCTATGTGCTCGAGTTGCCTCCAGAACTAGGCATTAGCTCTACTTTCAACATTACAGACTTAGTAGAGTACAGGGAGCCAGCTGTGATTCCTAGTGAGCCTTTTGAGCCTAACCCAATCATTGAGAGTGATCCCGACCCTGTGTGTCCACCAACAAACTGGCCTGTGAGGAAAGAGTAGATTGAAAAGATCCTGGATGATCAGGTTATCTCTACTCGTAATCGAGGATACCAAGGTACCTGGTCCGCTGGCAAGGAAGGCCAGATTCTGATGACTCTTGGATCTCCCGAGAAGAATTACAAGAATTGGACCCAGACCTCTTGGAGAGATACCAGAGCCAACTTGAGCCTTACTCGACGGGGTCGAGTTCCTCCCACCCCAGGAGAATTGGTGCGGGCACCAGACTCAGAAGAAGACTTCAGAGCTCCATCTGGATCTCTGATTGACATTGCCCGAGAAATTAGGGTTTGTAATAAAGGTTGACATGGTCAACCAGTTTATTTATTTTATTTATTGAGTCACCATTTAAATTTTGTTGAGTCATGTTGACTCAGTGCAAGTCCCAATGTGGTTTCAATTTGGTCCAAAATGGTGCCACATTTGTCTTCCAATCAAATCAAGGTTCAAGCAAGTGGAGGCCACACTCCAAGCCACACGCCCAGCCACACTCCAAGCACACGCCAGAGTCCAGGAGGCACCACAGAGGCATCCCAATGTCATGGTCCCCACATCCAAAGAAGAAAAAAATCAAATTGGAGGCTACTTTAAAGGAGGCGCCCATACCTGCCTATTTTACCTAAGCAAAGAAGGAAGAAGACTTCTCTTGGAGAAGAAATCAAAGAAGGACATCCAACCTACTCCTAATTGAAGTTCAAATCAAAATCAAAGAGCTTAACTTGGAGTGGAAGAAAAGAAAATACCATAAGAAGAAGAGGACTCCAAATCCAAATCCAACTCCAAAGGAGGCACCAAAAAAATTCAAAAAAAATTCCTTTATGGCCGTCCCAATTTTTTTTGAACTCTTGGTCGGCCAAGAGAGAAGATTTTCTACCTAATCTAGTGGTTGGAGGAGTTTAGTCCCACATGGGAATTTATACAAGCTTGGAGAAAATTTTAGGTCTATATATAGACCTCTCTTTGTAACTTTAGAAAAAGAATGAAGAAAATTATTTTTTTGCTACTCTCTTGTGTTGAGTGACCTAGGTTTCTCTTCTTCCACACTATTCTAAGTGTTGAGCTCCGTGAGGGGGTAATCCGGGTTCCATTGGAGCCTTGAGGAGGTGAGAGATCTCCATCTTTATCCAAAACCCTAGGTTAGCCACTTGAAATCCCAAAACCCTAGCCACCCTTCATTATTTTCAATCCATCAAACCCTAGATCCATCCATCTCCCATGGCCTCTCTCTCTCTACAAGTCCAGGCCATCCACCTTCATCCAGATCCAGTCCGGCTACTTCAGATCCAGAGCAAGTTCCAAGGAAAATCACATCAGCTTCCAGGAGAATCCAGTTTTCAGCAATTTCAATCTTCAAGTTCATCAACCTGGTAAATTCTTCCCTTGACTCTCTGATTCCATCAATTGTTTTTCTTCTCTTCCAGATCTTGAGTTCAGGAGAAGCCAACCCGCCAAAGGACCAGTACTGGAGGATCCATTGCGAAGAAATCTGAATCCGAGGATCCAACAATCTGCTCGGGAGAGTTCTTCCACCAAAATCTGTGAAGATCATTGTCTGGTTAGGTAAACCATCTCTTCTCTTTATTTCTGTTCTGCTGAAAGTTCGGAGTGAACCCTAGGTCTGGGAGTTTCTCAACCCCCAGCGATCCGTTGCTTCTGAACTACTCTGATAATTTAGTTTTCCTTAAATTGTGCTTTTAATTATCATATTAGTATCTTTCAATGTTAGGTTAACTTTTCTTTGATTTGAAGCCAACTTCTACAAACATATAAAACACCAAAAAAAATTAGTTAATCTTAATTTACTTTCGCATCGCATTCCTTTATTTGTTCTGCATCTTTTTTGGTATCAGAGCTCTCTGTTCTACATCATCTTGATACTGATCTGACTCTTCTTTGAACTTGCTCTGTAGTTGAAACAATTGATCTGAACCCTGATGCTGGTGACCAGCTTCGATGTGGAAGAGAGGGGCCGTGGGATGAAGATGGAAAATTAGGGTTTGGTGGTGGTGGAGTAGAGATGGATGGACTAAGCTAGGTTTTGGGGTTGGAGATCTCACACCTCCTCAAGGTTCCTATGGAACCCGGAATTACTCCCTCACGGAGCTCAACACTTGAATACAAGTGCGGAAGAGAGAAACATAAAGTTGCTCACAAAGAAATTGATTTCATTCATCATTATGATTCAAGAGTTACATAGAGTTGAATATATAACATAACAAAGAAATAAATTTCATACATTTTCCATGTGGGACTAAACTCCCTAGCCTATACTTTTGGTTGAAAATATTCTTCCTCTTGGCCAACCAGAGAGTCCTACAAGGAGTAGGCAACCCTAAAGTCATGAAAATCCTCTCAAAAGTAGAAAGATGGCGCCTCCTAAGTCTTCTCCTTGAATTTAGGGTTCTTCCTTCAATGGTTCAACTCTTTTGGACATCTCCCTTTTCTTTCTCCCCAAGTCATGGCTCTTCCCAACTTTGCTTTGGTCTTTTTAGGCATGGATTGGGTGCCCCCTTGAAGTGCTCCCAAGAATGCCTCTTTCTTCCTTCTAGCTTAGCCTTTTAGGGTATATATGGGGCGCCTCCTTGATTTTGGCTTCAAGAAAAATTCTTGCTCCCTTGGGTGGGGGACCAAGACACTTGGAGGTAGATGTGGTGCCTCCTGACTCCGGCGTGTGGCGCCCACTTGCTTGGCCTTGACCAGACTGGAAAAATGGCACCACCTGGAGAAGACCTAGACCACTACTAGGACTTGTACTGGTCAACATGACTCAACAAGAAATGCAGACTCAAAGAATAAAATTATATGGTTGACCAGGTCAACCTTATTACAAAACTAGAAATCCTATTCTTCGGGCAAGGTCAATCAGAGATCCAGATGGAGCCCTGAAGTCTTTTTCTGAGTCTGGTACCTGCACCATCAGAGCCACGCGCCCATTTTCCTACGGGACGAGAAAAAGCGTTTGAAGTAAAAGAATTTTATTGCAGGAGTTGAGGAACCTTACATTATCGATAATGCATCCTTAGGTTTGAGGCATTCCAAGTCCGAGGGAATCTGGATCCTCCTAATTCCTCCAGGTAATAGGCTCCATGAGGAAGAACTTCTGCCACCCTGTACGGGCCTTCCTAGTTCGGGAGAGCTTCCCGCACTCTTGTGGCTGAGAAGCTTCAGCGTGCCGGAGCACCAGATCTCTGGGGTGAAAGGACTTTGGTCGCACCAGGAGTTGTAGTACCTGGCCACTCGCTGCCTGTACACCGCCATTCGGACTCGAGCCTTGTCCCTCGTTTCCTCAAGAAGGTCCAGGTTGAGCATCATCCTGGCAGGGTTCTCCGCTTCGTCGTATTGCTCCATGTGCAGGGTGGGTAGACTGAGCTCAATCGGATAACCGCCTCGGCTCTGAAGACGAGATTGAATGGGGTCTCGTCGGTGGCCGTCCTCGGGTGGTGTGGTATGCTCACAGGATGCTTGGGAGCTCTTCTGCCCACCCGCCCTTGGCCTGATCCAGCCTCATTCGGAGGCCTTGCAGAATGGTCCTATTAGTGACCTCGGCTTCTCCATTGTCTGTGGGTGCGCCACCGAGGTGAAGCGATGGTGGATGCCGAGGTCGATGCAGAATTCTTCAAACTCCTGGCAGTCGAACTGACGCCCGTTATCGATGATCACGGTGTGGGGGAGGCCGAAATGGCAAATGATTGACTTCTAGAAAAACTTGGCGACGTTTGCCTCTATGATCCACGCCAGGGGTTCGGCCTCAACCCACTTTGTGAAGTAGTCGATAGCCACAATCAGGAACTTTCGCTATCCGGATGCCGGGGGAATTGGTCCTAGGAGGTCCATTCCCCATTGGGCGAACGGCCATGGAGCCGAGAGCTGGAAGAGTGGAGTGGAGGGCTGCCGCTGCACCACAGCGTGCCGTTGGCACCGATCACACTTCTTTATGAAATCGGCGGCATCCTCCTTCATTGTCTCCCAGAAATAACCTTGCGGAGGGCCTTGTAGGCTAGCGCTCCTGCCCTCCACGTGGTTCCCGCAGATGCCCTCATGGATTTCCTGGAGCACGAGTGTGGCCTCCGCAGGTCTCATGCACTTAGGAGGGGATAGAGTAAGACCTCCGATACAGCTGCCCATCCATCAGGACGAACTGCGCTCCTTCTTTTTGATAAGACAGTTTGCCGCACGGTCCTCCGCAAGGTGCCGCCGATTATGTACTCGACGTACTTGTCCATCCAGCTGGACTCGTGGCTGACCTGTTGGACCTCTACAGGGGTCTCGTAGCTCGGGGCCTTGAGGCGCTCTACAAGAGCGCGACCCAGTAATGAGTCCGGCAGGGTCGCCAGCCAGGAGAGATCGTTCTTACGGGCATTTTCCCCGTGGGGTATATGGGAGATGCTAAAGCGCTAAAATCCGGCCGTGCTCGTTTTGACGAGCTCTAGATATTTCACCATTTGAGGGTCGTGCGCAGCATATTCTCCGGAGATCTGTCCGGCCACCAGCTGGGAATCACTGAAGGCCTTGAGGTTGGCTATGCCCAGCTCGCGGGAGACTCTCAACCCGGTGAGGAGTGCCTCGTATTCTGCCTGGTTGTTAGTTGCGGCGAACTTGAAATGGAGTGCACACTCGACGATGACCCCATTGCCGTTTGCAAGAATGAGACCAGCTCCGCTCCCGCCGGAGTTCGAGGCTCCATCTACATGAAGGATCCATGCATCCTCTTCGGGCTCCTCGGGGCCTGGTTTCAATTACGGATGTAGAGAGTCCCCCTCTGGCTCCTTGCCCAGGACTGCGCACCTCGACCAAGAAGTCGGCCAGCACTTGCGCTTTCATGGCCGACCTTGGCCTATAAGTGATATCGAATTCGCTGAGCTTGAGTGCCCACTTCGCCAATCGCCCCGATGTGTCGGGTCGGCTGAGTATCGCTTTCAGTGGCTGATTAGTCAGGATGGCAATGGGATGCGCTTGGAAATAGGGCCTGAGACGTTGAGCAGATACTATTAATGCAAAAATGTGCTTTTCGGGCCGAGAATACCTGAGCTCCGCATCGCGGAGAAGTTTGCTAGTGTAGTATACCGGCCTCTGGACTCCCTGGTCGTCGATCCGAACCAGGACTGAGCTGATGGCCTCTGGGGTGACCGCTAGGTAGAGGATGAGTTCCTCTCCTTCTTCTGGCCTGGAAAGGAGTGGGGGCGATGCAAGCATCTTCTTCAGCTCTTCAAACGCCTTTTGGCACTCCTCAGTCCAGGCGAAGTCGTTCATCTTCCTCTGCACTTTGAAAAAGGGTCGGCAGCGGTCGGGCGACCTTGAGATGAACCGGCTCAGGGCGGCTATCCGACCGTTGAGTCGCTGCACTTGCTTCTTGGAGGCGGGCTGCTCCATGTCCAGGATGGCCTGGACCTTTTCGGGTTGGCTTCATCCCTCTTTGGTCACCATGAACCCCAGGAATTTCCCGGCGGAGATGCTGAAAGTGCACTTCGCCGGGTTCAGCTTCATCTGATGAAGTCGGAGGTTACCGAAGGTCTCCACCAGGTCGGCAACATGATCCGAGAGGGGCTTGCTCATCACTAGCATGTCGTCCACGTACACCTGCATGTTGCGACTGATCTGGTCCTTAAAGACTTTGTTGACCAGTCGCTGGTACGTGGCCCCGGCGTTCTTGAGGCCAAATGGCATCATCCTGTAACAGAAAGTTCCACGGTCGGTGATGAGGTGATGTGCTCTTCATCCTCCGGGTTCATTCGGATCTGGTTGTACCCTGAGAAAGCATCCATGAAAGAGAGGAGGCGATGCCCCGAGGTGGTGTCGACCAGCTGGTCAATCTTCGGAAGAGGGAAGCTGTCCTTCGGGCAAGCTTGGTTGACGTCGGTGTAGTCTACACAGATCCTCCACTTGCCACTACTCTTCTTTACCATGACCACATTCGCCAGCCAGCTGAGATACTGAACCTCCCACACGAAGCTGGCGACGAGGAGTTTCTCCACTTCTTTGTTGATGGCCCTCTGCTCTCTTCGCGGCAAAACTCCTCTTCTTCTGGCAGACCGGGTGGCACCACCTCGGTCACGTTTAGCCTGTGCATAATGACCTTAGGGGGAATGCTCGGCATGTCGGCCGCGGACCAGGCGAACACATCCGCGTTCATGCGGAGGAATTCCAGCATGCGGGTCCGTTCCTCCTTTGGGAGTTGGGCCCCCACCTGCACCATCTTCAGAGGGTCCGAACCGAGGGGATAGGTCAATAGATGCTCTACGGGTCCTTCCCTGGGTTCCTTTTCCCCTTAGTCGAGGTCATCGACGTCGGGGCCAAGCTCGTGCCCCGGGCACCTGGGACCGTCTGAAGGCAATGTGGGACTAGCTGGGTCATCCCCCTCATCACCCCAAGTCCGGAGGCTGTGGGGAATTGCACTAGCAACCGCTTCGTAGAAATCACGGCATCCAGCTGGTTGAGCCCCGGACGCCCGAGGATCGCGTTGTAAGGCGAAGGAGCTTGACGACGGTAAACATCATCATGACTGTGGTCTATCGAGGTGGGGATCCGGCGGTGACCGGGAGAGTGATCTCCCCTTCGACCCCCACCGAGTCCCCGGTAAAGCCTACCAGAGGGGTGTGCACCGGCCTTAGCTGATCATGGGACAAATTCATTCGGGAGAAAGCGTCATAAAAAAGCACGTCAGCGGAGCTTCCACTATCTACCATAATTCGGTGTACAGGATGCTTTGCGATGGTCATCTCGACCACCACAGCATCATTATTTACATTGTTGTTTTCATTCCCCTTCTCAAAAGGGGGTACATCCTCCAGGTTCCCGACCTCCCGGGCTCTCTTCGCCGCCACCCGATTCCACAAGAGATCATGCCCACTGGCTTCTCCGTCGGACGTTGTCGATTGCGGGAACCGGGGTAAGGCCGCGAGGGGCCATCCCTCCGCTGGACCTCGTTCCTCACGAACTTCCTGAGGTAGCCTCTTTTGATCAGCTCCTCGATTTCCCGCTTCAGATTATGACACTCCTCCGTGTCGTGGCCATGCTCGCGGTGGAACTGGCAATACTTTGACTTGTCACGGGTGCCTCTTGGGTTCTGAGGAGGAGGTCGGCGGAGATAGTGTTCGCCCTCAATTTCCATGAGGATCTTCATTCTGGGAGTGAGGAGAGGGGTGAACCTTCGTTCCGGGGTGGCCTCACCCTTCGGCCTTGGATTTGGACGAGGGTCAGCAGATGGCCCAGGCTCCGGGCCCCCGGAACATCTCTCGGGGCCAGCTTCTTCAAGGTCCTCCCATCCAGCTCTCGGCGGTGCGATCGGCCTCCTCCGCTCGGATGTACTTGTGGACACGGAGGAGGAGCTCGAGTATGTCCAGGGGTTTTTTTATCCAGGGAATAGGTCAGGCGGGATGTCTTGAGCCCGCGCTTTAAAGCCAGCATGGTAACGGGCTCGTCCAGGCTGTAGATCTCCAGGGCAGCGATCTTGAAACGGGTGATGTAGTCCCGAAGCAGCTCCTGGTCCTGCTGACGATAGAGAAGAGGATGTTCCACCTCTCTTGGCACCTTTCGACAAGCGTCGAAGTGCGCCATGAACTTTCCTTCCAACTGATGGAAGGAGCAAATAGATCCGGGCTCGAGGCGGGTGAACTAGACTCGAGCGGCCTTCCGGAGGGTAGCGGGAAGCAATGCATAAAAGAGCATCCGTGGCCCCCTGGACCCTCATGAGAGCCTTGTAGCTCTCCAGATGGTCCAAAGGGTCGGTGGTCCCATCGTAGGGATCCACTGCGGCATGCGGAACCAGCTCGAAATCGGCTCCTCCTAGATTTCTTGGAAAGGGGGGACGGGAGTCGTAGCCCACCGGGTCTGCCGAGGAATTCTGCAGGTCGACAAATCGGCGGGAACTCTACCAATTTGTGCTCGTGCTCCTCCAGGCGCCTCTCGGCCTGGCACCTGATGGCCTCGTCAGTGGAATCTACCACCGAGGCCGCTGGTGAAGGGGCGCCGATCGGCCTCGGCGCAGGGTCTTGCCTCGGCGCCGCTTGCTGCGACACGCTGCCTTGGCTTCATCGGTCGGGGATCGACTCTCGTGATCCGTCGAACTGGAGTAATTTTTTTTGGCGGGAGTTTGGTGGCTCCCGCGAGGATTGGAGGCTGCCCGCGGTTGGGATGGCCCGCCATGGATGGAGCGCAGGCTCCCGCACGACCCCGCGGCCCGAGCCGTGGGGGTCCCTGGCTGAGGCTGCGTGGCCAAGGAGCGCTGCTGATGTTGTAGTTGCCGAACTGCCATAGTCAAGGTCTGCAGCTGCTGGATGATAGCCGTAAAAGGTCCGTCCATCGAGGTCGGCTATGGTGGAAGAGGAGGGGGAACAGGGAGCTCCCTCTCCGGGCTGTGTGGCCCCTGAGGGGAGGGGACCTCCCCTACTTGGCTGGTGGATGCTTTGCGTCCACGCGTGACCACCATGGTCGGAGCGCGCTTCGTTCAAGGAAAGCTAGCTCCCACCGGGGGTGTTGTCCTGCCCCCCTTCCTGGCGCGCCAATCTGTTGCCGATCTAGCCGCCGCACTTGTGGCTTCGGAGCCACCGATCCGACTAGACCGTCTTGCCCCTGGGGTATCCTGGCTCTTCAAACCTGCAAGGCAAGGTCAGAAACCCTGGCCGGGGGTCCCGGTGAGGGAGCTCTGATGGTCAAGTTAGTAAACGGCGAGAGGGAACAGAATCTCCGAGACGGGCCCCCGAAGGAGTCCCAGACTTAGAGATCATGCTAGCAAGAAAGATCTCAGGAAGGATAGAAATCCGGTCGAGTTCCTCCGCCGAGCTCATGCCAAAGGTCCCCTCTCGGGATCTTAGATCCAGCTCTTAGAACGGAATCTCCTCTCCCAGCCTTTGTTTCTTGCTTACCTTGTCGTCTACTCTCCCCTTCCTTTTAACTCCTCATGCCGCCTTTTCGTTTGCCGCCCTTGGGAGGATCCTTCATTGCTTTTAACCCCTTCCCTCCATCTCTTTCCCCTTCTGGATCAAAGAAACAAGCGGCTTCCCCGCCTTGCTTGCCGAGCCTAGCGAGGAAAGAGTAAAGGAGGGCACCGGTCAGACCGCCGACCAGACCTTGGGCTGAGCACGAGCGCTCTTCTTCCCAGGCACCGACGATGCCTGTTATTGGTCGTGTTTTGTCAGGACTTCGCCTCTCGACTGCGGGACCTGTCGGGCCGATGTAAGCGATGTTTGGTGTGTCGCTGCCAACCGTACGGGCGCTACTCTCGGGGTGCGGCGTGCACGGCTCGAGGGACAATCTTGGAGCTTGTGCTCCTGCTCCTCGGAAGCTTCTCTGCACAGGTTGGCCTGCCTCGGCCGAGGTGGGACCCTCTCAGGGCGCCACCCAGCGAGGGAGTAGGAGGGTCGCTGGCTTCGGTCGAGGTGGACACCTGGCGGAGTGGCAGAGGGGCGCTCGACTTCGGTCGAGGTGGTCCCGTCTCCGGGCACCACCTGGAGAAGGAGCGAGGGGGCCCGGTTCAACCTTGGTCGATGTGGGACCGTCTCAGGTTGCCACCTAGCGAGGGAGGGGGAGGCCGCCGGCTTCAGCCAAGGTGGACCCCTCCTGGGTGGACACTTGGCGGAGCGACAGAGGGGTGCTCGACTTTGGCCGAGGTGGTCCCGTCTCCGGGCGCCACCTGGCGAAGGAGCGAGGGGCCCGTCTCGACCTCGGTCGAGGTGGGACCATCTCAAGGTGCCACCTGCGAGGGAGCAGGGAGGTTGCTGGCTTCGGCCGAGGTGGACCCCTCCTGGGTGGACACCTGGCGAAGCGGCAGAGGTGCGCCCGACTTCGGTCAAGGTGGTCCCGTGTCCGGGCGCCACCTGGCGAAGGAGCGAGCGGCCCGGCTCGACCTCAGTCGAGGTGGGACCGTCTCAGGGTGCCACCTGGCGAGGGAGCAGGGAGGCCATCGGCTTCAACCGAGGTGGACCCCTCCTGGGTGGACACCTGGCGGAGCGGCAGAGGGGTGCCCGAATTCGCCGTGGTGTCTCGTCTCCGAGCGCCACCTGGCGAAGGAGCGAGGGGCCCGGCTCGACCTTGGCCGAGGTGGGACCGTCTCAGGGTGCCACCTGGCGAGGGAGTAGGGAGGCCGACGGCTTCGGCCGAGGTGGACCCCTCCTGGGTGGACACTTGGCGGAGCGGCAGAGGGGCGCTCGACTTTGGTCGAGGTGGTCCCGTCTCCGGGCGCCACCTGGCGAAGGAGCGAGGGGCCCGGCTCGACCTCGGCCGAGGTGGGACCGTCTCAGGGTTCCACCTGGCGAGGGAGCAGGGAGGTCGCCGGCTTCGGCCGAGGTGGACCCCTCCTGGGTGGACACCTAGCAAGCGGCAGAGGGGCACTCGACATCGGCCGAGGTGGTCCCGTCTCTGGGCGCCACCTGGCGAAGGAGCGAGGGCCCGGCTCGACCTCGGCCGAGGTTGGACCGTCTCAGGATGCCACCTGGCGAGGGAGCAGGGAGGCCGTCGGCTTCGACCGAGGTGGAGCCCTCCTGGGTGGACACCTGGCGAAGCAACAGAGGGGCGCCCGACTTCGGTCGAGGTGGTCCCGTCTTCGGGTGCCACATGGCGAAGGAGGAGGGGCCCGGCACGACCTTGGCCTAGGTGGGACCGTCTCAGGGTGCCACCTGGCGAGGGAGCAGGGAGGCCGCCGGCTTCGGCGAGGTGGACCCCTCCTGGGTGGACACCTGGCGGAGTGACAGAGGGGCTCCCGACTTTGGCCGAGGTGGTCCCATCTCCGGGCGCCACCTGGCGAAGGAGAGAGGGGCCCGGCTCGACCTCGGCGAGGTGGGACCGTCTCAGGGTGCCACCTGGCGAGGGAGCAGGGAGGCCGCTGGCTTCGACCGAGGTGGACCCCTCCTGGGTGGACACCTGGCGTAGCGGCAGAGGGGCGCTCAACTTCGGTCGAGGTGGTCCCGTCTTCGGTCACCACCTGGCGAAGGAGCGAGGGGCCCGGCTCGACGTCGGCCGAGGTGGGACCGTCTCAGGGTGCCACCTGGCGAGGGAGCAGGGAGGCCGCTGGCTTTGGCCGAGGTGGACCCCTCTTGGGTGGACACCTGGTAGAGCGGCATAGGGGCACTCGACTTCGGCCGAGGTGGTCCCGTCTCCGGGCGCCACCTGGCGAAGGAGCGAGGGGCCCAGCTCGACCTCGACTGAGGTGGGACCGTCTCAGGGTGCCACCTGGCGAGGAGCAGGGAGGCCGCCGGCTTCGGCCGAGGTGGACCCCTCCTGGGTGGACACCTCGGAGCGACAGGAAGGCCTGGACCGACCTCGACTTCGATCGAGGTGAAGCTACACCTGACTTTGCCGAAAAAGCTCCACGTGGCTCGAATCACGCGCAGCAAAATCTGAGACATGCCACATCATCGTTACGGCCGTAACAAAATATAGTATCAAATATTTTTTTTAATTTTATAATAACCTAAATAATAAAATTACTTTATCAATTTATAAATTATAAATTCAATAATTTATTTAATAATTTATTATGATGATTACATAATTACTAATTTAGGGATGACATAGTACAAATAGAGTAATTTAATTTTTAATTTTATAAATACCTAAATAATTTTGTTTATACTAATTAATTTATTAGTATATGTTGTGGCAAGACCGTTGATGTGGAGTCCTTCTCGAATCCAGGTGGAAGTCGCGTTGGCAAGGATCGTCGTACCAGCTTTGCTCCTCGCCGGGTGGCTCCCTTAAGGTCAAGCCCCCGGTCGAAGTCGAGCTCCCACTTCACTCCTTGAGCTGCGAGCCCTTCCGTCGGGGTGGCTCCCACAAGGTCGAGCCCCCGGTCAAAGTCGAGCTCCCGCTCCTCGAGTCGCAAGCCCTTTCGCCAGGGTGGCTCCCTCAGGGTCGAGCCCCTGACTGAAAAGAGCTCCTGCTTCGCTCCTCGAGTCGCGAGCCTTTCTGCCAGGATGGCTCCCTCAGGGTCGAGCCCCTGGCCAAAGTAAAGCTCCCGCTTCGCTCCTTAAGCCACGAGCCCTTCCGCTGGGGTGGCTCCCTCATGATCAAATCCCCAGCCAAAGTCGAGCACCCGCTCCTCAAGCCACGAGCCCTTCTGCCGGGGTGGCTTCCTCAGGGTTGAGCCCCCGGCCAAAGTCGAGTTCCTGCTTTGCTCCTCGAGCTGAGCCTTCCACTGAGGTGGCTCCCTCAGGGTCGAGCCTCTGGCCGAAGTCGAGCTCTCGCTTCACTCCTCGAGCCGTGAGCCCTTCCACCGGGGTGGCTCCCTTAGGGTCGAGCCCCCAGCCGAAGTCGAGCTCCCGCTTCTCGAGCTTTGAGCCCTTCTACCGAGACGGCTCCCTCAGGGTTGAGCCCCTAGCCGAAGTCTAGCTCCCGCTCCTCGAGCTTCGAGCCCTTCTATCGAGGTGGCTCCCTAAGGGTTGAGCCCCCGGCCGAAGTGGAGCTCTCGCTCCTCGAGCTTCGAGCCTTCCGTTGGGGTGGCTCCCTAAGGGTCAAGTCCCGGCCGAAGTCCAGCTCCCACTCCTCGAGCATTAAGCCCTTCCACCAGGATGACTCCCTCAGGGTCGAGTCCCCGGCCAAAGTCGAGCTCCCTCAAGCCGCACGCCCTTTGGCTGAGAAGAGGCACCCAGCTTGAGGTTGACCCATGGTCAAGATCGGCCATGAAGCTGGTACACCAGGCAGGAAGCGGCACGCCACCCAAAGCCTATGAAGGAAGAGCGCACCGACCTACGGGGAGCCGTCTCGTCGGGGCACCTGGGTCCCTTCAGGCCACCATTTACACCAGTTGGGGAAGGATGCGCCGCTCGAGACACTGCGCCCCTCCACCGATCATCTACACCACCTTGAAGAAGAAGATTTCACCAAAGGGCTCAAGGCCTAGAGCGTCTACCCCCGAATCGAGCCTCTGCCAAATTTTTCCAAACAGGGTGTCCCACCAAGATGTTAGAGCTTATGGTATAACTCCCAGCCATGAAGGAAGAGGGGGCTCGAGCGCAATCTCCAAGCACTGCCCATCGTTGACCTCGCAGCATCCCCGAAGGAGGGGAGAAGGAGGAGGGTGAACCTGAGGCTGGTAACATACATTACCTTCTTTCTATAAGAGAGTGAGAGGGCCTTCAAAGGAGGTAAGCAAGAAGAGATAAAGGAAGGAGTAGCAAGAAAAAGTGCTCTGAGGCTATCGGAGACCTCGTCGGAAGAGTCTCAACAGATACAGCCGCCATTGCTCGAGATCTCTTCCTCCACCAAAATTCTCACTCTGTTCTTTTCTTTCTAAACCTCTAAGAGTGGAGACCAGCTCGAGATCTACCTCGGAGGATCTGTTCTCCTAGATCATTCCACTGACTTGACCATCGAAGTGCCTCGCCAGGATCCCCGGCCCGAGTTTCCTTTTTTTCAGGATCGGGCATACGTGTCAGACACCAGGCGAAGAAGGTACACCCCGACACCACGTAAGAGCTGCGGGCTACGATGATCCAGGCAGCAACAGTATAATATATTCAAATTTTGTTCATATTATGTACGTATATTACTAACCTGTTACAATGACAAAAAAAGATTATACCATTATAATTTTATGGTGAATATTGTTAAATTATCGCAACATTGGATATATAAAAAATACATCGAATAAAAAAATCTCTATTATAAGTAATATTTGATTCCTGATAATTTAAATTATGTTGCATAAGATACACAGATATACCATTTAGATAACATACAACTCAAATAAAATAGAATTGAAAACGAACCAGATTTGTAAATTAATAAAAAAATAAATATTTTATTAATAATTTAAAATATAATTATAAATCCATACAAGATGTTTACCTGTTACAAAATAATAAGAGGACATATGTGCCTATAAAATTTAACAACGAAACTGGCTTCCTAAAAAAAAATACAAATTATTATAATTACTTAAAAACTGGAATATACTTCACACACTGCACTTCAATCCTTAACCTTTAGCACGAACTCGTAGTAGTATAGTTGAGAAAACTATTTTCCGAACCATTTTGAATCATTATAATCCCTGCAAGAAAATTAAAATATTTTTTTATAATAATAACCATTGCCAGTAAAAGCAAAAGAACCACCTGTTTATCATTAAAATCTTGAATTCAAAATAATTGGATTTAGCATCACCATATGAGTTATTCAAAAACCCGTGCATCCAAAATTCATCCATAACAGGCAGCTGTCAAAACATAGGCATGTTAGCTCATATACAAACTAATAAAATCAAAGTAAATGAATAGAATATAGATTGCCCACTCTAACATCCAACATACACTACAATTTATTAATTTGTCATGCAATACCATGAATTAGCTAAATATGAGCCTGTTTCCCAAACCAATGCATACAGTATGTTACATATATAAATATGACTAACAGCTAGATATATCAAATTCAAACCTGTGCAATGGAAGTTCAATATGATATTGGATAAAAGTTGTTATGATAAACCGGTTTAAAAAGATAATTGCCAGTTCAAAGATTCAATTGACCCTACCCTGACCGATCGATTGGACAGATTGACATGTCGACACTCCCAACCTCTGATGGGAGAGCAGATCAACACTATGATTTGGCTAGTAAAGACATATAACTTGAGATCGCCTTCAGCAAATTGTCGATCTACGCTATTCAACGTATGCTCCAAAGCAAACAGCTCCGAAGTAAATGGTTGATCTACAGTCGGCCCACTCCGAAGAGTATGACTCCGAAGTAAACGACTGATCTACAATCGATGAAATAACTATCAGCCAATTTCAAAGATAATGGCCGATCTACTTCAAACTATAGACGTCAAGAATGGACTTGGTCGTTATAACCAACCAATCATATGTCTGATAGCTATGGCTTCAACAAGACCAAGGTAACCAACCTCTGACAACAACTACAATTAGTTAAAGGGAAGTTAGATTGACTAACATCCACAACAAAAATTGGGAAGGCTTAACTACTTTCAATTACAGTAACACCTATAAAAAGCAATAAGAGAGGACCTCCAAGGTAAACAATGCCAAGTTATTCTAAGTCATGTTAGGCCATTTCATACAAGTCTGAGCTCGTTCTATGACTAGCTTGCACTACGCTCGCCTGACTCTCCACTTATTTCATCTTACTTTCTTTCTTTGAGCTCTCCATTCGAAGGCCTAAACCTTACTAACTTATGATGCGGCACGCATATGATTAATGTTTTGAATATGGTGTTTGTAGAGCAATGAAACCTAATTACACTTAGCATTGTACTCATCTTAATAAGATTTAAGGATTACATGAAAAGGGACTATTACATGATTAGACACAACTCTAAAATAAGAAGGAAGAAGATCTAGACAATAGGGGCTAATGATTGAGGACTTACCTTGATGAGTTTTCCAACCTTCCTATGATTCAAAACTTGAAACTACTGATGCTCTGGACTGGAGAACTTGGATAACAGTGATCAGAACCCTGGACTTGGGCTTCAGCTTGTTGGTTCATTGTCAAGGGGAACCCTGTTCACAACTCAAGGACTTCGAAGGACCCTACAATGAAGATCAATTTAAGGTTGAAGGATGCAAACATAAAGAAGGGATGGAGAACTTGTGAACAAAGAAAAGATAGTTGAGAAGATCTGGCCGACTCCAATGCCTTTGCCTTGAGCTTGGATGATGAATTTCTAGGGAAGAGAGTGGCTTTGGGCGTGGAAGAAGAAGATAGGAAAAATTTCACACATAAAACTCAAGACAACTTCACTTCAAACTTCATTCATTTCCAAAATCAATCTCCTTTACAATGGGCATCCAAGGCTTTTAATAGCCTCACAAAGCTAGCTTTTGAAATTTAAAAACTCCCCAAATCGAGGAGGATTACAAGGGGGGTTGGAGGATTTGGTGGAGAGTTTGGAGGGATGTGGGGGGGGTTGGAGGATTTGGTGGAGGACTTGGAGGGATGTGGCCAACCTCCTTGAATTTGAATCTTCCTTGTTGGCGCCCAAAGGGTGATGAGGTGGCTGGTGAAGTGGCACCTGATGACGTGGCATGGTGAGGTGGCCTTCTACTTGGATAAGAATGACATGTGGTGCCCAGGGTCTAATTTGATGGTCCTTTTCTCTTGCTTGGTGATGTGTCTTCTCTCTTCATGTGGTCAAATTCTGGGGTCTAGAATTTGAGTCTTGTTGCTGGCTTTCATGGCTTTAAGACTTGATTAGACTTAACTCAACTGAATTAGACTTAACTCAACTGAACTGACTTGACTGACCTAGACTTTAAAACTTGAAATGGACTTACAGGAAATGAAATTACAGGACTCAATAAACACTCTTGATTTGAAACTCAAAATAATTACAGGACTCTTGAAAAGGAAATGACTTTTGAAAATAAAATATTTTGAACTAAAGGATACAAGGTAACCTAATTATCTTCGATCCAAATTGGGATAAGGCTAACTTGTTGGAGTGAAGTTCTTTCGGCTTCTGGTGTCCACACCATTCATTCTTGGTATCAGAGCATGGTAGAATAAGTTCCTGATTGCATAGCATTAAGTCCTTGAAGTACTTGGATCGGGGGCGTTACCAGGCCGTCGGTCTTAGGAGAAAGTAGGGTTTAAACACCCTCTCTTCCATTCCACGGGGATCTCCTAAGGCGTGTCGGGGTGCCATTGTGATTGACCCGTGAAAAAGAAAGCCAAAGGACTTCTTAGATTTCATTTGTGAATTTTGCATGGGCACGTTCTGTTTTTCTGCTTGCTGTATTTCTGTAGGCTGACTGTAATCCGCCTGCAACTCCAAAGGCAAGTCACTGATTTTTTATTGAAATATTTTTTTCTTGTTCCTTTTTAAGTCAGTTATCACCATATTAATTTCATCATCATAAAAAAATTATAAAAAAAATAAAAATTTCTTCAGTTCGACACTGTCATTAGGGTTATGTTCTGTCCTTTTTATTTATCTTCATTTGTAGGATCTGCTTAGATTAGTATAGATTTTAGTTTTAAAATTCCTTTCATCTACATTGAAACATATAAGTTAGGAATCTTTTGTGAATTTTTCAGAATCTTTGGACATTTTTTTCATCACGTTTTCCACACCACTTTCAAATTGCAACACACTTCTGCAGCACCTTTGCATTTCATTCATCTCATGAGAAAACAAATTAAGGGCATCAATTTGACATAGGGTCAGGGTTTCATCACCTGTCCCTAGCCCAAAAATCACCAACCAGCATATCGATCCCAGCCCGTTAATTAAAATTCAGTAGAACGTTAATTGCCCTAGTGGGTTAGGGACACCAACAAGTTGGGTTCAGGTTAAGGTCAAGTTAACTGTGTCAGCTAATTGGTGTGTGCTTACTGGCTTGGTGTCTAGGATTGGTGCATCATGGCTTGTGATTTGATCCGCCTACCTGGCCAATCTCAGATTGGTGTCTAAGGTTGGCAATCAGGGACCTACATTCCCCTCCACCTACCTGGCTAAGTCCCATAAGTACTACTAGCTAGTTGGTTCACTTAATTAGACTTCTAATTTGTGCTCTAGGTCTAGGAAACCTTAGCTCGAACTTGAATCCATTTGCATGCATGACAACTAGAGAAGGAACACCGTATTCACCAATCCAAGCCCAGTCAAGTGTAGCCATGGACCAAAACTTAGGGAATTTGATCAAAGGCCTAAATGATCAAGTGGCCCAACTGACTAAGAGTTTAACTGAGCAATTGGCCCAAACAAATCAGAATGTGGCACAAACCAACCAAGACATGAATGAGCAGTTAGCCCACATCACTACTAGGTTGGATCAGTTAGAGGCTAGAACCCCTGAAAGCAATCATGAAGCCCAGACTGAGCCTGAGCCAAGTCTTGCACCTGAACTCGAGACCCCATTGAACCCTAGAAGGATTCCATATCAAAACCCTCTCTACGAAACAAACCCTAGGAGAGCTCCTCAAGATCAGTTTTATGATCCAATTCCTAGAGGACCCCACCCTGGTCAAACCATCGAGCCCAACCCAAGGAGATTCCATCATGAGCCTAACTATGAATCCAATGTCAGGAGACCCACCCCAATTCACTTTGATCAAGATGACCGAACCATGAAGAACATTAGGCTAGAAGCTCCCACCTTTGATGGAATTTTAGATCCAAAGATCTACATTGATTGGGAAGGTAAGATGGACCAGTATTTTGACTGGTTTGAGATGAGTGAAGAGCGCAAGTGTAAGTTTGCAAAGCTTAAACTTGTGCGCCAAGCTAGGTTATATTGGGGAAACATTGAGAGACTCACTAGACAGAGAGGTGATGTGCCCATAGTGACCTGGCGAGCTATGAAACTTAGGCTTAGGGAGAAATACCTTCCTATGTCCTACCACCAAAGACTCCTAGATCAATGGCAAAGACTTACTCAAGGAAATAGGAGTGTCGCAGAGTACATAGCGAAGTTTGACGAATTCGTTATGAGGTGCAATGTTGATGAATCTGAGTCGGTGACCTTGTCTAGATTTAGAGCCGGACTGAGGGAAGAAATTCAAAGAGAATTGTTCATGCGAGAGGTACATGACCTAGAATTGGCCTATCAAATAGCTAGGGATGCTGAGAGATTCCATAGAGGTCCAGTCTATCGTAGGCCCGAAGTCCCTAGGACTAGTGCACCTTATCAGCAGTCAGGATCCAATCAGCCTAGATTCAACCGACCCAATCCTAATGTGCCTGTGACCCGTAGAGATGACAAGGGAAAAACACCTGAGACCCAAAGAACTCCAAACGCATGTTTCAAGTGTAACAAAGTGGGTCACTATTCTAGCAACTGTCCTAATAGAGCCCTACACATAGGCGAAGTAGAAGAGGAAGCCGTAGAATCCCAAGGTGAATTTGAGGAGGAAGTATACCAGGCAGATGAGAACTTGGCTGAAGAGTATGAGGATGAGGAAGTCCTGGTAGATCAAGATCTGTTAGGAGTGGTTAGGTGTATTCTCACCCAAGCTAAAACCCAAGAAGATTGGCGTAGGACTAGCATCCTACAGACATTCATTAAGATAGGTGAGAAAGTATGCAAAGCCATTTTAGATAGCGGTAGCTGTGTCAATGCCATATCCACCAACACAGTTAAAAACCTAGGATTGCCCACCGTACCCCATCCTAATCCCTATAAGGTATCCTGGATAGACTCAACCACGATTTCCATTAAGTCTAGGTGCCTAGTAACCATTCAGTTCCAATCTTACCTGGAGAAAGTATGGTGTGATGTACTTCCAATGGGTGTAAGTAGCATAATTTTAGGCCGACCATGGTTGTACGATCTTGACGTAACACTCTATGGTCGTTCTAATTCATGCTCGTTTACTCATAATGGAAAGAAGATTGTAATCCATTCTTCTCCACCTAAGAACCCCATTAAGAGAGGATCAAGCCAATTGAGTGATAAGAAAAAGGGGATAAACGTGATCACTGCTAGAGAAATGGAGAAAGAAATTAGCAATGGGTCACCTGTTTGGATTTTAACCATTAAGGATCATCAAGAACCTCTTTCAAAAGAACAACCTCAAGAAGTCAGTCAAGTGCTAGAGGAGTTCAAAGACGTGTTCCCCGATGACTTGCCCGACCAACTCCCACCTCTTAGGGATATACAACATGCGATAGACTTAGTCCCCGGAGCAACCCTACCGAACCTTCCCCATTATAGAATGAACCCTACCGAGCACCAAGAATTACAACGTCAAGTAGGAGAACTCCTAAAGAAAGGATTCATTAGGGAGAGTTTGAGTCCATGCGCAGTCCCAACCTTACTTACCCCTAAGAAAGATGGCACATGGAGAATGTGTGTTGATAGTCATGCCATAAATAAAATCACGGTGAAGTATAGGTTTCCCATCCCCGCTTGGATGATATGTTAGATATGATGGCCGGTGCAACTATATTTTCTAAGATTGACCTGAAGAGCGGCTATCACCAAGTTAGGATCAGACCAGGGGATGAATGGAAGACTGCCTTTAAAACTAAGGACGGGTTATTTGAATGGGTAGTCATGCCTTTTGGGTTATCAAACGCCCCTAGCACTTTTATGCGAATCATGAACCAAGTCCTACGAGCCTGTATTGGAAAATTTGTTGTCGTTTACTTTGACGACATACTTATCTATAGTAGGACTAGAGAAGATCATCAACAACATCTGAGGCAGGTATGTTTAGCACTTAGGAAAGATAACCTCTATGCCAATCTAAAGAAATGTGCTTTCATGACTACTAGAGTTATCTTCCTAGGATTTGTTGTGACCCCTGAAGGAGTATCCGCTGACCCTGAGAAGGTTAAGGCAATTGTAGAGTGGCCAACACCCAATAATATTCATGAAGTAAGAAGTTTTCATGGCCTCGCTACGTTTTATCGAAGATTTATTAGAGGGTTTAGCACCATAGTTGCTCCTATCACGGATTGTATTAGGAAGGGTCACTTTGAATGGACGAAGTCAGCTGATAAGGCCTTCCTTCACATCAAAGATAAGATGACCCAAGCACCAGTCTTAAGACTACCCGATTTTTCTAAGGTCTTTGAAGTAGCATGCGATGCTTCGGGAGTAGGTATTGGTGGAGTTCTGAGTCAAGAGAACCATCCCGTAGCATTCTTTAGTGAGAAATTGAATGAAGCCAGGAAAAAATACTCCACATATGATCGGGAGCTTTATGCGGTAGTGCAAGCATTAAGGTATTGGAGGCATTATCTCCTACCGCAAGAATTTGTTTTATTTTCAGACCATGAAGCCCTTAGGTTTTTGAGTTCCCAAAAGAAACTAAACCCTAGGCATGCCAAATGGGTAGAATACATCCAATCCTATACGTTTGTCCTAAAGCATCAATCAGGAACCGATAATAAGGTAGCTGATGCTCTAAGTCGTAGAACGTTACTTTTAACTTCAGTCAGTACTGAAGTCAGAGGTTTTGAAAGACTTAAGGAGTAGTACGAAACCTGTCCAGATTTTGATGAAATTTATCAGGTTTTGCGTCAAGGACCATCTAGTGATCATAATGACTATACCCTTCTAGATATTTATCTTTTTAGAGAGAATAGGCTTTGCATCCCAAGAACCTCCTTAAGAGATTTTTTAGTTTGGGAGATACATGCGGGAGGTTTAGCTGGCCACTTCGGACGAAACAAGACTATCTTGGCTGTTGAGGAATAATTTTACTAGCCAGGTCTTAAAAAACAAGTAGCAAACATTGTAGCCCGATGTAGGACATGTGCTGTTGCAAAGCAACAAAAGAAGAATACCGGGCTATACACTCCATTACCTGTACCTGAGTGTCCATGGCAGGATCTAAGCATGGACTTTGTTCTAGGATTACCCAAGACCATTCGAAAACATGATTCAATCTTTGTGGTGGTCGACCGGTTTTCAAAAATGGCCCATTTCATACCTTGCACCCAAACTTCCGATGCCTCTAGGATAGCCAAACTCTTTCTTGATCAAGTAGTCAGACTCCACGGGTTACCAAAAACCATTATTTCTGATAGGGATGTCCGCTTCACAAGTTACTTCTGGAAAACCCTTTGGCACCTATTAGGAACCAGACTGAAATTCTCCACTGCCTACCATCCCCAGACTGATGGACAAACCGAGGTTGTAAATAGAAGTCTAGGGAACTTGCTGAGATGCCTAGTGGGAGAAAGTCTAGGAAACTGGGATTTGTTATTGCCACGTGCTGAGTTCGCTTACAACAGTTCGGTCAATCGATCTACGGGCAAAAGTTCCTTTGAGATAGTCCATGGTTGCAAGCCTAGGAAGCCTTTAGATCTAATCCCACTACCTATTCACACACGAGTCTCTGAGTCTGCTGAGTCTTTTGCACAGCATGTCACAAATCTACATAAAGAAATCAGTAATAAGATCAACCTGAGCAATGAAACTTACAAACACTTAGCTGACTCACATAAGAGGGCTAAAGAATTCTGTGAAGGGGATTATGCGATGATTAGGCTCAACCCTGAACGGTTTCCCCCTGGAACCATAAAGAAGCTGCATGCCCGCGGAGCGGGACCTTTTAAGATCTTAAAGAAAATAGGGCCTAATGCATATGTTTTGGAACTTTCACCTGATATGGGTATTAGTACAACCTTCAATGTTTCAGACCTAGTAGAATACAAAGAACCACTAGTAATACCTAGTGAGCCTTTTGAGCCAGAAACTTTCATTGAGAGTGAACATATTTCCGAGTGTCCACCACCAACCTTACCTGAGCAGAGAGAGAGGATTGAGAGAATCCTGGATGACAAGATCATTACTACCAGGAATAAGGACTATCAGCGATACCTGGTTTAATGGCAAGGTCGACCTGAGTCCGACAACTCTTGGATTACTCGAGAGGACCTGCAAAGACTTAACCCAGACTTGTTCGAGCATTACCAGGGCAAAACTGAACCATACTCGACTGGGTCGAGTTCTGCCCACCCCAGGAGAATTGGTGTGGACACCAGAAGCCGAAAGAAACTTCACTCCAACAAGGTTAGCCTTATCCCAATTTGGATCGAAGATAATTAGGTTACCTTGTATCCTTTAGTTCAAAAATATTTTATTTTCAAAAGTCATTTCCTTTTCAAGAGTCCTGTAATTAATTTTGAGTTTCAAATTAAGAGTGTTTATTGAGTCCTGTAATTTCATTTCCTGTAAGTCCATTTCAAGTTTTAAAGTCTAGGTCAGTCAAGTCAGTTCAGTTGAGTTAAGTCTAATTCAGTTGAGTTAAGTCTAATCAAGTCTTAAAGCCATGAAAGCCAGCAACAAGACTCAAATTCTAGACCCCAGAATTTGACCACATGAAGAAGAGAAGACACATCAACCAAGCAAGAGAAAAGGACCATCAAATTAGACCACTGGGCGCCACATGTCATTCTTATCCAAGTAGAAGGCTACCTCACCATGCCACGTCATCAGGTGCCACTTCACCAGCCACCTCATCACCCTTTGGGCGCCAACAAGGAAGATTCAAATTCAAGGAGGTTGGCCACATCCCTCCAAGTCCTCCACCAAATCCTCCAACCCCCCCACATCCCTCCAAACTCTCCACCAAATCCTCCAACCCCCCTTGTAATCCTCCTCGATTTGGGGAGTTTTTAAATTTCAAAAGCTAGCTTTGTGAGGCTATTAAAAGCCTTGGATGCCCATTGTAAAGGAGATTGATTTTGGAAATGAATGAAGTTTGAAGTGAAGTTGTCTTGAGTTTTATGTGTGAAATTTTTCCTATCTTCTTCTTCCACGCCCAAAGCCACTCTCTTCCCTAGAAATTCATCATCCAAGCTCAAGGCAAAGGCATTGGAGTCGGCCAGATCTTCTCAACTATCTTTTCTTTGTTCACAAGTTCTCCCATCCCTTCTTTATGTTTGCATCCTTCAACCTTAACTTTGATCTTCATTGTAGGGTCCTTCGAAGTCCTTGAGTTGTGAACAGGGTTCCCCTTGACAATGAACCAACAAGCTGAAGCCCAAGTCCAGGGTTCTGATCACTGTTATCCAAGTTCTCCAGTCCAGAGCATCAGTAGTTTCAAGTTTTGAATCATAGGAAGGTTGGAAAACTCATCAAGGTAAGTCCTCAATCATTAGCCCCTATTGTCTAGATCTTCTTCCTTTTTATTTTAGAGTTGTGTCTAATCATGTAATAGTCCCTTTTCATGTAATCCTTAAATCTTATTAAGATGAGTACAATGCTAAGTGTAATTAGGTTTCATTGCTCTACAAACACCATATTCAAAACATTAATCATATGCGTGCCGCATCAACTTAAGCATCAAAGTATCCCTCACCGGAGAAAATTCAGTCAGGGATTTATTTTGCAGGAACCCAGGAGGGTGAGCTAGCAACCCAGGTGATATGGCTACATCGCTGACATGTAACGTGCATCAATTCCAGTTGGATGCCGCCGGTGCCACGTGGATTTTTCTTTCAAAATTCCCCACTCGGGAAGTGGCGCTCTTGCTCCTTCGCCAGGTGGCACCCCAAGACAGGTCCACCTCGGCCGAAGTCGAGCCTTTCTCTGCCACTTCGCCAGGTGTCCATCGAGGAGGGGTCCACCTCGATCGAAGCTGGTGGCCCCCTGCTCCCTCGCCAGGTGGCATCCCAAGATGGGTCCACCTCTACCGAGGTCGAGCCAGGCTCTCCTGCTCCTTCGCCATGTGGCACCCCAAGATGGGTCCACCTCGACCGAAGTCGAGCCTTTCTCTGCCACTTCGCCAGGTGTCCACCCATGAGGGGTCCACCTTGGTCGAAGCTGGCGGTCCCCTGCTCTCTCGCCAGGTGGCACCCTAAGACGAGTCCACATCTACCGAGGTCGAGTCGAGCTTCCTACTCCTTCGCCAAGTGGAACCCCAAGACGGGTCCATCTCGATCGAAGTCGAGCATTTCTCTGCCACTTCGCCAGGTGTCCACCCAGGAGGGGTCCACCTCGGACAAAGCTGGCAGCCCTCGCCAGGTGGCATCCCAAGACGGGTCCACCTCTGCCGAGGTCGAGCTGGGCTCTTCTGCTCCTTCGCCAGGTGGCATCCCAAGACGGGTCCACCTCGGTCGAAGTCGAGCCTTTCTCTGCCACTTCGCCAGGTGTCCACCCAGGAGGGGTCCATCTCAGCCGAAGCTGGCAGCCCCCTCTCCCTCGCCAGGTGGTACCCCAAGATGGGTCCACCTCTGCCGAGGTCGATCCGGGCTCTCCTGCTCCTTCGCTAGGTGGCACCCTAAGACGGGTCCACCTCGACCGAAGTTGAGCCCTTCTCTGCCCTTCACCAGGTGTCCACCCAGGAGGGGTCCACCTCGATCGAAGCTGGCAACCCCGTGCTCTCTCGCCAGGTGGCACCCCAAGATGGGTCCACCTCTGTCGAGGTCGAGCCGGGCTCTCCTACTCCTTCGCCAGGTGGCATCCCAAGACGGGTCCACCTCGATCGAAGTCGAGCCTTCCTCTACCACTTCGCCAGGTGTCCACCTAGGAGGGGTTCACCTCGGCTGAAGCTGACAGCCCTCGCTCCCTCGCCAGGTGGCACCCCAAGATGGGTCCACCTCTGTCGAGGTCGAGTCGGGCTCTCCTGCTCCTTCGTCAAGTGGCACTCCAAGACGGGTCCACCTCGGCCAAAGTCAAGCCTTCCTCTGCCACTTCGCCAGATATCCACCCAAGAGGGGTCCACCTCGGCCGAAGCTGGCGGCACCCTACTCCCTCGCCAGGTGGCACCCCAAGACGGGTCCACCTCTACCAAGGGCTCTCCTGCTCCTTCGCTAGGTTGTATCTCGAGACGGGTCCACCTCGGCCAAAGTCGAGCCTTCCTCTACCACTTCGCCAGGTGTCCACCCAAGAGGGGTCCACCTCGGCTGAAGCTGGCAGCCCCTGCTCCTCCGCCATGCGGCACCCTGAGACGGGTCCACCTCTGCCGAGATCAATCCAGGCCCTTCAGCTCCATCACCAGGTGGTATCCCCTGATGGGTCCACCTCGACCGAAGTCAGCCTTACTCTACAAAGCCTCGGGGAGGCAGAGGCACGGGTCACGAGGTCGCCACTAGAATCGGCATACGCTGCATCCCGTACAGGCACCAGTATGGCCCATAGCGGTGCACGGAACCTCGTTTACATCAATTAAGCAGGGCCCCGCGATCGAGAAATTAAATCCTTGCAGTCAGGAGCCTGGAACACTGGAAATCCACCATCAATGCCCCGAAAGGAGGGCTCCCGCGCTCGGCTCGAGGTCTCGCCAGATTCCCCTTTCATGACACACGGCAGACGAGGCGTGCCGGTCACTTAACTCCCAGACTTGAAGGAGAAGGGAGGGGATCCAGAGATCTTCGAGAGCCTCTGGGGAGGGGACGAGGACTGAAGGCGGTTTGGTGGTATAAAAGAGACGGTAAAGTGAACAAAAAGATAAGTCGACAAGAGGGAAGAGTACCGAGAGAACGATCCTGGGACCCCCGGAAGTTCTCAGGCGCGAGCTCGGTGAACCCAGCGCAGGAAGCCGGGCTTCAACCCCTCTTTTCCTCACACTTCTTTCATCTAAATCTCCTCTAAGCACGGGAATCCTTCGAGAACCCATCTTAGTGGACCTGTTCCATCTTGCCGCTCTCTAACTTGATCGTCGAAGTACCCCCGCCGGAAACCCCGGTCCGGGTCTCTGACCTTGTTTTGCAGGACCGGAGGCTTGGAGATCTCGAGATAGGAGAGTCCAAGAACCGGTGCCAGCTCACAAGCTACAGGCCACCATGATAAGATTGATAATAGATTGGCGTGCCAGGAAGGGGGGTAGAACAACAACCCCTGCACAAGCAAGCTCTCTGTGAGCAAGAGTGTGCATCAACTATGGTGGTGACACATGGGCATGAAGCATCCACCAACCGAGCAGGAGAGGTTCCCTCTCCCCCCGGCCAGTGCAGCCCGAAGAGGGAACTTCCTGCTCCACCCCCTCCTCCTCAGCCATCCTCGATGGACGGTCCTTTCGCAGCCATCGTCCAGCAGCTGCAAACACTGACTACGGCTGTATGGCAGCTGCAGCACCAGCAGCGCTCCTTGGCCACTCAACCCTAGCCGGGGACCCTCGTGACCTAAGCCGCGGGCTCCCGTGGAAGCCTACACTCCATCCAAGGCGGGCCTTCCCATCCGCGGACAGTAACCAATCCCCGCGGGAGCCATCAAACTCCTATGAAGAGAAACCATACCGGTTCGACGGATCATGAGAGTCGATCCCTGGCCGACGATGCTGAAGCAGTATGGTGCAGCAAGCACCATTGGGGCAAGGTCCCTTGCCGCGACCGATCGGCACCCCTTTCTCCAGCGGCCTCAATGGAAGGTTCCATCGATGAGGCCATCAGGCGCCTGGCCGAGAGGTGTCTGGAGGAGCACGAGCGCAAGTTGGCGGAGTTCTCCCACCGTTTTGCCAACATACAAAGCTCCCCAACCAAGCCAGTGGGCTATAACGTCCAACCACCATTCTCTCGAGAAATCCAAGAGGAACCATCCCGAATTTGTTCCGCATGCCTCAGGTGGATCCCTACGATGGGACCATCGACCCCTTAGACCACTTAGAAAGCTATAAGGCTCTCATGAGGGTCCAAGGAGTGACGGATGCTTTTCTATGCATCGCCTTCCCGTCCACCTTCTGAAAGGCTGCTCGAGTTTGGTTCACCTGCCTCGAGCCAGAATCCATCAGCTCCTTCCAACAGTTGGAAGGAAAGTTTTTGGCACACTTCGACGCCTGCCGAAAGGTGCCGAGGGAGGTGGATAGCCTCTTCTCTATCCACTAGCAAGACCAGGAGCTGTTGCGGGACTACGTCACCCGCTTCAAGATCGCCGCCCTAGATATTTATAGCCTAGACAAGCCTGTCACCATGCTGGCATTGAAGCACGGGCTCAAGATCTCCTGCCTGACGTATTCCCTGGACAAGAAGCCTCCCAAGAAGTATTCTGAGCTCCTCCTCCGCATCCACAAGTACATCCGTGCCGAGGAGGCCGATTGCACTAGGCAAGAGCTGGAAGGAAAGCCTTCGAAAAAGCCTGCCCCAAGGGATGTCCCTAGGACCTGGAGGCCCGGACCACCTGCAGATTTCGTCCGGATCTGAAGTCGAAGAATGGTACTGCCCGGGAGCGAGCCTTCAGCCCTCTCCTTGCTCCTATAATGAAGATCCTCATGAAAATTAAGGGTGAGAACTACCTTTGCCGACCTCCTCCTTAGAACCCAAGGAACACCCGTGACAAGATGAAGTATTGCCAATTTCACCGCGAGCACGCCCACGACATGGAGGAGTGCCACAATCTAAAATGGGAGATCGAGGAGCTGATCAAGAGGGGTTACCTCAGGAAGTTCGTGAGGAGTGAGGCCCCGAAGGAGCACCAGCCACTTGCGGCCCTTCCCCCCATCCCCGCAGTTGACAACCGTCCAACGGAGAAGCTGGTGGGCATGATCTCTTGGGGGATAGGGCACGCGTCGAAGAGAGCCCGGGAGGCGGGAGACCTAGAGAATGTACTCCCCTTTGAAAAGGGGAATGAAAGTGAAAATATAAACAATGATGTAGTGGTGGTCGAGTTGACCATCGCAAAGCATCCTGTACATCATATTATGGTGGATAATGGGAGCTCTACTGACATACTTTTTTGTGATGCTTTCTCCCGTATGATTTTGTCTCATGATCAGCTAAAGCCAGTGCACACCCCTCTTATGGACTTTACCAAAGATTCTGTGGGGGTCGAAGGAGAGATCACTCTCCCTGTTATCGCCGGATCCCCACCTTGGCAGAGCACGGTCATGATGACGTTTACCGTCGTCCGGCTCCCATCATCTTACAATTCTATCTTGGGCTGTCCAGGACTCAACCAGTTGGACACGATCATTTCCACCAAAAGGTTGCTGGTGTAGTTCCCTACCGCTTCTGGGATGGGAGTGATGAGAGGGATGGCCCAACCTATCCCGCATTGCCTGCAAACAGTCCCAGGGGCCCAGAGTGCCGAGCTCGGCTCCGACGTCGACGATCTCGACCTAAGAGTGCAAGATCCCAGGGAAGGCCCCGTGGAGTGCTTATTGACGTACTCCCTCGGGTCGGACCCTCAGAAAATGGTGCAGATAGGAGCCCAGCTCCCGGAAGATGAGCAGGCCCGCTTGCTAGATTTCCTTTGGATGAACATTGATGTGTTTGCCTGGTCTACTGAAGACATGCCAGGTATCCCCTCGGAGGTTATCACCCACCAATTGAATATTGATCCAAGGTGCCACCCGGTCCGTCAGAAGAAGATAAGTTTTGCCGTAGAGAGACAAAAGGCCATCAATGAGGAAGTGGAGAAGCTTCTCGTCGCCAGCTTTGTACGAGAAGTACAGTATCCCAATTAGCTGGCGAATGTGGTAATGGTGAAGAAGTGCAACGGCAAGTGGAGGATCTGTGTGGACTACACCGACCTCAACCGAGCTTGCCTGAAGGACAGTTTCCCCTTCCTAAGATCGACCAGCTCGTGGATGCTACCGCAGGGCATCGCCTCCTCTCTTTTATGGATGCCTTCTCCAGGTACAACCAAATCCGAATGCACCTGGAGGACGAGGAGCACACCGCCTTCATCACCGATCATGGGACCTACTACATAAAATGATACCGTTCGGCCTCAAGAACGCAGGTACCACGTACCAATGTCTGGTTAACAAGGTCTTCAAAGACCAAATTGGCCGCAACATGCAGGTGTACGTGGACGACATGCTGGTGATGAGTAAGCCGACTTCGGACCACATCGACGACCTAGCAGAGACCTTTAGTAACCTCCGTCTTCACCAAATGAAGTTGAATCTAGCAAAGTGCGCTTTCGGCATATCCGTAGAGAAGTTCCTGTGTTTCATGGTGACCCAAAGAGGGATAGAGGCCAACCCGGAGAAGGTTCAGGCGATCCTAGACATGGAGCAGCCCATCTCCAAGAAGCAAGTGCAGCGACTCACTGGCCGGATAGCCGCCCTGAGCTGATTTATCTCGAGGTCTGTCAACCGTTGCCAGCCCTTCTTCAAGGCGCTGAGAAAGATGCATGACTTCACCTGGACGAAGGAGTGCCAGGAGGCATTTGAAGAGCTGAAGAAGACATTGGCATCGTCGTCATTGCTTTCCCGGCTGGAGGAGGGAGAGGAGCTCCTCCTGTACCTGGCGGCCACATTGGAAGCCATCAGTTCAGTCCTGGTTTAGACGGATGATAAAGGGATACAGAAGCCGATGTATTACATGATCAAACTCCTCCACGATTCGGAACTCAGGTATTTTCGGTCTGAGAAACTGATTTTTGTGCTAATCGTGTCCGCCCAGCATCTCAGGACTTATTTCCAAGCGTACCCCATTGCGGTCCTGACGGATCAACCACTGAAAGCGGTGCTCAGCCGACCTAACATGTCTGGATGCCTAGCGAAGTGGGCGCTCAAACTCAGCGAGTTCGACATCACCTACTGGCCGAGGTCAGCCATGAAGGCACAGGTACTCACTGATTTTTTGGTTGAGTGTGCAGGCCTGGGCAAGGGACCGGAAGAGAACCCCCAAGACCGGCAGCCAGAGCCTGGACCAAAGGAAGACGTCTGGATCCTTCATGTGGACGGAGCTTCGAACTCCGGTGGGAGTGGAGCTGGACTCATCCTTGCCAACAGTGAAGGGGTCATCGCCGAGTGTGCGCTCCGTTTCCAGTTTACCGCCACCAATAACTAGACGGAGTACGAAGCACTCCTCGCGGGGCTAAGAGTGTCCCGCGAGCTAGGCGTGGCCTGCCTCAGGATCTTCACCGACTCGTAGCTAGTGGCCGGGCAAGTCTCAGGGGAGTACGAGACGCGGGACCCTCAAATGGTGAGGTACCTGGAGCTCGTACGAACGAGCACGGCAGGTTGTAGGCGCTTCAACATTTTCTATATTTCTCGTAGGGAAAATGCTCGCGCAGACGCCCTCTCCCGCCTGGCAACCCTGCCGGACTCATCACTGGGCCACGCTTACATCGAGCATCTCAAAGCCCCGAGCTATGAGACACCCATGGAAGTTCAGCAGGACAACCTAGAGCCCAGCTGGATGGATAAGTACATCGAGTACATCACCAACGGCATCTTGCCAGAGGATCGCATGGCTGCCAGCCTCATTAAGAGGAAGGCCGCACGTTTCGTATTAATGGACGAGCTACTGTATCGGAGGTCCTACTCCTACTCACTCCTCAAATGTCTGAGACCCACCAAGCCGCACTCGTGCTCCAAGAGATCCATGAGGGCATCTGCGGGAACCATGTGGGGGGCAGAACGCTGGCGTATAAGGCCCTCTATCAAGGCTATTTCTGGAAAACGATGAGGGAAGACATAGCTGACTTCGTGAAAATGTGTGACCGATGTCAGCGACACGCTGTGGTGCAGCGTCAACCTGCCGCTCCACTCTCCCAGCTCTCTGCCCCGTGGCTATTTGCTCAGTGGGGCATGGATCTCCTCGGACCTTTTCTCCCGGCATCCGGGCAACGAAAGTTCCTGATTATGGCTATCGACTACTTCACGAAGTGGGTCGAGGCTGAACCCTTGGCCCGGATCACGGAAGCAAATGTCACCAAGTTCCTTTGGAAGTCGATTATCTACCGCTTTGGTTTGCCCCACACCATCATCACTGACAATGGATGCCAGTTCGACTGTCGAGAGTTCGAGAAGTTTTGCGGCAACCTCGGAATCCATCATCGTTTCACCTTGGTGGCGCATCCTCAGATAAATGGAGAAGCCGAGGTAACAAACAAGACCATCCTATAAGGCCTCCGGACAAGGCTGGACCAGGCTAAGGGGAGGTGAGCAGAAGAGCTTCCATGCATCCTCTGGGCATACCACACTACCCCAAGGACGGCCACGGACGAGACCCCCTTCAACCTCGTCTTCGGGGCGGAAGCGGTTATTCTAGTATAGCTCAACCTGCTGACCTTGCGCGTGGAGTAGTACGACGAGGCGGAGAACCCGGCACGGCTGCTACTGAACCTAGACCTCCTTGAAGAAATGAGGGGTAGGGCCCGAGTTCGGATGGCATCTTATCGGCAACGAGTGGCCAGATACTACAATTCCAGGGTGCGGCCAATGTCCTTCCACCAGGGAGACTTAGTGCTGCGCCGCGCTGAAGCTTCCTAGCCGCGGGAGTGCGGTAAGCTCTCCCCAAATTGGGAAGGCCCCTATAGAGTGGCAGAGGCACTTCCCCACAGGGCATACTACCTGGAAAAGCTAGGCGGAGCCCGGTTCCCGAGGACTTGGAACGCCTCAAACTTGAGGATGTATTACCAATAGTGTAAGACTCCTTAAACTTCAATAATAATATCTTTTTTCACCAAATGCCTATTCTTGTCTCGTAGGACAATCGCCATCCAGCTCTAGGTTTGGCGAGCATGGGCATGACGAAAGATCCACGAAGGCACAAAGTCCCCACTCACAAAAATCCTAGAGTTTAGTCCAAAAAGCCGCATGAAATGAAGTTCCGACATGCGACCCTGGAGTTCAGTCCGGAGGAGGTCCCGGAGACTTAGGCCCCGGTCCTACAAAATCTTGGAGAACAACTCGGTAGGTCACGTAAGGCTCAACTCCAGCCTGCGGCCTTGGGATTCAGTCCGGAAGTTCGCGTGGAACCTGGTTCCAAAGCGAAGCCCCGGACCTCGATCTGGAAGGTGGAGCAGAACCTAGTTTGCCAACGAAATCTCGGAGTTTAGCCCGGAATGCACCACTGGACTCAGTCCCAGTGGCTGGCATCGGGGCCTAGTCCGGAAGAAGAAGAAAAAAAAGGGAAAGAAAGGAGAGAAGTGAATTAATGAAGAAGGATCTTCATTTCTGTTAAAAAGTCTCTTACAAAAGAGGGCCCCGATAGGCCGGGTGACCCAAAGAAACAAGAAAGGAGTTCATGCAAAAAAAAAAGAAAAGAAAAGAAGCCACATGGCTACTTTGCTGCAGCCGCATCATCCTCAGGCTGGGGGGCACCCTTGTCGCTGGCGGCATCGTCGGAAGGCCATTCGGAGACTGCCGCCTCGGCACCCTCTACAGTTGAAGCTCCCTCACCGGGCTCCTCCCTTCGGTCGCCCAGAATGACTCCGCTAAGATCGAGCTCGGGGAAGAAGGAACTCACCTTCTCCCGGCACACCTCGAAGACCTTCAGGAAAGAGTCGACGGCCGCCTCGTGCAGCTCTGCCCTAAACTCCTCAGATGCTCGAAACTTTGGCACGGCCTTCTATGCCTCCCTCTTGGATGCCTCCAGCAGCCCATTGACGTAGGAGTTCTTCTCCTTGGCTGCGCTAAGCTCCTTGAGGACCTCCTCGATCCGGTGCTCCAGTAACCGGGATTGACCCCTGAGGCGTGACACCTCCTCCGCGTCGTCCTCAGCACGACGCTGGTTCGAGATCCTCTCCTCCGATAGAGAGGTCTCGAGCTCCCTCATGCACCCCTCGGTGCGACCCAGGTCCACTTGAAGGGCCTGGTTGTTCTCCCGCAGCTCGACCCCTTTCTCCATGAGGTCCTTCACGTCAGTTGCGAGTTTGCCGAGCCTCTTCTCCTTCTCGGCATCTTTCTTGGCTTAGCTAGAGAGGAAGTTCCTCAACAGCAGCACGTCGATCCCGATCTGCATCAGAGAGAGGACGGGATGTTAAGAAGATCCAACTAGAACATTAAAAGAGGAGAGCTCGGGACTTACCGTGAAAAGCAGAGGGAGGATCCCTAACAGCGTATCGGTGTAGTCTCGGCCGCCCCTCAAACGGTGGTCTTGGGGCATGCTCGCGAACTCCATCATCCTCTCGGCGAGCCCTTGATCGTGGATGACGGAGGAGCTGGCATCGAGTCTCGAGGGTGGAGGGCGAGCATTGGCAGCAGGCTGGGTGGTTGTCCCTCTGCTGGGCAGTGCAGCCACCGGTAGAGCTGCTGTCACCCTGGTGGCCACCGTGGAGATGATCGGCGTAGTGGTCGGAGCGGGCATTGCCCGAGGGGGTTCCAGTCTCCTCTCTCCCCCGACCCTATCGAGCTCGACGACAGGGACATCGGGTGCACGAGACTGAGGCGGACCCTTCGCCCCGGGGCCAGTAGCAGCAAGAGTGGGCACGGGCCCCTGGCTCGCCTCAGTACGAGCCCTCTTTGTGGGAGCCTCCTGGGTCCCCTCAGTGGCGTCCCTCTTCCAGGCACCCTCCATCAAGCTCTCGATGGAGAACTTCATACCTAGAGGAAAGAAACGGTTAGTCCAGTTTAAAAGAAAAGAAGCGCAGAGCAGAAAATGAAGGCGAAAGAAGAAGATCCGGGGCCTCACCCAACTCCCGGATGGGACTAATTCCTATCTTGAATAAATTCTACTCCGAGAGCAGAACATCGAGAGTTGGGACCACGCCACCCAGCATTTGCGTGTAGACCTCTTGGTCTGCTGGCTCAACCTGGGAGTTCCGGTTCGGGGATCAGTCCGGCTCACTCTAGGCCCAGTCGACATCCTCAACTGAGGTGAAGAAAAAGCGGTTCTTCCAATCCTTGATCGAAGTGGGAAGGTCAAACCTAAGGCACCTAGGCCGGGATGAAAGATACCACCAGCCATCGTCGGTAGAATAGCGCTTCAGGGTGAAGAGGGCCCTGAACAGTGAGAAACGGGCAACAAACCCGTGAAAATGATAAAAAATGATGAAAGCAAAAATGACCTGGATGGCATTAGGAGCCAACTGGGTTGGGACAAGGCAGAAGTGACTGAGAAAGGAAAGAAAGAAGGGATGAAGGGGGAAACGAAGATCCCCAACAAGGAAGTCTTCGTAGAAGGTGACCCTCCCAAGGCCACTCAAGGTTACTCGGTCCCTAGGTCCTGGGAGTGAAAGACATATTGAATCCGGGATCCCATAGGTATCCCGGATCCAGGAAAGATCATCTCCGATCATCGTCGAGGCATAATTGGAGGGACCAGAAGAAGAGACCTCCACCATCGAAGGAGGAAGAGAGGAAATGGGATGTGAGGAAACTATAGGGGGAGACCTAGGACCCCTAGGGATGCCTATGGTCATGGCCCCCGGTCGGAGCTGCCTCCGGACCTCAACCGGAATCTTTTCCCCCTCTGAGGAGGAAGACGATGGAGTCCTCAACCAGGAAGGACCGGCCTCGTCCGGGTTTGAAGAAACGTGACGGCGACGCGCCATCGAAGAAGAAGAAGCAAGAAGGAGATGGGTTCGGAGTAGCACAAGAGTTGGGAGATGGAAGAAGAAGGGAAAATGTCGAAGGCACTCACCAGGATGTTTTGTACCGAAGGATTAGCAACCCCTGGGAGATGAAGGGAGATCGCTGCAACTGTTGGCGAGGTGTGAGAAAGCTGAGAGACCTCGTTTCCAGAAAGTCCCCTTCCTTTTCAAACTCAATCAACAGCAGCCGTATGCCTCTTTTTGTCCCGAGCCATCAGATGACCGCCACGTGGAGGCACGCCCTACATCGACGCTTCGGTCTGATGAAAACTACCTCGATTTTGAAACGGCGTATTAATGGCCCATCAAACGCGCGCACGTGGTAGCCTCCCACAGGATCTCAGGCGCAGCAGAAGCGGCGACAGCGATCATGGCAATTATGACACGGGATTTTTGCCTTTTCCATATCATCTCCATAATAACTCCCCACGCCCCAAGCCACGACGCTTCGATGGGACCTGGGGATGGGGGGCAACTGATATGGCTACATCGCTGACGTGGAACGTGTGTCAGTTCTAGCTGGATGCCACCGGTGCCACATGGAATTTTCTTTCAAAATTCCCCGCTCAGGAAGTGGCGCTCCTGCTCCTTCGCTAGGTGGCACCCCAAGACGGGTCCACCTCGGCCGAAGTCGAGCCTTTCTATACCACTTCGCCAGGTGTCCACCCAGGAGGGGTCCACCTCGGCCAAAGCTGGCAGCCCCCTGCTCCCTCGCAAGGTGGCACCCCAAGACGGGTCAACCTCTGCCGAGGTCAAGCTGGGCTCTCCTGCTCCTTCGCCAGGTGGCACCCCAAGTGATGGGGACCTCACTAGCATGAATCTCGAAGCAAGCACGAATCTTGAAGCTGTGCCAATCTCGAAACATATTCAAAATAAATTTAGGATTTATCTTTTATTTGAAATTTGAATTAGGATTTGGTTGGTTAGGATTTAGATATGGATAGGCTTATCTTATCCTATCTTGTATTTAAATTTGAATCATTCATATCTTTTTATCTTGTATTCAAATTCAAATGAGGGTTGGATAGGTCTATAAATACCACCCTCAGTCTTTTGTAAAAAATTGATTTTTTTGAGAAAAAAAATTTGAGTTTTTAGAAGAGTGATTCTTTTTGCCTTCGCCTTCGGGCATGGGCGTGATGCCCTACTTATCCCCCTTCCCATTCCATTTTCTTTATCCTCTCATGACCTTTGAGATTCATCCTAGCACCTCCAAGTATCAAGGAGGGTGTAATGCCCTAGAGGTGAGAGATCTCTTCGTTAGGGTAAGTCCCGAAGTCCATGAGTTCCAAACCGTCTTCCAGTCCCACTATTCCTTCGCCACCCTTTACTTAAAAAAATTCCAAAAAAATATGATATCCTAATTTTGGTGACTTCTAGGCTCACCAATGATCCTACCACTGTCCCTCATCAATTTTTGGTATCAGAGCCATAGGTCAGGTTAGGGTACGTTTCTTTCCCAAACCCAGATTCTTTCTCACTAATTCTGCCATTATCCGTCTTCTCTATTCTTGCTCCACCCTGCAACAGTCCGTGAAGAATCCACCATCATCCTCAGCTCCAGATCCACTGTTGCCGAGTCTCCACCTAACCCTCTATTCGCGCAGCCACCGTAGCCGATCTCCTTGCCGCTCGCCACCACGACCTCGCTCACCCTCTCCCAGATCTCCCAGATTTCCATAAAAGGCTTCTATCCATTTCATGCCAGATGCTTCTATCCATTGCCTCCAATTGAATCGCTTCTCCCATTTCATGCCAAGAAACCATGGTATCACAAAAGGCTTCGTTTGCTGCTTCTCATGGCTCTGGTCACAGATCAAGGTGGAGGCCCTGGCGCAATGCAGAGTCGGAGCCTGCCCTTACAAACTATCTCTACACCATCATCCTACTCCCGCCTCTCCATCCTCAGCAACCCGTCTGACCCCATCGACTGAGGCCCCGTCGACCATTTTCCAAGCCAAATCGGAACTCCCTCCCTCCGGTCGGTCACCCACCTCACGTCACCACCAGCCCCTCTACTTTCCATCGAGAGCCATCCTCCTTTTCTCCAGAGAGCGTTATCGAGTTTGCAGCGATGGCATTAGACAAGCAATCGAACCCAATCAGGAAGATCAAGGTCCAGAAGCTGGTGCTCAACATTTCCATCGGGGAGTGCGGCGATCGCCTTACCTGCTCCCTCTCCAAAGTGTACCTGGACTTAGAGAAAATAGGAGTTTGTCCACTCAGTTGCTCTAGCACCCATGGCTTCCCCACGACCATGACCAACCACGTCAGCCGACAAGCATGAAGCCCCCCCACCGCCGCTCTTTCTCCACCCTTCTCTCTATGGACCCCAGCGGCGGTGCCCCACTGCTGGCCGTCGCCGTCGCCCCCTTCATCCACGATGATTGCAACAGGGAGCTCATGATCCAGCAATGCCAGCAGATGGTCCTAATGCAGCCACCCGACATCAACCTTTTCCTCTCGGCCGAGCGCTCCCCACCACCACCGTTCTGGAGCTCCGACTCCTACGACATCCTTGGCGTTGGACTCGGTCCCTAGATCTCTATGACCGAGGCCATCCTCACCTTCCCAAAGTCCAGTGGCAGCACCATTGTCGCTGACATTGCCAGTGCCCGGAAGTGCACCATGCCTCCCTGGAATCAAGCCAAGGCCGCCTCCTTCCTCCCGCCCGATCTGGTTCCCTTCGCTGCCACCATCGCCGCAGGTGTCCCCCACAAGCAACAGAACTCTACCGCCCCAGGAATCGCCTCCACTCCTCTCCCTCCTTTGCCTACAATGCCCGCGTTGCCCTCGCTGTCGCCACTGCCACCGCCGCATCCCCCCTCATCTCCTTCGCCTGTTTCTTCCAAGCGCACCAACTCCCAGCCGCCGGACTCCACCTCCGCCGTCCTTACCACCGCTCAGATCATGATGATCACCCACCGGATCTCCACCGTTGCCAGCCGCCCCAGCCCGACACCGGTGAATGCCTGAGATCCAGTCGGAAGACCCCCCTGCTCCGTTCCCCTTCAGTCCATGGAGAAGAAACCCTCTGTTGTCGACTTCAGGTCTCGCACGAGTTTGAGTTGCACTCATTTCAAAGTTATACGAATTTCGAAGCTATGCGGACCTCAGAACTACACGGATGTCAAAGCTCCATAAATCTTAGAGCAGGGCTGTCAAAAAAAAAAGTTAGGTTTTGAATGAATCGAGATGGTGAAGCATCGATCTCAGAGCTACACAGATTTTGACACAAGAAGCAGTGCTGCACATATTTCAGAGTTGCACAGATCTCAGAGCAAAACTTCTTTTTGGATGGATTCAGTTCCACCAAAGTCCTTGCTGACTCTGACTCGACGGAGTCGAGTTCTTCCCACCTCAAGAGAATGATGGGGACCTCACCAGCACGAATCCCGGAGCAAGCACGAATCTTGGAGCCACGCGAATCTCAGAACATATTCAAAATAAATTTAGGATTTATCTTTTATTTGAAATTTGAATTAGAATTTGGTTGGTTAGGATTTAGATATGGATAGGCTTATATTATCCTATCTTGTATTTGAATTTGAATCATTCCTATCTTTTTATCTTGTATTTAAATTCAAATGAGGGTTGGATAGGTCTATAAATACCATCCTCAGTCCTTTATAAAAAAATGGTTTTTTGAGAAAAAAAAATTTGAGTTTTTAGAAGAGTGATCCTTCTTGCATTCGCCTTCGGGCATGGGCGTGATGCCCTAGTTATCCCCCTTCCCATTGCATCTTCTTTATCCCCTCGTGACCTTTGAGATTCATCCTAGTGCCTCCAAGTATCGAGGAGGGTGTAATGCCCTAGAGGTGAGAGGTCTCTTCGTTAGAGTGAGTCCCAAAGTCCATGAGTTCCAAACCCTATCTTCTAGCTCCACTATTCCTTCGCCACCCTTTACCTAAATTTTTTTTTTAAAAAATATGATACCCTAATTTTGGTGACTTCTAGGCTCACCAACGATCCTACCACTATCCCTCATCACCAAGACGGGTCCACCTCGGTCAAAGTCGAGCCTTTCTCTACCACTTCGCCAGGTGTCCACCCAGGAGGGGTCCACCTCGGTCAAAGCTGGTGGCCCCCTGCTCTCTCGCTAGGTGGCACCCCAAGATGGGTCCACCTCTACCGAGGTCAAGCTGGGCTCTCTTGCTCCTTCGCCAGGTGGCACCCCAAGACAGGTCCCCCTCGACCGAAGTCGATCCTTTATCTGCCACTTCGCTAGGTGTCCACCCAGGAGGAGTTCACCTTGGCCGAAGCTGGCAGCCCCCGCTCTCTCGCCAGGTGGCACCCCAAGATGGGTCCACCTCTGTCAAGGTCGAGCCAGGCTCTCCTGCTCCTTCGCCAGGTGGCACCCCAAGATGGGTCCACCTTGATCAAAGTCAAGCCTTTCTCTGCCATATCGCTAAGTATCCATCCAGGAGGGGTCCACCTCGATTGAAGCTCTTAGCCTCCGCTCCCTCACCAAGTGGCACCCCAAGATGAGTCCACCTCTATTGAGGTCAAGCCAGGCTCTCCTGCTCCTTTGCCAGGTGGCACCCTAAGATGGGTCCACCTCGGTAGAAGTCGAGCCAATCTCTGCCACTTCGTCAGGTGTCCACCAAGGAGGGGTCCACCTCGGCCGAAGCTGGCGGCCCCCTGCTCTCTTGCCAAGTGGCATCCCAAGATGGGTCCATCTCTGTCGAGGTCGAGTCGGGATCTCTTGCTCCTTCGCCAGGTGGCACCTCAAGACGGGTCCACCTAGGTTGAAGTCGAGCCTTCCTCTGCCACTTCGCCAGGTGTCCACCCAGGAGGGGTCCACCTCGACCGAAGCTGGCAGCCCCCACTCCCTCGCCAAGTGGCATCCCAAGATGGGTCCACCTCTGCTGAGGTCGAGCTGGGCTCTCCTGCTCCTTCGCCAGGTGGCACCCTAAGACGGGTCCACCTCGACCGAAGTCGAGCCTTCCTCTACCACTTCACCAAGTGTCCACCCATGAGGGATCCACCTTGGCCAAAGCTGGTGGCCCCCTGCTCCCTCACCAGGTGGCACCCTAAGATGGGTCCACCTCTGCCGAGGTCGAGCCGAGCTCTCCTGCTCCTTCGCCAGGTGGCACTCCGAGATGGGTCCACCTCGATCGAAGTCGAGCCTTCCTCTACCACTTCGCCAGGTGTCCCCCCATGAGGGATCCACCTCGGTCGAAGCTGGCAGCCCCTGCTCCTCCGCCATGCGGTGCCCTGAGACGGTTCCACCTCTATCGAGGTCAAGCCAGGCCCTTCTGCTCCATCACCAGGTGGCACCCCCTGATGGATCCCCCTCGACCGAAGTCAGCCTTACTCTGCAAAGCCTCGGGGAGGCAGAGGCATGGGTCACGAGGTCGCCACTAGAATCGACGCGCATCGTGTCCCGTACAGGTGCCAGTACGGCCCGTAGTGGTGCACAGAATCTCGTTTATATCAGTTAAGCAGGGCCCCATGATCGAGGAATTAAATCCTTTCGGTCAGGAGCCTGGAACACTGGAAATCCACCATCAATGCCTCGAAAGAAGGGCTCCGTGCTTGGCTCGAGGTCTCGCCAGATTCCCCTTTCGTGACACACGGTGGATGAGGCGTGCTGGCCACTTATCTCCTGGACTTGAAGGAGAAGGGAGGGGATCCAGAGATCTCCGGGAGTCTCCAGGGAGGGGATGGGGACTGAAGGCGGTCTGGTGGTATAAAAGAGACGGTAAAAGTGATTGAAAAGGTAAGTCGACAAGAGGGAACAGTATCGAGAGATCGGTGAACCCAACGTAGGAAGCCGGGCTTCAACCCCTCTCTTCCTCACACTTCTTTCATCTAAATCTCTTCTAAGCCCGAGAATCCTTCGGGAACCCACCTTAGTGGACATGTTCCATCTTGCCGCTTTCTAACTTGATCGTCGGAGTGCCCCCGCTGGAATCTCCGGCCCGGGTCTCTGACCTTGTTTTGCAGGACCGGAGGCTTGGAGATCTCGAGATAGGAGAGTCTGAGAACCGGTGCCAACTCACAAGCTACAGGCCATCGCGGCAAGATTAGCAACACCAGGCATTCCATCTGGTCCGTAGGAATCAGCGTTAACAGATTAGCATACCAGGTAGGGGGTGATTTTTAGCTATGAAATCTGTTTCCCTCCAGGAAAGGAGATCTTTCAAGAAACACAAGATGGTGAAAGGGAGAACCTAGAATGTCTCAGCAAGCCAAGGATGTCTGCATCCCAGAGGAATGAACCATCGGTGGAGAACGATATGGCACCTTTTGCATTCATTGTAGGACAACAACAATTAGAAGCCCTCATGAATCGAGTGGATGTATTGACACTATGGTGCAGACTTTCTAAGAAACTACACTCTATGGACGATACCTGCCAGCGACCTCCAAACACAGCCATCAATCCAGGAGGAAAGAAGATCAACATCAAGAATCCACTCGACGCTCCTCTTGGGGCTGGCAATCTTGTAAGCCCCGAACTCTTGGCATCATAGGCGTACGGTGAATTGACCCGACAAAAAGAGAACTAGGAGGTCTCTTTCAGCTTCCTCTAGTGATTCCACTCTAGGAAATACTAGGCGAAGGGAAGTGCATCATAACTCTGAGGAAAAACTCAAGGCACTGGAATTACAGATTGAGAGACTCAATGACTAGCAAAAAAGTGATAAGATTTTGGCCTATAATTCATGGCCTCCATTCTCCCAGAAAATCATGGAAGAAATCATCCCCCGTCACTTCAAAATTCCCTAGTTGGAATCACATAATGGAACCACTGATCCTCTCGACCACTTGGGGAGCTTCAAGGCATATATGATGATACAGGGAGCCTCTTATGCCTTGCACTGCCTCACCTTCCCAGTCACTCTGAAGAAAGTAGCTCGAATGTTGTATTCGAGCATCCGTCCAAGTACCATTCATTCTTTTATTGAATTGGAAAAATTATTTGTGTCACATTTCAGAACTTGTTGAAAGATGCCTTGCAATTTGGACAGCCTCTTCCTCCTACAATAGAATAAAGGGGAAAGCCTCAAACATTATGTCACCAGATTTAATTCTGCCATCCTTGAGATCCCTGATCTTAATGAATATGTGGCTATGTCTGCTATGAAGAAATGTCTTCATTCATCCAGGTTTTTCTTCTCCCGGGACAAGAAGTTTCCTACAAGTTATGCCGAACTACTAGCAAGAGCTCAAAAATATGCTATGATTGAGGAGCAAGCGGCAAGTCGATGTTTGACCAAGGAAGGTCAATCTCCAAGAAAAAGAGCAACAAAGGATCGATTCCACCCGCACCCTCTAGCAACGATGTGCCGGCTCAATGATGCAGCCCCAAGCCCAAGCTATTGGGTGGCAAGTTCGACTCATACACTCCTCTCTCTCTCTTTCTCTCCCAAGGGAAAAATTCTAATGGAAATAGAAAAGGAGAGTTACCTGCAAAGATCACATCCCATGAAGACATCTCCTACATTAAGGAATAAAAACAAATAATGTCGATTCCACCGAAACCACGGCCACAATACTGAAGAATGCATCCAACTCAAGGATGCAATAGAAGATTTGATTAAAAGGGGATACCTGGGAAAGTATGTCAATACCCAGGAACCCCGAACTTAAGCTACTGCCTCCAAGAGGGTCACTGAAGAAACTGAACTACCCAACCAGAGATCGACAGATGGAAGGGCAGGCATGCTTCATTGTCTGATCAACCGGAGAAGCGAAGCCGAAGGAGATGCTCCTAAAAGATATAAAAGCAATAACACTATATGCTTTTCGGACGCTTATCTACAAGGAATCCAAACTCCAGATGATGACCTTATTATAATCTCTGCTGTTATAGCCAATTATGATGTAAGACAGATTCTAGTAGATAATGGAAGCTCCATGGAAGTCTTACTCTATGATGATTTCCTCATAATGAATTTGCCCAAAAATAAATTACAAAGATCTCCTGTACCTCTGACAGGGTTTGGAGGCATCCAAGTTGGGGTAAAAGGAGAAGCAGTGCTACTAGTAACCCTTGGCACAATGCTTTTCAAAAAATACTTTTTATTAATTTTATGGTCATATGAATGCCATTAGCATAGAATGCTATCTTGGGATAACCCGCTTTGAACAAGTTCCATGCCATAGTTTCGACATTTTATCTCCTAGTACGATTTCCCACTAAGAATGGCATCAGAGAAGTAAAAGGAGATTAGAGGGTCGCCAGACAGTGTTTGATGATACAAGACAAACAGTCAGTTGACTCCATGACTCTAGAGCAATTGGATCCAAGAGATCATATGGAGGAGTATGGAGAACCTGTGGAAAAGACTATCTCCATACCACTGGCCAAAGATGATCCGATAAAAGTTATGCAGATCGGTAGTTTGCTTGATGAAGAAATGAAGGTAAGACTGACCCACTTCCTATGGAGCAACACCGACATCTTCGCGTGGTCAGCTTCTGACATGCCAGAAATTCCGACTAAAGTAATCACCCATCGATTGGAAGTCACCTCTGATCACAAACTTGTCCAGTAGAAGAAAAGAAATTTCGCTCCAAAAAGATAGAAGGTGATCGATGAAGAAGGAAACAAACTTCTCAATGCTAGATTCATAAAGGAAGTATATTATCCCAGCTGGTTGGCCAATGTTGTTATGGTAAAGAAAGCTAATGGCAAATGGAGAATCTACATCGACTATACTGATCTCAATAAGGCTTGCTCGAAAGATAGCTTTTCTCTGCCAAAAATAGACCAACTAATCGACGCCACTACTGGTCACCAGCTGTTGAGCTTCATGGATGCTTTTTCCAGATACAATCGATATGAATGGACCTTGACGACGAGGAGAAGATAATGTTTGTAACGGAGATGGGACTCTATTATTATAAAATAATGCCATTCGGACTGAAGAATACCGGAGCAATCTTCCAAAAGCTGATTAACAAAGTATTTGAAAAATAACTTGGAAAAAACATGGAGGTGTATGTCAACAATATGATCGTAAAAAGCCTCCAAAAAGTCGATCACATCAATGATCTAGAGGAATCCTTTGACACCTTGCAAAGTCACCGGATGAAGCTAAATCTAACCAAGTGTACCTTTCGAGTGACATCAGGAAAATTCCTGGGGTTCCTCATTACCAAACGAGGGATAGAGGCCAATCCAAAAAAAATCCAAGCCATCCAAAGCATGAGATATCCTTCCAACAAGAAAGAAGTGCAACAACTGACCGGGAGGATCGCTTTCCTAAGCCGATTCATTTCTCGATCAGTGGAAAGATGTCTCCCTTTTTCAAATCCCTCCGCCAAACCAAGAGTTTCAAGTGGTTAGAAGATTGCCGATTTGCCTTTGAAGAACTTAAAAAGTATTTGAAAAGTCCTCCTTTACTCTCAAAACCTCAAGAAGGCGAGACTCTCTACCTGTACCTTTTCGCTTTGAACAAAGCAGTCAGCTCAGTACTTGTCAGAAAAGAAGCCGACAATCTACAGAAGCTGATCTACTATACTAGCAAGGTGTTGCACGAAGCCGAAGTGAGGTATCCAAGAGCACAGAAACTCATATATTCATTGGTGATTGTGGCAAAACGCCTGCAACCCTACTTTCAATCCCACGTCATTATGGTCCTGATGGACCAACCCCTCAAAGCTATTCTCCGATGTCCTGACACCTCTGAGAGGATAGCAAATGGGCTGTAAAGCTAGGCGAATTTGACATTGCATTCCAGTCCAAATTAGTGATGAAGGCACAAGTACTAACTGATTTCCTTGCTGAATGTACATGGGTCTAAGAAAATAGTCAACAGATAATTGAAGATGAGGAATTCACCAAAAAAGATTCAGAATCTAAATGGATACTCTATGTGGATGGAGCCTCTAACTCTACTAAGTGTGGTGCCGGACTTATACTAACCGATCCTGATGGATAGACCATGGAATATGCACTTCACTTTTCTTTTCAAGCTTCCAACAATCAAGCTAAATATGAGCCCTCTTGATAGGACTCCGAATCACCAAAGAACTAGGGATTCAAAAGATTAAAGTCTTCTTAGATTTCCAATTAGTGGTGAATCCAATTGAAAAGCGAGTTCGAATCTCGAGACCCTATCATGATCTGATACTTGGAGAAGGTACGATATTTGGTGTCCTAGCTAGAATTCTTTGAGATAGCCCATATGCCGCAAACTAAGAATTCCTGAGCTGATGCCTTGTCTTGACTGGCAACCACTTCTTCGAATTTCCTTGGTTGAACCTACATTGAGTACTTGGAAGATCGAAGCATATCAGAAAAGATTTCAGAGGTACACCAATCGAGCATGAGCCTTGTTGGATGGACCCCATTCTTAAATTTTTGAATGAGGGTGTGTTACCTGAAGACAAGGCCGACGCCAAACAAGTCCGTTGGATGGCCTCCCAATATGCTATCCTGGATGGAATTTTATACAAAAGGTCTTTCACACAACCCCTCTTAAAGTGCTTAGGGCTATCGGACACCGACTACGTCCTGAGAGAAGTGCATGAGGACATATATAGAGACCATCTACGGGACAGATCCCTAGCCTATAAGGTGATTTGACAAGGTTACTATTGGCTGACCATCCAAAAGGATGCAGCTGACTACATCGGAAGGTGTGACCAGTGTTAAAGATACTTTAACATCCAAAGATACCCTGCCAGTCAGCTGATTCAGCTAACAGCCCCATGACCTTTCGTACAATGGAAAATGGATATTCTTGGCCCATTCCCTCTAGCTTCTAGATAATGAAAGTTTTTTATCGTAGTCATTAACTACTTCACTAAATGGATCGAAACTGAACCTTTAGCTCATATTACTGAAGGAAAGGTTGAAAACTTCATCAAGAATACCATTATCTTTCGATTAAGAATCTCTCATGCCATCATCACTGGCAACGAAAGGTAATTTGACAATCCTAAGTTCAAAGACTTCTGCACCCAATATCATATTCTCCACAAGCTAACCTCTATCGATCATCCTCAATCCAATGGAGAAGCCAAAGTAACCAACAAGATGATTCTCCATGGTCTAAAGACTAGGCTAAATGATGCCAAGGAGCTCTAGGCCGAAGAACTGAACTCCGTCCTTTGGGCATATCGGACAACCCCCAGAACGGCTACCTAAGAATCTTCGTTGAACTTGGCCTATGGCACCGAAGCGGTTCTCCCGGTGGAAGTCACTCTCCAATTTCTAAGGATTGACCACTTCAAAGAACCTGAAAATTTAAAGCACTGTAGACAGACCTAGATCTACTTCCAAGCACCAGACTTCAAGCTCAGATGAAGATGGCTATGTATCGGCAAAAGATTGCCAGATACTATAACTCCAAAGTAAAGCAACGAACCTTCTGACCCGAAGACCTGGTATTGTAAAAGTCCGAAGTATCCAGGATGATAGAATAAGACACTCTCTCCTAACAAGGAGGAACCATACCGGATCAGAGAAGTCGTATGCCTAGGAGCTTATTGACTTGAAACTCTGGATGGTTTCCTATTACCTTGGCCGTGGAATATAGAAAACTTTTGCAAGTACTATCAATAAAAAATCTTTCTTTGGATGGCCTCAACGAAGTATCCAAGCAAAGGTAGGCCTGACCAGCCTACCTTATTATCAATGAAATGCACAAGGGTGGCCTGATCAGCCTACCCTAACAGTAAATCCGATGAGTGTAGAGGCAGACCTGACCAGCCTACCTTATTATCAATAAAATACATAAGGGCAGCTTAATAAGCCTACCATAATGGTAAATCTGATGAGTATAGAGGCGGGCCTAACCAGTCAACCTTATTATCAATGAAATGCACAAGGGCAGCTTAATTAGCTTACCTCAATGGTAAATCCGATGAGTGCAGAGGCGGGCCTGACCAGCCTACCTTACTATCAATAAAAAGCATAAGGGTGGCCTAATCAGCCTACCTTAATAGTAAATCTGATAAAATGCCAAGTGGATGAACCTGACTGGCCTACTGAATCAGCGTGATTTGACTCTTCGATCTACGACAATGACAAGTTCAGTCAAAGTCAGTGAAGAACCATGAAGTTTCCCGTGGAAATATTATGATTTATCATCTATCATACTGACCAATCCATACTCAAAAAATTTCAAACTACATTTATCAAAAGTGCTCATTGGACAAAAGACAAATTTTATTCATCTAGAAAATTTTTACATACTTCCAAAGGAAGTTGATCTATATGAATAAAGGGAGAAAAAAGAAAGATATGTACATCCAGATTATTTTTCTTTGACCGATCTAGAAGTCGAGGCAGGGATGGCTCTCTTGAATAGTTAAATAAGCTAGCACCTCTTCAACTGGTTTTTTCGCTCCTTCTTCCTCATCGGTTTCGTCACTGGCAACAGTAATGGTGGAGACATCCAAGTCTAGATACCTTTTCTTAATTTTCTTCAGGCAGTCTTCAAAACCAAGTCATAGCCCTTCGCCCCCACCTCGTTTATCTCATCATCGAATACCTTGGATTTCTTATATTCTTCGACTACGTGAAGGGCATTTTTGTCAGCCAACTCCTCCCTTTATTCAACTGATGCCACCCTGTGCTCAAGGTTGGTGACCTTTTTCTCCAATTCGACCTTCTGGGTTGTAGCTTCCTCGGAACTTCGGAGAGTGTCTTTTATTTTTACTTCGATCAAACGCAGCTTTCTCCGTCTCTTCTTCAAGTCGACCGCAAGCTTGGTCATCTTGAGCCACCCTCAATTCTTTCTCCAAGGAGAGGTTTACAGCGGTGGTCTGGTTCAACTTCTGTTCTATAGTCGCTCGGAGTTCCTCGGCCACTTCTTTTTCAGCCTTGGCCGATGCCAACTGGTCTTGAAAACCTTTATTGAGGTTGACGAACCCACATACTCTCTCCTCTATCAAAGAGATCTCATGGATAAACTACCAAGAAAAATAGTGACAAAGTTAATAGCAATGAAAACTTGTGAAAGAAAATCTCGAAGATGATTTTGACACATACCTGCAATATTTTTGAATAAATAGAGGTAAAGATATCCCCCAGCCGATGCTTTTTCATCATCTCCCAATCCTTCTGAAGGATATTGGCCTTCGGCAAGGTCTTGGCTAGTTGGGGATTGTCAAAACTGGCATCAGTAGCATATACAGTGACACTCCTGGAGCCCTTTTCTTCCTCAACTGGTGGCTCTGGTTTGGCGTACGGCTTGGAAGACATCTTAATCATGGAAGCCTTACCTTTATCCTTCTGGCTGGGCTCCTTAGATGGCTCAGGAATGGACGGCACCGTCAGCTGTTTAACAGATATATGTGGTTGCTCTGATGGGACATCCGCCATCACTTTCTTTGAAGAACGTTCCAATGAAGGAACATTGTCCTCATCTGAAGTGGACTCCACAATTATGGGAGTAGTGTCCCCGACGAGAGCCTTTGGAGAAGCATGGGCCCTCTTTATTCCCCTTCGTTGTGATCTCCTTAAAGGTTCTGTGGCCACCCTCTTCTTGATGGTCTGCTGGAGCCTCCCAATGTCCGACTTCATCTTGGTGCCCATGAAGGAAAAAGAGAATCAAACTATTAGTTAAGAAGAGATGAAAGAGCTTATTGAAGGAAAAAATTGGGGTAAAAGACTGCTCAAAAGACAAATGCTAATAGTATAAAATATTCGGCCCTTGGAGACAAAGGCCTCTTATATAGGAGGCGCCAATAGCCTTGAGCATCCCTTGATCATGCTATGTGTAAATGCCTCAATTGACGAGAGTCGAGGCGATGACTTCGGTTTGTGGGAAGGCATTTAAGAGAAATAAAAGGACCATGATTGATCCAATTTTGAAGGCATGTGACTTTAGTGACTCCGATCGATGTGACCTATGATCTGAATAATAACTTCCTTGTCAACAAAAATGTAACATCCGGTAAAAGTGATACGTTCCACTAATGATGGAGCAAAACCATCGACAAAAGCTGAGATTTGTCATTATTGAAAAATATCCCTTTCTCTTTCTTCATTAAAGAAGTCCATCTTTTCTCTATAAAAAGAGAGAGAGAGAAGAAGGACAAAAAGAAAGGGGAAAAGTGACAATCCCTCAGTATATAGTTGAGTTATTACCAAAAGCCGATCACCACAAGGAGGCCGACCACAAATATAAGAGCCGATCAATGCTCTAAGATCGATTGACACACAATGGCGATCACTTATCAGATTGATATCATTGTCGTTCAATGCTCTAAGGCCGATTGACACATAATGGCTGATCACTTATCAGATTGATATCCTTGCTATTTAATGTTCTAAAGTCGATTGACACATAATGGCCAATCACTTATCAGGTTGAAATCCTTACTGAAAGGCAACCGATGACTCCATACTTAGTAAAACTTCTCTCTAAATAGGAATCATCATACGTCCGATGGCTTCATACTTGGAGAAATTTTCTTAGAATGGGAGTTATTAGTTGGCCAACTACTTTATACTTGAAAAAATTCTTTCAGAAAAGTTACACAGTGGCACAACTTAGAAGGCAAATGTACTTTTCATTCATATCAAGAAGGTACATGGAAGGTACATCTGCAGTTTAGCTTCTTTACAAAAATAAAAGAAAAAGTTACAAAGAGTTAATCATCTGTTGGGATGACATCCAGATCGGCCAAAGAAGGAACCTCGACGATCAGACCAGGAGCTTCCAAATTAGCTACCACCGGGACCTCTTCTAGTTATCCCGATACTTCTTCGGCTATAGCCGGGACCTCTTCTGGCTGTCCCAAAATTCCTTCGACTTCAACTTATGGTTCGAGCTCTTCTTCAACCTCATACAGGTGAATGCTTGAGAGGTCTAGCTCTGGTAGAGCTCGAGAACCTCCTTGATGCCATCGTTGAAGCCTAGTTGGTAGCTGACCACTCCAGACTCCGTCAGCTCATCCTGCAATTTCGAAGACTTCTGAAAGTCTTCAACAACCCTAACAACTTGCTCCCTCAGAGCTTCAGATTCCTTGGTCACTTCTTTGGCCTTCTTCTGGCTTTCTTTGGTTGAATGCTCCAAGGAGTGGATCCTTTTCTTCTTCTTCCTGAGCTTTGCCTCCTGCTCAGATATCTTCAGTTGAGCCATCTTCAACTCAGCCTTTAGACCCTGAACATCGGCAATGCTCTGGTTCAGCTTCTCTTCTATGGCCACTTTCAGTTCTTCGGCCATCTCCTTTTCGACTTTTGCTGACTGAAGTTCTTCCTGAATACCCTAACTGAGGTTGGCAAACTCTGATATACCTTCCTCCATCAGGGTCATATCGTGAATCAGCTGTACCAAACAATAGAAGGGAAGAATTAGCCATGTTGGCTATAATCATAAAGAAATAAATAAGGATAAGAATGCTTACTCTAAGTATGTTTGGATACACCGAATCAGCCACCTCGTCAAGGCGGTGATTCTTCGTGATTCCCCAGTCTCTCAGGAGGAGAGTGACTTTCAGCAGCTTCTTAGCTAGTTCGGGGTTCTCTAAACCCCGTGCATCCGAAAAACTTGCAAAATCTACTTCATACTCCATATCGAGGAGAGTATCGCTTCCCAACCCCTCTTCGACTTGAGGAGCTTTGCCCTTGTCTTAAGGCGAGGGTCATACCGGCAGCACATTGGCGATGGGCACAAAATCCGGATGCCTTGGAGTTCAAGATGGAGTAGAGCCCCTTAAGTGGAGCTCTGTCAAAGGGACATCATCATCATCCGATACCATCCTTGTTGGAGTATGTCTCGAGGCCTCTTCGGCTTGAACTTTCTTTTGAATCTCCGACTCCTCTTAAGGGGCCGGTCCAGACCTCTTTTAGGTGACCAGGCGAAGCTTCCCGAAATCCGGCTTCATTTTCTTACCTGCAAACAAAAAAAAACTACAGAAGATCATCTAATGAAAATGTACAAGAAATAAGGTGGAACGGAGGCTAACTATCAGCTATACCTAAAGACCGAGACTTGCTGATTTGGGCAAGGTGAAGGTTTCACTCTTCTAGCAATTTCTTGATTGGAGGAATCTCTGACCCAGACAATGTATCAAAGTCTATTTGGTCAGCCCTCAGAACTTTCTTGCTCGTATTGGCATCCAATTGGGGTTCCCTTCACTTCGTGTTAAAATCCCATGGCTGAGAAGAGAAGACGAAGAAAAAGCAAGGTTTCCATCTGTGGATGGTGCTAGGCATACCCTTGATTAATTTTCGACCAGGACGAGGGCCGATGACCCACCATCCCTAGTCATGGAAGTCCTTCAATATGAAGAGGAACGCGAATAGAGAAGTCCTGGGCTCTATTTTCAGAATATCATAAAGAACTAAGAAACCGTAGATGGTCCATATGCTATTCAAAGTTAACTGTGCAAGAACTACATGATACATGTTGAAAACCTTAGGAAAAAAGAATGTAAAGGAAACAAAAGACCAGCCTTCAGATGGTCTTCGTATATCAAGATGGAATTAGAAGGAGGATGGTTTACCCTTTCATCGAGTTGAGGAAGTATCAATGGGAGACTCTCAGGAATATGGTAATACTCTCTAAGATAAGCTATTTTAGAGAAAGACAAAGAACAAGGAATGGATTCCGGTCTAGACTCAGCAGTACTCTTTCTAGAAGGACTTAAAGCACCAGAAGACTCACCCCCCTCTCTACTGGCCGGAATCCGGCCAGCAGTAGGGGTTTTTAAAGACCTAACCATGATAAAAAGGAAGAAAAGGAGAGAGGTCTCTACCTGTGGAAGAAGAGAAAGATCTGAGAAGAAGAAGACTCGGAATGATTGGAGGAAAAGAGAAATTTCGACGAAGGCAGAGAAATTCATTCCGCAAGGCAAATTCCCTTTATATAGAAGACAACAATGGTTTAGATGATCTCCTGGAAAGAATGGACATGTCTCTGATCGTACCATGTATGGGTGGTGTCGATCGTGGGTACGAAGTCCTAAGGGATGCTAGCCGATTCGACGGAAGGAAAACCAACCTGTTAATTAGGATTTGAGAGAAAGTAATCGACAGTCGGACAAGGTTTCCATGAGATATCGATGAACGGGATGACGCCACGTCACTTAATCTTGGCCGAAGATAAAGAGTCTACCGAAAACCTCATAATGGAAAAAATTGACATGTCTCTCAAACCCATGCCATTTCTTCAAAAACCAATAGGAGCCCGATACCTATCCAGGGCACGATGCTCAAATCAGAAAGTAGTTATTATGATCAGCTAGATCAAAGATTCATCATCATTGGCTATCTTTTCTTTCGCCAGAAGATGACAAAATATTAATACTCCCATTTTTTGAAGTAATAAATTGCTTTGAAATTGGGAGTGGGGGGTAATTGTTGTGATAAACCGATTTAAAAAGATAATTACTAGTTCAAAGATTCAATTGACCCTATCCTGATAGGTTGGTTGGATAGATTGACACATCGACACTCCCAACCTTCGACAGGAGAGTAGATCAACACTACGATTCGGCTAGCAAAGACATACGGCTTGAGATCGTCTTTCAGTAAATGGCCGATCTATAATGTATGCTCTTCAACGTATGCTTCGAAGCAAATAGCTCCGAAGTAAATGGCTGATCTACAATTGGCCCACTCTGAAGAGTATGACTCCAAAGTAAACAACTGAACTACAACCAACGAAATAACTATCAGCCAATTTCGAAGAGAATGGCTGATCTACTTCAAACTAAAGCCATCAAGAACGGACTTGTCGTTATAACCAACCAATCATATGTCTGACAGCTATGGCTTCAGCAAGACAAAGGTAACCAACCTCCGACAACAACTACAATTAGTTAAAGAGAAGTTAGATTGACTAACTTTTCTAATAGAAATTGGGAAGGTTTAACTACTTTCAGTTACAGCAATACCTATAAAAAGTGGTAAAAGAGGACCACCAAGGTAAGCAATGCAAAGCTATTCTAAGTCATGTATACTCACCTTACTCTCCACTCGTTTCATCTTGCTTTCTTTCTTTGAGTTCTCCATTCTGTGACCTGAACCCTACTAACTTAAGCATCGGAGTATCTTTCACTGGAGAATATTTGGTCAGGGGTTTGTTTTGCAAGAACCCAGGTGATGTGGGATGATGATGATGAAGATGAACATAAAATAAAAATAGAAAATTAATGAGAACAATTAATCTCAGATTTTAATTTGGATTATGTTCTTGAAAAAGAGATGAAGAAAAGTGAGGGTATGATGTAAAGACCAAACTACTACTACCTGCAGATAAGAACACTTAAAGAGATAAAAAAAATAGGACCACAAGGGTTGAGAAACCCTTAATTAGGATAGTTAGCCTTCAATAAAACAGAACTTAGAGAAGGGTTTGGGCTAAAACCTGGCAACGATGAGATCCTTGTCGCAAACGGAATCTCTCAGCACTCTAGATCAGTGCCTGGATGATCAAGTCTCTTTCCCACGTATCCGTTGGTTTTTAATCAGCTGGTCTCGAGGGCAAGGAGAACCTCTTCCTAGGATCGTTTTCACTGAGGGTGCCTACAAACGTTAGGGGTTAGAGAAAAAGAAGATGAAAAAAATATGAAATAAGAGATCGGGTTGGAGGAAGGTTGAAAGATGATGTTGCAGGGGCTGGCGGCTTGAGGTGTTGGAGGATGCCTGGACTGTTAGGGGTGGCCTGGCTGCTAAAGAAGATGCCTGGGCTAAAGAGTGGATGTCTGGATGCACTTAGGGGCAGCCAGGAGAGAAGAGAATCCCTGGCGGGTTACGGTTTGTGGAGGGATTGAAGTTGGCAGCCTAGAAGAAGGTGGTTGGGGCAGCTTGGAAGGAGGATTGATGGGGCATCCTAGGGTTTTTTTAGAGTGTGGATGGGGCAGCTAGGGTTTGATGGAGGGGGAGAGGTATTGGGCGACTAGGGTTTGCAAGCAAGAAAAAGTAAAACGGGTCTCACACCCACTTTTTTCGGAGGCAACAATGAAACAAAGAAAAGCTCTCAAATTGTATTCATCAAAGGTTAATGAATACAAGAGGGAAGGGGTGGGTATTGATAGATTCACCCAGATCCTTGGACTCTCTGATAGATTGGAATTACATAACTGGAGGGCCAAGAAAACTCTCTTGGGCTTTGGACTGCAACTCCATGCTGGGCTGGGATGAAAGCCTCTTTGACTGGGTCAAAGCCTTGGGCGCTAATGCTATGGACTGGGTCAAAGCCTGGGTGCCAGTTGTTGTAGACTAGCTCAAGGCCCTGGGAGGGGGTGCCAACTATGGATGGGCCAATGAAGGGCGCCAACACTTGTGGGCTTGGACTGGGAGGGGCGCCAACTTCAGTGGGCTCTAGGGTGTGCGCCATCTCTTGGAGGCATAGGGCACCACTTCTTCATGGATTTGGGCATCATGAGTGTGGACCAGGGGCCTAGGCCGGGGTGGCTTGAGTGGAGGCCTGGTTGGGTGCACGGTGTCAGGTTCCTCATGGGATTGGTATATTGCATCAAAAATCAGGCCTCACAATCAGAGTGATGCAGTGGAAGCAGATATAAAAATAATTTTATATCCGGCATGCAATATAAATAATCTAATTTATTCATGATAATATTCTTAAACATGCATTAGATGATGAAAACAAGATCGAATCTAAAAATATGATTATTTTAAGTAACAGTTACATACCTAGATCGTTATCCTGGCCTGCTCTGAAATCCATGCCGATCCTCTTTTGGACCGAGGTTCAATTGCAGCACGCAAGGGCCCGGCCTCTGCTGGTATCCACACAGGGCTTGTCGTAGCAGAGTCGTAGAGGGTACTGGACTGCTAGATCCTTGCAGCCCTCTCATCTTTCATCAAATCAGGCTTGCTTTAAAAGCTGTGCCGATCGATAACTGGACTGGCTTTTGCCTTCTATCTTGCAAACTGGCCTTTGCAAGATTTAGGACCTCCTTTGCTCTTCTCCCTCTTATCTAAATAACCTCTCAACACTTGGAAGAAAAACTAAGAGAAGAAGTAAGAATGAATGGGAGGGAGAGAGAATCTTTGGTAGCAAGATGCCTAAAGACCCTCATATACCCAAGAATGAAAAATTCTCATTCCCTTCTCTCATTCTCTTGTTTCATTAGCTTGGCCTTGCCACCCCCTCTCCTTATATAGGCTACCCATCCCATTAATGGCATAAGACTAAGTGTATGAAAGCATTTAAAGAGGAGAAGAAAAATTTCTCCCTTTAAATGCTTTCACACCTCATGAAAGACATTCTTAAGTCTTTTCTTGTTTTCACATGGAAGAATTTCTTTCCTCTTCTCCTCTCCTATGAACAAGGTCAAATTCTCCATTCCATGCCACCATCCATATGTTTCATGAAAAAATAATGAAAGGATTTTCCAAGTCAAAAATGGGAGGAGACTAGTGTGAAAACAAGACTTAAGAAACTTTCCAAGTCATTAAATGGGAGGAGACTTAGTTTTCTAATGTCATTCCACTTAGCCATTCATGAAACTCTCTTCCATGTGGCATGTGGAAAGAAGGAGAGAGGGAGAGATATGGAGAGAGAGTCCCAGTCCAACTGGGCTCTGACTCATGGTCCAATTTTAAATTGATTTGACACTCAAATTAAAAACCAGATTTAAATCCAATCGAACCTATTTCGTAAAGGCTGCTGACCTAACATAATTTAGATTAATTAAAATCAAATTAAATCTAATTTAATTTAATTAACAATTAATCCATAATTAATTAGGTCAAATCTTAAATGTAACACTTATAATTAGGTCCAAATTGATTTGCTGATTAGTTACTTAAGCCCCCAATGTGTGTGACCCCTCAGGTCCTATTCTGTTTGGTAATGAGACATGCTATAATCTCCATTATACATCATCGAAATACCTTTCGATGGATAGAAACAATTTCTGCTCAACCTTAATTAGGATCATCGAATCGAGAACGATCCTAATAGGCTCTCACAATCTACTAGTGACACCTAGCAGTATGTAGTGGCAACTCAGCAAAATAAAATAGGAACCCCTAGGTGTAGTTACCGTATGATTCGGTTCCTTTATCAAAATCCCTGACTCGATGTTGGTTACCGAATCTTGCCAAACCCATTAGTCATATGCTAAAACTTAATCGACTCAAGTCCAACTATGATACCAATAAAAATGCCTTTTCATCATCACCCTATTATAGCTATAAACTTTTTGAACTTAGTCTCAATAAGTTGCATAGGATTATTTCTTACTACTAAGGCTGATAGATCTCTACGAGTGAACACCCTACTGCAATAAACTTACTGCAGCCAACGAACATCGCAAGGTCCTGTATGAATAGGAACCATGAGATTGTGCTATCAAACTACAGCAACCTTAGTGTAAGTAGCCGAGACACTCTATGATGCGGAACTAATATGCATGCAATTTTTTTTATATGTTTTATATGTGGGGTTGGGTGATTAATTCCCGAATTTCAGATTAAAATAAGTTATAGGGAATTTTATATGAATTTTAGAAGATCAGCATGCAGATTAGGACCTAGAAAAGTAGAAAAGAAGGATCGCCGGGGCTGAGAAGCCTCGGTTAGGGCAAGTTCTCCTACAATAAAACTACTGGAGGTAGAGGGGTGTACCTGACAACGTCTGTGAAGATCGCAGCAAAAGGGTCTCTCGTTCCTCGACGGATGCGGCCTGGAAAATCGAGCCAAAGACCCGCGGATACCCGGCTTTCTGCTCGGTGATCCGATTGAGGCTTGGCTGGAGTCGTTGGATTCGTAGGAACTCGGAGACCTGCAAACGACCTGTCAGGGGTTAGAAAACTCACAAAGGAACAAGAAAACAAAGGAAAAATAGCAAGGGAAGGCTTCTTTTGGAGTGGGCGTCCAGGGATCTGAGATGCTTGTTGGTAGCAGGAAGATGATTGCAGCACTGGGAAGAAGAACTCTCGCAAACCCCTTTATGCACACAGCAGGGTATCACACAACTCAATAGAAGAACTCAAGGTTTTCATTCATCAAAAAAATTACCTCATACAAGAGGCTAGGGTCCCTTAAATAGACCCTTAACCTTGGGCTCCAAGTAAGGGTACATAAGTCTTTACATAAGAATCCTTTTCCCTCTCAAACCCTAGCTAGAAAATAAGGAAATATTAGGTAGAAAAATCCCTAAAATTTTTCTTGACTTGGTCAAGACTCCAAGGATGCCTAGGGGGGCGTGTTGGGCTTCTAGGAGCAGCAAAAGGCCGGCCCAAAGGGGCCCGGGTGCATGGGTTTGGGCCTCTGGAAGCTGGGGTGGCCTGGTAGCCAGGTAGCAGGAATATTCCCTGGTATCTTGCTTCTTAGGGGCTTGGGCTTGGCACCTGGGCTTGATTTCATTGGGCTAGGATGCAGATGGACCTCTGGAATCATGGATGCCCTTATTTATGAATATACTTTGGCATCTGGAAGGGAATCTGGGCATCTGGAGGGCATCTGCAAGGAATCAGGGTTTCTGATTTTTCTCCTGGGGTCTTCAAATCTTCAAGCTGGGTTGGACTTGGGCTAAACTTCCATGTCTTCAATCTGGCTGGACTTGGTCTTCACTTGTATAATATAGTCTTGAGTCTTCAGTATGCTTGGACAGGACTCAAAAAAATAAAATTAGCTCAACATGAGCTAACTAGCATTGGACTGAACTAGCTCAACATGAGCTGACTAGTACAGAAGTGAAATAACAACTAAAAATACTCAAATAACAACTAAAATGGACTCAGATGAGCTAAGCCCTTATTACAGATGGACTCATAAATTATTGATCAATTACAGAGGGTTGAGAAGCCTCTGCCTTATTCTGGTGCCTTTGGTGTCCGCACCAATTCTCCCGGGGTGGGAGGAACTCGACCCTGTCGAGTGAAGATCAGACTGGCTCACATATCTCTCGAGAAGGTCTGGGTTGAGGCATTGCAAGTCCTCTCGAGAAATCTAAGAATCGTCCGACTCTGGCTGGCCTTGCCATCGGATCAGGAAGCATTGATAGTCACGGCCCCGGGTCGTGATGGCTTGATCGTCCAGGATACGCTCGATCCGTTCTCCTCTCTCAGGCCAATTTGTTAGTGGACACTCTGGGTTAGGGTCACTCACAATGAAAAGGAATAGGTCCAAAGGCCTTACTAGGTATCGCTGCCGGTTCCCTATACTCAACCAGGTCTGTAATATTGAAGGTAGAACTAATGCCCAAATCCGAAGGCAAGTCTAACACCTAGGCATTTGATCCAATCCTTCTCTATCACTTTAAAAGGTCCGGCTCTGCGAGCATGAAGCTTCTTTTAGGCCTAAGCCTAACCAAGATAGAATCCACTACCTCAAATTCTTTGACCCTTCTTCGGGAATTAGCCAGTTGTTTTAAGATTAGTGCGGGTGGTGAACATGCTAGGCACATGCAGACAAATGATGCAAAGGACTCATACTGACACCTAACAGACTCGACTATGCATTCCTATCGAAGGAAATTTTATTGAACTCTTTGGATCTAAACCTAATAGATTATAGGTTCTCTAGGTTTGATCCTAGCTTGACATGCACATGAAAATTTACAGTGAACTCCTAGCAAATTCCAAAGAGTATGCCAGAAGTAAGATGCAAACCTAACATGCGTGATGAATGCATGCAGTATGCTAATCTCAGCTAAATGCAATATAATGATCCTAGAAATGCTGGAGGTGTCAGGAAAGGGCAGAAAATAGGAAGTGGGTTCAGAATTAGTTTGGTAAGGTAGAGAAAAAGGTTCATGGTTAGTTGGATAAAATAGGATAAAAGACGGGGTGTCAGGAACTAATCCTATACTAATGAGGTTAACCTTATGAGGTTGAGCTATATCTACAGGATTTGCATAATGGAAGGATGGGTCACTAATTTCGGGGAAGAGGTCCTTAATGGGAACTATAGGAGGGGACTCATCTTGAAGGTATTGATTCAAAGAGATCAGGTCCTTAATAAATTCTTCTGGTTCTTGTATTTTGGGACTAGACTCTATAATTTGGCTCTCCTCTATGGTTTCCTCAGGTAAGGCTCTAGCAGCAGTACCTAGGTTCTCTTCCTCTATTTGTTCTTCCATTATAGCTTTAGGTTGGATGTGGTCAAGGTCAACTAGCTCTGGGTTGGAATCTACCTGGGTATCTACTGGGTCAGCTAATTCTAGGTCTACTAAAGGTGTCTCCTCTTCTCCCTCATACTCATCCACTAGGCTCACATCAGCTTCATACACTTCCACGTTAATGTAAGCCTTGCGAATCTCAGGAATGATTGGAGAAGGTCGGCTAGCAGGAAATTGGTTAGGTTCTGGTCTCTGATTATGGGTACCACTCCTAGTAGGTTCAGGTTGTATAAGAGGTAGTGGCTCACTATTGGGTTCATATTTAGGGATACTCATCCTATAGGGTTCAAGTTGACTAGGGGAAGCATGACTAGTACTAGGCTGATACTTAGGGGTTATGGGTTCTCTAAGCTCATAGGACAAGGGTGCAGATCTATGGGTCATGGGATTATAGGATCCGGGGTCATAAGATTTTGGGTCAGCTCTATGATCAGGTTCTAAGGTTGGATCAAGGTATGGGGTCCTCCTAAGGTTGGGCTCTCTATATGGATCAGGATATTGGGTCCTCCTAGGATTGGACTCCCTATATGGGTCAGAATACTGGGTTCTCCTAGGGTTGGACTCCCTATATGGGTCAGAATATTGGGTTCTCCTAGGGTTTGACTCCCTATATGGGTCAGAATATTGGGTGTTGGGTCTACTAGGCTCATAGGGTATGGGTGTATAGGATCTATGATCATGGGATCTAGAGTCATAGGATCTAGGTTCATAGGTTATGGATTCATAAGTTCTAGGTTCATAGGATTTAGAGTCATAAGATCTATATGTTGTGGGTATACTAGGCTTATAGGGAGACGGTAAATAGGATATATCTTCTTGGTCTATAAAATCCTGATTGGGTTTTCTAGGACTAACCTTAGGGATTGGGTCAGGATGATGGGCTCTCCTAGGTTCAGCCTCAAGGTATGGATCAGGGTTTGGGGTCCTCCTAGGTTGAGGATTGTAGTACGGGTCAGGATAAGGGGCTCTCCTAGGTTCGACCTCATGGTATAGATCAGGGTTTGGGGTCCTCCTAGGTTGAGGGGAGTCAGGATCTGGCTCAGACTGTGACCCATGGGTTTTTCTTGGGATCCCTACCTGGACTTTTAACTGATCAAACCTATTGGCACGATAGTCAATTCTATCATTGGTTTGAATACGAGACTGAGTTAACTGGGTCATCTGGATAGTTATCTGGGCAATTTGATCAGCTAGGGCTTTTATTTGGGCTTGTAAATTTTCCATGGGTTCAGACATTTATGAAGGAGGTGGGTGATATGAAACTCCTGATCTAGTGCTCATGCAAGACTCGATCAGACCGACTATAGCTGACTAAACCTAAAGTCCAAACTAGATGCTCAATCAGGGTGGCAAACTAGCCTATAGTAACCCTGTACTCAGCCAGGCAGGTGTAAGGGGAGTGTTAGGTCCCTGATTGCCAATCCTAGACACCAATCAGAGATTGGCCAGGTAGGCGGACCAGCACACAAGCCCTTCGGGATTGAATCCCTAAACCACCGTTCTAGACACTAAGCACAAGGCACACACAGGTTAACTTGACACAGTGATCTAACACTAGCCCGGACCCGACCAGTTGGTGTCCCTAGCCCACTAGGGCAAATTAAGTCTAATTAATTTTAGGTTAAGGCTTGGGACTGAATGCAAGGGATGTGGTTTTGGGCTAAGGAGAGGTGATCAAATCCTTCCCCCATCTGATATAGCAAGAGTGCCCTTAAAAGTAAATTATGCAATGATGGCAGGCAGATGAGGATGCAAATTAGGGTTTAGATATTTTTTTTTTTTGGTATTTTGGAAAATATGTATATATATATATTTTTTTTTGGTATTTTTTTAAATAGAAGAAAACTTGCAAATCATGACCTAATATACTGAAATATACTAAATTAAGAAATATGCAAAAACTCCTAAACAAAACCCTAAAACTTCCAAACATGTCTTGCTAAAAAAAACAGAGCCGAAAATTTGCAGGCCCTATTTCGGCTTTCAGAAAATTCACAGGCCATAATAAAATCTGAAAAAAGTTTTAAAATTATTGTGAATTATGATAAATCCAGGAAAATAAATTTTAGAATTTTTAGAGTTTTTAACAGGGAGAAATAATTAAAATAACAAAGTATATACGGACTGAAAAATTACAGAAAACAAGCCCTAATCTAAGCTCTGATACCAAATGATGGGGAACTAATATGCATGCAATTTTTTATATATGTTTTATATGTGGGGTTGGGTGATTAATTCCCGAATTTCAGATTAAAATAAGTTATAGGGAATTTTATATGAATTTTAGAAGATCAGCATGCAGATTAGGACCTAGAAAAGTAGAAAAGAAGGATCGCCGGGGCTGAGAAGCCTCGGTTAGGGCAAGTTCTCCTACAATAAAACTACTGGAGGTAGAGGGGTGTACCTGACAATGTCTGTGAAGATCGCAGTAAAAGGGTCTCTCGTTCCTCGACGGATGCGGCCTGGAAAATCGAGCCAAAGACCCGCGGATACCCGGCTTTCTGCTCGGTGATCCGATTGAGGCTTGGCTGGAGTCGTTGGATTCGTAGGAACTCGGGGACCTGCAAACGACCTGTCAGGGGTTAGAAAACTCACAAAGGAACAAGAAAACAAAGGAAAAACAGCAAGGGAAGGCTTCTTTTGGAGTGGGCGTCCAGGGATCTGAGATGCTTGTTGGTAGCAGGAAGATGATTGCAGCACTGGGAAGAAGAACTCTCGTAAACCCCTTTATGCACACAGCAGGGTATCACACAACTCAATAGAAGAACTCAAGGTTTTCATTCATCAAAAAAATTCCCTCATACAAGAGGCTAGGGTCCCTTAAATAGACCCTTAACCTTGGGCTCCAAGTAAGGGTACATAAGTCTTTACATAAGAATCCTTTTCCCTCTCAAACCCTAGCTAGGAAATAAGGAAATATTAGGTAGAAAAATCCCTAAAATTTTTCTTGACTTGGTCAAGACTCCAAGGACGCCTAGGGGGGCGTGTTGGGCTTCTAGGAGCAGCAAAAGGCCGGCCCAAAGGGGCCCGGGTGCATGGGTTTGGGCCTCTGGAAGCTGGGGTGGCCTGGTAGCCAGGTAGCAGGAATATTCCCTGGTATCTTGCTTCTTAGGGGCTTGGGCTTGGCACCTTGGCTTGATTTCATTGGGCTAGGATGCAGATGGACCTCTGGAATCATGGATGCCCTTATTTATGAATATACTTTGGCATCTGGAAGGGAATCTGGGCATCTGGAGGGCATCTGCAAGGAATCAGGGTTTCTGATTTTTCTCCTGGGGTCTTCAAATCTTCAAGCTGGGTTGGACTTGGGCTAAACTTCCATGTCTTCAATCTGGCTGGACTTGGTCTTCACTTGTATAATATAGTCTTGAGTCTTCAGTATGCTTGGACAGGACTCAAAAAAATAAAATTAGCTCAACATGAGCTAACTAGCATTGGACTGAACTAGCTCAACATGAGCTGACTAGTACAGAAGTGAAATAACAACTAAAAATACTCAAATAACAACTAAAATGGACTCAGATGAGCTAAGCCCTTATTACAGATGGACTCATAAATTATTGATCAATTACAGAGGGTTGAGAAGCCTCTGCCTTATTCTGGTGCCTTTGGTGTCCGCACCACTCTAGGTCAAAGAACTATTCACATAACTACAGCATCAAGAAGTTATCGATGAGTGAGTAGTCATCTGTATAACTTTCCATAGATGGTCATGCTCAGTACCATTGATCTCCATCAACTACCTGCACTCTCACTCCAGTGTCACCACACTGTAGGTCAGAGACTCACCTACCCAGAATGGAAGTGATTCGTGCACCGATTTTAACGAATCAATCACCATCCTTGTGATGTTCCAACAATTGGGAGCTTTTAGGAGTTAATCTATAAGGATACATGCCTTAGATTCTCAACTCTTGAGAAAATGTGTCATTGTCCATTAACTCCATGGATGATTCATAGACACATCAATATGAATGATAATATTGCCCTTTATTATGAAAAAGAATTAAGTACAAAATCCATGCCCTAAAATTATAATGTGTCATGCCAACTTGGCTTTTAGGGCACACATCTAACAATCTCCCATTTGCACTAAAGTCAATTGGCTACATATCTAAGTCCCATCTTCTCAAGGTGGATCTCAGTCTTTTGCTGGCTCAAAGGCTTAGTCAGTGGGTCTATCATATTATCCGTTGAGTCTACTCTGCATACCTAAACATACTTCTTATTGAGGTAGTCGCGTATGATATGAACCGTCGCTTAATATACTTAGACTTCTGGTGAGACCTGGGTTCCTTTGCCAGAGCTATTACACCATTATTGTCACAATATATAGGGATGGCATCAGATGATATTATCCCAAGCTCTGCAACGAACTTTTTATACTAGAAGGCTTCTTTTACAGTTTCAGAGGCAGCGATGTACTCTGCTTCCATTATTGAATTTGCTATGATGGGTTGCTTGGAACTCTTCCAACTTATTGCCCCACCATTGTACAAAAACATAGACCCTGATGTAGACTTTCTATCATCAAGATCAGACATAAAGTCTGAGTCTGTATATCACTTTATCCCTAATTTTGAACTCCTTCCAAAGACTAAGAACAAATCTTTAGTTCTTCTCAACTACTTAAGAATGGTCTTCACAACTATCTAGTGTTCTTCACTTGGATTCGACTGATATCTGCTTGTGACACTCACAGTAAGAGCTATATCAGGTCGAGTACACAACATAGCATACATGAGACTTTCAATTACCGAAGCATATGGAATCTTGCTCATATATTGAATCTTTTCAGGTGTGTTGCACACATTTTCCTGGAGAGATTAATGCCATGACGAAGAGGTAACAATCCTCTTTTAGAGTTCTCCATGTTGAATCTTTTCAGTACTTCCTCTATGTACAATTTCTGTGAAAGGCCAAGCATCCAATTAGATCTATCTGTATAGACCTTAATCTCTAATATATAAGATGCTTCACCTAAGTCTTTCATAGAAAATTCCTTAGATAACCAACTTTTGACCGAAGTCAACATGAAAACATCATTCCCTTAAGGAAGACGTCATCCATGTACAATACGAGGAATGTCACCGCCCTCCCACTGGCCTTCCTGTAAATACAAGACTCATCCTCATTCTTGGTAAAACCAAATGATTTGATTACCTCATCAAAATGAGTATTCTAGCTCTGAGAAGCTTGCTTCATTCCATAGATTGATCTATGCAGCTTGCAGATCTTATGATCTTCATCATTGGAAGCAAAATCCAAAGGCTACTTCGTGTAAATATCTTCTCAAGATATTTATTCAAGAATGCAGTTTTCACATCCATTTGCCATATCTCATAATCATGATATGCTGCAATTGAAAGTAGTGTATAGATGGATTTTAGCATAGCTACTGGTGAAAAGGTATCATGATAGTTATGCCTTCGCACTGACTATAACCTTTCGCCACTAGGCTACTTTAAAGGTCCCTACCTTACCATCTGTATCTAATTTCCTTTTGTAGATCCATTTACAACCAATAGGTACAATACCCTCTGGTGGATCCACTAAGGACCATACTTGGTTAGAATGCATTGAATCAATTTCTGATTTCATAGCATTCACTCATTTCTCGGAATCGATGTCTGACATCGCCTCATCATAAGTCTTAGGATCAACCATTTGATCCTTGTCCCCAATTAGGAATATTTCTTTTATATCCTCTATTGGCATACCCAAGTACCTTTCAGGAGGTTTGGAAACTCTAGTATACTTGCGGGGTGGAAGAGCATTTGTGTGTATTGGTTGATTAGGTTCAATTTGATCTCTAGCTGGATGCTCTTCAGCGACTTTCTCATCGAGTTTAATTAGCTTCCCACTGCTACCTTCTTGAATAAACTGTTTTTCAAGAAATGTGGCATGTTTGCTCACAATCACATTGTGATCTTCTGGAGGGTAAAAGTAATACCCTAAACTTTCTTTAGGATATCCTATGAGGCGAGCTTTCACAGATCTAGGTTCCAATTTATCCGTCGCTAGTCTTTTGACATAGGCTGGACATCCCCAAATCTTGAAATAAGCAAGACTCGGTTTCTTACCATGCCAAATCTCATATGGTATGGTAGGAACATATTTAGATGGAACCCTATTTAGAATGTAAATTGAAATTTGTAAGGCATATCCCCAAAGAAATAAAGGCAAGTCAGTGAAGCTCATCATGGATCGGACAATATCCAATAATGTCCTGTTTCTCCTCTCAGACACCCCATTGAGCTGAGGCGTGCCAGGTGGAGTCCATTGTGAGACTATGCTATTGTCCTTAAAATAATCCAAGAATTTTCTACTAAGGTATTCACCTCCCCAATCTGATCGAAGAACCTTAAAGGTTTTACCTGTTTGTTTTTCTACTTCATATCAGAATTCCTTGAACTTTTCAAAAGCTTCAAATTTATGTCTCATAAGATAAACATAACCATACCGTGAACAATCATCAGTAAAGGTTATGAAGTAGCAAAAACCATCCCTGGTCTACATATCAAATGGACCATACACATCAGTGTGTACCAGGGCAAGTAATTCTGTGGCCCTTTTCCCATGTCATACTAAGGATAACTTGGTCATTTTTTCTTGAAGACATGACTCACAAGATGGATATGATTTAGAATTAAGTGAATCTAGGATCCAATCCTTTTTTAGATTATTAATCCTATCCTCACTTATATGACCGAGCTTTAAATGCCACATGTATTTTTCATTTTGGTCATCTCTGGACATTTATGTCCTATGGCATTCACTTTGACTTTCTCGTTAATGTTCAGAGATGCATCGGCATGCAAATAATAGAGACTATCAATTAAAATGGCTTTTGCAACCAATTTATTTCTCAAATAAATGTTATAAAAGTCTTTATTGAATAAAAACTCAAACCCTTTCTGTGCTAGCATAGAGATAGAAATCAAATTTCTACTAGCTCCAAGCACAAAGTAATAGTCTCTAAGAACAAATCTAAATCCTAAAGGTAACTTCAGAGAATATGATCCAACGGTCTGTGCAGCAACTTTTGCTCCATTCCGACACATAGGACCATCTCATCTTCTCTGAGCACTCTACTTCTTTCCAGGCCCTGCATCGAAATGTATATATGAGCACTAGAGCCAGAGTCTAAAATCTAACTCAAAGTAGATGAAACCGTTAGGTTAGATTCAATAACGTGAGTGGATATACCTTCAAAAAGTGCATCCAGCCTTTATTTCTTCAGGCTTTCCAGGTAGAGAGGACAATTCCTTTTCTAGTGGCCATCTATATTGCAGTGGAAACATTTTTCTTTGCTAGCCTTGGTTTCCTTAGGAGTGTCCTTCTTCTTCTGTTTGAGTTCTTTCTTTTATTTTTTTACAAGTCTTTTCTTCTTCCAAGTAGACTTTCTTTTGGAGAAAGATGGATCCATAAAGAAAATAGGTCCCTTTGAACTCTTCAGGATCCTCTCATTGCTTACCAACATGTTTAATAATTCAAGTAGAGTGTAATTCAACTTGTTCATATTATAGTTCATTACAAATTGACCATATGAACCAGTTAAGGACTAGAGGATCAAATCCACCTAAAGCTCCTTACGAATGGAAATGCCCAGCTTCTCAAGCTGTTCTATATCCTTAATCATTGACAGGCAATGATCGTGGATTGACTGCCCTTCACGCATCTTATGGTTGAAGAGCCTTTTCGACATCTCGAAGCATGTAATCCGACTCTGTTCTCCATATAACTCTTGTAGGTGAACCAGAATCGATTTATCAGTCGGCATATCCTCATGTTGGCTCTGCAATTCATTAGATATTGAGACCAACATATAACACTTAACCTTGTTATCATCTTCCATCCATTTTTCATATGCAGCTGTCTAATGGGCATTAGGATGGTCAGGTAAAACAGGGGTTTCCTAATCAAGCACATAGCTCAACTTCTCATAACTCAAAACAATTTTGACGTTCCTCAACCAATCTTTAAAGTTAAGGCCTACAAGTCAGTTTGTCTCTAGAATACGGGCTAAGGGATTTGAAGCATACATGGTTGACTGCAAGAGTAGAAGATTTAAATTAAATGCTTTATACTTAATTACAAGAATTATTCTAAGGTCTTTAAGAAATAATTTTAAAACTCCCACTAATCTCCATAATACTCCTCTAGTGGCATTTGCTGAATATAAATCAACAATTCGAGCCACCTCGAGCCCATCGAGTTGACTCCATTATCTGGAATACTGATGCTCCAAACAATGCTAGTCAATCGAGTTGACTCAATCCAGAGTTGAGCCAACTCGAAGACACGGAATTCTTAATTCTGATCTTTTGGAGATAGGAAACCTTGCGACTCTAGATTTCTAGTGGGTGCTACGGTCCCATTTATGTGCGGCACCTCAACATGGCCATTTATTGGTAACACGCTACACCAATGAGTGGGCAACTCTTGTCCAATGTATCTCATACAAGTTGTAGCTTGGTCTCTAAATCATGGAACCTCAATGTGCCTGTTTATTGGTCCAATCATTAGTTAATTCGACCCACCATTTCTATTAGACAAAGCTATCATTGAGTCCCTCAATGTACCCATTTATTGGGCCCAACCCCATCAGTACCAGCAGCATCTCATGCTTAATGGATGGTTATGTCTTCTCAATGCAACTAGACCACTGTATCCAGTCGAGAATAATCAACACCAGTAGGACACCCGCACACCTACAATGGTGGAAGACCTAAGACTTAATATTTATTGGGAGCTTCAGTTCAGGTCTCTTTTAAATTGATCAGCCAACTCATGTATGACCAAATACATTAAGTCAGCACAATCTTATGTCTAACTTAAAACTTTAAGTCAGCACAATCTCATGTCTGACTAAAAGTGCTAGCATGGATGACCCTCTTGAAAACTTAATCAATCAATTTGGCCAGGTCAAGAATGATGCATGGGAGGGTTATGCCATATACCCTTTTTCCACCAAACGAGTTTAGTTGAGAAAGAGTTAGCCCCAATTATCAGACCATGATCGAAACCTTCCTTAGACACCAATTGATTTGATAAGATTCCAAAAGGTCAATCCAATGGTTTGGGCTCATCACTAAGCCAAATTAGGTCTTAACTCATCGACTCACCATCATATGAGTCAATCTGACCAGACATCATCTAAAATAATGTTAGGGTGACTAGACCTAATTTGCTCAACCCAAAACTTCATGCACCCAATTTAATTTTCTTGATCTAATCAATTTTAAAATTGGTTCAAGTGCATGATATTTATAGTTTATGAGCATGAATCAAATTTATGATCTAAACCTAATTTGGTGTATCAACATGCTAGATCATATAAACTACATCTGATGTAATTAAATAGATGTAAAACATGCTTAAACAATATATCACATATATCATCATAAATTGATCAAAAATTTTGAAAATGCTTTTTCAAAATAGGTATACATCAAAGTAGGACAACCTTTGCACCATAAGGGGTAAATCCTTTAGCAAGACAACCATATTTCACTTTGTGCAACTTTTGATCAATTAATTTTCAGATTTAAACATATAAATTTCAGATCTAAAAGTTATGATTATGATTTTGAAAATAATTTTTCAAAACATATCAACACTTGACATAATCATCATACAACTTTTAGATCTTGTTGGCTCCACCTAGTGATTTTGATGAATAACAAAGCATTGAGTGCATAATGTATACTGATGTGTATTTCAAGTTATGAGTTTTCAGAAAGAAAGCACCTCAAAATCTCAAAAACTTATGTATCATGGCACGCCGTGACACGGAGCATTTTTCACAAATCTGGACATCCTCTTCATGGAAAAAGAGTATCTACATGTTTAATTATTATTTGTTTACGATCCATTTAAGTTTCAAAATTTATATTTGTGTTTTTGGGCTAATTTGCACTTGAATCTGAGCTTTTCAGTCTCAAGTGTCATCATCTGGGAAGCCAAGTATCGATACTTCAGCATTTGGCATGAACAAAAATTCTTGGCACGCCAAGTGTCGACACCCAGAATTCAAGTGTCGACACTTAGTGTCGACACTTGAGTTTCCAAGTGTCGACTCAAGGCCTGAGATTTTTGAAAATCCAGAACTTTGCCATTTGAGGATTTTTATGTCAAGTGTCGACACCTATGCATCAAGTGTCGACACTTGAAAGTTCAAGTGTTGACACCTAGAAATCAAGTGTCGACACCTGATGGCCAAGTGTTGACATCTGACAGCCAAGTGTCGACACTTGAAGCCTGACAGCCCTAACGGATCTATTTTTCTGACTTGCAGAACTTGCTTTTCAAGCTCCAAATGGTTAGATCCGAGGCTCCAATGGTCACAAACCATTTTTTAAAAGTTTCTTGGTGTATTTAACCTCCACCAACCTCATTCTAAAGGCATTGAAGTGTATTGAAGTCCATTCAAAGCCAAAAAGCCTATATTCTCTCAAGAACCTCACATCAAAAGCCTTTTATAGTTTGATTCCCTGAAAAAGCCTTCAAGCTCATCCTAGCATCATTTCAAAAGAGGTGTTTTGAAGAATATTTCAAGAAGGAGATAAGACAAAGCATCAACTTAAGCTTCAAAGATTCCATTCTACTCTCGAAGAGAGTTTGTCTTAGTTTTAAAAGTTATATATCTGTTTTTATTTTGTGATTTGACCTTGCTTTCAAGGGTGTCTTGAAAGAAGGTTGTTGTGGTTTGTTAGTGAGCCAAAAGGATAAAACCAACTAGGATTAACTTGTGAGCCCGAAGACAAAATAAGTGTTGAGGTTTGTTGGTGAGCCTAGGTGACAAAACCAACTTAGGTTTTGACTTGTGAGCCTTGTGAAAAATAAGTCAGCTGTAATCTTGTTTGGATTATAGTGAAATTCTCAAGGATGGCTTGGGGAGTGGATGTAAGTGCTAGGTTTGCACCGAACCACTATAAACCTTGTATTTGTATGTGATTGCTCTCTTTCTCTCTTGCTCTTTGGTTATTGCTATTTATTTACTGTTTTCTGCTGCATTCAATCTTGTGCATTGAATTCATTACTCACAAACACCACTAGACCTTCACATTACTGTTTTAAATTTTAAAAGACCCAATTCACCCCCCCTCTTGGGCTCCATTTCTGGGCAACAAATCTGATTCTCATCCATGCATGTTTAAGAAGGGAGAACCTTAGCTCTAATACCACTGTTAGGTTCCTCCTTGGATCGGTATATTGCATCAAAAATCAGGCCTCACATTCAGAGTGAGACAGCAGAAGCAGATATAAAAATAATTTTATATCCGGCATGCAATATAAATAAATCTAATTTATTCATGATAATATTCTTAAACATGCTTTAGAGGATGAGAACAAGATCAAATCTAAAAAAATGATTATTTTAAGTAACAGTTACATACCTAGATCGTTATCCTGCTTACTCTGAAATCCATGCTGATCCTCTTTTGGACCGAGGTTCAATTGTAGCCACGCAAGCACCTGGCCTCTGCTGGTATCTATACATGGCTTGTTGTAGCAGAGTCGTAGAGGATACTTGACTGCTAGATCCTTATAGCCCTCTCATCTTTCAGCAAATCAGGCTTGCTTTAAAAGCTTTGCCGATCGATAACTGGATCAACTTTTGGCTTCTATCTTGCAAATTGGCCTTAGCAAGATTTAGGACCTCCTTTCCTCTTCTTCCTCTTATCTAAATAACCTCTCAATACTTGGAAGAAAAACTAAGAGAAGAAGTAATAATGAATGGGAGGGAGAGAGAACCTTTGGTAGCAAGATGACTAAAGTCCCTCACACACCCAAGAATGAAAATTTTTCATTCCCTTCTCTCATTCTCTTATTTCATAGCTTGGCCTTGCCACCCCCTCTCCTTATATAGGCTACCATCCCATTAATGGCATAACACTAAGTGTATGAAGGCATTTAAAGAGGAGAAGAAAAACTTCTTCTTTTAAATGCTTTCACACCCCATGAAAGACCTTCTTAAGTCTTTTCTTATTTTCACATGGAAGAATTTCTTCCCTCTTCTTCTCTCTCATGAACAAGGTCAAATTCTCCATTCTATGTCACCATCCACATGTTTCATGACAAAATAATGAAGGGCTTTTTCAAGTCAAAAATTAGAGGAGACTAGTGTGAAAATAAGACTTAAGAAACTTTCCAAGTCATTAATGGGAGGAGACTTGGTTTCCTCATGTCATTCCACTTAGCCATTCATGAAACTCTCTTCCATGTGGCATGCGGAAAGGAGAGAGGGAGAGATATGGAGAGAGAGCCCCAGTCCAGCTGGGCTCTGACTCATGGTCCGATTTTAAATTGATTTGACACTCAAATCAAAAGCCATATTTAAATCCAATCGAACCTATTTCGAAAAGGCTGTTGACCCAACACAATTTTGATTAATTAAAACAAAATTAAATCTTATTTAATTTAATTAACAATTAAACCATAATTAATTAAGTCAAATCTTAATTGTAACACTTATAATTAGGTCCAAATTAATTTGCTGATTAGTTACTTAAGCCCCTAATATGTGTGACCCCTTAGGTCCTATTCTATATAGTAATGAAACATGCTATAATCTCCATTATACATCATCGAAATACCTTTCGATGGACAGAAACAATTTTTGCTCAACCCTAATTAGGATTATCGAATCCAGAATGATCATAATGGGCTCTCACAATCCTCTAGTGACACCTAGCAGTATGTAGTGGCAACCCAGCAGAATAAGATAGGAACTCCTAGGTATAGTTACCGTGTGGTTTGGTTCCTCTATCAAAATCCCTAACTTGATGTTGGTTATAGAATCTCGCCAAACCCATCAGTCATATGCTTAAACTTAATCGACTCAAGTCCAACTGTGATACCAATGAAAATGCCTTTTCATCATCACCCTGCTGTGGCCATAGACTTTTTGGACTTAGTCTCAATAAATTGCATAGGATTATTCCTTACTACTAAGGCTGATAGATCTCTACGAGTGAACACCTTGATCCTACAATAAACTTACTGCAGCCAACGAACACCGCAAGGTCCTGTATGGATAGGAACCATGAGATTGTGCTATCAAACTACAGCAAACTTACTGTGAGTAGCCAAGACAATCTAGGTCAAAGAACTATTCATACAACTACAGCATCAGGAAGTTATCGACGAGTGAGTAGTCATCCGTATAACTTCTCATAGATGGTCACGCTCAGTACCGTTGATCTCCATTAACTACCTACACTCTCATTCCAGTGTCACCAAACTGTAGGTCAGAGACTCACCTACCCAGAATGGAAGTGATCCATGCATCGATTTTAACAGATCAATCACCGTCCTCATGATGTTCCAACAATCGGGAGCTTTTAGGAGTTAATCTATAAAGACATATGCCTCAGATTCTCAACTCTTGAGAATATGTGTCATTATCCATTAACTCCATGGACAATTCATAGACACGTCAATATGAATGATAATATTGCCCTTTATTATGAAAAAGAATTAAGTACAAAATCCATGCTCTAAAATTACAATGTGTCATGCCAACTTGGCTTTTAGGGCACACATCTAACACATGGAGCCTTATTCAATGGGGCCTGGTGACTCTCTTGATATGATGATCCTCCTCTTGACTTGAATAAAATTTACAAGACTCAAACTGGGCGTAATTGACAGGACTCAAATAGGCCTAACAAAAGGACTTTGATTGACTTATTGAACCCAACTGGCTTACTTTATTACAGGATTCAATGGACTTAACAAAAAGATAAACTGCCCAATACATGAATTAGGGAACAAAATTGGAATCTTGGAATTCTTGTATACTCCTGATGTCCCCATCAATTCTCCCGGGATGGGAGGAACTCGACCTTATCGAGCAAGGATCAATCTGGCTTTGGTACTGCTCCAACAGGTTTGGGTTGAGGCACTGCGGATCCTCTCGAGTGATCCATGAGTCCTTAGATTCTGGTCGACTTTGCTAACAAACCAAGTGACATGGAAGCCTTTGATCCGGGTACTAATGGCTTGGTCGTCCAGGATACGCTTAATCATTTTTCTCTCACAGGCTAATTTGATGGTGGACACTCAGGGCTGGGTTTGCTCTTCAAAGGAAGGGTTAGGTCCAAAGGCTCATTGGGTATCATTGCTGGCTCCCTATACTCAACTAAGTCTGAGATATTGAAGGTTGAGCTAATGCCAAGTTAGGTAGTAACTTGAGCATTAGGTCCAACTTTTTTTATCACTTTGCAGGATCCAGCTCCACGGGTATGTAGGCTAATCATTACATAATTTTTCTAGCAAACTCTTGGACTCTTTTGGGAATTAACCAAGTTTTTATAAAAATATTGCTCACATTAATCTAATGATTAATTCCTTATGCAAATCTCTACATGCAGGTCAAATGACTCTGACTAACATCTCATGCAAGCAAATGACTCATACCAATATACAGGCAAATGACTCATACCAATACCTAATGGACTACGGACTTGACTAAACCTTGAACTACAACTGGGTTTGACCCTTGGTCAGGTGGGTGACATGCAGATGAGAATGGTGCATGGACTCCTACTAAATGCCATAGGATTTTCTAGAAGTAAGTGGCAAACCTAACATACTCAAAGGATGTATGCAACATACTAACCTCTACAAAATGTAACCTAATAGTCCTAGAAACATGGGAAGCTTCAAGAAAGGGTAGAAAGTAAGAAGTGGATTCTAGATTAGCCTGGAAATAAGAAGAGGTTTCAGAGAATAGTCCTAGGCTAATGGGGTCTACCTTAAGGTTTGGACACTGAGTTATATCTACGGGCACTAAAAGGTCTAGGGGATGGAAGGATGGGTCATCAATTTCAGAGAAAAAACCCTTAATTAGGATTGGGGAAGGGGATTCTTCCTGAGGGTACTGAATTGAAAAGACTATGTCCTTACTAATTTTCTCTTGCTCTTGAATTTCAGGACTAGGCTCTATAACTTGACTCACTTCTAGGGTCTCCTCAGGTAAAGCCACTATCATATCAGTGTCATGGCTCTCTTCCTCTAACTGCTCATCATATTCATCCACTAAATCCATTCCAGCTTCATACACTTCTTCCTCATACTCATTGTGGACTCAGGATCTTTTTCTAATTATCCTTCTAATACAGTTTCAGTCTGGGTGTGGTCAGGGTAACTAACTCTAGGTTGGCTTCAGTCTGGGTATGGTCAAGGTCAACTAACTCTGGGTCTATCACATGTACCTTTTCTAATATTATCCTGGTGAACCAATGGGGTACTAAGGATGGGTTGGCTATGGGGAACTTGAATAGTACCTGGGTTTTGACTATGGGCACTAATCCTAGTGGGTTCAGGTTGACTAAGGGGAAATAGACTAATACCGGGCTCATATCTAGGGATACTAATCCTATGGGGTTCGGGTCAACTAAGGGGTTCCTTGGGCTCATAGGACATGGGTTCAGATCGATGGATTATTGGTCTCTATGGCTCATAGGACGAGGGCTCAGTCTATGGGTTATGGGTCTTTTGTGATCACATAAATTGGATTCATAGGATCTGGGTTCGTAGGATCTGGGTTCATAGGATCTAGGTTCATAGGACATGGGAATGTACTCAGATACAGGCTTGTGTCCTTGACTTGGCCTATGCCATTGTTCTAGGGATCTCTGATGGTAGGGTGGAGGAAGGTACTTTTCCTTAAGTTTGCTTTTCATGGTTCTCCAGGTAGCTATGGGTATTTCTTCTCTGTTTGTAGTCATCGTTTCATCCTTATCCCAATATGGTGCGGGCACCAGACTCAGAAGAAGACTTCAGAGCTCCATCTGGATCTCTGATTAACCTTACCCGAAGAATTAGGGTTTTTGGCTTGTAATAAGGGTTGACTTGATCAACTCAATTTTAGCTTGAGTCTGTATTACCTGCATTTTTATTTTGTTGAGTCATGTTGACTCAGTAGTGGACTAGGGCTTCAACCTGGGGGTGTTACATTTTCTCCCAAGGCCAAGAAAGTGGGCGCCACACTCCCAGCCACACTCCCAGCCATACGCCTGAGTCCAGGGGGTGCCACATCTCCATCCAGCAGGCTTTGGTCCCCACACCACAGATAGCAGCTCCCCTCTTTCATGCGCCAATTGAGGAGAAATCCACCAGGGGTCCACAAATCAAGAGGGCGGCCCAAGACTTTCCAAAAGAACCAAACTATGAAAGGGAAGAAATTCTCTTGGAGAGAAATTCAAGGAGGCGCCCATTACCTGCCAGAAATACTCAAAACAAAGTTAGAAGGAGCCATAACTTGGGGAGAAAGAAAAGGAGGTATCCAAAAAGGGTTGAGCCATGAAAGGAAGGAGATTTCTCTTGAAAAGCAAGGTTAGGAGGCGCCCTAATCATTCCAACTAAAGCCAGATATAAAAGGCAACAAATTTTCTCTTGGAGGGCAAGGTTAAGAGGCGCCCAAACACTTCCAGATAAGGCCAAGCATAGAAGGAAAAAAATATTTTCTTGGAGGTCAAGACAAGGAGGCGCCACCCACTTTCCTTTTTGAAGCTTCAATCAACTTTGGAATTAATTGGCCGGCCATATGAGTAGGGATTGATATCCTAATTTGAAGATCCCCTCCTTTAGTCCCACATGGGAAGATGTAAAACCCTACTCTCTTGTAATGGCCTATAAATTAAACCCCCATGTAAGTTTGAAAAAAATAGATGAATGAAACCAATTTTTTTGTGAGCAAACTTTGTGTTTTCTCTCTTCCGCACTTGCATCCAGGTGTTGAGCTCCGTGAGGGAGTAAATCCGAGTTCCCCAGGAACCTTGAGGAGGTGTGAGATCTCCAAAACCCCAACCCTAGGTTAGCCACTTCACTCCCAAACCCTAGCCGCCCATAACCTTTCTCTTTCCACCAAGCCCTAGCATATCCCACCTCTCACGGCCATTCTCTCCAAGTCCAGGCCGACCACCAGTATCCAGCTACAGTCCGGATACTTCAGATCTAAAGCTCTTTCCAGAGGGAGTCGAATCAGCCTTCAAGAGAATCCGGATCTCAGCGACATCAGCCTTCAAGTTCTTCGAACTGGTAAATCCTTCCCCGAGTCTCTGAATCCATCACTTATTTTTATTCTTCCCAGATCTTGAGTCCAGGAGAAGCCGACCCAGCCACGAGACCAGTATTGGAGGATCCATTGTGAAGATAGCCGAATCCGAGGATCCAACAATCTGCCCGAGAGAGTTCTTCCACCCAAATTCTGTGAAGATCACTGTCTGGTTGGTAACCCATCTCTCCTCTCTATTTCTGTCCTGTTGAAAGTTCAGAGCGAAACCCTAGGTCTGGGAGTTTCTCAACCCCCAGCGATCCGTTACTTCTGAACTACTCTGATAACTTAGCTTCTTCTAAATTGTGCTTTCAATCCTTACCTAGTTTCCTTCAACTTAGTTTAACTTTACTTTGAGTCAAAGCCAATTTATGAAATATATAAAAAAAAAGAAAAAGAATTAATCTTAATTTTACTTCCGCATACGCTTCTTGTTCTTTGTTCTGCATTATTTTTGGTATCAGAGCTTTCGTTCTGCATCAATTTTGGTATAAGAGCCCTGTCTAGGGTTTCTGTTTTGCTTGCTTGTTTTAAGTCTCTCTCCTTTTTACTTTGTCTGCTCGAAGTAGACTCCCCAGGATGTCCGGTCCTAGGAACGAAGCAAGGTGCAAACCTCCTCTTCCCATTCCATGGGGTGTTCCTAGGGCGTGTAGGGGATCCGTTGGGTTACAACTTCGTAGCAGGAATTGTAAACGGGGAAGCACCCTGTTTTCAGTTCGTAACTATCCTGTTGCAGGAATTGTTTCTCAGTGCAAGTGACTCTGAATTTTGTGATTTTTATTTTGCTGAAACCAGTATAATTGAAACTATTTTACATAATTTTCCTGTGATTTATTGGTTTCCATGAAATTTCTGAGAGTTAAATTACTGCAACTCTATTTTTGTGTTTCTGCAATTCAATTATTTTGAGTGAACATCTCCTAATTCATCTTAAGGTCATTTGAGCATCTAAGATAAGGGGAGGAGTTGATAACCTCTCTTTAGCCCAAAACCACCACCCACTCATTCGATCCTAAGCCTAATTTTAAAATTTATTAGACTTAATTTGCCCTAGTGGGCTAGGGACACCAACAAGTCGGGTCTAGGCTAGTGTTGAGTCAGTTTGTCTAGTTACTCAGTGTGTGCTTTGTACTCAGTGTCTAGAATGGTGGTTCAGGGATTCTATCCCGAAGGGCTTGTGTGCTGGTTCGCCTACCTGGCCAATCTCTGATTGGTGTCTAGGATTGGCAATTAGGGACCTAACACTCCCCTTACACCTGCCTGGCTGAGTCCCGAGTTACTACAGGCTAGCTTGCCACTTTGATTGGGCATCTAGTTTGGGCTCTAGGTCTAGTTAGCCCGTAGTCGTTCAGTTGAGTCTCATTTGGTGTGTTTGCTTGCATCATCATGTCTACCCGGAATGGAGTACCCTACCAACCTGGTCAAACACAACCTGATTTAGAGGCCATGGTTAGAGCTCTTACTGAGAGTATGAACAAATTGAGTCAGGATGTGACTGCTACTGTTACCCAGTGTAAAGAACAAGTCCATGAGAATTTTACCCAGCTTAGGGATCGAGTCCAAGTACTTGAGAAACGTAGACATCAAAATTAGATCCCTGATCCAAAATTTAATAGGCCCCAACCTCATCCATGCCAGGAGCCTAGGAGGACCTTATACCGTGATCCCGAGCATAACCTTAGGAAGCCTAACCATGATATCTATAGTGTGGATCGTGTCTATGAGAGGTCCTTACAATATTCTAGACCAGTCACTCAACAACCCAAGTCTTCTAGATCAAACCATTTAGATCCACACCCATGCCCAAGTAAGGTCTCTACTAGCTTGAAACCCAGTGTGACCCAGGTTCCTATATCGCAAGAATGTTTGTTTTGTGGAGAAAGAGGCCATAAATCTAGTCAGTGCCTATGCATAGGACTGGCTTGTGCACAGCTAAGTGGTGAGAATCCTAAGGATGACATTAATGAGGGAGAACCCAAGCCTACCAATGAGGAAGAAAGGTTAGGTATGACAAGCCTGGAATCAGTTGACCCGATTACCACTGACCCGAAACCCATTGAAGATGGCATCGAGGAAGTATATGATGCTGGCTTGAGTCTAGTTGATGAATATGAAGGGGAAGAACTTGAAGAATGTGACATCGATACTATTGGTTCCTTACCTGAGGAGACCTTGGAGAGCAACCAAGTGGTAGGACCTAGTTCAGAAATTCAAGAGATTTGTGAGAATCAGGTTCCTTTAGTCAAATACCCACAGGAAGAACTCATAGTGTTAGCCCGAGCTATCAGTTCGTACCCTCTAATGACAGTCATTCCCCAGGTACCAATTGAAATCTTTGCATTGAACTGTTTAAGTTTGCCCACCCTATGGTAGATCCTCTCCTTAGGATGACTGAATCAAGCCTCTTACAATTGGACCTTGTCCCATGCCCAGCCACTAAGGTCTCTCCCGTAATCTCAGTTGAACATCCTTGTCTTGAGCGGATTGATTCACCCAGTCCTATAGATGTCCTCCTTATGACCCCAGACACCTCCCTTCGCATGACTGACCTACCCTTCTATAGAGTATACCTTTCTGCACCCATATCTCAAGTTTCAAGTCTTGAGGTCATCATCCATAGGCCCTTCCATGAATCATTCTTCAATCCAGTTCTTGAGAAAATGGATCATTATTTGCTTAGAGAACAAACTTTAACTGTTGCAATCACATGTCCTAGGCTACTTCCCGAACCATCTCTTGATCCATTCCTGGGAGTAGCAAACTTTTCCTTTCGTAAGAATGATCAGTTGACACTCATAGATCACCATTCAAACCTTCAAGTCACCACCTTTAGTCAGCAGGTAATTTGTGACTCCGCCTCATATTTCCTCCCTTTCTCTAGGACTTCCAATGCTTCTTACACCATCCAAGTATACTTTGTCGAAGTCTTTAGAGTGAACCATGTGTCAGAACCTATTAGGTTTGCCACCTACTTCTGGAAGACCTTATGGCACCTACTAGGCACCCATGATAAGTTTTCATGCTCTGCATGCCATCCTCCGATCCAAGGTCAAACCTAGAGAGCCGTAGTTTGTTAGGTTTAGACCTAGGGTTCCTTTGAATAAAGTCCTTTCTTTAGGAATGCATCGTTAGTCGAGTTTAGGACATTGACTCAGATTTTGGTTGAGTGAGAATACCAGGAATTGGGATTTGTATTTTGTTCAGGGCTGAAATTGCATTCAATGTTTCGATCAATAGGTCTATAGGCTAGAGTCCCTTTGAAATTGTTCATGGATACAAGCCTCACACACCACTTAATCTGATTTCACTATTAGCCCATACACACAAGTCTCTTGATGCACTTGCATAGCATGTAAAGGACTTGCATAAAGAAATTCATGCCAAAATAACTTTAAGTAATGAAACTTATAAGAAGTTGGCTGATTCTCAAAGACGAGTCAAAACTTTTGTTGAGAGAGACTATGTAATGATTAGGTTAAGGCCTGAGCGGTTTTCTCCTGGAACCGTTAGAAAGTTACATGCTAGAGGAGCTGGACCATTTAGAGTAGTGAAGAGAGTAGGATCCAATGCCTATGTACTCGAGTTGCCTCCAGAACTAGGCAATAGCTCTACTTTCAACATTACAGACCTAGTAGAGAACAGGGAGCCAGCTGTGATTCCCAGTGAGCCTTTTGAACCTAATCCTGTTATTGAGAGTGATCCCGATCCTGTGTGTCCACCAACAAACTGGCCTGTGAGGAAAGAGCAAATTGAAAAGATCTTGGATGATCAGGTTATCTCTACTCGTAATCGAGGATACCAAAGATACCTGGTCCGCTGGCAAGGAAGGCCAGATTCTGATCACTCTTGGATCTCCCGAGAAGAATTACAAGAGTTGGACCCAGACCTCTTGGAGAGTACCAGAGCCAACTTGATCCATACTCGACAGGGTCGAGTTCCTCCCACCCTGGAAGAATTGGTGCGGGCACCAGACTCAGAAGAAGACTTCAGAGCTCCATCTGGATCTCTGATTAACCTTGCCCGAAGAATTAGGGTTTTTGGCTTGTAATAAGGGTTGACTTGATCAACTCAATTTTAGTTTGAGTCTGTATTATCTGTATTTTTATTTTGTTGAGTCATGTTGACTCAGTAGTGGACTAGGGCTTCAACCTGGGGGTGTTACATTTTCTCCCAAGGCCAAGCAAGTGGGCGCCACACTCCTAGCCACACTCCCAGCCATACACCTGAGTCCAGGGGGTGCCACATCTCCATCCAGCAGGCTTTGGTCCCCACACCACAGATAGCAGCTCCCCTCTTTCATGCGCCAATTGAGGAGAAATCCACCAGGGGTCCACAAATCAAGGGGGCGGCCCAAGACTTCCCAAAAGAACCAAACTATGAAAGGGAAGAAATTCTCTTGGAGAGAAATTCAAGGAGGCGCCCATTACCTGCCAGAAATACTCAAAACAAAGTTAGAAGGAGCCATAACTTGGGGAGAAAGAAAAGGAGGTATCCAAAAAGGGTTGAGCCATGAAAGGAAGGAGATTTCTCTTGAAAAGCAAGGTTAGGAGGCGCCCTAATCATTCCAACTAAAGCCAGATATAAAAGGCAACAAATTTTCTCTTGGAGGGCAAGGTTAAGAGGCGCCCAAACACTTCCAGATAAGGCCAAGCATAGAAGGAAAAAAATAGTTTCTTGGAGGTCAAGACAAGGAGGCGCCACCCACTTTCCTTTTTGAAGCTTCAATCAACTTTGGAATTAATTGGCCGGCCATATGAGTAGGGATTGATATCCTAATTTGAAGATCCCCTCCTTTAGTCCCACATGGGAAGATGTAAAACCCTACTCTCTTGTAATGGCCTATAAATTAAACCCCCATGTAAGTTTGAAAAAAAACAGATGAATGAAACCAATTTTTTTGTGAGCAAACTTTGTGTTTTCTCTCTTCCGCACTTGCATCCAGGTATTGAGCTCCGTGAGGGAGTAAATCCGGGTTCCCCAGGAACCTTGAGGAGGTGTGAGATCTCCAAAACCCCAACCCTAGGTTAGCCACTTCACTCCCAAACCCTAGCCGCCCATAACCTTTCTCTTTCCACCAAGCCCTAGCATATCCCACCTCTCACGGCCATTCTCTCCAAGTCCAGGCCGACCACCAGCATCCAGCTACAGTCCGGATACTTCAGATCTAAAGCTCTTTCTAGAGGGAGTCGAATCAGCCTTCAAGAGAATCCGGATCTCAATGACATCAGCCTTCAAGTTCTTCGAACTGGTAAATCCTTCCCCGAGTCTCTGAATCCATTACTTGTTTTTCTTCTTCCCAGATCTTGAGTCCAGGAGAAGCCGACCCAGCCACGAGACCAGTATTGGAGGATCCATTGCGAAGATAGCCGAATCCGAGGATCCAACAATCTGCCCGAGAGAGTTCTTCCACCCAAATTCTGTGAAGATCACTGTCTGGTTGGTAACCCATCTCTCCTCTCTATTTCTGTCCTGTTGAAAGTTCAGAGCGAAACCCTAGGTCTGGGAGTTTCTCAACCCCCAGCGATCCGTTACTTCTGAACTACTATGATAACTTAGCTTCTTCTAAATTATGCTTTCAATCCTTACCTAGTTTCCTTCAACTTAGTTTAACTTTATTTTGAGTCAAAGCCAATTTCTGAAATATATATAAAAAAAAAGAATTAATCTTAATTTTACTTCCGCATACGCTTCTTGTTCTTTGTTCTGCATCATTTTTGGTATCAGAGCTTTCGTTCTGCATCATAATAGATTCTAGCCTGGCAAACCAACTTGAGTTTGGCAAACATAAACTTCCTTTCTTCTGACATTAACTTTCTTTCAAAATACTGATCCATACCTCTTCCCAATCAATATAATCCTCAAGATCAAGATCACCACTAAAAGTAGGTCCTTTTAGTCTGATTTCCTCATGGCTCTCTCATCCTGGTCAAAGAAATCATGATTGGGTCCCTATGGTTAGGCTCCAAGAATGGGTCAGGGTGCTGGGCTCTCCTAGGATTGGGATCCAAGAATGGGTCAGGGTGTTGGGCTCTCCTAGAGTTGGGCTCTAAGAATGGGTTAGGGCGTTGGGCTCTCTTAGGGTTGGGCTCCAAGAATAGATCAGGGTATTAGGCTCTCCTAGGATTGGGAGGTGTGGGAAGAGGCGACTCAGGCTCAGGTTCAGTGTTGGACTCTTGGATTCTTTCTAGGTTTCTTAACGATCTTCCACTCGGTCAAACCTCTAGTTCATTTAGTTATACTTATGGTCCATTTGGGTAGTCAATTGGGCAAACTGGTCATTCATGGTCTTCATTAGGGTTTCAAGATTGAGTTCCATGGTTAAATTGGGTTAAGGTTGAGATTGATGATAGTGGGCTCCTGATCTGGTGGTCATGCAACCAAGCACACAAGAGTGGTACGTTCTAGGGTTTGTTAGACTTAGGGCCTAAGTAGAGTGAGTCGACTCAACTTACATCCAACTCAACAATTAATCCTTCCACTGGCTAGGTAAAAGGTGGGGTGGTGGGAGGCCCCGTGCTTATCACAGGGTCCTAATTAAAAACCACCAGTCCACTTAGGATGTTTGCCTTTGGACCTCTAGCCTTAGACACCAGCTTCCAGTAATAATTGGAGAGTTGAGTGCACTAGTTTTCTCACAAGACTCGGACCTGACCTGTTGGTGTCCCTAAATCAATTAAGTTTCTACTTGATTTTATTAGGCTTGAATTCGAATATAGGGTAGTTGTTTTGGACCCAAGAAAGGTGATAAAATTCTTCCCTAATCTGATAGAGTAAAAGTGCCCTTAGGTTAGTTTTATGCAAGATGATGCACGCACTTATGAAACCCTAATCCAATCTAAAATCAGGAAAAATTAGAAAATAATTTTTTTTTTGTGTTTTATGAGATGGCAGATTTAATTTCAGTTAATTAGTGTGCAAATGAAAGTGGCTTGGGTTTGCGGGATTTGATTATCAAGTAAATTTTCAGCCCTAAACTAACATGCAGAAATTTCAGCAAGTTTGTTTTTTGTCAGGTTTTTTTCCTTTGCAGATTTTTTTGGCTTTTATGATCTATAAAATTAGGCAAAAATAGCAGTAAATAAGAAGACAACTTAGGGATCAGATTGGTGCAAAAAATCAGGAAAAAATAGTAATAAATTAATGAGAAATTAGACCTATATTTGGACTACTAATGCATAAATCAGCATGCAGAATTCTTTTTATGGTGTTTTTGTGTTTATAGAAGATGCAAAACTACCCTAATCCTAAGCTTTGATACCAAACTGATGCGTGATGCGGGATGATGATGATGAGGATGAACATAAAGAAAAAAATAAAAAAATAAGAACAATTAATTTCATATTTTAATTTGGATTATGTTCCCAAAAAAGAGATGAAGAATAGTGAGGGTATGATGTAAAGACCAAACTACTACTATCCACACAAAAGAACACTTAAAGAGATAAAAAAAACAGGATCACAAGGGTTGAGAAACCTACAATTAGGATAGTTAACCTTCAATAAAATAGAACTTAGAGAAGGGTTTGGGCTAAATACCTGGCAACGACGAGATCCTTGTCACAGACGGGGTCTCTCAACACTCTGGATAGGTGCTTGGATGATCAGGTCTCTTTCCCATGGATCTGCTAGCTTTTAATTAGTTGGTCCGAGGGCAAGGAGAACCTCTTCCTAGGACCATTTCCACAGAGGGATCCTGTAAATGTCAGAGGTTAGAGATAAAGAAGATGAAAAAAATATGAAACGGGAGATCGGGTTGGAGGAAGGTTGGAAGATGATGTTGCAGGGGCTGGCAGCTTGAGGTGTTGGAGGATGCTTGGACTATTGTGGGCGGCCTGGCTACTGAGGAAGATGCCTGGGCTGAATAGTGGATGCCTGGATGCACTTAGGGGGTAGCCAGGAGGGGAGAGAATCCCTGGCGGGTTAGGGTTTGTGGAGGGATTGGAGTTGGCAGCCTAGAAGAAGGTGGTTGGGGCACCTTGGAAGGAGGATTGATGGGGCATCCTAGGGTTTTTTTAGAGTGTGGATGGGGTGGCTAGGGTTTGCTGGAGGGGGAGAGGTGTTGGGCGGTTAAGGTTTGCAAGCAAGAAAAAGTAAAATGGGCCTCACACCCACTCCTTTCGGAGGCAACAATGAAACAAAGAAAAGCTCTCAAATTGTATTCATCGAAAGTTAATGAATATAAGAGGGAGGGGGTGGGTATTTATAGATTCACCCAGGTCCCTGGACTCCCTGATAGACTGGGATTACATAACTTGAGGGCCAAGAAAACAAAACTTGAGGGCCAAGAAAACAAAACTTGAGGGCCAAGAAAACTCTCTTGGGCTTTGGGCTACAACTCCATGCTGGGCTGGGATGAAAGCCTCTTTGACTGGGTCAAAGCCTTGGGTGCCAATGCTATGGACTGGGTCAAAGCCTTGGCACCAGCTATTGTAGACTGGGTCAAGGCCTTGGGAGGGGGCTCCAACTATGGATGGGCCTATGAAGGGCGCCAACACTTGTGGGCTTGGACTGGGAGGGGCGCCAGCTTCAGTGGGCTCTAGGGTGTGCGCCATCTCTTGGAGGCCTAGGGCGCCACTTCTTCATGGGTTTGGGCATCATGAGTGTGGACCAGGGGCTTAGGTCGGGGTGGCTTGAGTGGAGGCTTGGTTGGGTGCATGGAGCCTCATTCAGTGGGGCCTGGTGACTCTCCTGATCTGATGATCCTCCTCTTGACTTGAATAAAATTTACAGGACTCAAAATAGGCCTAATAAACAGGACTCAAAAATGGCCTAAAAAAAGGACTTTGATTGACTTAGTGAACCCAGCTGGCTCACTTTATTACAGGACTCAATGATCTCAATAAAAAGGCAGACACCCAACACATGAATTAGAGAACAAAATTGGAACCTTGGAATTCTTGTCTGCTCCTGATGTCCCCATCACTAGGAGGGTGAGCCGGCAACCCAGGCACTCCATCCAGTCTGTAGGGATCAGCATCAACAAAAGTAATCTGAAAATTGACAATGCAACATAATATAGGAATTAGACAAAAAGGCTGCCAACATTTTAAATATCCAGGAACATCCATAAGATTCAAATGAAAAATAGAACCTGCTAAGCATTCATTCCAATTCTAAATTGATGATTATAATGTTTTAATCATCAAAAATACTTCAAATAAGTTGAAACTGAATAGTACAAAAAGATTTAAACATCAGATCCTTGACAAGTTAATTTTCAACATGATGGTGACAACAAAGAAAAGTATAATATCATATTTAGAAATGTAGATTGGAGCTGTTATACCCATCAGCTTATCTCTGAACCAGACCAAAGCCGATGGTCTTTCAGTCGGGATGGACCAAAGATCCGATAAACCCACTTGAGGCCGACTGACCCGCTTGAGGTCCGACCGACCCGTTTGAGGTTCGACCGACCCACTCGAGGTCCGACCGACCCACTTGAGGTTCGACCGACACACTCGAGGTCCGATCGACCCACTCGAGGTCCGACCGATCCATTTGAGATCTGACTGACCTGTTTCAGCCTGGCCCATACTAATCAGAAAGCTCCAGAAGCACCTTTTAGCTGGTACCAGAATTCTATTACAATAGATCCCATGATGCAGCCATGTCTCGGTGCCACCTGGCAACCACCCTAATTCTTCTAGGGATAGATCGGATATTTCTAGCCTAGCTCCTAACAGATTCTGGAAGTGTTTCGCACCTATATAAGGTAAATGGGAGACTTTGAGCGGTAAGGGCACTTTTCCTTCTCCACGAGCTATCTCCTTCTGATTCCTCCATTCTGTTGCTCTAAGGCTCTCACTAACTTAGCCATCGGAGTGTCCCCCACTGGAACACCACCGGTCCATGGGACTTCTTTGCAGGAACTAGGAGAGGCATGCTCCAGCTAGGCTAAGAGAACCCGGTCCAGGAGATTCAGTAGCAATAGGTTGGCGCTAGAGGAAGGGGCCTGAACCTCCATTCTCGTTTCCCTTCTCTAAAAGGAGGAATCCGCCACTAAGACAATGGCGAAGAGAAGAGCTCATAACACCTTCAATAGGAGAGGCTACTCCCAGTCAAGATCGGGAGAACCTTCCAGGGAGAATGACGCCGCCAAGCCTACCATCACTCTAGGACAGCAGAAATTCTAGACCCTTCTGAACCGCATTGACACTCTAGCCACTACGGTTCAGAACCTTCAAGATGTGGCCAATGATCGACAGCAGCCGCTCGTGGCATCCCAAACTGGCCATCAACCCGCTATTGAGGAAAGTCGACAACAAGGAGTCCCTCAACTCCGCTCCCACGCAACCCCGGAGCCTCGGAGGTCACAAAGGGCTCATGCCGATGAAAAAAGAGTGAGGTGTGCCTCACACTCCTTCGCAGACTTGGTCCCTGATGATGATTAGCACCACGGCGAGGACCCAAGGGACTACACCAGCAAGCTCCAGTGCATGGAGGAGCAGATTGTTGAGTTGGTCAACCAGCAGAAGGGAGAAGGGGTGCAAGCATACGACTCTTGCCCATCTTTCTCCGCCAGAATCATGGGGGAAGATATCCCCCGTCACTTCAAGATACCTCAAGTAGATGCCTACAATGGCACCACCGACCTACTGGATCATTTGGGCACTTACAAGGCCCACATGATGGTACAGGGTGCTTCTGATGCCCTCCACTGCATCACCTTCCTTGCGACACTCAGGAAGGCAACTCGGATGTGGTTCTCCGCCATTAAATCAAGTACGATCCATTCCTTCTTCCAGCTGGAATAACTCTTTTGGTCCCATTTCAAGACCTGCAATCGGACATCGAGGAACATGGATTGCCTCTTCCTCGTGCAGCAGAAGGAAGGAGAAACCCTCCGGGATTACATGGCCCGATTTAATTCAGCGGCCATGGAGGTCCCAGACCTCAACGAACATGTAGCTATGTTGACCTTCAAGAGGAGGCTGCGATCATCTAGGCTCACTTTCTCGCTGGACAAAAAGTTCTCGACAAGCTACTCAAAACTACTAGCCTGGATGCAAAAATATGCCCTAGCAGACGAACAAGCGGCAAGCCGATGCCAAGATGAAGAGAGGTCGGCTCTCAAGAAGAGGAGCGACAAGGCTCCCAAAGTCCGACCTCCCAGCAATGGCACCAACTCGGCTCGACACTGCAGCCCTAAGCCGAAGGACTTCTCTAGGAGATTCAAGACTTACACACCTCTCTCCCTCCCGAGGGAGAAAATCCTTATGGAGATAGAGAAGGAGGCCTTCCTGCAGAGGCCTCGCCCAATGAGGAGCCCCTTCACATCAAGGAGAAGGGACAAGTACTGCCGGTTCCATCGTGACCATGGACATAGCATAAAAGACTGCTTCCAATTGAAGGATGCGATCGAAGGTTTGATCAGGTAGGAGTACCTGCACAAGTACATCCGACCCCAGAGGAATCGGGCTGAAACTTCTACTGCCAAAGACCCCCCGGAGGAAAAAAAGCTGCCCAACCAGTGCCCCACCGATGAAAATGTTGGCATGCTTTACCATCGGTCCGACTGGAGGTATGAAGAAGGTCAGGACATCTCGAAGAGGCCCTAGAGTTCTAATGTAATCAGCTTCTCCGACGAAGACCTTCTAGAGGCCCAGATCTCTGGGAATGATCTTATTGTTGTATCGATAGTAATTGCCAATTATGATGTAACGAAGATCCTTATTGATAACGGAAGCTCCACTGGAGTTTTGCTGTATGATGCTTTTATTAGAATGAACCTGCCTAGAACCAGGCTGCAAGATCCCCAATGCCATTGATAGGGTTCGGGGGGAACTCTATCGGTGTAAAAGGAGAAATAACTCTGCTCGTGATAATCGAGTCAGAGCCCTATCAAAAGACCCTCCCATCAATTTTGTGGTCATATGCACGACATCGGCTTACAACGCCATTTTGGGATGACCGACCCTTAACAAATTTCAAGCCATTATGTCTACCTACCACTTGCTGGCAAAATTTTTGACTCAAAATGGGGTCGAAGTGATGAGGGGGATCGTAGGATGGCCAAGCAGTGTTTAACCATTCAAGACAGGCAATAAGAAGACCATTCCATCTTGGAATAGCTTGATCCCAGGGCCAAAGCCGACTGCTGCAGACAATCGATCGAGAGGATCCTATTCATACCCCTCCGAGAGGACGATCCCACTAGGGTCCTACAGATCAGAAGCACACCCAGTGAAGAAGTCAAGTTGGAGTTGGTCAGTTTTTTTACAGGATAATGCTGACGTCTTCACCTGGTCAGCATTGGACATGCCAGGCATCCCGTCGGAGGTCATAACCCACCAGCTCAAGGTTGACCCAGCTTACAAACCTGTCCGATAAAAGAAGAGGAGTTTTGTCCTTGAGAGATAGAGGGCGATTGATGAGGAGGTCAAGAAGCTCTCCGAAGCAGGCTTCATTAGGGAAGCCCACTACCCTGACTGGTTGGCGAATGTCGTGATGGTGAAGAAAGTTAATGAAAAGTGGAGGATATGTGTGGACTACACTGACCTCAACAAAGTTTGCTTGAAGGATAGCTTTCCCTTATCAAAGATCGATCAATTGATGGATGCCACTACCGGTCATCAACTCCTGAGCTTCATGGACGCCTTCTCTGGGTACAACAAAATCAACATGCACCTAGAGGATGAGGAGAAGACAGCCTTTATCATCGACAAAGGGTTGTACTGCTACAAAATGATGCCCTTTGGCCTGAAGAATGCCGGAGCCACCTTTCAGAGGTTGATCAACAGGGTCTTTAAAGAGCAGCTGAGAAAGAACATGGAGGCATACATTGATGATATGATAATCAAGAGCCTCCAAGTGACCGACTACATCAAAGATCTAAAAGAATCTTTTGGCGCCCTGAGATGCCACTGCATGAAGTTGAACCTAGCCAAATACACCTTTAGGGTGACCTCTGGAAAATTCCTTGGCTTTCTGGTTACACAGTGAGGAATTGAGATCAACCCTGACAAAATTAAAGCCATCATCGACATGGGGCATCCAACCAGCAAGAAGCAGGTGCAGGAACTCACAGGCCGGACAGCCTCTCTCAGCCGCTTTATTTCTAGATAGACCGAAAAGTGTCTCACTTTCTTTAAAACTCTGCGGCAGTCGGATCGCTTCCAGTAGATCGATGAGTGTCAGTTGGCCTTCGAAGCACTGAAGGTGTATCTGAAGACTCCTCCCTTACTTGCTAAGCCTGTGGAGGGAGAGCCCCTGTACCTGTATCTGTCGGCGTTGGATGAGGCAGTGAGCTCCGTCCTCATCTAGATAGGAGAGAACAATCAATAAAGGCATGTCTACTATATCAGCAAAGTACTCCATGATACCGAAACAAGGTATCCTAAGATGCAAAAGCTTGTTTACTCCCTGATCAGGGCAGCCAAGCGACAATGGCCTTACTTTCAGGCACATCTGATAATAGTCCTAATTGATCAACCTCTTAAGGCAATCCTCGAAAGTCTCGATACTTCGAGGTGACTTGCCAAGTGGGTCATCAAGCTTGGCTAATTCAACATTTTCTTCTAGCCTCGATCGGCAATGAAGGCTCAGGTGATCGCCGACTTCATAGCAGAGTGTACCTGGAGACAGGAAACACCTCCACAAATAGCCTACACACCTGAGGATGACATTGTTGAAGAATCAGAACCCGCTTGGACACTCCATGTGGACAGGGCATCTAACCTTGCTGGTTACAGAGCAAGCTTAATAACGGCCAACCCCGACGGACAGAGCCTGGAATATGTCTTGCATTTCGCATTCCAGGTATCAAATAACCAGGCAGAATATGAAGCCCTCCTTGTATGACTGAGAATAGCCGATGAGCTGGGCATCAGTCATATTAGGGCCTTCTCCAATTTCCAAATGGTGGTGAACCAGGTGAAGGGCGAGTTCAAGATGAGAGATCCGACCCTGGCCAAATACTTGAGAAAGGTACAAAGCCTTGTGACTCAATTTAAATCTTTTGAGATTTTCTATATACCTCGAATGTAGAATTCTCAAGCGGATGCCTTGTCACGGTTGGCCACTGCCATCACCAATCCTTTCGACCGGACCTTCATGGAGTACCTGCAATGCCCAAGCATTGCTGAAGAGATAGCTGGGATCCATCTAGTGGAGCGAGAAGCCTCTTGGATGGACCCCATCCTTGCATTCCTCGTTGAAGGAACCCTACCAGAAGATAAGATCGAAGCCAAGCGCATGCACTAGACTGCTTGAAAGTACGTCATCTTTGATGGAACTCTCTACAAATGGTCATTCATGCAACCATTGCTGAAGTGCCTGTGATCGTCGGACACCAATTACGCACTCAGAGAGGTGCATGAGGGCATATATGGCAACCACCTGGGAGGTAGGTCCTTGGTCTACAAGATCGTCTGATAGGGCTACTACTGGCCGACCATCCAAAAGGACATGTCGGACTTTGTCAAAAAGTACAACGTATGCCAGAGATACTCCAACATTAAAAGATGACCAGCAGCTAACCTCGCTGACCACCCCCTGGCCATTTGCACAATGAGGAATGGACATCCTTGGGCCGTTCCCGCCAGCGTCCGGACAACGGAAGTTCTTGATCATAGCCATCGACTACTTTACCAAATGAGTGGAAGCTGAGCCACTGGCACAGATCACAGAAACCAAGGTGGAAAACTTCGTCTAGACCTACATTATCTTTTGGTTCGGCATACCACAGGCAATCATCACTGACAATGGAAGACAGTTCGACAATCCAAAATTTTGGGACTTCTACCAGCAGTACCATATTTCCCACCTGCTAACTTCAGTCAGACATCCCCAATCCAATGGGAAAGCCGAAATCATCAATCGGACGATCCTGCATGGGTTAAAGACCCGACTGAATGATGCCAAGGGACTCTGGGCAGAAGAACTTCATTCGATGCTTTGGGCCTATCAAACTACCTCCTGGACGGTGACTGGAGAAACTCCATTCAATCTCACCTACAGGAGTGAGGCAGTCATACCGGTGGAAGTCTCCCTGCAATCCTTCTAGATTGGTCATTTTGTCGAACCAACCAACTCTGAGCGAAGAAGGATTGAGCTCGACTTGCTCGAAGAAACCCGACTCCAAGCTGACCTGAAGATGGCGATATATCGCCAAAGGATTGCCAAATATTACAACTCTCGAGTCAAGGCTCGAAGCTTCTGGGTCAAAGACTTGGTTCTGCGGAGGACAAAGATATCTAGCTGACCGAACAAGGAAAGCCTCCCCTAACTGGGAAGGCTCCTATCAGGTGGTTGAGGTGATCCGAGCCAGAACTTACTAGCTCGAGCATCTAGATGGATGACAAGTGGCGCATCCTTGGAATGTAGATAACTTTCACAAATATTATCAATAAAGGCCATAATTCATTCTACGAAAAAGTCCGACCTCGCTCGGCAAAGGCTCTAGGGCAATCCACTCAAAGTCTGACCCCGCTCGGCAAAGGCTCTAGCACAGCCCACTCAAAGTTTGACCTCGCTTGATAAAGGCTCTAGGGTAGCCCACTCAAAGTCCGACCCCGCTCGGCAAAGGCTCTAGCACAGCCCACTCAAAGTCCGACCTCGCTCGACAAAGGCTCTAGGACAGCCCACTCAAAGTCCGGCCCCGCTCGGTAAAGGCTCTAGGGCAGCCCACTCAAAGTCCGACCTCGCTCGGCAAAGGCTCTAGGGCAGCCCACTCAAAGTCTGGCCCTGCTCGATAAAGGCTCTAGGGTAGCCCACTCAAAGTCCGGCCCCGCTTGGCAAAGGCTCTAAGGCAGCTCACTCAAAGTCTGACCTCGCTCGGCAAAGGCTCTACGACAGCCCACTCAAAGTCTGGCCTCGCTCGGCAAAGGCTCTAGGGCAGCCCACTCAAAGTCCGACCTCGCTCAACAAAGGCTCTAGGGCAGCCCACTCAAAGTCCGACCCTGCTTGGCAAAGGCTCTAGGGCAGCCCACTCAAAGTTCGATCCCGCTTGGCAAAGGCTCTAGGGCAGCCCACTCAAAGTCCAACCTCGCTTGGCAAAGGCTCTAGGGCAGCCCACTCAAAGTCCGACCCCACTCGGCAAAAGCTCTAGGGCAGCCCACTCAAAGTCTGATCCCGCTTGGTAAAGGCTCTAGGGCAGCCCACTCAAAGTCTGACCCCGCTTGGTAAAGGCTCTAGGGCAGCCCACTCAAAGTCCGACCTCGCTCGGCAAAGGCTCTAGGGTGGCCCACTCAAAGTCCGACCCCTCTCGGTAAAGGCTCTAGTGTAGCCCACTAAAGTCCGACCTGGATCAAAAAATACTACTTGAAGTCCCTAAATACTTGAGGGATTTTCTTACAAATGACTAAGTTCAAAATTTCCATAGAAATATTTCTGAAAGAGATGAGTTTGGACTAAACCAACCTCTCAACACTTTGAAATATTTTTAAAAGAAATGAGTTTGGACCAGGCTGACCACTCTACATTCAGAAAAATAAACACTGAAGATACATATTAAAAGAACAAGTCATTTTATTCCTTGACAAAAGATTTTTACAAAAGTGGGCAGCCTTTTATAGATATTCTTAAGTCTAGCCTTGTGGGTACGTAGGGGGACTGACTGGAGGAACTTCGGCTTCAGCCTCTTGCACTGCATTCGAAGTCCCAACTGAAGCATCCATCGATCCCATGTCAGTAGCAGCTTGGATGTCGGCTTCGATGTCGGTCGGGCCCCTTGCCTCTCCTGTGGTGGCAGCAGCTTGGGCATCGACCCCGATGTTGGTTAGGCCTGCTTCTTCTTCCACTGGCTGCGTCAGTTGTAGGGTAGACAGGTCAAGCTCCAGGAAGGCCTCGGCTACCTTCTTCAGGTAGTTGTCATAGCCGTAATCGTAGCTTGCCACTCTGGTCTCCTCCATCTCCTCCTCGAAGCTGGTGGAAGCCTTGTACTCCGCCATGGCGTTACTGACCTACTCCGCCGCCAGCTTTTTAGCCTCCTTCAATTGGGCCATGTATTTTGCCGACACAGCTTGGTGGGCTCGAGAGTTCCTCTTAGTGTCGGCAGACCGCTCCTCCTCCTTGCTCAACTGATGGATTAACGAGCTTACCTTTGCCTTCTTCTTCTTCAATCTAGTCTCCTAGTTGGCCAGTTGGACATGCAGGTCTTATGCCTGCTTCTTCAGGGATTCAGCTTCAGCCCGACTAGCCGACAGCCTTTCCTCTGCGACCTTTCACGATGCCTCCGCCGCCGCTCTGGCCATCTCCAATCCCTCGACCTTCTTGGCCAAGGTCTCTATCGCAAAAAGCATCTCGCCGAGACCCTCATCCATTAGCGAGATCTTATGGAGAGGTTGCAAATAACAAAACAGTGTTAGTCACATACAAGGAATGAGGAGAAGAGGATAGAAGTTGGACGGCTAATGACTTACCCTCATCAGGTTGTGGTAGGAGCTCTTCGCTACCTTATTCAGATTTCACTGACTCGACTCTTCCCAATTGGCTTCCATGATCGCCCCCTTGAGCAAGTCCTTGGCCTGCCCAGGGTCGTGGAGAGCATGCCAGCACTGGAATGTTTCATAGCTGACCTCGTTGGCCTCCGCTCCTTTGGCCACTCCCTTCCCCTTGTCTGCTGGGTGAACCACCTCTATTGGCTCAGCTGGTGATGGGGCTGAGGCTTTCACCACTTTGGCCAGCTCAGACGGCACTTGCTTCGATCGGGCGGCCGACTCCCTAGCGATGGGCGAAGGTCCTGGCCCTTTTGCCGCCAACCTCTCCGATAGAGGCACGTTATCGCTTTCAGAGTCTGATGCCACTATGATTGTGGGCCGCTCCTCCACCCGCTGTTTCTTTTCCTTGTCCACGATCGGCTCTGCGGACTGGGCGGCCCTCTTCCTTGCCGCCCGCTTTGCCACCTTTGCTCTGTCAGGTTACACCTTTTCTCCTGTTACAAGGATAAAACCAAAGTAAGTAAAGAAATCCCATGGAACAAAAAGAAGACCGATGGCAGTGACTTCTATCCTACATAAGCATCCGTGGCGGCTGATTCCGGCCAACTAGAGGCTGTCCTCCCGAAGCAACTCATAGATCATGGTGACGTCGACCGCCTCCATCCTATTGAAGTCTACCTAGTCGGCCATCAGCACTGCCCTCCTTTTGTTGGCCGTCAGCCTTGGTTCCCCCAATAATAGAGCAAAACCCCAAGGCTGAAGACTGTCCATGAAAAAGAATCTGGATTTCCATCCATGGATGGCTGACGGAAGACCCCCCAGTACTTCCATCCAGGGCAAGGGCTAAACATTCACCACTCTTGGCTCCTAAAGTATTTCTTCAGGATGAAGATGTTGGTGAAGAGGGAAGTCCTAGGTTCGGCTTTGGCTTTCCGGCATAGAACCATGAAGCAGTTGATCGCTCGAATGCTATTCAGGATCAGCTACGCAGGGGAGATCCTATACAGGTTAAAGACCTCTACAAAAAAATCACACAGGGGGAACCTAAGTCCTGCCTTAAAGTGATCCTCAAATATCAGAAGGGCTCGCGGAGTCAGTTGCCCAGTCACCCTTCCTTCCTGGTTCGGGATAGAGAGGTGCAAGGTAGAAGGAATGTTATACCTAACACTGAGAGCCTCTACCCTCTCCCGTGTCATCTCAGACCGGACTTCACTGGGGCCTAACTCCTTCTCCCTACGGTTGGAACTTCGGCTATCAGAGGCCATTACTATGGAGTTTGAAGAAGAGGGGACTAACCTGAGAGTTGGTTTCCTAAGGGGACGGTGATAGCGAAAGGAGGTGCTCTATCTCTTCGAATGCGAATGCAGCAGGGAACTCCACCCAGAACCTTAGCACCTCCTTTTATAGCCCTTGAGAGAGTTGGTTCCCACCGTCCCTCGACCCTCATGACCCAAGCGCCAGGCGGTATGACTCCCCATGCGACGGAAGCTGATGTGACGTAAGGGAGCACATTTAAGCCATGATCCACGTGATCACCGGATCAGTGGTGGAGAGTTCACCTCCAATACGATGCCGACCGCCTAGATGTCGCCACGTCACTTAACTCACTTCCGAAGCCCGACGGTCGAGCGGGCCAGACTGGCCCTACATTATCGTGCCCCTTTCGCATAAATTGCTACTCCCCCACCTCCAATGCGGGGTTGACACTTATCCCGGGTGCAAATCTTTGAAGATTGGAAATGACCAGACATAGCGCACCTGATCAGATCCGCAATCATTTCAAGGATGGTTGCATTCAATGCAAGGATGGTGCTCTCGCCCTTCGAAGCCACAAGTCCTCCCGAAGGCCAAGAGAAGGGGGGCAACTGTTATACCCAATCAGCTTATCTCTAAACTGGACCGGAGCTGACGGTCCTTCGGCTAGGATGAACCAAAGATCTAACCGACCCACTTGAGGTCGACCGACCTGCTTGAGGTCTGACTGAACCACTAGAGGTCCTACCGACCCACTCGAGGTTCGACCGACCTGTTTAAGATCCGATTGACCTGCTTCAGCTGGGCCCATACTAATCAAAAGGCTTTTGAAGCCCCTTTCAGCTGGTACTAGAATTTCGTTATAACAATCCCACGATGCAACTACGTTCCGGTGCCACCTGGCCACCACCCTGATTCTCCTAGGGGCAGATCAGATATTTCTAGCCTAGCCCCTAATAGATTCTGGTAGTGTTTCGCGCCTATATATGGTAAATGGGGGACTCCGAGTGGTAAGGGCACTTTTCCTTCTTCACGAGCTATCTCCTTCTGATTCCTCCATTATGTCACTCTAAGGCTCCCACTAACTTAGCCATCGGAGTGTCCCCCGCCGGAACACCACTAGTCCATGGGACTTCTTTGCAAGAACCGGCAGAGGCGTGCTCCAGCCATGCTGAGAGAACCTGGTCCGGGAGATTTAGCAGCAACAGGAGCCAAACACATGGCTGGCCATGATGAGATTTTTGAATACATCAAGTCATACATAGTAGTTTATCAATGTAAAGCATGCATAGATTAATCAAGGTAAAGGGGACATCAAACTGCACCTGGTACTTCATCTCCATCAAAACCTTCCAGCACTTTGAAATAATTAACTATGTTATAGAGCTAAAACATGGAATGCTGGCTTACATTAGTACAAAGTCAAAAGTAAGAAAATAGCCCTTGAGAAGTTAAGATTGATTTGTCTGGTTTTGGGAGGATGAAGCAAGGGATTCTTGCCCATCGAGTCAGGAAACAACATTGGAACTTCCTAAGAATAGAGCAACATCCATAGATCAGCCAACTCATACATGCACATCCACGCACATTAAGGGCTGCCACCATTATAAACATCGCACAAAACATGTGATATAAGTATCAAAAGACCAGTTTCGTATCACCGTCGATACGAAAAGTCAATATCATTGGCAAAACATAATGGGCTGCTATCAAACTAAGCATAGCACATAACAGCTGCCATAACTACTAGTACAAATATATATTTATATTATATGGCTCAGGAAAGCTAAGCTAATGTTACATGAGCATCACGACTACAAGATAGAAAAATAATAAATGTGTAATTCCACTCCTGTCCTAGCAATGCTCAATCAATAGGCAGCCCATCATCATTGCCATAAATGTAATATGTCTCTTACGTAATCAAAGAAGTAGAATGTACTCAAGAGCTTAACTATTTTTTGTAATTGTAGAAAATAGAACAAGCACTACAATACTACAGCTATCTACAAATGGACTCATCCAAGCAGCTAATGTCCAAGATCAAACTAGCTAAAGTTTTGAAAACCAATTTCCTAAATTTTCCATAGACATGAGAAATAGAGTTATGTGAATGTAAGAGAAGATTCAAAAATTTATGAGCTTTTGAATGGAATTTATGAAACAAGTGTTTATATATACAGGAGAGTCATGAACCAAGTATTTATATATATACATATTGATATAACATCTAAAAGATCAACATTCCCAGGTTGGGACTTCTATCACTATATTATTATATTGAATTTAAAACATCAAAAACCTTATTTAACAAAGTAACATGATCGAGAATGGTTGAGAAAGTTTGATTATGGTTGAACATAGTTTAGCATGACACTATTAGAAACCCCACAGCAATAATTAGAGACCAAAGAAACAAAAAAGAAAGAAATGAACAAATATAGTCCCCAAGCTCTTCTAGCTAATAACCTATCAACATACCAATAGCAAACATGTCAAAAATTTATTTTACATTACTTATATAATGGACAAACCAAAAACCATCACTTACAAGCATAACCTGTTAAGTTCAAGATAAAAAACACTGCTAGTTCAGATAACAGTCATCATTCCATTCATCCATGGGAATGTATCAGCTACAATTCCAAACATAACAAAAGCTACTGAAATAAGAAAATTCCATGTATAATACAGTATAATATTTTTCATGTGCACTATGAAATGAAGAATGAATCATGACTTGTGTATTCTTGGTTTGCAATGAATCCTGACATGACAATGAATTATACAATAGCATAGAAAGGGCTGCCATCAATTGCAAATATAACACACAACAGCCCCAATAGTTTAAGAGAAGCCAATTACAACATTTGTTCCAAAAGAGTCATGAAACAAGTTTTCATATGGATGCATATGGACAACAACACAAATCATAAGTGAAAGAAATGAAATAGCAGAATGTCCACTCAACATAATAGCTAATAACTTATGAACATACCAAGAACAAACATGTCCAAAATTCATTGCACACTACTTATATCTGGACAAACCGAAAACCATGACTTACAAGCATAACCTATTAATAGAAGATAAAGAAACACTGCTAGTTCAAATAATAGTCATCATTCCATTCATCCATGGAAATGTATCAGTTACAATTCCAAACATATCAAAAGCTACTAAAATAAAAAAATTCCATGCATAATACATATAATATTCTCATGTGCACTATGAAATGAAGAATGAATCATGACCTGTGCATACCTGATTTACAATGAATCCTGACATGACAATGAATTATACAATAGCATAGAAAGGGCTGCCATCAATTGCAAATATAATACACAACAGCCCCAATAGTTTAAGAGCAGCCAATTACAACATTTGTTCCAAGAGAGTCATGAAACAGGTTTTCATATGGATGCATATGGACAACAACACAAATCATAAGTCAAAGCAATGAAACAGCAAAATGTCCACTCAACATAATAGCTAATAACCTATAAACATACCAAGAACAAACATGTCCAAAATTCATTATACAGTACTTATATCTGGACAAACCGAAAACCATGACTTACAAGCATAACCTGCTAATAGAAGATAAAAAAACACTGCTAGTTCAAATAACAGTCATCATTCCATTCATCCATGGGAATGTATCATCTACAATTCCAAATATAACATAAGGTATTAGGATAAGAAAATTTTAGGTATAATACAGTATAAGGGTTGAATGTGCACTATGAAACGAAGAATGAATCATGACATGTGCATACCTGTTTTGCAATGAATTTTGACATGGTAATGAACTATACAATAGCATAGAAAGGGCTGCCATCAATTATGAATATAACACAAAACAACCCCAATAGTTTAATAGCAGCCAATTACATAAACAATTTAATTGCAACCAATTACAACAATAGATACAGGAGAGTCTTGAACCAAGTGTTTATATCCATACATATGACAACTCAAATTTCCTCACCCAATGCATACAGATTTTTAAAGAAATTGAGGTTTCATTTCCTATGTTTGCAGCATAATTCGTTTTCCTGCACAAATGATCATAGTACACAAACACCTTTTGTACTTAAAGTCATTTACCTCTGCTCCAACAAACCATACAAATATTCATAGGGCTCAATAAACTTGGACATTAAGGGCTACCACCATTATAACCATTGCACAAAACATGTGCTACAAGTATCAAAAGACCAGTTTTGTATCACCGTCCATACAAAAAGTCAATATAATTGGCAAACCATAAGGGCTGCCAATAAAATAAGCATAGAATACATTGAGGCTGTCATAACTATTAGTACAAATATATATTTACAAAATACGGCTCAGGATAGTGAAGTTAATGTCACTTGAGCATCATGGCTATAGGAGCAAAACAATAAATCTGTCATTCCACTCCTTCCTCCCAGCAATGCTCAATCAACAGGCCGCCCATCATCATTGCCACACAAGTAATATGTCTCTTCCAAAATCAACAAGATATAAACTTCTATATTCATTAATAATAAAAAAGGTAACATAAGAAGCATAGCATGAACATAAAAAGTGGAATGAAACATTGTGTGAGAACATAACATGTATATCACAAATAGTGTTATAGCAATACAATATCACTCAACCAAACCTAGTAGAACATTTGCCAAAAAATGTAAGCATTGTAACACATAAAAGCTTTCCAAACATATTACAAATTTTCCTAAAAGAGTAGCATAAGCAAAGAACAAGCAAAAAATAGAAGTTATAAACGATGATTATGGTTTTACAACACTTTCAACATCGACATTAACGATGATAAATACTCATAAGCATTTAAACTAGTAAAGGGGTTTGTCCACACGTAAACCCAAGTACAAAGCCTACAACAAAGGCTATCAAAACAAACATAAAAGTTTTAATAGGTGCACCCACATTCATAGCCAAGGCTACATCTTCTTTTCCTCCTTTGTATTTCATGTCATGTATTTTTCTAGTAGATAAATGACTAGGAGGATGAAGATAACTCTCAAATGCAAATATTGCCTCTTGTCTAATTTTAAACTTCTTATATAATGCGTTCTTGAACCCAGTAACTTCGTGCTAACACTTGGGTCAGGTTTCATAGATACCTCTTCTATGCTTCTCGAAAATTATATAACAACTTTTAGAAGACATCATTAAAATTCAAGAGCATGCAGCTTGATTTCCTGCATTGTTGTTAAAACAAAATGATACTCATATTTTGCAATACATTGTAGTGGTAAGAAATTTAGCCTTTGTAAATATACTAAGTTATCAAATAACGGAAAAAAACTGAAATTAATTAAAGGATGCATTGTAGGACTTACGTCGCATGTTACAAGCAACCCATAGCCTATTAGCTATAGAATGCGTAGTTCATCACCTCTTTGTGATTCATCATCCCCTATAATCAAATAAGGGTCGACATCATCCTCATCATGGTCAGCAGGCAAGGGATCAATTGACATATTGAAGTATCTGTCATTTCCTTGGTTTCGTCTTATAAAGATGTGAATGATGTAGCAAACCATTACAATACATTTTTGGACCTTGAAGGGATATGGGATGGAACTTCTAAAATCTTATATTGCTTCTTAAGAATTCCAAAGACCTTCTCTATGCAATTCCTGAGTTGAGCATGTTGATGTTTGTATAAATCCCGATAATTGTTATATCTTCGAGCCCTAGGATCGTTAATGTACTTAGGTGGTACCTGCTGCCCCTAAAAGGGGCAAGAAACTTATCTGTATTTGCATATCCCGAGTCAATAAAATAAAATTTCTTTGTATATGACCAATGCAATTACTTAAACAAATCGAAACTTTGCTAAAAAATATAAATTCAATTAATTAAATGATCTTTTGAATACCTTCTAGTACAATGAAGCCTCTTGATTTGACACACCAACGTAGGACTCTCATATCGATAGCAGATCCTTCCTATCTAGTATAGACGAAAGAAAAAAGTGATCAAATAAAACTGCAGCCATAACATTTTGAGAAATGGTACCCTTTCGATTACTAAATCATGGTTGTTTGCTTTTCTTAATTAAAGAAGGTATGTGCATACCATCGATCGCTGCAATAGTATTTTGTGATGCATCCAACTATATCATGTACAAGTTAACATTATTGAAAATTAAATACCAACATTAAAGTCCTTGAGAGGTACCGTGAAGTAAGGATGGAAATGACTGTTTTCACGGATCTGTGGGTGCACGCCAATATCGTCACCCGGTTGAACTATAAATTCTTGCTTCAATAAACAAATTATTTTTAGCACATTATTAAAATGTCGGGATATTATCTTCCTTGAGTGCTGAAAAATTTTAGCCAAAACTCTATTAGTTACACCATGACTTATGCCATATAGAAAACAAACTAATTGCTCCTGTATCGAAATATTACGTGTGCTTGTTAAAAGGCCACGTGATACAAGCAATTCTTCTAGCTTCAAGAATATACTATTTGTCATCCTAAAGTGGTCATAATCTCTATCTGGATGGCCACTCAACATGTCTGTTATGAGGTCGTGACCCGAAATGGATGAGTTCGACATGGCACCTTCGTAAGTAAGTTACAATCGTGCACATTAATGATGCCACTACTTATCAATTCAGTTAGGATATTCTGCCAATAATTATCCTTGTCTATTAAAAATGCCATGAGCTCATGCAATGTATCCATCTATTAAACAAAGAGAGAAGTTAAAGATACAAGCACATGCATAACTGTGTGCTTGACAGGAAATATTGAAATACACTATATTATAGTAACATACAATCCAGAAAACTAACAAGCCTGTTCATATTTATAATAAAATTTGTCATAACCAAGTTCACACATGACATAATATATGTTACTTATAGAAAACACATACAACACAAAATATCATCCCTTAACCCAAACATGCTAAAAATATGTCAAGGCCAACCATGACGGCCAAATTCTTTTTCATGTGTTGGAGGTGCAGAGGTGAATTCCTCAAGACTTCCACGAGGAGAAAGGTTACAATCCTGAGAAATGCTATCTTCACTACTTGGCTTGAATAAGGAAGAAAAAATATTACATATACAAAATATTTAAATATAATATATTGAAGTCCAAAATAATCATATTTTTTAAATAAGATTACAATCATAAAATTATAATAAAATATTAATATAATCTAATAACCCATTAAAATATGTGTAGGATATAATATTGATGGTCATAGCTTTTGCACAAACCCTTTGTATAGATCATTGGGACTTCTTCTAGGATGTCAAGGAAGAAAAAAACTATTTTCTTTTCCTCTCTCTAAAGACTCTTTTCTTGAGTTTGTGGACATGGAATAAGAAGAAGAGATGAAAAAGGTACGGTACGAAAAATAGCTTGTAGCAAGATGGAATGAGAAGGAATATTAGTACCCATATCTTTTGTCGGACATGCAACCCATGAAATCCATGCTAACCCTAGATAAAACTTCATGCCTCATTAGATAAGATGTTATCTTATCTCAATGTGAATCTCATTCAAATTATGAAGTGCACAAGGAAGAAAGGCATTGAGAAAAAATCTATGGCAGGAAACATGTGTACTGCCTTCTCATTCTTTTTTTATTTGTCACACAAATCCCATCCCAATGCCCCATCACATGATAAATCCAATCCAAATAATCTTTATTCAAAATAGAAATTAGTTAGGATTTTCAAGTAAAGGAGAGAGAATCCTAAAGAGAAGGGCCACCAACTCTTGGCATGCCCTCTCTCACAAATCTGTGCATGCCAAAGAGAGGGTGCCAAAATCCAGTGCCATTTCTTCAATTCAGGGTGAATTTAAGAGAGCTAAAATCCAATCCTATTAGGTTTCGGTGTACAGGTTTGTTTGAGTTTAATTTGGTTTAATTTGAATCCAATTCGAGTTTGATTCAAATTGAATTCAAAAACATTATCAATTCTATTCCAAATAGAATTGAAATCCAAGTTCAACTTGGATAATTAAACCCAATTAGACTTAAATTAAATCAAGCCCAATTAAATTAAACCTAATTTAAATTAATTATGACTTGATCCATAGTAATTAAGCCTAACTATATTGCAACACTTGTAATTAAGTCCTTTGTGCTAATAATTAGTAGCTGCTAAATTTATAATTCTTACAAATTGATCCAAATCATTAATCCAATTAATAATTGGTTTTGATCCATGCTCTTAATTAGGTCAAGCTCCTTTTACTTGTGATCTCTCAGGTTTTATTTTGTCTGGTAATGAGATATACCATAAGCTCTATCATAGTATCATCGAAACTCTTTTGATAGACTAGAACAATTCTAGCTCAACTCTAACCAAGATTGTTTATTCGAAAATGATCTTAGTGAGTTCTTATAATTCACTAGTAAGATCTAGCAATATATAGTGGCAATCCATCAAAATAGAAAAGTAAATCCTTAGGCATAGTTATCATATGATCAAGTTCCTTTATCGAATGTTCCAATTTGATATAGGTCAAAGAATCTCATCAAATCTTGAGCATCCATCATATGCTAGACTTAATCAGCTTGAGCCCAATCATTATTTTCATGGAAACTCTTTTCTTTATCATGCTACTTTGGCCACAAACTTAAGGACCCGGTCTCTTAGGTCGCATAGGACTACTCCTCAATTATTAAGGAAGATAGATCCCCTATAGGTAGATTCCCTACTCTTACAGAGAAACTATTGTAGCTAGCGAATATTACAGGGCCCTGAATGGCTAGGGACAATATTTATGTACTATTAAACTCTAACAACCTCACTATGAATATCGAGGCATCGTAGGTCAAGGAACTACTCACATAATTATGGCATCAAGAAGTCATGGACGAGTGAGTAGACATCCATGCGACTTCTCATTTTTCGTCATGCTCAGTACTATTGTTCTCTAACAACTACTTGCACTATTACTCTAGTATCCCTATACTATAAACCAAGGCTTGCCTACTTAAAAAGAAAGTGATTCGTGCATCGATCATGATAGATCAATCACCATCCCCTGATGATCCAATGATCGAGAATATTTAGGAGTTAATTTATAATGATACATATCTCAAATTCTTAACTCTTGAGAATATGTGTCATTGCCTATTAACTCTATAGACAATTATGGACACATAAAACATGAATAAAGAAAAAGCCTAATTTTATTAATAAAAATTTGATCAAGTATAACTGATGACCCAGAAAATTATAATGTATCAGCCAAATTGGCTCCTAGGGCATACACATCTAATAAAATATGCTTGGACCAGGGATATGGAGGTCCAAACCAACAAATATAGCCAACCGACCTATCTGTATAATCACTGACCAGAAATATGAGGCCCAAAAGTGGGTTAGCTAGGTGAAATGATTCAACAGCATGCACTGCCTGACCATTCATCAAATTGGTAGAAATAATCATCAGGGGGCTATCCCTCGAGCCCAATGTCGAATGGCCTGAATCCTGATTAATCAATCTGATGGGCAATACTAACCAAGTAGGCTCACCATGCGCTCACCGACTATGCATCGGATTGGGATCCTAGACAAAGGCTTAGACTCAACACTATTAGGCTATTCTGATACCTGCATGCCAATCATTCATCGGATAGGGTCCCTAATCATGGAAGGATACTGACTCCAATATTATTGAGTAGCATAACACTATTGGCACCCGATCGGCCTCATCTTTTAACTGACCCCTCGTCAAAAAGGATAATATCTTCCCCAACCAACCGGTTAAGCATTTTACTTTCGAGTAAACTCGCATGAGCAAGACTTGGTCACATACCCATCATGCACTCGGTCACTTCATTTGTCAGACCATTCACTAGGAAACAAGCACCCATTTTGTTCAATCAGACTCTATCGAGCACCAAACCATTAAGTATCCACATCTGAGTAGGCCTCGATAGTAATTATTTTATTTGAAAGGTATTAGCAAATGCTCGCCGACTGCTCTTCAGATCTAACTACATGCTCAGCACGTGGCAACTCATTGGCCCATCCACTTATCTACTCGGAGGAATACCCTAATCGGTCAAACTATGCTGGACTCAACTTGCTAGCTATCTTCATCCAGCCTAGCTTCGATAGTGACCGGCCTCGTATGGCCCAATGGCCTAAAGGTCATTAGATGAATCCCATCTTCAATTGGAGCCAGCCAAACAAATCCTCTTCTCTGACTAGGCCTTGGATCCAAGAAGAGCACTCAACCTAATCTTGGGTACTCGGATAACATGTCGGATCCTTAGATGGTACACCCATTCAGGCTCTACAAAGGCTAATGTTCTGATTCTCATTGTTATAGCCTCCACCATGCAATCGGACATTATGTCATGCCTTAAGATCCCTAATTAATGTCATATCTACATAATTAAAGGAGGCATGCCTAGGCTTACATAGTAGTCTATGTCACCATTAAAGAGGCATGGCAAATCTTATGCAAAATGACAAGGTTTCATTAAAAAGGGCAAGACATTCTCTGCCAACAAAAAGCTCCAGACAATCCATGTAGAGAGTTTTGTCACCTCTCACAGATCCACTAAGATCCTCATCATTCCAAGAACACCCTTATCCTTCACATATAGTAAGGGGTTTCATGCAAGTCCCCAAGGTACGCAACAAACTCTGCCCATGCTTCTCAATACTGTTGGCCTGAGATACTGATTTGAGCATTAGAGGGCTCGTGCAGGAGCCATCTTTGCTAGGGCTTTTTTACAAGTTCTGCCTCCTAGAGAGTCGCTTGCACAACCTGCTCTAGTTTTTCTAGCATTCGACATATTTTGGTACCAATAAAATTTATTAATATTTCATCTTTATTATTTAGTATTTGATATTTCTTATGTTCTTTTTTAGGTATTGTGCTCATAAAGAACCAATCATTAATATTTGTAGACTTCAGTCCAAGTCCAAGCCTATTATGCACACATCCAAGCACTAAGATCATGATTCATGATAAGCAAAGGAGATTTCATAACCAATTTGGATGCAGATGCAAACAAGGAAGAGGCGTATGGCTAAGGCTACAAATGGGTAAAGTTGACCAGTGACCTAACCTGATCCAACCCGCTTAGACATGATCTAATCCATTTTCAAAGACTTGTAGATCCGAGTTGGGTCCTAAAATTGGATCCATTCCTTTTTCTCGGTTGGATCTGGATGTACTAAATTTGGACCCCATTCGATCCAACCTAATCTATACTTGACAATACCATTATAATCTAAACTTATTTGGAACTCTAAGTTATGATTTAAAACTTGTATAAATCATGTTTTTAATATAAAGATACATGTATAATTGTTTTTATATCCTAATTTATTTTGAGAGTATTGTTTTTTGTATATTTTGTGTGATTAATAGTGGTTGGCTATATAATAATTAAAACATAGTTACCTATATTTGAATTGAACCTTGTTTAGATTTGAATTTTTTAGATTGACTATATTTGATTTGAACCTTGGCTATATAATAACTTATTGGGTTGAAGATTTTGGCCATGGACCCAATCCAAACTGACCCGATCTTCTATTAGGTTGGGTTTGGGTCTAATAATAGGATCCGATCAAAGAACTGGGTTGAATCAGGATCACTCATGACTTGGTCCATCTCGATCCATTTTCATCCCTATGTATGGCTATCACAAGTCGATCACAAGCATCCACAAAAAAGCAAGGGCCCTAAATCTTCACCGTCTATCAAGAATCACTATCCAAACAAGAGAGTTCAAAAGAAGAAGGATCTTAGGCATCAAATTAAATGAGGAAAGGGGTGGAGTCGCTAACATGAAGAGAAATGAAGAAGTTTTTTTTTTAGGCATGAATATCTAGAGGAGGACTTTGAGCACTAATCAAAAAAGGAAAAAGGGGGTGTCACTTTTCTTAGAGTTCTATATATCATGGACTCTAGGGTAAGATTGGGTGCCAATTCTAATCTAAGAAAGAAGAGAAGGCATGGGATTTGGAGCACAAAAAGGAATGGGCATGATTTATGAAGTATGAGGTGCTAAACATAGGAGGTTGGCATGAGAAAGGGAAGGAGTTGATTCAAAAAAAAAAAAAAGCATGTGTTATGAGGCATGATTCCAAAGTAGGAAAAGAGATTGGTGCTACTCCTAGGTTGCCACTTGCAGGTATGAAATTATCAATATATAGTGACACCTAGAGAGCATAACAACCAACAACCAACACATTTTCAAAGCAATTTAGTAAAATCAATTTCAAAATAAAGGCAGGTTTAACTCAATATTTTGCCAAAATATGTCCACGCATAGCATATATAAAGTATTCATTTGAATAATTTAACAGTAATTAAATCTTTAAATCAAATCAAACATAGTAAAATATACCAAGGATAGAGATAACTTACTAAAAATTGATTCTATCAGGAACACATGGCTCAAATCCTAGATTCTCGGTACTCCCTTACCGATAAAGGCGATGAAGGCCATGGTAAAACAAGTTATTTAAGCAATTAACCCTTAATTCAAACAAAGAAAATAAGAAAAGTCATTTTCCGGTCTAGTCCAGGGCTAAGCTCGATCTAGATATCCATTTAGGTCCGATCGATGGGGATCAGATTAATCAACAAGAAAACAATCTAAATACCTAATCAAATTGATTTCATGAAATTTATTTATTTATTTTTACTCTTTTTCTTCTCTCCTCTTTTTTTTCTCCTCATCTTCTCTTTTTCCCCTTTCTCTCTCCACTTCTCTCTCCCCTTTCTCTCCTTATCTTTTCTCTCCCCTTTCTCTCTTTCTCTCCTCTTATCTCTTCTCTCTCCTTTTTATTATTTTATTATTATTTATTTATATATATTTTTTCTTTTTTTTTATTTTCCTTCTTTTTCTTTTTTTTCCTTTTCTTTTCCTTTTTTTTGCTTCTCTTCTTCTTTCTTTCCCTGTTTCTATTTCTTTTCCTCTTTGGCTTGGCCCGAACGGCCTTCCCTGGTCCCATGAACTAAGGAAGAGGGAAGAGGGGGAGGAAGCTCACCAACAAGGCACGACGATGGTGGGAATGGGGCCAGTGATGGTAGAGGCCGAAACCCTTTAAAATCCATGGATCAAGGAGATAGAGAGGGAGGATTTAGTAGGATCTTTTGGATGGCAACAGCTTCACCACATCAGCTTTGCCACTGTCGGAGTTGAAGAAGATGGAGGAGGTAGGCGGAGGGCTCATTTCGACTCAATTAGAGATAGTGAAGGGGGTTTTAAAGAGAGTTTTCAGTGAGGATATTCCTTGGCATACCGTGTATATGGCTGGCCATCCAAGAGTCTTACCCACCCTCGACGGTCCTCCAACCATCTCCCACCTTCCCACGGCATCCCTTCGACTCCTCTGGTGATGGTCAAGTAGGGGAACGAAATCTCCTATTCCGGTGAGTAGCGTTTTTTTCTTGTTTATGGCTGAAGTCGATTGAATTTGTTGACTTTAGTCCAAAGAGGTTGGATTTCATATTCTCCCCTGTTAAAATAATTTCATCCTTGAAATTTGCTTGCTTGAGATTTCAACTTTGAAGATACCCAACCCTCCTATTATTCTCAAGCTCCTAATTAGTTTGCATTTCATAGTACTTTTCTTATAAGATCATGTCATCTAATAGCTCAATCCATGCTATCCATAATTTGCATTGAGTTTCCCTTAATCTCTTTTATTTTCAGGTTAAAGAATCAATATTTCTAATCAACTTTAATTAATTTAAAGCCACTACACTTTTATTGTACACTATGATATAAATTATCAAATTCTCTAGTTTTATTAGGTAAATTTCTGACAAGGATACCATTTTCATTAGAATCTAAACAAAATCTAACATTCAAATATTTTAAATAAAATGATATCAAAATTATTAAATTTTCTTATCCCTACTAGGTCTTGAGCATATCATATAAAATTTAAACCTTGGTCTACTTTCTACATTTAAAGTCTTTGTATAAAATTTACCATCCTTTCAAGATGTCAATAGGTCCAGTCCAAGTTTGAACTATTTTGCTTCTCTTGATAATTTAGTTAGACAATCTACATCAACTTTTCTCTTGAAAAGTTAACATTAACTCTAACAAAGTAAATAACTCTAAGTTAATGTCGTTATGAGTAAGATCGATCATATTATTGCTCATAGAGCTATTTTACTTTAATTCTTAATATCAATTGACAATTACTTGAAATTTTGTCCCTTATAAGCTAAACTCATATAAGTCTTCCAATATCCATTTCTTTGCTCAATGCAACATCAGTAGCAAGATAATCTAAATCTTCTTAAAGATCTTAAATTTGACTTGGAGTTTAACATATCCAATAATCTTTAATAAATATATAGAAGATCAAGTAATCTAATCCAAAATTGCTAACATAAGCTATTAAAGATTTGACCAAGATATGCATGCCATGTTCACATAATATAATTTAATCCACTAATAGCAAATTTCAAAATATATTTATTATCCCAAACATATTTTACATTACATGTTTTTAAAAATAATCCATGAACAGATTCGTCGAAAAATTATTCTTCTTAATATCATTAAACTCTTTCATAACCTACACCCTAAACATCTTTTTACAATATTCTAAAATTTATAATTAAATAATTAACAACAAAACTAGCATACTATTATGATTTGCAACTATATCAAGTTTAGAATTTCAAAATCATTCAATTAATAATTGAACATACATATTTAGCATAACATAACACATTATACTTCCAGGCCAATACTTTTGAACTTGATCAAATCCATTTATCAGAGATAAAGACATATCTTATCTAGCTCTTCAATATCCATAATATGCTTACTTATTATGATCAAATAGTATAAATCATTTAGCCCTTGTTGGCTCTATCCAGTGATTTTGATGATAACAAAACATTGAGTGCATATTGTATTCTAATAAGGATTTCAAGTTATGAGTTTTCAGGAAGAAAGCACCTCAAAATCTCACAAACTTATGGTGTATGGCACGTAATGGCACGGAGCAATTCTCACAAATTCAGGCATCCTCTTCATTCAAAAAGGGCATCTAAATGTTTAAATATTATGTGTTTATGTATTCAAGAATTTTATTTATGTTTTCGAGGCATTTACACTTGAATCTGAAAGTTTTCAGTCTCAAGTGTCGACACCTAGACAGTCAAGTGTCGACACTTCAGCATTTGACATAGATAAAATTCCTTGGCAGCCAAGTGTCGACACCTATATTCAAGTGTCGACACTTAGGTTCCAAGTGTTGACTCAAGACCTGAGATTTTTGAAAATACAGAACTTTGTAATATTGAGAATTTTTGTGTCAAGTGTCGATACCTGTGCATCAAGTGTCGATACTTGAATGTTCAAGTATCGACACCCAGAGATCAAGTATCGACACCTGACAGCCAAATGTCGACACCTGACAACCAAGTATCGACACTTGCAGCCTGACAGCTCTAACGGATCTATTTTTCTGGCTTGCAAAACTTGCTTTTCAAGCTCCAAACGGCTATTTCCAAGGTACCAACGGTCACAAACCATTTTTTGGAAGGTTTTTGGTGTATTTAAGCTCCACCAACCTCATTTTAAAGGAAGAGAAGTGAAGAGAAGTGTATTCAAGTGCATTGAAGTCTACTCAAAAGCCAAAAAACTAATATTCTCTCCATACTTTACATCAAAAGCCTCTTCTAGCTTGATTCCATTGAAAAGTCTACAAGCTCATCCTTACTTCATTCCAAAAAGAGACACCTTGAAGGAGATTCCAAGGAAGAGTGAAGACAAATCATCCACTTGAGCTTCAAAGATTCCAATCTACTCTTGAAGAGAGTTTGTTGTAGTTTTAAATTACATATATATTTTTATTATGATTTGACCTTGCTTTCAAGGGTGTCTTAAAATAAGGTTATTGTGGTTTGTTGGTGAGCCAAAGGGATAAAACCAACTAGGGGTAACTTGTGAGCCCGAAGACAAAACAAGTGTTAAGGTTTGTTGGTAAGCCTAAGTGACAAAACCAACTTAGGTTTTGACTTGTGAGCCTTGTGAAAAACAAGTCGACTGTAATCTAGTATGGATTATAGTAAAATTCTCAAGGATGGCTTGGGGAGTGGATGTAGGTGCTAGGTTTGCACCGAACCACTATAAACCTTGTGTTTGTGTGTGATTGCTCTTTTCCTCTCTTGCTTGTTAATTGTTGTTAACATCTTGCATCAAATTTATCATTGCTCACAAGCACCACTAGACCTTCATTTTATTATCTTAATTTTTTAAAAGACCCAATTCACCCCCCCTCTTGGGTTCCATTTCTGGGCAACAAGTGGTATCAGAGCACCGGTACTCTCTTGTAGGTCCAAGGATCTTGAGTAAAAGATCATGGCAGCCCCAATAGGAATGGGTATTGTTGAAGGTCAAGCTTCAAATCGACCCCACTTTTTAATGGCACAAATTATATATATTGGAAGACACGCATGCGCATATTTATACAAGCTCTTGATTATAATTTATGGAGAATAATTATAAAAGGTCCTTATCAGCCCACAATGATGATTAATGGCATTCTCACTCCAAAAATGGAAGATGATTGGGATGAGAATGACATTAAGCAAATTGAGCTTAATGCTAAGGCAATGAACCTTTTATTTTGTTCTCTTGATCTAAGTGAATTTAATAGAATATCAAATTGTCTCTCCGCCAAGGAGATTTGGGATACACTTGAGGTTATCCATGAGGGTACACACCAAGTGAAAACCACCAAGGTCAACATGCTTATTCACACATATGAAATGTTTAAAATGGAACCTACTGAGTCAATTAGCGAAATGTATACTAGGTTCACAAACATTGTGAATGGCATGAGAAGCCTAAAAAAAATAATTTCTAATGGTGAACTTGTGAATAAACTTCTCAGGTCTCTACCAGCTTCATGGGATGCAAAGGTCACTGCCATTGAAGAAGCTAAGGACGTCAACACTCTTCCGCTGGAACAACTGCTGGGCTCTTTAATGACTTATGAGCTCTCCCTCAAACAAAAGAATGGAGAGGTGGACAAAAAGAAGAAGGCGATCGCGTTCAAATCTACTACTAGAGAGGACTCAAGCGAAGACTCCGAAGAAGATGAGACGGCTCTGTTAGCTAGGAAATTCAGAAGGTTCATGAGGAAGAAAAAGTTCAACTACAAAAAGAAACCTCTGAAAGGTGAGTCGAGTAAGGAAAAGGACAAAAAAAAGGAGAAGGAGCAGCCTACGTGTTTTGAGTGTAAAAAATCTGGGCATTTCAAGGTAGACTGCCATTTGTTAAAGAAAAGCAGAAGAAAGCTAAGAAAGAAAGCCATGATGGCAACCTAGAGTGAAAGTGAAGACTCCAGTTCCGAGGAAGAACAGCAGGAGGTAGCAAACTTCTGTCTGATGGCCGATCAAGAAGAGGTATGCTCTGAAACCGAAAATGAATTTACTTTTGATGAGCTTCATGAGGTTTTTGATGAACTAGTCATAGAATTTCAAAAGTTAAAGTCAAAACATAAAGATTTAAAGAAGCAAAATCTGGATCTAGCTAAAATAAATAACAACCTTTCAAATGAAAATGAATGCCTTCTTATACAAAATAAAAAATTAAATGATAAGATTATGGTACTTAAAAAAGAAAAGGATATCTTTAAAAAGAAAAGTGACTTACTTTCAAATAAAAATTTGTCAAAACAAAACAAAGAAATTTTAATTGAAAACAAAAGATATAAAGAAGAAATCAAAAAACTAAAACCTTTTGTAGAAAAATTTACTTACAGTTCTGAAAAACTGAATTTACTCTTAAATAACCAAAGAGCAATATTTGACAAAGCAGGATTAGGATTCAGAACTCATAAGAAACAAAAACTCTTTAAAAATTTCTTTGTGCCTGCATCTTCATCCATTACTTGCTATACTTGTGGTATCAAAGGACATAAATCTTATATGTGCAACAAAAGAAAATTAATTAACACTAAGAAAGTTTGGGTTCTGAAAGGAACTAATGCCACTAACCAAAAAGGACCCAAGATGGCTTGGGTACCTAAAGTCTCCACTTGGATTGCTAATTGGTTCAATTTGATTAATGAAGAGGATTTATTTAAGTCTAATTGAATTTGGTTCAATTAGGTTTCACTCAATTAGTTTATTCGATGAACTAATCATTAAAGGATTCTTGATTTTGATTTGATTTGGACTTGGACCTGATTAATTTTTGATTTGATTAGAAATTAATTAAACTTATTGGAACCTATTTAGATTAGGCTCAAGTTATTTAATTAGGTCAAACTAATTTTAATTTGGATTGGGATATATTTTGACCAAGTCAAAATTAAGAATTAATCTAGCACCAACTTCTTTTTCCTTCCTAGAAATTCTCTATGCCTTCCTAGGATTTTTGAGAGAATTTTTCATGCCAAATCTAGAAAATCTCATCATCCCTCTTTCTCATTCTGATTAGGATATATTTTGGTTTAAATTTGGATTGCTTTTGATAGAGTTTCAGTTGGGTTGAAACTCCTATCCTTATCTTAATTGATTTCATCTCAAACTTCTCTAAACCTCATCCTAATCCTCACACTATTTTTTATTTTGGATTTTTTTGAGACTGGGTTACAACTTATGAAGACTTGGGCATGAAATATCTAAAAGTTACTGAATAAAAAAATTAAGTGAGTTGGCATGAATTCTTTCTTGGCACTAGCGAGAAGAGAGAAAGAGAGGAAAAAAAAAAAAAAAAGGAAAAATTGTTTTGGGTTTTCCTTTTTTTTTCATGATTTGATCCTCCTCATCCTTCATCTCTTCATCTTCTTGGAGGATTTAAGAAAATTCAAAGAAGGTCTTCAGATTAGTCATCCAAAGCATTCACACGGAGCTAGCACTCTAGGAAAGGTGATTCCTTGGGACTTTTGTAGACTATTCATAGAGGTCGGACATCCTGTGTAGCTACGAGACAACATCCAGACCATATACTATGCACTATTAGCAGTGGCATTTATCAACCTGTGACCATGTGTCGAATCCGATCCTGTATATGTTTCTAGATTAGATCTATAGCATGCATCAATCTCATTGATGTATGCTAATTTTATTTTCAACATCTATATTCTATCATATCTTATCTCGATCCTCTAGGGTAGGTTTTTAAAAATATTATAAAATATGATTTAGTTCTTACTTTTTCTATATTTTTTTAAAAAACCCATCATGAAATCATGTTCTGGTTTTCTAATAGTGGTATTAGATCCCCAGGTTCTCGACATGATTTGATTAGATTTTGATCTAAATCTTGAATCCAGTAACTATTTCAGATTGGATGGATCACCATAGCTATCTGGTCATAGAAGAGAAGTAGGGTTTAAGAGCCCCCTCTTTCCATTCCATGGAGTTTTCTATGGCATGTAGGGGTGCCATTTGTGGTTATATCACATGAAAAAGTGAGGTGAAAGGATAATTTTATTAAAATTGTTTTGATAATTTAGATCTAATTTTAATAGTTTAATCTTGATTATTTTACTATTATTGATTTGAAATTAAGTTATTTACACCAGGTTTTATGTTCAGGACATAAATTATAAATTTAATTTCAGTAATTGCATTAAATCGTATAGTCTAGATCTAAAATTATTTTATTTGTATATGATGCATATAAAAGTATTTAGATCCAATTTTAGCAAAATAAATCTTAAATAATTACTTAAAAAATAAGAGTTGATTAGATCTAGAATTATGAATTAAAGATCAAAAGTCAATTCATAAAACTTAAATTCTTGGGTTAGCTCAAATTAGGTTAAATAATTGGGTTAGATCTAGGATTAGAATTTGATTAATATAGACCTTAGAGAAGTTGATTTAAACTAACCAAAAGTTAATTAGGATTAGATCTAAGAGTCTCTAGATCAATTCTATAGTGATAGGTTGATCATGTCCATATTATTAAATGGACCTAATTCTGGCTTAGTCATCATACCCAAGTTCCTAGGCTAATCTAATTGAAATCAATGAATCAATTGATGTCTAAGATAAGTTTGGCATTTGATCATGGTTATTGATTAGGCTACCTCTTACCTGACCAACTATATTGGTGTCTAAGGAAAGAGGTTAATGGTAGAACCTTTCCATTAATCTCACTTACCTGATCAATTGGTCAATTGAATTTTGATTAGATAGCTCATCGATTCAAGCAAATCCATGCTAGTAAGGAAGATCAGTTTGACTGATCTAGGTTTCCTTGAACTAATGTGATTTGACCCTCGTCATTGACTTGATGAAGTCAGTGGGAGGATTGTTGATTAGTCCATGTTTTCTTTTCTTTTCTCTACTTAATCTAATTAAACCCTCTAAAATTATTAGATCCCTTAAGTGACAAAATTATGAAGATAATTGAGTCATAGCCTTCCATTAAGAGAGTGGTAATAAGTCTAATAGTTAAGATGATCATTAGAGGTCCAAAGGCCTAGTGCTCATCTGGCTATTGAAATTATTATTCATATTATGATGACTTAGTGGCTTCCTTCTAAATGATGGTCAGGTGGGCCGGCCAAAGTTAAGTTTAGCCATCGTTGGCTAGAAGCACTCAGTCTTGTAATATTAATGGTTAAAGCTAACTAGAACTTTTGGTGGTAGCCCAAAGGCTTATTGATTAGTTCCTGAGGCAAAATTATTACTAGAAATTATTTAGAAAAATAATTAGTTAAGAACCTATCTTTAGATATTCATGGATGAGCTAGCCAAAGTCGGGCTCATGTGTAGTCTATTGAATTCTAGTACCCACTAAGAAATTAGTGCAATTCCTTGATTTGAAGGTAGAGGCTATCAATTTGATCAAAATAGTGGGAGAACCATTAAAATAAAGCCCAAGTCTGTAAGATTAAATAATTTATATATTAATTAGGTCTTGTTCTCTTTATAGATTAATATGGCCATCACTTTGTCACTCCGTTCATTGTTAGATAATGAAAAATTAATGGGACCCAATTTCGATAGTTGGTATTGGAAGCTAAAATTAGTCTTGGAGTATGAACGGATCTTGTACATGCTAACAGATCCGATACTTAAGGAGCCTACTCAGAATGTTCATGGTGCAGCCCAAGACACTTATCAAAATTGGCTTAGTGACCAAACCATGGTCCGTTGCATAATGTAGGCATCCATGAATAATGAACTAAATCACAAATTTGAGGATGCTCAGCCAAAGGACATGCTTCAAGTATTGAAAGAATCATTCGGCACTCCCGATAACTTTGAAAGGTATAAAATATCTTATACCATTTTTAACACTAGGATGAGAGAAGGGATGTCGACCACTGATCATGTATGATGCATGATCGAGCTAATCGAGTGCCTGAGCAAACTTGGATTTTTTTAGCATGAACAACTGGGGAAGGATGCAATCATCAATTCTTTGTCAAAGTCCTACATTGACTTCTTTGATCATTACAGAATGACTAGGCCTGCAATCAATTACTATGGTTTGTTGGGGTTACTACAGACCTATAAGAAGGATCATCAGCTCTATAAGGGGTTGGTGAATATAGTAGGAGGTTCGAAGAGTATCATCCCTTTAAGAATGCGAAAAAGAATAATAAGAAAAAAATGCAAAATACTTTGGTGACTAAGTCAAATCAAATTAAGAAGTTCAAGGCTAACCAAACTCAAGCTAAATGCTTCTACTATAAGAAGTAGGGATATTGGAAGAAGAATTATCATCTTTACATTACTTCACTGGACCTGAATAGGCCAAGAAAGAAGAAGAACTAGCAAGGGGTTGCTGACAAGGTACTTATATGATAACACCTTATAAGTTTTCTATTTGTGACACTACTACCTGGATATTAGATACTAGAAACCCTATTAATATTTGTAATTCATTATAGAGACTTTAGATTAGTAGAATATTTGAAGATGGCAAGAAATTCCTAAACATTGGAGATAGAAAATCTATTTCAATTCTAGCTTTTGAAATAGTTAAGCTTGTTTTTGATATTGGTATTATTGTTTTAGGTAATTGTCACTATTGTCCTAGATTTTTTATGAATATGATCTCTATAGGTATTTTGGTCAAAAATGGCTATCATTTATCAATAAAAAGTAGCTATTGTGATGTCATTATGAATGATATTACTATAATATGTGGATAATTGAAGAATGACATTTATGTATTATCATAGCTTGTAAATATAACGTATACATCCAACAAATTCCCTAGTATAGAAAATGTGTCTAATATCTACCTTTGGCATTGTAGGCTTGGTCATATCAATAAGAATAAGATGAACATGAAATCTAAAGAGGGAATCCTCGAGGTTAGTGATTTTGAATCATTGCCAACATGCAAATCCTATCTTCTTAGAAAGATGACTAAGTTATCTTTTACTGAAAAGGGTGAAAGAGCCATTGAGATTTAGAGTCTAATATATAGTGATGTATATGGATCCAAGAACACTTCAACCATAGGTGGATATTACTACATCATGTTTACTGATGACCTTTGAGGTACGGGTCATCTACTTAATAAGACATAAGTCCAAGTCATTTGAAATGTTTAAACAATTTTGTAATAAAGTAGAGAAATAAACTAGAAAGTATATCAAAATCCTTCAATCTGATCAAAGAGGTGAATTTTACTAGTGAGTTTATGACATATTTGGAAGAGAATGGGATTCTCTCATAATGGGAACCTCTCGGGACAACTCAACATAATGGAGTGTTTGAAAGGAGGAATCAAATCCTGTTAGACATGGTTCGGTCTGTGATGGGATTTGTGAGTCTGCCTATCCTTTTCTAGGGATATGCACTAGAGTCGATTTGTTACATTCTAAATAGAGTTCCTAGCAAGTATATAGATAAAACACCATATAAGATATAGACAGAGCGTAAGCCGATACTTCACACCTTGGGATCTAGGGATGTCCAGCTTATATCAAACATTTAAAAATGGATAAGCTTAGGCCTAAGTCTGATAGGTGTACATTTATAGGGTACCCGAAGGAAACTAAGGGTTATTTCTTCTACCATATTGATGAACACAAAGTATCATTAGTAACAAGACAGTCTTTTTGGAAAGAGAGTTTCTCGAGGAAGAACTAATGTCTCTAAGGTTGAACTTGAAGAAGTTTGATAAGTAGAAGAACTGACATAATTAACTGAACTAATTTAACTGGATTTGATTAGATCAATCCTGAAGCCCGTTGTAGATGCACCCTTAAAGAGATTTGGTAGAGTATCGCACCACCCGAATAGATACCATGATTTATTGGTCTAGGATAAGGATCCTATTAAACTTAATGAAAATAACAAGGATCTGATCACCTATATGGATGCTATATAGTCTTCCAACCTTGAAAAATGGTTTAAAGCCATGAAATCTAAAATGGAGTTCATGTAGATCAATAGTGTCTAGACACTAGTTGATCCACTCGAAGAGGTAAAATCTATTGGGTGTAAATAGATTTTCAAAAGAAAATGAGGCACAAACAGGATGGTAGAGACCTATAAAGCCTATCTGGTTGCTAAGGGATATCGTCATCATTATTATATTGACTATGATGATACATTTTTACCTATGAAAATGCTCAAGTCCATTCGGATTATTCTTATGATAGCGGTGCATCTTGATTTTGAGATCGGCAAATGGATGTCAAAATTACTTTTCTAATTAAAAAGTTGGAAGAAGAGGTGTATATGGTATAACCTAAAGGGTTCACATCCATAAATGAATCAAGGTGTGCAAGCTTCAGAGATTTATTTATGAATTAAAGCAAGCATCTTAAAGTTGAAACATGTATTTTGATAAGGTGATCAGAATATATGATGGGGCACGGGATAGGGATAGGATCGTCGACGAGCTAAGAAGTCGTCGAAGATTAGGGTATCCTATTTTTTTTTCTATTTTCTGATTTCTTTATGGTGGTGACGAAGGAAAAAAATAGGGATGGAGGATAACGAGGATGGACTACCACGAACCCTGAAACCCACTCTCACAGAGAGACTTCACACCTCTAGGGCATTATACCTACCACCCACCTCACTACATGCAGTCTAGGGTATCTCACCTACCACCCATCTCACTACACATGGAGCCCAGGGTATTTCACTTGCCACCCAGGTCACTCCTAGAGCCATGAGGGGGATTTCAAAGAACGTGGAGGAAAACGAAGATGGGGGGGATAAATAGGGCATCCGCCCCTACGATGTCCTAAAGGACAAAGACAACATCAACACCCGCAGGTGAAGACATAATGGGCCATAGCCCAGAACAACAACTGCCAAACCAACTGACAAACCAAATCCCAAAAATTCAATTTCATCTATCCTTTTACAATAGGAATGAGGGGTTATTTATAAGCTCCATAACCCTTATTTGAATTTGAATACAGGATAGGGATAACTCAAATTTAAATACAAGATAGGATAAGATAAGCCTATCCATATCTCAATCCTAACCAACAAAATTTTAATTTAAATTTCAAATAAAAGATAAATCCTAAATTTATTCTTCAAATTTATTTGCTGCTCCAAAATTCATGCTGCTTTGAGATTCGTGCAGGTTGATGCCCCCATCATTCTCCTCGGGTGGGGAAAAACTTGACTCTATCGAGTCAGGCTTAGCGGGATTTGACAGAACCGAAACTAATCAAAGCAAAGAAACTAGCTTAATTTTTTTTTTTTTTTTGGCTGCTCTGGGATCAGTGAAGCTTTGAAGATTGTATAGCACTGAGGTTCGTGCTGCTCCATAAAGCGTGCGTTGAAGTCGGTAATAGTGAAGGCATTTGCCTTCACGTTCATGTGGTCCCTTTCTTCCACACGGACCAAACCAGGGAGAGGCGCAATTGAGTTTGTCGGTGTCAAGGCTGGGCGAAGATCGTCCTGCAGGGCAGTGATGGAGGCGGTGGTGTCCGGCGATGGTAGCAGGGGTGACGATGGTGGCCGGCGATGGCGCTGCATGGCCGAGGGTGTCACAGACGATCGGATCTGGGTGGGTGTTCGCTAGCGATGGTGCTGGGGCAGAGAATGGCTGCTCGGGGTGGTGGTTCCAGTGGACGACACAGGGCACGACGGTGTTCGACGGTGGTGGGGAGGCGTCGGGCATTGGATGTCGGCTCGGGCGGACGTCTGGCACGGTCACTGAGACCTAAGGAGAAGGCATCGTTGGTGCTCGGGAGGACCGGTTGAGGGAGATCCGGTGACGGGGGGGACGGAGGAGTGAGAGCCGATGATAGAAGGACTGGAAGAAGGAGGTTCAGGAGGATCGAAGGAGGCTTACGGTCAATGGGAGTGCCAGAGGAGGCCGTTTAGGCTACGGGAGATGGAGCGTGGTGGTTCTGAGCGATGGGCTTGGATCTGAGCACCTGGGAAGACAGTGAGGAGGGGAGATCTGGCATTGGGAGATAGGGGGAGGGAAGTCTTGGTGGCTCGTGATCGTCTGGAAGAACACCGAGAGGGACGGGAACTTTTTTTGTTGTGGACTGGATCGAGGGTTGAACGGTGCTTCGGGGAAGATGACTGGGAGAACAGTGGGATGATGCAAGATGGGATCGGCTGCAGGGAGCACCCATGGGAGGCCAGCGGATGAAGGTAAAATTATTGCTGTGGGGTACCGATCTGATGAGCTTCAGCCACGGTGATCAGCTATTTCTGATTGCAGGTGGATGGGACTGGTGGCTGACAAGGACTGGGGAAGAAACATATCCTAACCTAACCTATGGCTCTGATACCAAGTTGATGGGGCACGGGATAGGGATAGGATCGTCGACGAGCTAAGAAGTCGTCGAAGATTAGGGTATCCTATTTTTTTTTCTATTTTCTGATTTCTTTATGGTGGTGACGAAGGAAAAAAAATAGGGATGGAGGATAATGAGGATGGATGAATAAAATTTCTATTATTCTGGGTGAAGGATTTGTGTGGTCAGAGATTGATTTTGGGGAATGAATGAAAATTGAAGTTGAAATTTTGGAAGTAGAAGTTGTCTTGTATTTTTTTATGTGAAAGTTTTCCATCCTCTTCCTCCACGCCAAAGCCATTCTTTTTGCCTAGCAAAGCATCTTCCAAGCTCAAGTGAAGGCATTGGAGTCAGCCAGATCTACTCAAATTTTTGTTCTTAGTTCATCAATTCTTCCATCCCTTCTATATGTTCCTATCCTTCTTCCTTAACTTTGATCTTCATTGCAGGGTCCTTCGAAGTCTTTGAGTTGTGGGCTGGGTTCACCATTTCATCATCAGAAAAAAATTATAAAAAAATGAAAATTTTTGCAGTTCGACACTGTCATTAGGGTTCTGTTCTGTCCTTTTTATTTATCTTCATTTGTAGGATCGGCTTAGATTAGTATAGATTTTAGTTTTAAAATTCCTTTCATCTACATTGAAACATATAAGTTAGGAATCCTCTATGAATTTCCTGAGGGCATTGTCTTACGGGAACCAAGTCCTCACTAAATTTTGGTTGTTCTGATGTTTCAGGACTAGGCTCAATAATCTTTTCTTTACCAAAGGTTTCCTCAGGTAAGGTATTAAAGTTGTTCTCTTCACAGTCTTCCCCTTCATATTCATCTATATCTTATTAAGATGAGTACAATGCTAAGTATAATTAGGTTTCATTGCTCTACAAATCCCATATTCAAAACATTAATCATATGCGTGCCGCATCAAATTGGTATCAGAGCATGGTTGCATTAGGGTAGAATAGTTTCTTTAAATCCAAGCAAGATCTAAAATTCATGCCTCCTGAGCGGGTGTACTTCAGTACACTGTCATGACCCATGGGAATAATGAGCCCTGGCCGGACGTGACTTTTTAGATTGAAGTTTTGGATAAGCCATTGCACTTGTTTGATTAGGTTCTGTTTAGGCTCACTAGGTATTAGTAGTCGTTCTTTGTATTCTACTAGGTCTGAAACATTGAAGGTTGTACTAATATCTATATCAGGTGGAAGTTCCAAAACATATGCATTAGGCCCTATTTTCTTTAAGATCTTAAAAGGTCCCGCTCTGCGGGCATGCAGCTTCTTTATGGTTCCAGGGGGAAACCATTCAGGGTTGAGCCTAATCATCGCATAATCCCCTTCACAGAATTCTTTAGCCCTCTTATGTGAGTCAGCTAAGTGTTTATAAGTTTCATTGCTCAGGTTGATCTTATTACTGATTTCTTTATGCAGATTTGTGACATGCTGTGCAAAAGACTCAGCAGACTCAGAAACTTACACAAGCACTTACGAAATGCAGACTGAACTAGGCATCTTTATTGAGAGGAATTTTATTGGACTCTCTAGGGCCTAAACCTAATAGATTAATGACTCTCTAGGTTTGACCCTGGTCTGGTATGCACATGAGAATTTACCATGGGTTCCTAGCAAATGCCATAAGGTTTTTCAAAAGTAGGTAGCAAAAGGAATAGGCTTTAAAGGCTCATGCAACCTAGTAATCTCATCAAAATGAAACTTAAGGGCTCTAATATTAGGATAAGACTTAAGGAAAGGCAGGAAATAGGAATCTGAGTCTTGGGATAATTTAGGGGAATCTTGAAACAGACCTTGGTTACTCATGATGACCTTAAGATTTGAATATTGATCTACAGGCGGGATGCTTCTAGGTAGTTGAAGGTCATCAGGAAAGTCTTCTAAAATAATGATTGGGTTCTTCTCAGGTACCTGAAGGAGTTCTTGTGTCGAAGCTAAAGTATTGGGTTCTTCCTGAGGGCATTGTCTTACGGGAACCAAGTCCTCACTAAATTTTGGTTGTTCTGATGCACAGATATGATTAATATTTTGAATATGGGGTTTGTAGAGCAATGAAACCTAATTATACTTAGCATTGTACTCATCTTAATAAGATTTAAGGATTATATGAAAAGGGACTATTACATGATTAGACACAATCCTAAACTAAGAAGGAAGAAGATCTAGACAATAGGGGCTAATGATTGTGAACTTACCTTGATGAGCTTTCCAACCTTCTTTTGATTCATACCTTGAAACTACCAATGCTCAGAACTGAAGAATCTGGATAATAGAGATCAGAACCCTGGACTTGGGGCTTCAGCTTGTTTGTTCTTTGTTAAGGTGAACCCAGCCCACAACTCAAAGACTTCGAAGGACCCTGCAATGAAGATCAAAGTTAAGGAAGAAGGATAGGAACATATAGAAGGGATGGAAGAATTGATGAACTAAGAACAAAAATTTGAGTAGATCTGGCTGACTCCAATGCCTTCACTTGAGCTTGGAAGATGCTTTGCTAGGGAAAAAGAATGGCTTTGGCGTGGAGGAAGAGGATGGAAAACTTTCACATAAAAAAATACAAGACAACTTCTACTTCCAAAATTTAGATGATGCGGCAAGCATATGATTAATGTTTTGAATATGGTTTGTAGAGCAATGAAACCTAATTACACTAGCATTGTATTCATCATAATAAGACTTAAGGATTATAAGAAATTGGACTTTTACTTGATTAGACACAATCCTAAACTAAGAAGGAAGAAGATCTAGACAATAGGGACTAATGATTGTGGACTTACCTTGATTAGCTTTCCAACCTTCTTTTGATTCATACCTTGAAACTACCAATGCTCAGAACTGAAAGAATCTGGATAACAGAGATCAGAACCCTGGACTTGGGGCTTCAGCTTGTTTGTTCTTTGTTAAGGTGAACCCAGCCCACAACTCAAAGACTTCGAAGGACCCTGCAATGAAGATCAAAGTTAAGGAAGAAGGATAGGAACATATAGAAGGGATGGAAGAATTGATGAACTAAGAACAGAAATTTGAGTAGATCTGGCCGACTCCAATGCCTTCACTTGAGCTTGGAAGATGCTTTGCTAGGGAAAAAGAATGGCTTTGGCGTGGAGGAAGAGGATGGAAAACTTTCACATAAGAAAAAATACAAGACAACTTCTACTTCCAAAATTTCAACTTCAATTTTCATTCATTCCCAAAATCAATCTCTTTTACAATGGGAGTCCAAGGCTTTTAATAGCCTCACAAAGCTAGCTTTTGAAATTTAAAAACTCCCCAAATCGAGGAGGATTACAAGGGTGGTTGGAGGATTTGGTGGAGAGTTTGGAGGGATGTGGGGGGGGGTTGGAGGATTTGGTGGAGGACTTGGAGGGATGTGGCCAACCTCCTTGAATTTGAATCTCCCTTGTTGGCGCCCAAAGGGTGATGAGGTGGCTGGTGAAGTTGCACCTGATGACGTGGCATGGTGAGGTGGTCTTCTACTTGGATAAGAATGACATGTGGCGCCCAATGGTCCTAGTTGATGGTCCTTTTCTCTTGCTTGGTTGATGTGTCTTCTCTTCTTCATGTGGTCAAATTCTGGGGTCTAGAATTTGAGTCTTGTTGCTGGCTTTCATGGCTTTAAGACTTGATTAGACTTAACTCAACTGAATTAGACTTAACTCAACTAAACTGACTAGACTGACCTAGACTTTAAAACTTGAAATGGACTTACAATAAATGAAATTTTAAAAGTAATTACAGGACTCAATAAACACTCTTGATTTGAAACTCAAAATTAATTACAGGACTCTTGAAAAGGAAATGACTCTTCAAAATAAAATATTTTTGAACTAAAGGATACAAGGTAACCTAATTATCTTCGATCCAAATTGGGATAAGGCTAACCTTGTTGGAGTGAAGTTTCTTTCGGCTTCTGGTATCCACACCAATTCTCCTGGGGTGGGCAGAACTCGACCCAGTCGAGTATGGTTTAGTTTTCCCCTGGTAATGCTCGAACAAGTCTGGGTTAAGTCTTTGTAGGTCCTCTCGAGTAATCCAAGAGTTGTCGGACTCAGGTCGACCTTGCCATTGAACCAGGTATCGCTGATAGTCCTTATTCCTGGTAGTAATGATCTTGTCATCCAGGATTCTCTCAATCCTCTCTCTCTGCTCAGGTAAGGTTGGTGGTGGACACTCAGAAATATGTTCACTCTCAATGAAAGTTTCTGGCTCAAAAGGCTCACTAGGTATTAGTAGTGGTTCTTTGTATTCTACTAGGTCTGAAACATTGAAGGTTGTATTAATACCCATATCAGGTGGAAGTTCCAAAACATATGCATTAGGCCCTATTTTCTTTAAGATCTTGAAAGGTCCCGCTCTGCGGGCATGCAGCTTCTTTATGGTTCCATGGGGAAACTGTTCAGGGTTGAGCCAAATCATCGCATAATCCCCTTCATAGAATTCTTTAGCCCTCTTATGTGAGTCAGCTAAGTGTTTATAAGTTTCATTGCTCAGGTTGATCTTATTACTGATTTCTTTATGCAGATTTGTGACATGCTGTGCAAAAGACTCAGCAGACTCAGAAACTTACACAAGCACTTACGAAATGCAGACTGAACTAGGCATCTTTATTGAGAGGAATTTTATTGGACTCTCTAGGGCCTAAACCTAACAGATTAATGACTCTCTAGGTTTGACCCTGGTCTGGTATGTACATGAGAATTTACCATGGGTTCCTAGCAAATGCCATAAGGTTTTCCAAAAGTAGGTAGCAAAAGGAATAGGCTTTAAAGGCTCATGCAACCTAGTAATCTCATCAAAATGAAACTTAATGGCTCTAAAATTATGATAAGACTCAGGAAAAGGCAGGAAATAGGAATCCAAGACTTGGGATAATTTAGGAAAATCTTGAAACAGACCTTGGTTACTCATGATGACCTTAAGATTTGAATATTGATCTACAAGCGGGATGCTTCTAGGTAGTTGAAGGTCATCAGGAAAGTCTTCTAAAATAATGATTGGGTTCTTCTCAGGTACCTGAAGGAGTTCTTGTGTCGAAGCTAAAGTATTGGGTTCTTCCTGAGGGCATTGTCTTACGGGAACCAAGTCCTCACTAAATTTTGGTTGTTCTGATGTTTCAGGACTAGGCTCAATAATCTTTTCTTTACCAAAGGTTTCCTCAGGTAAGGTATTAAAGTTGTTCTCTTCACAGTCTTCCCCTTCATATTCATCTATTAAACTTATGTTACTCTCATACACATATTTACTAGGTTCAGACTTGCCTTCTTCCTTCCCTAGCCCTTCAGTTTGAGGATACCCTAAGTCTTGAGTATTCATGAACTCAACTTGTACTTCAGGGTTCTTACTCCTATCATTCATATGAGCTAATGGGAAAGTAGGAGTTGGTTGGTCTAAGGAAAAATTGTTTAGCCAGCATTTGGTTCAATTGGGCCATTAGATCATTTAGGCCTTTCAGCATGGTTTCAAGATTCGGGTCCATGGCTACACTGGACTGGGCTTGGATTGGTGAATATGGTGTCCCTGCTCTAGTTATCATGCATACAAATGGACTCAAGCTCGAGCTAAGGTTTCCTAGACCTAGAGCACAAATTAGAGGTCTAATTAAGTGAACCAACTAGCTAGTAGTACTTATGGGACTTAGCCAGGTAGGTGGTGGGGAGTGAAGGTCCCTGATTGCCAACCTTAGACACCAATCTGAGATTGGCCAGGTAGGCGGACCAAATCACAAGCCCTGATGCACCAATCCTAGACACCAAGCCAGTAAGCACACACCAATTAGCTGACACAGTTAACTTGACCCTAACCTGAACCCAATTTGTTGGTGTCCCTAACCCACTAGGGCAATTAACGTTCTACTCAATTTTAATTAACGGGCTGGGATCGATATGCTGGTTGGTGATTTTTGGGCTAGGGACAGGTGATAAAACCCTGACCCTATGTCAAATTGATGCCCTTAATTTGATTTCTCATGAGATGAATGAAATGCCAAGGTGCTGCAGAAGTGTGTTGCAATTTGAAAGTGGTGTGGAAAACGTGATGAAAAAAATATCCAAAAATTCTGAAAAATTCATAGGGGATTCCTAACTTATATGTTTCAATGTAGATGAAAGGAATTTTAAAACTAAAATCTATACTAATCTAAGCAGATCCTACAAATGAAGATAAATAAAAAGGACAGAACATAACCCTAATGACAGTGTCGAACTGCAGAAATTTTTATTTTTTTTATAATTTTTTTTTCTGATGATGAAATTTAATATGGTGATAACTGACTTAAAAAGGAACAAGAAAAAAAATATTTCAATAAAAAATTAGCAACTTTCCTTTGGAGCTGCAGATGGATTACAGTAAACAGATGCAAATTTATAGAAAACAGAACCTAATCAAACAAGTGCAATGGCTTATCCAAAACTTCAATCTAAAAAGTCACGTCCGGCCAGGGGCTCATTATTCCCATGGGTCATGACAGTGTACTGAAGTACACCCGCTCAGGAGGCATGAATTTTAGATCTTGCTTGGATTTAAAGAAAACTATTCTACCCTAATGCAACCATGCTCTGATACCAATTTGATGATGCGGCAAGCATATGATTAATGTTTTGAATATGGTTTGTAGAGCAATGAAACCTAATTACACTAGCATTGTATTCATCATAATAAGACTTAAGGATTATAAGAAATTGGACTTTTACTTGATTAGACACAATCCTAAACTAAGAAGGAAGAAGATCTAGACAATAGGGACTAATGATTGTGGACTTACCTTGATGAGCTTTCCAACCTTCTTTTGATTCATACCTTGAAACTACCAATGCTCAGAACTGAAAGAATCTGGATAACAGAGATCAGAACCCTGGACTTGGGGCTTCAGCTTGTTTGTTCTTTGTTAAGGTGAACCCAGCCCACAACTCAAAGACTTCGAAGGACCCTGCAATGAAGATCAAAGTTAAGGAAGAAGGATAGGAACATATAGAAGGGATGGAAGAATTGATGAACTAAGAACAGAAATTCGAGTAGATCTGGCCGACTCCAATGCCTTCACTTGAGCTTGGAAGATGCTTTGCTAGGAAAAAAGAATGGCTTTGGCGTGGAGGAAGAGGATGGAAAACTTTCACATAAGAAAAAAATACAAGACAACTTCTACTTCCAAAATTTCAACTTCAATTTTCATTCATTCCCAAAATCAATCTCTTTTACAATGGGAGTCCAAGGCTTTTAATAGCCTCACAAAGCTAGCTTTTGAAATTTAAAAACTCCCCAAATCGAGGAGGATTACAAGGGTGGTTGGAGGATTTGGTGGAGAGTTTGGAGGGATGTGGGGGGGGGGTTGGAGGATTTGGTGGAGGACTTGGAGGGATGTGGCCAACCTCCTTGAATTTGAATCTCCCTTGTTGGCGCCCAAAGGGTGATGAGGTGGCTGGTGAAGTTGCACCTGATGACGTGGCATGGTGAGGTGGTCTTCTACTTGGATAAGAATGACATGTGGCGCCCAATGGTCCTAGTTGATGGTCCTTTTCTCTTGCTTGGTTGATGTGTCTTCTCTTCTTCATGTGGTCAAATTCTGGGATCTAGAATTTGAGTCTTGTTGCTGGCTTTCATGGCTTTAAGACTTGATTAGACTTAACTCAACTGAATTAGACTTAACTCAACTAAACTGACTAGACTGACCTAGACTTTAAAACTTGAAATGGACTTACAATAAATGAAATTTTAAAAGTAATTACAGGACTCAATAAACACTCTTGATTTGAAACTCAAAATTAATTACAGGACTCTTGAAAAGGAAATGACTCTTCAAATAAAATATTTTTGAACTAAAGGATACAAGGTAACCTAATTATCTTCGATCCAAATTGGGATAAGGCTAACCTTGTTGGAGTGAAGTTTCTTTCGGCTTCTGGTGTCCACACCAATTCCCTTGTTTGTTCTTTGTTAAGGTGAACCCAGCCCACAACTCAAAGACTTCGAAGGACCCTGCAATGAAGATCAAAGTTAAGGAAGAAGGATAGGAACATATAGAAGGGATGGAAGAATTGATGAACTAAGAACAAAAATTTGAGTAGATCTGGCTGACTCCAATGCCTTCACTTGAGCTTGGAAGATGCTTTGCTAGGGAAAAAGAATGGCTTTGGCGTGGAGGAAGAGGATGGAAAACTTTCACATAAGAAAAAAAATACAAGACAACTTCTACTTCCAAAATTTCAACTTCAATTTTCATTCATTCCCCAAAATCAATCTCTTTTACAATGGGTGTCCAAGGCTTTTAATAGCCTCACAAAGCTAGCTTTTGAAATTTAAAAACTCTCCAAATCGAGGAGGATTACAAGGGGGGTTGGAGGATTTGGTGGAGAGTTTGGAGGGATGTGGGGGGGTTGGAGGATTTGGTGGAGGACTTGGAGGGATGTGGCCAACCTCCTTGAATTTGAATCTCCCTTGTTGGCGCCCAAAGGGTGATGAGGTGGCTGGTGAAGTGGCACCTGATGACGTGGCATGGTGTGGTGGTCTTCTACTTGGATAAGAACGACATGTGGCGCCCAGTGGTCCTAGTTGATGGTTATTTTCTCTTGCTTGGTTGATGTGTCTTCTCTTCTTCATGTGGTCAAATTCTGGGGTCTAGAATTTGAGTCTTGTTGCTGGCTTTCATGGCTTTTGATTAATGAAAGTTGAAGTTGAATTGAAGTTTAATGATGGGGACATCTCAAGCACGGATCTTGGAGTAAGCATAATTCTTGGAGTGGCACAAATCTTGAAGCATTTTTGGAATAATTTTATTTAGGATTTATCTTTTGTTTAAAATTTGAATTAGGATTTGGTTGGTTAGGATTGATATATGGATAGGCTTATCTTATCCTATCTTATATTTGAATTTGATTCGTTCTTACCTTTTTATCTTGTATTCAAATTCAAATGAGGATTAGAAAATCTATAAATACCACCCTCAGCCTTTTGTAATAGGAGGATGGATGAATAAAATTTCTATTGTTCTGTGTGAAGGATCTGTGTGCTCCTAGGGTATCTGTATGATCCCTTCTCCATCTTCCCAGGGTTTCTGTGTGATCCTGATTTTGGGCATCTGTGTGAGCCCAGGGCATCTATGTGAGCCCCTTTGCTATGTGCTTGTTCTTCTAGGGCATCTGTGTGAGCCCCTTTGCTATGTGCTTGTTCTTCTTGGGGAATCTATGTGAACCCCAGTATTTTATCTTAACCCTGCACCCTCTTCTTTCCTTCTTTGCAAATCCTAATCCCTGGTGACTTTCATGCTCACCAGCGATCCAGTCCAATCCCTGTCCCGCATCAAATGGTATCAGAGCTAAAGGATTAGGATTTTTCTGCTTCATCACCGGCCCACTGTTCTCTTTCTTCCCTGTTTCAAATCTCGTCCACAGATCCTTCCCCAACATCGATGTCAGACCATTCTCCCCACAGCCGTCCTCAACCCCAACTCGCAGCCACTTCGTGAAAGACTCTGGTTCGCCGACCTCACCGGAGAGATCACCTCCGAGCCCACCGGTGGTCATCTTCTTCTCTCCGTCAACGACATCTCCCCTACTTACAGCTAGCGACCCCTAACACCTGATTCACCGTCGCCCTCAAGCTTTAGATCGAATGCTCCACCGGATCACCTCAGTGCTCTCCGTTGGCTAGCCGCGTTCCTCCGCCATGGCCACCACCGTCATCAACCTCGCTTAGCATTGGAGTCCTTTTTGATTGGTTTCAGTTCCATCAACCTCGCTCAGCCTAATTCGACGGAGTGGAGTTCACCCCACCATAGGAGAATGATGGGGACATCTCAAGCACGGATCTTGGAGTAAGCATAATTCTTGGAGTGGCACAGATCTTGAAGCATTTTTGGAATAATTTTATTTAGGATTTATCTTTTGTTTAAAATTTGAATTAGGATTTGGTTGGTTAGGATTGATATATGGATAGGCTTATCTTATCCTATCTTATATTTGAATTTGATTCGTTCTTACCTTTTATCTTGTATTCAAATTCAAATGAGGATTAGAAAATCTATAAATACCACCCTCAGCCTTTTGTAATAGGAGGATGGATGAATAAAATTTCTATTGTTCTGTGTGAAGGATCTGTGTACTCCTAGGGTATCTGTATGATCCCTTCTCCATCTTCCCAGGGTTTCTGTGTGATCCCTGATTTTAGGCATCTGTGTGAGCCCAGGGCATCTATGTGAGCCCCTTTGCTATGTGCTTGTTCTTCTAGGGCATCTGTGTGAGCCCCTTTGCTATGTGCTTGTTCTTCTTGGGGAATCTATGTGAACCCCAGTATTTTATCTTAACCCTGCACCCTCTTCTTTCCTTCTTTGCAAATCCTAATCCCTGGTGACTTTCATGCTCACCAGCGATCCAGTCCAATCCATGTCCCGCATCAAAAATGCTTCTAGGTAGTTGAAGGTCATCAGGAAAGTCGTCTAAAATAATAATTGGGTTCTTCTCAGGTACCTGAAGGAGTTCTTGTGTCGAAGCTAAAGTATTGGGTTCTTCCTGAGGGTATTGTCTTACGGGAACCAAGTCCTCACTAAATTTTGGTTGTTCTGATGTTTCAGGACTAGGCTCAATAATCTTTTCTTTACCAAAGGTTTCCTCAGGTAAGGTATTAAAGTTGTTCTCTTGACAGTCTTCCCCTTCATATTCATCTATTAAACTTATGTTAGTCTCATACACATATTTACTAGGTTCAGACTTGCCTTCTTCCTTCCCTAGCCCTTCAGTTTGAGGATACCCTAAGTCTTGAGTATTCATGAACTCAACTTGTACTTCAGGGTTCTTACTCCTATCATTCATATGAGCTAATGGGAAAGTAGGAGTTGGTTGGTCTAAGAAAAATTGTTTAGCCAGCATTTGGTTCAATTGGGCCATTAGATCATTTAGGCCTTTCAGCATGGTTTCAAGATTCGGGTCCATGGCTACACTGGACTGGGCTTGGATTGGTGAATATGGTGTCCCTGCTCTACTTGTCATGCATACAAATGGACTCAAGCTCGAGCTAAGGTTTTCTAGACCTAGAGCACAAATTAGAGGTCTAATTAAGTGAACCAACTAGCTAGTAGTACTTATGGGACTTAGCCAGGTAGGTGATGGGGAGTGAAGGTCCCTGATTGCCAACCTTAGACACCAATCTGAGATTGGCCAGGTAGGCGGACCAAATCACAAGCCCTGATGCACCAATCCTAGACACCAAGCCAGTAAGCACACACCAATTAGCTGACACAGTTAACTTGACCCTAACCTGAACCCAATTTGTTGGTGTCCCTAACCCACTAGGGTAATTAACGTTCTACTCAATTTTAATTAATGGGCTGGGATCGATATGCTGGTTGGTGATTTTTGGGCTAGGGACAGGTGATGAAATCCTGACCCTATGTCAAATTGATGCCCTTAATTTGATTTCTCATGAGATGAATGAAATGCAAAGGTGCTGCAGAAGTGTGTTGCAGTTTGAAAGTGGTGTAGAAAACGTGATGAAAAAAATGTCTAAAAATTTTGAAAAATTCACAGAGGATTCCTAACTTATATGTTTCAATGCAGGTGAAAGGAATTTTAAAAATAAAATCTGTACTACTCTAAGCAGATCCTACAATTGAAGATAAATAAAAAGGACAGAACAGAACCCTAATGACAGTGTCGAACTGCAGAAATTTTCATTTTTTTTATAATTTTTTCTGATGATGAAATTTAATATGGTGATAACTGACTTAAAAAGGAACAAGAAAAAAAAAATATTTCAATAAAAAATCAGTGACTTGTCTTTGGAGCTGCAGAGGGATTACAGTAAACAGATGCAAATTTTCAGAAAACAGAACCTAATCAAACAAGTGCAATGGCTTACCCAAAACTTCAATCTAAAAACTCACGTCCGGCCAGGGGCTCATTATTCCCATGGGTCGTGACAGTGTACTGGAGTACACCCGCTCAGGAGGCGTGAATTTTAGATCTTGCTTGGATTTAAAGAAAACTATTCTACCCTAATGCAACCATGCTCTGATACCAAGTTGATGGGGCACGGGATAGGGATAGGATCGTCGACGAGCTAAGAAGTCGTCGAAGATTAGGGTATCATATTTTTTTTTCTATTTTTGATTTCTTTATGGTGGTGACGAAGGAAAAAAATAGGGATGGAGGATAACGAGGATGGACTACCACGAACCCTGAAACCCACTCTCACAGAGAGACTTCACACCTCTAGGGCATTATACCTACCACCCACCTCACTACATGCAGTCTAGGGTATCTCACCTACCACCCATCTCACTACACGTGGAGCCCAGGGTATTTCACTTGCCACCCAGGTCACTCCTAGAGCCATGAGGGGGATTTCAAAGAACATGGAGGAAAACGAAGATGGGGGGGATAAATAGGGCATCACGCCCCTACGATGTCCCAAAGGACAAAGACAACATCAACACCCGCAGGTGAAGACATAATGGGCCATAGCCCAGAACAACAACTGCCAAACCAACTGACAAACCAAATCCCAAAAATTCAATTTCATCTATCCTTTTACAATAGGAATGAGGGGTTATTTATAAGCTCCATAACCCTTATTTGAATTTGAATACAGGATAGGGATAACTCAAATTTAAATACAAGATAGGATAAGATAAGCCTATCCATATCTCAATCCTAACCAACAAAATTTTAATTTAAATTTCAAATAAAAGATAAATCCTAAATTTATTCTTCAAATTTATTTGCTGCTCCAAAATTCATGCTGCTTTGAGATTCGTGCAGGTTGATGTCCCCATCATTCTCCTCGGGTGGGGAAAAACTTGACTCTATCGAGTCAGGCTTAGCGGGATTTGACAGAACCGAAACTAATCAAAGCAAAGAAACTAGCTTAATTTTTTTTTTTTTGGCTGCTCTGGGATCAGTGAAGCTTTGAAGATTGTATAGCACTGAGATTCGTGCTGCTCCATAAAGCGTGCGTTGAAGTCGGTAATAGTGAAGGCATTTGCCTTCACGTTCATGTGGTCCCTTTCTTCCACACGGACCAAACCAGGGAGAGGCGCAATTGAGTTTGCCGGTGTCAAGGCTGGGCGAAGATCGTCCTGCAGGGCAGTCATGGAGGCGGTGGTGTCCGGCGATGGTAGCAGGGGTGACGATGGTGGCCGGCGATGGCGCTGCATGGCCGAGGGTGTCACAGACGATCGGATCTGGGTGGGTGTTCGCTAGCGATGGTGCTGGGGCAGAGAATGGCGGCTCGGGGTGGTGGTTCCAGTGGACGACACGGGGCACGACGGTGTTCGACGGTGGTGGGGAGGCGTCGGGCATTGGATGTCGGCTCGGGCGGACGTCTGGCACGGTCACTGAGACCTAAGGAGAAGGCATCGTTGGTGCTCGGGAGGACCGGTTGAGGGAGATCCGGTGACGGGAGGGGACGGAGGAGTGAGAGCCGATGATAGAAGGACTGGAAGAAGGAGGTTCGGGAGGATCGAAGGAGGCTTACGGTCAATGGGAGTGCCAGAGGAGGCCGTTTAGGCTACGGGAGATGGAGCGTGGTGGTTCTGAGCGATGGGCTTGGATCTGAGCACCTGGGAAGACAGTGAGGAGGGGAGATCTGGCATTGGGAGATAGGGGGAGGGAAGTCTTGGTGGCTCGTGATCGTCTGAAGAACACCGAGAGGGACGGGAACTTTTTTTGTTGTGGACTGGATCGAGGGTTGAACGGTGCTTCGGGGAAGATGACTGGGAGAACAGTGGGATGACGCAAGATGGGATCGGCTGCAGGGAGCACCCATGGGAGGCCAGCGGATGAAGGTAAAATTATTGCTGTGGGGTACCGATCTGATGAGCTTCAGCCACGGTGATCAGCTATTTCTGATTGCAGGTGGATGGGACTGGTGGCTGACAAGGACTGGGGAAGAAACATATCCTAACCTAACCTATGGCTCTGATACCAAGTTGATGGGGCACGGGATAGGGATAGGATCGTCGACGAGCTAAGAAGTCGTCGAAGATTAGGGTATCCTATTTTTTTTCTATTTTCTGATTTCTTTATGGTGGTGACGAAGGAAAAAAATAGGGATGGAGGATAACGAGGATGGACTACCACGAACCCTGAAACCCACTCTCACAGAGAGACTTCACACCTCTAGGGCATTATACCTACCACCTACCTCACTACATGCAGTCTAGGGTATCTCACCTACCACCCATCTTACTACACGTGGAGCCCAGGGTATTTCACTTGCCACCCAGGTCACTCCTAGAGCCATGAGGGGGATTTCAAAGAACGTGGAGGAAAACGAAGATGGGGGGGATAAATAGGGCATCACGCCCCTACGATGTCCCAAAGGACAAAGACAACATCAACACCCGCAGGTGAAGACATAATGGGCCATAGCCCAGAATAACAACTGCCAAACCAACTGACAAACCAAATCCCAAAAATTCAATTTCATCTATCCTTTTACAATAGGAATGAGGGGTTATTTATAAGCTCCATAACCCTTATTTGAATTTGAATACAGGATAGGGATAACTCAAGTTTAAATACAAGATAGGATAAGATAAGCCTATCCATATCTCAATCCTAACCAACAAAATTTTAATTTAAATTTCAAATAAAAGATAAATCCTAAATTTATTCTTCAAATTTATTTGCTGCTCCAAAATTCATGCTGCTTTGAGATTCGTGCAGGTTGATGTCCCCATCAATATATAGCTTCATTAAGAACGAAGAAGAGCCTTGCATATACAAATAGACTAATGGTTTAGTAATTGTATTTCTTGTTTTGTATGTGAATGACATTCTTTTAATAGAGAATGACATTCCTATAATGCAGGGGATAAAGGTTTGGCTATCATTCTAATTTTCTATGAAGGACCTAGAAAAAGCAACCTATATCCTTGGAATGAAGATCTATAGAGATGATCTAAAAGGTGGCTAGAGTTATCTTAGATGACATACATTGATACTGTGCTAAAGTATTTCAGCATGGTGAATTCCAAGAAAAGTTATCTTCGATAGACCACGGATTGCTCTCTCTAAGAAAGATTGTTTGACAACTCCTCAAAAGAGAGAGCATATGAGTAATATTCTATATACCTTGATAATGGGATCCATTATGTATGCTATAACATGTACGCAACCAGATGTGGCATACTCACTAGGAGTAGTGAGAAGACACCAATCTGATCTAGTGAGAACCATTGGAAGGTTATAAAAACTATCCTTAAATATTTGAGAAATACTAAGGACCAATGGTTGGTTTATGAAGATTTGGACTTGAAACTAGTTAGTTATACTGACTCCAGTTTTCAGTCAGACTGGGATGATAGCAAAAGTATATCAGGTTATATCTTAACCCTTAATAGAGGAGTTATTTGCTGGAAAAGTTCCAAGCAGCATACTATTGCTGATTTAGTATGCGAGGTAGAGTATATTACAATTTCTGATACTGCAAAGGAAGCTATATAGTTACAAAAGCTCATCACCAAGTTTGGAGTGGTACCTTTCATTCATGATCTGGTTATTCTGCATTATGATAGCATTAGAGCCATTGCTCAAGCAAAGAAATCGAAGGCACATCAGTGGAGCAAGCATATTCTGCATTGCTACCATCTTGTTTGAAAGATTGTGGAATGAGATGATGTCGACCTTCAGAAGATCGACTTAAAGGAGAACCTAGCCAACCCACTTACTAAAGCCCTTGGAATCAAAGAGTTTGATGATCATAAGTGGAAGATGGGTATACAATACTATTTCAATTAGCTCTAGTCCAAGTGGAAGTTGTTGAAAGAAGTATCCTAAAGCCAATCGTCTGGGTTATAGACAGTTGAGATATCTTATGAATGTATATGAATTATAAATAAAATAAATATTATTTGGTAGCTTAACACTATTTTTCATCTTCCTATGAACTCTAATATGTTAAAGTCCTTAGAAATACATTAATTCGATAAAGCAGGATTTATCGAGTGGTTCTTAAATTGGTTTGCGACCAAATGATACATTGTTATCTAGGATGATAATGCTTATCAAGAATAGGTCATTGTATACTATACAGGTTGATTATTCTCTTAACCAAGGAGTGTGGATATACTTGTATGGCATGTAGGTGAGTGTAGGAGTACATCTCACTGAACAGTGACCAACTTTGTAGAGTACTTTGCTGTCAGGAATATCTCATAAAAAGGTATGGGTATAAGTAACCCTCCGACGTGAAACTATCAGGTGACTTGGTAGCAAATCATTGTACTTTAGTGCCAGACTACCTGGATTTCTAATTCAGTGATGGAAGGTTTTTAGTGCAGTCAAGTACTTGTTAAGTCTGTGTTGAGTCAGAAGGGATTGACCACTTCAAGTTGTTAGAGTAAATGCTTAATAATGTTTCAATTTAGCAAAACCTATGCCTGGGTAATCCTTATGGAGAGTCTCAGGATTTAGCAGGTTGAGATATATTTAGATATACTAATTAAGAGTTGGCAATTGACTCTGAAGTCATCTTAAGTATTGGGTCAAAGGGATAAATTATACAGTAATCATAGCCTGGGTTATTGAATGTTGCTTTGCTATTATTTGACCTATCTGGATTCAGATACCATTACTAGATGGTAATATTGATTAGTTCAAGAAATAGTTCCTGAGCTACTAGCTTAGGGTTCGAACCTACGAGGTCATACATAATAAAAATTTTTGATTGATCATGATGGCTGATCGACATTTAAGGATCATTCAGTGGCAAAATTATAAATATGATTAATAATTTACCTTATATAAATGTTATAAATAAATAAATAAATAATTATTAATTAATTTTAGAAAAACTAATTAGTAATTAGATTGCTAATTGGCTCAATTGGATTGAAAAAAGAGAATTTGGTCAAGTCTAATTAAATTTGGTTCAATTAGGTTTTATCGGATTAGGTTATTCGATGACCTAATTACTAAAGGGTTCTTGATTTTGACTTGATTTGGATTTAGGCCTGATTAATTTTTGATTGATTAGAAATTAATCAAACTTATTGGAACCTATTTAGATTATATTCAAGATATTTAAATAGGTCAAACCAATTTTAATTTTGATCGGGATCTATTTGGACCAAGTCAAATCAAGAACTAGTCTAGCACCGACTTCTTTTTCTTTCCTAAAAATTCTCCATGCCTTCCTAAAGTTTTTGAGAGAATTTTTCACACCTAATCTAAAGAACTTTGTGCTCCCTCTTTCCCATTCTGATTAGGATATATTTTGGTTTAAATTTGGATTGGTTTTGATAGAGTTTTAGTTAGATTGAAACTCCTATCTTTATCCTAATCGATTTCATCTCAAACTCCTTTAAACCTCATCCTAATCCCCATGCTATTTTTTATTTTGGATTTTTTTGAGATTGGGTGACAACTTGTGAAGGCTTGGGCATGGAAAATCTAAGAGTTACCGACAAAAAAGTTAAGTTAGTTGGTGTGAATTCTTGCATGGGAGTTCTTTCTTGGTGCTAGGGAGAAGAGAGAAAGAGAGGAATAAATAAAAATAAGAAAGGATTATTTTGGATTTTCTTTTTCTTTCATGATTAGATCCTCCTATCCTCCATCTCCTCATCTTCTTGGAGGGTTCATGAAAATTGAGGAAGGTCTTCAGATCAGCCATCTATAGTCTTCATACGGAGTTAGCACTTTAGGAAAGGTGATCCCTTAGGACTTCGTGTGGATTATTCATAGAGGCCGAATACCCTATATAGCTACGAGATAACATCCAGACCATATGCCTTGCACTATCAGTAGTAGCATTCATCAACCTGTGACCAGGTATGGGATCCGATCCCGTATATGCTTGTAGAATTGATCTATAACATGTATCGATCTCATTGATGCATGCTAATTTTATTTTCAGCATCTATGTTCTATTCATATCTTATCTCGATCCTTAGAATAGGTTTTAGAAATATTATAATGCATGATTTAGTAATTAAAGTTATTTTAATTAATTTTTACTTCCACTATATTTTTTTAAAAAATCTATGCATGAAACCTGCCCTGGTTTTCCAACAGTTCCACCATATACTTTCAAGTTATGGGATCTTGAAATACCGAAAGTGGAACCTGCATAATCTTGTTGTCATGCCCTGGCTTGAGGCTCAAGCTAGGTGTATGATAGATAGCTACATATCTTTAAGATTTAATCCCATCGTATATGCAAGGTCTATCTTTTACTTTTCAAACCATATGAAATATCAAAAATAATAAAATAATAATCAATCTAACTTTTTGACCACTAAATAAATCTAATCAATTAAAAATTTCTCCAATTTCTAAGCTCCTCATGGTATGATCCTAAGCCTCGACTTTTCCATAGCATCTGAAAAAAGATATAATAAGCTACACAAACCCAGTAAGTTATGATAACCTATAGTTTTTGGAATATAAAATTGAATGATTATCTATAGAATATAAGCCAATGTAATAAGTTAGGTCAATTAATACAAATTTTTCATTATGCACATTTGACTATAATATGTTTCTAAAAATAACCAAGGATGGCCATCCACTCCTCCTTCACTCTCCTAGTCCCTTTGATTACGGCCATAATTGGCCCATGGCTAGTTCCAAAAGAGACTAGATCTTGATTACACATATCGCCCGTCGGTCATGTATTAGTAATCATCCCACTAGAGATCCAGAAAAATACTAGCTCTAATATTATATGAGATAATATGTATCCTTAGCATGTGCCAACGATCGCCTGCTTGGTTAGGCCCAGAAGGAAACTAACTCCTAACTACAACATTCCATCCATCGATCATGTACCAATGATCGCCCTACAAGAGGCCCAGAAAGAGATTAGATTTTGACTTGTGTGATCATAGCCGGACTAGAGAGCACTATAATTAATAAATGACACATTTTTTGATATAATGAAATATAATTATTTTCAAATATTCATGCATGTTTAATTCAATATTTTGCTAAATCATGTCTATATATAGCATGTAAGGTATTTATTTGAGTAACATAACATAACAATAATTAAACCTTTAAATTAGATTATGCATAGTAAAATATACTAGGGGTAGAGATAACTTGCTAAAAAATTGATTCCACTTGGGACACGTAACTCAACCCTAGATCAGGCACTCCTCTACTGATTAAAAGTGATGAAATCTCCAACAAAACAAGTTACTTTCACAGTTAACCTTAAATTTAAAAAAAGAAGACTAGAATGAAGAGAGAGTCTCTTGTCATGTTAAGGTCTAGATCTGGTTATGTGTTTGATCAAAGCAGTCATTTGGATTCGATTTATGAGAATCTATTTTGATTGATGACAGATTAATCAAATTAAAATCCATTGGATTAAGGTTGATCTCCCACATATTTTTTTATTTTTTTTTTTTTTTTCAATTTTTTTCTCTCTCCTCTTTTACTTTCCCTGTCTCCTCTTCTCTCTCTTATTCTTTCTCTCCTCTTTTTCTCTTTCCTCTTCTCTCTCCTCTCTCTTCTTCTCTTTTTTTCTCTTTCTTTCTTTTATTCTTTCTCTGCTTTCATTTCTCTTCTTTGGCTCAGCCCAAACAGGGCCTTCCCATGGTTCCAAAGAACTGAGGAAAGGGGGTTCTAGGTGGTGGCTCGGCAGAGCATGGTCGGGAAGGAAAGCAAGGTGGAGATGTCAAGGGGGTTCTAGGTGGTGGCTCGGCAGAGCATGGTGGGAAGGAAAGCAAGGTGGAGATGTCATGGCTGGTGGTGGTGCTCCGGCCACCAACAAAGGAACCAAGAGGGGAGAAAAGAATGAAATGAGGTGTTGTCCCTTACTGCCATAGCAGCAACACCAATGACCAGAGGAAGATAGAGGGGGAGAGGGCTTACCAACAAGGGTGTTGATGGCGAGGATGCAACTGCTGGTGCTTGATTTTGGTAGTAAAGAAGTCGAACAGCTCAAGATTTCTGAATCAAAGGAAGGAAGAGGGATTAGGGAGGAAGGGGAGGGGTCTTTAAATAGTCGTGGCTTAGCTTCGAGGGTTCTATGACCGTTGATGCTAGGGAAGAAGGTGGAGAGGCTCGATTTTGGCTCGATTAGAGGCGATGAAGGAGGGTTTAAAAAGAGAAAAAAATTGAGAAAATAAACTCGGCTACAGATAGGAACATCCATTCCCAACGACCATCGATTGACATGCCCAGGCCCCATGACCCTCGCACTAGCCTTCGATGACCAAAACGGCCATAGCTCCAGCCTTATCCCATCAATTTAAGCTCTTGAAATAGGGGACCGAGTTTTTCCCTATTTTGATCCCCTTTTTTTGGTTTTGGGTTGAAGTCGGCTGGGACTGCAACTTTGGTGCACAAAGAATCCATTTGACCTAGGTTCTCATATTCTCCCATTCTTAAATAAATTTCATCCTCAATTTTTTTTTAAAAAATCCAAGTCTTCCAAAATCAAAAGTGCTTAATCCAAAACTCACATGTACCACTTTGTCCAAACATATAATCTCATCACTCGAATACTAATAAGCTATCCAATCACTTAGATCAATCACAATACTCATACATATTTTTAATATCAAAGCATAGCCTTTTCTCGAGATTATTTTATAATTTGACATCTCTAGGTCAACTCTAAAATTTTCCCCTTAGGTAATATATAATTTGAGATATCATTTTTTTTCTCAATCAAAATTGGATTTCTAGATCTAAATTAGTTATCAAAAGTATCCTATCATAGTTAAGATTAAGATATAGACTAATTAAGAGATCAAAAGTCTAAGATTAAAAATCATCATCTTGATATGATTGCATGTTCATTCAAGGTCAACTTGGAATTACTTGGATGCCAAGATAGATATAAAATTAATTATATTTGGAAGAGCTTGACATTGATTCAGCACAAATACTATAGTAAAGTTTTGATCCCATAAAAATTAATGACCCTTGATTAGAAACAAATCACTAGATAGCTAAGAAAGCAATCATGAAAATAAAATATAGTGATAGGCTTTAGGGAAAAAAAGTCCATCATAAATTATCAACATTGAATTATAAGGGCAATTCAAGAAAATAAGATATTGATATCTAGTTTCTATGGTGAAGTTGATATCAAAGGGAGCAAATCGAAAATGTATGATTTTCAAATACCTAATAAATTAGATCATATTGAATCAATGAACAAGTAGCCCTTGAGATGCTCAACAATTTCATTATCATAGCTAGCAATTGAAAAACTTATCAGAGGATAAAATAACCATGCTATAATTTGTTTAACAATCAATAGAATTTAGTAATCACTTTTCCTTTATTAATAAGAGATTCCATTCTTCTATCATAAATATTTTAAATTAAACTTAATGTCTTTAGTCCACCATACTTTCGCTGTGCAACTCTGATCAATATTCTTCAAAATTCCTTACAATCCCAATTCAAATTTTTTTTATGAAATATAATAAAAGATTTTATGTTTTCATGTTTTCGTTATTATTATTATTTTTAAAGCATATTGAATCATACTCATCTCTCAAGATAATTACTATATTTGTACCATCATATAATCAAGTTACTAAATTCTAAATCCTTGATTATCTTAATAATAAGGTAAAATAATTCATGATCAATCTCTTTCTTTAAAGAAAATCTGATCTATATTATGATAAATAAATAAAAGAATCTCAAATAAACTCACTTATGATTATAATCAACCCTCCAACTGGAATATGTTTTGTAGTCAAACTCATTTAAGCTTTTCAAAATCATTTCATTAAATTTTGCTACCAATCAATAATGATGGCAGAAGATCCATGATCAACACTTAATGCAAATTTTTGATTTTAAAATTATTTTATACAAACATCTAGTAACATGATTCAAAGACTTATTAGAAAATCATCCAAGGCATAGGCTCTTATAATTTTACTATAAGATCAATTCTACAAATAAGAAATCTATTACTATTTGCATATTGCAGATATATACATATTTCTAACTTATTTATCATGATCTTGTAAATTTATTAGAATATTAAAAATAGAAAGACGAATTTACTTTACTTAAAGGTCTACTCAAAATATCAAGTAGAATGATCTATAATATTTCATCACTTTAATTACCTTCACTCCATTTTATCATTTTCCATAATAAAACTAAACTCTTCCAATTATTTCCATAATTTGCTTTATAATAACTTTCAATAATTTCAAACTTATATCGCATTCTATAATTATATCAAGATTAGATTTCTAGAGTAAATCAAATGCTAAAATGATATAATATAACTTAGATTATGTATCTATATATCAATTGTCTAGCCTCGATGATATTCTTCTAAAAATTAAGTTTAGAGAGTTTAACCAAATATTTTATTTATCAAGCCTTTTATATTTATACTTAGCAAAACCCTTGGAACTATAACATATACCCATCAAAGAAAATTAAATAAACTTTTATTATTGATAATTTTTTTAGGATATTTAATCAAAATACTAATTCTACCTCACTCTCACTAACTAAGTCATCTTGATCTTGAACATATACTATGATACTGTAGGATTTTGTATGGTACTCCCAAGCTTTGGAGAGACTTGGAAGGCCATGACAGGGATGTTCGAGATGATCCCTGGGTACTTAGAGGCATGCCAAGTGATTTCTGGAGGTGTTCCAGAGGTTCTGCAGGTGTTCCAGGAGGTTCATGATATATTCATGGGTGTCCAGGATAGGTTGGATCCTAGGTCTAGGATGGGTTTGGTCATAGGGTAGAGCTCGACATTCCACGAGCTCGAGATCCGGGTTTGGGGATTTTGAGGGTTGGAGTCAGCTCGGTCACTATAAAAGCCAACTCCTGCAAGTCAACTCATTTAATAGGATTCAGACTTTCGTGAGTTGTCCTGGAGGGAGTTTTCTAAGCAGGGTTTGACCTATTCTTGTATGGGTATATATACATGTATTAGGGTTTTTTCAATGAAGAGAAAATACAGGGCTCTTTTTCCTAAGCCATCATTCTTCCTCTCCCTCCCATCGTCTCTCATCCATGTCCCATCGTCTCTCATCCATGTCTTATTTGGCGCTTCTGCGTTCTTCTCCTCAATCCTCTTCAGGACTTTTCTGGCATAACAACTAGGGTCTCCATGCATGTTTAGGCTGGATTGGTTCCTACCCTAACAAGTGGTATCAAAGTGCCAGGTTTAGCGTGGAGGTGGAAGAAGGTTTAAGGAGGTTCAACTTTTTCATCAAAGAGTGCAGCAAGGTGTTCTGATCAAGAAGTTTTAATCATATTCTCCAGGATCTTGGAGAAGGGTTCAGATCTAGGGTTTCCTCAAGGTGTTGGATGGAAGGATAAGATCTGGGACTACTGTCCACCCCCTTACATCGGTATCTTCTTCAAGTTTTTTTTTCAATCTTTCATTGTTTTGTGATATTTTGGATCATGGAAGGTAGTGGGGTGAAGATTGGTGTGAAGAAATTTGATGAAAAAGGAGTTTCACCATGTGAAAGGTTAGGGTGGAGGACTTGCTCATTTAGATAGGATTAGATCTGGCCTTGGAAGATAGGCAGGGGGTATGAATGACAAGAAGTGGATGTCCTTGGAGAAAAGGGCATGTGCCACGATTAGGGCTTGTCTGGCAGATGAAGTTTTGTATGGCATGTTAGAGGAGAGGACACCCAAGGGATTGTGGTCGAGGTTGCACACCATGTACATGGAAAAGAATATGTGCAACAAGTTGGTGTTGAAGAAGCAACTGTATAGCCTTCGGATGTAGGAGGGCAAGTATGTTGCAGGACACATTCAGTGGTTCGACCGGATAAGCATGGATTTGCTCAACATTGGGATAAATTTTGAGGAGGAAGATAAGAGTTTGCTGCTTTTATGTTCACCACTCGGGAGCTTCGATTCGTTGGTACTACACTGATGTATGGAAAGGAGATGCTGGTGTACGAGGAGATCGTATCAGTGCTAAGGTTCAATGAGCAGCGAGAATGGATGATGAAGAGGGAGGTCTTCAGGTGGGTTTGGCTATGTCAGAGAGGCTAAGGAAATGGAAGAACAAAGGTGAACAGGTGGGATAGGTATAGTCCAAGATAGGCAGTGTAGCGGGGAAGTGCTACAGGTGTGGTATAGCAGGGCACTTTAAGCAAGAATGTCCGCTTAGGAAGAAGTACATGGATGGAAAAGGAAAAGCTCGGATTTCTCAGGTTTAATCGCTGGGTCAGAGGAAGAGTTACATGAGCTCTTGGTTGTTTTGGAGGAGCCTATGGGATGCTGTGCATCCGAAATGGTCTCGGAGGAGTCTGCGGGGTGCGAAGGGTCCAAGGAGGCAGTGGCGGGGTACGAGGTGCAGCAGCAAGCTCAGCAGGACAACATTGAGTGGCTGGCCTCAGGATTTCATTATGTGGCATTAGGAGGACTTCAGTCTCTGGTAAAGCACCGGGGAGAGGTGGCTTCACGGGTGGAGCAGGATTCAACACGAGATCAGAGTGGAGGGGTACACGGGGAGGAGTCACATCCCAACACCAGTGCTAGGGGTGCACTAAGGCAGGTGGAGCAATGTGCATAGGTAGTGAGGCATGGCTCTGAGGAGATGGTGTCAAGTAGAGCTCTAGTTATAGCGAATGCCAGCTTAGGATCGCTGCTGTCTCTCCAGGGAAGTCCAAGGAAAAGACTGATGCGGCTACCAAGCAGAAGAAAGGCTATAATGGTGGTGCCAGAATATAAGCAAGGATCTTCAACGAGGAGGCGGTCATCCCAAAGGCCTCCAAGGGAGCTCAGCAGCTGAAGATTGTTGGCAAAGGCAAGAAGATTCGCACAAGGGGCTGTCAAGACATGCAGTTACAGTGGGGTTATGCAAGAGGACATTGCCAGGTTTGCCAAAGCTTGGGGGCACCAAGATGGGATTGTAGGGTTTTGTGTGGTGCTCCCAAGCTTTGGAGAGACTTGGAAGGCCATGGCAGGAATGTTCGAGGTGATCCCTGGGTGCTTGGAGGCATGCCAAGTGGTTTAGAGGTGTTCTAGAGGTCCTGGAGATGTTCCAAGGGGTTCATAATGTATTCATGGGTGTCTAGGATAGGTTTGGATCCTAGGTTTAGGACGGGTTTGGTCCTAGGGTGGAGTTCGACACTCCACGGGCTCGAGATCCGGGTTTGGGGATTTTGAGGGTTGGAATCGGCTCGGTCACTATAGGAGCTGACTCCTGTAGGTCGACTCATCTGATGAGATTCAGACTTTCGTGAGTTGGCCTGGGGGGAGTTTTCTTAGCAGGGTTTGACCTATTCTTGTATGGGTATATATACATGTATTAGGGTTTATTCAATGAAGAGAAAATATAGGGTTCTTTCTCCCTAGCCATCATTCTTCCACTCCCTCTCTCCCTCTCTCACGTGTCCCATCATCTCTCATCCATGTCCCATTTGGTGCTTCCGCGTTCTTCTCCTCGATCGTCTCTTCAGGACTTTTCTGGCGTAACAACCAGGGTCTCCATGCGTGTTTAGGCTGGATAGGTTCCAATACCAACAAATACCATTTAATCTGTCATGCCTCGGCTTGAGGCCCAAGCCAGGCATACGATAGATGGCCACATATCTATAAAATTTAATTTCATCAAATATGAAGGCCTACCTTTTTATTTTTAAATTATTTAAAATATCAAAAATAATAAAATAATAATGAATCCAACTTTTTGATCACTAAACATAAGGAATAAGTCTAATCCTCAAAAATTTATCCAATTCCTAAGCTCCTCATAGCATGATCCCAAGCCTTGACTATTTCGTAGCATCTAAAAAATATAATGAGTTACACAAGCCTAGTAAGTTATCATAACCTATAATTCTTGAATTATAAAATTTAATGATTATCCATAAAATATAAGCCAATGAATAAGTAGATCAATCAACATAATTTTTTTGTTATACATATTTGACTATAATATATTTCTAAAAATAACCAAGGATTGTTCATCATCTCCCACTTCACTCTTCTAGTCTCCCTGACTATGGCCATAATCGACCCATGGCTAGCCCCAAAAGATACTAAATTTTGACTACATATACTGTCCATCAATCATATACTAGTGATCACACCATTGAAGGCTAGAAGTGTTGGGAATTGTGTCCCAAAGCCAATCGCCTGGGTTGTAGGCGGTTGTCCTCAGTATTGTACTCATTTTATGAATTAATAAAATATTATTTTTGGCAGCTCATCACATACTAAATTTTTCCTGAAATGAACTTTTTCCATGTGATGAAGTCCTTAGGACTACACTAACTTCGATACAGAGAGGATGTATCGAGTGGTCCTTAAATCCTGTTCACAACCAAAGGATATATTGTACTGGACAGCAATATATCAAGTATAGGTTGTTGTAGTTCACATCATTTGGTTGTCCTCTTGACCAAATGAGTGTGGTGACACTGATGTGATCTGCAAGTGGGATATTTGATATCTCATTAAACGTGACTCCGTGCAGCCCCTTTCTGCCAAAGGGATACTCATGATTGGATATGGGTATATGTGTCCCTCTGACCTGAGGTCATCACGGTAGCTTGCAAGCAACTCCCTGTGCTTTGGTGCTGGACTACCCGGATTTTTAATCCGGTGATGGAAGGTTTCTGGGTACAAGCAAGTACTTGTGGAGCAGTGATGGACCAATATGGAATTGACCTGTCCAAACAGTTTGGATTGAATGTCTCGCAGTATCTCAATTTAGCAAATCCTGCCGGGGTAGTCCTAGTGAAGAGTCACTGGGCTTGCAAGGTTGAGACATGTAGTCGACTGACTCAGTCTGGGTTGGCAGCCTAATCTCAGTCGTCATGAGCATTAGAGGTCAAAGGGATGAATTATACGGTAACCATATGCCAGAGGTTCGATAGTTTGCTCCCGCATCTTGACCTATCGGACACCGGGATCCATTGCTAGATGGTTTCCTGTGTTGGTACTAGAAATTGTTTTAGTGCTACCGTTTAGGTTCGAACCTATGAGGTCACATGCCACAGAGGATAACTCTCTGATCCGGGTACCGATTACGATTGGAATTGTCTCGGTCTTATGGTCACAACATTTTTGAGCACTCTTTTCCCCATCTTGCCTTTGTCTGTGTCAACCAAAAATTGTTCCGGGTTGACCAGCGCTGCGCCAAGTTTTTTCTGAATCAGTTTTGAACTAATTCGGAGTT